>CM049595.1:3732409-4932409 GCA_026979955.1 Megalurothrips usitatus | reverse complement strand
GCCGGGTACTGGTTTTATGATGCGGCCCCGGCGAGTTAGCCCCAGCAGCACGCGGGAACGAGCGTATAAAACAATGTCGGACGCAGACCTCAACCGCCCAATCATCTGCGAGCGGAGATTGGAATCAAAGCGTAGACGCCGGAAATTCCCTCTTTGTTCGAAGCCACAAAGAGAGAGAGAGAGAGAGAGAGAGAGAGAGAGAGAGAGAGAGAGAGAGAGAGAGAGATGAGCGGGCTGATACAGTCCGCGTTCAAGATCTCCGTGTACCGGTTGCACCGAACCGGTGGAATCGCCGAGTGTGTTTTTAAATCACTCAGAACGAGGGCCCGGTCAAGAATGGCCCTCCAGTACAAGAGAGCCGAAAGAGGCTCTTTCGCTCTTTGCAACGAGTCAAGGGTGTATTACACTATGGAGAGTGGAGCCGGGCCGCGCGCGGCATCTCTTCAGGTCTCCGTGGCGCCATCTGCAGCCAGACCAGAATGAATGAATCCACGAAACACCGCTCGGCACGCCTGGCGCCCTCTACCGGCGGAATACAAAACCTCGCCCGCCGGCTTCGGCGGCTCGGTCGGTACTACACTTGCGCACCAATTACAAACCGTGATGGAGTGGGTGGTTTCAAAAGGCAATGAGACAGATCATAAACATTTAATAGAGGCTATGTATAAGCAAGTAAGCATCGATTTATTCGTCTGTTTGGTTCTCATTAGGAGAGAAAATGAAAAGGAGAGATTGGATCACAATCAAAAACAGTCTTTTTAAAAATATCGTCCTTCACTCAACTTCGCAAAATAAAACACTGATTACATACATAGAAAAATATGGCAATGTGACACAAATCTAGACACATACAAAAATGTGGCAGTACTATTCTACATGACAGGATTAAAATTTATATCACATTTCCCATGTCCTTAAAGCCTACAAAGTTTTACTGAACATTGCCACAAAACCATTCATTTTATGATCAGCCAGAGGACCTTAACAATATGTTCACAACAAAAATACTAAACCCACCAAAATATCTGACACATTTTAGAAGAAACCACTGTTAGCAGTGACATAGGCTGACACTTTCATTGATACAGTACTTCTAAAATAAAAATGCATTCCTCAGTTCCTGGGAGGATTTTACACAAATTTTGTCAAGATCAGTTAATATGAAAAGATTTTCAGTAGTTTCAGATTCAAAGGCAAAAGTAAACAAGCCTGACTAGAAAAATATCATACCATTGACAACAAGATTAACAGTGAATGTCAATTCATATTTTAATGACAAGTAATCGAGAACATATCTTCCAACTTCAGCATTCAGAAATGACTTAAAATACATCAGACCTGCACATATAATTGTTAAGAATACATCTATTATAGGAAATCACACATATTGGAACAACAAATCACTTCCTTCAAAAATGAGACACCTTTGCATCAGAGACAACAGGAAACAGCCAAGCGATCACGAACCGGCACTTTATTATTTAAATCTGTTCGTAGCTTGGTGGTGAACGGCAGCCATTTGCAATAAATTTAACGCCACTCTGAAAGAAATTTATCGAAGTTATCGAACCATGTAGTTGACAGAGAAAATAGATAAGATTGCATTAGCCACTCACCACAAATGATGCTGGCACAGTTTTCCAAAATTCATAATGCGGGATCATTTCCCACCCAGTAGCACCCATTATAAAATGTTTTGATGCTGCTCCCACAAGTATATATGCACACCATAAGATCAGTAAAACCAAGACAAACAAAGCCCCATTTGAAAGCCCTTCACTTACAACATTAGATCTCATGTTATCAATCGACTTCAGACAAGCCTCTGGAGAACGCACAAGAAAATGCTAGAAAGCAAGAAAACTGTCATGAGAAGAAAGTTCTATGAACACCCCCATAAAGAAAACAGGCAAAATCAAACAATTAACTCACAAATTGAAATTCAGCACCAGGTTCAGATTCATCTTTGGTGATATTCCGAACAAAACTTGTTTCATTTTTCCCCCAACATTCCAACTGAATTTTTGTTCTCCTAGAATATTGTGCAGAAGGATAAGTGCAAAAGCTTATAAAATAATAAAATTAGTTGCCATAAAACAGCAAATCAGATTTTCACAATACATACGCTGCTCCATTATCATAGTTTACAAAAATGGGATTGTCAGTTCCTTCATAACTGAAGGTGAGTTGATGATTCATTCCACTTAGATCAGTAGTTTGATTGTTTTCTTCCAGCATACACAGCTAGAAAAGAAAGAAGGTAGGACCGGGCAGATCAGTGTTTAAGTATCTCATACATGCATATAGAAAATTGAAAATGTTAGAACTTACCACAGATCCTGAGGGGCATCCTTGGGCATCAATACAAGGGTTGAAATAGAAAATAACGCCATGTTCTGAATCATTAAACCTAGGAGAATAAAATAAAACGCAGGAGACAATTATAATACACCACCAGTGTACTGTTACATAACACATCAGCTGCAGATGACATCTCTTGCATTGGTTGCAAGAATGAAAATAATTAAACTAACTTACTTTAAAGTTTCTGATCCAAGAACAGTGAGATTCAAACCATCACCTGAAGGGAACTGACAGACACACTGTGAAATTTGATCACAGATCATATGCTTGTGCTTCAAAGAGGTTACAGGAGGCTGGACAACAACTAGCGTAAATATTACGCAGATCAATGACAAGCTCCGAGACGCATCTTTAATCGACGGCATCACAGCAGAGAGTTTAAATTTCTAGAGCCACATTCAAAATCAAACGCAGTTCCTCAAAAATGATTCGAAGATTATCCTAAAGAGACAATGAAGATTCCCTTTGTTGACGCCTGTGGACCTGATTCAACAGCAGACCGACATTAATTAAAGTCTCGCTTGTCGGAAGACTCGAGTAAGTCAGATCACGTCATGTGACTGCTAATAGTTCTCAAAAGACTGTTTCGTGACGACCGGATAACTGGATCTTGAATTAATGCATTTGGTTTTGGTTTCTCACAGTTCGGGGAACCGTACCACCGCACCGTCAGTTGAATGTTGAATGAAAAACTGCGCATTCAAAGCAGCCGGTACGGCGTGCGAAGGCGGCAGCAGAAGACAAGTCCATGCTCATGCTGTGCATGTTGTCATTAGTGCGATGATCACAACAAATGACTCTTAAATAGCGAATGAAAAGGCATAACATTGACTTCTTCACTTCGACTTAATATTTTGCACTGAAACTTATAATGGCGGTTCTTTTAAGACGAACAACCCGTAGCTCGAAGCTGGAGCACTGGAATAACCTCTCATCTCGGTCTCTCAGCAAGAGTTCAGCATTATGTAGTCACCCAAACGAAGTAAAGAGAACAGCGACACTTCGTAACGAGTAATATGACTGTTCTGTTATCTTTGATACTTGCTTATATTATCTATAGCCATTTAATACCTTTTTAAATGTTTTTCGGTTTCAGGAAAACATTAACATTTTCTTGTGGAAAGTACGCCAAAATGGCAAATGGTGCAGCTGTTGTGCAGTCAGGCGACACTGCAGTAATGGTTACTGCTGTCTGCCAAGATACACTCTCAACACAGGGCTCTTTCATGCCTCTCAACGTCGAGTTCAGAATGAAATCGGCAGCGGCAGGAAGGATTCCAACCAACTATCTTCGAAGAGAACTTGGACAGTCAGAACGAGAAATTTTGACAGCAAGATTAACTGATCGCTCTATTCGTCCTTTGTTTCCAAAAAATTATACTTCTGAAGTTCAAATTATGTCCAATTTGTTGTCTGCCGATGGTGTCAATGATCCTGAGGTCTTGTGTATTAACGCTGCATCACTGGCCCTTTCTTTGTCCGACATACCATGGCAAGGGCCAATTGGAGCAGTTCGTGTTGGACTTATTGGTGATGATGTTGTCATAAATCCAACTAGACAAGAGTTGCAGAAAAGCCTAATGAACTTGGTTGTATCTGCACAGAAATCAAAAGTTGTCATGGTTGAAGGAAGTTTTAATGATCTCTCTCTAAATACTGTTATGCATGGTGTCAAAGCTGGTGTGGTAGAAATCAAGAAGATAGTTGATGTCATACAAGATATTGCTAAGGAATGTGGCAAAGAAAAACAAACTGTCAGTGACCATGGACCTAAACAAGAGTTGCTGGATCACTTAAAGTCACATTATATGTCAAATATTAAGGACATATTTAGAGATTTCACTTTAGATAAGCAGGCACGAGATAAGGCTGTTTCTTGTCTGCAAAATACTGTCATTGATAATATCAAAAAGGATGGGTTTGACTGTTGTGTAGGAGACATCAAAGAAGCCTTCAGTCATTTTACAAGAGATGTATTCCGCAATTTAATATTTGAAACAAATCAAAGGTATGTGCTCTCAGACTGATTTGAATATTTTCTATTTGTTTTTGTTCTTGTTTTTTAGTTAAATATTTTAATTGCTTCTTCTTTCAAACCTGTGTAGATGTGATGGGAGGGGCCTTACAGATATTCGTGATATTTCTTGTGAAGTCAATTTATATAACCCACTTCATGGTTCTGCATTATTTCAACGAGGGCAGACTCAAGTTTTGTGTACAGTAGCATTGGACTCTCCTCAATCAGCTGTGAAAACTGACTCTTACACAATCCTCACAAGGTACAGTGAGACAAAGTCTATGTATTGATGGTTGTAAATATTTATTGTTTCCAAATAATGTTTTAGTTAGACAAATGTAACGTAATGAGGCTTACAAAATATGGTGATTTCCACTTTATACTTAATATTATTAATATTTCTTGTACAATTACAGTGGTCTAAAGGAAAAAAGTTTCTTCCTAAATTACGAGTTCCCAGGCTATGCTACTAATGAAGTTAAGCAGGGGCGTAGTGCTAGTCGTCGTGAGATTGGACATGGAGCTCTTGCAGAGAAAGGTTTAAGACCCATTGTACCTTCAGACTATCCATTCTGTATCCGACTCACATCAGAGGTTCTAGAATCAAATGGTAAGGAGATGTTCATGACAAACTTGCCTTACTTCTAAGTTGATTGCGTCATGGAATTTAGTGTTAATATTTTGTTGTCTGTGCTAATATTTTCTAGGTTCATCATCAATGGCAACAGTCTGTGGTGGTACGTTGGCATTGTTGGATGCGGGTGTGCCCTTATCTGCAATGGCAGGTGGGGTTGCCATGGGTCTTGTCTCTCATTCCAACTCTGATGGTGAAATTTTAGACTACCGGATTCTCACTGATATCTTGGCAAGTTTTATGGTGACAATTCTGTTCAGCATGTAGCAACACTGTATTTGAATTTCTTGATCAAACCTCATACAAATGAGTATTTAGTTATAGTATTGACTTTTATTTTCACTTCCACAGGGAATAGAAGACTATGCTGGAGATATGGACTTAAAAATCGCGGGAACTAAAACAGGCATAACTGCGCTGCAGGTAGATTTCAAAATTCCAGGAATTACATTGGAATTGCTGAATAAGGCTCTTGCAGAAGGTCATGTAGCCAAGAAAAAAATCATTTCTATTATGAAACAGACCATTTCAACTCCAAGGTATGAATTTTTTCACTGATCCCTGAATATGTAACATTTATTGCTTTGAAAACAAGACAAGAATGGGCTACACAAACCATTTGTTATCCTAATTAATGGTAAAATGTTCTCTTAACAGTGTGAAAGAGGGTAACATGCCTATTCTTGAAACCTTTGATGTACCACTTCACAAGCGCAATAAACTTTTGGGACCTGCATGGATCAACATCAAGAAATTGTTTCTGGAAACAGGGGTGCAGGTAAGCAAATGTGAGAATAAATAGTTGTATTTTTATATTTTTAAACAGATATGTCACATTGCTTAATATGGCCTCAGATAACTCATCTAGAAGACACAAAATTTTCTGCTTTCGCACCAAATGATGCAGCTATGCAAGAAGCATATGAAGCTGTTCAGAAATTAATGGATAGTGATTCTGAACCAGAATTTGAGTTTGGGGGCATATATTCAGTCAAAATATTGGAGCTCAAAGAATCAGGGGCCATGGTCTCACTACATCCAAAACTCATGCCAATATTTGTCAGCAATTCTCATCTGGATGTAAGAAAGGTAAAGTACAATTTCCAGTTTCCCTAAATGCTGAGAAAAACTAAAAATTATCTTAAGACAGACGGAAAAGAAAAAGAATGGCTATTTATATATTTGTCTGTTTTTCCCCTCAGGCGGCACATTCAAGTGTATTGGGTCTGTCAGTAGGACAGAAGATCTCCGTTAAATATTTTGGTCGTGACCCAGTCAGTGGACAAATTAGATTATCCAGAAGAGCATTGTTGGAGTCCACCGGGCGAGTTGTGGATTTTGATAATGTATCTTCCAATTCAACGAATATTTCTCGTGAGAGACTTAAGACTCATGGTGAGAGTGGAGACCAAAAATAAATTGAATTTAATATCATCCGCACCACTTATGTCAGAACTCCCACACACACACCAAGCTTAAGGGCGTACCAGCCCCGCGGCCATTTGGCAAAGGCCACAGCCTAGCTTCCTAACCCACTTTGAGCCCTGATTTTGTGTTATGCAAAGGACTCACAGGGTAAAAAAAGGAGGAAGACAATTTCAGATCTGTCCAGTTTATTCACCTCACCTGACAACAAAACTAATTTTTACAATAATTCATTGCGATAGGAGAAATTTAATTGGGCAGGAAACACTACTTTAAATCTTCTATGGGAAGAGGGTAACATTGGGCATTGCATTGCACTGCACAACATGTATTACATAATAGTAGCACAATTACAGAAACAAATAAAAATCAATAAAACAATGGTAGCACAACCAGAAGCTATTGGTTATGCCGTAACTTGAGAGATATTAATTTAACACTACATACATTAAAATCAAAATAGGTGCCTTTCCTTCAATATTCAATCACAGATATAAGCTCTCTCTGTTGACATCTTAAAGGCCATGTGCAACCTCTCAGTCTTCTTGTCTATCCACATAATCGTAAGTTTGCTCAACGATCTGAAACAAAAATATTTTTCTTTTGAGAACAATTTTAAAATAGACCCTCATGTGTTAACATCAAATCAGGAACTTTTTATATTTTACCTCAATAGTAATTTTGGAGTACAATTCTTGGAAAGCATCAGCCTCATTTTCTGACTCAAACGTAGAGATGAACTTCTTTTCTGTACCAGTTTCTTCATTATCAGCGATGTCAATACTTTTCCAGGTGCAAACATTTGCATTCCTCTGCAAGGTAAAGAAACGAAAATTAATGGTTCAGTCCTATGGGCAAGAAAAGATAGCATAATTGAAATCACCATGAAGTACCTGAACTTCGGCATCACCAACAATTGGGGTTTTGCAAAGAACTCTGCCTGCATCATCTTCCATTTCCACATAGTACACGCCAGTAGATGTTGCAATAAGAACTCTCATGTTGCCTTTCCCTTCAAGAATGTTTTTTTCAGAGCCTAAATCCTCAGCGACAAGGGTGACAGGTTCCTCAAAGAGAATTTCAAAATCGCCCTCATAATCTCCATCTTCGTCTTCATACTCATCATCATCATCCTCATCTTCCTCCTCCTCCTCCTCATCATCATCATCATCATCGTCTTCTCCATCATTTGCTTCTTTAGTTATTCCTGCCGTTTGAGGACCAGCTGCAAAAAATTAGAGACAATTAGTAGAGAAAAATAACAGCTAGATTTTTAAAAAATTCAAATCAATTTTCACAAATTTAAATGACTGTTGGGAACAGTTGTCCTTACTTTCAACAAGGAGTTTCTGACATTCTTCCAATTTTGAGCGGAACTCTTCAGCTTGCTCAGCATTTTTAAATCGAACAGCAAGCTCCTCTAGAGCACCTGCTTGGTCCTCAGCGTGGTTAATACCTCCCCAGCACCAGGCCTTATCAGAGGTCTTCAGTGGATTCAATTTCATATCAGCATCCAACCGTTGGTTCAGCACTACTTTGTGTACTTGTTCTCGACGTAACAGCAATCTAAATGTTCCGTTAATAGGATGTTTTAGGATCTTCATTTCTCCGACACCTCTCTCCTTCCATTCCTTTGAGTTGGTATCGTATCTAAATAGCTTAGCACGTTGGCAGAACAGCTTCTCTTCCTCTTCTTCCCCAGTTCTCACTTCCACCATGTCTGGCATGGCTATTATTGGCTCAAAATGAGGATCGTGAGTATCAACTTCACCAGCAGCTTCATTTTCACCACCAGAATCATCATCATCATTTGCACTTTTCTTAGGTGATGCACTATCTGAGGTAGCCCTACCAAATACTTGAGCACCAGCCCCAGCAAAGGAGAATGGTTTGCTCGGATCTTGGGTTTGAAAGACATTAGTGCTTTTGGTTGTAGCAGCCAGGCTAGCAAAGGATGGACTGTTACTCACTGGGAGGAAAGAAATGTTTTTCTCCTCTTTAGTATCACCTGTAGGCTTTGAGCCAAGCATCGGGAATGCAGTGCTAGGAGAATTCACAGCAGTGCTGCCAGTTCCAGCACCAAACAAACTACCAAACGCTGGAGTAGCAGAAGCTTGACTGGTAGCTCCTCCAAATATGAGAGGTGAAGAGGGTGTAGTGAAAGATGTAGCACTGAATAAAGATGATCCACTACCAAAGACTGCTGCAGAAGCATTGAAAGTCGCCGTAGTAGTAGAAGCGGAGGAGCTGTCAGCTTTTGCTTTGATGGAAACTGTAGATACCTTCTCACCCTGAAAACATAAAAAAATTTCAGCTTGAAGTGCAAATATAGTTATAACAAATAAGCCAGGATATTATTAAAAGAAACAAACCTGATCAGAGTCAGAATCTTTGTCACAGCCAGGACAGCCTGCACAAGGTGGTGCTTGTTTGTATCGATAGAAGTTTTCAGGCAGTTTAAGTTTCAATGCTGCTGACTTCTCCTCAGGAGTAACTTTAGCTTCATAGACAACTTCCACGTCATCTGGAAACATCATTGAAGTATGATTTTACAGAAATTTACAGAACTAGTGAATGCATACAGAAATGCTGGGAAATAAGTGAACTCTTCAGTGTGCGAGACTCACCAGGTGCTACAGATGTGACGTTGTTTGAGCCGAACAAAGATCTAACAACACCTACAACAAACAAGTGCAAACAAATCAAATTTTGCGCTATACTCTCTCAAACTTGAATGCATACTAAACAGAACAAACTATTCACTTACCCTGTTTCTCAAGAGCAGAAAGTTTGAAGGAGAAAGTTTTCATGGCAGGAGTACCGTCCTTGGAATCTGTTGCAAAGCAATAAAATTGTTTTAATTGCCTGTTGTGAGTCCGCATTTCTCACATGTGCAGAACTAAAATTAACAGACATTAGTTTCGGTTTAGTAGAGAATCTGGACCCAAACTAGTCTGTATGAATATTGAGAGCATAGAACAACCATTTGATGCCATTAGAAACAAGACGCTGCTTAGCTCGTTGAAAAAAAAAAATCAAACAGACTAGAAAGACCAGACTAGCATGATGGCTTGCAATGTAATACATTGAATAAAAACACATGGCATTATGTTCAAAACAAAAACTTATAATTATTTATTTAAATTGTCAGAAACGAAACAAAAAAGAAAAATACCCAGTCAAAAGCCATAAAACATTTACAACCAAAAACAATGCAGAATGTTGTCTATTTTGTGTACAATGGTGTTTCCGAAATGGGCTCCAAACTACTTTTTCAAAATATCACAGAATAGTCAAAATTTCCTAAACAAATACTGCCAGAATAGTCAAAAGTTTCATAAAAAGAACACTGCCTGAAGTGGCAGTTCCCACCAGAGAAATATGTCAACAATATTTAAGGAAATGCTTTCTAGTGTGCGTAAGACACACAGAGCACAAAATCAGCTTCTGAATCTTTGGCCCTATGTAATGAGAAGTTGACCGAATCTTTGGCAAAGAATGTACAAGGTGAAATGGTCGAAACAAGCATCGAGCAGCATGTGATATTAAAGGTGTGAGATGCAGCTCTACCAATAAACAGTGTAAAGCAATGCAGTTGCAAAACGGATAAAAGACGAACAATGATGTTTGCAAAGAATGCACACTGGACACATAAATGTTAGTTTGAGGGGAAAATAGATTTAACATGTAAGAAACAAACTTATATTCCCTCCAATCTATTGCAATTCTGGTAGCATTAGTTGGCAAACTTGAGCAGATAGTATCATATGAAGAGCTGACTACTGGAAAGTTACACATTGAATGAAGATAAATACCATCCTTTGCTGTCACACTTGATTCCGCAGCTACGGGGGTAGGTGAAGATAAAACTGTCAAAGTCTGAAAACAAAGTACAAATAAAAATGACATTCCAGAAAATCTTGATCAATATTAGAAGCAAATGCAGCATCAAGACTAGAACCTGAACAATTTACCTTGGCCTTATCAATAGCTGCCTTGAACTCTGCAGCAATTTCAGAGGTTTTGAAGCGGCAGGCAAATTTTTCGGTAGAAACTACACCTTCACTGAAATCCTGAGCACCCCACATCCAGGTCTTCTCATCCTTCTGCATCAGTTCAAGATCAGAAGGAATGTAATGATTTAAGCAAATCTTCAATACTTGTTCTCTCCTCATGAGCAGCCTAAAAATATAAATTTTGAATTAATTCAAAGCGGTGATACTGACGTTGGGTAATGTGGAAAATCAGTGACCATACCTGGGTTTGTTGGTAACATTGTGAGAAAGGACTTTGATTTCTCCTAGACCACGTTCTTTCCATTCACCTGGATTTCCAGCAACAAACCGAAATAGTTTGGCCCGGTGACAGTAGATGACAGATTCATCTTCTTCTCCAGTCAACACAGGAACTTTGTCCGGAAGTGGTACCACAGGCTGTAGAAGAAAGACAGATGTGATTACCAAAAGAACACAGAAAAACTAGAAACCACACAAAAACAACAATATTTTACCTTGAAATCTCCTACATCAGCATTTTCCTCCTCGTCAACCTCATCTTCAGAATCTTCTTCTCCAGATGGTGCACCAGGTGACTTGCCAGGAGACTTTGCTGGTGATGCTGGTCTCATTTGGAATTCGAATTTGTGAGGCGAACCAAATGAAGGCTGGCTGGGCTGACTTGATGCGAGGGACTCAAATGAAGGCTGGCTGGGATTTACAGATGCACCAAACACAAATCCAGAAGTTGTGGTTGTTGAACTATTTTGTCCAGAGCTAGAGCCAAAACTGAATCCTTTGTTGGCATCATTGGATGGTGCGCTGGGTACTCCAAATAAAAAGGTTGATTTAGGTTCTCCTTGGGGGGCAGCAGCCACACCAAATGAAAATGCCTTAGTGTCAGGCTTTTGAACTGCCGTGGCATTGCTAGCTGTGCCAAATGCAAAGTTAGATGATGGAGTGCTATCGATGCCAAAGGAGAAATTATTTTGTGCTGCTTTAGCATCATTTTCATGTCCTGGTTTAGGAGTTTCACAGGCAGGGCATATCACTTTATCAGCATCAGATCGTGTGTAGCATGCTTGGCACACCCAAGAGCCTTCCTTGGGTTTGAACATTTCAGCAAGTGATGGCTGCTTCTCCTTTGATGCTGTGGAAATGTCACCAAATTTGAAACCCGACAACGATTTGCTCTCTTCTGCAGGGGCAGCAGAGCTTGGTTTAATTCCAAATGTAAATTGGGATGCAGCGGCTGGCTTGCTCTCTACAGCCTTACTTTCACAACCAGGTTTAGGCTGTAAGCAGCATGGACAACTCAGGACATCAGCATTATTTCGGGTAAAGCAGCCAGAGCACTCCCAAGAGCCTGCTTTGGGTTTGAATAATTCAGATAGTGGTCTCTCATCTTTCTTCCCAGATGGTTTAGGGGCCGTGGCAGGACTGCTCTGAGCAGAACTGCTGATGTTCTTCTGTACATCTTCAACAACATCTTTGAAAGCCAACATCAGATCTGGGGTTTTAAATTTGAGAGCAAACACCTCCAAACGAACTTCTCCTTCAGCATAATCCTGGGCAGACCAGGTCAATGCCCTGTCACTTGTAGAGAGCTTCTGGAAGCTGATGTCAGATGTAATAAAATGGTTGCAGCAAACCTTCAGTACCTGTTCACGACGCATCAGCAACCGCACTTTGCCCGTGTCTTTGTTTTTCAGAACCTTCATCTTTCCAATACCTCGTTCTTTCCATTCTTTGGAATCAAATCTGAGCAATTTAGCTCGCTCTTCAAACAAGACATCCTCCCCTTCCTCTCCAGTACGAACTTCAACTAGACTGGGCAGTGGTATGACTGGGTTAAAAACTGCTGTTGGTTCAAACTCTTCTGTTTCACCAGACTCTCCTTCAGCCTCAGCAGAACCCTTCTTTGCAATATCACTTGAAGATGAGACAGCACCGCCAAAAACTTTAGAGCCTGCTCCTTCAAATCCTTTAAAGCTGGCATCTTTCTTCCCAACCTCTTTGTCCTTGTTTTGAGCAGCAAGCGCAGCAAAATCAGGGAGGTTACTACTAGTGCTGAATACTGGACCACTGCTGGACGATGACACCGATGTCGCACTCGAAGTTTTAGATCCAAACAGAGTTGAGCCAGAGGATGATGCAGCAACTGGCCCAAAAAGAGTTTTTGTTGAGACAGATGTGGGTTGCGCAGCAGTGGTGGAAACTGATGATTGTCCAAAAAGATTGGATGAAGGGGGAGTGAATGAAAACCCAGCAAATGGACTCGGTTTGGACACAGTGTTAACACTTTCCTTGTCCTTTCCGGGTGTAGTCTTTGCTTGGCGCTCAACCGGTTTCAAAACTGGCGGCTGAATGAATGAGAAACCTCCGAGCTCAACTTTACCAGGGGAAGTGGAAGCCTGGGACACAGGTGTCTTCACATCAGACTTGGGAGCTGGAACTGTTAGTTTAGGCTGCTTGACAGGGGTTGCATCTTTTGCAAGTTTCCGAGCCTGGTCAAACGCTTCCTTGAAGTCCTGGGCATCTTCCTTGGTTTTAAAACGCACACAAAGCTTCTCAATATGAGCCTCACCATCTGAAAAATCATTTGCACCCCACGACCAAGCACGATCACTGCCAGTTTGAGGGGCCAATTCCATTTCTGGCAAAATGAAATGGTTGGCACAAATCTTGTGAATCTGTTCACGTCTCATTAGAATTCGAAGCTTGCCAGTCACATTGTGTTTAAGAATCTTCATATCACCAACACCTCTCTCCTTCCATTCTTTTTCAACAAATCGGAACAACTTGGCTCGTCTCACAAACAGAGGGGTTTCATCTTCTTCTCCAGTAGTAACAGTGACTTCATCAGGTAAAGGAATGATTGGCTTGAAGTCAGCACATGGGTTGTAATCTGCATCTTCAGTAAAAGTCTCGTTTCCTCCAACGGATCCAGTGGACAACCGATTAGGCTTCACATCTGGTTGGCGTGATGTAACGGCTGAGTAAGCTGGCATGGGAACATTGGGCAAAATAGCTTCTATTGCAATGGGCTTCAGAGGGGACAAAGACTTTTCCAGAGATTCTGTGGTAGGAATAGTAGCCTGTGGTGGCATAGATATTTGGAAGTTGTGCGGCAAAGCATCTCCTGAAATTCCAGGGTGTAAATTGGTTTTACCAGGCAGTACCTGCTGCACAGACGAACTTGAGAACCGCTGTGCAGACGACTCATGAGCTGAATGAAACTGTGACTGAGACGCTGATGTGACTGATCCAGAAGATGAGAGATCTATCGCAGGAGCAGTTACATTAGAATGGGACATGATAGGTGTTCCCATGAGGCTTGTTGATTTCCTGAACGAATCAGCGGCACTGTCTGCTGCCACAGCAGGCATCATGTTATTTGGAACGGGCATTGAACTAGGTGCAGACCCAGGCATGGCTCCCGGCAAGGCACCGGGCAGGGCACCGGGCAGGGCACCGGGCAGGGCACCGGGCAGGGCACCGGGCAAGGCACCGGGCAAGGCACCGGGCAAGGCACCGGGCAAGGCACCGGGCAAGGAACCCGGCAAGGAACCCGGCAAGGAACCCGGCAAGGAACCCGGCAAGGAACCCGGCAAGGCACCCGGCAAGGCACCCGGCAAGGAACCCGGCATGGCAACTCCTGCAGGTCCTTGCCTATCATAATTCAGTCCCAGTGCAGCTTGTGGGTAACATGATGCAAGCAGAAGATTAGGATCCACGTTCCTTGCCATGGGTACTTGAGCTTGAGGGAACAAAGCCTCATGTAGCATAGACTCCAGACGAACAGACCTAGATGAACGATTGTCATAATTGTATGATTGAGCAGGGTAGGAATGATACGCAGGCGCAGAGGGGTACCCCTGCAGAGAGCGAAGCTGCGATGCAGCCACATCATACTCATAATCTTCCTCTGGATGCACCATATAATCTACATTCCTTGATGACTGAGGACGGGTGTCACTATGCTTCAGTTTTCCTACTTCCACCTTCAAGTCAGACATTTGTTTCTGAAGCTCTTCAACAGCTACTCTGGTTTTCTCAAGAGCTTCCATCATCGTCTTGTTGGAATCCAGCATTTGTCTGTTCTGATCAACAACAATTTGCATGACAGTGTCTGTAGTAATGGACATGCGCTTTAACTGAGCATCTAGTCGTTCAGGACTAGGACGTGCCTCCTGAAAAATAAAAAATACAGTTAAAAATGAAAGTTTTCCCGAAGACCCAAGCGAGTTTGCTCTGCCCTACTCACCACTCTCCTGCTGGAAACATCCACATTCATTGAAGATTCAATGTTACGCCTGCTTTTGAATGGGGTGCTGGTCAAGCCCTGAGATGGAGACTGACCATTGGCATAGCCGAGAGTAGAGAGCAAAGTATGGTGCATGGAGGTGTTGACAATGCGAGAGGCACCGTGCAACGAGTCTTCAAATCTATTAGAAGAGAAACTGTCGTCCAAGAGGGCCTCATGAGCATTTCGACTTGCTCCTGAAAACACAAAAATAGACAGCATAATGTACAAAACATTAAATCATCCTCAGGAAAATGAGAATAATGTCATACAAAAAAAAAAAACAACAACATACCTGAGAACACAGCATCACTTTCTTCCCTTGCGAGACAGTTCTCGACTTCCTCAATATGCTGTTCCAGTTCTGCGTTCAAGGGGTGGTTGCCAGCATTCTGAGGAGAACGCAAACGATCTAAAGTAAGGTGAAGTGCTGATAGACTCTTTTGAAGCAAAATCACATAATTTGATTTTATATCTGTAGTTGCTTTTTCACTTCCAAGAGATTCACGTTCAGCATCAGCAAGTTTTTTATACATCTGAAAAACATTAATTTAATTTAATTTGAGTTAGATTACAAAAACAGTATATTTCATTTAAAAGCGTGTTTCATGACATACCAAGCCCTCATAAAATGATGCATAAGGATTTTTCAGACCCTGGAACACCTCTATGGCCTCCTCATATTTTTCTTCCTTCATAAGGCGACAAGCCATGAAGAACCTGCCCTCTTCTAGCAGCAGTCTAACATCTGAAGCAGTCAATTCTTTCCCACCATAGGAGAATAAGGGGTTTTCAGGCATACGAAGAGGCTGATTCTTTTCCATACGTTCTAGCAGGTATATGGCACGTTGCCAAAACAGTTGTGCCCGCTTGGTGACAGCAGGAATGTTGTCTTTTGGTGTTGACAAAGAAGAGGCCTGAAGAAAATGATAAAAATCATGTTTGCGCCAAACATCTAGAACATTTTGCAATTGATAACCTAATACAACATACCTTTTCAGTAAAAAGTTTGGCAAGAAGAACAATAAGTCTCACGTCCATACCATGGTTACCAAGAAGTCGAACTACCTCAAGGCCCCTAGCAACAGTCATGCGGACTTCACCAATGTCACTCCGAGACTTATTACAGTGCAGGCGGTGAGCACAAGACCACCATTTACTTTGAGCCTCTGTGCACAATGACTCCATCAAATCAACTGGCAAGACTGATGGCCTTCCTGCCTCGCTTAGAACTAGACTAGCATACCGCTCATCTTGAGAAGCAGCAGCACAAAAAACTGGAAGAAAAACAATATATAAGGGAAGGTAGTAAGAATCAAGACGAAATGCCCTCGAAGAACAAGGAAAGATCAACGTCAAAATGTAGGAAATATATAAGACCAACCTGAAGCACAGAGGAAAGTGTCAACATCTAATCTGCTCAACGTCTCAATGCCTCCATTTTCTAACGCCCCTGTTGATAACTTTAACTCATCAAATACATGGCAGGCAAAGTTAGGTGACAACCTGTGAGGAAGTACATGGGGGTTGCCCATTGATGTAACTTGTTTTAAAGTAGGCTCCACATACCTCAGACCCAACCAAACAAGAGCATGGAGAGAGTCTGGTCTCTGATGTTGACTTGCTATGATACAGAAAAATTACCAATGATTAGTGATGATAGTAAAATTTAATCATTTTGACCATACTGATGCACTTACCATCATCATGAATAGCAACATCCCTTAAAGATGGTGAAATTTCTTGAACATGAACAAACTGACTGTTAGTCATAAAGTGAGAGGTTCTTTCAGACTCTGGCTTACTTTTAACCTGAGATGGAAAGAGGAGTTTGTAAATTCTCTCCCTCCAGTTCCCACCATTTATTTGCACAAAACGTTTCCTTTCAAGTGTCAAGTTCAACACTATGTGACCTACAGTGCCCAGGGAAAGTTAAAAAGTGTATGAGGGAAATAGTCGATATTGAAATGAAAAACAAAGTTAAATAAATTGGATATTTTGATACCGGCTTGGCTGCAGCGAAAAGCGCAATCTTCTTTCCACAACTTCGTAAGCTTTCGGTGTTTTTCTCTCCCATTTGGAGTTGAACAATGAGAAGCAAAGTCAACTGTCTCTGGAGTTGTATAGGCAAGGCTCATAAGAGCCCATGCAAAGGGAGTCCATTCCTTCCAGCCAGTTCGACACTGTTTTCCCTCTCGTAGCAGAGCAGTTCCTAAATGAAAGCAAAGCTGGCCACCCATGTGGCGGACACATTCTTGAAGGAGCTGCTCTCCACCTTTCTGACAATACTTTGCGGCTTCAAAACAAGCTTGATCAAGAGCGTACACAGCTGAACAACCCTTGAGTTGTTCCCGAGCACCAAGAGCAGCATGGCGCTCGAGGACACAGAGGTTGTTGACATAAAATTCCGCATCTAAATTCTTCACTTCTCGTTGGTAAGCCTTTACAAATTGAAAAGGGAAAAAAAGTAGATATTCACAATTAGAAAGTGGTAAACTTCACCCCAAGTGATCCAAAGTAAATGGTGAGAAGCACAAGAACATTTATAGGTTTGAGTATACCTTGAAGACTTCAACAATATAGGAGTACCATTGGAGGTTGTCACGGAACAAACATCTAGATTCCAAGTCAATGACATACTTGTAGGCATCTAGCACTCTCCTAGAATCCATATACAAGTTAAGCAGTCTTATCCTGGGAACATGGTCATGTGGCCTTGCCTCAATTTCCTCTGTAAAGGTAATAAGTTGAGGAATGTAAATACACGAACATAGAGAAACCACACAAATTAAAAATACAGTGTAACAACTACGTTGGCCTTACTCTCAATGAGATGGGCCAACTGAGCTTGGTCTCCTGAGCCATCCTCCATTTTGATTAAATACTCCTTCAAGCGAAAGACTGCCTGATGATTTCCAGATACCTCTTCAGCCCTCTCCATCCAATACTTGGCTTCCCCAGCATTAAGCCGGGTCTTAGTTTCCACAAGCAGCTCACATACTGTAAATATAGTTCAGCACTGAATGAACAAGTTACATCAATATTAGCCCATGATTGACAAACACCCTACAGAACAAACCTTTAAGAACCAAGTCGGGTTGTCTGCTCTCTAGACTCAGGGAACACTTATACTCCTGTAAGGCCTTGGGGTAGTCCTTCAAAGCTTCCAGAGCTTGGCCTAGGAGCTTGTGGGCACCTGCTGCTTTGGGTTGCTCCTTCAGGTACAATTCCACATATTGTTTGGTGGATTGAAAGTCTCCCACTTTGTGGTATAGCTTTGCTACATTGTAGCATCTTAAATTTCTCTACAGCAGAGAAAGCAGAACGAAATTAGAGCACAAATAAACAACAATTTGGCAAACAACAAGATGAAAACATTTTAATTAAAAAAACAAAACAGAACATACATTAAAAACTAAAAAAACAGATAGACAAATAAGAGGTAATACTTGGGATTGGGATACCGGTGACCGCAACTAAATGAGTGCTTACAGGGGGTCTATCAAAACCATGCCATTTCGAAAGCCTGAACTACTGAAGACTACAAAGGAGTAATATACTGCAAAACCATTCCGGGCACTCTTAACGGAGGGTAATCAGAAAATACAATTATGTCCCGAAAGGGGAAATTATGTCCGGCAATACATGAATATTCCAATAGAAATGACGGATGCCCGGCTTTGGACCCCCAACCTGCAAAATGGAGTGTCGACTGCGGAGAATGCTCACCTCTTTCTCGTTGGTGATATTCCGGAATGCCTCCTGAACATGCTTATCTACGTCTTTCTGGGACCTCAACATGATAAGCTTAGTTGATGTTTGACATCAAATACTTCTACCACAAGCAACATAACATAATTTACACACAGAAAAGCACCAGATCCACTAACATTCACGTGAGAAGAACACCAAGCATTGAGGCGGAGGGGAACAGCGAATGAAGAACACAGTTGCCCGCCTAAATTTGGCGGTCAGACACGGTCATCGCCGCCTCATGAAAGTCTTTTTATTTACTTGGGTGGGCTTCGATAAATAGCTAAATTGCTGGTGAGTTGTTTTCTTCAGACGAAAAAGACGGAGATTAATATGAAAGCTTTTTCGGGCTAGCGAATTAGCCTGAAACGGGCCACAACACCTCCTAGTACGATCGAACATACCCGCAGGCAACGCCATCTTCATGCAACCGTTACGTTTTCCGAGGGGCGAGCTAGGAGACGCCACCTTTGCCGTCTAGCGAGGGTTTTTGTAGTTTTTCAAGAAGGCCCACCAGATTGAAATATTTTGTCGGCGGGTGTTAGTACTCATGTTTATTTTCTGTAAACCCTGTTTGTTAGCAAATTTTGATTAAACGGGGTTGTCTGCTTCTACAATACTTGTCAGCTTTTGATTCTGGATGAGGTAGGCTGCGTCAATGTGCATAGGAACTGTTATCTATAGTGTTACTTCCTTATTATCCGATTTGTGATCATGGGTCGGGGAGGGAATTCTCCATAATTGTTGTTATTTAAAAATATTTATTTTGTCATTCGTCATCTGGGATTTGCCCGTTTTACTGGTTAAAGATACCATAGTTATTCCCAAAAATTTCTCCTGGCGTTGGTTATGGCCACTCTTTTTTACTTGAACTTACATTTTGTCAATGAACATTTGAATATAGCTTTGGCTTCTTTCCAACTTTTTAACCGGATTTTAACTCTTGTTTCAGCAGTCACCATGAAGGTTGTTTTAAAGAGTGTGTCAGGGGAGTCAATAACAGTTCAAGTACATTCGGAAGATACAATAGGCGACCTAAAGAATCGTATCCAAACTCAAATGGGTATACCGTTCGACTTCAACCAACTGAAAATTCAAGGGAAACCATTGACTGATGACACATTGGTTGTCGAGTATTTCTCTTTAGGTAAGTGATTATTTTGGTCAATTACAATCACAGCTAATCATTCCTGTGCCCATTCTTCGATTTGAACCTCTTGATTGGCCCGTAATTTTTTTTCTGCGTGATTTAAGCTGCTGACCGCAAACCAAAGGAAAATCAGTTGGAGAGGTGGGATGTTCCAACACCTGAATGTGCTGTACCTGGTTGTGGAAATTCCAAAGCAAGTAATCCGGACAGGTCGTTTTTCCGGTTTCCCATTCATACTGCTAATAGGTATGCAGCTTGGTTCTGAAGTTTCCTCCCTAGCTCTGTCATCTTTATAGTAAATTTTATAATGTTCCATATATCTTCCTGATAGATGCCAGCAGTGGGTTGTAGCTTGTAGAAGAACAGATCTTATTGACAAAGCTCCTGCTTTTGTAAGCAATCATTATGCTATTTGTTCTGATCACTTCACCTTGGATCAGTTTTCCAATTCCTCCAGAAAGGTGTTGAAGCGAAAGGCTATTCCAAACATCTTTAGTTGGCAGAGTGAAGAGAGCCATGGATTTATATCTAGTGATGTTCTTAACTCTGACACCATTCAAAGTAAGTTAAGCTATACCCTGGAATTACCTCTTTCAAAGTGGAATTATTCACTCAGTCCATTGCTTTATCTCTTTGTTTCTGTAATTAGTTAATGAATCAACACCAGTGATGGTTAAAATTGAACCTGTGGATGTAAGTGCAACCACTCCCATTACATTGCTGTCGGCTGATGATATGCCAATTGTTGGTATGGATGACACCAGTGTCTCAAATGCGGAAAATATTATGGATGATATTGTGAGCGATGATGAGGATGAGGGAATGGATGCTGAAGATGAGTTTGAAGAAGAAGATGACCCTGAAATTTTGCATCCTGGCCTTTTGTGTCGGCTGTGTGCTAACCCTGTTAGTGATCCAGTCTACATCTTTAGTGAAAACGCCAAGGACTTAGAGCTTGCTGCTAAAATAAATATATGTCTTCCAATTACCGTAAGTTCTCTCAAAATTAAAAATTATATTCTGTGTCCGTGGTAGTTGTCATGCTAGTTCTTAACATATTTTTGTTGAACAGGTTAAAAGAACTGACCCATTGCCCAAACAACTATGTGTTGAGTGCAAGACTAAACTTGATGGATACCATGAATTTGCTGAAGTTTGTGTTCAAGCTGAAGAAAAACTTAGGTTTCTCACCAAGAAAAAGAACTTTAAAGTGTTGAAGCGTGGTACTGATGAAGCAACTGGCCTCGTTCCTAAAGATTCTACTACTGCCAGTGAAACTGCAGAAAGTTTAAATCACATTGTCTCAAAATGCCCAAATAATCTGAAACTTGTGGGTTCAGACTACTGTTGTCCCCTGTGTGTGGAAGGCTGCATGACGCAAGATGTTGATTCTGATCCAGATGTGCAGTATGATGGAACGTATGTTTTGAATCACTTGTGAGTGCCTATTCATAGTTGTTGGTTATCCTCATACATTTATTACCTCCTGTATAGGCACCAGAAGAGAGAATTAGTTCGAGCATTCAGGAGAAAAGCACGCCATCTTAGAAATGCACCGGGTCTTCTGCCAGGCATTAAAATTGAAGGTGATGATTCGGCATCAGATGATGATTTTGAAGATGAGGATGACTCCTCTGAAACTTCTGAAGCAGAAGGAGATGGTGATGAAAGCCAAGAAGCTGATGGGATATTTTCTGAACTAAATTCAACCGCTGGAGTTTATGCCACATTTGTTGGCAATACTGATGAGCTGTGGAATGATGATGATGATAAGTATGGCGTATTCTTGTTTGAACACGTATCAGTTCTGTAATGTTATGAATATATTATTTATGTACTTTGTTAATTTGTCTTTGCTGTAGATCGGATCTGGGGACAGAATGCAGCTATCCCATGAGCGATTCTGAGAATTTGGCATCAATTCCTGAAGAAATGGAATTTCAGATGCAGCTTGAGGATGGAAGGCATGAAGTCATTCAGATTGAGCGGGACACCACATGCCGTCACTGTGGAGAACCTTTCCCTGCTCTGGAGCCTGCATTAGAGCATTCAAAGGTGAGCTTTCCTTTTACACCGAATCTTCCCTTCTCTTGAATTTATGGAATGAATGCCGTTTGTGTGCTAGATATCTGTTGAAGCATTCTCTTTTTTAATTATTTTGTTTGTTGTTCACAAGGAAGCTCAAGGGCAAACCCTGTACCATATCATTTTTTAATTTCAGGTGCATGCTGATGAGAACAGTAATCCATGTGCTCTTTGTGATCTCGCATATGAAAATGTGGATGATCTTCTTGAGCATTTTAAAGAACACCGTGAAGAGGAACTGAATAGGAGGAGAAGAGCACTGAATCGCCTTCAATGTGAAACATGTGGTAGGCGTTTCAATAAAGAAAGCACCATGGAAAAACACCAGTGCGCTGTGGTCGCCAAGAGCAAGGTATTATAAATATGTAACCTTACGGAGAAGTACTTCCAAAAAAATTTAAAAAGGAGGAGAAGAAAAAAGGATGTTGTCATTAATTTAATTTTATTTTTTTAAAGGAAAAGCGAGCATTTAGATGTTTACAGTGCAAGAAAGCTTACACTAGTGAAGACAGACTTCTTTTCCATCAACAATTCCATGAAGGTGCTCCAGCCAATTTTTGCATTCCGTGTGGGAAAGTGTTTGAATCTGAAAGTGCTGTTTATCATCATGCTCGAACTGTCCACCAAAGAGAGAAACCATTTGCTTGTGACACTTGCGGTAAAAAGTTCCATACTGCTGCAAGGCTCAAGACCCACATGAATATACATACGGGAGATCGTCCATTCCCTTGCAAGTAAGTTACTGATGTCGCTTGCCACTACCCTCCAAGGAAGGCAATCAGAATATTGTCTGGTCTGTATTTGAGCTTGCTTTAGTGTACTTTAATTTTTGGTCAATCTCTCCCTTCAGAATGTGCGACAAGAAGTTCGCCGATAGAGACACTTTGATGAGCCACATGGTAGTTCATATGAATGTGAAGCCATACCAGTGTGAGCATTGTGGATTGTATTGCGGCCGTAAGCATCTATTGAAAAAACATTTGGCTCTATTCCATGGAGAACAAATGAGCAAAAAGCGCACACCATCTCTCATTCATTATGAGTGCAAAATCTGCCAAGAAACCTTTACCACATCATCAGAAGTTGTTTTGCATCGCACCAGGCATTGGGTTGTTCAGGAAGGACAATCCGTTGATCCGAGCAAGGTACAGTTCATTGATATGAAATGTCATACCCCTTACTGCATAATGTTTACTTGCAGCGATCATTGTGCACTGGTAAACTTACCAAGATTGGCATTTTTCTGGAAAACTCATTACAGGTCCATATTTGTGAATATTGTGGTGATGTATTTTCTCATGGAAACTCTCTGGGCAAGCATCGACGAGAAGTTCACCCAGATGAACAACCATATGTATGCAGTATTTGCGGCTCTACTGCTGGCACTCTTTATGAAGCTAGGGAACATCGAAGGACTCACACAAATCAAGAGGACATCTCTGAGCCAGAAGTTGGAAAGAAAAGGCGTCGGAAACATTCTCTTGTGCCAAAGCTATATTTCTGTGATGAATGTGGAAAAGGGTAATGGTGTTTCTTTTACAATTGCTGGCATCTTTGTTAATTGAGCATTTTGACTTACTTGCTTAATGTTTTTTCTCAACAGGTTTATGTCAGAAAGACCTTACCAAAAACATTTACGCTCGCATCAAGCTCGTCAGGAAAAGAATTTAATGTGTGAAGTTTGCCACAAAAAGTTTGCAGAAAAGCAGCGACTTTTGGAACATATGCAAATTCATACTGGTATCAAGCCTTATGAGTGTTCTGTGTGTGGGCGTAGGTTCTCTCAGACAAGTTCTATGTACACTCATGCATTGATACACACTGGAGAGAAACCACATTCATGTGACTTGTGTGGGCGAGGCTTCAGGATCAAAGCAGATAGGGATAATCATCGCCGCACACACACTGGGGAAAAACCCTACAAGTGTGAGTGGTGTGGTCAGCAGTTTAGGACCGGACAGGTAAGGCAACTACTTTAGTAATGCAAATTAAACTGTATGCTTTTATTCACCTTGTATTTCATCTGCGCTGCAGGTTTATTATCAACATCGGATGATACACACGGGAGAGAGAAGATTCCCTTGTGATGTCAATACGCTTAAAATTCCTTAAATTATGAGAATTTAGCCCCCCCCCTCCCCTCCCCGTATCGCTCGGAAATGGCTCTAAAACAACTGTATGCTTTTATTCACCTTGTATTTCATCTGCGCTGCAGGTTTAAAACATCGGTGATACACACGGGAGAGAGAAGATTCCCTTGTGATGTGTGTGGAAAAGCCTTCAAACGATCTCATACATTAGTCGTCCACAAACGTATTCATACTGGTGAAAAACCCAATGTGTGTGATATATGTGGCAAATGTTTCAGACAGCGTAGTGACATGAGAAAACACCGTAATCTCCATGCACCAACCCAACCTTAATCTGTTTTGCTACAGGTGTAGGTTGATGGTTACTGACTAGTCCAAGATAAATTCCTTTAGCAGTACGGAAGTAAAGCTGGTTGTGTCCAATTTCATTTAGTGAAGCCTAGCCATGTGCCATTACTTTATTATTATCATTATTTATTCTAATTGTCTTGTCATGGTACTCTAGTAAAGTTAGGTCAAATAATATATAATAAAGTAATCGCCTGATTTCCTCCTGGGAAGAAAAATGTTACGTAGATCGTATATAGATCTATGAGAGTTCATTGTGGTCATTTGTGTTTATCACTTAATTTTGCATTGTTGTTGAAATGCAAAGTCAAACAAAATTGTGAACTGAATTGCTTTGATTTTGCATTATTTATGAAACATCTATATAATAAGTGTTTCCCTGGTTGAATTTAGTATTAAGTTGTTGCAGATTTATTGTAAATAGTCATATGTTTACTGATTATGGATAGCTATACAGATTCCTGCAGAATTGAATGTACCAGGCTGTGGCTAGACTATCTGTTCAATTGGTAGCTAAAATTGTTATCAGTGAACAATATTAAGACCTACTTTGCACCAAGAATTTTGCACTTGTTTCATTTTTACAATCCAATACATTTTGTTCATCGTAAGCCTGCCTGAGCCTTATGTTTCATGTACTCCAAAGTTCTACAGTTTGTTCTCAAAAATAATTTGAACTTGTCCCCCGCCTCTCCTTGTTGTGTTATTTATTTAAGTGTGCAATAATATTTGCCAGATAGGCAACTTCATAATTGTCCAATTGTTTCTGTCGTACTTACACATGCGTTTGAAAGCAGGCCTGAAAGTGTTGGACAGTATTTTATCATGACCTTTGCTGCCAACTCGAGTGTCATAAGAAATAGTTTGCCGTGAATTGGAATTTTGTGGTCATTTCCTGGAAAACCTGGATTCCTTGTCAACTTGAATGAATTTGTTCAATTAAATTGTATTTTTTCTGCCTCTTAATTTCCTATCATCCCGTAAATACCCCCAACCAACCTTATAATTTTTATTAATATTTGAAATGAGAAAAACACGTCCCCGCCGGGAGGGTAGGCAGCACAACTTGCACCTCCCGTTAAGCCCCTTTTGTGAATAACCCACGGGTGTTTTCGAGCAACCAAGGGCGGTCTTGTACTAATTAGGACCTCCTCTATCTCCCATATCAGTTTCATCAAAATCGGGAACACAAAAAAAAATTGGCAAAAAAATGGTAGGGCTATAAGCCTTCGCAATTTTTCCGATTTGGGTCAGGAAATAAAATTTCGATTTCTCGTCCGGAATGTATCTAAACTGACCCCTAGATGTCGTCCTGTCATGAAATGTGTGTCGCATGGCTCTCATAGCTCCGGAAAATGTAAAAAGAAAAAAAAAAGCGTCCACGCCGGGAGGGTAGGCAGCACAACTTGCACCTCCCGTTAAGCCCCTTTTGTGAATAACCCACGGGTGTTTTCGGGCAAACAAGGGCGGTCTTGTACTAATTATGACCTCCTCTATCTCCCATATCAGTTTCATCATAGCCCTGGTGGCTGTGCGACTGAGCAGTTCATTGCCAATCATGGGTGGGGTGTAAGATGGGCTGCTTCAATAAGTTAACATATGTATAAATAGAATACTTGTATTCATATTTTCATTCCAGAATCACAGCTACATGAACTCTAACAACTCAAGACGCACAAACGTCTCATTACAAACAATACAATAATGTACTCATAGCTAGAGCATTATACACAATGATGTGTATTCACATTTGCAATATAATCAAAACAAACAACTCCCTTTATCTTTAAAAATAGGACACAATGACCATTCTTTATCCTTGTGTATTTTTGCAACAGTTTCAGCTGCTAGACAAGTTAATAGTAAAAGTTGAAACATGCACAAGGAGAACACACAAGGCCCCATGACAGGTGACTTCTACTTTTTGGACAGACTCCCTTTTCTGGCCTCCTATGTTCTCCCTGTCATTGGAATGGGCCTGGTTTGAGGCATGAGTTTAAAAACAGACTAGGTAGTTTGAGTGTCAAGCTTCTGCTATGCACTTGGTTGTTCCACTCTACCCAAGAACAAAACTTTGTGAAGAGGAAAAAGTTGAATACTCTCAATGCACCAACAAGTCAAATGTAACATTTGGCAACTTACAGTATTATGTACACACATTCACACACTGACACACAACTGCAATTTATTGAAAATGGAATGCAACTATCATGAAATATGAATATTTAAATAGTTTCCTACAAAGTTGTTTTCATACAATGAGATTTTTTATTACATTCCTCCCTTGCTAAAAATATTGCAGCACTCTTTGGGTGAAAATGTGTTGGTCATGCAAGATGATGATTCTCACATTCACATCAGTCAAATTCACCTGTGTTGGTGACATTAGTAGATCCCCATTTGCTGGGCAATTTTATGAATGTAACGATTCATGTATAAAGAAAGTTCTATGTAATTCTTTAATGATAAGCTATTGACGTAGACATTCATTAATTTCTGCATAAATACTTCATTCATCAGTAAGAGATCCTCTGGAAGGAACTTTCACAGCAGACTACTTTTTAAAAATCTTGTAAAAAAAAAACACAAGATATGCAACAAGAGGAAAGCAAAAACAAAATAATTTAACGGGTGGGGTGAGGGCAGATCCTTATGCCTCCTGTATACATGTGTGCTACACTAACAGAGCGCCAAGCACTCTAAAAAAAAAGAAACAAGTAAAACATGACCATAATAATTTGCTAGGCAATAACTTTTCTTAAAATTCTAGTTTTGTCAATCACCCACAAAAACTATTTTGCTGATTACATATCATCTTCTGCTTAAGCAGATTTTCTTTGGATGGGTATGCCATAAAGTGGCACAGGCAAATATTTATATTTGTAAGGCCTTCAATGCCTGTTTTTTTTCTTCTTTTTTTTTGACTACAGACCAACATAGTCAAAAGACATTCAATAACAATCAATAAATTCTATATTTTGTTTACATACATCTTTACAAATACAATTACTTAAATTGATGATTCTAAAGTTATGTACATACGTGTTGAGTATTAGTGCTATAAATAATGTGATATAGTGCCTCAAAACATACATGACATAAAATGTAAAGATGACTACAATATTGCTGCAATAGCAACAATCAAATTCAAATATATGCACAAACAAAAGTAAAAAGGAATAAATATAAGAAACTATGCACAATTCACTAATTTAAGTAATCCTCTTTCATATGTACAAAAAGGGGGGGGGGGGATCACTAAGCACAACTCACATTGTTCACAGTAAGCTGGGGGAGAACTATACACACAGACTTGGTCTCCATGTACCTAATCGAATATCACCGGTCTGGTCTCTTTACACAGAGACGAGATGTAAGGTCAAGATGGCACTTCTTGAACGCGAAGGGGCGTCATAGGAACGAAACTTCGGGCGACGCGGCCGGGCGGCCCCGCCTCACGCCATCCGGAGGGCTTCTGTCTCGATCAGCGACAGACAGAAGCCTCCCGGGTGGGGTCGACGCCCTCGTCTAGGGTCCACTCACTCCATGTGCCGGAACTTGTGGGCGGACATCTGCGACAGGCCGAGCACGGCGTACTGGCAGCTGAGGCAGTGGTAGTGCGTCTGCTTGCCGGAGTGCGCGCACGACTCGGAGTGGCAGGGCTGCGAGGGCGTGAACTTCTCGAATCCCGCCGCCATGATGGAGTCGAGCTTCTGGTGCTGCCGCCGGTGCGCCACCACCTTGTTGGTGTCCGTGCACACGAACTCGCACTTGAGGCAGTGGAAGTGCGAGGCCTTGTTCTGCATGGCGCCGAGGGTGGACGTGTACACGCAGTCTGGCCGGTTGCACGACACGTTGGCGCGGAACTGCTGGAAGTCGCCGCCCATGAGCGTGTCGAGGCGCTCGTGCCGGGCCGTGTGCTGCACGAAGCGGGTCTTGTCGCAGAACGAGTACCCGCAGTCCTTGCGCATGCAGTGGAAGTGCGTCTGGTGCTCGCGGTAGCCGCAGTGCGGGTACTTGCAGTCCTCGTTGAACCTGGACAGAGACGGGGGCGTTAGAGGGGTGCTCTCGGGCCGGGGCCGAGGCCGAGGCCGGGGCCGACACCTGAGCCGGGGACACGTACCTGAACCGGATGTAGCCGTCGGGCACGGGCTCGTCCTTGAGGATGCGCATGCTGTTCTGGATGCGGGCCTTCTTGGCCTCGGGGCTCATGTCCTGGTGGCCGGCCATGATGTGGGGGGACATGGCTCGCTTGAGAGCCAGCTGCTGGTGCAGGCCGGGCACGCCGGGGACGCCGGCGACGCCCGCCATGCCGGGGTGGTCCAGCAGGCCGTTGGCGGACAGAGGGTGCGGGGCGCCGAAGCCGGAGGGCGAGCAGGCGAACATGAGGCCTGACGGCGACGAGTAGATGGCGGGCATGCCGTGCTGCAGGTAAGGGAGGCCCTGCGACGTCATGAGCGCCAGCTGCTGGTTCGCCATGGCCGCCATGGCCGCGTTGAAGTGGTGCGGGGGGAAGGGCGAGCCGTGGATGCCCGCGTGCGGCGGCATGCCCAGCGCCACCCCGCCCAGCGCCGCGGCCTGCGCGGCCTGCGACGGCATGCCCCCGGCGGCGGCAGCGGCGGCGGCGGCGGCCGCGGCGGCCGCGGCAGCCGCGGCCGGGTGCTCGGCCGCGTGCTGGTCGCCGCTGTCATCGTTGTTGTTGTCCTCGGGGGTGGCCGCGCCGTCGCCCTCGCGCTTGATGGGGGTGCCGGGCGACAGCGCGCCCGTCGAGTGCTTGGCGATGTGCGGCCGCAGCCTGTCCAGCTCCGAGAAGGCCTGGTTGCAGGCGTTGCAGTGGTAGTGCTCCTTGCGCTTGAGCTTGCAGAAGGGCCGCGAGCAGCTCTGCTCCGGGCCGTAGCGCACATGGCGGTCGGGGGACATCCACTCGGGGAGCGAGGCCGGCTGCTGCAGGGCCGCCGAGGCCGTGGGGGAGGGCACGGGCGCCATGGCGCCGCCGCCGCCGCCGGCCTCCGCGTGCTGCTGCAGTAGCCGGGCCAGCGAGTGGCTGCCGGCGCCCGCGGCCATGTCGGGTTCAGTCTTGACGATGTCTGCAAAAGAGGACGGGGTTCGCGGATTAGACACAGCGGACCGGGGCCGTAACGCGCGGCGTGCGCACCGCCCACATGCAGAGGCCCCACCTGGCCCCACCCCACCCGACCCGGCCCGACCCTGCACTGCACGGCTAACGGAGCGAGAGTTTCGCACGCCATGCAACGCTGAATAGGGATACAGTACAGTAACAAAAAAACGTGCCGCGCTCTCGAGACAGCAGACAGGCCGACCTCGAGGCCGTCTCGAGACCGGGACTTTTTGTTGTATAAACTGTTGGTGCTAGCAGCCGGAAGAAACAAACAGCGGCACATTTTATTTTCACAAAAAAATTTGCGGACTTGAGATTTGGTCTAGAGAAAGGCCGAGGGTTCGGCGATGGCGCCGGTTTCGTATCTGGACTGCCAGCACAGCTCAGCAAGGCTCAGTGGGGGCTCGACTCAGCTCAGCACATCACACCCCTTAGTGCCCCTAGCCACCCTCGGCTGCAGGGCAAAGCTCTCCAACGGCCGGCCCCGAGAACGGACCCGACCACATGTGTCTGTCTCACTCCCTCTCCCTCTCTCTCCCTCCCTCTCTCTGTCTCCGTCCATGTGCATCGCTCCATCTCACTCTCTGGACCCAACGGGACCGAACGTTGGAGAGCTTTGCTGTATGGGGCCGCGGCCCGGCCGCCAACGCCAAGTCTAGGAGACAGAACCCACCTGCGACAAAGTGGTGCCGTCGCTCCGGCAGGGCCGGCAGGGCCGACAGGGCCGGCAGGGCGGGGGTCAGGGGGTAGGGGAGGGGCTGGGAGGGGGACAGGGACGGGGAAAGGGAGGACTTTGGGGGGCCGGGGGGCGTCGCGCGGTGCCCCCCGGGGCCCCCGGGGGCCACGGAGAGTGCCGGGGGAACTGCCGGGGGCTTGGACCCAGAACCACCGCCACCACCGATAGCGCCGCTACTGCACGAGAACGCAGATAGGGGGTAGAAAGTGCCGGATGCCCTCACCACTTGAAACAAGAAGAGAGAGAAAAAAAAGAGCGTAAGTGAGCGGGGGAGGATATCGAAAGGTGTGTGTGTGGGAGCGAGAGCGGCGCCCGAGGCCACGTGCGAAATCCCGCCGCCCGCAAGTGCCACTGAGTGCACCCGGTATGCGAGCCAGATTCTTTCATCCGCCAGAGAAAGAATCGGACAGCAAAGAGCCGTCAATAAATTTTTACAAAAAAAAAAATGGAAAATACAAACCCCCAAAACACGCCTATTTGCACTCAATCCCGACCCACAACACGTGCAATGTAAAAACCAACAGCACTACGGCTTGTGCCAAAATCAACCCCATTTTCTTGTATTTTTCACCCCCAAAAATCAAAATCATCAGAGTAGAACTAAATTTCATTCACGTAACTACGCTTACGATCAAATTACCATGCATGTACAACTTGTTCTATGCTTCATGCCCTGGTGTGTGCGACGCCAATTCTTTTCTAATCCCATCACCAATTTAGTGTACATATTCTAAATCAACAGACGCGCTTAGCGTTGATTGCACAGTGAGGACACAGTGACAATACCATCCGTGCCAACTTGTTTAACGTGGATATCCTCTCTGGCGGATCAAGTCCCCGTTTGTAAGTGCGCGCGAGACTAAACGAGTGCAAAATGAGGGGGGGGGGGAAAAAAAACAAAAGCGGCGCCCCTACAGAAACGGGGCGGGCGCCACCGCCCCGCCCCGCCGGGGCAGAGGGTGCGCAGAAAGCGTGGTGCTGGGGGGGGGGGCCTGTGTCGGGCTGTGCGCCTACCTGTGGTGCGGCCCTGCTCGCCCAGCTGCTGCTGCTGCTGCTGCTGCGGTGTGCTGGGCGGCCGGGACCTCGGGGTGCCCGGCGTGGACGACGGCGTCCCCGGGGCGCTGCCCATGGGCGGGGTCCGCGCGGGCCCCATCACGGGGGACATGGCGCCCTGCACGCTGCCCACCGGAGACACTGCGGATGGCACAGTCGAAGGCGAAGTTAGCGTCGGTGGCCCTCTACATTTTTTTTTTTTTGGTGAAGATTTCAGACGGCGGAGGGGTTACTCACTCTCCCGGTGCGGGGTGCCCGGCGTGCCCAGGATGTCGGCCTTCATGTCACCGTCCTGGTTGTTGTTGTTGGCCTCGCCGCGGTGCTTGGCCTCGTGCTGCGCCATCTGCGAGTACCGCACGAACGAGAACCCGCACGCGGGCCGCGCGCAGTGGAAGTGCCGGTTGGCGCGGTTGCTGTTGGGGGGCACATGGCGGTTAGAGTCAGCTGACTTGAAGGATGTCCGAGGGAGGGCCCGGCCCGGCCCGGCCCGGCTCGGCTCTCGACTCACCTCGGGCAGCCCGGCAGGCGGCAGTCGATGCTCCGGTCGAAGAAGACGAAGCCGGGCAGGATGTCGATGTTGTCGTGGAAGTCGCGGGCGTGCATCAGCAGCACGTCCTCGCGGTCCGTGGCGTAGAAGCAGCGCGGCTGCTTGCAGTGGAAGTGGCGCCGGCCGGAGAGCGTGCAGAGCGCGTCGCCGCAGCGCGCGCCCTCGCCGTCGAACAGCATGAAGCCCTCCTGCAGCAGCTCCAGCGTGTTCTGCGGGCGGGAACCAAAACGGCCGGGGGTCAGCGGGGTCAGCGACGACGGGGAGGGGTGCGGGGCGCGGCGGGGTTAGAGAGAGGAGGGGAGAGGAGGAGAGGACAGGGGCCAGCACAGGGGTGGTGTTAGTCCGCGAGCCCGGCCCCGGCGCGGCGGTGGAGGGAGCGCGCCCAGGAGGTAGGCCACCCATTCGACTCGCCCTGCCCAGCCCAGCCACCAGCCACCAGCCACCCGGTCCTTACCGGCGAGGATCTGTTGACGGCGTCGTCGTCCGGGGCCGTGGGGGAGGCCGCCGGCCCGAACGACGGCTGCGGAGGAGGCGTCTGGTGCTGCTGCAGCTGCTGCTGCAGGGGAGACTGCCGGGGGCCGAGGCCGTGGGGCGCGGACACGGCCGGGGCCGAGGGCTTGGGCAGCTTGAAGCTGGTGAAGATGGCCTGCGGGGTGTCCGGCATGGACGAGCCCGGCGGGCCGGACACCTAGAATCACGTCCGGGACAAGGTGAGGACACCTCTCCTTCCCTCTCCTCTCGGCCACTGCTCTCCCTCCCCCCTCTCCTCTCCTTCGCTTTATAAAGACGGGCATGACGCCCGTCGGGTCGCAAGCGCTCGTCCGTCACGTAGATGTTCAATAAGTGACGCATCGTCACTTGGTGGGCGGGGAGGGTGCGGGGGCGGGCGGGGCGCGAGTCAGCGGCGCGGCGGGGGCGGGTGGGGCGGGGCGCGGGCGGGACGGGGGCACGGGGACACGCAGCGTTCGCCACACTTACATAATCGTTCCACACCTCGATGACCCTGTTCTTGGGGGGACGCCCTCGCTTGCGGCGGAACATGGCGTCTATGGAGGAGGCGAGGTGCATGGTGGTGAGCGGGTCCCGGCTCTGCGACAGCTTCCGCGAGTACTCGTGCATCTTGTTGTGGTCCAGCCGCCGGAACGGCTTGTCCGACGGCAGGATGATCTCGCGGCAGTTGTCCTGTGGGGGGCACACGGTCGCGACAGCGTTAGCCAGGCCCGTCCTGAGCGGCGGCAGGACCTCATCACCGAACCGCCTCGCGGCCACTCACCCAGGTGCAGTGGTAGTGCTTCTCCTTGTCCTGGTAGGGGCAGTCCTGGTCGCAGTGGCACTTGCCGTCGGCGCCCGTCGCGCCCGGCGCGCCCGCGCCGGGCCCCACGGTCACGTAGTACGTCTCGCTGACCTGGTCCTGGGCGTCGTGGTTGCGGGCGTGCTCCAGCACCTGCTCGCGCACGCGCAGCACCGTGGCGCAGCCCTCGGCGCGGCAGTGCCAGTGCTCGCGGCCCGCCAGCTCGCAGCCGCCCGGCTGCGTCAGCTGGGGGCAGCGCTCCGCGCCCGCGAACCTCCACGACACGCGCTGCCACATCGCCTCGTCCTGCGCACGCAGAAAAGACACGGCCGCATCAGCGCGAGCTCCGGACCACGGGGGGCGGGGGGCGGGCACAAGGCCGCTGTCCACTTACCGGCGTGCTCTGCGCCTGCGCCGCGGGCTGCGGCGGGGTGGGCGCCTGCGGCCCGGGCTGCGGCGTGTGCCAGGACGCGGGGTGGTCCGCCGACAGGGTGGGCGACGACGAGGGCCTCGTCAGGTCGGCGGGGCCGTCGGCGGCGCCGGCCTTGTCGCCGCCGGGCGTGGCGCCCTCCTGGGGCAGCATGTACGGCGGCGGCATCATGTCCAGGCCGTGCAGCCTGAAGGCGGGCATGTGCTGCTGCAGGGTGAGGAGCGGGTGCGGCGGCGGCGCGGCGTGCGACGGCCCTCCCTGGCCGTGGCCGCCGGCGCCGTCCGCGGCCTCCGCGCCGTGCTGCGGCGGCGGCTGCGGCGCGGCCGGCTGCCCGCCCAGCCCCGCTATGAGGCTCTGCATGGCCGCGGCCGCGTCCTCCGTGCCCATGCCGGCGCCGAACTGGTCCGCGAACGCCTGGCCCATGGCGGAGCCCATGGCGTTGCCCATGGTCTGCCCGTCCACCAGCGACTTCATCATGGACTGCGCCAGCTTGTACTTGCGGTACGCCAGCTCCGAGTCCTTACGCTCGTGCTTGCGCTTGTGCGAGAACAGCTGGCCGCTCGAGTGCAGCACGTACGAGCAGCCCGACCGGATGCAGTGGATGTGGTTGCAGTTGCCGGAGAAGCGGCAGCCCTCGAACGGGCACGGGTCCTGCTTCATGAACTTCTTGAAGCCGTCGCGGGTCAGCTGCTCGTCCTTGATGTGGTACGTCTTGTGCTTCTCTGCAACACAAAACACACGAGAAACGTTTCAGCCTCCGCCGCCGGGTAAGCCTCGCTGCGCCGTTCAGGGCCCCTTCTACCCCTCCTTACCCATGTCGGCCTTGTTCTTGAACGTGTACTTGCAGCCGTCGCGCCGGCAGTGGAAGTGCGTGGTGCGCTGGCCGAAGAACACGCAGTACTCGGTGCGGCACTCCTCCGTGGCGCGGTACCGCTGGAAGCCCTCCTGGATGATGGCCGAGTCCTTGCGGTGGTAGTTGGCGTGCATCTGCACGTCGGACGTGCTGATGTACACCTTGTCGCAGTTCTCCTTGATGCAGTGGTAGTGCGTCTGCTTGCGGTTGTGCGAGCAGTCGCGGTACCGGTCCGAGCAGTCGTCGTTGGGCGAGTACCGCATGAAGCCGTGCGCCAGGCTCTCGGCGCGCTTCTTGTGCCACTTGAAGTGCCGGATCATCTCCTCCTTCTTGACGAACACGCGCGAGTTGCACTCGATGCAGTGGAAGTGCTCCCTGCAACAGGACACGGTGAAGGGTGAGCGGAGCGGGGCGGGAGGGAGGGCCGGGGGGCAGCCGCGGACCGCTGACGCTGACCACTGTAGACATTCCAGCGGCCGTCGCCGTCCCTCCGTGCCGCCCTCCACGCGCGCCACACGCGCACATTACTTTCCCGCCGGGATTCCGTGAGTCACATTAGCCCCCCCCCGCCCCTCCCCCCCCCCCCCCAACCTGCTCCACGTGAAGCGCGCACCCCACCGCGGCCGAGGCGAGGAGGCGACCCCACCGCCCGACGGCGACCCGAGAAAAGAAAACGTCCAGCCGGAGGCAAGGAAAAAAAAAATTCGCAAGTCGCGCGGCCAAGTACCCTCTCTTTTTTTTTACCACGCATCTTTTCCCCCTTCCTATCTCTCGCCTCCGAGCCTTATCTAAACGAATGGCAACAACTTCATACTGAGGGAAGCGCGGCCGGCGGGGAGGCGGCGGCGGCGGCAGCATAGGTGTGAGAAACTGCTCTCCACGGGTCCGCGCGGGGAGCCCGCCCGCCCGCCCGCTGCTGCCGGGCTGCACTGCCACCGCCACCGCCGCCGCCGCGGCCCGGGGGGCAATCGACTTCCCGGCGCACAAATAAAATATATTGCGTGCCCGGGTGCCCGGAATGCGACATGTCAATACAGACGCGGAGAGCGTTCTGTTTATGGTTTCGGTCCAGCGATCAATGATAATGGGGCCGGCCGATCTATTCCCTGTGCCGTCCTCCCCGCTTTTGCATGACGACGGCCGCAGGGTAATGCGATACGTATGGGGCTAGCTCACACGTAGTGGTGGTGGTGGAGGGGGGCACCGCTGCGACCGCTGCCACCGCCGCCACCGCGCCGGCGACAGCCCGACAATAGAGGCGACGTCACCGCCGCGCGGCGCGCCCCGCCCCGTCCCGTGCTCCGCTACCGTCATTTTCATATTCGTGAATTGATACACGGCTTGTCGCTTCCCTAATTTGGGTCAACACACACACACACACGCGCGCGCAGAGGCTGTGTGGTGGTGGGTTTACGAGCTGATGAGGGGCCGCACCCCCAGGCGATAGACGGCGCCTGCGAGCGCCGTGGTAGGCAGGCCCGCGCGACGCGCGTGCGTGGAGAGGCCGTGGTTGCCTACGCGTCGGGCGTCGGCCGGCGGCCGGACCGTCCACGTGCCGGAGTATAGACGCTCTCACTGCAGCGTCCGCGTACCGGAGTATAGACGCTCTCACTGAAGCGTCCGCGTGCTCACCTGTAGTTGAGGTCCTTGCAGAAGGCGCGGCCGCACTCCAGCGCCGAGCTGAAGCGCTTCACGTACCGCGAGTAGTCGATGGGGGCGGCCGCCGCCTTGCCGACGCCGACGGCGCCGGGGACGCCGGCGGCGCCAGCACCGGGGACGGGGCCGGCGGCGCCACCCGCGGCGCCGCTGGCCAGGCCGGCCGCCAGGGAGGGCATGCCCTGCAGCAGCCCGCCTGCAACACAGAAACACACACAAAGTTAGAAATCGTGTCTCGCGCGCGTCCCCCCTGCGGGCAGCGTGATAAGGTTTGATTACGGCGACACCGCAGTACCGCAGGCTCCGCAGGTCCCGCTGCTGCCGCGGCCTCCGCAGCGGGGCAGAGTCCTCCGTGCCGCACAATGCACCGAGTGTGACCCGGCGGCGGCCCCGCTCTCCCCTCTCACTTAAGGAGTCCCGTGAGAACAGTTCCGATCCATCAGGAGCAAGTTCACGGCCACAGATTGCGATCGGAATGCACTTAACGCACGCACACACACACACACGCGCGCGCGCGCGCGCTCTCCGCAGTCACCGCGCCGTAGGTTGGCCAGCCTGGCGTGTTGCGGGGCGAAACAGTGATTCGATGCGTGCGTATTGACACTCTCCAGCACAGGTCGCCGTCGGTCGCCGCCGCCGCCGTCGCCGCCGTCCTGGCCGTGTCGCCGGTCGGCCTGCGCAGGGCGGCGCAGGGCCTCATGCACCTTGCTGGCAGCCGTCCAGTGATGCCAACCGACAAGGGTACCGCACACGGTCCACACACACACACACACGAGTACCAACCTCCGCACATAAACACACGCGAGGCATGCTGGCCAGCGGGCCGCCGCAGCAGCAGCAGCCGCCGCCGCCCGGTGTGTTGTACCCAGGTGAGATATATACAACGACAAAGTTGGTACACAAAACGAAGACACGCGACGCGACGCCGCAGGAGAGGTAGTCTCCGATCTGGGCTGGGCTCGTCGCGGAGGTGCGACAGAGAGAGCGAGCGAGAGAGAGAGGGAACGCCTTGTACTTCCGGGGCCGGCACACAACTTCCGTTCCAAAAAAAAAAAACACATAAAACCGTAACAACGCACTCAGTAGCAGAAGGTATTCGATCGATGAGGTATCCATATCCATTGTAGACAGTTTCACTTTTAACACTTATATCACAGGCGATCACAGACGACGTTTACGTTTCCTTGGATTTTTTTTTGGTGGCCGATTTTCGTAAGTTTTAGTGTAAGTTTGAGAGAGCGCGCGCGAGCGGGCTACATGACAAGCGGTAGCAGCCCTTGCGGGCGACTGAGGAGCGGATCAGCTGGAGGCCGCCTCGAGACCCCCGGCCCGGCAGCGCCCGGCCGCGCCGCCGAGACGGTTGCAGCTTTTTTGTTACAAAAAAATCCTTCCCCCCTCCCCTCGAGGAAAAAAACGGGAGAAAAAACGCGGCGGGGAGGTGCGATTCCACCGAAAAATGCGCTATCACCCCAAAGCTGGCCGGGGAGGGGGGCGCAGTCGAGGGGGTAGGCGGGCCCGGCCGGGGGTAGCACCAATAGGCGCCCGGCTGGAGGGGGTGGAGGGGGGTTGGGGAGCCAACTAGCTGCACGGCTGGCGGGGCGCGTGCGGAACGCGGTTCCCGCCGAGCTTCCCCGCGCCGCCGACAGAGCGCGCCTCGGGGCCGTCGGCGGCGGTGGTGGCCCACGACAGCTGCTGAGGCGAGGCCGGCTATAGGGCCGGAGAGACCGGAGGGGTCGGGGCTGCCGCACGGCGATACAGATGCATGGGGTACATGACATGCACCCCGCGTCCAGGCGGCCTGCACAGCACCGGCGCCTTTTTAAGCGTGAGATTAAAAGGCCGCGATAGGCGCCCCTCGGCAAGGCACTCGTTGCCCACGTCACCAGGACGTCTGGTGAAAATCTAGGCGGCCGGGCGCCGCGAGGGGCAGTATGAGAAATCGCGACTGCCGTGGCAGCGACATGCCGAGGGCGCATCGGGCATAACAGCGGCGCTGCAGCACTCCAGGAATATATATTTTTTATGATGCGAAAAAGGGAAGAAATCATCCTGCATAAAAAATAAAGATCAGCGAACAGCAAAAAAGGACGAGGGTGGAGGAGGGGAGGTAGGGAGGGTGCCTGCCCGGAGCCTGCAGCTCCCCGGATCGCTTGTGTCGCTTGTGTGTGCGGTCCTTTCCGCATTATGTAACCCCCGAACACAGGCAGGCAGGCCAGGGGACAATGAGGGCTAAGGTCGTCTCGCTGTTTGAACAGGTGAGGGGTGGGGTGGGGTGGGGGGGTCTCGCGCCACCCCCTCACCTCACACACACACACACGCACGCACGTCTGTTGTGGGGCAGCAGTGCTGTAAAGGAGAGCAGTCTACTTTTTAGGCATAAAAGCACGTTTCCCGGTCGGCCCTAAGCCTATCAGTGTCGGTGGGGCCGCAGCCCGCGGGTGGCGGCGTTGTTTGGGGGGAGGACATGGACGGCGTGACAACGGCGGGACGCCGGCGGGCGACGGCGCGGGTGACGGCGCGGGGCCGCCAAATCGGCTCATCTCCCCGTCAAAGGCTGCCAGGAGGAGGCTGCGCGAAGTCGTCGCCGTCATCCGGGACTCGGCGGCGGCCGCCGCCGTCTCCGGGGCGACGGCGACGTAACGGCGGACAGCTGCGCCTTTACGGCCTCATTACCCTACGCGGGACGCCGTGATTCACGACGGGGACCTCGGCCGGGGAGGACCCCGGCGGAGGACGCGGCAGGGACATCGGCCTCCCCCCGAGGCCGCCGTCGACGTCGTCGTTCCCCCGCCGCCCCCGCGGGCGACGTCGGGGTCCCCCCCGGCGGCCGGGAGCCCCGCGCACGTCTCGCCGAATCGGGCGGCCGGAGTGGAATTCCGTCTGCAGCCGGCCAGCGCAGGGAGTACACGTTTTATTTGCGTTAGTTATTACGAGCATTAAGACGATGGACGCGAAAACGCCCGCAGGGATGGTGCGGCAGCGGGCGACAAGCGGCGGAAATCGAAACCTTCGGACTTTATGGATTGCGGAATAAAGTCGGCGGGCGGCGGGGGAGGCTAACGATCAACAACAACAACAATAACAGCAGCAGCGGACGGCGACGTCGACTTGGCGAAAAGAATTAACGAGTTTTACTTTCGCAGCGTTTTATCTCGATCGTGGGGCCATTTAATATTGCCGGCGAAGAAAGGTCTTTGCTGGCCGCGCGTCCGGAGCGCGTGCGGCGGGGCGCGCCGAGCGGCCGCCGGCGGAGGTGCCCCAGAAATATAACGCAACGAATGCCAACCGCGCGGACGGACGATCGGGAGGAGAAAATCCGGAAAAAAAGCAGTGTGTGAGGAGAGAGGGGGGGGGGGGGGGCCTCGCTCCGCTGACCCATGAGAGCCCTCCCTCACCACGGCCTTCAAAGCCTTCCCCCCACGATACATATCCTCGAAAAAATAACACGAGTGTGAAAAACTAATAAAACGACGGGCGCGGAGACATCGGAATGTGGAGTCTCTCTCAGGTGTGGTCGACGACGTAGCGTACCGTATATATGCAGGAATGATGAGCGGGGAGGGGAGGGGGGGGGGGTGAGAGGAGGAAGAGGAGAGCAAAGAAGTGAGGGAAGGAATAGGAGGCGCGGAGGAGGGCAGGAGGAGGAAGAGGGCCGCGATAGCGGCCTCGGTTGACGTTGATTAATGATTGATTGACCCGATTGATCTCACAGTGGTCGCGGCCGGCAGCGCGAGGGATTGCGAGAGAATGAAAGAAGAGGGGAATGAATCACTGGAACGGGGCGGAATAAGAAAATCAAACGCGGGGGAGAGAGAGAGAGAGGGAGAGAGAGAGAGAGCACTCACACACGAGGGCAGAGAGACATGCTGTATGGCGCCAAGTGTGAAAACCAGTACGCAAATAGGTACGGGAGAGAGAGAGAGAGAGAGAGAGAGAGAGAGAGAGAGAGAGAGAGAGAGAAAGTATCAACACGCTCTCATCTTCCCCGCCGACCCCAATAATCGCCGAACTCACGTTACTAGGACGCGTTGTACTGCCGATAAGCCGCCGACGCCTCGCTCTTTATATAACCGCTCACGCGACATATTCGCACTCTGAGTAGGCAAATGAGGGAGGCAGGAGGGGGATGTGATGTATAGGTTCGCACGCGCGTGCCCCCGCCGCACACAAGGGGAGCTCGGAGTGTGCATATCATCACCTGCATAGGGGGACGGCGGGGGGGAAAGTAGACTGGAGGACACCGAGGTGGACAGACAATCCCATGCGGCACGCCGGAGGGAGGGGGTCCGGACGGCCAAATACGGGCGTGCAGCAGCACCAACAGATCGTTGCATTTTACGTATTTTAAAATCGATCTTGGAAGGAGTATTTTATGACGTACGGTTGGGACCGATCTCGCTATTTCCCCAAGTCGGGACTGTTTTTACGTCCTCATGGAAGAGGGCGATGCCGTCGTCATCATAGTGCTGACACACCTGACGACCTACTGCCATCAAAGCCGGAGAGGAGTGGCGGCAGCTGTGCACCTGAGCGTGTGTGTGTGTGTGTGTGAGTGTGTGTGAGTGTATGCAGAAGGCCGAGAGGGGGATGGTGGGTCGGGGTGCACTGAATACTAATGCGAGGAGGCGGCGGCGGCGGCGGCCCGGCCAGCGGCGGCAGCGGATGTGAGAAGGGGGAGGGACAGCAGCGGGGCACGCGCCGGGCACACGCCGCCGCCGCCGCCGCCGCCACCCCTCCAGACCACACCTACCGGCCGAGTCGCCCGCACCGACCTCGCGAGTCGCCCTCCCCCGCGCACACAGGACCTCCTGAAGATGGCGGCGGCGGCGCGAAGTGCCTCGGACCGTCATCAGCGGGAGGGGGAGCGGGGCCTCCTCTGCTCACACCCTGGAATGTGTGTCCGCGCCGCGACGCCACCTCGCGCCGTTAGACCCCCTCCCCTCCCCCCTTGTGATATACGGGTGCCTCGATGTGCGAGAACAAAGCCAAGTATCCCAATATATCGATCCGAATGCCCTCGAGGCGAGGCGCGGATGCCAGCGGTGGCAGCGGCGGCGCGGCGCGGCGAGCCAAGGCTGGGCCTACGGTTGCCACAGCCACTACCTGTCTGCATGTGCGGCCGCTGCAGCGGCGGCGGCGGTCTGCCGGGGATTCGGTTACCGAACGCGTCGCGAACCCGGCCCCCGTCCGATCCATCATTAAAACCCCTCGGCAGCGGCGGCGGCGGCAGACTCCCGAAATGATCCTTCGCCCTTTTTAACACGTTTCACCCCTTTCCTTCACCGATTCACAGCCCCGCCGCGCGGGACATTCTTTTATTATTTTTTTTACGGTTTACGGTTTTTTTTTCCTTTGGCGCGCCCTTCTTCGCGGTCCTTTTCATTATCCTGGAGACGTTCGCTTTGGCAAAGGGTTACTGCTGCTTCGCGCGCGCACCGTGGGAAAGCGACAGCCGCGGTGCTCCGCGGGCTCCGCAGAAGGGGTTACAAGACGCGACATTTGCGAACGTATAATTATGCTTCGTCCGTATGCAGTGCGCGCTCAGTGCGAGCGGACGAAAAAAAAAATGCGTATAAAAGGGCCCCGCGGGATTCCACATCAGAGGGTACGTGTTGTGGTATTGATGAGCGGGGGTTATATGCATAACTCTCAGCACCATCAGACAATTTCAGAGATTTTTTTTTTGCCGAAATTCTGAGCACGATGTCTTACGCGATTATATAATCCGTGGTGAGGCAGAAATCAGAAAAGTTATTTTTGCTGTGGCCCGGCCGCATATGGATGTAACGTCGGCGGAATCGATTAAATCGGAGGGACAGGGGATGCGGGGACACCTAGCTCGCCGTGTTTTCTCAACTCTTTCCTTTCACACGAATCTTAAAAAAGTGTAAGGTTTCAGACACCTCGACCCCACAAAAATAGCGGGGCCTTTTGTTGTCGCGAAGGAAACAGGATTTTTCGGAAAGGGGTAAGAGCCCAAGACAAACGATTTGGCAAAAAAAGGGAAGGGTACAACACGGGAGAAGATGCAGACGGCTGGCGGAGGGGGGAGCCGGGGGGACCTGCGCGGGACCTCAGTACGGCGACGGAGAAAAAGGGTTGAGAAACGGCACAAACGGAAAGGGTTTTCCTTTTTTCTTTAATATATATTTAGGGACAAAACGGACAACACCGGTCTCTGTTTCTCACACGCACGCACACACACTCGCGGGCCGCTCCCTCGCCTCGTCTTTTTACTCCGTTTTTCGGACCCATGTCGCGAAAAATATCGCCCTCTCCGTCTCTCCTGCGCGCGCACACAAAATGCAACTGAAGCCTATAAGATCGTGTTGGGTTACCCCCTCCGACCCTAAAGCGGCACGTAAATCGTCCCCTGCCGTGCTACTCCCTCTCCCCTCCCCTCCCCTCCCCTCTCTCCCCCTCCCCCCTCCCCTGCCTGCCGCCTTTCCCTGACCCTTCCCGTCATGTCACGACGGTGCGGGCGCCGGCCGGGCAAACGGCATATTAAAACGAAAAAAAAAATCGCTGTAAAACTTGAGAATCGGCCGCGAAAAACACAAAACTCCCAAGTCCTGCATATAATCAGAAATATCAAAAAAAAAAGAAGAGGAACGACCAGAATGACGTGTTATATGCGCTCGTCACACCACCACTGTTGCCGCGCTGCCAACGGGGTGAGGAGATAGAGAGAGAGAGAGAGAGAGAGAGAGAGAGAGAGAGAGAGAGAGAGAGAGAGAGAGACAAAAAAACAACAAAGTATCACTCATAAATGAAAAGACGAGCCGGACACATGCGATGACACACTAGTCATCCCCTCGGGGCCGGCGGCGGGCCGGCTGGCCGGCTGGCCGGCGGGGCTGGCCGGGCGGCCGGCGCAGCTGGCAGGCAGCGAAGTACTTATAGTGTGTACCCCCTTCACCTCCCCGCCGGAACATTAAACAAAAAGAGAATCATGACCTTATCGCGTCCAGCAGCTTAACGAGGTAGCCAACGGTTAGTTTACCCCTTTCTCGGACCTTCCCCTACCTCCGCCCCCCTCCCCTCCTCCCCTGCCATGGGTGGTGGTGGTGGTGGTGGTGTTGGCTCGGCGTTGGCTGCTTCGCCCGCACCCCCTCCTCTCCCTTTCCCCACCACCCCCTTCTCCCCGTCTCTCTCTCTCGCACTCCCTTTTGTGCGCGGCGGGGGCAAATGTTGCCGAATCAGCGTGATATCGTACAAAGAAGGGCTGCGCGCACCACAGGAGTGGCTGTAGTTGTTTCAGGAAATTACAATAAAACGGGGCGCGCGCCCCCCGGCTGGACGCGAAGGCCGCTGTCATGCAGCGAGGGCGTGTTGACACAGCCTGGGCGAAAGGAAATCACTCCGTGTGTGCTTTATTCCTCAGGATAAACCGCTTGCCGTCGGGCCCACACATGTGTGTGTGTGTGTGAGAGTGTGTCGTGTGAGTGTGTGCGCCTAGCATTATATGCGGAGAGTCCCCCGGCACAGTGCGCGCGTATTTAGTCATACGATATACTGCCAACTCACGACCATGTTCGTTTGGGGCCGCCGGAAATCACCATCCGATTATGGCTCGCCAAGCAGCACGCGGCTCTCTGGTCGCTTACCTGCGGACAAAAAGAAAGAGAGAAAGACGTTTAGAGAGGGGCGTTAGCGGGCGTTCGGGTCGCTTCCCGGAAGTGACGTCACGGCGGCGGGGCCGCGCGGCAGCTATCGCGGCTCGGTACTGCCACGAGCAGTGCGCCCCGCCGAGTACCGCCCAATAATCGAACTGGAAGAGTGGCAAAATATTTAAAACGCGCCACATGTAACGGAGAGCGGGTGAGACGCTATGTGCGGCCCGGGCGGGAGCAGCAGGCAGCAGCCCCCGAAAAAGCTCGCCGGTCCAACCGGTCGGGCCGGGGTGCTTACAGGGGTTGGCGTTGGCGCTGCGCGCTGCGAAGGGTTGGGCCGCGCGGAGGACCGGAGGCGAGAGGCTATATAACCACCGCCGCCCTGCTGCTCATCACGGGGAGAAGCCGCCCCGCGCCGACCAATGGCCACCGCATTTGAATAAAGCTAAATTATCTCCGTCCGGATCTCTGTCTCTCTGTCTCTCTCTCTCTCTCCCCCCCCCCCCCCCCCTCCCTTCTCTCTCTCTCTCTCTCTCTCTCTCTCTCTCTCTCTGTCTCTCTCGTGTTTGAAAAATGGCACCGGCCGATTGCACATGGCAGGGCACCACCACCACCACCACACCAGCCCGCAGTTTCGCCACACAGAGTGCTGCTCCAAATCCATTTTTCCGAGCGGGCTGTGCCGCGCTGCGCCGCGCCGCGCGCCGGACTCGAGGTGAGAGGTGGCGTGCACGGTACGACCTCTCGTGTATTTTATGGCTTTCCGATTCGAACGGCCCGCGCCACCGGCAGCAGGGAAAAGATGATATTATTTTCGGGCACGGAAGAGGTTCTCGCTGTGAGACCGGCCGCGGCCGGCCCCCCGCGAGGCCGCGGGGCGACATCCGATACACATCCACATCCGTCACCGAAAGGAAAGGGGTGTGTTGCGGAAGCAGCGGCAGCGGACGCCGCAACCAACTCCGCCAGGAATTTGCAAAAAAAGTAACCGTCACGCACGACGACGGGTGACAAAGACTCTCTTGGGAGGACGGAACTGGCGAAAAAGCGGCGCGCGGAAGTGCGAGAGGAAGGCCGCGGCGCGGGGCCCGCAGGCCCGCAGGCGGCTCGCATTTCATCCCAATGAAATCCTTTTCTCTCTCTCTCTCTCTCTCTCTCTCTCTCTCTCTCTCTCTCTCTGTCCCCCGTTCGGCCGAGGGGGCTATTAAGCGCGATTCGAACAAAAGTTGCTGGTCAGGATGAGACACTGTGCCTTGTCACTGGCGTTGCGGAGAGACAGAGAAAAAGGAGGGGGATTCTCTTTCGCCAATTCCCTCTCCTTTCTCGCGTCGTCTCTCTTTTCATGTTTCTTTCTTTTTTTTTTGCACGTTTGCACCGCGCACACAACGTGTTGTAGTATCCCTTACTCACGTGTGCGTAATACATTTTCCCCCCCAAAATAATTCCCTCTCATAACGTGACGCCGCCGCCGCTGCTGCCGCTGCCGCCACCGTCGCGTTCACACAGCTCCGAGGCTTCACCCCGCGGCGAGCGAAAAGATCGCCCGCGGCGACACAAAAGGGTTAGGCCGGGCGGCGGAGCCGCGCCGCGCCGCGGGCAGCACGCCGTTCGCGATCCACCGTCCGATACAAACATCAGACGAGCCTTCAACCCCTCAAACATCTCATCTACCCCGGCAAAAACCCGACGCCGGGACACACACACACACACACAAAACCACCCGAAAAAAAATATTTAAAAAATTATTCTTCTGCGTGCGCGCTGCACAGTGTACACCGCATTGACAAAGCAGGGCGAATCTCCGCCGCAAAAGAGAAAAAGAATAGATCAAGCCTTTTTTTTTTCGGCCGATGCGTCCGCCGCCGCAGCGGCGGCGCGGCAGCGTGTTCCGTTTATTATCACAATTCCAGATGACAATCTAGCGTCGCCATGGAACACTTGCGGGTCAGAAATAGTGCACACACACACACACAGAAGCCACTGCTGGGCCCCGCGGGGTGGATAGGCGGGGGGGGGGGGGGGGCGCAGCGGGTGCAGCGCGGGCCGGCCCTTGATGCCAACTGTCAGGCACATCAGACATTTTGTTGTTACGAAACAGATAGAGGGAGAGGAAGAGAGGGAGAGGGAGAGAGGGAGAGAGAGAGAGAGAGAGAGAGAGAGAGAGAGAGAGAGAGAGAGAGAGACAGAGAGAGAGGTTGGGGGGGGGGGGCATGATGAGGGGGAGGGAGGACTGCAGGTGGCGATGGGCGACTGATGAAGATACAACACGCCCTCGCATACAGGGGGGGACCCCGAATGTGGCATACGCGGCAGGGGATCGGGTATGCGTGCCGAGTGTGAGGACAGTGGGGGATGCAAAGTCTTTATCGATAACAACATACCAAAATAGTCTATCTCTCTTGCACACACATACAAAGCGCGTTGGGTCGATTGGCTCGTATTCGTAAAATAAAAATATTGGTTATTATTGTCGTGCTGTTTCGGGCGGGGACTTTTCCTTCCGAGTTCACGACTCCCCCCCCCCCCCTCCCTCCCGAACAGAGTCAGAGCAGACAAGAGGGGACGGGACACACACGGGAAGTCGCTGAACGGGCCGCTCTGTCTGTTAGTGCCTCGCTAAGTGTGCGCGGCGCGGTGTGCCACGGGGCCGCCGCGAGACGAATGTTTCGGGATGCGCATGTCGAGCACCAAAGGGTTTTGCGCATGTGTGTGTGTGTGTGTGTGAGTGTGTGTGTGTGTGTGTGTGTGTGTGTGTGTGTGTGTGAGTGTGTTGTAGCTGCGCGAGACGGACAGCAGAATGCTGTTCAGCGACCACGATGGTCTCTCGGCTTGTCTTTTGCCTTCGCCTTGTCGCCCGTCCAGCGCGGGGGTTTTCTGCTCTCTTTGAGAGAGAGAGAGAGAGAGAGAGAGAGAGGAAAGGAGGGAGGGAGGGAGGGAGGGAGGGAGTGTAGCCAAAGGGACAACCTAATTAGAAAGGACGAGGAGGGTCTCTCTGTCTCTCTCGCAAGCCCTTCAAGCCCACCCACCTGACCGCGCAGAGACACACTTCTCGCAGGGAGGAGGAGAGGAGTGTATATAGCATTTCAGGATTTTAAAAAGACAGCGCGACTGTGCGGCGTGAAGACCGTGGCCATATTTATTGCAAGAGAAGACCGAGAGCCGCCGACCGTCGCCTGCCTTGCTTCTGCAGTTGAAAACACACTTTCTATTGGTGCTAGAAACTTCGTTCAAACGGCAAACCCTTCTGAAATTAGGGTGATAAGGCGTTTGGTGCGGTCTGGTTTTGTGCTAGGGGCTCCCTTGAGAAGTTAGCAATTTTGACTAGGCCATCGGCAAAGGGTCCCGTTAGGGTCGCTGCCTCAATGCTGGCCCTGCTGTGTACACACAAAAGCATTGTGTCTTTTGCGTGGCACAGACTAAGGAAGTGGGAGAGAGATGGAGCACCCGACTGGTTGCTGGAGTGCAAGAGAGACGGAGAAGCACATGTTCGCCCCGCACAGCAGACGCAATGCAGTCGGTAACTCAGTCGGTAACGTCTCGTTGATTTCGAAAATTTGTCAAACAAAAATATGTTTGGAATAGTCAATTGAACTCGCGCTCGCTTGAAGGAGAGCGAATTCATTTAAATTTCGGAGCAGATTTTATTAGTGATTTGGATGGTCCGGGTTCCAATATCCGCTTCAGATTGACCTCTCGCGATATGTACTCATTGGTACCAACTGGTCCCTTTCATACAACCTCCGTCAGCGCCCGTGGCGGCCGCGAAGTGTCGCACACGCCTCGCTACACGCCTTGAGTGCTCGCGTAGCGCAGCCTGTATCATGAGGGTCCAGCTTGGGGAGATATGGCAGTCTGTACTGTGCATTGTGGACCCTAATACCCGAGCCCAGACAGAGGGTCGGGCCCGGGCTACCTGACCTGCTCCCCCGCACCCGACAGCAGAGAGAGACAGGCGCTGGTCGTCTGTCTCTCTCTTCTGTTGAAGGAAGGTCGAAAACATAGGTCCGTTCAGGCATGAGTTTCTAGAAATCTATTCGCCGCATACTTGTTCCCGAGTGATTTCCAGAAAGATGAAATTTCAAGCTATCCACTGACATAAATCTCATTTCGGTGTCTGCTTTCTGTCCCCCCTCGTGTAGCTTCGTTTTTTCCCATTTTTCAAGGCGTTCCAGGGGCTCTCCTGGAACTGAAAATCTCATCAAAAATAGCTCAGTGGACGGACATAGTATTTGGTCATGTCCCTGCAAAGTGGCAACGTTCTCAGACTTGCAGTTCTCGAGAAACTCATGCCCAAAGTAGCTCCAAAACGGAAGTTTGAAGCGTCGCGACGCCGAAACTAGGCGTCGCAAGGCGGCGCCACTTCGGGTGCTGAATGAGTTCATGCCAATCTATAGATACCGAAATTTTCATTTTTTCGGGGGTTCAGCCTTAAAAAGACAGCGCGACGCCAAGAGAAGACCGAGAGCCGCCGCTTGCCGCTGTTGTCCGTCTGTCACGAAGCGCTTCTCTGCGAAACGGAGGGCAGCGCAGCGCAGCGGTGGCGCGGCCGCATTGACGAATCCATCTCGGGGGAGTGGGAGTGAAAACAGCCTCCCCCGGTGTGTCGTCCCCGCCGCCGCCGCCGCCGCCGGCCCGCCCCCTTCCTTCGTTCCCAATATCGACACATACGAACGGGCGATCGCGCCTCGGATTATACGGTACCATTTCCTGTCTTTATGATAATTGCGCCGACATCTGCCGGGGGGGCCCCGCCGGGCCCCGCCGGGCCCCGCCGGGCTCCGGCCGTGTCCACGCCGCGCTTGCGTAAGCAGAGATCACGTGTCCGCGACATGTGTCATCTTTACGGACGTAAGGCGGACGGACGCCCCCCGGTGACGTCCGGCTGACGACCCGCGGCGGCGGCGGCGGCGGTGCCTTGTTTACGGGGCGAATCGTCGTGGTGCGGTTTTCTCGGCGAAAAAAGAGGGGGCGTGGCGACGACGACACGAGGGTCAGGGGCGTGGCCTGGTGCGGGGCCGGGCGCCGCCGCGGCAACAGGTGCCTCCCGAACCCACCCCCGCCACCCCCACCCCGGCCCGCACACAGGCTCCACCCCCACCCCCCCGACGGCTCCACTCTAGGAAATCTCCGCCGCCGCCGTCGCTGCACAAAGTGGACGTCTCTCATCGTCGCCGACGACGGCCAAAAGGAGCCGACGGCATAAATTTATGAATTGGAACGGGTAAAATATTCCACTGATAAGCGGCCCTGCTTTGTGAAGGAGCAGGGAGAGCGCGAGGGGGGAGGGGCGGAGGGAGGAAATAAGTGTGAAACGTACAAGTCGCCGCTGTGTGAGTGTATCGTCAAAGTGGAAAATTAACCAATTGAATGCGTCCGCCAAGGGGATAGACTTGATTGAGACAGATGGCCAAGTATTGAGTGCATAGTTGTCTGTTCTTCTCTCCTCTTCTCTTCCTCCCGCGGGTTCTACCCCCTCCTTTCCTTCTGATATTCTTGGATTCGCATAGCCCCCTCCCCCCCCCCGGGCCCCCAGGGGCCCCCGAGGGCCCCCCGCGCCGCCCGCCTCGTGGGTGGGGGAGGAGAGGACGGGGTCCTCCAGATTGGAAGATAGCGTCTTCAAGTGAATAATATAAACGAATGTGGCGCGGCGTCGGGGGCCGTCGCCGGCCAGAAAGGGGATCGGACGAAAGGGGACGGGCCGGGCGGCGGGTGACATAGGGTGACACCGACTGCCGCTGCCGCTGCCGCCGCTGTGGGTGCTGACGGGGAGCCCAACGGCTGCCCACGGCGGAGAGCCCTCGCATACGTGTCCAGGCGAGCGGCCCGCGGATCAGCGAGGGGGGACCGCTGGGAGACTCCTGGGAGACGGCAAGCACCACGGCGGCGGGGGGAAGGGACGGTAACCCGCGGAGACACGGAGCGCTGCAGAGCGCGGCCTAACTAGACGTCGCCGTCGACGCCGCCGTCGCCCTCGGAGCCCGCCAACATTCAGTGCAGGACGTCGTAGCGGATGTGGTGCACGAGCCGCGGGCGCGACGCGACGGCGGCGGCGGCGACGTCGTCCCTCCAGGCCCTCATTGTGCTGGGAACACCCAGCGGGGGCCGGCGGGGCCCAGGCAGGCCGCCGGCGACATACGTGTGTCATTTTGGGACCATTACGGCCGAACGGCCAAAGGAGTGAGGCTGCGCCTGGCTGCCGGCTCTTCGCTGCTTATGTCTGGCCGGCGGGAGAAGGCGTCATACGACACACACACGCACGCACACACACATAAACGCACACATGCTCCCACCGAGTCGTCCCCTGTCCGCCGCCGCCGCCGGCCGAGACCCGAGGACTGAACTGAACTGCAAGTCACAGCGCGACCATCTCTCATTGAATGGAAACGGAATGAAATGAAGGGCGAGAGAGAAAGAGGGAGCGAAAGAGAGAGAGAGAGAGAGTGGACAGAAGGCGACTCCCACGCCCCGCACGACCGCTGCGGCCTAATCCTTTCCGGCGCGGGCGCGGGTTCGAATCCGTCCGACGTTCCAACTCTTTTATTCCTTCTCCTTCTTCTTTTTCTCCTTCTTCTTCTTCAATGCTCGAAGTCCTCCAACCGCGACCGGCGCGCTCGTCTCTCACAGAAATGCATATAAAACTGCCGGCGCGCGACACAAGCGTCGCACACACACACACAGGCGCAGCGAGCGCGCGCGCGCGCAAAACGAGGGAGCAATTTGCAATTCCATGCATGAGGCGCACACAGACTGGCTTGCACCTCGCAGGAGGAGAGAGGGCGGGCGGAGAGGAGTCACCTTGTGCGAGGCGGCGGCGGCGGCGTGGGCGCGGAGGGCGGAGGGGCGGGGCTGCGGCCGGGGGCGGGGCCGAAGGGAGGTTCACCCAAATACCATGCGGGCGCGCGCTACGTAGCCGGGGCCGTGGCCCCGCGGGGGGCGGCGGGGGCCGGCGGGGGCAGAGGGCTTTGGCAGGACCCCGTGCAACGCTGCACCATCAGACACACGAGGGGCGCAGAGGCGCATGCATATGCGAAGGGCATTTCCGAAACAGCGGACATGGAGGTAATGAACGGCGGGGCGGCCGCGCGGGGGGCCTGGAGGGGTGCGGCCTCCGCGCCCGCACGCGCGCCGCGCCGCGGCCTTGTGGTGTGGCAGCGGCCGGTCGGCCGGTCCCTCTCGGCCGCACGAGTCACCTGTCGTCGCGCACAAGTGCTGCGAAACTACGGAACAGCGGCGGCGGCGGCGGCGTGCTGCCCGAATGCCTCGCGGGGGGTCATCATCGGGGGCCCCCCGCGGGGACAACGCGCAAACAGCGGCGCATTCGGGTGGCGGACCTCGCCAAGGGGGCGGCACGGGGCAGGCGTCGTCGTCGCCGCCGCCGCCGTCGGTCGAGGCCCCCCCCCGCGCGAGGCCACTTTCTGTATGCCCGCCAGGAAATGCGTGCCCTTTATACGGAATCTAGGGAGGTGAAAAGTGTGCCCGTGGCGAGAGGAGGGGGGAGGGGGAGGGGGCTAGGGAGTGAGATAGGGGCGGGGGGGGGGGGGGGGAGGATTACCTGCTGGCGCTCACGAGGAATGTTAGCAACGCCCCTCAAGTATAGCTCGCGTGGCGCGGCGCGGCGCGGCAGTCGTTGTTCGCGGGCAATGAGTCCACACGACGTTACTCGCTATTTGTCGGAAGCGTCGTTGCGCAAGTGCAGGCGGGGCGGCCGGGCCGGGGGCCGGGCCGTCCCGTCCCGTGCCGTGGCGTCGCACCGCGCGGCTCGTCGAAGCCGGCCGCGACGGCCGCCGAGCCCCCCGCCCCCGCCACACCGCATGAACCCTGAACTGTCCATGCCAACGGATTGTAAAAATAAAAAAAAAACAGCGCCTCTTGTGTTTGATTCGTTATTCGTGATGTGTGTTATATGCAAGGCTTGTGTGTGTGGCGCGCACGCTAAAACGAGGAAAGGTCTGGTGCCGGATGTGTGCTGGGCGTGGCTCAGGGGGGTCAGATTGTGCGCGCGCGCACACACACACACACACGGACGCGATGACGGGTTTAATAACCTCCGCCTTGCTCATTTAGGCAGGGCGTACCGGAGATGACGCTTTTATTGCCGTTCGGGACGGTCTCGATACGTTTTACAGCCTAGTTTGGCGCTTTGCAGCTGCATAGCATCGCGGCCAGGAGAGAGAGAGAGAGAGAGAGAGAGAGAGAGAGAGAGAGAGAGAGAGGGGGGGGGAGTAGTATTGTGATGCACCTTTTACCATCGGCCCTACTGCTGCCGCCACAAGGGACACACAGGCAGGCGGTGACGCTCGGGCTCAGCCGGCCGTGGAGAGGCGTACAGAGAGCCCCGCGCAAGGCTCTCTAGGCTCTCCACTCGGTGGAGAGGGCACCCGAGGCCGCCGGCGACACAAACTACCGCCGCACTTCCCCGCGTCCTCTCTCGGCACCTGCTATATAAGCGAGTGTATCGAGCGGGCGCACAACACACGCGCGCCGGGGGGCGCATGGGGAAGTGGCCGGCCGCGTCTCACACAATGCACCTCGGCGGCGGCGCGGGTCACACGGCTCGTCCTCGCATATCGTTTCTCACGAAAACATTGGGGAGGGAGGGAGGTTAAGCAGTCGGCGCAGCCGATCGGGCGGCGGCGCGTCGAATAAATCCCGCGGCGCGCGCCGCGCACCGCCGCGCCGCCCGACGACACGGCCACGGCCACTTGGGCCAGTTTAGCGGCCGCGGCGTGGACTTCTCCCTTCCGGCAATTTGTTTCCAATCCCGCCGCGGCCGCGGGCAGCCGCCGCGGGTCCGTGCGCGGCCGTGCGCCGCGAGTGCACAGCGTAGCGGCACCCCGGCAGCAGCGGGGGCCCTCGGGGCGGCCGGGATCCGATATACTCAGGGCAGAACGCGCGCGGAGAATGGGCAGCAGCGGGGCGGGGGGGGGGGGGGGCTCTGCTGGCGGGCAGCCCGAAACAACAGGCCGCCGTCGTGGGGGCACCTGTCCGTGGGCTGCGCCGCGAGTGAGGCGTCCGCGCGGGGAAAAGTCAAAGCCCGCGCGGCACGACAACGGCGACCTTTCAGATCGGAGCGGCGGCGGCGGCGACGCCGTGCGGCCTCGCGGCGTATAAAGTGGAGCACGCAGCGCCCAGCAGTGCGCGGCCCTCACACCTCCTCCAGCCCAGCGCCGCCGTCACATCGAAGTAGTGGGAGAGTGAGAGAGAGAGAGAGAGAGAGAGAGAGAGAGAGAGAGAGAGAGAGAGAAAGCGAGACGCAAATTAGCCGCCGTTCCGATTCATTCCTCGCGGCGCGGCGATGCTTCTGCTGCCGCGGCGCGCCGTCAATGAACCGTCCCCCGGGGCGGGGCCCCGCGGCCGCTGCCGCCGCCGCCCCCGCGGCCGTAGGAAGTGGCGAGGCGCCGCCGCCGCCGCCGCTCCTCTTGCGTGCCGCGCTGCTCGCCAATCACGGTCTGGCCGGCAGCGCCGGTGGGAGGAGCGAGCCGGCAGTGGGGCTGCGGGGGCCTCGGAGAGGGGGGGGGGGCTCCGGGGGGCCCCCACGCAGCCTCTCTCTCTCTCTCTCTCTCTGGAGGCCCGCCGGCGGCCCCCGTCCCCACGCCGCCTAGCGCACGGCCGCGGACGGCGCCGCGGAGACGGGTCCGCGCCAGCCGCGCCACGCCCCCTCTCCTCCTCCCGCCTCGGCACGCCCATCCGTCGCCATTTCCACAATCTTTTTAAAACCGCAGCGCGCGGCGGCGGCGCGGGGCCGAGCCAGGCCGGGGCCCCTCGCGCCCGCATGGGTCGCTGCTTAGAGAGGGGTCCAGCCGGGCTCGGCCCTTGGACTCTCGCGGGGCCGTGAATAGACCGCGCAGGCCCCGGCCGGACCCGCCGCGGGGGCCTTGGACCCCTCATCATACCTCCGCGGGCCCCGCAATGGAGCCGATCCATCTTGGGACGCATCACTCTTCATTCGCTCGCGCCGCCGCCTCCCGCAGAGACCGCTGCCGCGCTGCCGTGATTTTAGGCTTAAAATGGACGAGAGCTCGGAGAGCGGCGGCGCGGCTGGGGCGATTCATGAAAGTCACTCTCTCTCTCGCGAGAAATACACACTCACACACACACACATGCACAAATAAGACGTATCGAGGAAGGTCATATTTGTCAAGCGTGATGTATGCTACCGGCGACACATGGGCGCTGTGTGAGTAAGTGAACGAGGGGGGGGGGCAGGGGGGGGGGAGCGACTGCGAGAGGAGAGCACTCGAGGGACGCGGACAGCGACAAGCAAATCAGGAGGAATACGCACGAAGAGAGAGAGAGAGAGAGAGAGAGAGAGAGAAAGCGAGGGGAAAAGGAGAGAAAGAGAGGGAGAGGCCAAGGGAAGGCTCCTGGCAGAAACAGGAGACTGGCAGACGACGACGTAGCAGACGACATGGGATTACAAGTTGAGTGACGGTCGCCCCGCCAGACATAATACCTCAATCAGCCCCCCCCCGCCCCCCTTCTCATTCGTCACCCCCCTCCCCTCCCTCCCCCTTTACCCCGAGGCGTTCCCACCGGGTCCCCCCTCCCCCCTCCCTTTTCGCCGGCCGCGCTCTAGCGCCAAGCAGGAAACTAAGAAATGTCAGGGCACAGCGACGACGGGTCCCAGTGCCGCGGCCGCCTAGCCTGCGGAGTGCACGTAAGCGCGATCGGTTTGACGTCCGCCCCGCCGCCGCACACCGCACAGCTCGGGGAGGGAAGTATTTTCGCGGACGGAAGCTTTCCACCCGCCGCGCGAAGCGTTAGATTACCCTATGCAAAAAGCGGCGCATGGGAGGGGAATTTCCACTCTACTGTGCGGGGAATGAGGTGCACAGCCGGGCCGCGGGGCGCCGCCCGCAGATAGAGAGAGACAGAGAGAGAGACAGGCGGCCGCATCACGGCGCCGCGCCAACGAGAAGATTGCTTTACGTCGATACGCGAGGTTAAAAACTGGGGCGAGATGGCCGGGAATATATGGAATCGGGGCCACAGATCGCACAGTGTGCGGTGCTCTACGGCATGACTGTCTCGCGCGCTCTCTCTCTCTCTCTCCTTGTCAAAATGAGAGGGCGAGAGAGAGAGAGAGAGAGAGAGAGAGAGAGAGGGGGAGAGAGAGAGAGAGAGAGAGAGAGAGAGGGAGAGAGAGGGAAAAGGGGCGTCGGCGCCGCAAGGGAACCGTTCACCCACTTCACACTCCGCGGCCGGCCACCACCACCACCACCACCACCACCACCACCACCACCGCCGCCGCCGCCGTGCGAAAGCGCATGCCGCGCGGAAAGTAAGCAGACGGGCCGCTCATGTCAGGCGGACGGAACACACGAGTACGTCGCGGCGACGCGAAAGTCCTCGCCTCGCCCTCTACAATGGGAGGGGACCGGGCCGGGCGCAGCCGGGCCGCGCGGGCCGAGCAACCTCTATTACTCTATGTACGTGCGCGGCGTCAGCAAGGCCGCGGGCCGGGCCGCGGGCCGAGAGCTGTCCGCCGAAATCAGTGAAAATGGATTCGTGACACGCCCGCGTTGGCGGCGGGGCCTCGCCGGGGTAGAGTCTCGCCGTCGCCACCTCGCTCTGTCTCTCTCTCTCTCTCTCTCTCTCTCTCTCTCTCTCTCTCTCTCTCTCTGCACACGGATGAAATTCCACATGACCGACCGTTCTCGAAGCAAGGATACCACGCGCGCCAGAAAACCCCAACCTCTTCGTCATTTGCAGGACAACGTCTCTCTCTCTCTCTCTCTCTCTCTCTCTCTCTCTGCTCTCGCCCTCAGGGCGGCGGGAGCGGGAGCGCCTGGCGGGTAGGCAGCGGCGGCGCAGCGCTGCGCACGGCCGTCCAGCGGCTGCCTACCTCCCAGGCGCGCCCGGCAGCGGCACGGGGACACGGGGAGGCTCGGCACGCGCCGCACATTCCGAGGCTGTCCACACAAAAGACCCCCTCCCGCACCCGCCACGACGCCGTGGCCCCTCCCGGGCCCCTCCCGGGGCCCTGCCGGGGCCCTGCCGGGGCCCTCTGCGGCCCTCAGACGCCTCTCAAAGGGCCCCCGCAGGGGGGGAAGCAGGAGCCATCGGACGATCCTGCCGCTACACCGCCATACGCCGCGACCGCGGCCCGCCTTACACCTGCTACGACTCGGAACTAAAAGTCGCCTAGCTAGCGGCCGCCTTTGAATTGCGAACGGGAGGGGGATAGACAGCGAGAGAGAGAGAGAGAGAGAGAGAGAGAGAGACAGAGGGGGGGGAGGGGAGCAGGGAACGGCGCGCGACGGCTGGTTGACCACTGAGGAGACATCAAAGCAGTCTGTCTCACTTCGCCGCGGCCCGAGGCCCCCACGGCCCCCACGGCCCCCGCAGCCCCCTCCCCCTCTACTGTCTGCCCCATCACCTCGCCTTCATCATATTTTGGGAGACTGAGGTCTTTATCTCACATCTCGTGCGCGGACCCCCCCCCCCCCCCCTCCCCCACTCTCCCCCTCCCCCGCGGCGTTTGCCAACAATAGTCATCTCATCCTTAACCGAGGGCGACGCGGGGCGGCCGAGAGCGAGAGAGAGAGACAGAAAGTGTGTAAGAGAGAAAGTGAAAGAGAGAGACGGAAAGGGAGGCTGGCAAATGACACAGATAATTAAAGGAAATGCCCGTCGAGCCTCATCGCCGACTTTGCCCAATCCGCCCGAGCGTGCAGCGCGGGGCCATAGTTCATATGTGAAAACGCACAAAGGCGAGCGCCGCTTTGAGGAGCGCGGCGCTGTGGGAGCGGCGGCGGTGACGTCACGACTCACGAATCACAAGCATCATCGGGGACCCAACTGCGGCGGCGGCGGCGACGCCTCTGCGCCTACAGAACGCACGGCACGGAGGAGGAGGAGGAGGAGGTGGAGGAGGTGGGAGGGGGTTTGTGGTGAAAAGTAGCGTTTTCTGTGGGAGGGTCTTTCTCTCGCGCACGGTGCGTCAAAAAGACTCACACTCAAGAAGAACGGTCTAAAAGAGCAGGGACACCGTGTTTGACTCTGTGTGTGTGTGTGTGTCTGGGGGCCCCGCACTTGCTCGCGTGTGCGTGTAATGTAAGTAAGTATTGTCAGTCAAAGCCCCGCGCGCGGCGGCCGCCGCCGCGACGGCCGCAAGCAGCTGCCGCCCACTGCAGCCGTGCGGGAAATGAAGGACCCCATGCCGGCGCCAAGCCAATGCGCCGTGCGGCCCGCCGCGGCCCGCGGCTGACGGAGGGAAATTTCTCTCTCTCTCGGGGAGAAACAACGCGGCCGTCCCCGCGGACCCTTTCGGACGCCCTCGCGGACACCGTCTTCGGACGCCTTCGTACCGAAGACGATAGGGGCTCAGGACGCGTCTAATGCGCCTTAAAATGAACACGCGTACCTCGTGCCCCACCCCCCCTCCGTCTCCCTCCGCCTCTACCGACTCATTTGTCGAATGGGGAATAGGTGACAAGACTCAACAACTCTACTATGCGCGCCTGCGGCAGGACACGAAAGCACACCGCAAGAGCAAATCGTTGGTGTGGCGCTGAACATTGCAGGCGCATTGCGTATATTTTTTTTTTCGGGATGTTAATGCGCATGGAAATACTACGGAAAACGCACGAACGCGCGGCGGGACCAGACGACGACGGCAGTTACAGACGGCCCCCTCTCCTCGGCGGCTCACTGAGGTTCTGCCCGCGCCAAACAACAATGGGAGACAAATACGTGGCCGTAGCCGCCGGTGGGAGAGAGAGAGAGAGAGAGAGAGAGAGAGAGAGAGAGAGAGAGAGAGAGAGAGGGAGAGAGGGGCCGGCTGCCCGCCCCGCCGCCGTAACCCCCCCAACCCCAATTGTCCGGACGTATGCGAAGGAAGGCACGGCCGTCTGCCGCCTCTAAATCCAGATCCCCCCTCTCACTCCCACCCCCACCCCTCTCTCACCACCACCACCACCACCACCACCACCACCACCACCACCACCACCACCACCACCACCACCACCACCACCTACCATCCAGACCGTCATCCAGAACGCTGCTCTACGCAAGCGAGCGCGCAGACACAGAAAATTAAAAAAAAAAAAACAATAGCGACGAAATAAAATAGAACTTATTTCGCTCCGTTTCCCGGACACACGGCGCCACACCTAAACATTCTGTTGATGATGACAGTTGACAACAAAATGATTGAAAGTGGTTACATGGGGCGCCGCGGGTCGCCCTGCACCCGCGCGACGACACGCCGCGCCGTCAAATGCGCCGTCCGCGCCGCTCTCTGCGCCGCTCTGCGCATGCGCCGCCGCTGCGCTCTGTGTGCGCGCTCTCCTTCGGAGCCACTTCAAGGATTCCCTTTAACTGCTTTCAATAAAACTGAATTCATGCCCGTCACCCGGCCGTTTGTTCCTCAATCTCTGTTCCGCCGCCGCCGCCGCCGCCCCCTCGCCCCGCTCTCAAGAGCACTCCATACGTCCCGTCATTCTCGTCTCGTTTATTCTCCTATTTACTTATTTACGTTTCAGTCGTTTGCCGTTCAAATGGTCTCCTCTAATCATGTGTGCAGCCCGTCTCGGCAGGCGGCTCGGCCGCCCCCCACTCCTCCGCCTGCTCCTCCTCTCCTCGGTGATCTATCCTGCGGGGCTTAATGTTGTCGCGTCATTGTAACGAGTCCCGTCGTCTTCTCGTGCGCCCCGATCGATGCTGTTCCACGCGTCGCTCCCGATGTGTCGCGCTCGGGCAGCCGAAGTCATTTGTCCGGGGACGAGTTCCGCCCCAGAGAGAGAGAGAGAGAGACAGAGAAAGAGACAGCGGATGAATAAGACACGCCGGACGTCCCACGGCCGTACTTTGCGCATTAACGCGGTGCCGCATGTGTATGGCGGCGCGGCCAGCAGCGGGGCGGCCACTCCACTCCCGCCGGGGCGCTGCTCTCATGGTGTCCCCCGTAATGCCTCCTTCAGGAGCACGCAGGGCACCGCGCGGCCAGCAGGTGCGCGATGCACATCAAGACCAGAAGTAAAGGCGGAATTCCAGTGCGGGGAGCCAATTTCATTATTATGCAAACGACAACGCCGCCGCCGCCGCCGCGCGCCATGAGAGGAAGGCCGGGCGGGCGGTGGAGTGGCAACCAGAGGCGCAAATGATCGAGGATTTCCTGCGGAGGAGAGCAGCAGGCAGGCAGGCGGGCTGCGAAGAGCGCCGGCAAGTGGAGCTCGGGGGGGAATTGAGCCGAGCCGTCTGACTTGTCGCTGCCTGGGCATGCCGGGGGGCCCCCCGGGGGGTCCTGGTGGCCCGGGCAACGGCGCGGCAACGCAGTGACACACGAAGCGAGGAAAAACGAGCAAGAACATTTCCGAAGATTCCTATGTACGACACACGCCGATACACACGCACACACACACACACGCGCGCGGCACGCGGGGCCCACACTGTCATTGTAACGCCTGACACACCGCCTCCCATTTTTTCGGGTCGCGTCGCGCCCCGGCCGGTAATCACAGCCTTCGGCCACCTTCGGCCACCTTCGGCCGCTGCGCCCCACGGACCTGTGTACTGCTTTCGGATGCGAGCAGGGATTCCGCTCTCCATTCTTTTTCGAAATAACGCGCCGCGGACGAAAAAATGACAGAGGGCGAGGAGGAGGAGGAGGAGGAGGAGGAGGAGGAGGAGGGAGGAGGAGGAGGAGGGGGAGAGGGAGAGGGGTTAGAGCTGGCACGTACGTCGCGGCACGAGAGCCGGTCGGCTGAGGGGCCGCCTCGCAGGCCCTAGGAGACTTCTCGGGCGCCGGCACTCACCACTCTTTGGGTCGAGGATAGGCAGGGACGGCGTCCGGATGGCCTTGGCCGCCACGCCCTGGTCCTGCAGCGCCGCCAGCGTCAGGATGGTCTGCAGGTTCTGCGGCAGCATCACCTGCGGAGAGACGGAGACAGACAGATCAGTGACATGGTCGCGACGAAGGCGGGCGGAGGGAGTGAGACGGCCATATGGGGAGCCGCGGCGGCCGCCGCCGCCGGTCCCACGGGAAAGGCTTGTCAGCGGCGCAGCGGCGGCGGCCGCGCGCCTGCAGAGTGCCGGGTAGGCAACCCGCGGGCGGCCGTGCGCTGCGGACGTGCGTGCGGCCGGCGGCAGGCGCCACGGAGAGAACGCGAGAATGCGTCCGCCTGTTTCCACCGCGGAGTATTTGAACCCGAAACGTTTGAGCCCCCCGCGGGCCGCTCATTCCCGCCGTCGTTATCGCCTAAAAGTCCCCCCGGCCCGGCCCCGGACCCGCCCCCGCCTGCTTCGGTATTCACAACGGGGCCGATATTTATTTATCCATTAGGCCGGAGTAGTTTCGGGCCGCGACCGCAGCGCCGCACCGCGGACACGCCGCGCACTAATGCCGGTTACGCCGCCTAAATTAATGACTCGCAGTTGTCCTCCTCTAATTAGTATCCGACTCTAACCTAACCCGGCTTTCCCCTCTTGGTTTCCCTCTACTAACCTCATCACTTAAGTTTTCCCGCGCGGCCCCGCACCTGCGCCCGTTGTTTGGTGAGAGAGTGAGTGAGACGGACAGAGAGTGAATGATTCAGCGCGGCCGCCTGGCGGGGCGCGCGCGAGAGAGAGAAGGACATAGCGGACGCCGACCCCCCGCGAACACACAGACGGGATTGGAGGGCAAACGAAGGGGTTGCAAGCGGCCCCCACCGGCCCCCAATGCATTAGGCACGGCATGAGACATTGATGCGGCCGACGGCCGGCTCGAGATTCCAGATCGGCACCTCTCTCTCTCTCTCTCTCTCTCTCTCTCTCTCTCTCTCTCTCTCTCTCTCTCTACTCCTGACAAGCGGCTTTCGGCACCCAATTTAGCGCTGAAATTTTAACGCTCGAGGGTAAAGGGGGGGGGGGGGGGCACACTGCTGCAAGAGAGGTGGTCGGTACAGGCGTACTAATACCGGGCACGTGGCGTGGCGTGGCGCGGCGTGGCGTGGCGCGGCGTGGCGGAACACACGCCCTTTTAATTGCGAGACGGAATCGGGAATTAATTGTCGTCCACGCCGTGATGGATGCCACCGTCGACCGTGCAAGTGGGAGACTACACGCGGGGCCGTCAGGCAGGTGGCGATTGGCGCGGGGGGGAGGGGGGGGGAGGGGCAGTACAGCACGGCACGGCATACGGTCAAAGAGACGCCGATACACAACAAACGGCTGTCGTTGGCGCAATAAAAATAAAATAATTTTTGGAAAAAAATTGTACATATTGCGCGGTGAAAAAAAAATACGTGAATAACGCTTTCGACTCTTTTTTTTTTTTGGGTCACCGAGCGCGGTCCGCGGGTTCTCGTACGTGGTGTTGTCCGTGTGTGAACGAGTTGACACTCGGTAACTAACCGCAACGAGGAAACCGAATCAAACAAATTAGGGGCCGACAATCGCTGTCATATGTCAGCGGAGCGGCGCGTCACTCCCGCCGCTTGTGATGGCCGCCGCCCGGCCCCCGCCCGGCCAGTCGGCACGGCGTCACCAAGAAGTCACCCGCGGCCGACTTCTGTCTCTGCGTGCCCGTCAGCCGCGCGTCACCAACCATCGCAGATCGCAGTGCAACTTCAAAATCACTTTTTAAAAAGTGGCGCGAGTATTTGAACTACCGCAACATGTATTCACACCGCGGGCGGCATACGCGCATTTAGGTCCGCGAAGGAGGGGAGGAGGAGGAAGGGGAAAAAATTAAGGGACCGCAGAGAGAGAGAGAGAGAGAGAGAGAGAGAGAGACGAACGCGACGATGGGGAGCAGAAATAATAACTGCAGGTGGGACGGCGGGGCGGCGAGACAACCGGCGCTCCGCGTGAGACGCGAGTGCGACACGACGTCATTGCGGCGTCAATACTTAATCGAAAGCTTTCGTCCTCACACTCGAGTTGCACGAAGAAGACGACGGCGATTTGGTGTCGCCCGCCTGTCTGTCTGTCTGTCTGTCTGTCTGTCTGTCTGGCGGCGAGCTCTGCCCGTGAGGGATGGAGGGCGATCCAGGATGACTGCGGCGCAGGAGGGCGCCGGCGCGGAGGGAAAATAGGCGTGAAAGCAAAGCTCGCGCCGTGCGGCGCCCGGGGGACACCCATCGGAACTAATCTGTCCCGGTAACACCGGCTTCCTGTGCGGCACCGCAGCCGGGGGCCGCGAGCTGAGCTCGTGCCGACCAAACTAGAAACAAATCATTACAGAAACCGGGGCCGTCCCGCGCAGCGGGCAGCCGCCGCCACCACATCCTCTTTTCCCATTCGAGAAAATGACGAGGTGCTCCCACGGGGGGCGCGGGGCGAGGTCAGCCGCTGCTGCTGCTGCCGAGGTCTCCCTGTGAGGTCCCTCCGGGACGTATCGACGACTCTGAACGGGAGGGGATCGCTACTGTATAATGCACAGCCACCTCGGCCGCCCCCCGCGGGACCCCGTGGGCCCCCGCCGCCGCCAGCGAATCAGACGTCTGCGTCGACGGCCTGCGTCCCAGCGGCCCCCGCGCGCGGTGGACTCCCCCCCGTCCAGGATCCCGTCGGCGGACGGCAGGCGCACTGCCCCCTTTCCTTTTCTAGATTACAGAATGGCCCGGCGGAGCGGAGCCGCGGCCGTTTGGGTAACGAGGGGGCGGTGCACAGGTGATGCCGGGGGCAGCGCGGCTCTCATCAGAGGAGGGCGGCAGCAGCAACAACAACAACAACAACAGCAAGACCGCTCTGCACAGCAAACGCCATCATCAACCCGATGATGACGATGACCGTGTGCATTGCTGATGCAGTGACGATTAACTTCCGGCCGTGTGGCAGAGTTTTTCACGCTCAGCCAGCTGTGTATGCGGGAGAGAGAGAGAGAGAGAGACCAGACAGGGAAGGTAAGGCAGAGTGCAAGAGTGAGAGAGAGAGAGAGAGACGTCGTCCAGGCCGGTTGTGATACGGCGACAATTACGGAAATCGTATTCCGAGATTGAGGAGGTCAAGGCACCCTCATTCGTCCGATCCCACTGAAAACCCCCAAAAAACAATTGTTTCCCCGTCTCTCTCTCTCTCTTTCTTTCTCTCTCTCCGTCCCTCTCCTCATTTCGATGCCAGCAAAGCGACGGCTCGCCCTGCGCTTCCGGTCATCCTGATTACCCCGTCCCGGGCTGCGGTTGTCTGCTGGCAGGCGATATCTGATTGGCCCGGCGGGTCCGCGGGGGTCCGCGGTGTGTGTGTGTGTGTGTGGGGGGGGGGGGTCTAGGAGAGGGCTCGTGCCCTTCCGCGCGTATAGCGGCTCCTTGTGCCGTCAAACAGATGGGCAGCTGCTCGGCCACAAAGGGGGGAGAAGTAGCGTGCTCCACGCACCGTGAGAGAGGCACTAGGCGCCGCGGGCCGGCGCAGGCCGGGTCCTATGCCGGGGCCACGGCAGGGTTTCAGGACCCCCAGTCCCTGTCATCAAGTTCTGCTATCGTAATTTTCTTTTTCTCTTTGAGCAGGGCGAGGCCCTTTTATTTCTGCCCAGCGGCCGCACGACACGGACACCCCGCCGCCCTGCTGTGTCCCGCCCCGCCCGGCCCGCGCGGCCCGGTGCGAAAAGGCCAAGACGGGGCCAAGTGAACGCACGGCCGGCGGCACGACACGGCGACGCAAAATAGGATAAGGAGAGGCCCGGTAAGTGAGTACGGCCGAGGCCGAGGCCGGGGCCGGGGCCGAGGCCGGGCCCCTGCATGCGGTGCGGTGTGCCTTCGGCTTCATGCGATCGCGACGCACGCCAAGAGGGTCTTAGGTGGCGGTGTGGCTGCCGGCGGCGGGGGCTGCTGGGGGCCGGCGGGGGGCCGCCGGGGGCCGCCGCAGGGCGAAAGGGCGACAGCCGGGCGACGCACGGTGCGGCGGCACCTGACCGCACGAGAGCCCCGAGCCCCGGGCCGAGCCGGACGGGAAGAAGGAAGTCAAGTGAGGGAAGTTACCGGCCGCTTCTTTATTTTTCTGCTCCGCGCGCGCCCCCTCCTTCGGTTTCGCGTAGCGTCTCGCCGCTTCCGCTGCTGCTGCTGCTGCTGCTGCACGAAAGCCGATTTACAAGTCCGCCCCCACCGCCTCCCTCCCTCCTCCCTTCCACCCGTTCCCGGCGCGCCGCCGCCGCCGCCGTGGGCGGGAAGAAAACTGATGAAAACGTTCCGAGAAAACGGCCAACGAGACGAAAAGTGGTGCACGGGGAGAAGAAGAAGGGTCATCAATTGCCGTGCGGCGCGCGCGGACGCCCCGACAGCGGCGGCGGCGGCGGCCGGGGCGCCCGGCGCTCGCTGCAGCGATGCCCCGCCCGCCACGCCCACATCGCGGCGCGGCGCCGGCGGAATAGACACAATCTTGGCCACGACGGGCGTCGCCGTCGTCGGCTAGGAACCAGGACGAACAGACACGGAAGGTAAGGTAAAGTGCGACAGAGATAGACAGAGCGAGACAGAGAGAGAGAGAAGGAAAGGTGCCAACGCTCGCACACACACACACACGCACAGAGCACACGCACGCCCTTAGAAGTATCCGGTGACGGCGAATCTGTGCGCTCACAAATACCGTGCCGCGTCGTCCTTGTGTGTGTGTGTGTGTGTGTGTGTGTGTGTGTGTGGTGATTGGCATGTGAACTTTGCGTCCGATCGCTTGGCAAGAGTGGAGTAGCGGACGTCGATGGGCGTGGCGTGGCGGGGTGCGGGTCGGTAGTAGCACAGCACAACAGCACGCCGCTGATGAGGGAGGAGGTGGAAGGACTGAATAACGAAGATTAAAAATTTTGTGCAAAAGTTCGTCATCATCGGCATGGTGATCAGAGCAGACGACGTTCCCATGCTGCACAGCAGCCGGCGTGTGTGGGGCGGCCGCGGGCTCTAATTTCAGGCCGGCATAGGCAGCTCACTGTCAGTGCCTCGGTGTGTCTCTCTCTCCCCCTGAAATATGTGGCGGCCGCTCAGTCGGCGGCGATATGCCCCTCTCTCACTCGCTCTCCCTCCACTGGCAGTCTCTTCTCTCTTTTTTTCCTTCTCTCTCCCCTCGCGCGGGTGCCCAGCGTTGCAATCCCTTCCGGATTAGATGCACCTTCATCCTCAACAAATGTGCCCCCCCCCCTCCCGTTCCCCTTCTCCTTTCCCCTCCTCCTCTCCGTTTTGCTGCTCGTGAGAGGGGCGTGAATGCCGTGTGTGTGTGTGTGTGTGTGTGTGAGCCGCTCAAAGTCACCCGCACCGTCATTTGACACTGTCACGGCGGCCGCCTTTCTAAAAGTCATACACAAGTCGCACACGGAGAAATTAATCGACTCGGTTTCTGAAAAGTTTTCTTTTCTCTCTTCACTTTTTTTTTCGAAACCAGAAAAACCTTGCCGTGATTTTAGCGGTGTTCCTTTCGGTGTCGTCCTGACGGAGGAGAGGGGTGGGGGGCGCAATACGCCTGGCAAAGTTGCTCCCAACGGCGTCCTTTATATTTACGAGGGCAAACAAAGAAATATGCACCGGACGGATTCATGCAGACACAACACGGACGCAGGCGCCCTCTGCTATGCAAAGCGGCCCACTCGCCCGTTCCGCGTTTTCGCCTCTTTTCCCTTCCCTTGCCGCGAGTAATTCCCCTTAAAAACGAGCGTCAACTTTTTAATCAGAATCGGCGAGAAAGCGCGAGAAAAGGAGGGGAATAATCAACTTGATATTTGGACAGGGAGAGAAAGAGAGAGAGGGCCATGCATAACGAAGGCACGAAATCAGGGCTGGCAAGGCTGCTTCCGCCGGCCCACGTCCCCGAGCCCGCACTAATGACACCATGGCATGTCCCGATCTTTAGCGCAAAGGGGGTGGATTGGTTGCCATTAAACTTACGTGGCGCCCGAAAGAGGTCCCTCTACGAGTGGCATTAGAATTTTCAGACTTGTAAATTATTCCCCTGGCAGCAGCGGCGGTGCGATGCCGGCAACAAACACCCTCGCCGGGCATCAGGCGGCCACGCCGCGCCCCGCGCCCCGCCCCTCCCCCCGCAATGCGGTCATTTTTCACGTCTGCTTGATGGCTTTTCATTTCGTGCGTCGCCCGTTTTTTACCTGTTTAGATATCAGAGTGATAAGCAGCGGGGGCTCGCGGCAAAGGGCTTTTTCCCCGGAATACAACGCGTTAGCCTCACGGCTCTATCGCGCGCGCCACGCGGCGTCTCTCTTGCACTGCCGCAGTCAAATGGGGCTTCCCGTCTCGTTCGCACTCGAGCTATACTGCTCTCGGTACCCGCGCGGCGGTGGCCGTCGCCGGGGGTTGGAAGCGAGGCGGTCGATAACCGCGCACTTTGGGGGGAAGTAATCCGCGGTTATAATTACGAAAGAGTTACCTGCGGACGCCGCGAGGCCGCCGCCGCGGCTGGCTTCGACAGGGCGGTGATCAAGAGCGTGCGGAGCGCCTCGGCCTCGACCCGGGCGGGGCGTAAACAGCCATCGACCGCGAGACCCACTTCCAACTTTATAATGCATTTGTCTCTCTCTCTCTCTCTCTCTCTCTCTCTCTCTCTCTCTCTGTCTCTCTCTGTCTCGCACCATTCACAATAAATCGCGACACGGACCGCTCGCCCTCCTCCATGTCACCGGCAGGATTTGGTGATGTATCGACGGGATTTGACGCCCACTCCAACAATTCGCCCGCGCGCGGCACAATTTTTTTTTCTTCTCTGTTTTCTCTCTCGCTCGCTCCTGCTGCTGCTGGTGCTCCTCCTCCTCCTCCTCCTCTTCCGATTTTTATTTATTCCCTCTCCGGCCGCTCCGTTCCGCCCACTCGTTACTTTTGTTTTTCTTCATGAAGGGCAGGTCGTATGCAGGAGGCCCCACGGGGACCCGTGCAGGGACCCGCAGGGACCGCAGGTCAGGTGGCCGGCCGGCCGCGGCCCCGCATTATAATTGTCCTTCGGCCGCACTTGATAACAGACCGGCCGCGGGGCGCACACATCGATTGGAACAGATGCTAAACGCGGGGCATTGTTCCCTTCCCATTCCACGGAATATTCGGAGGGCGCGAGAAAACAAAACAAAAAAAAAGGAACGGAAACAGTAAAACAGAAAAGGAGAAAAGAAAATGTAATAAAAATAAATGGAAATGAAACAGGCACGTGTGATATGCCGTGACACCTGGCCGCTGCAGTGACCTTGTCTCTGAGCTGTCGGAGAATAACCTCACGGAAACACGCGCCACACCGCACGGTGTCAGAAAGCACCTGCCGATGGAAGCAGGACGGGGTCTCCCGCGGCCGTCGTATCGAAAGTCCTTTATCGCGACGTCGTCGTCGTCGATGCTTCCTCCTCCTCGTCCGCTCGCAGCGCCCCGGGTGGTTCAACATTCACTTCTATGCTTCATTTGCACACAATATAACTCCGCGTTTAGAAAGAAAAGTCCGAGAAAGGCGCGCGAGAGAGGAGGACGCCAACGTCAAAGGGGGACGGAGAAAAAGAATGAGTGGATATGAGGGAGGGAGAGAGAGAGAGGCGGAGTGCGCACGGTTATATACCCCGCGTGTGTGCGAGCGAGAGGGCGAGAGAGAAATGCATTCCGCGCCGTGTTGACAATCAGCAACACCACATTATATTGAGTATTGCCATCGCCATTGTCACCGTTCACTCACACCTCACGGTGCCTCATGGCCGGTGCCACACCTCAGTCAGGGAGTGGCAGCCCATGGCAGCCCATGGCAGCCCATGGCAGCCCAGCCCCTCGGTGGTCGAGGCACTGTCCCTGCGGGTACCCTGCGGGTCCCGGCCGACCCGACGGGGTTACCAACCGCAGACGGTATGTGTGCAGCCTACATGAATGACTTTCTCATAGCACTTTTTCTCGAATAGGAGAAACGAAGGAGAAAGAAAAAAGAAGAAACTTATCGAATATTGATAATGTGTATCTGAAAATACTATAGCGGCCTGCAGTATATATATGCCCCATGAATGCAACCATCGAATTAAGACACGGGGAAAAAATATCATTACGCCGGGGAAGGTTTCCCTCAAAGGCCTATACCTTTTTTTTAGGTCAGGTAATCAAATGTCTCACTGCCACACAGACACACATGGACAAACGCAGGAACACACACACACACACACACGCCGTTGGGGCGATGAAACAATAGCGAGGAGAAGTGGTGGCACTGCGAAGGCTAGAGACACGCCCCTCTCGACTCGGACCGAGTAATATCTGAGCAGCAGAAGGTCACGTCATGCCTCTGTCTCTCTCACTTTGAATGCCCCTTCTCCCTCGCACTCGATACAGAGGACGTCGGACAGTCGAGGGGAAGGGGGGGGGGGGGGTGGCAGGCCTGTCCGTCCGTGTCTCTCGGAACAAAACACAAGAGGCCAACGCGGCCGCCGCGCCCGCTCCATTAAAACAATTCTTTCTAATGACATTTCTTTGTTTCCCGAAATTTCATTTTTCCCTCCCCTTCGGGGGTGTTACCCTTTCAACAGCACCTCTCACGTCCGCCCCACCCCACACACCCAGCCCGCTCCATCCACGTCCTCTTCCTCACAGCTGGGCCGCCAGCCGGCGCCGTTCTCCAAGGAGGGAAATTCAAAAAAAAAAAAACGTTCCCAAAAACGAAAAATAGTTTAAGACGCACTTGCTCCCGAAAACGTTGACGCAACCGCAGAGTGCGTTGCGTGTCTGCCGAGCGCAGAGGGTCGCTGCCCGTTCGCCGTGAAGCCGGATCGCTGCGCAAAAATGTGACTATGCATGGGGAGCAAAATAATGTGGGTGGTGTAAGACCCCCGAGCCCGTGAGCGGCAGCGGCAGCAGCAGCCACGGCCGCAGCCCCGCAAGTGCACGGCAATACCGCAGCGGCGGGGGCGGGAGCGGCCCTCGGCCCTCACACGGCCGGACCCGTTAGCGCCCTACGTCATCATTTTCGCGTCCTGCGCGGCGACACGCGCCGCGGCCGGGCGAGCGGGTAGCATCGCTTACTGCGGCGCGCGCTGCTTAAAATGCCGTTGCCGGTTGCGGACTCCGGTGGACCCGGCGCCGCCCCTCCCCGTCAGCGACGCCGCGTATCGGCCGGTGCTCTCAGCGCTGCGCTCCGGCCGTCGGGTCGCCGTAAAGCAGCAGCGCGGACACTACTCGCGGTGCCCCCCCCCCCACCGACCTGGGCCACGGGCCTCAAAGGCCAGGGAAAAAAAAGGTACAAAACAAAACAGTGCGTTCTCACGGCAAAAGAGTCCTGAATGTTAATGGCGGTTTAGTGTGTGAGCGCGGGACACGTGTGGCCGGGCGCGAGGCTAGCGGCGGCGGCGGCGGCGCGGGCCGAAGTCCCACAAAACGGTGAGGGAAGAGGAGCCCCCGGCGTGTAGGCAGGCAGCGGGGCCGCAGCGCAGCGGCCCGGGGCGGGCTGCCTATCACAAGCTAGGCAGGCGCCCCCGCGGACCCGGACCAGGCCGCCGCTGCCCGCTCCAGGCGGGAGGGGAGGAGGAGCTGGGAGGCAGGCGGGCGTGACGCACGTGCGGGGCTGGTGACACCTTGACAGCGGATTCGGTGGCTGCGGCGCGGGCGGCCTCCCCCTCCTCCCCCCTCCGCTCTGTCAGGGGCGCCGCTCCCCCGCCCCCTCGCGGCACGGGCCGCGCACGCCGACAGGAATAACAAACACGCGCCGTTTTCATTTTCGAGCGAAACGAGGAGGAGAGGGATGGGCGCGGGACGGCGACAGCAACTCCAACAACACCGCGTGACCACCCACCCCACCGCCGCCGTGAAGAATGGGCCCCACACATAACGCGACGCACACTCTCTCTCTCTCTCTCTCTCTCTCTCTCTCTCTCTCTCTCTCTCTCTCCTCTCTCTCTCCTCTCCTCCCGCTCCCTTCGATTTACACTCTCTTTATTTCGTCTGCTTTCATTCCGTCATATGAAAATTTCGGGGTCGGCCGCTCGAGTGGGACGACGGGAAGTAAAGGCGGAAATCTCGAGGACCGTGGTCTGTCGTCGTGCTCTTCAAGTGGGAAGGAGAGGAGAGAGGGGGGGGGGGGGGGGGGCTCTCCACGGGCCTGGGACGGAGCGAGACGAGGCGACGGAGTGAGAGAGAAAGAAGGAGAGAGGCGGCCGGCGGCGGCGGCGGTGGGGCCCCGACCCGACAGCTGGAGACCGGCCGAACAGAGGGAACCAGCGGGAACACGGCACAGCGCGCACAACTCGATCTGTGCACGGACACGTTTTGGACAAAAACACGACCACGACTCGGGAAGGGACGGGAACAAAAAACAAATTAAATAACGACGGAAACATGTTCCGGGCAGGTACGGGTTTCGGGCGCCGCGCGGCCCCGCCCCGCTGCGCACGGCGCGGCGTCAATTGAACAGACCACCGGCGGGGGGATCGGGCCGTTTACTTACCCGGGGGTCGTTCATGATGGAGGACGCCGACAGCCCCGTCAGCTTGGCCATGTTGTCCGCCAGCTTGCCGCGGAAGTCCTCGAACGTGTCCATGGAGGAGCCCGGGGCCGGGGTAAGCCCCGCGGCCTGCAGGGCGGCGGCCAGCGCCTGCTGCTGGTGGTGCGGGGGCACGCCGCCGGGCGCGAGGCCGCCGCCGGCCGCCGGGGACGGCCCCTGCTGGCACCCGGGCGGCGGCGTCCCCGTCGGCGGCGACCTCTGCTGCGCCGGCCGCTGCAGGTGGTGCTGGGCCTCGGAGGAGGGCGGCTGCGGCGTGGTGGTCTGCTGCTGCTGCTGCTGCTGGTGGTGGTGCGGGGACAGCGGCGTCCGCGGCGGCGTGGGCGGCTGCGACGGCGGGCTGGACAGCCGCTGCTGCGCGGCCGCCGCCCTCGCCGCCAGGCCCAGGTTGAGGGCGCCGCCGCCGCCGGAGGAGAGCGCCTCCAGGATCTTGCCTGCAAAAGAGGAAGGGGGAAGGACGTTAGCACGCCGTCGTCCTGGGCGAGCATGTCGGCGATCGGAGTCTGCCGCGGGGGCCGCGGCTAGACCGCAGCGCGCCCGAGGCCAATCCGAAGATTCCCTTTTTGGGGAAACCATCCGCCGCACATGTGTGGACTGCGCCCCACAGCCTGGGCCCGCGGCGCCGCAGCGCGACGTGACCGATCTGCATTAAACGGACCTTCAGACCTTGATTTACTTCGTTTTCCACCCAAATGCGGACGCGGCCAGGATAATGGCATCCGCATTAACGACTGCCATTCCTATTTCGTCTCGTTCGGATCGGCTGCAGGGCGCGCACTGCTCTCCCCCTCTCACTCCCCCTCCCATCTCACTCCCTTCTCCCCTCTCACTCCCTCTCCCCCTTCGGCCGATGTCGTCACTGTCGCGGACGCCACTTTATACGAACCTCAAGCGCGCTTCCCAGGGCGAAAAGTGTTCAAACACGAGGGAGAGAGAGAGAGAGAGAGAGAGAGAGAGAGAGAGAGAGAGAGAGAGAGAGAGAGACGCACACAAAAAAGAGGAGCGAGCATGTCCTAAACGGGCGTAATAATCTCGTAAACATGGCACACATCGCGTCCATCATTTGCAGACGCGATACATAGTTATGGAAGTTTTTACGAGGACTTGTGTGAGTACACAGCCCGGCCATGCTGCCATTAAACTATTAAGAGCGCCATGCCGTACTCAGTGCATGCGCGTTGTATGTGTGTGTGTGTGTGTGTATGCGAAGGAGTAGGTAAAAGACGAGCGCGAGGACTTGTGTGTGAGGACGTGCGTGAGGCACACACACACACACACACACACGCAGACTCCGCGGTCCAACATGAGGACGACGCAGAAGAAGCGGACCGAGTTTGTGATAACTTCCCCCTCCCCGACAGGACATGCGGGCGAGGCGAGTCCTTCCCAAGGGGGCCGGGACCCGCGGGCCCTCCCGCTGCCTTGGGCCCTTCGGCCCTTCGGCCGGCCGGGTCCCTTCGCCTGTAATGACATCGACAGCAGGGAGCAGGGCAGCTCTCGGCGGCCGGCCGCCGCCGCTGCCTCCTCGCCTTCCGTTGCCTTGATTCGGAAATAATGGCGGCGGCGGCGGCGGCATCGCTCCCCGACCGCATCAACATACGACTCAATCCACTCTGATGAAAAAGCAAGCCAGACTGCTGCGCCGCGCTGCTGGGAGCGAGCGGCCGGGGCTTCGGGCCGAGGTCCCCGACGGGGCACAGGAGGCCTCCGCACCTCGCGGCAGCGGCAGCGGCGCAGCTGGGGGGCGGATGCAACGCCTTTCTTCCCCTCCGCGCACAGCTTTCGGACAGACAAGTCCTCCCCCAGGGTCGGCCGGCCTGTGATGAGCCCCGCAGCCAGATGGCCCCACGGCGGCCGGCACGGGGCACACACTCACTCACACACACACACACACACACACACACACACACACACACACACACTCGTTTTGGGCGCCCAAGAGCAGAGCCAGCAGCGGACGGTGGCAAGAGCCCGGCTGCCATGGACACTCTGGCCGCCGCCATAGGCCTGCCGTGGGCTGCCATAGAACCAGGCGGCCATTTATGGTCAAAGCGGACCGGCCTCCTTCACGGAGCGTCCACGAACCTCGTCAGAGAGAGAGAGAGAGAGAGAGAGAGAGAGAGAGAGAGAGAGAGAGAGAGATAGAGGGGGAGGGCGCGTGCTGATGCTGATGTAACGTCGCACGAAGGGCAAAGGAAAACAGCAGGATGTGAGTGTCTCACTCACACCACCTGTCTCTCTCTCTCACACTCTTCTCTCTCTCGCTCCCACACGCAAACGAGTCAACCCAGTCGCGCCTCGCCGCATGCACCGACGCAATGAACTCGCAAACGCCTTTGCTTGCTTTGATGACACTTACACATACGAGGAGGACCTATAAATCGGCCCCGTAGACGTTCGCACTGCCTGGTCACCACCCCCTCTCCCCCTCTCTGTCACGCACACATACACACACATGCGCAGTCAGTCTCTCTCTCTCTCTCTAGCGGCCGTGGGAGATAGCAGCGTCGCAGCACCGCGCTTCCTCCTGACCTGGGTGCGGGGGGGTCCACCAGCAAGTGTAACGCCCCGGAGGCCTGAACGCAGGGGACATCTCCGAGCAGCGAAGCCAGGGGAGCTGACTCCGGCCGGGGGCGAGTGCAGGCGAGGTGCTGTGCGCGCACGGCCGTGTCACACGCTGCTCGCACCCATCACACACACACACACACACACACACACACACATACGACGCCATGCAAATGGCTCCGATTTTGCCGGAATGGACGCGGACGCACCCAGCACGGCGTCGTCGCCGAGCCAGGCGGGGTGCGGTGCGGCGCTCCCTGCTCGGTACGGCGACCGCAGCGCACCGCAGCGCACCGCAAGCCACACGGCCATTAGCATGAAATGAGATAAGTGCGAGGAGCAGCCTGTTTTTCCCCCCGAGAGCGGCAGAAGAAGAAGAACCTCTCGTAGAGGCGCAAGGCGCGTGGCACACCGAACCAGTCTACCACCGCCGTAGTCCGACACACACAGAGTCCCATGCGCGCGCGACTTGTTCAAAAAATTTTTTTTTCCAAAAATATGTTTTTTTTTTAAAAAAAAGAGAAACAATAAATTCGGTTTGATTTCGAACGGACGCACGAGCACTGCGCGATCGTCGGCCACACCAACACAACACCACCCCGCGCCCCCCGCTGCCGCCGCCGCCGCCGGCCCTCAACCCCTTCCACTCCACGGCGCACAGACGCCGTCGTACGAGATGAAGCGAACGGTTATGTTTAATCCCTTTCCACAAAACCTCCGCCGTCTTCTCTCTCTCTCTCTCTCTCTCTCTCTCTCTCTCTCTCTCTCTCTCTCTCGTCCCAGCAGCCCAGCCGCCGCCGAAAACAAAGCCAGACTGCTGAGCTCCACTGCCTCGCCCTCATCCAACGGATCCAAAGGGGGAATAAAGCCCTTGAGGCGGGCATGAGGGCCCTCAGCGGCCCCCAGCCCGGTCCCTCGCAGTCCCTCGCGGTGCCGCCGGCAAGCGTACTGCACTCTCTACCCCCTTGTTATATTCGGAAATCCGTGTGTGCTGCGCGGCGTCGTTCCATATTCGGGGCACTTCCTGGGAACACGCAACTCGCCGCGAAAAAAAAAGAAGAAGAAAAAAGAGCTCGTATGCCGTCGTGTAACCCCTTTTGTGAGGTCCGTGTTGTGACGGACTGGGCGCTGATCGAGCGCGAGGACGGAGACAATGCGGGAGATATCGAGCGTAAGGACCGCGCTGCGGCGGCCAGAAATATAATAGATCCCGGCTCCTATTTAGGAATAGATAAGGCGCGGCGGCGGCGGCGGCGAGACGTCCCACTGCAGCAATTGGAGAGAGAGAGAGAGAGAGACGGTGAGAGAGAATGTATAAATTGCAGTGAAGGTGGGAAAAAATACGGAGACGCGCACGCGGGGTCGAAGAGAAGAATAAAAAATTGCAAAAAGAGAGCGAAGTCGGTGCTCCGCGGGCAGACTGTGGAGGATCCGCGAGAAATACGATGCCGGCCGGGCGGCAGGTTGGCCGAGGCCGCCGGGGCCGCCGCTTGGGTCCCCCGAGTAGGCTACGAGTTAATCTGCGTGCACCCAAAACCTTTTTGTCGTCGCCGCGGACAAAACGTGCCGGGGGAACGCTCGCGGGCCGCGGGGTCACCCTAAAAGTACACAGACGCGCTACTTACACGCTATCGATGCCTCATTCCCCATTGTGAGCCAAATGCCCGTGAAAAATGAGGTCACGATTTTTCCCCTTTTGCACTCATTTCGATCGGCCGCGGCGGCGGCGGCGGCGGCGGCGGCGGCTCCCTCCCCTCTTTTTCTCCCTTTCCGCGGTGCCCTCCACTTTCCGGGTGGCGATAAAAAAAAATGTGAAAAATAAAAAAAAAGAGGGTGAAGATAAAAAGGGAAGGAACCGAGAGGCGACCTCCGCCGACCCGAGTCATCTTCCTATATCCCACTCCCGAGTCTTTTGTTCCGCTGGGTGCGGCGCGGCCCGCGGCGGCCCGCGGCGGGGGGGAGGACACGCTGGACCGCGATCTGCCGGCCGAGCAACAAGTATTGGGGTGGAATCCGAGAGAAACGCGCGCGGAAAAAAAAGGGAAGAAGGCCCGGGCGCGGATTCACGAATGTGAGAACATTTGCCCCGCTTGCGCCACCCTATCGACTCGTCTCCCTTCGCCGGCATTCTCTCTCTCTCTCTTTCTCCCTCCTCACCCAGACAAAACAAAACGTCTTGGAGAAGGATAAAATACGAAAAAAAAATAAGGACAGACGCGCCTGTGCGCGCGTATGTGTATAAAGAGATTATTTGGGGTTAAAATGACGGTAAAGGATGCGGAAACTAAAAAAGGAGAGGGAAGGTAAGAAGAAGAAAAAAAAAAGAAAGAAAGAAACGTCAGGGATTGAATGGGGTCCTGCGCCGTCGGAGGGCCGACTCACTCAGGTGCGCGCGGCGAAAAAGAGGAGCAAAGGGGTAAAAAGGAGTCAGATAACCGGGCGGGCAGCCCGCGCCGCCGCCGGCCGCCGCGGAGCGTCTTCTCCGCTGGAATCGTCGTGGGAACCCCGCGCGGCCGCGCGCCGCACTTTTTCGGAAATCGCCGCAGAAATATAACGGTCCTATTTCACCCCTTCCATTCCTCCCGTATCTCTCCCTCTCTCTGTCTGTCTCTCTCTCTGTCTGTCTGTCTGTCTCTCTCTCTCTGCCAGACGCAAACAGCCGCCGCCGCCGCCTCCGTATTCACTTTTCCCGAAACGCAAACGTCACCCTTTTTTCGAGAATCCCTCACACACACGTCTCGTACTGTTGCGTCTTATCGCGCGCGGACGGCCGCCCCGCCGGAATGCGCGGCGTCGAGCCGAGAAACAAAACACTTCGCTCTTCACGACGGCGCGACAAAATTTCGTCGTGATTTCTTTTTTTTTGTGCGGATTATTCGTACGGCGGGGCGCCGCACAACGAGGCCGAAACCTTACGACTGCGCGCATAATGTGTATAACGTTTTCTGATTCGGCGACACGGCCGTGGTGCGGGCTCAGCGCTGTGTGTTTACAGCGCTACAAAAAAGTACATTACTCCGACACCACCACCGCGTGCAGCAGCGCCATTGTAGCGAGAGAGAGAGAGGGAGAGAGAGAGAGAGAGAGAGAGAGAGAGAGAGAGAGAGAGAGAGAGAGAGAGAGGGAGAGAGAGGGGGTGGATGGGAAGGGGTGGACAAGGATGTGGTGGCGGCGGCTCGAAACGGAGTGAAAATGGCGGACCGTTGCGAATATCCCGCGCGCCGCCGGACAACGCCGCCGCCGGGCCGCCACGGTGTCATTTGCATGGAGAGATAACCATACCTCTTATTCGGCCTCCTCTCCTCCCGTTTATCCCGCGCGAATTATGACTTTTTCGCGCGCCCGGTTTGCGCACCGCGTCACTTTCATTATTTTTTATTATTGAAATCGGTTCAACTCGGCGGAAAAAACGGCCGGGCATTTGACGATTCGAACCGCGCGCAGACGGCCGGCGGTCCGTCTCGCCTTTATCGTTTTCGCTCTTGAACCGGCCGTATAACGACGCGACGATATTCCTTTTAATGAGTTTACACTCGCCCAGATGGCCGGAATAAATAATCGTAGGACACAAAGAAGAGGGAGGAGAAGGAGGAGAAAAAGTGATTAAACCGAAAAGGGAATGGAATAAATGCGTGTAGGTCACACGGCGCAAGTGTATTAATTCAGACGGGGCTCTCGCGTCGCGCCAAAGTGTCTCGGGAGACGACACCCGGAGACGCCGCCGTTACGCCCCTTCCGTGTCCAATACAACATGGCCGTCACACACCGCCCCACTTCACTCCTTCTGAAATCAATACCGCCGCGCCGAAGATTATCCCGCAAAACGATCGTTTCGTTATGCGCGACGCACTATAAGCACTTTTCCATCTGCTTTCATTTCATTTTTTTTTTTGGCGAAGCCGTCGTCGGGAGCGCGCGGTGGGACATAGGGGAGGACCGAGGGATGCTGCATATAATTAACCTGCCGATAACGCGCGCGGCCGCGCCCTCCGCGGGTCAACTCTCTGCTGCTGCAAATTAGTCGTCGTGACCTACATCATCTGGGTGGGCACCCCCGTCAGGACAGGGTCCGCCTGAGTCTGGCTGTGTGCGAGAGAGACGGAACGCATTTGACTTCGCGGGCGTCTCCCTTGCACTGCCGCAGCGTCAGCCCCCTCTGCTCCTCCGGGGTATCACCGCGCTCATTACATTTGAATACACTTTTACCCCACTTTTCATAGTTGTTTTTTTTTTTTTTTTTGGGGGGGGGGGGGTGTTGGCCCCGTTATCCCTCCACGGATTTCGAATAGCGTCAGACCTCCTATGAGGCAGAAAGAAGACGAGTCGGGCTGAGCCGAGAGCCGAGCCGGGCGAGCCAAGCCGAGCGGCAGCAAGAAGCCGGAATTATAATAAAATACAAATGATAAAAACAGGCGGGAGAAAAATGGGGATCGGGAGAGCAGCGGCGGCAGCGGCGGCGGCAGCAGCTCCCCGTGCCCCTCCCACTCCCAATTCATATTCAGTTCCATTCCGTCTGACTCGGCGCGCGGCCCGCCACCCGCCGCCGCCGCATCCCGGCCTCGCGACTCAGCGCGCCGCGCACCCTATAAAGCCCTTCCCGCCCCGTCCCCCAGGAGCGGGGGAGCCGGCGGCCGGGCAGGCGGGCTCCGCCACGGCGCGGCCCGCGGCGGGTCATCTGGCCGCGCAGCGCCGCTGCCAACGCGGTCATTAGTCCGCGCCGGGGACCCCGCGGGACCCGGGACCCCGCGGTACAAGGAAAGGGCGGCCGACGGCGTCGTCGTTATTTGCCTGGCCGGCAGCGGACACGCGGAGCCGCAGCAAACGACGGCGGCGGCGGCCCGGGCACCCGCTGCCGGCGCCTGATGGCCGGCGCATAGGCAGCCCCGGCCGGCCGGCGCGCGCAGCGCGTTGCCTACCCTCCGAGGCGCTTCCGCTGCTTCTGTTTCGCCACGGCGGCGGCCTCACGGGGCAAAACGGCCACCCGCACGGGCCGCCGCCGCCGTCACCGCGTCGGCCGGAGCGGGCCGCCGCCCAAAAGCCACGGGCATTAATTACCGGCTAAACATTCGTTATGAGGTCTCTTTCAATATGCGCTGTGCCGCGCGGCGCCCGCGTCGTCCCGCCCGGCCGCCGCCGCCGCCGCCCGGCCCGCAGCGCCGTAAATAAAAGTGTGATAATTATTTCCCCCCGCGGTGCGGACGGGACAACACGGATCCATCCATCTGCCCGCGGCGGCGGCGGCGGCGGGCCGCGTCAGGAAGGCGGCCACCGGCGATCACACGGGGAAAACAACGGAAACCATTCACGCGACGAATAAAGCATGTACACCGGCGCTGCGCCACACACGGCCAGGGCCGCGCCGGAGCGGGCCCCAATAATTCGAGATTCCATGCAATATTTCAGCCCCAGCAGCCGGCAGCGGCCCGGTCTGTGTGTGTGTGTGAGTGTGTGTGTGGGCTCGCCGGGCCGGAGCCATAAAGTGCGCGACCGATGATTGCCTATTGCCTGGAGAGGCCCCTCCCGCCCCGCTGCGCCCCGCCCTGCACCTCAGGCGCTCGCCGCGCCGCGCCGCGCCGCGCCCGCCCACAGTATTCACCACGGCCACGCAAGGTTAATTAGCCGATTGAGGAACATATTTTCCGCAAAAAAGGAAGTCGGCGGTGCGGGTCGGGTCCCCCACGGCCGCCGGGCGGGCCGCCGCGGGCCGCACGGACGGGCAGGCCGTTCCATCATGGACTCGGATTCGACGGCGGCCGCCCGCCCGCCTGGCTGGTCGGATCGGGGAGGGCCGGGGCCTCGTCCGGGACCCTCGGACGCTATACCCACTCGCCGCCGCCGCCGCCGCCGTCCAGGGCGTATCGCCTCCAGAGAGATACGCCTCTAATGAAATAAAAAGGGTAAAATCACAAGGAGGCCCCCGGGAATTATTCCGTAAAAAACGAGGCAGTTTGGACGCGTGTTTTCTGCTCGAAAAATATGTGTTGTGTTTGTGTGTGAGATCCCCTCCTGAAACCTTTCCTCCTGCCTCGAGGGGGGATCACGGCAGGCCGGCCGGCCGCCGGGCTGGGAGGGAGGGAGGGAGGGAGGGAGAGAGGGAGGGAGGGAGGCCGGGGGGGTCTCCCAGGTGTGAACGCTCCTCCCCGCCAGTTACCGCCGCCCCGCGCGCGCTCCGCCGGCTCCGAAACGAATCCCAACTGACAAACTCTAATCTGTCGCACGCGGACGGCGGCGGCAGCAAATCCGGGGCCGACAACGACGTCGTCGGGGCCGCGCGTCCTGCTCTGCATGTAGGAGGCGAGGGGGGCCTTCGGGGGCCCTCGGGCGGCATGACTGCCACATCCGCGCGCGCGGCCGCACACAAGCCGGGGAGGGGGAATTCTCAAGTGGGCCAGGCACGGCCGGGCCGGCAGCGCGCAGCGCAGCGCAGCGCACAGACGCCACAGAAGCATAAATTGCTTTATGAGATTCTTCAAGATTAAAATTCCAATGGATGCAGCGCAGGAGAGCAGACTACAAAAAGGGTTCAAAGCAAGAAGAAAACGCCATGGAGGGGCAGATAAAAACAGAATGCAGTAAAAACGCGCGCGCGGCCGAGTTCGCAGGGCAGAGAGAGAAAGAGAGAGAGAGGGGGGGGGGGGGGGGGGGGGGGGGGGGGGGAGGCGGAGTGCACCGACGCCACATGCAGAAGAGACTGCACGAGACCGAAGAGCAAGAGGAGTGAGAGAGAGAGAGAGAGAGAGAGAAAGAGAGAGAAAGAGAAGGAGGAGGAGGAGGAAGGAGCGACTGCTGCTGACCCGTGTGTGATTCAAGCGCTACCGCCCTTTCGCAAATTACACCGTTGTTCCGCTCTGTCTGTTGGTTTGCGTATCGGCGGAGGCGTACTCGGGCTGATGGGGCCGACGGGGCGGCGGGGGCTCCGGACTCGACGAAAGACGCGCCGCCGCCGCCGCCGCCGCTCGTCCGTCAGTCCGGCGAAGCTGCAGCAGCAGCAGCAGCGGAGGCGGCGGTCTCCGTCGTGGCACGGCAAGCCTAATGACGGGGCGGGGCCGGGGCGGGCTCCGCCATAGACACACACACACACACACACACGCTAACGTCCACCGCAACATCCTCGCGGCAACAACAAAAACGGGCCGACAAAAAAAAATTAAGCAAACAATAACAAACAAGAAGATGGGAAATCGAAGAACAGATCGCTGTCCGGCAGGACCCCGCCGACTCGTCAAAGATCCTTATGCATGGCACTGCAGTGCAGGGAGGCGCGGAAATGTGCGCCGTTTTGGGGGCCGGGTAAAGTAGGCAGCGCCGCCGCCGCCGGCCGTGCGGTCGAACGGATCGTCCAATATCACGCGACAACGAAACACATTTCATCCTAATCACCCGCAAACCCCTCCGCCTCCGACTCCCCCCGCCCTCCCAACACACACGGCGTACCGAGAGAGTTCATGAGTGGCTTTTGGCGCTCCCACTCTCTGCCTCTCTCTCTCTCTCTCTCTCTCTCTCTCTCTCTCTCTCCCTCTCGATTGTGCTGCCGTTTTTCATTTTTATGGTGAGGCGAGGAGCAATACAATCATTTTTCCAATCAAGGCGAGGTAGGCAGGCATGAAGCAGCAGCAGCAGCAGCAGCAATGGGGCGGGGGCGGCCGGGGGGCGGCGGGGCGGGGCGGTGTGTCTCTCGAGACGACAACGACTTGCGACTGACCGTGTCCACCATCACCGGCAGTCACACACAGGCCGCCGCCGTGCCGCTGTGCACCACTAAATACTCGGCCAAAGTGCCCCGAGCGGGGCCCGCAGCAGCAGGGGGGGGGGGGGCCGCACGACCACACGGTGGAGGGGGGGGGGGGGGGGGAGGGAGGGGCGGCAATTTCGCATTTCACGCGACCCTGCCTGCCGCCTGACGCCTGGCCTGACGACTGACTAAAAGTCAGGAAAAGCCGCGCATTATAACCGGACGGCCTCTTAAATCGATAAAGCCATTAGCGTCGCGGCCCGCCGCCGCCGCCGCCGCACACACACTTTCAAATTAATTCACTACTGTCGCCCTGTCGTCTCGCCCGCTGGAACACCGCAACGCAGTTGTACTCGCAGGACTAGTGCCGTGCGCGTGTGTGCGTGTTTCTGTGTGTGTGTGTGTGTGTGTGCGCCCGCCTGCAACTTGCGTAGAGTTACGCCACTGCTATGGAAGCGAACGGTAACACAGGGTGAAGAAAAAAACACGAAAAACATACAGAGAACGAGAGAGAGAGAGAGAGAGAGAGAGACGAGGACAACCAGCTCGTTCGTCCCCCTTTACTTGCAGTAATGACCACCTGTGCGCGGTGCGCTATTACTTACCCCCCTAGCGGATATCTATTATGCAGCATATAAGAGCGGGGGAAAAAAAAGTTTTTGAATCGACAGAGCGTGGGAGGCTGGCGGCCGAAAAGCCGCGCCTCGGCTCGCCGCACCAACCAGTCAGACCCCTCCCACTTCACTTCTCAACCCTTCCGTTACTTGTCGCGTAATTATAGAGAGTTTTGTGGGCGACATATTTGCTCAAGGGAGAGCCACCTCGACCGCGGCATGGCGGCGGGGGAGCAGGAGGCATGGCGGAACTAAAGAGGGCCAACACTTTCGTCCGCGGCATTGCGCGTGTGGTGGCCGGGCGGGAGGGGGGGGGGAGTTCTGTGAGCCCCCCCCCCTCAAACTTTTTGATGCGACAGAGGGGGGGGGGGCGCTCGGCGGGAACGGTCGTATTTCTGGCAGGCTCGGTCCGCAATCGACGCTCCGAGAGGCAAATTAGGTGGGCGTTAATGCTGTGCACACACTCCTGTGTGTAGCGCCCCGGCGGCGGTTCCCGCGCCGGGTTCTGTCGACCCGATGACAGTTTCGGTGCGAGCAGCGCGGCCACCTTGTCGTATTCAAAACACTACAAAACAGCGGCGCGCCCCGAATATACGCGTTCCGTTTCCCTGCGCCGCGCGCCGCCGCGCCTGCCGGAAACGCACCTGGAGGAAACGATTAGTCGCCTCAATTATAAATTAGCGCACGGGGGCCCCCAAATATTTCCCCTTCCCGGAGCCGGGCGAAGCGGGCGAAGCGGGCGAAGCCGCTTGGCGGTGCGGTGCGGGGGCCGGAGGGTCCGCGGCGGGGCGAGGGAGCCGAGGCCGGCCGGGCTAACTGAATATGAATGAGGCGCGAAGGGGGGCCGATTCCCACACTCTAAACTGTCCCGATAGAGCCCGGCGGGGCCCGGCGGGGCGCACCGCGAACACCATGAAAAGGGGGCAAAAGTGCGGCCTGCGTCTGCCGACGGGGCAAAAGCCACGGGCGAAAGCCGCCGCCGCCGCGGCCGCGGCAAAAGCAGTCATGAACCGGAAGCCAACGATTTGCACCGCACCGAGCCCGAGCAATAAATCGGCGTGGACAGCAGCAGCAGCGGTGGCGGCGGCGGGGCGCAGGGCGGGGCCGCGACACGGGTGTGGGTGCGCGGCCCGCGAACACCGCGCTGCCGCCGCCGCTGCCGCCGCCGCCGCCGCCGCCGCCGCCGCCGCCGCCGCCGCCGCCGCCGCGGACGTGGAAATGAGGCATGCATAATGTGGCCGGACAACTAGTGGACAACAAATTGTGTGTGTACGCGGGCGAGGCGGCGGCGGCGGCGGCGGCCGCGGGAAAACGCCGTTTTCCGGACAAACACGCGCGGCCGGCGTGCGCGGTTCGCGGCGAGGAGGCCGCAGGGCGGCGGCGGCGGCGGGGCCGGAAGCGGCGCCCTCCACCGGCATGCCGCTTAATGTACCCCGCTCTCTGAGAGTATTCGGGTAACGGGGTACCCGGAGACCCACGCCGTCGTCACACCGCGGGCACACCGCACCGTCGGATATCGAAAAAGCAATACACCACCGCCGCAGCGCCGCCGCCGCCGCCGCCGCCGCCGCCGCCCGCCGGGGCCGCGGGCGTGGTCGCCGGGCCGGCCGGCGCCGTGGTCACGACCCAATGTTCGATCAATGACAAGTAAAGCCGGCGGGGCCGCGGCCGCTGCCGCTGCGGCGCGTGATTCCACACAGCGGCCCCGTGATGACGCAGCCAATCTTCCCAAATAGACAGGCGGGCCAGGCGGGCCGCGGGCCGAGGGGCCGCGGGCCACGCGGACGGGACGGACGTCTCCAATAACCCCTTTCGGAATCCGCAGAAACGCTCCGTACACTATTGATGATAATAGTATACGCGGCGGGGCGGAGGGGAGGGGAGGGAGGGTGATCCGACTGATAAATCCAAACCGGGCCCGCGGCCGGCCCGCAGCGGCATCCGTGTAGCTGTCTTCGATAGAGCCACAATGCTGGCCGGCCGACAAGCGAAACGCAAGCGGAGCAGTACGGCCGCGGCGGGGAGGAGGAGGAGGAGGAGGAGGAGGAAGAGGGTTCGCAGCACCGTAATACACACAAAGGGAGCCCCCCTCTCCCCCGGCCGCCCCTGTCGCGGCTCCCGTGTGCGGCCCCCAACTTGGCCGAGCGCCGCCGCCGCCGCCGCGCATCTCGAAACAATAACTAAACATGGAAGTGTATTGGGGGCGTTGAATATTAACGAGTGAATGGCTCTGAATGGCATTTGGTATGGATAGCGGGACCCCCGGCGGACGCCGTGGATATGCAAACCCTGCGGGTATACCTGATCTTATTTGGCTTTGGGGGGCCGTCCGCTACCCGCCCGTCCTGCCTTACGGACGGCCCCTCGAGCAGCGGGATGATGGCGGGGCCTGGATGACGCGGACGAGGATGAGATGCACAATCGGCGCGCACGCGGCGCCCGGAGCCGGCGGGGCCCGGAGCTGGGCGGCCGCGGCGGCGGGCAATCGGACTCGTGCTCTTTTGATTACGACTTGTAAGCCCCGCGGGTCCCCCCCCCCGGAGCCCCCCCGAACCCGGAGGAACCACAATAGAGGCGCTCTCTCGATCGAGTCACGCGGCAAGAAGAGAGGCGAGGCGGCGGCGCCTGCCGGGGCTGCGGTAAACCCTCCTCGAGTACACACACACACACACACACACACACACAACGTTCAGACACGACGGCTCAGCGCTCGGCCGCCGCCGTGTGTTTCCTGCAACAAGCATATTCAATTATATGCCACTGTTATCTGCGGGTGCCGGCGCGGGCGGCGATGACAGGTGCAGCGGCGGTGGGAGGCCGGACGGACGGGAGGGGCTATCGAGGACGGCGACGGCGGGACGGCGTGCGCGGCGAGAGAGAGAGAGAGAGAGAGAGAGAGAGAGAGAGAGAGGGGGTGAGAGGGAGAGAGAGAGAGAGAGAGAGAGAGAGAGGGAGAGGGGGAGAGAGAGAGAGAGAGAGAGAGAGAGAGAGAGAGAGAGAGAGAGAGAGAGAGAGAGAGAGAGAGAGAGAGAGAGAGAGAGAGAGAGAGAGAGAGAGAGAGAGAGAGAGAGAGAGAGAGAGAGAGAGAGAGAGAGGAGACCGTCAGGGGTCGCCGCGCAGCGCTGGGCAGGGCCAGTAAAGCAGCAGCAGCAGCCGCGGTGCCGGGTGTAATGAACGTGTTGAGAGCGGGCGCCGTGTACTGTAGTGACAGCGTGGCGGCCGGCGGCGGGGAGGTGCAAAAGGCAACACGGTATCAACACACACACACACACACGCAGGACCATAAAGCTGAGCCGTAAATTAATTTGAGGCAAGAGTCCTCCGAAAAGAGAAGGAGAAGAAGAAGAAGAAGAAGAGTGTCGGATTGGTGTGTGGGGTGGGGTGGCGGGGAGGGTGCGGGCGGCGCGGGCTGACCGGCACTGCGGCCAGCGGGGGGGGCACTGCGCCGCTGCCGCCGCCGCCGCTGGCCGCGGGGGGACCGCACAGACGAATGCTTTTTTACTTCCTTAATAAAATGGCAGACGAGTCCACTTCACACACACACACACACACAAGGACTCTGCCGGGGAGAAAGGAGTGTGACTCAGGCGCATGTATGGAGAGAAGCGAGACAGAGAAAGAGAGAGAGACAGAGAATGACACTCCAAAATAAACAAAACCCCGCCCGCCACCAGAACACACAGACTGGTGGTACTGCCACCACCGCCGCTGCAGCAGCAGCAGCATCCACGTCCAAACGTCACGACCTCCACGACTACCACACCACCGGCCCAAAAAACCACGGGGGCCTCTCTGTCTAAATGAAAAGCGTTGGCGGCGGCGGCGGTGGTGGAGTAGCTGCCTGTACGTCTCGGCTCTCTCATCGGCGGCGGAGCAGGGTTGCGGCGATGTGTGGGGCGGCCGCCGCGCGTGTGCGTGCGTGTGCGTGCGTGTGTGTACGCGTGATTGAAGGCCCACATACCGATCGGCCCTTCAGAAACCCAGTGTAGCAGTATTTGCTGACGCGTCTGCCGCGGCCCACACACGCGCACACACACACTCTCTCTCTCACACACACACACACTTCCTACGGCTGCTATGGGGGCTCCAAATACAGAGAGCTCCGCAGGAGCAGAGACTCCGCCCTGATGACATTTCCTGCCAGAATTTTTCCTAGCGGTCCTGACGGGGGGTACGGGGGGGGGGGGGGGCATGCGCGATGTCATGTGTGTGTGTGTGTGTGTGTGTGTGTGTGTGCACACGCCTTACTCAGCCCGCGCTGCATATGGTGTGCGATGGGGCCGGGCGGGCCGAGGGGGAATGTTGTGGTTGGGAACGAGGCATTCAGGCGCGTTCCGGCCGCCGTGCCCTCTCCCTGCTACGCCAGCTCTTGGCTCTTCACAGTTCTGTTCCGGACGTTGGCTGCGGATTTCTCGGGGGGGCGCCGTGATCCGTCCTCTCTCTCTCTCTCTCTCTCTCTCTCTCTCTCTCTCTCTCTGTACACACAAATAGGGCGGCGCGCGGTTCGGTCCGCGATAGATGGGCCGTCTCCCTGTTTGGGCCGCGCGAGGCCCGTGTGTCAGGCGGTGCGGGCGCGCCACCACCACCGCCAACCCGTTAGACCATTTTTTCCGTGGCCTCTCTCTCTCTCTCTCTCTCTCTCTCTCTCTCTCTCTCTCTCTCTCTCTCTCTCTCTCTCTCTCTCTCTCTCTCTCTCCGGCGGTATGCCCGTCGTCGTCAGGTAGGGATTACAGCGCGCTGCCACGCGGCCTCAATGGCTACAACACCCGATCCCACTGATGACACGGGCCGCGGAGTTGCAGGGGGATTTGAGTCAACACGTCGGGGAACACACGGCATCACAGCTTGGCGGCACAGGGGCGGGGCCGCCGCGTCCCCGCGGGAACGTTCAGGCTGCTGGGAGGGCTGTGTGCTGCTGACGCTACGCCGCTCTGGTCGTGTGTGTGTGTGTGTGTGTGTGTGTGTGGCGGTGGCGCCGTGCAACAGGTCCTGGCTGCCCCTCCCCGCCCCACAGCGAGCCGCAGCGCAGTCAGCTGACGGCACTGGGCCGGCCGCGGCCGAGGGGGGAGGGAGGGTGGGACGCTGCCTCCAGCCTCCGGCCTCCAGCCTCCAGCCTCCAGCCGCCCCCCTCCCACCTCTCTCCAGCCTGCAAAGCCTCCCCCCGCACGCCGCGCTGCGCGGTGGGGTCGCCGGCCGAACAACGCTTCATTGCGCATACCTCACAACAATGTATATCCATTACCGTGCTAAGCGGGGCCGGCGGCGGCACGGCGGCGTGGGGAGCCCTCCCCCCACGACCCTGGCGCCGAGCCTTATCACAGGACACCCACACGACGCGCAGAACCGGGCGGGGATCGAACCCAGGAATCCCCCTCTCTCTCTCTCTCTCTTGTTTCTCTCTCTCTCTCTCTCTCTCTCTCTCTCTTGCTCTCAGAGCCGGAGGACGCACGCGCGCCCGTTATATACAGCCCGATCGTGCTGCGCGCGGCGTTGTTGCGGCGCTTATTCGCACTCGAAAATGGCGAAGTTTGGCAATTACACTTTAGGCGGCCAAAGTGCAGTCCAAGAAGAAGAACAAGAAGCAGAGGAGGAGGAGGAGGAGGAAGAAGAGGGGACGGTAGATCACCCCGCGGCAACGTAAAGGGTAGAGGTGGGGGGGGGGGGGGGGGGCTGCGAAGGGCCGAGCGTGCCGCAATAAAGAAACAGGGCGCTGCAAATGTCAGCTTTATCCGCACCGGGGGCCGTTTATAGCGCGCGCGCGTGTGAGTGTGTGCGCGTGTGTGTGTGTCCTTGGGGCCGATGGCTTGTGTATATGTGTGTATCGGAACGTTGGATATGTGTGCGAGACAGAGAGAGAACAACGGCGGGGGAGAAAGAAGGGAGAGAAAGAGAGATAAGAGCAAGCGGAGCGCCGCCGCCGCCGCCGCCAAGCCGCGCACGAGAATGGGTTCATTTCGTCGTCCCGCCGCAGCCCGCTTACATTTTAAGCGAAAACCGGTGTAATTTGGGTCCCCCTCCGATATAAAACGCATTAACGTGTCAGCGGCGGCGGCCGGCGGGCGGCCGGTGGCGTGCGGGCGCCGGTGCGGGCCGCGGCCGGCCGCCAACAAGTGCCCCCTCTCCCGGGGGAGGAGGAGGAGGAGGAGGGGGAGGGGGGGGGGGGAGGATCCTGAGGAGGGACCGGGTCAGGGCGCTCGCCAAGCTGGGCCCGCGCTGCTGACCCGCCCTCCCGGGGCCGCACTGCGCCGCGCGGCCCGACCGCCTAACGCCACGCCGCCGCCCGCAGTCGGTACAGCCGTGCTGGGTAGGCAAGCCCGGCGGGCGCGCCCGCGGACCGGCTGCCTACCCAGCAGGCGCGCCGCCAGAGAGAGCTCACAGTCAGCTCGGCTCCGACACCGTCAGTCAATCACAAGGCACGGACCGGGGCACGGCCGCCGGTCCGGCAGCGCTCGTGTGGACGAGAGAGAGAGAGAGAGAGAGAGAGAGAGAGAGAGAGAGAGAGAGAGAGAGAGAGAGAGAGAGAGGCGCGCGAAATAACGCCATCACCGCGCAGCCTCCTCCTCCTCCTCCTCCTCCGCCTTTGTAGAATAAATATAAAGAGTGGCTCTGATTGGCGTCTGCCGCGGCTGTGACGTCAGACGCGCCGCCGCCGCCGCCCGGCCCGTCCAGCGCGCGCGCGCGCGGGGGGGCCGCAATGAAAATAATGGTGCGAGGTGTGATATTCAGAGCATCGCGAGTGAGTGAGAGAGAGAGAATGTGTGTGTGTGAGAGAGAGAGAGAGAGAGAGAGCGACGGAGAGAGAGCAGCGGCGCACACGTGTATAGGCACTACTACTGAAAGTGGCGGTGGCAAAGCACAACACCGTGGCTGCAAATAACAACAGAACGGCCGGGCATGGCCGGGCCGGGCCGGGCAGGGACCGCGCGGGCGCCGCCTATTGCTGGAGCCGCGGTGAGTGCTTTGCTCTCGCAGGGTGTTTGCCGCCGCCGCCGCGGACGGGGTTGGCGACGATGGGGCGCGGCACGGCACGGCAGCAGCACCGCCCAGACAGTCCCGACCGCGCGACCCGCTTTGCCGCAGATCAAAACGATTCGGGCCCCGCACTGCGCCGCCTGTGCTTACAACCCATTAGTGTCCCCGCGGACGACAGCGGCCGCGACCGACAAGAGGAAGACGGCGGTGACGATCATCGCGAGGAGGAGGAGGAGGAGGAGCAGCAGAGAGACACGGGGGAGCAGGGCGGCGGCGTCGTCATCCGCACGCAGCACTGCTCCTTGAAGAGCGGCGCGACCAAGAAGACGATGATTCATAACGAGAAAGTAGTAGTCAACAGGCCGCGGAGAGGCGAGGCGAGTCGCGGCCAGGCAGGACGAGTGCCAGTGCCAGCAGAGCCGGCGGCGGCGGCTAGGAGGGCCCCCGCCGTGTGAGCGTGCATGTGTGTGTGTGTGTCCGTGTGTGAGTGAATTGCCCTAAAACCAGAGGCGGGACGCGCGCCGCCACCGTGCCCTCTCTCCTGCTGCCGCTGTCCTCCCAATCCAGGAAGCGGGGTGCCCGTGGGAGAGAGTGAGTTTAATCAGGAAGTCCTCATTCCAAAAACTGCGCTGCTCAACTCTCTGTGTGCAACAACACTGTGTGTGAGAGAGAGAGACAGAGAAGGGGGGAGATGTGACGGGAGAGGGACGGAGAGAGAGGGGGGCAGGCGGTGGGGGCACACACAGTCACCGGCTTCACCCTCTATGACCGCGTAATTGATTTGCGAAGACACGAAGCTGAGACCCCCCCCCCCTCATCTGGGAAAAATTAGACGACTAGGGACGGCGCTCGGCCCGACCTGATTTTATAACGAATATTCAGTTTCACCTCCGTCTTTCTCAGGCCGTGATGGTGCCGGCGGTGCCGCGCGCCCATCTGGGAAACGCTTGACAACAGCTGATGCCCTCCCCTCTCTCTCTCTCTCTCTCTCTCTCTCTCTCTCTCTCTCTCGCGTCTCGCTCGCTCCTATTCTCCCCCCCCCACCGGCAGACGCAGGGCGACGGGGACGGCGCCGCGCTATTCTCTCACGCATTGAATGTGGTGCATTCTTGTGATTAAAAGCCCTCGATTGTTTAATTAGACGTAATTGCCGCTCGTGTCCCCCATTCGCCCACAGTATCCCGTCGTCGCTGGGCCGTGGCAGCAGCAGCAGCAGCACCACCGCCTGCGGCTGCGGTGGAGGATTACGAAAAAAAAATAAGAGAAGAGGGCCGAGGAAGAGAGAAGGATTTCAGTCCTGCTACAAACGCGGGCTGCACTTTTTAGATCTTCATCGCCGGCCTCCCCGGCGGCGGCGCCGCGAGTTCCGTTCCAAAACGGGGGCTCAGCGGCGGCCGCGGTTTTTCCCTTCCTTTCCCACCGACGTTGGTCGTCGTCGGCGCCCCACTGCCGCCGCCGCCGCCGCCGCAGGAGGGAGACAATTTCTTGTCGACGCGATCGAGATTCCTGGCCGGCGACTGCCGCCTGCTCCTGCCGCCGCCGCCGCTGCGTCGCACCGCACCTGACACTGCCGCCGCCGCCGCGATTTGAAAATCCCGCGTCCGGCTCGGGGGCCCACAGCGGGTGCCACTCCCTGGCGAGCGGCGGCGGCCTGGCGGGGGGTCGCCGCCGGGTCACGGCCTGCTGTCCGCCCGCCGGCCGCGCTGATTTGACGACGGCGGCGGGTGCGGGTCGATGCGGCCGCCGAGGGCCGAAATGAGGATTCCGTGAAACAATGACGGGGTTCGACGACGACGACGATGACGGCGACGTGTCGGCGGCGTCATGTCGGCGGCCGAGTGCCCGGGGCGGCGCGGGGCCGCGGCCAAACAAAGGCGAGGTGCGAATGAATGGGGAGGCCGGCGGCGCCCGGGGGGCCCCCGGGGCGGCCGGGTCGCCGCACTTCATGTTGCCTTCCGGCCGCCGCCGCCACACCGCGCCAGCCCGGGCCCCGCGGCATGTAAATGAGGCAGAAAATGCAGTGGTCCGGGTAAACGGGAGCGCGGCGCCGGCGGCGAGATGACGGCGACGCGGAGCCCGTTACCTGCGATGTGGGCGGAGGCAGGCGTAACGCGGGGCGGGGGTACCCGCGGCGGCGCCGGCGGCGGGAGGCAGCGGGCCGCGCCGGAAATGGAGCGGATTCGAACATGATGTACGAGGCCGGCCTGGCTGCCGGTGGCCGCGCGGCTCCGGCGGCGGCCTCCCGCCTCCGGACAACCGGACCGCAGCAGTCATCGCCGCGGGTAAAACAGAAAACGTTATACACACTGAAATACCCGGCTCCGCCTAAACCGACGCCGGAATCGAACCCGGGCCGCGCGAACGGGGCCGGACGCACCGGAGCTCTCCCGGAGGCCCGGAGGCCCGGAGGACCAGAGGACCGGAGCGGCAACGACGCTGCGCGTACCGCGCGGGTATCATTTTCCGGAGTAATTTGAAGCGTCAATGTAAAGACGGCCGCGCGCGCGCGTGTGTGTGTGTGAGCCCTAATGAACACCACGGACCGACGGACTCGCCTCGAAAAGGAGGAGAATTCTTACGGCCGCCATTAAGTGTATCGGGCCCGCGCGGCGGCGACGAGATTGGAGGACACGCCGCCGCCGCGTCGCCGCCGGGCCACAACCGAGGGGCACAGCGCACGGGGTGTGGTACCCGTGTGAATCGGGCGGCGCGTGGTCCTCCACGGAGACGGCGAGGACGCCGTCGTCGGCGGCCTCTCCCCCGGGGTAGCCGTCGGCGCACGTGCCCCGCGGGGGCGCGGCGCGGCGCGACGCGACGCGACGCTGCTGCTGCCGCTGCCGTCGCCGAGGCCGTTATCGTGTCGACAGCATCGGCTTCAGTATCGACTTCTCCCATTCGATGGCCGCGTCTCGATTGCCGCCGTCCGGCACCGTCCGCGCCGCGCCGCGCCGCCTGGTAGTGCGATACGTCACGGTCGTGCCCCGCAACCCCGCAGCACCGCAGAGCACCGCGGAGCAACGCGAGGATGCCGCACGGCACGGGGGATGTATCGGATCGCAATAAGGCCGCGCCGAGCTGCGCCGAGCTGCGGACCCGGGGAGCCGACCGGCCGGCCGGGCCTCCGTCCGATGCACCGCGTGGATAGCACTCAATATGTGGGCCCGGATAGCATCACCAGGGTGTCCGCGCGGCAGCGTCTGCTGCTGTCGCCCGGCCCTGCACTCACACACACACACACACACACACACACACACGCGCGTGCACGACGGGCGTTATAGGACGCTTTCAAGCACACGGCACACGCGGAGGCGCCCGGCAAAAATCCGGACACGGCCACACTACACTACAGAGTGCGCGAAGGTGTCACAAGAAAATTTCTAAAACTTCAAAATTTTTTCTAAAAATAAAAAAAAATCCCTAATGGAAACGTTAGAATTTTTTCCACAAATTTTTTGTGGAAAATTTCGAAAATTTGCGAGGCGTGAAGGAAATCCCACCAGGACACTCACGTTCACACACACACACACAGTCACATTCTCTCTCACACACACGTGAACAACGACAACGACGACGACGGTCTTGAAGCTCATCGCGCACCCACTTCCCTGACGTGAAACAATTATTCACGCAGATTGCACACGTCATACAAGAGGACGCGAGCGCCGCGCGCACGGCGGCGGCAGCGGCGGCGCCGAGTCTAGCGCGGCTTAGCCCGGCCCGGTCCCCTTGCGCGGTCCCCGCGGACGAGTTAAACCGGGGCCGGCGGCGGCGGGGGGGCGGGGGGAGCCGAGCGCGCTTCATTTGTCTCACATCTGTGCTTACGTAAATTACACCGAGAGCGCAGTGCGAGCGCGCCGCCGCCGCCGCCGCCGCCGCTCTCCCGCGCGCCATTTATCACGAAATTAAGACGGCGCGTGAGTGAGAGCGCGAGTCCCTGGCGGCACGGCGAGGCGCGTCACCCCGGCCGGGTAGGCAACCGTCCGCCTGCCGACGCACGGGCAGGCAACCCGGCCGGCCGCGGCCCCGCCGACCGACTCCCGTCCGACAGGCTTCGCGGGCGGCGCATTTCTCCGCGGAGCTGAGCGGCGGCTGCAACGGGCCGGCGCGCGCCACGCCTGGCCACTGCGCCGCTGCTGCTGCTGCTCATGTTGACTTGTCCGCGCAGTGGACACACACACACACACAGAGGCGCTGCAGGCAGGCGCGGCCACAGACCGCGAAAACATGCGTTTTCTGGCAGTAAAACAGGACAGCTAGCCGAGAGCGGGGGGAGAGACAAGGGGAGGGACGCATAGCACGATGGGCAGATCATAACTGGCCGGCCGCGCACTGCGCGCCTGCAGCCTGCGGGACGACGGGGCCCCTCGCCACGGGCCCATCCCGTCCCGTACGGCGCGGTGTAACAGATGTGGATCGGGACGGCGGCGGCGGCGGCGGCGCTGGCATGGCACGGTGGAGCATCATCGCTACTGCCGCCGTCAGTGTGTGTGTGTGTGTGTGTGTGTGTGTGTGTCCACCACCGCCACCGCGTGGCCGCCTCCGCTACTGCCCACCACCACCACCACCGCAGCAGCAGCAGCAGCACGGCCCTAGCCCCACATATGCGCCGGGAATGTGTTTACACGCGCCGTCTACTCCCGTACTCGACCCGACTCACACGGGAACCAGTGCGGGGACCGCGCGCGGCGGCAGCGAATCATGTCGCCCGCTGCTCGCAGTGCTCCGCACGACCGCGGCGTGATCGCCGTCATGTCATAAGCTGTCGATGACGGCCGGAGGCGCGGCGAGGTACGCGGCGTGACAACAGCCGCAGGGGGGCGACGACGGCGACCACCACGACAGCGACGGCCGACGACGGCCACCGCCGTTAAGTGCGGCGCCACGTATGCGTGCGACACACGGTGTTGTGCTAGCCCACACACACACACGGCACGGGGCATCTCCGGGGAGCGTACGCCGCCGCCGACCACGCGGGCACCACGACGTTCGCGACGACAGCGCGCGCGGTGCGGGGCCCTCCCCCCCCCCCCCTGCGGGTCCCCGTCGGCCCCCGCACGTCCCCGCCGGCCTCGCGTGCCGCGGCGCTCGAGGCGTGTCGTTAGCGCCCTCATCGGCGTCATTGTCGTGTCGCGGTTTCCCTGGCCGCCTCAGTAAACGGGGAGGCAGGTCCCCCCGGCGGCGGGGAGCCCCTCTCTTCTCCTCTCCCTCCCTCCTCCACCTCCCCCTACTCCCCGTCTCTTTCTTCGCCGTCTCCCTACTTCGCAAGGTAGACGGGGAAGAGAGACGAGAGAGAGAGAGAGGGATGGGGAGAGGGGGGCTCCGCGTTATTAAAGACACTACCGCGGTCTAGACTGCACTTTATTTATTTCTTGGCCGCTGCCACGCATATAACTCACACGGGGCTTGCAGCCGCCGCGACCGCCACACGCGGGGAGAGAAAGGGGGAAAGAGACAGAGGGACAGAAAGAGAGACAGTGAGAGAGAGAGAAAGAGAGAGGGGGCGGAGGTAGGGGTGCGTCGTGATGCTGTGGCGGCGCGCGCCTTGCCGAGGTCCAGAGAGCGTGTCTGTGTCCGCCGCTCGGTGCGTCCCCCGGGAGTCTCCCGTCAGCCCCCCCCCCCCCCCCCCCCCCCCCCGCCGCGACGGCTGTGTAGTACAAGCACACACCACTCTTGCATCAAATTCGCGAACGACGTCATTTTCAAAGGCCCTCTTCTTCCTCCTCCTCCTCCACACCCCCCTCTCCTTTCCCTTTCGGAAGGTTCCGCGCAACTTTCACTTATACGTCGTGGAACAGAATTAGGTAGGCCGTCAGGACGGTCTAATGGGTTGTCCCCGTCGCCGTGGTCGTCGCGCTGCCCCTCCCTCCCCCTCGCCGCCGCCGCCGCCGCCCGCCGTCTGAGTGGGTGACGTGTGCGGTGGCCGCGACAATGTCTTGTAAAACACGTCGCGAATGGAGGCGAGTGGGGAAACGCCGACGACACCGCGGCGGCGGGCCCCCGGGCCCCCGGGCCCCCGGGCCCCCCCCAACGACGACGACGACGACGGGGACGTCGGAGACCCCCGCGCTGCGCCGACGGGAGCGGAATGCGAGGCACGCGACACGGCCCCGCGGCCCGGGCCGGGCGCTAATGAAGGGATCACGCTGCGGGAGAGGAGCGGGTGGAGAGGAGCGGGAGGAGAGGAGCGGGTGGAGAGGAACGGAGATCCCCTCCCCGCGGACCACCGCCGGCCGGCTGCACGGCGACCGCCACGCGCGCGCAGTTTTGTCATTTTCTGATTAATTTGCCGAGCTAGACGCCGCGGCGGACGGCGCATATAATCAATTTTCAAACTTAACGACTTAGAAAATGAGTTGGCAAACGCATTATTTCTAGAGGAGATGCGGGCGGGAGGCGGCAGCAGCGGCAGCAGCGGCGGGGACTCGTGTGAGAGAGAAAGAGTTAAAGGGGGGCGAGCGAGCAGTGGGGAGAAAAAAAAAATGGGGTGTCCTTGTTGACCTGCGTTCGTCGCGTCGCGTCGGGCCGGTGGTGGAGGTGGGGGCGCCGGCCGCCGACAGGGCCAGGATGACCCTACCGGACGGACAAACTGCCCCGGCGCACGGAGCCGCCGCGCTAAGCACCTCCCGGTCCCCCTAATGACCACCACGAAGGTGGTGGTGGTGGTGGGACGTGATGCCACACGTTCGGGGAGTATTTCCCTCACTGTGCTCCTGCCGGCGACACCACTGTCAGGCCTCAGGAAGGAGAGAGAGGGAGAGAGAGAGAGAGAGAGAGAGAGAGAGAGAGAGAGAGAGCCCCGCGTGATTCGCAACACACCGCCGGGGTGAGGGGGAGGGGGGTGTTTACCGACCCGCGCGGGGGGAGTCGCGTGCTTGCGGCTGCCGCGCGGCGCCCGTCTTGATACCGACCAACCAGACGCGCGCGCGCACCTTTCCAAGAAGGAAATAAAAAAATTAAAAGGGTAAAAGAAAAGTATCAATTAATCTACGACGGCGAAGGCACAGCACACACCTGGGGAAGGGGGCGGAGGGGGGGGGGGGATAGAGGAGTACCCGAGGCCCGCTTTTTCGAGAGCAGAGCAGAAAAATTAATTACGCCCGGTCTCGTGATTCTTGGGTGGGTGCGTTCGCCCCGGGGGACACGCAGGCCCGGGCGGGCGGCCGCGCAGGCTGGCAGCGCCGCGCCGCGCCGAGCCTCGGCCTGTCCCTTCACCCCTTCGTCTTATCTTGTCCGCGGCCGTTGCCGCCGCCACCTCCGGCGGCCAGCGGCGCCGGCGGCCAGCACACCCACCCCGACAGACAGCGAGGCCCTCCCTTCTCCCCTTCCCAAAATTTCACAGAGCTTCCATTTCCTGGTTTTATCAGTTGATTATCACCTTTCAGCCCGAATGTCTGGCAACTAATGCAATTCCTATGCTAATTCCCCCCGCGGCGGCTCCACGGTGATAGTGGGCGCCGGGGGGGACCGCCCGCGGGGAGCGCCCGGCGGCGGCGGCCAGGACGGCGGCCTCGGGGACGGCCTCCGGGACTGCGCGCTGCTGCCCCCCCGCGGACCCGCGGGCGCAGGCAGCCGCCACCGCCGCCCACCGGACAGGCCGCATGCACCGGCTGCTATCGCGGCGCTGTCGGCGTGTGTGAGGCCCCGCCACATGTGAGCGATCGCGGTGTGGGCCGCGACGGCGGCCGGCGGCGGCCTCCGCGGCACGCCGACGGCGTCCTCGGCCTCCGCACGGCGCGCCCGGGTATAATGAGTGGCTTCCCAGGGCAGGAGAGCGTGTGTCCCACTGATGACCCTCGGCGGCCGGGGCGGGGCCGAGGAGAGTGACCTGCGCGATCAGGAGCGGCGACCCTTCCTCCCCCCCCCCCCCCCCCCCCCCGACCACCCCCGCGGCGCGGCCACGCCAACCCTCGGCAAGACAAACACATAACGCGGCGAATCCCAGCCAGAAGCAGGGCGACTTAAAAGATGGGATCGCCGCGAGGGCCGGCCGGCCCCGCGATGCCTCGCAGCCCCGACCGGCGCCCGGCGCCCGACGACGCCGCCGGCGCCTCGCTGACGTCAGCCCCCCGGGCCGCCGGCCGGCAGGGCGGGCCGGCGCTGGCCGCCGTTGCCCCGGCAACCGGGCCGGCAAACAAATCTGCTGTTAGGCAGCCCGCACAACAAACAAATGAGCGCACTAATTGCGGCCACCGCAGAACAGCTTATCGTGCGATGGGGCGGCGGCGGCGGGGCCCCGCGGGGGCGGCGTGGCGGCGTCCTCCTCCTACTCCTGCGGCCGGGCGCGGCCGTCCGTGTGAAAGGGGACTTGGCGGGGCGGTCCGGCGGGGCGCCCCGGGCCCCGGGTGCTGCCCGGCCCGCACCGCCCGCCCACCCGAGGACGGACTCCCCGGAAAGGGGTTCAACGCGCGCCACTCTCTGCGCGCCGCCGCCGCCGCCGCCGCCGCCACAAGTGCCGCGCCGAGGGCCGGGCGTCTACGGAGAAGCTCCCTTCGCCGCGCGAAGTATCGGACGGAGTACGGGGAACCGCGGATCCTGCGGACGCGGCGACACCGCGGCGAGGACGGCGATCCACAGCAGCGGCCCCCGGCGGCCTCAGCGCCCTGCGGAGGTTCACACACGACAACTCACGGACGGCCGCCGCCACACGTGCGCGACGCGTTTAGAGGAGGCAATCAGCGAGCTAAAGTGCGCTGTCCATTTCTCTCTCTCTATCCCCCCCCCCCCTCTCTCTCTCTCTCTCTCTCGCTCTACCTGTCCTCAAAGATATGCAATCATGCAGCACACACACACACACACAGACTCAGATCGCGTGGAAAATGCGGCAGCAAAGTGGCTTTCCCCCATGGTCGTTACAATGTCGGACACACACACACACACACACACACACACACAAACAGAGGGCCCATCCCTTCCACATGACGGGCGACGTCGTGCGGTCAAGGAGTGGCATTACCGCATGAAACATTCAATGAAACCTAGGGTGGGGGAGAAATGGGGGTGGGAGGGTCGGTACAGTTGGTTCGCGGAAAAAGCGAGAAAGAAGGCAGCATAGCAATGACAGCATAGAGCCGCGCGGCCAGCAGACCGGACAACGCGGCGGCGGGGGTGATAAGGGAGGTGAGGGTGACATGACCGCGAGGAGGGGCGTGCGGCGTGTGTCCGGCGCGTGCCCGGCGCGTGTCCACGGAGATAAGGCGGACGTCTGCGCTGGAGGTCAAGTCAGTCAGAGTATCTCTCTGTCTCTCTCTCACACACCCACCCCACACACACACACACACAGTCAGCTGCAGCTGCCCCGGTGAGAGGGGAGGGGCCCCGTCGTCCACCACCACGAAACAACAATCAATACCGCAGGCCAAAGAGAGAGAGAAAGAAAAGGGTTGATATTAATTACACGACGCCCGCCCTTCTTTATTTTACTTTCGGGGAGGGAACCCTTCCGCCGCCTACGGCCGCCGCACAGCCCGGGCAGGACACACCCCCTTATCACGCAGATACACCGGTGTGTGCGTGTGTGAGACAGAGAGAGAGAGGGAAAGTGAGTGAGAGCGAGAGAGAGAGTGTGGGGGGCGTGGTGGGGGGGAGGAGGGGGGGGGGGGGGCAGAGACGTGGCGGGGGCACTGTAAACACAGTGTAATGACGAGTAAAGACGGACGCGCGACTCGGCGGGCGACGCTGAAATACGACCGCGCCGCCCGCACCACCACCACCACCACCACACCACCGGAGTGCTGTTGGCGGCGGGGGCAGGAATTATATATTCCTCCAAGTTGATGGCAAATGGCGCGATGGGCGATGTGCCGCGCGCGACGATGATGAGAGAGGGGGGGGGGAGCAACAGAGATGGACAGAGAAAAGGGGGAGAGTGAGAGTGAGAGAGAAGGGTGACGCGGGGGACGCCATTATCATTCACTGGGACAGCTTGGCCCTTACGCAAATACGCAGCGGGGCCATATACTGCCACCGAAGCGTGCATGGAAATGGAGACTTCGATAATAAAAGAAGCGACTACGGCACGGACAAGATCATTTCGGACGCGGATTGTCCCCCTCTCTCTCTCTCCCTCTGTCTCTCTCTCTCTGTGTCGCTGTTATATTTTTTTCGTCTTCTTTTTTATTCTTTTAACGACTCCCTTGAAACGGGAGACGCGTTGCGGACGACACGGCGACGATGGCGGCGGCGGCGGCGGCGCTGTGCCGTGGGTGATCAGCGTGCCGCTCACCAGTTCCGGAGAAAGTGTACGGACGCGGGAAATTATTATTTGGAAATACATAGGAGTACGCCTCGGAGCCAACGTGTGCAGCCCTGCCCTCAGGACGGCGACCGGGAAGCAGGGCCGTCACTGTCAAAAAACTATTTGGAAAATCTTGATTTTTTTTTCTTGGAAAAAAATATACTATGTAATGTTTTGGGAAACTTTAAAAAAAAATTGAACATCAATTTTAATTTATTAATGTACTTTACTGGCCGATATCTTAGTTGTGAGTAAATCATGAGAGCATAATTCACTAAAACGAAATTCGGACCCCAAATTTTTTTGAAAATTTTCCAAATTTATCTCTGTCGCGGCACTCAGGTCGAGTGTATATCCGAGCCGGTCTCTGAGACTCACAGAGACAAACGCACGGCGTAACGACCAAATAATGACGTGGCAGTGCAGCGCGGCAGGTCCTGCCTAGGATGGCTCTGTTCCGTCTACTCCCCGCTCCGGGGCGGCCGCGTGGCCCGTGGCCCCCCCCCCCCCCCCCCGGCGGCGCGTAGAGACGTTACAACGGCCACGCCGCGCCTGACATCCGAACGACCGGCGGCGGCAGCGGGCCAGATTAAATATGCTTGGCACGTTTTTCCCTCGAGTCCGGCGGGCACTGCGGCACGGCCGGTCATAGCCGCGCAGCCCCCGGCCCCGCGGCGGCCCGGCCACATGTCCCCGCTGACCCATTTCCACGACGGCGTCGATTAACGTCCGAAGCAAATAACAGACTGTACTACACATTACGCAGGGCTGCCGCGTCGGGCGGACTGCGGCCCTCGGAAAGCAGCTCCGGTCTACGCTAGACACAAAGTGCACTTACGTCTACGGCCACGCTCACAACGCCGCACCGCACGACGTGTGAGCTGAGCTACCGAAACTCAGCGGCGTGATGCACCGTCCCTATTCATACGCATCATAGTCCCCACCGCACGGGATCGGGGGTAATCCTGCAAGGCACACCTCCGTTTCCAAACACACACACACACGAGCCTTCTCTTCACTGCCGGCCCGGGTATATCTGTGCATATGGAGAGCGGTGCCAAGACGTCACACACGTAAACGGGCGGAGACGGGACGGGCGAACACCTCCTGACGGCAGGCACTAGGCAGGCGGACAGGCCGGGCCGGCGGGGCCCGCGAGCCGGCCGGCCACAGCTCGAGAATAAAAGTGCACATATCCATTCACGACACCACAATAATAGACAGGCGGACGGCGAATTCCTCTCGCCTCCTCACACCTCGCACCGGCGGCCCGTGTCAGCCCGTGGCAGTCGACAGCACCGCGAGGCGAGGCGAGGCGAGGCGAGGCGGGCTCACACTCAACCGTCCCTCGGCCATGTCCGAATTGGCTCACACTGACGGGGGGAGGGGAGGCGGGACGGGGCGGGGCGGGACGGGGGCCTATCTGCCCCGCCGCCGTCCGCCATCGACACGGCTGGGGTCGTCGTTCCTCTTACCTGAGGCGAAGTTGGCCATGGGCACGCCGCTGAGGGGCTCGCCCATCTCGGCGCCGAGGCCGTAGATGCTGAGCAGCTCCCTCATCGTCTTCTCCGCGAACTCCTTCATGATGGAGGCGGAGGCGCCCTGGTGGTCGTTGGCGCCGCCCTGCTGGTGGCGGCGGAAGGCCGCGGCCGCGGCCATGTGCGCCGCCACGGCGCCCAGCGGGTTCGCCAGGCCCATGCCGCCGTCGAAGTCCCTGGCGCGCGACAGGTCGGCGGCCAGGTCCTCGGCGGACGGCGAGCTGCTGCCCGTCCCCCGCGGGCTCCCCCTGCTCGACAGAACGTCGTCGGGGGCGCCGAACATCTGCGGCCGGCCGAACAGCCGGCTGTCCGAGCCGGAGAGGTCCAGGCTGGAGTCGCCCTCGGCCGCACTCGAACTGTCTCTGTCTCTGTCCCTCTCGCGCTCCAGGTGGCGCACTTGCACGCGCGGCTTGAGCAGGTGGTTGCGGCTCAGCATGGAGGCGCTGGGCGCCGCGTTGCCGCCGCCGACGCCGCCGCCGCCGTCACTCAGGTTCACGTCGGAGCTCTCGTCGTCGGGGCCGCTGTTGAGGTGGTTCAGCGTCGGGTACGACGACCGGCTGTCGTCGTCCTCGCCGAACGCGGAGCTGTCGTCCTCGCCGTCCTGGCCGGTCCCCGGCGCGCAGCTCAGGTCGAGCGCGCCGAAGCGCGGCACGGGGGAGCCGCCCTCCTCGGCGGCGTACCTCTTCTGGGGCGCGAACAGCGGCTTGCGGCTACGGCGCTTGACGCCCGCGTGCACCGCCATGTCGAGGCCCAGGCGCCCGATCATCCCGCCCCCGACGCCCCCGGCGCCCTGGTCGTCGCCATCCGAGTCGGAGGCGGCGCCGAGGCCGTGTCCGTGTCCGGGGGCGGGCAGGCCGGGGGCAGACAGCCTCGCGGGCTGCTGCTGCTGCTGGTGCGGCTGGTTGGCGCCCTGTTCCTCGTCGTACAGGATGTTCCGGGGCTTGAAGTTCTTCCGCTTGTTCCGCCGCGGCCCGTCGTCCGAGCAGGGCTGCCGGGGCGCCTCGTCGTCGCCGTCGCCGTCCGCCTCGGCCTCGCCGTCCGCGCCGCTGCCGACGTCATCGCCCTCGGCGGCGTCCTCGCCGTCCGCGTCCTCCTCCTCGCAGTCTCCGTTGTGCCCCACCAAATCTGCAACAGAGGGAAGACGGGGATAAGTGACCGCCCACGTCAGCACACAGGAACGCAAACCTAACTTGGCCGGGCTGCGCAGCACACGACGCCTGGTGGGTAGGCAATCCCGGCCTGTGCACGCAGGCGCGCCGAGCGGGCCGGCCTACCCCGGCGCCCGCAGGCGACATGCCCGGCCGGGCCGAGCGGCGGCGGCCGAGCCCGCGCCCCTCCCCACCGCAGCACCGGCCGTCCGCCCTGCGTCATCCACTCGTCAGCAACTCATCACCGGGGCACGTCCGCCGCCGCCGCCCCGCAGCCACCGACGCCAGCTCTTTTACACGCAAAACACGCATCTCCACGCCTCGCAGCCGCCCGCCTCGCCTCGCCCCGCCCCGCCCCGCGGCTCCGACACACTCATGCCGCCGCGCGGAGTTTCGGAGAACGTTATCGCGGCGGCTCCACAGAGAGTGCCGGCCACACACTTACTCCTCTCGCTATTTATTGTATTTAGACAGCCGCCGGCCGCCGGCGTGTGTGCCGCGCCGTGCCCGCCGCGTTTTATTCCTTTTTACGGCAGCCGTATTCCGGGGCGCGTCTGATGCGGGAGCCCAGCACGGCGCGGCCCGCCGCCTCCTCAATAAAACACATTTTCCCATATCGCATAAAAGACACAGCGTGGGCTCAGAGGAGCGCGCGCGGGGGGAGGGGGGGGGGGCGGTCGACGGCCGCGCAGATCACCGGCAGCGTATTCACACCTTTCGGGGAAGTTCGGAGGGGGCCGCCGCCGCCGCCGCCGCCGTCGCGCGCCGCATTGCGGGGCTCCGGGAACGGGCCAAGATGGGCCACAACTCGCGGGGGCCGAGGCCGAGGAGTGAGTGGGCGCACAACAGAGACAGCGGGGCGGGCCGCGCGGGGGTGCGACACCACCACGGGCAGGTGTCGCAGTGCCGGGGTAGGAACACTCGGGTGCAGGAATGTGTGCGAGGAGGCGGTGCGGGGGCCACAGGCACTGCCTGCCGAGCCCGCACAGCGACTCCGAGCCGCACGGCGAGGCAGCAGGAATGCCTACTCGGCTCGGCTGTCCCGCCGTAAACGCGTCCGCGCGGCCCGGCCGGGCAGTAAAGCAGTGCCGCACGGCCGCGCGGCGCCGCGCCACACCCTCCCGGCAGCGCCTCCTCCCCATTGTGGGGCCCCGAGCCGGGCCGGACCCTCTCTCTCTCTCTCTCTCTCTCTCTCTCTCTCTCTCTCTCTCTCTCTCGCCCTCGTCTATCGCCCTCGACGCGGCGCCCCTCAACGGGATGTCCCGTGTCCGTGTCCGGCGGGCCGTGCCGTGCCGGGGCGGCGGCGGCGGCGGCGGCGGCGGCGGCTCGGGGATCGCCTCGCTGTTCGGCGACATCGCAATCAGCGCAGCCCTCCCTATGGTCTGTGTGTGTGTGTGTGTTTTCGACGAGTGGCAATCCATCTACCCCCTCCCTCTTCCGCCGTTCGCCCCACCACCCTCCAGTCCTCTCATTCACCCAGCTGGACAGACAGACGGACGGAGCGGCTGACATGAGAGGAGGACGCGCCTTCTGCGGCGGCGGCGGTGGGAGGCAAGCTATAGCCGCTGCTGGCCGCGCCCAGTATATGCAAGGCAATGGGAGGCATAAGGGGGGGGGGGGGGGGAGGAAACAGAAAAGAAAGGCGTCGTGAGTGAGAGAGGAGAGGCGCAGACGGGGGAGGGGAGGGAGCGGGAGCCCAGAGCCGCGAGCGCAACAAATAACGTGTGCCGTGCAAAAGTGTGGCCGACCTCGGGCGGGGGGAGAGAGAGGGGAGAGAGCAAGGGTGTCATTCGCAATGCGATAGAGAGAGAGAGAGAGAGAGAAGAGGGACACGAGCGGGAGGGGGCGGGTGAGAGGGGAGAGAGAGAGAGAGAGAGAGAGAGAGGACAGCGCAACAAATAACGTGTGGGTGCAAAAGTGTGGCCGACCTCGGGCGGGGGGAGAGAGAGAGACCCGCCGGCGGCGGCGGCCGGGAGGAGAGAGCAAGGGTGTCATTCGCAGCAGCGAGCAGCCGCGACCAGAGAGAGAGAAGAGGGACACGAGCGGGAGGGGGCGGGTGAGATGTACATCCTCAGAGAGAGAGAGAGAGAGAGAGAGAGATGGAGCAGCGGGGGGTGGTGGCAGCAGCAGCAGCCGCGACCAGTCCCGATTTCAATCACTCCAGGTGCAGCGCCGGCGGCGGCCCTCGCAGCATGTTTATTGTCGCCGTACGGCCCAGCGATTGTCATGCTCGGCTTCCAACAATCACCCGTACGGCCGCCAGCCCGCGCTGCAGCCCGCAACCCCCCCCCCCCCCCCCCCCTCCTCCTCCTCCTCCTCCTCCTCCTCCTCTTCGCTGACCGGTCAGTGCAGCAGTGCACGACAGAGGGAGGGAGGGAGTGAGGGGGCATTGGCTATGCCTTGCCTTTGGCCCTGCGGGCCGTCGACGACGCCCAGCCCATAGGGGGTCATTGGCATGCCTTGCCTTTGGCCCTGCGGGCCGTCGACGACGCCCAGCCCATAGACATCTCTCTCTTCCCTCTCTCTCTCTGTCTCGCTCAACCCTTTACCCCCCCCCCCCTCTCTCTCTCTCTCAACCCCCACATGACGCACGACTGCCTCTCCTGTGAGGGTGCCGATGCCCACCCGCCGGCGGCGTCAGCGGCCGGGTCAGCAATGTCAGGCAGTTTAAAATACACCCGCGCGCCCGCGGTGCTACCATTGCAGACAGTACAAGTAAGTGCGGGTGCGTCCAAGAAATCGCCCCGCCGCGCCTTGGAAAAGCACACAGAACGTCACGGGGCGGCGGCGGCGAGGACGAAGCGAAGACGGCGGTCCCATTGACTGGCGTCCAGGCGAGGCCGGAGGCGGCGGCCGGCGCTGGGCCCGGCCATGTGGGCCCGGCCCCCCCCCCTTACATTCAATGGGTTAGTTACGGCCAGAGTCACGACCGCGAGCGCCGGTGGCAGCCAAGTGATGGACCCGAAAAGGTAAAGGGGAGCCATGCAAATGAGTCGCCCTGCCGCTGCAGCTGCAGTTCAGGGGCCGTCCGAGTGTCCCGAGTCCGCCGCACGAAGACAACGTCTCACTGATGCGGAGCAGCTGGGCAGGGCAGGGCACGGCCTTAAGCGTTTATTTTTACTGATATTTTTTTTTAAAAAATTTGTGGTTTTTAATTCAATATGAAATCGAACAGGGCGCGGTGACTTCGGTTGGCGGCATCAACAGCAGCAGACCGGTCTCCAGTCAACGGCGGCGGCGGCGGCGGGACTTTGCCGCGGCATTCCTTACCACACGTGTGAGCGAGTATGTGTGCGTGCGTGCGTGTGTGTGTGTGTGCGCGCGCACGTATCGGACTGGACAATGGCCCATCGCGAGTCCGCGCGCCCCACACGCGTCGCGACGGCACACCGAGGCGCATCGCTCTCTCTCTCTCTCCCTCAGTCCCTCTCTCTCTCACACACACATGCGGACTGCGCTATGCGGACCGGACCAAAGAGCAGCAGAGCAGGAGCAGACGACAACTTACAGGACGGCGGCAAAATTTTTGCCGTTTCCATTCAGTTTTTGCCCCAAAGGGACGAGCGCGACAAGCGGAGCACGGCGGCGGCGGCGGCGGCGGCGGCCTGCGGCGAGTCGAGGCCGAGGCCGGCGGCGGCGGCGGCCGTACAGCCGGACAGCACAACCAGCGGCAGCGCCTTCACTTCGGAATTCCATACGCGACAAGAGATGACGGCCGCACGGGAAAACATATAATTGTGCGGGTTCTTTATTATTTTTTTTCCCTCTGTGTTGCTTTCTCTCTCTGTTGTCTCTCTCTCTCTCTCGCTTAGGTTTGTCGATCGTCTGCGTCCGCGAACATAATGTTCGAGCGGTGTGGAGCAGTGTGGTGTGTGTGTGTGTGTGTGTGTTGCCCCCGCAGCGAGGGCCGCGAGGAAGGAGTCGCCGTAAAGGTGTTGTTATAGTTGCCGTCCCCGGGAGTCCCATCATCGTATCGAACTAACATTCATGAGGCCGTATGGCACGACTGCTGCGGCGGCGGCGGCGGCGGCGGCGGCAGCGGCGGCGCCGTGCCCAAGCATCTCTCACGCGTCGCGAAGCCAGCGCAAGCAAAATCGTAGCCCTAGAAAACAATTTTTTAAAAAAATCCACGTGATTTTTTTCTCTTCAAACTGGAACGAATCAGGAGTGGCTATATAGATTCGTGGTCGGAAATTATTATCGAGAGAGAGGGGGGGGGGGGGGGGGGGGCACCGCTGCTGCTGCCGTGGATCGGCGTGGAGTAGTGCGAGAGGAGGGCCGGCGGCCGGCTGATGCTGCTGCTTGTTTGCGTTGCGGGGAATCCGTTTTATTAGGAAACGTGCTCGGCGCGGCCGTATTCGGATCGTGCCGACCGACCCCGCCCCGCCACGCCCCGCCACGCCCCGCCGTGCCTCCCGTCCACGCCAGTCACATGCTAATAAATGATGGCACAAATGCAGACCCGCGAGTCGCAGGCCTCTAGCGCACGGCGGCGGCGGCGTGGTTTGCTGTGCTGCCGCGAGCACAACTGCTGTGACTCCGAAAAGAGAGAGAGGAAGAGAGAGTGAGTGAGAGAGAGAGAGAGAGAGAGGGGGGGGGGGGGGGAGGTCCTCCAGAGCAGAGCTCGCAGGGTGACGAGACGCCCGCCTGCCTCGCCCCGCCACACACACACACGCACATACACAAGTATACTGTGTGTGTGTGACCAGAGCTCCACTAAATGCAGTCTGCAGATGTCGACCGAAAGAGGTTGTCGCCGACTTGTCTCCCTGCGTGTCACTTAGCGTTCTCTCTCTCACACACACAGCCTCTCTCTCTCTCTACTCTACTCTCTCTGTGTCGCGCACATATTTCTCATAACCCGCTGGGGTTTGTCCGGTGCCGAACAGAACGGCTGCGGCGCGCGGCATACTGTACTATTCCAGGATCGCTTTTCTAGCATTTTCTTTTCGCTAGTTTTATTTTTCGCCCGCAAGACGGGTTCCCAACGACGGCGCCGTCTCTCTCGCACCAATGCCGCACCGCGGGACGACGACGAGGAGGAGGCGAATCAAACGTTACGACGGTGCCATCGTAATTATCCCGGTGGACAGCAGAGATCGGGTTGCCGACCGGCCGGGAGGGAGGGTCCCGGACGGTCCAGGACCGCGGAGGCTGTACGACAAACCGGGCCGGGGGCCGGGGGCCGGGCCCGGAGGCCGGAGGCCGGGGCTAACGGTCCGCGAGGTGTGAGGAGGCGACACGCCGCGCGGCACAAACATTTGCTCTGGGCACGCGGGGCACACGGGCACGTGAGTGTGGCGCTACCGGTGTTCCAACACGGCGGCCCGCGGCCCGCCGGCCCCGTCGGAGCAGTGCGTGCAGTACACCGCCAAGCGCTCACTCGCCACGATGAAGTCCTCGGGGGCGGCCAGGCCGGCCGCAGCGGCAGCAGCAGCGCCGGAATGTGGCGGACAAGTCCCGCGGACAAACGAGGCGACACTTAGCCGTGGCCCCGCCTGATGGATTGCCGCCCGGACCCCCTGCGCCCGGCTCTCCTTTTATTTCTGTATAAACGCGATTTTATCTCTCGAATCCTCAACCGTGTAAACTTTTTTACGCAACCCTTCCTTCTCCCCTTCCTCCGCCTGATGGATTCGCATTTTCCAAGCCGTCTCTCTCTCTCTCTCTCTCTCTCTCTCTCTCTCTCTCTCTCTCTCTCTCTCCGCCTGCGCGCTCGCAAATTGTCGTCGTCATTTGCGTCACTTAAAATTCCGCGCCCAAGCGGGGTCTTTTCAAGTTGTCAACCTAAAAATGTTGACGTCGGAAAAGACCGCGTTTCTTTCGGAGGGCGGTCGAAACGCCGTTGCCGCCGCCGCCCGGGCCTCCTCCTACACACATGTCGTGTGCGTGCGTGCGTGAGAGCTGTCGTCCGCCGTCCCTCTGCGTGGAGTATGATTTATTTCTCTTACTAATCAAATGAATTAGCATGCCGATTTGCCGATTGCCCCGCCACGCACGACGACGACGAGGAGGGGCAGAGGAGGGGGGAAAACACCAGGAAAAAAAAAACACAACCCAAACGTACAGAAGTAATGGAATGAGTCTTCGGCAAGTGGAACGCACCTGTCGCGAGTATTTCGATTAATCGAATCCTCCTCCTCTCGATATCCCTCACGGGGTGGGGGCGGGCCCCTCCCCGGTCGCGCGGGCCGCGCCGCCGCCGCCGCCGCCGCCGCCTAGCCAGACACACGACTCAGCCGGACTCAGCTCGCCACTCGCTGATCCATTTCCGTCCGGCGGCGGCGGCGGCGGCGGCGGACGACGCGCGCGCCGCATTCGCGCTCCAAACGTGCAGTAAAGGCACGAAATAGTTGCTGCTGTCCGCGCCTCGGGCCGGAAACTGGCCGCCGCCGCTCTTTGCGAAATAAAAAGTACTCTATTTATTCGCTCGCGGTCGATGAAATTTTTAGAAAGATCTATAATATTTCAGAAAAATTCACAAATTTCCCGCTTTTTTTTTTTGAAAAATTCGATTTTTGTTTCTGAAAATTTCTGGAATTTTTTTCCGAAAATTTCTTAAAAAATTTCGGGACTAGAAACCCCAGGCGTCCTATCTGTCTCGCGAGTCGCTGCGGCGGTGGCGGTGGTATCGCACCGCCGCCGCTGAGCCGCGCTGAGCGCAGTACCCGAGCAGACATCCCGGAATCGATACTGCGAGTGTTTCTCTTTGGCGAAAATGAGGTTACGGGAGCAGAAGGGGGGCCGCGGGCCGCGGGCCGCGGCGGGCGGGCGGAAGAGACACAAATCCGTCGCGGATCGCCGAAATCGCGGGGCGCCGCGGCGGGCCCCCTTTGCTTTATCTGCGCCGCCCGCGGTACGAAGATTAGAGAAACAACAGCCGAATTTAAAAGCGCTGATAAGCGGGCGGCTCTTATTGCGCGCCATTCGCACTCGTTTTTCTTTTTCGCCGTGTCAGAAGGGGAATAAAAAAAAATGTGGCCTAATCCGCACGGCAGATAAAGGCGCCTCGTTCAGCCAAGCCGGCCGCAATTCCAAAAGGCAATCGCCGTGTGAGTTTTTTGGGGGCCTCAGCTAGAAGAGTACGCGGCGCGCAGCAGATGCCGTACGCGGCGAGGCGGGGCGGGCAGCGCCGGGCAGCGCAGGTACCGAGGGTACCTCCCCTCCTACCTGTCCCTCCGTTTCCATACCCAGCACACACTCACACACACACACACGAATGATACCAGAGAATGCAACATGCGAGAGATGGGAGGGGCCTTTACCAGACGGTAATAAATCGCTCCATCTGCTTGTGTGTGTGTGTGTGAGTGTAGTGAGCCCTCATTTCCTCTCTCCCTCTCCTCCTCGCACACACACACACACACCTTCACCTCTTCCACGCTCTGAAACTGGGCGGAATTTGTACTGGCGGCGACGACACAATCCATTCCGGCCGTGGCAACATTGTTCCGCGGGCATCGGGAAAAGCAATACGTCTGCAGGGGCCGCGGGGGGCGGTGGCGGGGGCCGCGCCACCCATGCAAAGCCCCGGCCCAGCGCGGCCACGCCCCGGCAGGCCCCGCGCGGGCCGGGGGCCGCCACCGCCGCCACAGGGGCGCCATGACGCCGGACCCCATCCAACTTCACGAGCAGAACGACCCAAAATGAGCGGTGTTTGTTTCCCAGGTGGTCTTCGGGAGGCCCGGCTGATAGCCCCTGGGAGGCGCACCAGCCCGCGGCACGGCGGCGCGGGCGGGTGGCCTAGCCTGCCGGGCGGCCGCGGCAGCAGCCAGGGAGGGCGGGCAGGCCGCGCCAGGACGCCGACGGACGCCCGCGGCGCCACGCTAGGCCGCACGCCGCACAGCGGGGGGGCCTCCAGGGCCCACCGGCCCTCGCAGCCCGCCCACGAAGTGTGCGTGTGTGTGTGTGTGTGTGTGTGTGCTGGAGCGCTATCTGAGAGCTGGCGGTGCGCATATCTTCGCGCGAAACGGGGCAGAATAGGAGGACAAGTAGAGTACACGGGAGAAAGAGAGATGGGAGAGAGAGAGAGAGAGAGAGAGAGAAGGAAAGAGAGAGCGAGAGCGAGGCAGACAGAGAGAGAGAGAGAGAGTGAGAGAGAGAGACGCCCGTTCACAATGTCCGCCCTGCCCTTCCCGGCCCGAGGCGACGAACCACATTGGCGCAGCAGCACGCTGGCCGCGGGTACTCCAGGCCGGTACCGTGTGTGTGTGTGTGTGTGTGTGTGTGTGTGTGTGTGTGTGTGTGCCGGACGGCGGCTCTTGCCGAGTCTGGACGCGGCGTGCTGATCGAAAGCACGTTTTCATTCTGTTTCAGAGGGTCCCGCCCAATCCGGTTACACGGGGGACCCCGCCCGCTTCACTAGGCTGTCTCCTCAAGCGAAGAGGCAATTTCCATACTCTATTGTCGCGGTATCGGAACTCGCGGCCGCCCCGTTCGGAACCGTATTCTAGCCGCGTCAAATTCCACGCATTTCACATCCCGGAAGGCGAATTTTTTTTCTTCCACCCCACCCGCCTCCTTCTCCTCCTCCCCCTCCGCCTCTTCCTTCTTCAGTCGCTTCGTAATTATCCCTCATCTTTATTGATACAGTACTTGCGCCTCGGGGCGGAGGGCAGAGAGGGAAACGCAGAAAAAGAGCGGTGCGACGAGCGGCGGGCGGACGCCTTCGGTTACTGCATCTCCATGAACATTGCAAATATGACGTTTACCGTCCATTCGGCCATGATATACTGGCCACGGCGGCCGCGCGCGGCGCATCGAGAGCCTAACAGCAACAACAACAACAACGGCGTGGCGATCGTTACCGAGCGTTTGCAACGGAGCGTTTGCGAGAGCGTTTGGGAGAGCGTTAGAGCGTTTTGCAGAGCGTTGGAGCGTTAGCGGAGCGTCACGCTCCGTATCAGCACGACGACGACGGCGCGCGGTCGAAATGAACGTGCGGCATGATTGATAGTTTTAAGTGAAACACACACGTGAGGGGCTCATATTTCTCGACAAACAATGGGAGTGGAAGTAATATCGGCCGGACAGGTAAAATGCAAAGCGCACTGGATGATTAATGCAGCCGGAGAGAGAGAGAGAGAGAGAGACGGACAGACGGACGGAGGGGGCGGGGGGCGCCAGTAGTGGGACAGAGACGGCAGAGGGAAGTCATAAGCCGTGCCCCCTCCTCCACTCCCCGCCTACCCCACCCTCACACACACACACATTCCACGAGAAAGCCCCCGTGATATGCCGCGAGCGGGATTCGAACCTGCGAACAACAGTCGGGGAAGGTGGGGAAGGGGAGTGGCTCTGTCTTGCCATGCGTTATTGGCACGGTAGTGGTGTAGGCCTCACGCACCTCCCCCCCCCCCCCCCCTCTCTCTCTCTCTCTCTCTCCACGCCCCGCGGGCACAAATAAACACGCCATATAGCGCGCTAGACGCCGGTGCATTCCGTCGGATTCGAGACGCACTGCGCATGCGCACTGAGAGCCGGCCCCGCTCGCGCACTGCTCCCACTCCGCTGCCTCACTCACACATCACTCGCTCGCTCTCCGGACGGCAGCACCACACCGAGACCACGCTCATACCTGGAGCAGCAACAAAACAAAGTCGAGAGTTAAAGGTAATTAGTGATGGAAAAATTTAAAAAAAGACGAAAAAAAAATGAACAGGAAAAAAGAAAACCGGCGTCATATTCGAGGCCACCGCCACCAACGCCACGCCTCGCCTTCACATCGTGTCGCGGCAGCGGCAAGGAGCCTCAAGTGTTGGAGCCTCCGTGAGCATTCATATTCAGAGAACCAAATAACGCAACACGGCCGGCCCCGTGCGGTGTGCGCCCAATAACAATCTGACGGCCGCGTCCCTTGTTGGCTTCTCCCCCCCCCCCCCCCTCCATTGCGGTCCGCATTAAAGACGTATTGTTCAAAGCGGCGAGTCTCTCTCTCTCAGTGCGGCAGCGGCAGCGGCGGCGATCCGAACTTATGGGAAGGGGAGAAGGAAGGAAGAAGAGGCGAGGGGGACGGCGAGGGGCGTCGGTGAGGCCGCACTGTGAAACTTAGCGAGCCGCGCTGCTGCGGTCCTGCTGCCCTGCACCAGACAGTCACTGGGTCGCGGGCAAAACTCCGGGGGGGGGGGGGGGGGGAATCGCAGTGACAGAAGCTAGAGAGTGACAGAGAGAGAGAGAGAGAGAGAGAGAGAGAGAGAGAGAGAAAGAAGAAAATGCAGAGATGCCGCGCCACGCACCGCGGTGAAGTCGCCGCGGCGCAGCGCGCGAGCATTGATTTCGTGACAGTTTATCAATTCTCTCTCGCACTCTTTGTTTCAGGGCACTCCCTCTCTCTCTCTCTCTCTCTCTCTCTCTCTCTCTCGCTCTCCGTTGGCGTGCTGCAAGCGCGCGCGCGTGTTTATATAGAACGACGAGACGTGTGGACGTGTCACCGCGGCGGCGCGTGGCGGCGCGTGGCGGCGCGTGGCCGCGCGTGGCCGCGCGTGTGTGCGTATGCCGCGTTGTGCGGACTCTCGCGTCGCGCACGACGGCGACGTCGAAAGAATAGAGAAAGCATTCATTTACTTGGCACACGTAGGGCAAAAGGCACACATGCGCGCACATTCACAATTTCATTCCTTTGCGAAAAAAAAAAGAAGTGTTAGAGAGGAGAAAATGAAATAAGATGGCACTGCGGTAATGAACGTATTGTTTATAGTCTCGACATTAATTTTCGGATAAATACCAAGGGTATGAATTGAATGCGAAAATGAAATGGTGTTATATTTGAGCTCTGCGCAGCGGCCGCAGGAAATTTTCAATGGAAGCCGCACAGACGTTGCAAATGTTTTGCACGGTCGACTTTTTCCTCACAGAAACGAACGAAAGCAAAAAAAAAAAAAAAAACTACGTAAGAGTGGTGTGTGTCGTAAAGTGTAGCTCTTCTCTCATCATCCTCATTCCTAAAAAGCGGCCCTGCGCTCGCGGCCGGGCCCCGCCGCCTCCTCCGCGGCTCCTCGGTTCGGTAGCCGCGGTGCTTTATGTACTTTTAATTGCCGCTCCCGCAACATATTCAATACGTTATCAGGGCGGGGCTTTACGTGATTTACGAGCCGACCCCGCGGCGGCCCGGCCGGTCCGGCCCGCCGTGACGCAGCGGCCCATACCACTATAATTGTCTCAACTATTCCAAAATGGCGGTCGTCAGCGCGAATAGAGCAGCGGCGGCGGCGGCGGCGGCGGCGGCGCGGCGGCAGCATGGCGTCGGTGCCATGGGCCGCGGCGGCGGCCGGCGCCGCACCGTGCCCCCCCCCCCCCCCCCCGGGAAAACAATAGCAAAGTGTGCCGAATCACCGGAGCCGAAACTTCGGTCGTCCAGAACCGCGCGGCACCGCGAGTACTCTGGTAGGCACTGCAGGTGAACGCCGCGGACGCCGTTGGTCCCCCGGAGGCCCGTGCCATGCCGCGCCGAGCCCCGCCGCACCCCAATAACCCATCGGGGCCTCACAGGCGGCGCAGCATTTTCACAAAATAAAAACTCCTCGCGTCGTGGCGTTACTCGCGGCCGAGCCTGGCGGCTTCTCTCCCGGCGCGGCGAGCGGCGGGACGGGAAGACATTTTTGCCGGATCGTCCGCGTCGTTGTGTGTGCCGGGCGGGGAGGGCAGGCTGCCAAGGCGTGTGCCGCGACGCCAGCCGACGCCCCCCGGAGTATTGTCTCCAGCAGCGCCGAGCCGCGACGAGCCGCGCCCCGACGAAATACACTAAACCGGAGAGCAAACTCGTTGCTTCATTCATTCACTCTGAATTCGCCCATGGAGCCGCCCTGCCCCGCCCCGCCTCGCCACGCCGCGCCGCGGCTCCGGTTGCGGCGCGGGCTCGCTGCCCGGGGCCCCTGCGGCCGCGGGCCCGTAGCACCGCCCTGCCTCGCCACAAGCCTACATGCGGAGTGAGAGACAGAGAGTGTATATGCGAGCGAGCGAGCGAGAGAGAGAGAGAGAGAGAGAGTGACGCACACACAATGCAGAGTGAACGCATCATTAAGATAGGCCCTGTTCCGTTAACATCCGTTATGAAATACGACTGCGAGCTAGAACGGTGAAATTTGGTATACATAAAACCGCAAATCGCTAAACCAATTTTGAACCGAGATAGTCCAAAGTGGCCCAATTACAGCTATAAAGGGCTATTTTCTGTGACGTGTTGGGATTAAACTATTGGTCGCACGGGAAAACCGATGGCACTAAGGTGTGGGGAAAGGCGTAACAAAGGGAATATGTCGGGCCCAAATTCCGGAATCAGACGGAAATGTATATTTGGCCGTTCAAAGTTTGGCCTTTTGAAGGGCAAATGCCGAGAACTCTTATGCCCTCTGCTAATTGTCCGATCCATTTCTGACCCGACGTAATCCCTAAGTCAGCCTTTCCCCAACACGTAGGTACCAACGGTTTTCCTGTGCGACCCATAGTTTAGGCCCCACTGGTCACAGAAATATAGGCTGTTTGAGGCGCGTTTTGCCTCTTTTGAATCTGCCGGGCTCGGAAAGCCACGCTGCAAAGTGGCTGTAGGAACTACGTGCACGCTGGGTGTGGGTGTGATGGGCTGCGGAGGCTGGCCTTTACAACTGTGTACACAACGACGCAAGGACAAAGAAAGCAATAACCGTGAGCCTGCCGGGCCGGGCGGGCCGGGCGGGCCAGCCCATGCGGACCGCGGGCTCTCGCCTTCCTTCCCGGCTGCCGGCTGCCGGGCCCCCGCTGCTGCTCGGGCCGAGTCAGCCGCCGGCACTTGCCGCTCCTCTGGGTGTCCCTGCCGGGCCCCGGGCCCTGGTCTCCGCTGTCCGGTGCAGTGGAATTAGCCAAACGGATCGTGCCAACATGTGCCGAAACATACCGACCAAATTTACGTTGTACTCAAGCCGTCAGGCTGGTCGCGAAGACCCCCCCCCCCCACCTCTCTCTCTCTCTCTCTCTCTCTCTCTCTCGCTCCCGCTGCGGTTTCCAACGAAAGTCATAGTCTCAGACGGAGCACGGATTAGCGACCCTGTGGCCGGTGCCGCTCGGCCCGGCATCGAGTCGCATGTGCCGTTCATTACCTGCCCTAATCCCATCAAGGAGCCGGCCGATGGGTGACTCTGGGTGACAAGCAGTGCCGGGCTAAGTGCGAGAGAGATGGCTGGTACGGGGCCCCCGACCGAGCTTCTCTCTTGCACTGCTACAGTCAGATGAGACGGTCCATATACATCTCGTATCTCGTACATAGACCGGTAGACAACGTGCGTGGAGGGCTCGTCCTGTCTTTATCGGACGCACGCTCCATGCCCGAGTTGGAGGGATAGAGTGATAGCGGGCGGCGAGGTGGAGAGAGACAGAATGACAAAGAGGGAGAGAGAGGGTGAGGGAGAAAGGCAGAGAGAGACAGAGAGAGAATATGCGACAGAGAGGTCTACAGCGACATGCAGGTGAGGCCCAAAGGAAGGAATGGGTTACAGGGGCGGACTGATTGCAGACCCACCATGTGTCGTGACCTCATCTTTTCGCGTTTCGCGCGAAAAATATATGTCAAACGCACGTATCGGGGAGGGGGCAGCGAGAGACTTACTGTATGAATCTTTGGGGTAGCGATGTTTATATTAGAAACATAACGAAAATATACAGTTAATATTCCCAAGTTGCGAAAAATATGTGGCGACGATTCGCAACTTGAGATCATACCTGCCGCCGGCGGCTCGGAGGCAGGGGTCGGCCGGGGATTAGCCCGGCCCGGGGACAGCCCCGCCCCGCGCCCGGAGTGGACATTTGTAAAGGCCGGATTTGAATTTCTCCGATCAGCGTGTGTAGTTTTTAATTTCGAACAAAATGGATCTAAGAACGAAGCCGATACCTCAACTTTAAGAATCGAAGTTGGGATCGGGTCGCATCTCAGACTTGCCTCCGATCTCAACTTGCGAATGATTCTTAAAGTTGAGGTATCGGCTTCGTTCTTAGATCCATTTTGTTCGAAATTAAAAACTACACACGAATATGATGTTCATTTAGTAAAATTCTGATCAGGAGAAATTCAAATCCGGCCTTTACAAATGTCCACTCCGGGCGCGGGGCGGGGCTGTCCCCGGGCCGGGCTAATCCCCGGCCGACCCCTGCATCCGAGGGCCGCCGGCCCCCGGCCCTCGCGCCGACCCGTCGGGGCGAGTCGCAACTTGGGATTCGCAACTTGAGAATATTGACTGTAATTGAACATACCAAGACTCTGTCCTTTCTGATTGCAAAAACATTACCGACACGACAGTCCCGACCAGTACCCGTAACCACCAACATTCGAACGGGTAGGGCTACAGACGTCTGCTTACCACCTGTCGAAACGTGCCCGCTTATTATTGAACACACTTGAACGCGTGGTAAAATATTTAAAAAATAGACTAGCGTGCTGATGAAAGGAGAACAATACCGTGCCGAATGTGCGTGCCCGGAGACCCGGCGGAGCCACGCGGGGGGCTCCTTGTTGACACTGCTTCAATGGGGATCCGCATAATTACTTTATGGTCTGCCCGGACCCAAAGAAGGGAGGGGCGAGGAGGGAAGGCGGGGGAGGGCAGCGGGCCACAGTCACTGACCGGCGGCAGCGTGAAACTAGGTGCGGTACTTGGCATGGAATGCTCACGCAGATACGTGGTTATGTTACCAAAATTCACGAAGACAGTGGCGCGATCCTACGGAAAGTGGCTGAACAAAAACTGTCAGGGGGTATTCCTAAAGCTACTTTTGTAGATACACATTATAAGTGACTCTAGCCGTGCCAGAAAATGGCAGCGACTCGGACCACCTTAACAGGTCGCTGGTACATAGCAGCCTGCAGTCCGCCAGCCAGCCAGGCAGGCCGACGCCGACGCCTTCTGACGATAGCAAACATGCGCTCCCCGGCCAAGCGGAGTGTAGTGGTAGTAGTAAAAAGAGAGGGGGAGAGAGAAGAGAGAGAGAGAGGCGGGAGGGGAGAAGCAGCGGCGAGTAAGGGCGGCGGTGAAAATAAAAGACGAAGAAAACAAAAAAGAACGAATTGGCGCAAGTGTGTCGCGCGGTAAAGAAACACACGGCGGCGCTGGAGTAACGGGGTGACGGCGGCGGCGGCGGGGTCCCCCGAGTGTGCAGCCCCCCCGCAGACGCCCCGCAGACGCCCCGCAGACGCCGCAGCAAATGACCTATAGAAAGGATTTGGCTCGGCGGCTCTCTCACCGTGCCCGTCATCATCGCGCGAGTCAGCAGTCAGCGCGCGCGAAGAGACGGCTTTCCCCGCGGAGGAAAAAAAAACAGCCGGTGAGGGGGGGGGGGGCAACAGGGGCCGGCTTCTCGGCGTACGCGCTGCGCGCTCCGGCGCGACTAACTTCAAACGTCGCAAATTCGACGCGCCTTATTTCCGACGCTGATTTCCCTGACCCACCCCGCCCCCTCCTCCTCCTCCTCCGCGCTCACTGCCACTGCTGCTGCCGCTCACACACACACACACACACAGAGCCGAGACGCCTCACGGGCCTCGGCTCGGCACGGCCCGGCTTCGGATAGTGGGGCCTCACCGCGTGTGCCGAAGGGGGACAGGACAGAGGAGAGAGAGAGAGAGAGAGAGAGAGAGAGAGAGAGAGAGAGAGAGAGAGAGAGAACCCCACCATCTCGGCACTCGATTGTTTTGCAGTGTTCGGCGCAAAAAAATCCACACACACACACACACACTTAAAAGAGTGAGTAGGAGAGTGGCGGGAGCGGCGGTGGGACGGAGACAAAATGTCTGGTGGGCGTCGACGTCTGCGCCGTCGTTCTCTCGTCATCGTCCGCCAGAGCCTTGCGGCCGCGAGGGTCGAAGCGTTCCGGGGACAACTCGCCTTCGTGTCGCGGGGCAGACCGTGTGCCGGACTGCAACGGACTGCACCTCGACGACGCGCAGAGGGTAGAGGCCGCCGACGGCGGCGTCGATGCGGGGCCGCCAGACGCACTTCCGCGATCGGCGCCCCCGTGCCCCCCCCGTGCCCCCGCGGCCCCACCCGGGGCCACTAGTAAATGGCAGGGCGGCCCGCGACGACACACCGCCCTGCCGCCGCGGCCCCCGCCGGCCCCCCACAGGGGGGGGGGGGGCATCGATGGCGAAAAGGATGGGGCCCAGTGAGTCGGCGCGAATTGGCAGCCGAACGGCGGGGGCCTGCGGGGCCCGGCGGGGACAGTCTTGCTGCCTGGGTCTGCCCGCCTGCCTGCCCGCCTGCCTGCCCGATGCCGCCGCGGTTTGTCGCGGAGCCAAGCGACAGCGGACATTTTGCTACATATCTACCGAAAATAATTTTATTGTGGCCCCCGAGAGAGAACAAAGGGGACGCGGGGTTGCCGCTAATGGGTCATTGGTAATTTATGAGAACAACAGGAAGTCACCGTGCCGCGCCCGTGCCGCGGCTGCTGTCCGACATATCGGGGAGCCCCCTGGGGGGTTCACCCCCACCCCTCTCCTTCTTCCCTGGCTGCGCGCGGACATGCCAACGTACCGGCAAGAAAAAAAAAACGCGCCGCTGTATTCCAGCTAAACCCCTCGGCTCGGCCACGGTTTTTGCGCCCACCCGCGGAGGGGTCCGTCATTTGGCTGGATGATTGAATAAGAAGAAACTAAAGGAGGACGAAGAGTCGAGCTTCTCCTTCCTCCACGCTGAAAATGTCACGCCCCCCCCCCCCCCTCTCTCTCTCTCTCTCTCTCTCTCTCTCTCTCTCTCTCTCTCCCTCTCATTGTCGTGCCAGTAACGGGGCCGGCAGCAGCGACGCGGCAGTGCAGTGCGGCGGCCGCACTGCTCGATTGCGACCACTAAAAATATTGATGTTTGTAGTTCAGCGCCGAAACTTTGGCAAGCTGCTTCTGCGGGGGGGGGGGGGGGGGGGGGGGGGGGGTTGAGGGGGGGCTTGGGGGGGGGCACTCGCGACACGGGTAATTGCCCGTTCATTACACAACTGCGGGAAATCGGCGCGGCAGACGACGACGACGGCGACGCTCCCCTCCGCCGAGACCCCCTCGACGACGACGACGACGGCGACGTCGGAGGCCCCCACGCAGCCCCGGCGGCGGCGCCCAGACTGTCGCCGGGGCGGGCGGCCGTGGCGGCCCAGGCGGCGCGGTGCATCACCCTCTAATTTGTGGCCGGTCACCGCGGACAGCCAGCGGAGAGGGTTAATGCGGCGCCGGAGGGGGCGCCGGGGGAACACTATCGGGGGCGCCGCACTGGACAAACACCGCCTCCCCCCGCTACAGCCGCCCGCAGCCGATAAGCTGGAAAGTACTGCACTTCTCACATCGTTCTTTGTCAGAGGGCGAATTGCGGGCGCGCGCGCGCGCGCGTCGACGGAAAATAATGAGGACGGAGGGAGCTTGGCGGGAGCGGCAGCGGCTCGACGTCGGCGCGTTCCATATCGTCCCAACCCTCCTCCGTTCTATCCCTCGATAGCCGGCCGCACCCACGCCGTACACACATTATTTTACATGCAAAACATTACCATAAACATCGCACATACACACCCACACTAGGTCTGCTGCAGTGCGCACACACACACACACACACACACGTGACGTGCCGCCGGTCGCCATCATCGTGTGTGGAACCGGACCGGATTGGCCTGAGGCATTCAGCCTGGCTGTGCGGCTAGCCGAGCAAGAAGCCGGCCGGCCGGCGTAGTGTCCTCGGCGGCGGCGGCGGCGGCGGCGGCGGCGGCGGGGGAGGTCAAGGCGACGACACAAGGGCGGCACACGACATCAGCAGCCGGCGCGGTCGGCCGGCCGCGGGACGCCCCCCGTGTCGGAGGGGTCGCCGGCAGCCGGCGGCGGCCGCCGCCCTCCCCCGCCGAACACACAGCCCGCGGGGCCGCGCCGCCGCGGCGAGCCGGTCTAGTAGGAGGAGGAGGAGGGAGGCCCGCGGCCCGCGGCGTCGGCGGCGGCCGAGGCTCACAGGCTCCCGCCCGCATTCAACAAGTTGCGAAATTCCGCGCGCGCGGCCGCGTGCGCCGGGTCGGGCTGTGTGCCGGGCTAGAGGAGGAGGAGGAGGAGGAGGAGGAGGAGGAGGAGGGAGGGGGGCCGCCGCCACGAGCGCGGCTGGGGGTGGTGCGGCGCGGTGCGGCGCGGGGGTGGAGCTGCGCCCCGCGTGCCGGAGGTCAGGAGGCTGCGGCGCGAGCCTGACCACCACCAACCACCCTGCTCCCTCTCGCTCACTCTCACTCTGTCTCTCTCTCCCCCCCCCCCCCACCCATTCCCGGCCTGGGGGTGTGTCCGTGTGTCGATCAGAAAACACTAGGCGACGGCCCAGCGTTACGTGCGTGGGGCGTTATGACGCCCTCCTTCTCCCTCTACCACTCTATCACTCGCCCCCCCCCCCCTTTCTTTCTCTCTCTCTCTCTCTCTCTCTCTCTCTCGCTCTCAACTATTACGAAGAAACAACCGCGAAACCGAATGCGAAAATTGATAAGAGACCCCGCCATTAAAAAAAAGCAAGTAAATGGGGACACCATACCCGACAATAACCCCGATGCCGCACCCGCGCTCCGTGGAATCGGTTTGCTCGGACGGCTTTACTCCTCCCCGGCCCGGCCCCCGACGCCCAGCGCCGCCCACGTCACGCGCACTATCACCGACGCGCGGGGCTTTTCACAAAATCGGCCACAACAGGCGGCTGATAAAAGCGCCCGCGGGGAGTAAGTAGCGAATTGCAATTTACCCAAATCCTCTGCAAAGCTGCACAAACACTCGACGTGCCCCAAGCGAGATAACGGCCAGCTGTTGAGTGTCACACACACACACACACACACACACACAGAGGCACGACGTGTGTACCGGGACCCCCGAAACTAAAGCGGGCTACGTGAAAAATATGGAGGAGAGGACGTTGGAGCGAGAGGGAGGGCAGAGAGTGAGAGAGAGAGAGAGACAGAGAGGCCGCGGTGGCGTGGCATACAGGACATAGAGCGGCGCGGCGGAGAGGCGCACAGACAGAAAAATTCTTTTGGTCGCGTCGCGCGATCGGCGTGTCGCGCCGTGGCTGCTGCTTTCCATACGAAAACAGGCTTTTTCCACGGCGGCGACTTGGCTGGTGCGGAGCGGTGGCCGCCGCTAGCGGAGCGGTGACGCCGCCGCCGCCGTACCGGGACAGGTGTCCGTGGACGGGCATAGCGGCGCCCTGCTCAGCGAACCCGCCTGCCCCCATCGCGAAAGCGTGCCTAAGCGGCCCACAATTTGAAGCGGCGGCGGCGTCCTGCAGGACACGGGCCCCTCACGCACACACGGAGGGCGCGCCGGCCCGCTGTACAGCACACACACACACACGCACACGCACACACACACACGCACACACACACGCACTACCGGGACACACACCTTCCCGTGCGGTGGTGACCGTCCCCCTGCAAGCGCCCGCGGCCGGCCGGCGCCTGGACGGTAGGCAACCGCGCGGCCGGCGTGCGCACGCGTGCCGTGCGGGTCGGCCTACCCCGGCCACCACAGGCGCCGTGCGACAACGTGATGATAATGCACATAATTTCGAAATCTTTAGCCAGAAAAAAAAAAAACGCAAAGCAAAACGGAAAACGCGGCGGCGCTGTCCTCTGATATTCCACAATACAGGCCCGCGGCGAGTACCGCCTGTGGAGCGGCCAGCCGACGCCGCGACGCCTGTGCCGCGGTCACCACCGACGACCTTCGGCTGACTTCGTCGCTCATCTGTGTCTCTCCGTATGCCCATGTCTCTCTCGCTCTCTCTCTCTCTCTATAATGCACAGTGTCACTGTCTATTTCTCTCCCGCACTCACAATAATAATAATAACAACAACAAAAAAAACGGGAACAACAGATCAGCAGAGCAGAGCAGAGCGGGGCAGGGCGGGAGTTCCAGCCTATCAGAAACACACGGAAAACCAGATTCGTGAGCGTCCCCCCCCCCCCCCACCTCATCCTCCACCACTGCAACACTGACGCACGAGCGGCCCAAACACGCCCCTCTGCAGACGCATCCGCGCAGATAGGCGCCGCACGGCCCGGCACGGCCCCGCACGGCCGGCCGCGGCCCTCCACAGCAATTCATCTACAATTGCAGGAGCCTCGGCGCCTCGGCCCCGCTATGCTTTCGCGGTGAGTAATGAATATGAATGCGAGGAGTAGCGCCGTGCCGCGCGCCGCGCCTCGCTCCCTTTCCAGGATTACGCCTGAATTAAATTAACGCTATCACCGCGACGGCGGCGACGACGGCGGCCGCGGCGTCCGTCGGCGGCCTCCTCGGGCCGGCGGGGACGCCGCGGCCGGGATGGCAGCGTGACGAGGACGCCGCCGTGCCGCGGGTCCTCGGGTCCTCGAGACCTGCTATCTTTGAGGAGAACAAGGCGACGGCGGCGAGCGGCGCTTCGGTAATCCCTATGGTGGGAAGCGCGGAGTAAGCCCGGCGAGGGGCAGAGAGAGAGATGGAGAGAAAGAGAGAGAAAGAGAGAGAGAGAGAGAGAGAGAGAGAGAGAAAGGGAGAGAGATAGAGAGAGAGACAGAGAGAGAGACAGAGAGAGAGACAGAGAGAGAGACAGAGAGAGAGACAGAGAGAAAGAGAGAGATGGAGAGAGAGAGAGAGAGAGAGAGAGAGAGAGAGAGAGAGAGAGAAGGGAAATGAGGACTGAAAGGCGAGCGGCACGCGTCACCATCGCAGGCGGAGGCCGGGGATCGTTACCGAACCTGATATCTGACACGTTACACCTTTTCGCGAAGCTGTGTTGTATACATATATATACATGTATATATGCGCGCGCGCGTGTGTGTGTGTGTGTGTGTGTGCGTGCTCCGCTGTTCGGTGTTTCCAAGGACCTGGCGATGCTACACCCCAGAGTCCGCCTCGGTTTACACAGCGCTCACGCATAGGAGGGTGGAGTGGGGGGGGGGGGGGAGTAGGAGATCTGAAAATGAGGCAGAAAGCTACAGAAATTACTATGGTTTCGCCGTGCGCGCACGCGCGTGCGGGTACACACGGCGGTGTACACGAGAGGGAGGGGGGAGGGGGGGCGATGGAAATGAGCGCACTATTCTGTGTGTTCATGAATGTAATTGCGGCCGCGGGGCGCCGTCGGCGGAGGCCCCCGCGGCCGCCGTCGGCTGCCGTCATCCGGGCGACACCAGGGGGGCGGCCGTCGCCGCGAGGAGTCTGTCACCCGGCCGGCTCGGTCGCAAATAATAATAATGATGATAATAATCGGAAATATACCGGGCAGCTGCTTTGAATGGCGAGCGGAAGCGTCGCCGCCGCCGCCCGCGTCCCCCGTGTTACATTCTGTAACGATAACTTGAGCCTTACATAAAGACAATAAACGAGATAACGCTGCGCGCCCCCGGCGGCCCGGCGGGGCCGATGAGCTGGCGCCCTCCGCTCCCCGTCCACAAACACGTAACGCGAGTGGCGGTCCTGCGAGCCACACCTTCCGCACGGCACGGCGCGGCGCCTGGTGTCTACCGGCGATACCCCGCGCTCCAGCGCCCGCGCCCGCCCGCCCGGACAGGGAGGGGCCGACACGGGGGGTATCGTCACGTCCCGCCGGACCCGGCGGCTGACGGCGCGGTGCCGCCAAACCAACGCGGACCCCCGCGGACTCCTTGCCTCCAAAAAGCCACCACGACCGCGACCTGCAGAGACTACGCGTCCCGGCGCTTCCGTGTGGCGATAAAGGAGTTGCCTTATCTCTACACACCGAGGGGCCGTTGGGGGCGTCGCGGCCGAGGCGCCCGGGCTCTCAAACGGCTTAGCGAATTTTCACGATTGGCCCAGTGCAAACACACTGATAAGCCCGACAACACAAATCGTCTCATGTTTTTTTGGCCCAAAAAAAAAACAACATCGAAAAAACCGAAAAACGGACGCCCTTTACGTTTGCGTCTCCACTTCTACTACTGCGAATGTGTGAGTAAGTGTGTGTGTGTATGTGTGTGTGCCGTTTGATTGCCGCGGCCTCATTTTTTCGACGTGAATTCGGGTGTGATATACGCCTATCCATTCGCATCGCAGGCTCGGAAAATAACAATAATTGCTATCAAAAGTATGACATGATTCCCTTATCGAGCCCCCCCGCCCCCCTCCCTGTTCCACAACGTGGCATAAGGAGCAACAAAAAATTAGTGTGTCACTCCTTTTTTTCTGCGGGCGCTTGGTCCGCAAAAACAGGCACGTATTCAAAATCATGCTGTTAGCGCCAGAGAACCAAGACAGAAGCAGCAGAAACAAGAGAAGGGGAGGTAATCCGCGGGGACGAGCCGGACGTTCCAGGGAAAGACTGTTCGCTTGAACAAGGTTTGGGTTCCGCTTCTGCCAAGAGGAGCCGCCTGGTGAACGGCCTTCGTCAGTTTTCACGTAACAAATCCATGGATTAGCGTCCGCGCCGCGGGTCCGCTGCCGTCCGGCGGAGGAATCCAGACCGACACACCGACACTCACGAAACGGAACGAGTCAAAAGTTGGAGAGATAGGAAAGCAACGATGATTACAAACACGTGCAAAAAAAAAACGAGCCGGAGGAGAGGAAAAAAAAACTGTATTGGCAAGCCGACCGTAATCGAAAAGGAGAGTTTCGAGTCTTTCGAGATAAGCAAAACGCGTCGAGTAGTATGTGTCTTCCTACTCGGTCCGCGGCGGGGCGGGGCGGGGCGGGCGGGCGGCCGCGGGACGGTCGGGAGGGGGAGGGGCATCGCAGAGGGGCTGTTCCCCACCGGGGCATGACGCACACACATCGCAAAGCGCGATCCTAGGCCCACTTTGACAAATCACGCGAGAGAAATGAGAGGGGAAAAGAGAGGAGAACAACACAGGCACACAACGCCGCGCAAGACGTCGCGCTAAAATTAAAACTGACCGGACAGGACGGACAGTGTGTGGTGGCGGCGGGCAGACGGGGAGGGCGCGGCGGCCATGGCGGCGGCGGCGGCGGCGGCGCGCGGACGCCTTCCTATGCGGCTAACCCCCGCCGGCAAAGTGTGCGTCGGAAAAGTGAGCCGCGGTGGCCGCGGCTAGCCGTACATACAGCCCCTCCCCGGCGGCCGGGCCCTGCTGGACAAGGCATTGCCTATTGTCACGACACACACACACACACACACACACAAGGAGCGGCCGCATGCAAACTGTAAAATTCTAATATAATACGGAATAAATTTGTATGCGCTTGCACGAGCGCCTGGGCAGCGCCGCGCCGTGGAGGCTGCGGGCCCTGCGCTGCCCTGGCCACTCCGGCCCTTGTGGACCCACCGCAGCGGCCGGCGGGGCCCTCGGAGCGTGTGTTATAATGTGCCCGCGGTCCGTGCAGGCGGCACGTCGCCGGCCTCGGGAAAAAGGGGAGTTTAATCCATAATTCCGTGGGTCTGGAAAACGCGCGCGCGTATCCGAGAAGATTCCACCGAAAGGCGAGGGGAGAGAAAGAGACAGACAGCGAGAGAGAGAGAGAGAGAGAGAGAGAGAGAGAGGCAGACAGAGAGGCGCAGGCAGGGGGTCCGGGGCCGCCGGGCCGGCAAGATGATGAGCGGTTCCCGATCCGGCAGCCGTGCACTGCTGCTGCGGGCCGCTGCCGTGAAGGTGAACGCCGTCAACTCTCATGGTAATCCTCGGGCCCGACACCCGGCTCGGCCCCGGCTCGGCCCCGGCCCTGGCTCCTGCCGACTCCTGCGTCCTTCCCGCGCAGCTCGCGGTGCACGACGGCTCCGGCCGCGTCGCTGACCGCTCGTCGTCGCCCTGCGCTGCCCGCCGAGGCCCCCAAGCGGCCGGGGGACACCCGGGGCCACCCGGCCCGCCGTGCACGGTGCCGCGCCGGACGGGGCCCTCCGACACACACGCGTCAGCCCGGCCGGGCGACCGCGGCGACCGGGGCGGCAGCGGCAATGCAAATGGCCAATTCGCAGAGAATGACGTTGTCGCCTCCCGCGCAAACGATTTTGTTTTCGGGGGGTCGCCTGCCGCAGACGCGCGGACTGACGGCGGCGGCCCCGGCAGGACACGGCAGGACCCCAGCAGGACTCCGGCAGGACCCCGGCAACACCCCGTCAGGAACCCGCCAGGACCTCGTCAGGATCCCGGCAGGACCCCGTCAGGACCCCGGCAGTACCCCGGCAGGACCCCGGCAGGACCCCGGCAGGACCCCGGCAGGACCCCGGCAGGACCCCGGCAGGACCCCGGCAGGACCCCGGCAGGACCCCGTCAGGACCCCGTCAGGACCCCGGCAGGACCCCGGCAGGACCCCGACAGGACCCGCCGGCCGCCGCACAGAATCATCCTACTATGCACTCTAGCCTGCCGCAGCAGCGCAGGCCGAAGGCTTGAGGGGTGGAGCACACGGCTGGCACGCACTGTCACATCACTTGGCAGGACGAGGCCTCCGCACTGCACTCGTTATATTCCACACTGGCCACTTTTATTCCTGGCGATGGTCACTTTTCTTGTCACTATCTTTTTTTTCCGGGCGGGCGAATTTCCCTGGCTCGGCCCCGCACTGCACTGGTATGTGTCGTCGTGCCGTATCCACAGTGGCAGTCGCGACGCACAATTTATTTTTCATACACGCGAGGACACACTCGTCACACACTATTTCATATACTTCTTTTTCTTTTTCACACTAAAAGCACTGCACTTTTTGGCCGCATCGGCGACCCACCTTGTGCGGCCATGCCGGCCACGCCGGCCATGCCTCGCTGATCCTCGTCTTCGTCCTCGTCGTCGTCCTTGTGGTGGACGGGCATCGCGGGCAGGCGCTCGTGCAGCACCTGCCTCCGGATGGCGTCCAGGCTGAAGGGCGCGGCACCCGGCGGCGAGACCATGCCTGGCGTCTGTGTCGTCATGAGCGTGGACGTCGACATCCTGGGGCCACTACGCCATCCTGGGGCCGTAACGCCCTTCACACAACACGGCGGTGCCCGCGGTGCTCGCGCGCGCCCGGTCTGCGACTGACTGGCGCGCCGCGGCGGCCGCCGCACCGAGCGCCGCCCCCCTCTCCGCCCCACGCGCTCCGTCTCTCTCTCTCTCTCCCGCTCCTTAACCCGATCGCGCGCGGCCGGCCGGCGCGTCTCTCTCGCACACCCCGCGGCGCGGCCGGGGCGCAGCCGGGCGGTAGCGCTCCTGGTGGCACGATCCCAAAACACGGCCCGGCCCGCTCAGCTGTTGGAGTACCGAAAGGGGTGGACGGACGCCGCCGAACAGCGCGCGCCGCGGCAGCGTCCCCCTGCCCACCCCTCCCCGCCGCTCCCCGCGCCGCGCTCCCCCACCTCCCCGCCCGCTCCCTCCGCCGCCGCGAGGATCCGATCCGATCCGAACCGCACGCACGAGGGAGACAGAGACAGAGGATACGACGCCTCCACCCCCGCTCCGGCCCCGCCTGTTGCTGCTCACAGCTTCCCGCACCGCGGGACCGGCGCCGCCGGCGCGACGCCCCCGGAAGCGATGCTCAACGGGCGGCCGCTTGGGCGATACGTGCCGCGCGGGCGGCCCGCCTCGCCGTTTGCCGCGTCGCGTGGTTCGCGGATTTTGACAGCGGCGGAACGGGCGTCAGCGGAGCCCGCCGCATCAGCGCTAACCTAACGCAGAGGAACTCCAGGAAAGCGTCGCGGGCCCAGCACTTCGTGCACCCTGTCGGAGGCGTGCCGGCGGCGTGTCCTGCTGCTTGGGCCGCCCCGGCTGCGGGAACACGTCATGTGAACCTCCATCATCGCTACCAAAAACGTCCCATATTTTTTACTTTCATTTCAACGTCCTCACACACACAGACCGCGCTGCACCGAGTCTGTGAGAAAGGGGTGAAAAGGGAGAAGGGGTAAAAGAGTGACGGAAAGTAAAACATTTATGAATACACCACGTGGGGGAAACGCTATACGCTGCGCGCGGCCAAGAAATAAGTAAAAAAAAAATTGTCCCCCTCGAATCAGACCTCGAATCTGAGCCTCGACGCATCACTGTGGCCCATCGCATTGTCAGTGTCGCCGCGTGGTGGCGGCGGGAGGAAATGAGTGAGTGAGTGAGAGAGAGAGAGAAACCGAGATTTAAAAGGGGGAAAAAAGCGCCGAAAATTTTTCGAAACAAATGTGTATGTAAAGGACAGCACGGAGCAGGGGACATTATCCGTGGAGACGAAGAAAATAAAAAACGCACACACACACACGCACACACACACTGCACACACACACACACACACGGGAAGGAGTGCCGCGACGGAAAGAAAGGATTGAAAGGGATGAAAGGAGAAAAAGTGTAATAAAACGGGGGAAAGGATACACGGACGCAATGGTAGTTGCGTTGGGATCGTGTAATCCGAGATGTGCGGCGCGGCCGGCCGCACTGCACCGCCGGCCAGACACCGCCACTTCCGGATCCGAGATCTTCGACAGCCGAACGGGAAGGAGTGGGGTGGGGGAGGGGGAGTATTTCCTTCTGTCTTGTGCGCGGAAAATGAGGCTGTTACTTCTCCTGTCCTGCACCGTGTTATTGAAGAGCACGAAAAAAATGCAACTGAGACAATGGCAGCTCTGATTAGAGGCAGAGCGCGGGCAGAAGTGACAAACCCGAATGCGTTTTGCATCCTACAGCGTTCGTCCTGAGAAGCGACCACGCCATGCGACGGCGGCCCGCGTTTGCTCGAGGCGATTGACAAAGGCGGTCCGGTGTATTGCGAAAGGGGATATCCTGCGATGGAAACGCTCCGCAAATCCTATCCTCCACGCAAGAACTCCCGCGCACCCCCTCCTTCTGCCCACTCCCTCCTCTCTCTCACCCGCCGTTGTCGTCTCTCTCACTCTCTGCCTCCAGTTTCGTACTCTGCGCCGCGCACGTAGAGTGATGATCGATTACTCGTTTTTTTTTAAGACTTTCTTCAAGTGCAGGATGAGTCGACAATTTCTGTTGGTTCGCCGCTTCCCTGTGCGGCCGCTCTGCACAGTACGTGTTAACGTGGAATGCGAGGCTGTGAGAACCGAAAGCTCAAAGCCTAATTCTGACCGAATCAGGAGGGGAGATGAAGACGATGATGCGCGAGAAGCAGAGTAACAAGCAGCATGTGTTCAAGAAAATCGTTACTTTTGGCAAGGACCTCGGGAATCCGAGCGTCATACACTAGCTAAATCTAAGGAAACGGATTTAAACAGTACGTGTTAACGTGGAATGCGAGGCTGTGAGAACCGAAAGCTCAAAGCCTAATTCTGACCGAATCAGGAGGGGAGATGAAGACGATGATGCGCAAGAAGCAGAGTAACAAGCAGCATGTGTTCAAGAAAATCGTTACTTTTGGCAAGGACCTCGGGAATCCGAGCGTCATACACTAGCTAAATCTAAGGAAACGGATTTAAAAGCTATTCTTCAGAAAAACGGAATGTATAGGACGATTTGAACCTTCACGCCAGGGGGGCGTTCTCTCGGGCGTTCTGTACCAGCAACAAAGTGCGAATAATAAGAGGCTCTCGTTCAAGTCGCATTTTTCGAAAGATATTGATGGGATATAACGTTCTCATGTTTAAAAAAATCGAAAGAATGCTGCATGGCATAAGAGTTTAGAGGTGAGGAGGTCGCCATTGGTTATCTCAATATCGTGACGATGAGAACAACGGGCCCTATTGTTGCCTCAATAAGATGCTAAAAAAGTCGCACTTCTTACCCAAATATTTTCTCTTGCAAAAAAAAAGTGCGAACACATTATTACGCTCCGTTTTGTATTCTTCGCCGCGTCATTTGTATCCATATCCACCTCATTCAGTTTCCCTAAAAGTGGCGGTCACACCCACTTGACCCCTCGGCTCAAAGAGGAATAATGTGGCAGAAAACGTCTCCTTTGCATGCTCCGAGATTTTTTTCACCCTCGATTAGCCCCAAAAAAATCGATATGCAAAAAAAAAATAGGGAACCGCATCGCGTTGGGGTGTAACTTTCTGGGGTCATCTTTGTTGGCGCGACTCGCGACGGGAGTTCACAACGTAAACATTTATTCGCGAAGTGGGATGCGGCACAATGACCGCGACCTGATTGATGAATATTCGCGCCATGCGATACTTTTTTGGCGCTCCTTCCCGTTTTTTCGGCGGTCTTTTTGCGAGCTTCTTTTTTTTTTTGGCTCCGGGGGAGCAGCGTCTTCCTCGCGCTGAGAGACACCGGCTCTGACATTCAGAAGACAGAGAGGGAGCATTCGATTCATCGGGGAGGAGGGAGGGGAGGGGAGGGGGTGAGGAGAGGAGGGTTGCAGGGAGGAGGGAGGGGAGAGGAGTCTTCTCAAAAGCGGAAGGGATGAGCCTGAATGACGCACGCGGAGGGTTGAAATAAAAAGAGATTTGCGAAAATATACTGCGGGAAAAAGGGGGGAGGCGCGGTGTGCGGGGCGGCCGGGGGGCTGCGGTAATGACGGAGGTGGACGGTGACGGCAGCACCGCGCCAGTCACGGCCAGTCAGCCGTCGATGTGTGCGCTGCTGATGCGTCGGAAACGGGTGATCGGCCAGTGCCGGAGTGTTTCCGCGCGCCCTGCGCTCTGAATAGCCTCCCCGACTTCTCTCTGTGCGGCCGCCCGCCCGACTCTGTGACGCCGGGGCCCAGGCGCGTGTGTCGGGCTGGGCCGGGCGCGCGGCGGGGGGCCGTCGTGTCGAGCAGCACGGGCCGGGCCGCGCCGGCACTGACACACGACACGAATTCCACGGTAGCTCCCAGAAAGTCGAGTTTTGTCAAATTGGACGAGTTTTACGGCCTGACGCCTGACGGCAGTGTCCCGGGCGGCGGCGGCGGCGGCGGCGGCGGCGGCCGGTCCCGTCGGGTCCGGCGGGGACCCCGGCCGGCCGGCCGGCCGCCGCGTCACGGGATGTGATAGGACCAGCGTCAACCAATTAATTAAGCGGCGGCCGGCGCTGGAGAGCGAGAGAGACGGACTGGGCAGCCGTACGGACACGCTGGCGAGCGAGAGAGACGGACAGCGGCGACTGCGTCCAGTGTATAAGTCGGGCTGGCCGCCACGGTGTATGGGAGGAGCGGCAGCAGCATTTTCCCTGCTCGCCGCACAGACTCAACATGCGGACGGTTCTGGACCAGACGCGACGGCTGGCGCACGCACGGATGCGATACGGCGAGGAGGCGTGAGAAATTGCGAGTTTCACGCGACATGAATTTTTCATAGACGCGATATTATTTCCGCGGGACGTTTTCGGAATAGACTATCAGGCACATACCGCGGAGGTCCGGCGGCCTCCATCTCCGGCTGAACGCCCATTCATCTCTCGTGTGCACCGCGCGCGGCCGTACCTCATCAATATTTGCTGGAGGAGAGTTACCCTTTGCCACCACCGCCGCCGCCATCTTGATTCGGAGAACCGCACGCGGCGGCGGCGGCGTCTAGTGCAACCTCTTTATTCACATCGTGCGAATAATGTCCCGACGGATTACACACAGACACACCCGATCCCGATGTATTCAAAGCGATGCGCGATGGGGCCCAGGCGGGGCGTCACGGGCGCTCGGCCGGGCTCGGCAGCGACACGGCCCCGCCGCCGCGCCCGCCTCGGCTCGGGCCGCAACAAGAGAGGGAAAACGCTCGCTTCCTGCCGTTGACGCAGCGATGCGTCGGCAAAGCTCGCACGCACGGCGGCGCGGCGTCCTCGCAGGCGCCACCACATCCTGTGCCGTCTCCGCCGCCACGAATCCGCAAACAGCGCATCATCAGCCCGTATGATACACGTTCTGCGCGCGGCAAAGATTTAGGGCGGGGCAGTCATTCGGGAGCGGCACCCTGTCACGTGGCCTGTGCTCGCTGCGTACGCTCTGCGCCGCCCCGCTGCCGCCCTCCGCCGCCGCGGCCCGGGCTCGCACGTGGGAAACCTGGCGGCACTGGAAGGCGTCCAAGACACGGCATTATCGAACGGGACGAATATATACTGTCAAGGTATCGGAATGGCAGCGCCCCCTGCTGCCAGCCTGCTGGCCGGGCGCGGCCGCCGCTCGCCGCACACCCGGTTGCACCCGGTCGCCGCCGCCTTCACGGCCAGAGAAATTGGAGGGAACGGCTCGGTGATTGCTCGGTAGCAGACGACACGCCGTGCCGCCGCCGTGTACAGTCGCGCACTCGCGGCGATCTCACGGGGGCCCCCGAGGCTCGGCCGGGGTCAGGCGATGGCGATCCTATCGCCGTATGGAAGCCCCGTGGAACGTATCCAACGGCGTGTTTGCCCGTAATGCAACACCTCGCACCGCGCACCCGGCGGAGCCGCCGTGTCGACCTGACCTATGCCGCGGCACCTCACACCGCCCCCGGGGGCCGCCACCGTGCCGCCGCCGCCGGCCTCCAGGGCGTCCGTCCACATGACGTCCCCCAGGAAATTACGGGGACCGCGTCGGGTCGGCGCGCAGCACGACGGCGGAGGCCGCGGCTCTTGTTATTGCCGGCTTGACTCCATATTTTCGCCGACTCGGTGACACCTTGTTTGTACGCCGCCGCCTTGCCTTCCTCCTTGCTTCTCTATTAGCGGTCATCCAGCAGCGCCAACTTTTGCAAAATACATGCAGAATGGACGGTGTGTGTGTGTGTGTGTGTGTGTGTGAAGGAGCGAGAGAGACATGCGGAAATTTTAAAGAAGATACGGCGCGGGATAATATTCGCATAAATACTGCACAGCGGGTGACAATATTGCTACGTTGTGGTCATCGCCGTGGAATCCAAGGCGCGTTTGCCGGCCGGAGGAGGGTTGAATGGGACACTGGGACACCTTGCTGCTCGCGCCGGCCTCGCTTGCACCCGTCGCGCCGCGCGGCCCCCGCCGAGCTGCGGAGGAAACGGATGGGACGGGTGGGTGAGCGACGCTAGGCAGGCAGAAGGTACCCGACGACGACGACGCCGCCGCCAGGGAGGTGCTGCTATTCAAACTCAATAAAAATCCATGGAACCGAGAGAAAGAAGTACATTACGCCGAATGTGCCCAACGCATTGCGGTCCCGGGCGTCGTCTCTTCATGTCCGCCACGACAGCGTCGCCGTGACGCGATGCGGCGAGGGCTTCGCTGTGTGGGCTTCGCTGCTTGGACATTCCGGACCCCCAAAACACTGGCACGCCGACGTCCGCGGGCGGCCCGGCCACGGCCCGGCCACGCGGCCTGCCACGGGCGGCCACGGGCGGCCACGGGCGACCACCACCGCGACCGCCGCCGAAGCCCGGCCCCACCACGCGGCCTCGTCCCCCCCCCCTCCCTCCCTCCGGAGTGCATTCGTATGGGCGCGCACACATCCGTCCAAAATATGAGCTTTTCCCCGTGACACCTGTGACACCTGCTTTCGTCCGAGTCGGTCGTGTCGTATTCGTGGGAGCTCCGCGATTAACTCGTCGACGGCGGCGCGCCAACGTCCCGCCTCGGACACGACGTCCGCGACACGTCCGCGACACGGCGCGTCTCCGATGTCCCTACCAGTCCATTGTTTTCCCGGCCCGGCCGCGTCGTGCGGTGTAAACTGGCCTCGCATTTCTCCGCACGTCCGGGGAGGCCTGCGCCGTCATTACTTGCAGCTCGCTGTATACCTGATTCGGCGCATTCGCATTTTATTTTTATTTTTTTTACGCGTCGCGCACCACAAACGGGGCTAGGCTGAAACTTTTCTGTCGGGTCGTTTTCCAAAGTGCGAAAAGTGACCGGGGGAGACGGCGACGTTTAATGCATATGCGTCTGGAGTTACGAGCCGTGTGTATGGGGGGTACACTAAAGCCCTGGTGCGAGTACCGGGTCCGGCCTGGTACCGCTGGTGCCGCTGGCCGAGGACGCACATGTATAAAACTGTACAGGTCGGTCGGAATAAAAGATGAAAGATTGCACACTCTTACAGGATTGCGAGAAGATCGAAACTTTGACAACAGCCCCCTCCGAGTCTGACAATTTTTAAAGGCCCGTAAAGAAGGGGGCTGTCTTTGAATAAGCAGTAAAAGAGGCCGTTTCTCGCACATCCAGAAGGAGTCGGACTCGCCGGTACGCCCCTCTCCATACCGTCCCCGCCAGTGCGAATAGCGTCGCGCGGTTGCATCTGCTGAATTACCTCGCAAAAGCACACGACAGGGCAACACGGCGGTCATTCATTCCCGAACGCTCCTCCTCCTCCTCCTCCTCCTCCTCCTCCGCCGTCCTTGCATCCCCGGAGTGTAAACAATCAGAGGAAATATATCGCAGGGCGTAAACAAAGGAGCGGATAAGACGGGAGAGAGAGACGTCCACCATCAATCTCCATACGGAGCGCCCTCTCTGATTTTACCCTGTCCGTTTTGTTTCCCCTCTGATTTACATAAATACTGACTCGGTTTTCCGGCTGGCCACCACAACCACACCCTTTTCCAGCATTCTAATAGGATTGGAGCGGCGGCTGCGGCGGCTGCGGCGGCGCGCACAGCGGGCGTACATTCATACGCTCGTCTCGATACCTCGATACTCATCGAACAATGGAGGCGACGCGGCCCTGTCCACGTGTCACGGGCGGGTCCCATGGCGGTCATGACATCATAATTAATCTTCCCATGATCCACACAAATGAGGAGATGTCCGCCGGCCGGAGGCGCGTCGTCGCGACTGCATCTGCCTCGGCCACCCGTCATGTCGGGCCAATAACGCCGCCGTGAAAAGCAATTATTCGACGCGGGCGCCTACGGCATTCCGCCACCGCAGAACCGACCGCGTCCAAGAGGAGAAAAATCTAGGACGGCGCAGCAGGCAGCACTCGCCGTCGTGGACCTCATTCTCTCCTCCTTCCTCTTCGTCCGCTATTCGCAGAGACGGACGGGGACGGCGTCGACAATATCGCGAGGGAGCCGCGGGAGGCGATAGCAGCAGCAGAAGCTCCTTTTGTCTGACTGAGTGTGTTGGACCCCCCGACGCGGTCATCAGAGGCGCAGTGTGAATAGCGTGGTGGCCAGCCTGCATGTTGCGATGAGCGGGATGGTGATGAGATGAAGGGCGCGTACAAACTGTGGGAGAATAGCGGCATGATTGTCAGAGAGAGAGAGAGAGAGAGAGGGAGAGAGAGAGAGAGAGAGAGAGAGAGGGAGGGGGAGAGAGGGAGGGAGAAGAGGCAAGCAGTGCTCCTTGTTGCCTGCGAAACGGCGCGTGAATTAATGACGCCATATTAGAGTACCACGCACGCACACACACACACGCGCGCAACTTTTCCTCTCTCTCTAGCTGACACGCCTAGAGTGAAAGAACGCAGCGCGGACGGAAGTGAGGAAATGTGAAGGATTCGATCAAGAAGAGTGGCATGTGCAGCACAAAGTGCATATCATGGTACCACAAACCACACCTCCGTCGGTGTTCAGACATAATGTCTAACCTGGCCGGGCCCCGGCTGAGGCGGAGGTGGGAGGGGGGGGGGGGGGGGGATGTTGTCACCCGTAATAGAACAGGCGTCCGTCAGCGCACAAATGTCGACATGGATGTTCCATCACACGCGACGCGATGCGAGTGTGTGTGTGCGTGTGTGCGTGGAGCGCTGCATGTGGGTGCTCATGTCGATGAGCGGCGAGAGCAGTCGTGGGCGCGGCGGCGACGTCGGCGGCCTGGGGTAGCGCCTGCGGGTGCGGGGGCAGGCCGACCCGCACGGCGGGCCGGCCGTGCCGTGCGGCCTACCTGGCAGGCGCCGACGGCCAGCGTATAACGGTGCGGGGAGATGGATACACGCGACGGGACGCCCGCGCCGCGCCGACGGGCCCCGCCACGCGAACCCCGAAACCGAGTGAATCGTCGTCATCGGCCACGTCGCGGCCGCGCGCGGAATGTCAATCAAATCGGGTAACGGTGGTGCGGCGGCGGCGGCGGCGGCGGCGGCGAGAGGCACGATGCTGATGCGCCGCTTCCGGCGGCAGCGGAGGCGTGGCAGCGCGTGGCGGGGGCGTGGCGGGGGCGTGGCGGGGGCGCGGCGGGGCGCGGCGCCACGCGCAGGGCACGTGCCTTTCCTTACCGGCGACACCCTCCCCGCCGTCGTTGGCAGCGCGCGGCCGTTTCCCTAGATGGACGAAATCGCGCCTCTCTGGCATGCTCCGCACGGCTCCGCACGGCGGCACCGGCGCCGCGCAGGAAGTGCACTACACCACGCGAATGTGAGAAATCGAGTCGTCCGAACGGCTCCCCGTTGTGGTGGGCGCGCGTGTATTTCTGTCCATCGGCGGCGGGCGCGGCGGTGGGTGTCATCTTGGCCGCGGGTCGGCTGCCAGCGACGCTCGTCTGTCAGCAGACGTCGCCGCGCGGCGCTCCCGCGGCGGCGCCGCGCTTCCTGCGGTCAGGTGACTCTCACGCAAGCGCCCCGCTCGCTGCTCGGCAGCCCGCGAACGAAAACACGCGCTCAAATAAGCGACGAGAAATCGACGTGTACACGCCTTTATAAGCCTCGCCGCATGTTGTCGGCGGCGGCTTCCGCGGCGCCCGGGGTACGTGCGCGCCCTGTTCGGGCACCCGGATGCCGGCGTGCACCGCGGCCGCTGCTTTCATCCGCGGGGGCCGCGGCGGCGGCGGCGGCGGAGGGAAGAAGACGACGCGGCAGAAGAGAGGCGTCACGAAGCTGCGCCCCAACCCCCAACACTTGTGGTCGGTGCGGAGTCGCGCGGGCGCGGGCGCGGCCGTGCCGCGGTCACCCTGGAGCTCACGCTCCGCGCCGCGCCACGCCGCGCCACGCCGCCGGCCGCGACCGCGGGCATGAATGGGACGACGTGCGAGGCGGGGCGGAGCGCGGACCGCGCTGCTGAGGCGGCGGCCACGGCCTCCACGGCCTCCACCACTACGCCGCGCTACTACGCTCACCGGCCGGCAGGCATATAGGTGTATATGCAGGGAAAACTGACACACGAGACTTCCTGTGGCCGTGCTGGGCGAGGCGGCGGCGGCAGCAGCAGCAGCAGCAGCAGCGGCGCAGGGACACGGAGCGGGCCGCGGAGGGAGTCTAACGCACCTCCACCGCGGCCTTACTCAATCGGCGTCCACGTTCGAAAATCGCCGCATTCGCTGATTCGCCAGCAGCCGTGCCCGCGGGGGTTCGACCACGGTGTGCGGGGTCGGGATTTTCCGCGGAAACCTCTCGCTGCCGCCGCCGCCGCCGCCAGCCGCCGCCGGCCACTCTGTCTGTCTGTCGCCGCCGGGGCGCTTCGCCGAACACAGAACAATCGCACTGCCGCACCGCACCTGCTGCCGCACTTTTCTTGCATCGGTCACGTCGCGGCGTCGCGGCTTCCAGCCGTTTGTCGCCGGCCAACAATTTCTCCGATATCGGATCTGCCGCCGGATGATATCAAGCCGTTGCGCCGGCGGCGGAGGAGGGCAGCGAGTCCGAGTGCATGCTAACGTTTTATTGTCGAGTGTCGGAAAGGGAAGTGGGTCGTACGTTTGGTAAATTTAGCACACGAGGAAGAGAGAGAGATAGAGAGGAAGGAAGAGAGCCGAACGAAAGACGGGTTTGATGGAAATGCCTCGATCCCGCGCCGACTTGCAACGGATGCGACACCTGTGCTTCGGCAGGTGCCCACAGGTGTCCACAGGTGTCCACAGGTGTCCACAGGTGCCCACAGGTGCCCTGCGTCGACGTACCGCTTGTCGCAAGGATCCATTGTTCCGCGACGCATAGCAGCCCAGTGATAATGTGGGACCTACCCTACTCCGTGCCTGTCTGTGTGTGTGTGTGTGTGTGTGTGTGTGTGTGTGTGTGTGTGGATCTGTTTCGCTGCGGTCCGAACATCCGGCACCACCACCACCGTGCCGCCGCCGCCGTCGCAAGAGGCGTCATCACATTATTTTTGCGACTTCAGCGTGAATAAAGGAAGCGCGTTTGCGACATATACATCTGACGACGGAGTCATGAGCGGCGCACAGCGAAGTTTTCCACGGCGAGCGGCCGGCTGTGCAGCAGCAGCAGCAGCAGCAGAAGAGATGCCGCATGTTGCATTGACGCTCCCCGCCGTTTCTGCAGAAACAAACGGCAGCGCCGTTCGAAAGGGGGCGTCCGCTTCGCTCAGCCCCTCGCCACCGATTTGGTCCCTTTCGACGGAAGAAAAGAGGGAGAAAACGGAGGGTTTAGATGACCAGTTGGCGCGCGTTTTACCTGGCTGCGAGTCGGTGTATTGTTCTCTGCAGGAATGCCCGCACTTACCGTCTCGGCGCGGCCGATGCTCGCAGACGCACAATTTCATCGCGGGGAGGCAGTAATGTGAGACTCGGCGGCGGCCGCGGCGCCACGTCGGGTAACCCGCGGGGGCTCAGCGGAGGCGCGCCGGCCGAAAGCGAGCCGTCGTGTAATGAGCGATGCGACTCAAATCCTAACGCGAGAGAGCTGTTCGAGAACGTCCTCCTCTTTCCCGAAAATGTCACCTTTTTTCCTGAAAATTTCTGGATTTTTTCCGAAAATTTATTTGAAAATGTTGGGACTAGAAACCTAACTCTTGTCTGCCCTCGCGCTGTTTTAGGTTATTTTTCGAAGGTAACGTCGTGTGTCCTCTCCCGCAACAGTGCACTTCTATCAATTACCGCCGCCGGACTTCGGCTCCGGCAAACGGAATCGCACCTTTCACTATTCTTCGTTTGTTCGTTTTCCCGCACCTTTTTCTTGTCCGGCCCGCGTCGTTTCTTGCCCCGCCGGGGAGGGCCTGAGTCATCGTCATGGTGGCATCTCCTGCTCCGGCGGCGGCGGCCCCCGGCGGCCCCCGGCGGCCCCCGGCCCGGGCACACGCCAGCGCCGTAAAATCACTCGATTCAACTGGTGCGCTCGCAGCAGCCGCCCAGCGGCCACCGGGCGCAGGCGGAGGAGGGGAGGCGCAGGGCCCACGCCGCCGGGTGCGGGTCCCGGCCGCGCCGCGCTCCGCTCAGCTCCCCTGCCAAATGCGCCCCTTTCCCCGAGCGCAGGCCGTACGGCTGGGACTGCCGCGGCCTGGAGCCAAGCCTATTAGCGGCCCGCCTTGTAACTGCTTCATTACACTTGAGGGTCTCCAGAGGGTCCAGCCTCACTATTGATTTGTCGTCGCTGAACTGCCGAGCAGTCGAGCCGGCGGCCGGCGCTCCGGGCCCGCGCATTTCGCACAGTGGCGAAAGGGAGGCAGCGAGGCGCGCATCGGATCCCCCGCCAGGTGGCGCTGGTGGTGTCGGTGTGCGAACGGAATGCGAGGGAGTCACGCAGCCAGCCAGTGGCGTAGTGCGGGAGTTGTCGTTGGGGTAACACCTTTGGGTACACGGCAGAGGGAAGCAGGTGGAATATGCAGGTAGTCCGAGGCAACACGGGAGATTTTCTAGGCAAATGAGGCCACGCGGTTTTGCCGAGGTGTCCCTTCGGTTACCCGCTCGCGGGAGCAGCACCGGAGCTCCGGGGCCATGCGCGGTGTCAGCACATGTCGATGCTCCGCCAAGCCCGCCTGACATTCACCCGCCTCAGATATATCTCGGCGCAACATGACGCAAGAAAACACAGGAGGTGAACTTTCCCTATCCGCCATCAGCGGCGGTGCGGGGGGTGGGTGGGGTCCGGCGGGGGCACGGAGCGAGGCGTCCCCGCAGGCGGCGCGGTAGTCGTCACCGCCAGAGGGCGCTGCCGGGAGCCGGCGGCCGTGCGCTGCTGGCTGCCCCATTCTACTCGCCGCGCTGACCCGTTTAGGCGGGGCTCCAGGTTATGCGGTGCGCGTTGCGTACATGGCGCGGTCATTCCGATATTCCATAGGAGCTCGGAATTCCCTGCAGATGCCAACGCCGTCGCCGCGATAGCGGGCACGCGGAGCCGCGCGTTGCCATGGCGACGGCCGCCGCGCACGCGCGCGCATAAACTACTCCCGGACCGAACACGTGGGTCATAGCCGCGCACGGCAGACTGATAGTGAGAATGCCAATTATGTAGTACACGTCCGGACTGCGAGGGCCTTTATAGGCCGCCGTCCGCGTCCCCCGGGCCGTTAGCCTGATAAGAGGCTGCGTGCTTGTAGGGAAACCGGCCGTCCGGCGAGCCCACGAAGGGCAGGGGCCCGGCAGGGGACCCGGCTGGGGACCCGGCACCCGGCGACACCTCCGCAGACACGCCACGACCGGGATACGCGGCCCAGATAGGCCTCAATGGCGGCGTTGATTACTTGCAGAGGTGCGAAGGTGTTCCAGGGGACTGTTCTGCTGCCGCCTTCATCTTCGTTTGCCGTGAGCGTCTCGCGCGGTGCAATTTTCCCCCCTCTGGACCGGGCTTTGCAGGGCCCGAGCGGCAGCCGCCCAATGCACGACGGCCCGAAGGCCCGCGGCCGGTGTGCGCGCGAGCTTTAATAACATTGCTATCATTACATTGTTCCCTTACAGCACACATACTGCGTTTCGTTATTATGCCTCTTCATTTATAAAGATAATTCTGAGAAGTGTGCATACTCACCTGCGATCATTAATCAAAGGCGAGCATCTTTTTTATGTAAGACGAAAAAAAAAAGAAAGAAAACCACACGGAACCACCTCGTAGGCGCAGTGACGTCGGTGGAAAAGAGAGAGGCAGGAGAGGACAGCAACCAATTCATCTCCACACATCTCGCCGTGCTGCGCTGCTCTCCTTCGGTTCTTTGCCCCCCTTTATCGGCCGGCGAGGCCCCATCGGCCGACCGGCACGCCTCTGGGGGTGGACCGCAAAGAGGGGACGCATTGTCTGGTGGAACGGGAGACCTGAGGGAAGGGCTCAGCGGTTGCTGATGGCTGCCCCGTGTCCGGTCAAGCAACGGTGCCTGGACAACGTCACGGAGTCGAATTCTCAGACGAATGCTCAGTTGTGGCCGAGTATTTAGATCCTTGAAACCGAGCGTTTCAGACCCCACTCTCCTCCGAGCAGCACATACGAGGAGTGGAGAGGAGACGGGCAAGTGTCGTCGTGATTGTGCGCCCCATCCCACCGTGGCCAGCATCATGGACCCGGCCTCATGGACGTGCCCGGCGATCGCATTCTGTCAAGAGTCAAATCGAGAATAAACGAATTCCTTTTTAGACTAACCGATCCAATTGAGTGTTATTCGTCACGATGGAACGACGACGAAAGAGGAGGAGGCGGAGATGGAGGAGGACGAGGAGGAGGAGGAGGAGGGGGTCTGATGGGGCGAGAGACCCGCATGGCAGACGTACGCAGTGATACAAATGGGCCGCTGCCGCCGCCATGAGGTGCGCGCCTCACGGCCAAGGACACCCCAAACTTATTCAGCCGCCGTGCTTGTTCCGTTTTGCCGGAACGCCTGTTCGCCGCACGCCACCTGTGGAGTGAACAAGGGGGAACGCAGAGGCGCGCGAGGTGCACGAGCGAGGCGCGCCCGCCGCCATAGATAAATTACTACACATTGTACGTACGGAATCGGCGGAATCGTACTCATAAAGCAGCGCGCGCATTGCGTCGCCCAGTTGTCGACCGCCTGCATAGAGCCGGAAGGGCTTTTAATCTCCCCGCGCGCGCGCCGCACGGTTTAATTTGCGAGTGATTGCTGCGGGGCCCCTCCTGCGGTACGAGAGGACGTGTCGGGGCCCTGCCCGCCCGGCCACGCCCAGTTAATTTGTCGCAAAGAGCGTTACCCCGTAGCGTTACTCGTCACAACCGCGCGCGCACGTCCACTTTACCGGGCCGATCTGATAAGGGGCCCAATAATGACTCGCGGTGTCAATGGACACGATCTACAGATTCCAATCGTCACACCCCTGCGATACCTCGGCGCGCGGACACCGCAGATCTGAAGTGCGACGCCCTGCTGCTGCCGTGGCTAAGTCACGGGACTACCTTCTTCCCCTCGGGCCGGCGTGCGAGGGGATGTGCTTTAGGGGTGCGGGGGCACACCTCTTAGGTCCTACTACAGGGATCCTACGGAGCCGACTAGGTCTGACGCATCTTGTGGCACCACTGAACAGCTTCGTTTCCTGAAAAGGTAAAAAAAAGAGGGTTGCCGTGGAGGTGTGCGGTGGTGGCTGCGCGTGTAAACGGCCGCCTTGTGTCCTCCCGCGAGCGTCACGCATGCTCCGCGGGCCTCCGTTACGGTGCCGAGCCTCGCGGGGCATCCTCCCGGAAAAAACTACAAAAGGGAGGAGAGAGGCGAACAGGAAAAAAGGAGAGAGAGGGAACTAAAGCGCCAGATATCCGCAAAGCTGGCTATGCCTGCGTGCGCTACTGCCTCCATGACGTGTGTGCGGGGACGTTATCTGCAGGAGCTTGTAGTATTCTCATGTCCGCCATCAGAATGGAAAACGGGCGAGGGGGAGTGAGCGCGGAAAAAAAATAGGAATCTTACACGCGCGTAAAGACCTAATTAAACTCTTTATTACGTTTCTCTCCCGCTCTTGTCTGTGTTATTGCACACGGCATTCCTGGCTTGTGTCTCGCCTATGATCGAGACCCCGGCGAGGCACTTTGGCTCCGCCCCGGCGGCCTGGGCGGCAGGAAGCGGGGCCGCGGCCACCATTAGCCCGCCGCCAGACTCCTGCTGAAAACGGGCCGGACCCGGCCAAAAAGCGCCCGAGTGGGTCTCTGGGACATTAGCCATGATGAGGCCGCGGACCGCAGCGGACCGCAGCGGTACCCTGCGATGCCGAAATCTGTCACGGCAGAGACACAGCCGCGCGGCATCGGCCCGGCGTGCACTTGCGCTGCCCGCGCGCTGCCCCGACGACGACACCACCAGGGGGCGCCACACGCCTAATGGCGCCGCTCCGTCAGAGCCAGCTAACCGCCCACGATGGCGCCTAACGCACGCCGTAATTACTCGGGATTCCAGGTAACGAGCCGCGCGCGCAACTTCCTCTCCTCTGTGAGGACCGCGGGCCTTGTTCGGCCGCGAAGAGCTTGGCCCGCAGTGACCCCCATGCGCGCTGCTCGTCGTACTCGGGTTTCACGTGGGGAGGACGACCGAGGCCGCATTAGTGTCCGAGCAACAGAAGAGTGTCTTGTCACTGCCATTGAGCCCGAGACAAAGGCCGCAGTCACATCCGTGGGGATTCCAGTTTGATTAACAGAATCAATTGTCGCACGAAATGGTGCGACGGCAGCGACTGGGACGGTATGTAGTGATGACGCGGCTGGAGGAAAAATGTACGTGCGTGGAAAAGAAGGGGATGTACGGCGGGCCTCGATCTGTCTCCTCGCCCGCGCGCGCCTCAAAAATCGGAGGTTTCCACAAAAGGACCTGAGTCCCCCGTTTTCAAAAGGGGCTGCTGATGATGGGAGACGGAAACGTAAGAGCCGCAACACAGCGGTGCGCGCGAGGCTTACAAAAAAGTCACAAAATGAGACCGGGGAAGGTGTATGGAGACCTGTGATCACCGCCCCCCCCCCCTCCCCCCACCGCCGCCGCCGCCGCCCCGGGCCGCGCGAGGTGTGTCTTGCCCATTAATCTTCACTTCTTGTCAAAGTGGAAGTTTTCTCATGAGACGTGTAAATGAAGGCAAGCGTGAAGCAAGTGTGAACGCCGCGTCTGATTGTCCCTTGCAACAAGGTCGGCGGGGAGGGGTCACGTGACCTCGCGGTGATTAATAACAGCCCATGGGATCTTTGGGCACATTCATGACCCAGCGCATTCACGCGGTCCTCATGGCAGTCCGACGCGCCCCGCGGCCCGCCCCGGCTGTTGTGCTCGCCGCCAGTGGTCAGGCCCGCGGCGTGCTGGCCGCGGCGCTGTTAGCAAACAGGCGACAGGCTGGGCCGCTTTTCGGAGGACCCTCGGCGCGCGGAATTAGCGACGAGGTGCCGCCCTGTTTCGGACGGTCACTACTTAGAGACACGAGTCGGCCACTTACCGTGTGGCGGTGCCGCAGGAGGCCGCAGTGTTTCACGAAAACCAACACAAGCTCCACAATTTGACACAGAGTTGAAAAAAAAAAGAGTCGCCTGCCCGTTGTAACAGTTTGTTCCTCCGAGCTGCGAAGTCATCACCAACCCTTACCAACGTGACGTCGCCTCTTCAGGTCCTCGAGGGCCGCGGTTCCAGACGAGTCGCCACGAACATCATTAACGATGTTTCACCCCTTTTGCAAAAATAATCCATCAATCATGACGTGTTTTTTTTTTCGCGCGCGTCGACAAGTTTCTGACCTTCTTTTTTTTTTAGACAAATCCGTTTTTTTACTGTGAAAGGCCTTTCTTTCATCCTTGCACCGCGAGACGCACTAGGGCTGCTGCTGAGGACTCTGAGAAAACTGTTGGCGGCCGTCACACAGATTTCACCAGCTCCGCCGCCAGCCAGCGCCCACCGAAACAATCCATCACTCGTCGACAATTTTTCTTTCCGTTGACCTCGAGAGGTGCGTTCACTTTCCCAAAACCCCTTCGCTAACGGATTTCGGCGAGTTCCGCAAGTCACACGTAATTGGCAAAAGTCTCCCCGACGTATCCGCGGGCTCCGGCACCGTCAGCACTTTGGCACCGATATGGTGGACCGGCCGGCCAGGCCCCTATGGGCCTCGCGGCGCCTCGCGGGCCCTTGTCTAATTGAGCTGTTGGGCTTTGATGAATCTACGCCTACCCACCCGGCCTACCAGGTCGCTAATGACGATTGTAATTGCCGGACACAAAGACACACTGAGGGCGTCTTCCATTTCCTGCCTGACCTCATTTCGCTGTTAATTCAAGCGTGTTCAATATCTTCGAGATCCATTAGGCGCATTCAAAATGCACGTTCCGCCCGAGCAGAACTCGTGACGACGGCCGGAGGGCCGGATTCGTTTCCGATTCTGGCCTCGTACCGTTTTCCCCGTGTCGTATTTCGTTCCCCCCGCGACGCACATTATGACAGGGACACTAAATAGCTCGGGGCATTGTCTTGGCAGCCGAATACACAAACACCTCGCTGGCAGGGGCCGCCTCACCAGCTCCCAGGGTGCTTTCGTCCGTTTGCTCCGGAATTCTGATCGCGTCGAGCAGCGCCACGTCTCCGCCACGATGTTTAGGGAAAGGCAGGTGAGACCCGTATACATGCGGCGCGTCATATTGCGTTTGTTGTTGTTGTTCCCTGGCATATGGCACGCGGTGGCCGGCGAGCGCGGACGCAGCAGATGGAAGACGCAAGGCTGCGCGGCCACGGCTTTTGGCGACGACGAGTTTCTCATACTTTGCGTCGTGTGTTGTCTGGGAAGAAGAAAGGGTTTGCTTGTCGCGTGATATGTCTGCCGTCTGGACAGACTCTGCGGGAAATGCCTATCAATAGATCGGCGTTATCCGACGCGAACGTTGTTTTTTTGTCTCCGTGCCAGGAAAAGAATTAAGCCCGCAAACACAATGCTGAATACCCCATTCCGGTCAGCCGGGGCGTTACGCGTCTGACACCGACAATATGTACCGTACAACCTGCCAACAGATGCTATCAGCCCCGGGAATTTCACGACCCCGTTCTTTTCCGTCGTCAAATTTTTTCTGCCCGACCGGAAACGTCGGACAAACGTGAAAAGGGGTCTCCACAGGCGCGGTCCCCGAACGGGCCGCGGAGACTTAAATGCAACGTGAAGGCGACCGTACGTCGTCCGCCGTGTCCAATATGTTATGTGCCCCCCGTATCGATTCAGGAACTCGGCCAGGCCACACCACACACGGGCGTATATATATATATATATCGATGTATGACAAACATGACACAGACTCCATCTCTCCGATTCTCCTGTAATCACGGCGAGAGGCTTAAGAGTCCTTTTCCCCTGACGAGTCAGTCAGTGACAGAGAGTAATCGAGGCTCAAATCTGATCCAACCGGGGCATCATTACTTTCTGACAATGACGGCGCGCGCGCCCGCTCTCTCTCTCTCTCTCTCTCCCTCTCTCTCTCTCTCTGCCGTGCGTAGAGCTGATCGGCCCGTCGATGCTATAAAAGGGGTATCGTTACAAAATGTCCGTTTTGTCGAGGCCCCGTCGGGACCTTGGAAAGGCACACGGCACACCCGGCGCGCCGCCGCCGTCCGGGGTTAGGAGGTGAAATGGGACGTCAGCGGAGGACGCGGCGGGTAACTGTGTGTACACCAGCGAGGCGTGCGGAGGAGAGGGGACGGAGCGGCGGGCGGGACGAGGCCTCGGACTGGGCCCGCACTACTCCGCCTGCTGGCCGGGTAATGACCGGGCCGCCGAAGATTCGGAGAGCGGCGTCGAAGCGGTGGGTGTCGCGCGGACTCGTGCGCCGCCGCACGCAGCGCGCCCCGCGCACGCGCTGCACAGCAGATTAAACAGATAGGCACGCCCCGCGCTGTGTTCTCACCTCGTGACCCCGTACCCCGCAACCGCGCCGTCGTATGGGTACTCTCGTTATTGTATTTTTTTATGTCAATGCTATTCTCTCACCCCCGCGACGTTTCTTTTTTCTCTTTTTCGTCGTCTGACCGAAAAAAAAACTGATTATTCCACTTTTTATGCAACACTTATTCAATTCCGACGAATTCACAAACAAAAAAAAACACGTTAATCCTTCCCCACCCCGCACGTGTCGGTGAAAAAAAAATGCATCGAACTAAAAAAAAATGTTGGAAACAAGAGAAGAAGCCACGCGCTGAGTTTGTGCAACGGCTGACTCCAGAGTATAGTGGCGACCAAAAATTACATTTTACTTTAATTGCATTTTGTCGAATGCGATAAAAAAATAACGCACATAGGAGTACTAAAAACGCTAACGACGCGGGCTGAATAATTTTTTTTAAAAATGAAACGTAACCAGCGCCTGTGGCATCGTGCACGAAACCTTCCTCTATAACGACATTCTACAGAGTGGGCGGTATTTCCGTGGGCTTCGACAGTGTCAACCTCTCGCGAGAGCTTGACAGGTACGTTGCCACAGCGTCACTCCTCCCTGGACCAGTACGGCGACTGCTGACCAGCCCGCGGAGGGGTGGAGCTCGGCGGGGTGGTGCAGCGGCCGGCGGTGCGCGAGGTCATGGCTCTGAGGGACGCCATCGCCGGACCGCCTCCCCGCCGGCAGCCGCCCGCATCCGCAAAACAAACCGAGGGAGGCCGCGCCGGCCGGCAGGGTTACAGTCAGCGGGGAGGTCGAGACGGACGGATTTTATATCCAGGATCGATTTTTTTTTTTACTGCACGATTTCAATATCTAGCGGACCCAGGAGGAGGCGGGGCAGCGTTTTGTGGAAGAAATTTCAGGGAAATTCTGGTCGGACTCCGCACTGTCATCATCAAAAGTTCCTCTGTCGGCGTCGCCGAAAACGCTGCAACGCCACTAAAGCAGACCGGAACCGGACGTTTGGAGATGAGGACGCGGCAGTCCGGTTCGAGCGGGGTAACACCAGTAGTGGCCACCTCGCGTGGCACGCACACACACACACACACACACACACGCTGTGGCCGCATCGTCGTCCAGTTTTATAGACGTGTCCCATTTATCAAAAGCGTTTCCCCGACGCCTTTTTCTGTTATGAGACCGAATCTGCATACAGCGCGGCCGCCCTGCTGCGGTGCGAGGCCGCTGCGGCGGCCGCCGCCGCACCAAATACCTCTTTTTGTCACCAAATTGATGACGAGTCATTAATCTCCCCGCATCCTCGTCACCGGCATCACCATCATCATCTGGCAGGATCGTCACCGTCTTCAGTGCTGATGTGTGTGTGTGCGCGCGCGCGCGCCGGGCACAAAAAGTGGCCGCCTGGCGCGGTGACGACGGCGGCGCGCGGCCGATGCATGTGGGTTCAAGTTCGAACGGCGGCGGCGGCGGCATGGAAATAAGTCACATATATTCATATATAAAATAACAGGACACGACGATCTGATGATGGCGGAGTTCGCTTCTTAAACACCCTGTACTCAGTCCCCAACCCTTTCCCTCCCCGATATGTAAATATGCCGTCCAGCCGTCGTCGTCGGCCTGACCCTCCTCTTCCTCCCCCCCCCCCCCTTCTCCTCCCCCCTCCCCCTTCACCATGCAGCCGAGTGAAAAAAGCACCCCATAAACCGGAACCTGCATTTTTCGGTGTGCGCAATCGGAGCAGGCCGCGCGGCCGGGGGACGTGACGGTATTGAACGGTTCGGTGATCGGCCGCGATCGGAGCTCCGCTTCGTCGGCGGAGTGCCATTTTAGAGAGACGCGGCCGACCCCGAAGACCCGAAGGACCCGAAGGACCCGATGCAAAGTAGGTCATTTGGAGTTGATTGTGGAGGCTCCGCTCTGCAGCGCCGTGCGGCTCCGCGCGGAACTAGAATAAGAGGAGCGGTGCAGTTTATAGGGGCGAGCGGTCGGGCATTCGACTGTGCTCGCTGAGGGACGACATAAGACGCCAATGGATGGCGGCGGACCGTGAGGTAAAGTATGTGCGCTGGACTCCTCATGACACACGGGTGGCACTCGGGCATCCGGTGTGGCCATTTTTTTCCCTTCTTCTCTGTTTGTGCATGCAAATAAATAGCATCTGTGTGTGTGTGTGTGTGCCGGGGCTTGGGGTGGCCCGGAACCAGCGTTGTGGACGGGAGAGAGAAAGAGAGACAGAGAGACTCTTGCCTCAACTCTTCCCCCTTTCCCCTCCGCCACGCGGCGCGCCTCACAGCTGTCCTAATTTATTGTTTTTTCTTCAAACAGCCAGGTTTGCGTACTGCGTTGTCTTCCCTCATTTCCCTCTCCTCCTCCCCACCACCACCACCACCTCTGCCCCCTTCCCCCCCCCCCCTCTCTCTCTCTCTCTCTCTCTCTCTCTCTCTCTCTCTGCAGCGGGCGAGCGGCCGGCGGACGATGTCCAACGTGAACAAAATATGGGGCGAGGCGAGGTGAGGCCGATGCTTTGTCCAAGCTTTGAGCCTTCGCAGCCTTTGCCATTGCCCGGCTGTGTGTGTGTGTGTGTGTGTGTTTCGTATGCGAGTTATGTTTGCCGCGTTTTGCTTACCCCCTTCACCTGCCTCTGCCTTTTGACCATATGTGTGCCATTAGAGGGCCAGCCTCTTGGGTGACCATGTCCGTTCACCACCATACCACCACACGACATTTTTCACACTGTTCTCTTTTTACGGTCCCATTTTTTTTTTCGATGCACTACTTCCGTATTTTTTAAGTATATTTTTTTTCTGAGCTGAATCTGGATTGCAAAACGCGAAAACTTTTTACCTGCGCGGCCTTAGATCAGCAGCATAAGGGCCGCACGGACCGAGGGGGAGGGGGGGGGGGGACGGCGTCGCGGAAGGGGTCGGGTCCGGTCCACACGCGTCCCGTGTCGCCGATGTTTTGCATATCAATTGTATTTTCCAGGGGATCACTCGGGGACGCACGCGCGGCCCCTGATCCCCCCCACTTGTCCGACCACCCCTCCTCACCCCGACCAGTAGTACTGCCGCGTGTGTGATTGCTAAAAACCATTCCTCATCGCTCCCGCCAATCGCCGCCGCCGCCGCCGCCGCGCCACGCGAAGCACGCGAACCCGCCGGGCCGGACGGCGCGCAAATGAGCCGCGCGCAGCCGCTCCGAAACACTCTGCGCACTCGGACCTCTCTGTCTCGCTCTCGCTTATGGAGCAGCCCGCGAGTGCAACGGAGAGAGAGAGAATGAGCCAGCAGGGCAGGGCAGCAGGCGTCGCGCGTCGGCAGCGCGGCCGGGGCGGGCTGCGGTCGTTAGCAAACAGCCTCGCCGAGTGGTTTCCATCGGGCGTCCTCCTGAATCCGGGCGGCCAGGGCGGCGGGGAGGAGGCGGCGGCGGCGGCCGGTCGTCGCGCATCGATTCCCCGGGCCGCGAGGAAGGGGGCGCGGCCCCGGCCCCGGCCCGGCCCCAGATCAGGGCAGATCGCATAATATAATATGACCAGGTCATCGGATTCCACAAAACGGATTAAGCTTTTGATTTCCGCCGGGGCTTGCGGCGGCGGCGGCTCAGAAGCGGCCGGCCCCGCCCCCACCACCGCCGCTGCAGCAGCCAGCACCGCGTTTCGGGAGCCACGTCCACCTACAGCGTATGCCGAGGCCATAGCGGTGCGCGGGGCAAAACACTGTGTGCGCCACGTCAGACACCACGTCAGGGCTGACGGCGTAGGGACTCCGAGAGGCGGTGAATAGCGAGAGCCTCCACATCAGCTGCATCGATACCACGACCCCGCGGCGCGGCGTATTGCGGCATATGCCGCTCGAGTTTCGCTTCGCGTGCATCTCTGCATCTATATTTTTTTTTAAGTCCCGCGGCCGCGCCGCGCCGCTGCTGCAGTCACGGCGCGGACGAGTGCGTTTGTGTGATGGATGGCAATTATTATCATTCGCACTTCGCAAACGGCGGCGCGCGTTCCCATTCTGATTTCAGCATATCAATTGGCTGAGCCTGCGTGCGGTGCGGACGCGTGCGAATACACCGGACCCCCGCCGCCGCCGCCGGGCCGCGGGATCCGCTCGCGCTGCGCTTTCGGACGGACCTCCGCCGCCGCCGCCGCCGCCGCCGCCGCCGCCGCCGTCGGACGGGGTACGACCTGGTGACTTATGTCCTGGCGCGCACCGAACGCAGCCGACCGCAGCGCCAAACCCCCGCGGACCGTTTCCTGTCGCACGCTGCCGGTACCTCCCCGCGGCTCCGGCTCTCTCCGGAGCGGCCCGGAGGTTCTCCACAAAGCTGACGGCTGCCGCGGGGGCGGGTCCCGGAGCCCGGAGCCCGCAGCCCGGAGGGGCCCAGGCCGATGTCATCGGGCGTGTTTGTTGAACCCGCGCCGCGCTGTGCGCGCTTTGTTGTTGGCAAAGAGCGCGCATGCCCTGTTCGCGCACGCAGGGAGAGAGAGAGAGAGAGAGAGAGAGAGAGAGAGAGAGAGAGAGAGAGAGAGGGAGAGAGAGAGAGTACTACACACGAGAATTAACATGAGGCTGGAGCCACGGCGTCATCAATCATACACACATTGTTGAAACGGTGCGCCGCTGCCCGTGCCGAGCCGAGCGAAGCCGAGCCGAGCAGTGCCGTGCCCCGAGCATTGACAGCATCACTGCCCTGCCCTAGCCAGAGCCTGCTGCCCGTTCGAAAAACGCGCCACATATTCTGCCTCTCTCTCTCTCTCTCTTTCTCGCTGCGGTATCATCTCGCAAGTCGTACGCGGCAGAGTGAGTGAGTGAGAGAGAGAGAGAGCTACATGTATATGAGTCCGGCCGGGCAGTAAGGCCCCGGAGCCAATCCGCCCCAAGCTGTATAAGGCGCGTTAGAGTCGGGGCCGGTCCGTGTCGCTCGGCGTTGTGGTCTACTCATTTGTGGATCTAGAGTTGCTACACGCCCTCCGCCCCCCGCTCTGCGCTGCCCCCGCCCTTCTGGCTGGCCTTAATTCCTCGGAGGAGCATCAATGTAGGATAATGATTTTATAGAGGGAAGCAGCGCCGCCGCCGCCGCCGCCGCCCGGCGAGAAATGAGAAGAGAAAGAGCTGCGTTGGGAAAAGGCGGCGAGAAGTAAAGCGGCGGCTTCTGCAGCAGCTGGACAAGAAGCAGCAACGGACGCGTCGTTGGGAGGCATCAGCTACCGAGTCGACCCGAAAATTTTTTAGACGGATTGATCCGGCCTTCCCATACTTATTTAATTATATTTTTTTTGCCGTCTTGTTGCTGATTCCACGCCCCACTTTGCATGTCAAGTAGGTGGCGATTACCGGCTGTTTCCGCGTAACGTTGCCACGGTGCTCCGCGATGCGGTGCGCCGCGGTGCGATGCGCGTAAAACACACTCTACCCCGAACCGTGCCGAAGGCGCAGAAAAAAAAGCTGGCGGCCGAGGCGCGTGGCGGCGCGTGGCGGCGCGTGGCGGCGCGTGGCGACGGCGCGTGGAGGCGTGTGCGCGGCGGAGTGCGCCTGGTCGCGCTGCCAGTGTGGCTGTATAGCACCGCGACGGCCAGTATCCCGGAATCTGCATGGCGTTCCGCTCGTCGGGACGCCGCCGCACGACACGCGTCACTGTCGGAATCTTAATTAGCACATTATAAAGTAGTTTTGCGTTGCACCTCATAAATTGTGATTTCGTATTCTTTTTCGCCGAGGCGCAGCGAGCGGCGGCGGCGTCGTCGCGGCTCGGGTTTCGCGGACTGTTTGCGAGCGGCGGCGGCGGGCGCCGGGCCGTGCCGCGCGTGCGGTACCGGCGGCATTTAATTAAACGATTTCCGTCCGACATGAAATACTGGGATGACATGTGACGTGCGCCGCGCCGCGTCTCCCGGCTGCGCCCGGCCGCCCGGACGCGGGCACGCCCCTCTCGGCGCTGTGCTGTGCGGTAGGCCGCGGCTGCCCGTGGCTTCCCGTGGTGGTGCCGCACTGAATCATGTCGCCGCGTCACGGGGGCCGCGCCGTCGACAACTTCATTAGCCCCCGCGCCGCCCCGCGGCCCTCGGCTGCCCCCGGCTTGCCCCCGGCGGACCCCGGCCCCACGCCCATAGAGCACCGAGGACACCCGGGGACAGTCTCGCGCGGGGGCCCTGGGCCCGGGGCCCCGCCGGGGGAGCTTCCGTGTCCGCAGGGGGCTCGGGGAGGCGGTGCAGGGAGGTGCCCGCGGCGGCAGCTGGTCCGCTGCGTCGCTCTGTCCTCTCCGTCTACCCGTCTCTCTCTCTCTCTCTCTCTCTCTCTCTCTCTCTCTCTCTCTCTCTCTCCCACTCTCTCTCTCTCCCTCTCTCTCCCGCTCACTACCGGACCCCCATCCCCGGCGCCCTCTCTCTCTCGGCAGCGAGGGTGCGGAGCGGAGCGCCGTGACGGGTAGGCCGCCCGGCGGCCCCGCGCGTCCAACAGGCGTGCCTACCCCGCCGCCTGCCCGCCCTGCCGCCGCCCGGACCTCCGGGGACCTCCGGGGACCTCCACTCCCTGCCGCCTGTCATCACTCTGTGCGTTAGCCGGGATTACATAATGACGGCGCTGCTGCTGCCGCCGCTGCTCGTCTCCACATTGTCTGCGCGCGCGTGTCAAAGGGTTGTTGTGCTGCGCTGTCTGCTCGTGCAGGTCCGCCTCTGTGTTCGGGGCCGCCGCCGCCGCCGCCCTGCTGTTCCGGTTCGCGCGGACCGGAATCCATTAGGGATCGATACATCAATGGCGTCGTGTGCATGACAATTATCCGTCGGGGCCGCTAATGGCGGACAAAAGCAGCGCGGCGGCGCAGCGGCGGCGCTGCAGTGGCACCCTGCAGTGCATGCTCCAGTGGGCCTGTCATATACTCGAGCAGCAGCAGCGGCGGCGGCGGCGGCTCCGAGCCGCGCAGACACACCCTCTTGCTCTCTCTCTCTCTCTCTCTCTCTCTCTCTCTCTCTCTCTCTCTCTCTCTCTCTCTCTCTCTCTCGTCCTGTGTCTTTGCCATTTGACAATATGCGTCGCCACCAACCTCCACGACCCGACAGCCAGTCGCCCTGACTGCCGCCCTGGGTCATTACTCCAATGCCACTTTTTACAATTGGCACACATTACCGCCGCCGCTTCTCTCTCTTCGTTTCCTCCCGGCGGGCATGGCACTCTAGCACGGCACTCTACATCCCCCCCCCCCCCCCCTTCCCCCTCCCCCACAGGCCGTGAGCCGCATCCAGATCAGCGAACGCCGCGCGCCGCACCGGCAAAAGGTGAAAGAACGCAGCCTGTATGCAGAGCGTATCCGCTTCATGTATCGCGCTCGCGGTTTCCCTTCGATCAATCATGGAAAGAGCACGTTCAGTTCATTCATACCTTCCCGCCCCCCCCCCCCTCCTTTCTCCTCCGCCCTCGGTCGTCATCACGATACCTCGCGGGCAACGCAAATCGATATATTACCATCGATATATCGGTACTCGGCCACAATATTTCTCTGCTCCGGCGGCGGATTACGGTGTGCACACGTGAGGTCTTCTGAGCCTGACGGGGTCCTTCACGTCCTCGGCAGGGCACCATAAAGGCTTCTCTCTCTCTCTCTCTCTCTCTCTCTCTCTCTCTCTCTCTCTCTTTCTCTCTCACTCTCTCTCTCTCTCTCTCCCTCTCCCTCTGTCGGCGGGTAGTACTTTAGGCGAACTCGGCACAGAGGGAATGCGCTCGTATTTGCCTACGCATAATGGCAGATGCTGCACATGTGATTCGCCCATTATCATAAACGTGTACGCATCTTACCTTGAAATCCTCGGGTTTTGAGCTGGAGGCGCAGCGCGCACGCAAACACATACACACAATGGACCAGGAGGAGGGAGACCATTAATGCGAGTGTGTGCGAGAGAGACAGAGGAATCCTCTCTTCTGATAACGGCGAAGCACTGCGCGGCGTGCTGTACATGACGGAAAACCAAAGGCCGGCCGCTGCCGCCGGTAAAGCAATGCGGGTCCCTGCCGATGTGTGCGGCGCGGCCTCCGCGCCGCGAAGGAGGGCTGGCCAGCCTTGGCCGCGGCGCCGCAGCGCCTCCGGTGAGAGCAGGCGGCGGCCAGGAACATGCCATAACCGACACCTCTCAATGAATAGTGCCGCGGACTCGAGCGGCACGGCGGTTCAGACCTGCGAGATTCGGAGGCCGTGCGGGGGGGGGGGGGGGGGGGGGGGGGGGGGGGGGGGGGGGAGCAGCGGTAGCCGCCGCCAACGGCGTGCTGCTGCTGCCGCTGGCCGCCGCGCACGCCGATGTTTATCTGTGCCGCGGGCCGCGGGGCAACTACTCCTGCCGCTGGAAACGCTCCTCCACGGAAACCAGCTCGCGGCGCGGGTCCGGGGCCCGCGGCCCGGGGCCCGGGGCCCGGCTGGCTCCCCGGCCCGCGCACCGCATGCCGCTGCTCCTACGGCACTTTAATTCCTGTTTTCTCACCTTGCAGGGAGCTGCGCGAGCCGTGCGGGGGCCGAGCGCGATGGCCCGGCGCTGCAGCAGCGGGGCGGCCGCGGGGGCCTGCGGGCCCGCGGTGCTGGTGCCGCCCCAGATCGCCGCGTGTCTCTCCGGAGGGCGCGGTCTGTTTGTTCCTCGGAAAACAATAACGATGACGCGTTTGACGTGGTCCGTCGGCGGCGGACGCGGGACCGGATCAGGGGCCCGCCAGGACCCCGCCAGCACCCGACCAGGACCCGCCAGGACCCGCCGGGACCCGCAGGCCAAAGTCGTGCTCCCGGAGAGGTACCGGTCAGCACGGGTGTCGGGCTGCGAAGGGGTAACCACGCCGTTTTCGTGTATTTGAGGCCCGCCGCCCTGACTTATTACGCCTCTCTCTCTTTCCCTCTCTCACTCTCTCTCTCTCTCGCTCTCTCACTCTCCCCACCCACGTTGTTGATCGACTCTCCCGTGGAATCCGCGCATTCGTCTCGCACCGCCGCCGCCGCCGCCGCCGCCACCTCGCCGCCGCCACGATTCCCCAGGTGTTCCACACAATTTCCGACGCCAATAAGGAAAACACCATCAGAAAAATCTCCATAAACACGATAGCCCGGGACGATAGCGCAAGTGATTAATTAATTCGATTAATTAAACGACGGACTACCGACAGGAAGGTAAGCCGGAGGAGCGAGTGGAGAAGCAAAGCGGGGACAGAGAGGGGAGGGGGCAGTGGAAGCGAGAGAGAGAAAGAGAGAGAGAGAGATGCACAACGGAGGGAAAGAACTTGGAAGCCAGCGGGTAGAACCAGGTAAAAACTTGCCTCGAATGAGATTGCCTGCCTTCCGTGTGTGATTCTGGTTTACAAGATGTTGGAATTCTCAAGGAATGATGGCGCACTTTAGTCCGGACGTCTCACAACTTGTTTTTAATTTTTTATTTCATACGCGCGGGCACCGAGGCCGGGGGCCGGGGGCCGGCCGCGGCGGCCACCGGCGCCCGCGCGGAACGCCCGTGTGGCCGCCGTGCCGGGGCCCGGGGCCCGGGGCGCTGCCGTGGCTGAGCCCGCGGGCTGTTGACTTCTTTAAATGCGCCTCTCTCGGAATTAGTGTTCCTAATTATCGCGAGGGAAGCGGCGCGCGCCGGAAATATAACACACGGAGCGGCGGCCGCGGCGGCGGCGCCCCTCGGCTGCACCGCGGCCCGCCCCGGCCCGCCCCGCCCCCCGCACAAGCATTACTGACCCAGTAACTCCTGGATTACATTTTCGTTTCTCGCGCGCCGCTCGCCGCGCCCTCTGCGTTCTCCAGGCGCGCGCGGACGCTGGAGCGGCTTGTTTTTCCAGGGGGACGCCGAACGTTTTTTCCCCGGCGCTGCGCGCGGCGCTGCTGCTCCAGGGTAAGAGGGAAATTTATGACCCGGACAGCCGCGAAACGTCCGAGTCCTGCTCGACATTTCGCGCGTTCCGAGAAATCGAGTGGCAAAAAAATAAATAAATAAAATAAATGGAAAAGCTCGTAATAAACTTGACCGCGGAGGAAGGAGAGAAGTTGGCAGCTGTTTGATTTGTGGTTCGGATGCCCCTGGCGGGACAATTAAAAAAAATCAAGGAGGCGGCGAAACGTTTTTCCAGGATCCTTGAAAAAGGAGAGGCCGAATGTCACCCCGCGGGGGGCCTCCTCGACGACTCCAATTCTTTTTTTTGTCTCGACTTGACATCCGTGACAGCGTCTCCGATCGCGCGCGCCACACGCCACAAGCAAAACATGGATCGAGTCGAAAAACGTCCTGGATGCGAACAAGTGCCCCGTGAGGCTGGCCCGCAGCCGCCGCCGCCGGCCGGGGAAACTGGACTCATCCATTACAAATCCACGTGCCGGCGGGTGCCAGCGGAGGCAAATGATGCACTAGACAGCTTCTGGCAAGGAGTGAGAATATGATAAATGCGGCCGATAAGGAGTGACACGACAACGGGATTTGTATTCCCAGCCCAAGCAGCAACGTTTCCATCAAAAAGCCTAAGAACACGACCCACGGGCCGGGCGGCGGCGGCCGGAGAGCAACCAGTTTGTTTCACACTCTCCTGGAGATGCCGGGGGCCGGGGCTCGGACCGGCGGCCTGGAAAGGGCATCATCTTGTTCCCCTCCTGTCCAGATCATCTTAAAAGTGCTATCTAATTCGGCTGTAAATTTTCGAGGCAGATACGCTAAAAGTGTACATTTGTCACGGGAGCCCCGCGCGTGCACGCGTGCCGCCGCCGCGCGCCGCGCAATCATGCGAAATGAGAAACAACATCACCTGCTGCATCGGCCTCATTCATTTCGCCCGCCTGTTCGTTCGTTCGTTCGTTCGTTCATTCATTCATTCAGGTGGCGAGAAATCACACGTAGGTTTTACGAGCTCGTTTACGTGACAGGCGGACAGGTGTCCCCGTAGTGCCCGGCCGCGGCCCCACGGACAACATAAAAATGGCGCTCTGCATGGGGATGGCCGTTTCCAGATCTGGCGCGGGGCGGCGGGGCCCCGCGCCAGATCTGGCCCCGGCTCCGGCTCTGCCCGCATTACCCCGCCAGCAGCAGCGGCGGCAGCAGCCGTGCTTCATCTCGCTGCGATTCCCGATCCACCGACAATCCTGCGGTCGTCCAGTCAGCATGCAGCGGTGGTGGGAGGCGTGCGAACGGCCCGGGGTCCTGGACGGCGGGGTCCCGGACGTAACGGGGGACCAAGACGCCCCGGACGCGGCCGCGGGGTCGTGAATAGATCGCGCACCCGGTGGAAACCGCTCCGCCCGCCACCGGCCGGCACCGGCCTACACAACACAATATGTTTGTGAGCTACTTGCGGAAAGAAAATACCCGCCTCTATCATCGCCGTCCGTCCCCACGCCGGTGCAATCGGAATCGTGCGCGGCCCCCGGCCAGTACTCGAACCCGCGACTGCGAGGCGCTTGGCACGGCTACTGGCTGCCGGCCGCCGCCGTGCGGATGTACAACACGCAGCGGCCAGGGCGGCCTGCCCGACAAAGGCCCTGGCCGGCGCTGTCGGGCACCCGCTCCCGCCGCGGTGGCGCGGCGCAGAAAAAGTGGCGGATAAATGAACGAGAAGACGAAATTTACGCGTCGCCAGCTCCCACAAAATACCCGCGGCCGGCCCGGGGACTGGCTGCTGCGGCTGCTGCAGACGCTGGGCTCCGACCTGGCGGGGGTCATTACCGTATTTCGCGTGCCGGAGGAAGGCCTTGTCCGAGGCGGCGGCGGCGGCGGTGTGGCGGAGGGGAGGGGGCCTGCATCGAACAGCGGCCGATCCGATGACGCCGAGACGGACGGGTCGGTAGCCGCCGGGCCCCCTCCTCCCACCGCCTGCAGCTCCGCTTGCCCGTGCTCATCCCACGGCGCGGGTTCGAATCCCGACCACGCCGGATTTCCCATTAATCGTCCTTTTTTCGCCATCGCGAATTCCGCAGCCGGTGGGCAGGCGGTGCGCGGCCGTACGAGGGCTCGGGGTGGGGCCGGGCGGCGGCCACTTTATAGAGCTGTAGGCCCAGGTACACAACACGGCCATGCCGTGCGGCCGCCGCCGCCGCCGCGCGCTGCGTGTGTTTCTCTTCATATTTCAGCGGCAGTTTGCTCGGCGTAAAGCACTCGTCGGCCGTGTAAATGCTGCACGGGGGCTTGTTCGCCCGCCCCTCCTCCTCCTCCTCCTCCTCCTCCTCCTCCTCCTCCTCCTCCTCCTCCTCCTCCTCCTCCTCCTCCTCCTCCTCCGCTCCCCGCTGGCGTCGCCGTGTCGCTCCGCGTCCCGCGCGCTTCGCCGATCGCCTGCGCAGATGAGCATGCGCCCGGCATACTCCTACCCAGAGCCCAGGCGGAGCGCTGCCCGCCTGCCGGGTAGGCAGCCGCCGCCTCCGCTCGCACCCGCGCCGCGCGGGCTGGCCTACCCCGGCAGCCGCAGGCGCCGTGCGGAGGCGGATCAGCACGGACGGCGGCGGCGGCGGCGACGGTTCTCGCTGCACTGCCGCGCCGCTGCCGCCGCCGACGCTCCAGTTCCCACGCGCCGCCGCCGCCGCCGCCGCCGGGGAACGTCGCGGGGCTCTCCTCCTCCTCCTCCTCCTCCTCCTCCTCCTCCTCCTTCCTTTCAGGCGGCGAAGAAGGTGCGCGCGATTATAATAACAGGAAGAACGTTTTGTGCGCGGAACCGCAGCAGCAGCAGCAGCGCGTCGACCGCAGTCATCGATACGGGACGCGCAGCCACCCGTACGTGCTCGGCGGGGTGCTGCGGCGGGCGCGGGCCGGGGCGTGCAGACCACGCAGCGCCGCGGGGACAGACGGCACTCACTCGCGCGTACCCGCGTTTCTACCGGACACACACGCACTTGCGTTTATGCATGTGAAATGTCCGCGCTCCGCTGTTGCGTCGCTTCAGCGTCGTCCTCGCCACTCTACGTCGATAGCGGGCGGCCGTGGCTCGACGCCCACGCCCCTGCGGTGCCCCGCTGCAGTGCCTTGCTGCGGTGCCTCCCACCGCCGCAACCACCCACCCTCCCGCCCGCTACTCCACGCGCCTTGCTGTTGTGGACCTCAATGGAGACTCCCTTTCACCTGCCGTCGTGTGCGGACGTGAAGAAAAAAAAATTCTAGATAGGGAAGAAAGAACGGGGGAGTGCGGCTGTCCATTTGCGTGTGTGTGTGTGTGTGTGTGGTGCACGTCCGCCCGCACTCGCCGGTGTGTGTGTGTGTATGCATCCTTCACTCGAAAAGACTGAAACTATCTCCCCTACCACACACACACACACACACACGCACAGTCGCGATGAAGAGATAGAATGCAGTACAAACCATTACGCCGCGAGTCGCGAGTCCGAGAGTAGTACCCGCGTGATAACGGAAATGAACTGCCCCTCTCCCCGCCCCTCCCGGCCCCCTCCCTGCCCCTCTCACCCCTCCCCGCCACTCCCGGCCCCTTCCATTCCGCCGCCGAGTGTGCGAATGGCCTGCGCGGACCTCGCACTGTGCAAACCGGGACGTGTGCTGCCGCTGCAGCTACCACTACTGCCCTAAAGGCATGTGGGAGGGGGGAGGGGGGCGGGGTAGAACGCGTGTGTGTTTATATTTCCCGCGAGGGCGGCGGAAACGGCTGGATCCGGCTTTTGTGATTCTTGAATTCTTCCCAACATCCGGTCTGAGTTTCAGCGGAATACCTTATTCCGCGAGACGCGGGAGGTGTCGTGGTCAGAGAGTTTTCAACATAAATGAGAAACGGCCGTCCTTTACATGCTGCAATCTTTTTTTGGACAAACTCCAACGAGTGCAGTATAGTAAGTAGTGCAGCAAGTCGGGGCTCACTCTGCTAGAGGCATCGGACGTGCCTTATGGGAGGCAACGGCAGCCGTGCACCTCTACTGCACTACTGCCTGTGACGAAAGAGCAGAGGCGGCGGCGCTCTATGTCCGTCCTCGTCCCACCCGCGCAAAGTAGTGTGTGCGGCTGTCTCCCTTGCACCCTTTATGGACCGGGACGGCGCGCGGCGATGCGCCCTGCGGACACACGTGTGCGTGTGTGTGTGTGTGTGTGTGTGTGTGTGCAGAGTGCACAGAACAGAGCGCCGTTTAGTCCCAGCTACAGGGAAGGTGGATCAAGTGACGCAGTTTGTACCGGAGCTCCCGGTCGTCTTCGCCGTCGTCGTTCAGTCTGCCCATCCGCGCAGCGACGCCCCGCGGTCCGCACCCTCTCGCCGCGTGCACACGGAGGCCGAGGGCCATTCGCTCATGTGAAACACGACTTTTGCAAAAGCGCCGTCCGCTTTCGCGGCGACATTTTCTCGCGGCAAAAGCAGCGCGCCGCGCAGTCCTACCTTGGATGTGTTCACCCGCGCGGTCCGGGGCGGCAGGGGGAGACATTTGTCCGCGCGCCATGCATCTTGAGAGACTTTGTAACGGGCCTCTTATATGCGACCGCCTCCACGTGTACTGCAAACACCCTAACGAACACGGCCTGCGTCGCGGCTTCGTCCGGGCCTGGGCTCTGCCCCGGCTCAGGCCAGCCCTGCCCGGCCCTGCCTGCGCTTGCCTACGCACGGGAGGGGCCGTTGCTCTAGCTGCTGTGCGCCGGGCTGGCCAGCCGAGTGCGAACGTACGTCACACGGAAAGTGTAGTTTCGCGTGATGTTATGTTTTGCTGCGCGGCGCCGCACACACACACACACACATAGCGGGGCTCGCGGGCGGAGAAAATACCCTCGTTTATTGGAATGATAACGCGCTTCGTGTGCCAGCAAGCGGGCCGCGCGTGTAAACTTTTATGGCCGGGTAGCACACGTCGTATTGAAAATAAACCGAGGGAGGGGCGGGGGGGGGGGGGCGCGGAGGTGCGTCGCTCTCCGCGAAACCTGAACGAAAAACTCCCGGGTGAGCAGGGCGTTATTTGTAACCGAGTGTGTCGCTCTCTCTATCTCTCTCTCTTCGCCATATGGATATCGATCTCTGCCCATGGATGCCCCTTCTTTTCACTTCTCCTAGCGCGTACACCAGTGCGGTACTCTCTATTTATTTCTTTTAGCGCCCGCGCTATAAGTGCTCCCGATTTTCACATTCGCCGCGCACCGCCCTCTACTTCTTCTTCCACTCGCGCCGCGATATTAAACGTTTTACGACGCATTGAGCGTATTTAATCTCCCACATTCTAATTACTGGATGCATACTGCACGATCCATTACCGGCAGCAATCGCCGCCGCCGCCGCCTCCAGCAAAGAAGCGTCGCCGAGCGGCTCACTATCTTCGGCTGGAATGCTGCGCTGTGCTGCGGGGCTGCGGCAGGGGAAGCTGCGCCAGCGGAGCTGCTACCCGTGTTTAGCATTCTACTTTGTAGTTTCTCGCGCTGCCGCGGGACGGCAGCACCGGCATCAGAGGAGGTGCTATATTGTGTGGTGCGGGGCAATATAGTAATTGGGTTGGCCTCGCGACAATGTATCGTACGTGCTTTACGGACGATCCCTCGGCTCGTGTCGTGAGCGTCGACCGTCACAAACAAGAGGCGCACGGAGCGCAGACGGAGCGGGGCGGTGCGGGGCGTTGCGGGCCCCCGGCGGACCCACCGCTGCTCAAGGGATGACCCGCCGCGCGGTTCCTGACATTTCCCGCCCCGCGACATCAATTAGATGCTGCACCCGACGGCGCCGGCTGCAGATTCGGATCCGTTTGCAAGTGGTTTGGATGGGTGCGAGAGAGACGCGGCCCAATCCGACTGCGGCAGTGCGACAGGGATGCCCGCGAACGGGGATGCCCGACCGGCGGGCGTCTCTCTTGCACTGCCGCAGTGAAATGGGGCGTCCTGCGTTCGTCTCTCTCGCACTCACGGCCAGACTGCCACCGCGCTGATGAGGCTCCCCGCGTCCTGCGTGACAAACTCCCCGCCGGGAAGCGGCAGGGCCAGCGGCAGGCCGGGCGACACGCCGCCGCCGCCGCGCCGGCCGCTCGCAAAATGCCAAACCGTACGCAAAACGCAGCGCGCCAAGACCGGTAGCGGGCCGGGGCCCCGGGCCCGCCACGACACGTCCACTACTTTACGAGGTGAAACGGCCGCCGAAACTGCCCCGCGGAATTCACCCCCCGCTGCGCCCTGCTGTGCCCTGCAGCGCCCTGCGGCGCCGCCTGCCGTTCCCTTGCGGCGCCCTGCTGCCTCGCGCGCCGACAAATTTCTCATCCTGGCAGGTGGCTGGAGAGGTTCTCGGCGGCAGCGCGGCGTTCCTGTTGCAGTCTGCGCGGACCACGCGGTGTGCGCATGCGCGTCGCGCCGCGCGCGGGACTTTTGAATATTCTGATTTCCGGGGCCGCCGCCGCCGCCGCTGCCGCGCGACGAGACGAGACGGCACCCTCTCTACAATAAGAAATATGGCATCGTACCGCCTACAGATAAATCAAGTCGTGAATAATATTTGTTGAGTACATGTGTGTGATGTGTGCGAGTGCGCGCGCGGCCGGCGGACACAGCTAGAGATCCCTCGGAGCGTGACATTGCGTCCGGACAGGGCGCTGCCGGTACCGGGAATAACGAACCCGGAGCGAGGCGATGCGAGGCGAGGGGTAGTTGAGCCCGGGCCGGGGCTGGCCGGCGCGGCCTTCCTAATGCAACGGCCCCGTACTCTCTGCTGCGGGCTGCGGCCCCGGCGCCTAGTCCGGTCCACTTCTGTGTGTGGCAGCGCGCTGATGGGTCACGACTGACCAGCTCCGCGCTGCCCCGGGGACCCCTTCCCGAAGGCCCTGCTGCCGACGGCCAGGTGCTGACGGCCAGGTGCTCCGCCAGGCCCCACGGCGGCCTCGGACACTCGGCACGCGGGCCGTGGGTGTAAACCAGGCCGAAACGGACAGTGGCAGGGCGATCGCCCGCGGCGCCGCGCAGCAACACACACACACACACACACACACACACACACGCACCAATACGAATCTGCATCTCCCGGCGGCGGACGGGAACCCGAATGAGAACGCATATGATTTGAATTCCACTTTTGGAGAGAATATCAGTATGTCTTTCGGGTGTCGGCGGCGCGGCGGACCGACCGGCCGGCGTCGTGACGCAACGGCTGTCCCGCCTTCTGTTCCGCCTGTTTCCATCCGCGCTTCGGTTTTTTTTCGTGCGGCTTCGCGGGGATTCCACGCAGGCAGGCCGCGCCGCCGTGCCGCGCCGCCGACGTCTGCCGCTTTGCTGGAATCACGGCAGCAAAACGCCTCCCGACGCGCCACGCGCGGCCGGATCTGACGGGCTTACATGATTTATCTTATCCGGCGACCGGCTCGCCTTGCGCGCGCCGCGGCGTGGCGCAGCGCCGTCCAGTCTTCCCTCCAAAACCGAGTGCTGCGCGGCGGCGGTGGCGCCCGAGTGGCCGGAGCAGTGCGCCGCCGGGGGGCACCGGAGGGCGGCTGTGACCCGCCGGGTCCGCGCCAGGCGGCAGGAAGCTGTGAGAGCCGAGACAGAAGGCCCGGCCCCCGTCGGACCACTGCGACGACGCTCCGGGAGAGGTACGGCAGACGCGTGCCTCATGACACCTTCCCGGTGCTACAGGCTCCGGCCGGGTGCCTCACCCGCCCAACTATCCAACAACTTTCAATTCGTCCTGCTCTGTGTGGACTTCTGTCCAGAACCGTTAAAACCCGGGGCCTTCTTTTTTAATCTTCCGGCCGAGCCGAGTCGCTGCTGCTGCTGCTGCTGCCTGGTTTGAGATACGGCACAGGGTAAGTTTACTCTCCGGACCTCGCTGCGGCCTCTGCCTGCCCACACACACACACACACACACACACACACACACACACCTTCACTTCTTCTTTACCTCCTCGGGTAAGAAAGGCGCAGCAAAGCCTTATTTCCCTTCTTGCCCCGCCGAGACGACAAAAAAATATCATAAGTCCGTCTGATGATGGTCGCCTCGTTAGAGCACACACACACACACACACAAGGCCTTATACGCTTCGGTCTCCGATTAATAACAATTTTTTTTTCACATATTGGCATATTTATTTTAAACGAGGCAGGTGGTGCCCCTATATCCGCCCGGCCCGGCGTCCGCCCGCCTCGCTCAGGGCGATGTCAGTCGGCGTGGACCGGCACCGCAGCCCGGCACCGGCCCGCACCGGCCCCGCACCAGACGCCCAGTTTTATATGGAAACACACCGCGCACCAGCACACTTTACTTATTTATGATAGAGCGCGGGCCCCGCAGCCCCGCAGCCCCGCAGCCGCACCACGGCAATTAGATTGGAATTATACAAACCCTTTTCCATATATCCGTTTCCCTTTATCTTTGTATATTTTTTCCCCCTCGGCAGAACGGCTGACTCCTTCCGATGTGTTGTTTCGCCGCATCGCGCCCTCTCTCTCTCGCTCTCTCTCTCTCTCTCTCTCGCTCTCTTCCTCCCCTCTCCCCCATCTCTCCCCTTTCCATCTGGGAGTCTACCCTGAATGTGCTATTCCTTGCGGTCGTTCCGCCCCCACCCCCTCCCCTCCCGTATAAAAGCTGTTGCAGACCTAGATTGCACAGGATTTGCGTTTCATTCGCCTCCATTCCATGTAGTTTGCGGTTTTATTGCTATATTGTATACTGTTCCATTCAGATCTTGGCCAGAGAGAGAGAGAGAGGAGAGAGAGAGACACTGAGTGCGTGCATCCGCTTGAGTGCAAGTGCACGCAATTTGTTTGAAACTAAGCTGGCATTATATTGGAAAAACAGTTGCAGGTCGTGGTTTGAAGCCGCGTGAGCGAGGGCATGGCTCGACTATCCTCATTGCCTACACACACACACACACACATTACCTCTCTGCGGACGGCTAGTCTGTCCCTCGCGAGAGAGTGTGCGCGTATACAAACGCACTAGGAAAAATAATGCACCAGTTCCGATCGCCGTCACAACTCGCGATTACTGGCCAGGCGGACGTATTATATCGAGTCGGCCTCGGCGGCGGCGGCGGCGGCGGCGGCGGCGGCGGCGGCGGTGGCGGGTACGAGCTGGCCAAACACATACATACAGGCCTGCCGAGCCCAGCCGGGCCTCCTAGCCTCGGCCGAGCCCCCGGCCTCGGTCCGGGACCCACCAGGAAATTAATGAAGACAGGTATATTGAGGGAAAAGATGATTTTATACAACCAACAGCGACAGGCTTTCCTTCACACGGCGCCACTATTTCATAAAGTTTTCAACAACAGCGCGCCCGCACACACACACACACACGCACAAACACACACAGACACACACACACACGCGCACGTGAGCGCGCGCGTACGCGAACCAACCGGAAAGGCATATGATCGGAACCCCGTCAAGACGCTTGTAATTTTTCCCCTAAGCGGTCCGCACCACTCGTAAAATATGCCCAGATAATGAATAGGGGACCTGCTGCTCTTGTGGTGGTCGTGGTCAGCAGCGCACACACACACACACACACACACACGAGCCGTCTGACAGAGAGAGAGAGAGAGAGAGAGAGAGAGAGAGAGAGAGAGAGAGACTGCAAGGCGTCTGCTGTTGCTTTTCGAACCCATTTTCTACGACGCTATGGATGGGCGCCCCTTTCGCTAATGGTCGGATAATTTGCGTATTAAGCATGGCACGCCGTGCGCACACGCAACACACGCACGCTGGACGCCATTTCTCACGAGCTGCTCGCTCCGGCGGAAAGCGTCGCGTTCTCGGCAGAACAGGAATATTGACGAACCCGCTGACGGCACCACTTAGTTTTGTGGGTGAGTGGAAATAATAAACGTGACGCGCGCTCAGGGGTACCCGGCTGCTGCCGGTGCTGCAGCGTCCGTTGAGTCGGGGCTGTCACTCCAGCGAGAGGGCCGCGGCCCCGTCATTGTCACCGACCCCGTGACGTGCCATGCTTGGGCCGAATGCCATATTTGTGAGGCGGCGACGAGCCCCTGCTTGTGCGTGCTGCTGGCACCGACCTCAGAGCCCCCCCCCCCCCCCCCCGCTCCCCCCGGATACCGTACTCCGTCGTCGGGGAGCTTTCCTGAACGCGCAATGCATGTGCAATCCATATCTGTATAGTACCGACCGCCGCCGCCTTCCACAATCGTGCCCCCGGGCCCCGTGCCCCGCGGGCAGCGGCCCGCACCGGACCGTCGCCGCGTCACGTTTAGTAGCCGCTCCGCCCTCCCCGTCCAGCCGCGCAGCAGCGTCTCGGGTTCGAATACCGCTCCCGAAGGAACGGCGCATTTTCTTTTTTTTATTTATCTGGGCCGGTCTCCGCGGTCATGGCGTTTCTCGTGTTGCCATCCGGCCACGCTGCTGGGGGTCGCCCCCGCCGCCGCCGCCGCCGCCGTCGTCGCGGGGCTTGTATTCGCACGGGCCTCACGTTTCAGAGTGCAAAAGGCAAAAGGCCCTCGGTGATAAGTAACGCGTACTCGGCTCGGCCGGGGCCGCCGGGCTCCAGTGTCAGCGCGCTGAGTTATTGAACGCCCGGCTATCACAGGAACGCGGAACGTCACAGGCCCGGCGCCGCGTGCTCACGGCCCTCTCGCTTTGTCCCGTCCGCCGGACTCGGCCGCCACTCCCTGTGCGCCGCGCGCCGCGCGTGCACCAGTTCGGGCCGAGCAGTGCTCCGAACAAGGCGCCCGCCGCGCCCCCCTGCGGGACCGGAGGCGCCTCTTCCTCACGGAAGCCGAATTGAGATGCCGCCGCCGCCGCCCGCCTCGCGGCCTCGTGCGTTTACGAGTTTTGTAGTGAAGAGGTGTGTTCGGCGCGGCTTAACGGCGTCGTACCGGCTGTAGCGCAACGGCACAGAGTTGTTCAACAAGTTGCCTGCGCTGCCCGGCAATCTTTTTATTGTTATTATTATTTTTCCCTCCCAAATAACGCACACACACACACACATATTCGGTGGCTTCAAATTAATCCCCTCTTCTCGCACCCTCTGCCCCGCCGCCCCGCACGGCGGGTCCGGCGGGGATATCGACACGGTTTCTCTCAGCTTTTCGGGAGACAGTCTCGTCCGGCCGCGGACTGTGATCGGAGCGTCGTCATCGGATGTCCTCCTAGACCGCACGGCACCGCACCGCACCGCACGGCAGCGGCGGCGTGTCTCCGTCCCGCCGCCGCCGTGGGAGCGGACACTCCCGGTCAAGGAGCCTCGGTGCACCGTCCGTGCGCCACGCGTGGGACACATCCCGGCCGTCCGGTCGGGGTCCTTGCGGCTCCGGGCCCCGCAGGGCCCCGCAGGGTCCCACAGGGCCCCGCTGGGGCTGTAACCCGACCCTTCCTCCCCCGGGGTCCCCCGCGCAACTACCCGGGGCCCTTCTTGTTCTCGCCACCCGGAGGAAATTACCGCCGCAAAAGTAACTTTATAGCCGGGGAGTGTTTTTATTTTCCCAAGACGAGGAGTCCCCGCCTCTCGTTCTCTCTCTCACTCACACTCTCTCCGCCTCCCGGGGACCGATATCTGTCTCGCTCGGCGCCCTCGTGTGTATCCGGGGAGGAAGCCCCCTCGGCAGGTAACCGATATCCCACGGGCGCAGCACTGACCCCGGCACACACACACACGGCCGAGACGGTCCGGCACCGTTGCGTCACGGGGCCAGCAGCCCGGCACGGAGCCCCGGCACGGAGCCCCTGCGCGGCAGGCCGGCCCGCACGGCACAGCCGCCGCGCGGGCGTGCCTACCCCGGCTCCGACAGGGGCCGAGGCGCTGCCTTTGCAAGGCCGATCCGGCCGCGTCGCCCCGTGCAGCTCACGGACTGAGCACGCCACTCGGAGTAAAGGCCTTTGTCGGGAATTATTGTTTGCACGATTCCTTCCCGGATTTCTCGATCGGAGATAGACGCGGCAGTGCGCGCGCCGCGCGTATTAAAGTTGGCATTGACTCGGCACGGCGCGCTGTTGCCACGAACGAGGGCACTACATTTGCCGATCTGTCACGGAGACACTAAAAATACGCCTCCGCGCGCCGTCGACCTTCCCGCTCCCGAGTATTTGCCACAGCCGCGACTGTTCTCGCGGATTTACGCTGATTTCGGAACTGAATCGTCGCAGTGGAATATCTCCACCGTCGATAACATGTTAATCCGTTTTCGTTGTGTGTTTTGCTCGTGTCGCGGCGGGGCGTGCCGACGTGGCGATGCGAGCCCAGCTGGTCTAATTGCTTTCGGGAAACCCGTTTCAGCCGAAAAATGGGCGCGGAGCGCGGCGCGCGGCCCGCGTGCGCGCAGCGGCGCGGCGTTTTCCGAGCGTTCCACTTTTATTATAGTTTACTGCCAACATTCCCCTGTTTTGGAGGTGTTAAAATTTATGGGCCGCGTTAATTGATTCTAATTAAAGGTGAGGGTATCGGGTAACCTGAGGTTTTGGGGGCCGCTCGCGGCGAGGCAGGCGCGGCGGCGCGGCCGCTCGGCCCTCTGCCTTTGACTAATTCAGAAAGTGCGTTGAATGGATATGAGCGAGAGGCTGCGTGGCTGTGGGGCTCGGACAGGCCCCCGCGGCCGGCCTCTGGGCGGAGCGGGCACGAGGCAGGCGTGCTGCAGGCGTGCTGCAGGCGTGATGCAGGCGTGCCTTCGGATACCCGGAAGCACGGAGACAATTCGAGGACCCAGATCACCACACTGCGGACCGCGAACGGGGAAACAAAACCGGTTCCCGCCGTTGTTTTTAATAAAAGTGCCCCTCCGCGCTGCGGCGGTGGCACCTACCCGAATTATGACGGCGACAGCAATACGCCGGTAATGGCCCCTTCCACTCGGGATACGTTCTCGTTTACCGCACGGGGCCCCCGCCGCATTTTTATAAGAGTTTATTGATGCGGGCGGCGCGCGGGTGCGGCACTCCCGGGGAAACTCGCTTCATCCACTCCTGTACCGCGCGGTTTTCCTGAAACGGCATGCGACCAGGATGAGGGATGGTGCTTGCTCTCGGGCCAAATCGCTACCCGCCGCCGCGCGGTCGGCAGCCAGGCGGCCAGTCAGGCAGTCAGGCAGCCAGTCAGGCAGCCAGCCAGCAGCCAGTCAGGCAGCCAGCCCGCCGGTCAGCCTGTCGCGCTGGGAGCGGCGGCGGCGGAACTTGGCGTCGTCGGCCGCCAGCTCCGCGGCGGGCGCGCGGGAGAGCAGACTACGTAATACTCCTCACCACTCATACCTTTCCGTCCGAGAGAAAATGACCGCGAGGAACCAGAGGCGGAAAAATAATCCAACGGGCCAGTTACACTCGCTTTATTATTTATTTACCTCCCCCCACTCCGGTCGCTTTGACTTCCGCCTTGTGACACTAATCCGTGAATTCGGAGTTCTACTTTAGTGCGCTCCTCCCGCCGGGCTCTAATTGTCGAGCAGGAAGCGGGCAGGTGGCCGCCAGAGAGCGCTGCCGTGCCGCGGTGGACCGCACGACGCCCGCGACAGGCACCCAGGCCCCTGCTCACGGTGCACTGCTTGCGGCGCCTCTGCAGCCGCTGGCTTTTACGCGCTCCTTGCAGACGACGGTTTCGGCGGTGCCGCGCCCGCGCCCCGGTGGTCCCGGCCCCCGCTGCCGCCCCGCGGGGGGCCTCGCACCTGTTATCACTTTGCCGCCAACGCGCAGGTTCTTCTTGACGAGTTAGCGAATTGGCCGCACGGGCGGCGGAGGCGGCGTGGAGGCGTCGTCGCCGGCCTCCTCGTTTGCGGGACACCGCGATGACGACAGTGCTGCACCACCGCGCGCGCCTCGCCGCAACTCGAGCGGACTCGGGGGGAATCGTCACAGAAAAAAAAAATGGTGTCGCGGATGGAGTGTGAGTCACCGCGTCACGTGGTGCGGGGTGCCCGGACCGGGCCGTCCGTCAGCGAGTGTTGACTGCACATCGTGTAACAAGGCGAGGCACCCGCCCCGCACCAGCGTGGCGTGGCGTGGCGCGGCACGGTCGGTTTGATTTCATTAGGCGGGACCTGCAGCACAGGCCGCCGCCGCGGGCCGCGCCGCGCCACTCCGCGCCCGCCCGTCCGCCCGCCCGGGCCCCTCGGTAATGGAACTTTATAGCGACTAGTTTATGATGCTGCGTTTCTAGAAAGACACGAAAACCTGAAAAAGAAACGGGGTGCGGAGGCAGCAGGCAGCGGCCGACGCTGGCTGGCTGCTAGCTTATTAGAGGCGGGGCTGGCGCCGCGTCAGCGGTGAAGATGCTGGACATACTTCCCTGCGGTCGTCCGCCAGACCGCGTGTGTGTGTGTGTGCTGGTATCAGGTTCTGATAAGGTCACGACCCAGTGCCGCGCCGCCGCTGCCGCTTCCTTCCGGGAATACCCGGCTCGTTCGTATGCCCGGGACCGGGAGACTCACACACACACACACACATACACGCACACATACACACACGCGCGCAAGCTGACGCTCCGAAAGAATGCGATAGGAGAGAGGCGAGAGGTGAGGCGCACCGAGAAGAGGAGGAGGAGGAGGAGGCCACACCGTCGACAGACAGACCAGACGGCGGCCGCGGCGCGAGCGCCGTTTCGCGCACTTTTCATTGCGTTTTGCCCCGTTCTCCCCGGGCTTCCATTAAACTGCTAATGCGAGGTGCGGGGCAAGTGCAGTGCGGCGCGGAGGCCGCGCCGTGCAGTGCCTCCGACGCCGCCGACGCCGACGCCGCCGGGCGTCGAATAAAGCAACATATCGCCCGCATCTGTGCGCGGCCCGCGGCCGGGCGTTAGCGTGCATGGGAAGCCCTGCCGCGGAGCGCCTTGTCATTCCCACTGGCCTCGCGTTTTGTCCGCAGTGGGCCGCGAAGATAGGGAAGACGACTCTCGAGGTCCGCCGCGTGGCTGTGCAGCCCGCTCGCATTTACCCACCCGCGCCGCCGCCGCCGCCGCCGCCGCCGCCCTGGCCGAATTAAATTAACCGGAGTAAATGAAACGTCGCACCGTAATGACGCGCCGGAAGTCCTCTGCTCTCCGGGCCGACGCCGGGCGTCTCCAGGCGGCAGGCGTCCGGAATGAAGCGTCGCATTGTTACTCCGGCGGCGGCGGCGGGATCGGCGGCGGCCGCGGCGGCTCGGACACACTTCCTGGGGGGTCACCCGGAGGCTCCGGGGCCGCGGCGGGGGGAAACGGGGAGAAATCAGAGGCCGCGGCGGAGCAGGCGGAGCTGAGGCGCGCCGAGGAGAGCCCGGCCCCGCGTCCGGCCCCGATGAGGTTAAGTACGTTTGGTCAAGTTTAAGATTCAATTGAAGGTGACGACTTCCCACGGGAGAGGGGAGCGGCCGCGGGCGGCGCTGCGTCGTTTCAGAGAATACGGCCAGCAGCGGCGGCGCGCCGGTGTTGGGCCGGAGGGGGGGGGGGGATATCGCCGTATCGCGCCCATCCCGCGCAGCGAGGCGCGCACACACAGCCCTCAATGATTCAGAGGGCCAGCCAACATTTTTAAAGTTCTAGTCCATCAAACGACGTCGTCTTTAATTTATCTCTTCATTTTGAGCGCGGAGAGGAACATTCCCCGGGTCGGAATTATGTTGTAAAGCCGGCGTTTATTTCGCTTTTACCGCGCGGCCATCCCCGGCACTGCGTCTTACAAGCCGTACGCAAACTCGGGGCGGCGGCGGCGCGTCGGCCGGCGCTGGGCTGCTCTCAGACGCGGTGTTGTAGTGCCTCGTCCCGGCCGCGGCCGCAGCGGCGGGGGAAAAAAGCAGGGGACGAATCTAATGGCGGAGATCATCAAACAGAGAAAACAAGATAATTCCAGGCGCTTTCCGGGCTGGCCTTTCAGGGTGGATTCCGTTAATGAAACGTCTATTTTGTTACGAGCGCGGGGGCTCCGGGCGGGACCACCGCCTTGCTGTGTGTCTGCCCGCGGGACCGAATCCAAGGATATCGCCGTCAAAAGCGGAGCTGCGAGGCCGCGGGGCGCGCGGCCGGCTGTATAACCTTTTGTTACAATGCTTCTCCAATCAGCGACCCGGCCCCCGCGGGCCCGGCGCGGCCCCCCGCGGCCCCCCGCGGCCTGTGGCGGCTGCCGGCGCTCTCGGCCGTCGATTGTCCGGCCGCCGGTATTCAGTAATTGGGCAGCAGGATCGCAATGAGGCCCGGCCGGCAGCCGCTGCACCGTCATCCCGGTGGGGGGGAGACTCCGGGGCGCCGCGCGGGTAGGCCGTCCTGCGGACGCGGCGGCCCGCGGGCTGCCCACCAGGCGGCCGTCGGGCGCGGACGCGCCGGGAGCACGGCGCCGCCAAGATGAAGACGCGTGTCGGCCGGCCGCCGGACAGGCCTGACCTGGTTATTATTCGATATCCTAGAATCTGAGACCGGCCGCGGCGGCGGCGGCGGCGCGGGGACCGGGCTGTCGTGTTCGTCTCCGGGAACACCGGTTTTCCGTCGATGATCGAAAACGCGGCGGCGGCGGCGGCGCGCGGCCCGTCCTGAAAGGGCATCGGATTCCGTCCGCGACGCCGGAGCCGCTGCAGCCGCGCGCCGCGCTCCCAGCGTCCCGTACAGCTCCTGCTCCGCCGCCGCCGCCGCTGCAGTTTCGGCCCGCTCCTGTTGCCGTCCTCCGCCTCCTCGGATTTGTCGCGTCTCGCCGCGAGGAAAGTCTTATCCGCCATCATTGTGTGGCGGGCGGCCGCTAATTGGGTGTCGAAATGCCGCGGGCCGCCGTGGAAGGTTACCGGACCGGGCAGCGGCGGCGGCGGCGTCGTCGTCAGCGGCACGAGCGTAAGTTTCACGTCCGTTCGGAACACCCTGTAAAGTGGCTGTCCACTCCGACGTCAACGGTTTCGTCAGCACTTTTTCGTCCTTGCCGCGGGTTCTGCCTTGCAATGGTGGCACCGCCAGCTGGTGTAGCAGCGTCTTCGCGTTTCCCCAAGTCCGGCAGTGGATCGCACTGCGGCCCGCACTCCGTACTCCCCCTCTCTCCTCCCGTTTCGCACTTCCTCCGCAGTGTCACAACTCGCAATAAACACAGCAGCTCTCGGGGAAACGCGTTATTTATATAGACGTTCAGTCGCGCGATAAACGCTTGCACACGGACACAGAGGGCCCGTGCGGCCGCGCGGCCCCGGACCGAGGGAGACGGCGCGGCAGCAGCGGCGGCGGCGGTGGCCGCTCGGCGACCGTATGCGGCCATATGCGGCCGTGCGGGCCGGCCAACCGGCCGGCCGCAAGGTGATATACATTTATGTATAAATCTGTAGATACGTGGAGTCATATATACGGTATAGGGTACACAAACAAGTGGTACGGGCGACGGCGGCGGCGGTAGCGGCGCGGTGCGGGGGCCGGCGGGGGCGCGCGGGGAGGGCAGGGCACACCATAAATGTGTAAAAGTCGTCGATTTATGATGGCAGAGGGCCCAGCAGGCCCGGCGCACCAACACGCACGGCACCCGCAGGACCTTAGCACGGTAGCGTGCCTCGCGGAGGCAGGGACCACGGCCGGGCCCACGGGCTGATCACTCTCCGATAGGAAGGACGGCCGCGACTCCGCGACGGCCGGCTCCGGCGCGCTTCCGTTCCCGTCGGGGACCCGGCCCCGCGCGTGCCCGGTCAATTTGTCCAGCGCCGATAGCGGAGGCGCCGGGAGACACGATAACGCCCCCTTATCAGTGTGTGGCCGCGTGGGACGCCATCCCCCCCGGCCGGCGGACTGAAACGGCCTCAAATATAACGAAAACATTTTAGTGCGGCGGCGTCCTGCCGTTATCTTATTACAGGTGGCCGCCTACTGGAACGCACGCCGAGCCTCCCGCACCGCCTGGCCGCTAGTTTATGCGCCTTTTTTTTCGTGCGTTTATCTGGATCGTCTGCGGACGAACAGCTGAGAGGCGTCGTCGCCGCGGAGTGCGCGCGATTCCCGAATAACGAAAACTCGGCCCGATTAATTACTCGTCACGAGAGCGCGCGGGGCCCGAGCACGCGGCGCGGCGGCGCGGGTCTCTTGCCGCCGCGCCGCGCGGCCCACAGACCGTTGCACCGAGGGAGCGCGCGGCCCGCTCCGCAAAACGGAAAGTGCAGCCCAGCCTCGCGGTGTGCGGCGGTGCAGTGTGGAGCCCCCGGGCGGCAGCGCCCCGCGGCAGCGTCCGCCGCCGCCGCCGCGCTCCGCAGGATCATCTCGTTTGCTTAAATACACGCGCCGCTTCCGATCTGCGCGCTCGCGAAACGCTCGCGAAGTCGCCGCATTCCCCACGCCGCCGCCGCACCGCGCGGTTTCGTCGCCTAATTATCGTCGTTACACGGCCGCCAGCGCGACGCCGCCACTCCAGGGGGGCGATAAACATGCAAATCGAGGCGCGCGCGTCGCCCGAACGCCAACGGCGACTTTGAACAAGCCCGCGGGGCCGCTGGGCCCAGAGCAGTCCAGCCCTTCCGGGAAGGAGAAGACAGATTTACGAAGTTTTATTTCCGCAACGTTTCCGCGTTTTCCTGGTTTTTCGGTGTGCGTCATGAGAGTCGGCAAAGTATTCCTTGCGCGCGTGAGAACGAAGTGCCGCCACGCCGCGCCTCGCATCGCATCGCGGAGGTCACCGGCGCGATTTGTTTACCTTAATTAGTTACACCTCTAACCTCCTCCCTCCCTCCCTCCCTCCCTCCCTCCCTCTCTCTCTCTCTCTCTCTCTCTCTCTCTCTCTCGCTCTCCTCTCGCAGAGGAGTAATTAATGGGGCATAAACATCGCCTCTCTTTCTCCCCCCCGCGTCCAGCCGTTCGCACGGCGGCGGCGGCGGCGGTGCAGCCGGTGGGAGGGCCGCGACACGACGCTGGTGCCGCGGACACACAACCTCCCCCGCAAGTCCGTCATCCATCACCCTTCCGGCGACGAAAACACATTGAGGGCAGAGCGAAGAGCCGGTCTCGCACGCGGCGCGCGGAGCTCACGGCAGAGGCGGCAAGCAGACCTGCATGGGTTGAGCAGTCCTGTGTGCTGCTTGCGTAGCCTGCCTGTCTCGCAGGGGTGCGAGACGAGAGCCCCACTGCTCCGACTCGAGCCTGCCGCAGTTACGGGCCGAGAAGTGTGACTCGAGGAGGAAGGCGACTCGGCGGACACGACACGAGGGGGAGAGAGGCTCGCCGCCACGTACACGCGCGTAATGGACGATCCGTTAAATCACGGCCCAGAGTAGTATATGAGGGGGTCAGTCAACTCTGATCCAATCAAGAGTCACTAACAGGGCCGTTTGGGAGGCTGCAGCGGCACACACTCTCCATGCGGGCCCAGCCAGCCAGCGCGGGCCCCTTTATATATGTGTGTATTTGTCGTGATTGTGTTGGCTGCAGTGCGCGCGCCCGGCTCAGCCCAGCCCGGCCGGCACGCTGCCCCCATTATCTAATTACTCCGACACGTCCTCAAGTGAGGCGGGTAATTGCCGGAGCCAGTCGTGGAAACGGGGATTAGCATTTATTCGGACTCACCGCCGCCGCGCGCGCGAAAGACGGCTCTCTGGCAGTCGCGGCTTCGAATCCCGCTCGCGCGGCGCGTCACTTTACGTTATTGTCGCCGTCATCCGCTTGCCGGGGTGCCAACGAGAGCCGCGGCGGAATGCCCGTTATTAAAGGTTCTAATGACGGAATCGCAGGCCGACAGCCACGGACAGCAGGCGACGCCCAAGTAGCCGTCTCGATGAGTGCGAGGGAGACGGGACGCCCCATTTGACTCCAGCAGTGCGAGAGAGACTAGGAATCCCCGGTTCAGCAGCACTACCACAACCGCTGTTCACCGCGTTCTGTTTGAGTCCTGCGGCAAAGCCCCCCACGCTTTGAAGGCACTGGTCGGGTGCAGGGCGTGCTCGCGCCCGGCACACACCGGCCCATTCACCCGCCTGCGGGCCCACGGCGGCGGGCGTCCTCGGCCTTCGCCGCGGCCCTAGGCCAACAACTGTTGGTGGTCCGCGCGGAATTCCCTTCGCTTCCTGCCCCTCCCGCATCGCCTTGCCCGCCCCTCTCCTCCCCTCGTCGCACACCTTCCCGTCGCCCCCCGGCCGCGCGCGGAGCGCCCCATGGGAAACCGTATCGGTGTCCAGGCCATGCAACTGATCCCGAAATTGCGCGCTAATATTTTCTCTCGCCGCCTAACGCGCGCGCGAGGTGGGGGACGGACGGCCGTCTTGGTTTTCACAACGGCCGTCGATGTGCGGGTGCGAGTACACACATGCCGCACTACCCCCCGGGAATATGCGTGGGACCGGCGCGGACCCGGCGGGGGCCGCGGAGCTGCGAGACATCGTGTCGCGTCGCAGCCATAGCGGCGCAGCCATCGGCACAGCCGCAGCCAGTTCTCCGAGAAACTGATACTGCACTACTGCCGGCCGGGCCGCGTCGCAGCAGGCCAGTGCGGAGACGGGACGGGACGGGCTCGTCGGAATCACGTTTCGTGCAATGCGAAGGCAATGCGCGGCATTGCGCACCTGCAGGGCGGGAGGGGCGGCGGGGCGGCCGGAACCTTGGCTTTTCGCGTGAGATGCTTGTTTCGAGTTTCGGGCCTTGCAGACCGCGGCGGCGGCTGCGGCTGCTGTTGCTACGCCGGGCGAAAAACGTCGACATGCAAACATGAGGAATTGAGGCGGTGCAGTACATCGCGAGTGCAGGCCTGGGGAGCGGACCGACCAAGCGTCGAGGCACGGCCGACGCCCTCCCCCCTCTCCCTATCAGAAGATGCGTGGCACATCTTTCCGTTTCCCTCGCTTACCTCTTTTTTCTGCGAACAAATTATGCCCGAGTGGTGCGCGGGTGTTTAGCATAATTCGCATTTCTTTATGCCCACTGCGTTCGACGCAGCCGCACTAGGCGCCCGTATCGTACAGGCGGCTCAGTACTCGAACCCCGTTCCAACGTTCTTAAAAATAATGATTTATCATTATATCTTTTATTTATGAAATTCCCCGTTTGTTTCGTTTTTTTTGCACATGCAAGCGCGCAGTTTGAGACAGTGTAGTTGTTGGCGTCGGCTGCCGCTGTTACACTTTGTGTACTCGTGTACCGACCGGAAGCACAGCGTGCGTTCTCAATCAGAGGCTGACGGCGGCGCCCCAAAGGTCCCCGGCGCAGCCCCCGCCGCGGAGCCCCCCCGGCCCCCGTACCCTCGCCGCCCAAACGTCGCGGCCGCACGCGAACGCTCTGGGCTGCCGATGACCGGCAGGCAGGCGGCCGGCGCACACACTCGTTGGAAATGTTAAGTCCCCCCGGTGGCGGCGGCGGCCGCGCATAGGAGCCGTGCGGCTGCTGCGACCGCCGCCGCCGCAGCGCTGCACCGCCCGCATCATGACTAAGGCTGGTTAGCGGATCTCGTGTTGATCTTGTTAGTAGCGCGTAGTGCGCTGCGGCGGTAGCTCACCGCGTTCGGCACGGATAAAATAGCGCTGGCCGGCCGGCCGGACGGCGGCGCAGTCATACCCGCGGCCGGGGGTGGGGCTGAGTCACTCACACACTCACACACACACACACTCACACAGACAGAGTGCACGGGCAACACGCGCTCGGCGTGCACTCCGCGAACTCTGCCCCGGCCGCACGCACCGCACGCACGGCACACAATGGGTTTTGCATTCCCAGATTCGACGGAAAACACGACAGGCCAGGGCAGCAACACGGCAGCCACCACGGGCGGCGACCGCCGCCTCGACAGAACGCGAAAAGTCAGACACAAACAGATCTGCTTATAGTGCGGCTTATAGTGGTCGGCGCGGCGGGTTATACGCCGGTCGCGCGGGTCACCGCGGCCGACACATAGCAGGCAGCGCGGGCAGAAGCGATACCGTGGGTGGATGGGTGGGCTTCGCAGAAAATCGAGCTCGGGCAGCGAGCCGCGCCGCTTTTCGAGGGTCGCGTGGTCGCGGCGTGGGCAGCCCAGCGCCCCGCGGCGGCACGAGTATTTCGCGTTCAGCCCGACGCAGTGTCGCGACCTGACCGCGTGTCCACCTGCGTGACAGCGACGACGTGCTGTGATAACGGCGCGATATCGGAATAAAATCCGATGACGGCACATACCGCCGCCCGCCTCGCCGCGCTGTCGGCCGCGGCCCCATTCTCACACCGCCGGTAACAATATCGGCAGGTCATGGAGTCACAACGAGCCGGTCACGACTGATTTTCGCGCCCCCGATAAGAGGCAGCGCGCGGCAATGCATCGGCGGGGGGCGTTGACCCCGCGGCCCGCGGCCCCCCTCTTCTGCCCCGCTGCTCCCCGTCTCACACACAGAAACGCGGCAATCCGTCTCATTTCCCTGTTCGGCTCGCGTTTTTTTTTCCTGCCCTGTTTTGTCTGATAAGGGTCGCCGAAAGTGATCGCGCGCGGCGGCCGCGCGGCCCCGCCGTGGTGGCCGTCACTTCCCCGTCAGCCGCCGCGCGTCTTCCATGACGACATGCGAACCTTCTGGGACGCGGGCAAAGTTCGGTCGGCTTTCCGCACGACTCGGCCGTGTGCCGCGCGACACCACGGCACTACAGCAGGGGGGGGGGGGGGGGGGGCAGCGGGCACCACAGCGGGAGTGTCGGGTCGGGCGTGCCTCCTACTGCCCTGCGAATCATGCAATCAGCGACAAACAAAGACTCACGTCCAGGCATGACGAATCCAGCGTATTGCTGTCGGGGACGGCGGCGGCGGCGCGGCGGCGTAGAGCCCCGGTCGTGCCGTCGTGTGCGACTTCTCATTTTATTTTCGATTACTTTTCTTCTTCTTTTTCACGCCACTGGTCGGGACGCGTCAATAGTATGGCATGTGTGTGTGTGTGCGTGCGGCCGCAAGGGTTTTCTGTGTCTGAAGCCGCCGTCGCCGCCGCAGAGAGGGAAGATTTCTGCGTGGTCGTCGCGGAGCCCCCGCGCTGTTCCCCTCGACGCCCGCGGCCGCGCCGGGACGCTGCCTAGATATCTCGCCAACATGGCCGCCCGCCACACCACCACCACGACGACGGCCTGATGTCGTCTGCTGGCTGCAGATGAATGCGGCCCGATACAGGCCCTTACGACAACGCAGTAAACAGAGACATAAAAGCTTGCCCCGCTGCTGCTGCTGCAGCTTCGGACAAAACACACACACACACAGGGCCGTGCACATATGACGCGCACCACTCCGTTTCTGCGCCCCTCGCGAAGCTTTGTGGCGATGCGAAGCATGAGTAGTGCAGCGGCGGCGGCGGCGCGGCGGCGCGCGCGCAGGGCTTCCTCTGCCAATTATCCGCGAAGACCGGCTATGAGGGTTCGCAGCGCGGGGTCACACAACCGCGCCCACTTACATCACGATGACCCACACCACCGCGAGCAGCCCGACCGCTGCTGTCACCTATCGGCCCCCGCGGCGGGCCTCGCAGTCGCAGTCACTAGTCATGATCGCGATGCCCCCGGCGGCATAGCACGCTGCCCGCGGCCGCCGGCTGCACGCCGCTGGCCGCAACGCGCGAGGCCCGCGGGGTGGACGACGACAAGGTGCTGAGAGTCACCACGGCGCCGTCAGCGTAGGCCGGCCCGCACGGCGCGCGCGCGCTGCACGGCCGGGTGTTGCCTACCCGGCAGGGGCCCCGCAGTGCCGCTGCCGATGGCCCATCCCGGATGGCCGGGGCGCGCGGCTCCTTTCACGCCGCCCCGGAATCCAGACCCTCCCCGCCCCCTCCGTCTTCAGCGCGGCTCACATCGCCTCACACCACATCGCAGCCTCATCAGCCGGCGGGGCGGCGGGGCGGGGCCGGTGCACGTCGATGTACGCACGGCCTACATATGACCCACTCCTCTCCGCCGCGGGGTGCGCGCTGCCGCCGCCGCTGCCGCCGCCGCCGCCGCCGCCGCCGCTGCTGCTGCTGCGGCCGCGGCGCCCTGCGCTGGATTTCCACTCAATCTCGGCACACAAAGCGTCTCCGTCCTTTTCAAGTCGCGGCATTCATCATCCTGTCCATTGGGACACGACAGGCGCAATCTGTAATTAGTGGCGAGTAGTGGAAGGTAGGTGCCGGCCGGCCGGAGGGCGCTAGCGGCGCGGCTACGTGCCCCCCCCCCCCCCCCCCCCCGGGTCCCCCACCGGGCCCTGCCGAGCGGCTCGGGAGCGGCGAGAGGCACCGCTGCCTGATTATCGCCCGTTTTTGCTAAAGCTGAATAGGGAGGGCCCGCGGACTTTGCGGTGTCCAGGACGGCGTCGTCCCCACGGCAGAGGGGGAGGCAAGGCGACGGGCTGCTGGAAGTACGCGGCGCGCAACAGGCCGGCGGCGGCTGACGGTCCACGGCGCGGAGTGGAGGGTCGGCGAGCAAACAGCGGGGCGACGCGGCGGCGGCGCCGGCGTGTATGAGAAATCGAACCGGCGCCACCCACACACACGCCGCGCGGGGCACGACCGCTCGTCCCGCACTCGGCCGCCAGGCGGCGCCAGCGGTGAGCCGAGCCGCTCGCGTCCCGCTCTGCTTGGCCCCGCTCCTCCCCGTGATAAAGCCATAATGGACACCTTGCGGGTGCATCGCATCGCATCGCCGTGTTGTTTGCAACAACTATCCCAACTCTTTCCCCGCGCGGCGGCCGACGCGCCCAGATGGCGGAAGGCGATAGCGCCGGCTCAAGCAAGCGCTCGAAAAAAAAAGTAAGACGGCCAAATTATGCAGATTGCAGCAATAAATTATCTAATTTACGCAGATAACAAGGGCAGGGCTTATTAAATTTGTTAATTTTCATCATCAGCGCGACGGAAAGGGCAACAGAGTGTAAGCAGTGCAGTCGGCGGGCGAGGTTGGCACGACCGCGCCGCGACGGTCGGGCGGGGAGTGTGCGGCGACAGCCAGCGGGCCCCCAACATTATACCGGGAATAATATCGGCAGGTTTCAGGAAGGCCGACGCAACGCCACCCACAAAGTTACGCGTGACCAAAACCGTACACACACACACACACTCACGGGCGACGCCTTTTAACTGTTTTGCTGAGGGCGGCCACCCGCACACGATTCCCTTGCCCTCTCGTTCTCTGTTTTTTCGTCGCCAGCTCGAAATAACGCTTACTCCGCAGAGCGCACCGTTTCACGGCGCCCCTCGGAAGGGCCTTGGCGGGGCGGTGGCCGGACGGCCGGGCGGCCTGACCCCTCCACTCCGCCGCCGCTGCCCAGCTGGGGGTCCGATTCGGACACCGTCAGGCGCTGCCGGCCGCGGACGGACGCGCGGACAACTCCCGGCGGACTTCCCCGCGCCTCCGTTTAATCGTCCCCGCGCCGCGTTTTCACCGGAGTTTGTGCTTTCTGTCCGCGACTGAACGCAAACTGCCTGTCCCTGCACTGTCCGCGACGGCCTGCTCCTGGAGGACCCCGCCCGCGGACTCCTCTTCGCTGCGAGTATTCCTGCAAGCCTGCGCGCTCTTTTGTCACCATGTGACTGGAGTGGAACGGGGCGCGAACCGACGATTAGTCAAAACGCCCACCAGGGCGAGAGAGAGAGAGAGAGAGAGAGAGAGAGAGAGAGAGAGAGAGAGAGAGAGAGAGAGAGGGAGAGACGAAACGAAACGGTGTGAAAGGATGGACGGACGGCGGGAGGAAACTACATACACACAGACACACACACACACACACACACTAGCTGTTTTCGCGGCCTGCCAGTGTTCGGCCACGCGTCGCGCGAGCCCGTCGGCTGTCACGCACTTTTACGCCGCGAAGAGGCGGCGGCGGCGGCGGCGGCGGCGGATGCGAGCGCCGAATCCGTCGCGTTACGGCGGGCTCTTCCCGGACTCGGCCTCCGCGGCGAGTCGGTGAGTGATGGGTCCCCGACAGCGGACGTATTGCCGGGCCGGCCGGGGGGGAACGGGTTCGGCTTCGGCAGCACCGCGAAACCGATGCTCAGCGCCGAACGTGCGTCATTTTGTTTCTTTAAATTCGGCCGGGAACTTTGTCGGGTGTTGGAACTTGGTCCGGTTGTCCGAGCGTGTATGCTTTTATCGCCCCGTTGGGTGTGAGGCGCGGTGTGGGCGGGCGGGCAGCGCGGCGAGGCCCCCTGCGGCCCCCGGCGGCCCCCGGCGGCGTCAGCGTCACCCGAACCCGGTGTGCCGCGACCGCTGTATAAAATGCACAAAGGCGGCTGGCGGCGGTGCTGGCGGCCGGCCCCGCGGCCCGTACCGAGGAGCGGGCCGGGGTTACGAACGGACGTGCACGCGGCACATCCTCGTCAGCAGTCGGGTCCGAGGCCGCCGTCGAGGCCGCCCGTATCAGCGTCCGGACCCAAAACACCGCAGCCGTCCGACGCCTCCCCGCTCACTCCTCGCCGTGTCGGGAAGGGATGGGGGCAGAACGCGCGGCCCGCTATCTGCTGCCCTCCTCCCGGCCGCCGCTCAGCGTTCTCGGAGAAGACGACGAGTAGCTCTCTGGAAAATGACGCGGTGTGAGGGAAGCCGCCGGCCGGCGCGCGCTATCGCGGAATGTTGTGACGTCCCCAGCGACGTCGCAGGCCGCCGCACTGCCAGGACGAGCCCACGGAGGGCTCTGTGTGTCGCTGTGCACGCATCACGTCACGCGATTCTGACCGAAAAAAAAAAGTTTTTCACCAAAAATGCATAGAATAGCGCACCATACCTCTCGAGGGAATGCTGCGGTGCTGGGAGCACACTGTCCGATGGTACGGGCGCTGGAGTCCGCCCGGACTCCTCGCTCGGTGGGTTCGATTCCCACAGGCGGTCCCTTTTTACGCACCGCCTCAGCCTCTCGCGGGGAAAACTGCTATTTAAATCGGGAACAAAAATAAGCAGAGATTTAATGGTGACGCGCGGTTTGCGGCCGGTCCCCGTAGGAGCCTCCTAACCGCCTCTCGCGGCGGGTGTACTGGCAGCCGGGTGCGGCACGGTCGGGGAGCGCTGGGCGCAGAGGGTGCAGTGCAGCACCGGTAGGCTACACTACGTACGTACGGACCGGGACAATATGTGCAGCAGATTTATCGTGGTGATTCGTATCTATTGGGATCGGCATTGTCGCCTGCACGCCCCGGTGGAGGCCACGTGACCACATCATGCTCCTGCCGTATCAACGCCACGCCACGATAAATGGCTGCTGAACCGCGCGGGGGGAGGGGCAGAGACAGAGAGACATCTTTGAACGCCAGATCTGCCACACTCAGTTTCTCGAGGGGGGTACAGGAGGGAAGTTTCGTTCACGACGCCAGGCGGACCTTCCAGGTGTTGTACCGAGAGACGCGTGATGGTTGTCGTGTCACGGTAGCCGCACCGGCAGCGGCGCTATCCGCGTGATGCTGTAGTGGGTTCGACTCCCGCCCCCGGCCATGTGCCTTTCGTAAGGGATTTCACAGAATTTTTTACTCCGGAATTTCTCTAGTGGCTGCGCGCCACCGGAAATTTTTACAAAATTTGCTTTTTGAGGCATACCTGCCTGTCCGATCAGCGGTGCCCTCCTTCCCTTCCGCGCGGCACCGCGGCTGGAAACCCGCGCGGCCGGCCGGGTGTCCGTGTGCAGCCGGTGTCCGTGCGGTAGGCGGCGGTAACATGTTGTGCGCCATGCGTCATGGGGCATAAGGCATGCGCACAGGCGTGGCAGCCGAGAGCGGCGCAGCCGAGGCGCAGCGCCTTTTATAGTTTTTGCGGGAATCGCGGCGTGATACGGCACGTCTTTATGGCATCGCGCAACGCAAAAACAGCAACTAAACGAGTCGTCAAGCGCGGCCCGCCGCGCCGCGGCGCGCGCCGCAACAGCACACGACGCCCCGCGGAAAACTGCACGTGTGAAATTCCAGGGCGGAGGTGTTGTGCGCCGCGGAGGCGTATATATATATACATTTTTGTTGAGGGTGAAGGATGCGGGTGAAGGGAAAGGGGGGCGGGGCGAGGGAGCCACACGACTCTCTCTCGGCAGGCGGCATTGAGGTTGATTGGTGCTGATCCAAATAAGGGCGGGCGGCGGCGTGCGGGACACATCAGTGGCGCACGCATATAGCACCTCGCGCGCGCGCAAGACGGATGCGTGCTAAACGCATCGCATAACAACCGCAGAACGAGCTTGGCGCGCGGCGCGTCGCCTTGGCGGCGGGGCCCCTGCGAGCGGCGCGCCTGTGGCTGGCCCCCCGTGGCCGCCTTGTGGCCGCGTTGTGGCTGCCGGGGGCACCCTGGCCGGAGCTGCTGATTGGAGACGCGAAGCCGCCCCCGCCGGCCGAGTTGAAGATCCGAAAAGAAAGTTACCCTTAGTGTGGTATGAATGTGTTGGTCTTCCACAAACTCCTGTTTAATTTTTATTTTTTGATTTTAGGAAAATGTCAGATTTTTGTAGAGGCAGTGCTTTTTGTTCATTTCAGTTTTGTGTTTTGATTTTTTTTTGAGGTAGTCAGATGAGAAGCGCGTTATTGCACCTCCTTCCTCCGCGCCGCCGCCGCCAGGGCTGAGCAGCGACAGTGCGGTGAGGCGAGCGTGGCGAGAGGCGGGCGCCGCCGGGACCGTAAAGTCATTCGCACTCGCGGTAAGCGGTGAGGCGGCCGGCACCGCCGGGGCGCGGGGCGCGAGGCGCGGCCGCCGCAGCGCAGTGGTCCGCGGGCCCCCTTCCAGCCGGGCCGCGCCACTCGGTGCGGCTCGCCACCCCCACGCGGTGGGTGACGACGGCCAGGGCCAGTCCGCGAGAGCGCGCGAGAACCGCCCCCGGCCGCCGCCGCCGCCGCCGCCGCCGCCGCCGCACAGCATCAGCGGCGGCAACAGGTGGCCGGAGCGCCGCCGCCACCACCGCCACCGCCGTGCCGCCGCCGCCGCCGACCAAGTGGGCGTGGTCTTGCGCTCGCGTGCACAGCGCCGGCCTGCGGGACACGGACACGCCCCCCGCAGATAGAGGGGGGACATTCCAATTAGCCGGCAGCCTGATCACATCGGATCTTTACGGCGGACGCCCGCCCGCAGCCCGCCGCGCAGACTCCCCGCTTTGGATGGAGCGCCGCGCAAGATGCCCCCCTCCTCTCTCTCACACACACACACCCTCACACACCCTCACGCACACACACACACACACACAGTTTTGCGAACAAAAGCAGTCAAGCGTGCGCGCGCGGCACATTCCGTGCGATATGCAAGTACTGTACGGGCGTTGCGTGTGTGCAGCGGCGGCGGGGCGTTCTGTCCCGAACTATTGCGTCCCGCGGGGGGTATAAAACGGCACTGCACTGCACCGTGCGGCGCGACGGCAGAGAGACAACAGGCCGAGAGCCTGGCAGGCGAGCCGAGAGCAAGGTCACGGGTATTGCCGGCCGGCTGAAAGCCCACGGCAGCCCAGGGCCCGGGCAGCGCTCAGGCCTGTCCTGGCCGTTACTCGCGTGTTGAGCATTTTGTGGCCTGCAGTAAAGACCATCCCCCGGCTCTGCAGATGCACCGACGCCGTCGGCTGCGGGGCCAGCAGGCACCGGCGAAGGCATTTGCTACATGGCCTACCACCACATAGGTAAACTCCAAAACTATGTAAACTTTTCCGAAAAAAAAAATTAAAAATTTGTGTTCAGGTTGAATAAGTTTCTGTAAGTGCGAAAAAATAAAATCAGCAAAATAAAACAAGGAGATCGTCAAGAGCTGAGTACATGACCCGACCCTCCAAGCGGCCACCAAACATATTTTTCAAAATTTTGAAAGTTGTTAAAGTTTTACTCCTCTCTCCTTTTGACTTCTGAGTGGAGAATATTCTGACACCGGCCTGCGCTCCCCTCTATGCCTGTCCGTTCGGACGGGTGCTAGCCGGCGGCCGGAGGACGCGGCACGCCGCCGACCGGCACCCCGCGACAGGCTGTAAAGACCCGCACAGGAGCATTGTTCGAGTGTCCTTTTCGAAATACGATCTGCGTGCGCGGCGAGCGCGGCCGGCCGGGACTTTCTGTCAGTCCATCACTTAGGCCAACGGCAGCAGGGGCTTATGGCGGTGGGCTTACGGCCCGACGCGACGGATGTGAGGAATGCGCCGCGTTCCCGGAGGCACCGCGCCGGTTGCGGCTGCGTCCCGCGGTTATGGCTCCTCCTGAAGACGCACGCGGCGCAGCACTCAGCGCGTGTCCGCCGTGAGGGTAGGCAGGCCGGCAGCGCCCGCGTGCTCGCCGGAGCCGGAGGTTGCCTACACGGCCGGCGTTGTGCGCCGTGCGCCGTGCGCCGCGCCCCCCGCCGCGGCCGCAGAGCGCACAACGGCACACAAGCCGCGCTCGCGTTTTTCATACCGACGCGGCATTGTGTCCTCAGTCGATCCGATTCCTAACCCCGCACTTTAACGACCCTTGCGCGATGGGTGTTCACGTACATGGGGCGCGCGCGTGAGCGTGCGTGTGTGTGCGTGCGACCGTCTGGAACACCTCTATACCGACACTGCAGTGATGTCACCGCCTTTTACGAAATCGGGTAGTCGTGAACCGGCACAAAACTGCAGCGGGAACCGTCGTACGTGACGAGGCGCGCTTGCGGTGAGTCATGAGGTCATTCGCGACGCGAGGGAGAGGAAGGGAGGGAGAGAGAGAGAGAGAGAGAGACAGAGACAGAGAGCGAGAGAAGGGCTGCTTGGGGCCCTCGGATCCGCCCTTTGGAGACGCATTCAGTTGGTAATGACCGCGAAATGGACAAGGCAGCACGGCCGCGCCGCACGTTGCCGCCACATATGGACATGCAGCCCCGCCGCGGCCCTGCAGTGCTGCGTCCCCTTGCCGCGCCTCGCACGCGCGCCGCCCCGGCTCCTCGCCGGAGCCCGTCGTGTATAACCCGTGCTCGTGCGGCGCCGACCCGTCGTTTTCTTATTAAAACCGGGGCAAAAGCTTGCATCACGTCGTCGCCGCCGGTTCGAGTTGCACTTGATGAGGTGATCGCCTAATGGGGGGGCACCGCGCTGCCGCTCGGCCGCCGCTGCGCCGCCGCGCCGCGCTGCTGGCGCAGGACAAGCAGGCCGGGATCCACGGGGGCCGCCGGGGGGGCTGCCGGGGTGCGAGCCGCTTGGTGCTATGTGCAGCGCCCAAGGCATCAATTTGATTCCTGATTTCAGAGGATTGATCCATCAACCGGACAGGTTGGTGGTGCAGGGCCTCGGCGGCGCCGAGGCCGCCGCCATGGCGGACTCCAGGGCCGCGGCCAGGGCACGGATGTCATGGGGAGGACGTGGACGGTGGCGCGTCGGAGTACAGAAGCCCGAAGCCGGCACGCGGTTGGCGGACCTGTAGAACACGGGGGCGATGGGCACGTCGCGGAGCCCCACCGGCCCGGCGGGCCCCGCGGCTGCGGTGGCTGCTGCTGCTGCCGCCGCTGAGTGGCCAGACGTGTTGCACTTGTGGGAAATGAAATGAAACGACCTAGTGGCCACGCCTCTGTGGGGTCGAGTTGCCAGCCGCCGCCCCGGGGGCCCCGGGGGCCCCGGGGGGCCGGCCGCCGGACCCGCTCGGACCCGCGGCTCCGGCCGCCATGAAAACCACAATTTTCTCAAACTTTGGAGAGCGTGTTTGGTGGGCGTTGCCGACCAATCGATAGCTGGCAATCAAAAAGCTATCACCTGTGACCGGAGGCTGTTTGCGAGGCATCGTAAATCAGGCGGCGGCGGCGGCGGCGGCGTCGGAGGCGCAGCGACGAGACCAACACACCGGTGGCGCGGCCGCCGCCCCGCCCCGCCCCGCCCAGCCTCCCCTGCCGCCCTTCCACGCCCCGCCCTGCCCGGCCCTCGGCCGCTGTTCTCCAAAGCTGTTAGCACACCATGACGCGTTTGCGATCATTTTCCCTCCCCGGCCGTGTCAAAACATAATAATCGTCCTCCGAAAATTTGCACATTCATATTGCGTCTGTTGCAGCGCGGGGCGCGGCCAACTCATCACGAGGCCGCCGACGACGCCGAGCCTGCTGGGGAATTTGAAATTCGCGCGCCGCGCGCCGCGTTTGAAGTGGCCGCGAAAATGAGCGGCGACGCAAAAAGCGCATAAATTTGGCGGTAACGAAGCATCGCCTCGATGCGGCGCGCGGCTTTTGTCGCATCCGACGCGGCGCTTCGTCCTCCGCGAGTGAGCGGGCGGGGGAGGGTCGCCACGTCGGAGGAGGGAGGGGGGGGGGGGAGGGGAGGGCAGGCGACTCCTCCCGCGGGGCACGGCCGCGCGCACCTCGCCGCCACGCCCGGCCACGCCTCGCCACGCCCTGCCACGCCCCCCTCACCTCGCGTACCCGCCGCCGCCGCCGCCGCCGCCCCGGACCTGCCAGCCTGCCTGCCAACTCAATTTATGGCCGATCGGTGCACTGCCACAAAAGCGGGTCCACGCTGAGGCCGCCGAGGCGTCGGTGTCGGTGATGCGGAGCGCGCCGCTGCACCGCTGCGCCGCCAGGGGCCTGATTGAGATGATAGAACGCAGCATCCCAGGGAAGGGGGGCACCTGTTGCGTTGGCAGGGAGTGCGAGGTGCAGGACACCAAAACACCCAGGGGAAGTCCACACCCTTCACCTAAAGCACCTTAAAAAATCGCGACGGTTTTAATATCGGCGGTGATTCATATTTTCCATTCCTCTCGGGTCGCCTATTCGCAGTCAACGGTATGCAGCACCAGGGAAACTGGCTTGGGAAAATAATTTTGGTGGGCCGCAAAATATATGGAAAATTCCTGCCGGTATAAGGACCTTACCGGTGCTTTGCAGCCATGAAAATTCGTTTCGGTTCGACGCGGCCCGGCACACCTTAGAGTGCGTCGCGATGGAAGGCTGGCGTTTCTGGTGCTCGCGTCGTGTTGCGTCACGCATGGCCACGTTGTGCCCCCATTCATTGTCAGCGAATGACGCGTCGCCGAGTCCACCGTATGATTCGGCAACAGAACTAACCGAGGTTAGGTTTCCTCCGCGACTTTGCTCCGCTCGCCCGGCCTTCACCGAAATCCACTCGGTGGGTAGAGAGAGAGAGAGTGAGAAGAGAGACAGAGACACCCTAGCATTACTGGCCGCCGTCTCTCTCGCACTATTTCACAGCTGCCGACGCGGTCGCCTGCCGCGGCCTCGATGCGGGAGAATTTCGGGGGGAAACTATACTAATGATAGCCGTACAAAACCGAGTATCGAGGGAGAAACAGCGCGCGCGCGGCAAGGCAAGGCGCTTTTGGAAAGAAACAAAATGAATAACACTATAAAATACCGTGCTCGGACAAGAACCGCCGGCGAAAGGACGCGTCCAGGCCGCGCCGTTTCTGATACACGTTTTGAAGGAAACTTCAGCGTTATGTCAGAGAAAATACGGCGCGCGCGTTGTGTCCGACCCCTCCCAGACCGGACCTCCGCGCGGCCCTCCGCCGGGCAGTCACGGTTCTTTACGAGGCGTACCGCATTTATTTCACGTCTAGTATGCTAAGCGACGACTGATAATTAGAAATAGACGGAGGGCCCGCGCGGCGCGCAGGCGGCCGGCGGGCGGGGCGCGTGAGCCGCGAGGAGGAGGGCCCCGCTGACCCGCTGCCCGCAGCTCCCGGAGCCGCCAGTCGCCGCCGGCCCGGCTCCTCACCCGCGCCAAATTCAAAATGAGGACACTGATTGGGCCGGCGAAAACGATAATTATTAATTAATTAATCGCTCTCTGCGCCGCCCAGCTGAACGTCGTCTGCCCGTGTTGGGGGTGTGTCCTGGCCGGCGTGACGAACGCTGGCTCCGAATCAGAAGGCTGAATGAGCCCTGCGTTCCGTTTCCGACGCGCAACAAAAGCGAAGCGGACGGGCTGGCGGCTGGGATTGCAAACGCGACTTTCCATATACTCGGGCCGGGCCGGCCGTGGGGCCCGGCCGACGGCACCGGCAACTCTTTGGGCGGGCTCAAAAACTGTGCTGTAGGTACATCGTAAGTCATGGACACTCCACACACACGCGGCCCATAAATAAGACGCAGGTAAACAAGGTCCGACCGCCCCGCCCCGGCAGGCCGGCCGGCCGCGCCGCAGCCTGCCGCAGCCCGCTCGGCCCGCCTCTCACCTGCGGGGCCTGCGGGGCCTGCGGGGCTGCGGGCCCCACGGGACACGCGGGGCGGCGGGGCGTCCTCAGCAAGTGCCGATGCCAGGTGAAGTGTGTCCGTCAGAGCGCGGCCAGGCCGGGCGACAGTGGCTGCACGGGCATTAGCATAATGTAGAATATACCCGACCGAAACTGGAGAGGAACCTGATGAATTTTAATATTTTTCCTCCTTCTCTCTCTCTCTCTCTCTCTCTCTCTCTCTCTCTCTCTCTCTCTCTCCATAGCCCCGTGGCCTAACGAAGCCCCCGCGGAACCACATATCATGTTATTCCTGTACCCTGGAAAATGAGAGGAGTTGCCGCGCCGGCTCCGGCAGCCGAGACAGACCCCGCAGGGCCCGCGTGGGGGGAGACGAGTGTAATTTCCCATTTCGCTGGTCAGCCACCTAGAACAAGGAAGCATGGCACAGTCCGAGCGCAGTCCGCCGCACCGCTATGGGACCCCTTACGAACATGGAGGCAAACGCGCTATCCATGTCCGGGGAAATCACGACCATCACACCTCGCCTGCCCGCACACCGCAGGACCCCGCCCCACCCCCGCCTCCTCTCTCTCTCTCTCCCTCGCTCTCTCTATCTCTGTCTCTCTTCGTGCGCTCTGCCGTGCGTGTCCGGCCGGATCCCCCCAAAACGCGAGGAGGACGGGAAGCTAGCCCCACAGGCCGCGTCCTGAAAGCAGCGGCGGCGGCGGCGGCGGTGCCGGAGGCGCGTCGTCGCATCGCGCCGCCGCGTTATTTCAGGTTTGTGGAAAAGTATGTTGCCGGGCGCGGCACGGCAGGCACGGCGTGCGGGCGGGCAGGCGGGTCCAGTGTGTGTCCCGGCGCGGCCCCCGCCGCCCCCCGCCCCGCTCCGTGATGAGTGTTAAGTATAGGCCCCGGCCGACACCCATTACTGCACGCTCAACTGGGCCATCGCGTTCGGGGGCCCGTCCGTAACGTAGCAGGTCCTTTCTGTGCGCGTGTGACGTGCGGGGGCCGCGGTACTCGAACCCCCCGCGCGCAGCTGCTGTACCGCGGCGGCGGCGGTGCGAGCCCGCGGGGCCGTCTGCAGCAGGTGCGAAAGCGGAGCTGCAGACGCGGTCGGCGGCGAGGTGCGGGGCGGGGCCGCGGGGGGCATCGTCCTCGGGCCGCCGCTGCCGCTGCCGGGGCTGCCCACGGCATCGAAGATCGGCAGCGGCGTGTGCAGCCGCCCGCCACACCTCCGCCGCCATCTCCGGGGACATTATATTTTATTAGCGGTGTGTTTTTCTCTCACTGATCCGAATTCTAACGAGATTCTGCTTTAGATGTTAGATCGGGGCGCGGAGGTGGTCCGGAGGTCCGGGGCCCCGCACGTTAATCAGCCGATCCGCTCTGCTCTCCGGCGCGGCTGGCCAGCCGGGCCCCGGCGCAGCCCGGCGGCACGGAATGAAATGGAATGGAATGGAGGCTTTTTCCCGGCATTATTTATACACGTTGAGGCCATTCCCAGGATTGTTTCTGCCGCCTCCACCCTGCCGGCCGCCCGCTGCCGGCCCATCGCTGCCCCGCGGCCCCTCCCCGCCCCAGCCAGCGCCCCCAGGCCTCGACCTGGACCTGCGGCCGGACCTCGGCTGCAGCGACCTCGGCGGCCCACGCTCCTCCACTGCAGAACTGCGACCCACGCCACAAGTCTGCAAATTTGTTTATTCCGTAGTACACTGAGGGCGGCGTGTTCTCATCAAAAAAAATACATGGGTAAACGTGCAATTTTTATTTTCTTTATAAACTACAAATCACGGAAACGTCACACGTTAAACCCTATATACGGTGGCGACCGCTGTGAGCGACGTGGCGACCACTGCACTTGTTGACGTTCTGGGGAGTGACCGCCAGGGAGTCCTGCCCGCCAGCCGGCGCCTCCTCGAGCAGGACGCACTGCTGTTTTCCTCAAACATGCGCGGCCGACCGCCGCCGCCGCCGCCGCTGCCCACTAGCTGCCAGGCCGTCGCTGCTGCTTATCCTGAAACAATGAACAAGTCATCACGGCTGTTGCTGCAGTAGCAGTCAGATGGAAAGGCGCTTTTACTTTTATGGCCGCCACTTAAAACTCAAAATTGAATTGCAAAAAGAAGTAGAGCTGAGAGAGAGAGAGAGAGAGAGAGAGAGAGAGAGAGAGAGAGAGAGAGAGAGACCGAGTGAGAGAAAGAGCGAGAGAGCTCGACGACGTCATGTTGGCGTTTTCTTTAAATGATAAAACTCGAACGAGAGGCTCTTGGGCGGCAGCAGGGAGCTGCGCTGCAGCTCGCAACCTGTAATCATGGAAACATAGTAGGCGAGAGGGCGGGTGTTGTGCGCGCCGCCGCCGCCGCTGCTGCTGCTGCTCTGCGGTAGCAGCGGTCACTGCGGGCGCCGCCCCGGCAAAAGGTAAACACGACCGGGCGCGTCGATAGCGGGTCACCGCCTCACCGGCAGGAGAACAACAACATTATGTCATCGCATCGAGTTACGGGGGGACGGGGACGGGCGGCGTGCCGGGCACAGCGGTGTGCGATGGGTTGCCTATCCGTCAGGCGCTGCCCGCACGCGGTCCCGTAGATTGTAGTACTGTAGTCTGTAGCTCGCCGGTCCCCGCCGCCACCGCATCGTATGCTCTCGCGGCTCTTTTAGCGGATGACGAACAAGTGCTTGGGCGCGCTTTATGTCGAATGTTAAGGCGCGCACGTAAGAGTGTCCGGGTCGGCGCGCACCCGCCGCCGCCGCCGCCACGCCCCCCGACGGCGGCCCCCCGACGGCTCCAGAGTTGATGCGCCGGCCGAGAGCCGGCCGGCGTTGCGGTGCGGGGCGACGCACAGCAACGCTGCTCTTCAAATTCACTCTGAAATCCATAAAGAGTTTTACTACGCGGTGGCTGGCTGCCTTGGCTGGCCGGCTGGGGCTGTCTGGATGGCTGCCTGGCTGTCCGGCGTGGCTGACGGGGGCACAAGCCGGTGGCCGGCAACACTCGTAATGAAGGGGTGTAAAGCACCGGTGGCGGAGCTTCGGCGGCGGCGGAGCCTCGAACAGCAGCCCGGCCCGGCCCCGCAGCCGCAGCGCCCGCCAAACGCCGCCGTGCCGCTTCGTTCCCGCGGCTTCTGTTCCAGAGGTCGAATTCCAATCAGAGAGCCACCTCGAGAAGTCTTTTTGTACCCGACGAAGCAGCGCATTCCGCGGTGTGCGAGCCCCGCGGCGTAGCAGTACTTAGCTCGTGCTCGTCTTGTCCGGAAGTACACGACAAATAACAGTGCCCCCCCCCCTGCCTCGCCCCTCCGCCGCCTCCGCCCCTGCGAAGAGTACAGCACAGTTTAGGGGGCGTGTCATGCAAACTTCCTCCCCTCCTGCCTTTGACACTTCTCCGTGACGGCGGCGCGCCTCGGCCCGCCTCGGCCGCGCCGCTCGGCCCTCTTCCCTTTACGATCGCGAGATTTAATGCTGCCCTTTCCCCCGCGACGTCCACAAATCACCGAGTGTGAAATCACAATAGCCAAAGAAAGCGCCTAAATGGTCATAATAAACGGAAATTACAAACTGCATTCGCGCGCGGCGTCTATGCAGTACGGGCCGCCGTGTGTACGCGGCCGGCCGCGGAGCACAATGGCCCCGCGATGCCACCAGCTCGAATATACCGAATAATAAACGTCCCTCAAAGTTTACGTGAAAATTTACGAGAAATTGGAGGGGAAAAGGTTAACGATGAAAGGGGGTAGGAGTTTGGGCGACAGACTCTGCGGGGGGGCCGGGCCGGGCAGGGCGCCCTGGACCACGTCTCCAATTGCAGCATATAATTTTATAATTTATCAAACATTTTTTTCCTGCCCCGCTTTTTCTCCTTCAGCGCAGTGCGTTTTTTTTTTCACCCCCTCGGCCTCGCGGCCTCCGGCGGCGGCCTCCAGTATCTCGGGGATGCCGTCGTCGCCGGAGGGAGCGGAGTCGCGGGGCGCGGCGGGGGTCAACCTCCTCCTCCTCCTCCCGACGTGGAAAGTGACAGAGCGCAAGAAAGTGGCCGTGAAAAATGATCTTTCCCTCTTAGTGGAGGGGCGAGCTATTTTTTTTATATATATACGTAATGCGTTCGCGAAAAAAATGCGAAATGCGGAAAGTTTAAAGGGAGACCCCCATGGCGAGCCGCGAACGAGTTGAGCGCAAGAGTCGCGTGAGAAGGCGGTGGACGGCGCGGCCGACGACGCGGCCGACGCTGCCGGGCAAAGCGATTCGCGCGCAGCGATACCGAGGAGGTGCAGCTGAAATACGGATCAAATGACGTCCTCGCTGCCGAGATAGGAAGTTGAAATAAAACCGGCGGGGACCGGCGGCGGCCGGGCCGGCGTCGTCGTCGCCGTAATGTGCGGTCGACGTTTCGGAGCGCGCGTGCTCTGCGCATGCGCCGCCACTGCCGGCCCGCCTTGCGCGGCCCTCACGGCTGCCGGCGATACACGCATCGCCACCACCGGCGCGCCACCCATCAGATCGCCACTGGCCTCCCCTCTCCATGCGCTGTCGAGCGTCGTGCGTTCTGCGCGGCCCCACGACCTCATGTATGATCAGCGACAGGAGTTTCGCAGTTGATAAGACGCCGCGAGGGGAACATTAAGTAAAGCAAAAAAAAAAAATATATGAAAAGGTCCGTTTCGTGGGATTTTCTTTGGCCACGATAAGCACCCGGGAAGGAGTAATCCGCAGCCCAGCCAGAAGAAAGGGGTTTGGAGTGTTCCGCCCGCAAAGTCCGAGAGAGAGAGAGAGAGAGAGAGAGAGAGAGAGAGAGAGAGAGAGAGAGAGAGAGAGAGAGAGAGCGGTATGCGGGAGCCGCTGCATGCGGGCCCGCGGGCTTCGAGGGGCGATCAAGAGGCTCTCAAGGACGGAAGGGGTAGCAGAAGGGGTGGCCGACTGCCTGCGGGGTAACGCGCACAAATTCCACCTCGCGAACCGATTTTTTCGTGGGCCGGGAGGCACGGACAATGGCCGTCCGGCCGGCGCAGCCCGCAGCCGAAACTCCTTCAGTTGTCATCTGGGGGCGCGGAATTCGACGAGATAAGGAGTTTGCGATAAGGAGGAATAAGGTCCCCCACTCCCTCGGTCGTGTCGGACTGCCCCTCCCTCCCTCCCTCTCCCTCCCCCTCCCTCCCTCCCTCCCACCCTCCCGATATTTCTCACCTTGTATCCCGGGCCGCGGATAAGCACACACTTTCCATCGTGATTTGCATTCCCCGACAACACTCGTAAAATGTAATGGACGATATACGCGGAGTAAAAAAATCTATTTTACCTGAAATTAGTAATAATTATTACGAGAGCACGACGGGCTTTTCATTATGTGGGCTGCTCCTCGACGAGGTGGTCCCCTGCACGCGCAGCAACGCGCGATATAGGGAAAACGAGTGTCATAATCCGCCAGCAACGGCTGTAATTTTGAGGCGATCGTGGCGACTTCTCGGCGGGAAAACGGCCTCTGGGGCCCCGCCCCGGGGGCTCTCGGGGCGCTCCCAGACGGGGACCAGATGCGGTGCCGTTAACGCCGAGCAGAAATGCGTCTTTTCTAATACACCCGCATTTCTGAGCAGCATAAAATCGGGAAGCAAGTGTTGCGTTTTGATCTAGATGTGCCGGAACGCGCTGCCCTTGTCGGCTCCTAGGGTTGCAGGGCCTGAGCACGTCGCAGCAGGTGTCTGTAACGGCTATGCAACACCTTTACATATTTTTATTTTTTTTCATTTAGAACTCCCCCGAGTGCAAACACGCCTTTAATGTGGCCGCCCGCCTCTCCCCTCCCTGCCCCTCTCAGACCCTTGTCATTATACACGAAAAATTAAGGCAACATTTTTATGAGGTTTTGAACAGCCGCCGCAGCAGCGGCGGTGGCGGCGGCCGAGGCCGGGTCAGGCCGGCCAGAGGCGTCAATGCCTCGGTACGTGCGGCCGCCCTCCGCGCCCGTTTTATAAATTAACAATGTCACACTTACTTCACCCCCACTCGTCGTCCCCGTGCTCGCAGCGGAACCGAAAAATAAAATGACGAAAGCGTCACTCTTTCCCAACATCCCTCGCACCGCACACCCGCACGGGCACATGAGAAAACAGAGGCAGAGGGGCCGGTACCTGAACCCAGGACCGTACTCTACCGGTAGGTAGCGCCTCACTCTCTGGTAGCGCATCTGTCCCCGGCACATTACCGGGACTCGCGGCTCTTTGCGGGACGCCGCTGGCGCTGCGGATGTGGTCCTTTCGCATGCAGCGCGGCGGCGGCGGCGGGTCGTTTCGCGCGCAGAAACCCTTTTGTATTATTTTATTATGAAGGCGATCAGGTGGTGGCGGCGGCGCGGCGGGCGGCGGCGTGGACTCTGTGTGCGGGCTGCGCGGGCTGCGCTGCCTGCAGGGCCCGGCTCATCGCGGCCCGCCTGCATGGCAGATACCCCCTCGGGGCCGCGGGCCTCTCCCGAGCCGCCGCCGCCGGAGCCAAGCCCTGCCCCGGCCCGGCCTGGCCTCACACCACGCAATTACTAGCCATATTTTCAGAAAACGGCGGTCATAAAGACTCTCCAACGCCACCTCGGACTGCGCGGAGGGCGGGCAGGAGGGCCTGCCGCAGAGCCTGCCGCAGAGCCTGCCGCAGACCGTGGCCGAGCCCCGGTGCAGCCGGCCGCGCCGCCCAGCCCGGAGCCCAGGCCGGCCTGCCCCGTCTCTCTGCTCCTCGTTCTCGCCTGCAATGGATGGCCGATTAGTCGTGTCCACTTACAATGTATGTGGTCTGGCTTTGGCACCGCGGTGGCCGCGCGTATCAATCAGGAACTGATCAAGCGCCTCAAAAGAGCCTCCGCCAGCGGTGTGCACGCGCAAAATGTGATGCGATGCAGCGTGTAGTTTATAAAATGTTGGAATATAATTTGGAAAACCGTGGGTCCGCCGCGGCCAAAGTTTTCCCTGGCTGCGCATCGCTACGTCTTCCCCCCACCACCTGTCTGTCTGTCTGTTCGCGTGCCTGTCTGTCTGTCTGTCTGGCTCGCTTCCACGCCTCCGAAATTCGCAGTGTAAAGTAAGTGCGGCGCTGCACGCGGGGGCGCCCCCGCTCGGCCCGCCTCGCCCGCCCCCACACGACCGCGCGTTATTTGTGTATTCCCGCCTCACGCCGCGTGAGCCCTTATCTCTCTTATCTTGATCCGCTGACCGCCGGCCCGAGGGAGGGAGGGGTGAGGGGAGAGAGAGAGAGAGAGAGAGAGAGAGAGAGAGAGAGAGAGAGAGAGAGGCAGGGAGGGGAGCGGCAGGGAAGCACCGAGCGAAATCACCGAGTCCCGCCCCGAAACGGGCGCGAGCTCAGCTAGAGCGCAGCGCCGCCCGTGCGTAGGGCAGAGCACACGCAGAGCGGCTCGTCATCATCGTGCACCGAAAAACCGGAAGGGAGGAGGCGTCTGCATCTGTAGGCCACTTCCGATCTCAGTGCACACTGAATATATTTCAGCTCTGCCTGTACCCGCCGCCTCGACGCAGTGCATTTTGTCGACGGCGAGCTGCCGTTTGATATCGGCGAATATTAACACCGCCGGCGTGAGCAACGCGGAGGTGCTCGAAAGTGGCCTCCTCCTCCTCCTCCTCCTCCTCCTCCTCCTCCTCCTCCTCCTCGTATTGGAAATACAAGAAACAACACAAGACCGCGCGGGGTCGCGGCATCACCGTAAATCTACACCTTCGTAGAGATGCGCCGCTCGCGGGCGCGCGGCCAGCGCAGCGCCTAGCCCGTCGTGTAATCTAGCTCGGGAGATGGAGCGGCTCGATTTTTCATCTAGATTAGAATCCTCGAATCCTTACCGTCCGTCCGAAACGGGGGCCTCCCGGAATGCTGCTGCTCGCGCGACGCCGACGAGGACGCGTGAGGGAGAGAGTGAGAGAGGAAGAGAGAGAGAGAGAGAGAGAGGAGAGAGAGAGAGAGAGAGGAGGGAGGTGAGGCGATTGATAGTGTTCGACCAACACCATCAGTCGCGGGCCCACCACCACCGCGTGGGGACGGGGGGCGTAATAGAAGCCACCCGGATGACGTCGACATCTTTCTTCTCAGCGAATCGGACCCCCACAGACGTGTGAGGCCACACGCACCACACGGAGGCGGCCGCGGAGCCCCGCGCTAGCGGCACCCAAACACCTTTAATGCCGCAGACACAAACGCCCTTTTCATTAATACAACATTTTATATATGCTATCTGCGTCTGGCGTTTGCTTTCCCTCCCATGCTTTCTTCCTCTACAAACCGGCGAGCGTGCAGTCGTTTGCAAAGCGCATGTGTGTGTGTGTGTGTGTCTGTGCGTGCGCGTGAGTGTGTGTGTGTGTTACTCGGGAACGAATCGGACCCTTGGCCGCTATTAAAACTTGCACGCGCGGATGAGTTAGGCCCTTGCCGAGATACCGGCGCTCCTCCCCGACCGGCCGGCGCCCCCCTAGGTCATGCATGTCTCCACTGAACGCATTTCTACTCTCCGATGGGCGTCGATGGCTATATGCGGGCAAAACACCCCCCACCCCCCTTCTCCCTTCCTCGCGCTGCCTTTGCGTTTTAGCGATGTGTTCTGATTACTGGGTTCGAGCGAGAATTACGCGAGAATGCAAACAGCGAGCTAAGCTCTGCATTGCACTGCAGCCGGCAGGAGAGTGTTCGGGTCAGACGGAGGAGGGGGGGGGGGGACGGCGTTATGGGCTCGGAGCACGCGGGCCGCGCGGGGCGTGGCGGGGCGTGGCGGGGCGTGGCGGGGCGCTGCCCCCGTGACAACGCCACGACAATTATGTCATCAAGGCGCGCGGTTTATGCGCGGCAGTCCGGAATAGCAGTCGTTGTTTGTTTGTTCTTGTGTTCTCCTTTAGATTAGTCGGCCTCCGGTCAGCAGCGCGGCCCGTACTGTTAAGTGTATAAAGTTGAGCAGCAGCAGCGGCGGCGTTCTTTAAAACTGTCCGCGTGGCCGGCCCCGTGGGCAGCGCACTGACAGAGGGTTTGACAGCAGCGGGGCGGCGGGGGGGCCCCGCGGAGTTGTCGCACGGCCCCCCGGCCGCGTCCCCGCGAGAGGGCAGAGGACCTGGAGAGGACCCGACACACACACACGGAGCAAAAGGCAACACAGCGAGAAAGAGAGAGAGAGAGGAATCCCAAAACTACTAATCCGGGTAGGAAGCGGGTAATGACTGTTATTAGGGCACCGGTTGCTCCAAAGAGGAAACAAAATAATACGCACAGGCGGACCGCTTGGCTTTTTCATGCACGCATTTCAATTGAGCCTAGGCCAAGGCCACGAACGCGGCGCGGGGCAGCGGCGGCAGCAGCGGCGGTGTGTGCCTCGGAGGCCGCTGCGCCGCCGCTCCCCGACCAGAGGATACTTGTTGCCGGGCATAATTGGGGCGCGGGGCCCGAGAAGGGGCCAAACACAAAAATAACGCCAAATCATTGCCTTTCGCGGCAAAAAAAGATTCCCTCGCCCCCCCCCCCTCATCCCTCTCTCTGTCTCTGTCTCTGTCTCTGTCTCTCTCTCTCTCTCCCGCCGTGGAACAGAGCCTTGTACGCGCGGAGTCTCACAGTCATCGGTAATCGCGGCCAAAGTTTTTTCCCTGGTCTCTGGTACGTTTGAACTATTTTAAAAATATTTTTTAAATTTATTTTCAGAAAGTATGGCGGCGGGTATAACTGGAAACGCTCGCTCCCAGCACGGTGCCCGCACTCGCAGTCCGCTCGTCGTCGGCCAGAACCGTTTATACCGGCGTCGGGCCGGCCGGGCAGGGCGACCCGGCAGCCGCGGCGGCGAGCCAGCGGCCGGCCGCCGGGGCAGGTGACAAACTAACATCGACGCGGCCCGTCCAATCTCCCTGTCTCCGGTTTCATCTCGCGAGCCCACCTCGACGGCGCGGCCGCTACCAGATGCGAGCCCCAAACGAACGACTTGGGCTGCTGCATACCGTGCCCGTACACATCCGAGCACGACGCGTCGGAGAGACCAGCGAAAGAGAGCGACGAAGAGAGCAAAGGAGGGGTCCGACCGTGAGCAGGAGGCCGTCCGGGCGCCTGTAAACGCTGGGGTAGGCCGACCCGCACGGCACGCGTGCTCGGCGGAGTCGGGGTTGCCTACCCACCGGGCGCCGGTGCAGGTCCACCCACCGTCCACACTCCGGCATGTCTCTCCGGCCGGGTCGTACCGGCAGCGGCTCCGGCCGGCTCCCGGGCTCCGGGCCGCTGCGCGGGGCGAGGCTTGTGCTTCTCCGGGGCTGCGCAGGCGAGGCCGGCTCTAAGTGTGTTCCGGCCGGCGAGCGTGTCCGGCAATCGCAGAGCACTATCAGAATAAGCCGTTCACGGCGCGCTGAGCGGCCGGGAGCGCCGAACCGCCGCGCACGCGGGTCGATGGATACGTACTGTAACGTCCACGTAGCACAACCCGAACGCAATTAATCCACGGGGCCGAGCATGTCTTACAAGGCGCGCCGGCCGTGTTTTCCTCACCTCGATAGAACGCGGGGCCGGCGGCGCTGCGGGCGCGTGTGCACGCGGCACGCACGCGTGTGCCGGGCGTCACCTTGCGTCATGAAAAGAAAGAGGCCCGCAAATTTGTGAGCCGGCGCCCTCCGCGGAGATTACTCTCTGCTGCGGTTCGCCCCCGTACTGGATCCGCTTTTGTGATTCTTGAATTCTTCTCGACATCCGGTCTGAGTTCGAGCGGCATACCCTATTCCGCCCGCTGAGAGCAGGGGCTTGTCGCCGGCTGCCAAGGCGCGGCGTGGCCCGGTGGCCCCGTGAGGCGCCCCGATGTACTGTTGCGGTAGGCCAGGGCTGATTCAGTCGAGAGTCGGAATCCGTTGCGCCGCGGGGCGGCGAGAAGGCGGTGATCAGGCGGTGGCCGTGTGCGGAGACGTGTGGCCGGATGCGGCGCTGGTCCCTGTAAGGAGTATAGCAGGCGAGTCGTTTTGGTCCTATCCGCGGATGAGAATGGCGAGGCCGGCGGAGACCCGCAATCATCGTCTTGGGCCCGGAGAGCGGAGCGGGGCAGGGAGGAGCGAGGCTGCGGCCGCGGGGAAACTAAACCGCACACATATGTCGAGGGAATCGCCGTCCGCAAGCCCGGCGGCGGCGGCGGCGGCGGCGGGGCCGTTTTAACACGAATTGCGCCTCATACGGCATTAAATCCGATATAAGCAGGGCTCGGATCCCCCGGCGTGGCCATGAGTGCGCTCGGGCCCGCGCAAGAAGGACACGGCAGCCGGCCGCCACGCCCGCGGCCACGCCCCTGTCGGCGGTGCACTAGAGGCCGCCACGATACGGCCACACAGTATGTGCCGCGCGGCGTTACCGAACGTGTCGGGGGCCGCCACCAAATGTTGAGGGATTGCCGAGGCGCGGCGGCGGCGCGCACGCGGCGATCAGAGAGCGCATTTATTACGGCAGCGCCGTGATTTGTGCCGAGCAGCTCGCCAAGCCTCGCCGCCCGCCCGCCCCTCCGCCCGTCTGCGTGTCCCGGGTCCCGGCCGGTCCCCGCGGTCAGGAGTCGGGGCAGGTCAGGGATCAGTCTGAGCAGGCGAGGCGGGGCTGAGACCCAGCGGGACGCACGGCGCAGCGTAGCGGCACCGCCGGCCACCTGGGCACAACGTCAACTTCAATTTGTTAAATGTATTAAAATAAGACTTAAAAATTTAATTATTATTCGTTTACAATTTTTTTTTCAAACCCATGATTGTTTTTGCAAACTCCTAATAATTGTTTCGTCCCTTCTGAAATCCTTCTGTAACCCTACATTAAAAACAAAATAAATTCGACCGAAATACACAAATTTAATTAACATATTCAAAAGGGACTGCACCCAAAAATATTTCAAGGAGCGCTCCATGTCGTTGGTCCGCGGTGGCACTCTATCCGGGCGTGCTGATGGGGCACCCGCACTGCTCCCCCGGCTCCGGCCCGGAGATGGACACGTCTGCTACCGGAGGCCCCGGAGCCCCCGGAGGCGGCCGGCTCATTGAACAGCCGTGGTCAGGGATTGGGTTTGCGGTACTGCTCCCGGCTCCCGGCCTCTGTCCTGTAGTGGGAGGCGGCCGGCGGCAGGACGTGTTGCAGAGCGTGGGAACGCTGGCCGCGCCATTCACATCGGCGGTGAGCGGGGCTATCGGCACGATATGCTCACATATAGGGAGCCGCGCCGCCGCCGCCGCGACCGCTGTGCCGCGGACTCGCAAGCGCATATTGTAAGACGCCGTTGCTGTGCTGAATTTTCCGTGACGGGATAATTGTTTTTCCTCCACTCCGGGACGGTACACCAGCCGCTTTGATACCTCGCTGGGGCACGCGGACTTTGTGCGAAACCTCCGGCGGCGCTAACGCGGTGGACGCTCGCTGTCGCCCGCCTTGAGCAGCAGCCCTGGAGGCGGCGCAGAGCGCATGTCGGCAATCGCGCCCCGCCGTTGTTTCACCCAGATAGTCCAAAGAGCATTCCGGGACGGAACCCTTTTTCGCAAGGCGCCGCCCCGCGGGTCGGGCCGCTGTCTGCGAGTCCCTGTCTGGACGATACGGGAGGCGGCGGCGGCGGCGGGGGCAGCCGTAATGCCTTGTCGCGGGCCCAAAACCTCGAGCTCGGTCCAAAGCCGGCTCAGTGCGACCGTGGGTTCAAGTACCGCAAAGCTTAGTTGACAAGTCCCCGGGTTCAAATACCGCAGGCCGCCGGTGTTCCACCGAGACGACACTCACTAGACGAGTCGACACTCGCAGACGGCCCCCACCACACCGCCCCACGTGCGCGGCGCGGAGGTCCCCCGCGGCCCCCGCGGGAGGCCCGCGCCTACCGCGCGCGCCGTCCTTTCAAAAGCAAACTAGTGTCGCGGGCCGGGAACAAAGAGGACGCGCGGAATTTCCGCTATCGATTTGCCTCGGCCGTCGGCGGCGGCAACTGAGCGCCGAGCAGAAACCGCCGTGGTGCGGCCGGCGGCGCGCGCCTCTTTGCATTGCCGCGGCGGGGGCCCGGCGGGGACCCGGGGTACCGTACAGCGCGCAGGGACAAAGGACCACGGGGAGGACTCGTCGGGGCCGGCGGGCTTGCGGCCGCCGCACAGGCGCCGCCGTGCACCGAGGCGCCCCGATGAGGCCCCGCGGGTCCTGGCGGGTACCCGCGGCGAGGCCGCGCGCAACCCACTCCAGCGGGCATGCGTTGCGTGGGCGGTCTGTACACATTGCAGTGTGTGAGTGCGCGTGTGAGAGAGAGAGAGACAGAGAGAGAGAGAGAGACCCGTAAAAGGCCAAAAGTCCGTAATAATCCTTCTGACCCACATATTTCGCGGCGTAAAATAAATAAAGTGCACGGTGGGGCCCCATCCGTGCGTACGTGTTTGCATTGAGCTGCCGACTCCGCGTGCGTGCGTGTACGTGCGGGCGAGCGTCCGAGGGTGTGCGTGCGGCGTGCGCGCGCTGGCGGCGGAAGGGGGTCCCTTTGTGAATCGGCCGGCCTGTTGACACAGCGGGTAAGGGGCTGGGCTCCGGGCGGGCTCCGGTCGGGCTCCGGCCGGGCTCCGGGCGGGCGGCGGATTGTAAGCACGGCATGTCGGAGGAGGCCGTTGTACGCGGGGCCGGGCCGGGGCGGGCGGGGCGGGCCGGCCAGGCGGGGCGCTTGTGCAGAACGTAGAGTGCGCGAGCCACCCACCCAGACCGGACCCGGCCGCCGGGGCCGCCGGGGCCGGCCGTATGACGTATGTGCATGCGGCCATGTTTATGGGTACAACATACGTTGTCCCGTGCCCCTCCCACCCCGGCCTACCTCTTCACCCCGTCACACACACACACACACACACACATGCGCGCACTCCCATTCAATAAACCCCTGCCGCGGAACGCACGCATGACCGATCAGAGTACCATGTCTGTTCCCGAAATGCCTCCCTACCCATTCGGCTTTTCGAGTTTCCCGTGTGGGCTGCTAATGAAAACGTTGACGGGAGCTGGCGGCGGGTTGGCACTACTTCTAGTCGTCCGGGAGGTCGCGGTGCTCGCGTTCGATGACGTCGGCGACCTGCCGCGCGCTGCGTTCCGCCCCGAGCGCTGCTGCAGCCGGCTCACACGGCAGCACAGCGACCACATTCTTGCCACCACATCATTCAAATTTTTAATCCTTTCCCGCCGGCGCTCTCCCCTCCGCCGCTCCGGCGCCGTGTGATTTCAGGCACATCTTTCATCGTAAGCGCGAGCGCCTCTGCAATTTCAAGTAATACGGGTAAATTGGCAGCACTGGGTTGCCGCCGCCGTCACTTCATCCCCCACTCTCTCTCTCTCTCTCTCTCTCTCTCTCTCTCTCTCTCTCTCTCTCTCTTTCTCTGTGGCGCGCGTTGGGGACAGGTCGGGGACAGGTCCGGCGGCGGCGGCGCCGAGGGGACTTGAACGCCAGGCGCAACACGAAGGCGACGCCGACGACGCCTCTCGCGGAGCGGGCAGCCGAGCTGAGCCGCGAGCGCCGTCCGAAAATATGCGCAGCGGCTGAGGAGAATCGAGTATAAATTATCCGAGGCGGCCCCGCCCCGCCCCGCGCCGTGTGAGATCCGATCCCGGCAGATTTATCACGACGTGCTAAACTGTCGAAGGTTTCTTTCAATTTGCAGCAGGCGGATCGCGGGCCGCGGTGCCGGGGGCGCCCCCCCGCGAGCAGCGGCCTCTCGCCGTCTCTCTCGCACTCCCGCAGCACAGCACCGCGACGGAGACAGACAACCACGCCCTCCACGACGCGGATTCGTTTCCTAGCGCGATGCGATTGCGTGTTGCAAATAGGGCGTTCAAGTGCTGTAAAAGCCCGAGCCGCGTGTGTCTGGGGCAGGGACAGCGCGCGGTTGTCTCCAAAGGCATCGGAATGAATCCTTATCGGAAGCAAAGATTTCATTTACAGAATGGGCAGAGCTTATTCGATCGCTTGTCGCGCTCGTCGGGAGCCCGGATGTGATTTGAAGTAGATGGGGGGCGGAGGAGAGAGGAGGGGGAGAGAGAGGGGTGGGGCAAGGGGGCACTTGCGGGGTTGGCAGCCTTCCGCGCACCAGATAGCTGTGTGTATCGAAAGCGGAATTTTAATCGAGTCGTTATAGATATCGGTGCGTCGTCGCATTCGACTGGGGTGGCCACCTTATAAACATACTCATTTTCTCTCCCTGCAAAAGTAGCTGTTTTCGAGCCAATTTTTTTTTGCCGGAAGTGGAGGGGGCGGAGATTGTTTTTGTGAGAGAGAGACAGACAGGGAGAGACAGACAGAAACAGAGAGAGACAGAGACGAGGAGAACCCACATCTCTGGGGTATCGACAAGGAGACCGACGAAAAAATCCCGAGGGAGAACCTTATAAAACCGGCAACGACACTCGTAACTGATACGAGGAAGAGCGTCGCCGTAGCCGTCGGTCCGTCAGGCCTCGTCAGGCCGTCGGTGGTCCGGCCCTGACAGGTGACCGGGGGCCGCGCGGCCGGCAGAGGGATTGAGAGATTACCCGGGCCGGACATCACTCCCCGCCCGCAAGTAGGCGAGTGAAATAATGGGGAAACTGTACGACATGCAGTTAAGGGGAAATAATAAAATTGGCGTTAAGGGGCCGAGGAGGGGGGCGGTGACTCGGGCCGCTACCAAACGGCCGCTCCCTCAGCCTCTCTCTTATCGGGAATCGGGGCGAGTATTATTTTCTTTAACGAGCCACTATCTGGGTGGAGGCAGCAGGGGCGGCGGCGCCTGGCCCATGGCGTCATCCCCAGGATACACTCCGGAGCGGCGGTCCTTGGGGGGGCGCCGGGCCGCCAGCCACTTGCCACCCCGTGCGGCCCGGCCCAGCCACTCTATCGTAAAACACCTTCGCACATAGCGCCGGGCCGAAGCCGAGCTATGGAGCTACACCGCGCCCTCGGCCGCGCAATAAAACTACACCACTAAACCATTCCCCGCAACACGGCGGGGGAAATAAACGAAACGGAAAAACAAGAAGGAAAAAGTCGATTTGATAATAAACGCGCGACGGTTCTTCCCTCCCCTCTCGAAGCGTAATGTGTTATATTATCCTATAAAACACAGGAGGTCAGGATGATTTTGTGTTATAAACAGCGGACTTTCTTCCGTACAAGGCGGTGAAATAAAGATGTACGGGGGTATCCTGTTCGGACGGCCGCTCGTCCGGCCGGCCGGCCGTTCGAAAAGGATCGAGCCCCGCGCGTCCAAAGATTCCCGCCATAAAGGGACGCTAACCGACGCCTTTTATGATTACAGATTCCGGTGAACTGGAAGAGCTGCGGGCTGGCTCTGCGAGCTCTGTGCGGCAAGGCGGTGGCGAGGTGTCGCTGGCCGGTGCCCACCCCCTCCGGCCGCCGCGCCGCTCTCAGAACTGCCTGCCGATTCACACGGCACGGCGGCAGTCGGCTGCTTGGACTCGGCGGCCGCCCTTGCAGCGAGGATCGCGTACCACTTCCATCCGGTGGCCGCACTGCCCGCGCGCTCCCAGCAGCCGAGCCGGACCTTCCGCAAGCCGAGTCGGCCATCACAGCAGGACCATACGCTACTTGTTGCGGAGGCGCGGCTGGACGTGGTGGAAGGGGGCCGCCGCCGCGCTCGTCCTCGTGTATCAAATTGTGCTGCCAGCACAAATGACAGAAAAGAACCTACCCGAAATAAAAAAAATAAAAATAAATAAAAAACGCTTGTAGAATAATATTTTTGATTTCACTTATTAACATAATTAATTATATCGATCACTACCGGTTTTAGTCGCACTGACATTCATCCATGTGCAGTACTTGATTTCGACCGCCGCATCAACAAAACCAAAAAAAAAACGAAAATTATCGTCACCATATTTTTTTTGTACGGTGTTCTTCTACCGTGATGTCGACACCTCGGTGCTGACGGTCCACGGCCTGTGCACCGTCTCCAGCGCGCACCCCGCACGGCACACGTTGCACCCACGCTCTCTCTCTCTCTCTCTCTCTCTCTCTCTCTCTCTCTCTCTCGCACACATACACACGCGCGCGCGGAGGCGCACGCGTCTGTCGTGCAGCGCGCCGTTGATTTCGAAAGCGACGTGCTAAAAGGGATTCCTCCGATCCGATTCCAGGGAAATGTAAGAAAGTGTGAATTGCAGCGCCATAAAGCCCTCCTCCTCCTCCTCGGCGGCGGCGGCGGGCGCACGGCGCGCGACGCGGCGGCGGCGGCGGCGGCGGCGGCGGCGGCGGCGGCGGCGGCAGCGCTGCATCCCGGTCCGGCTGCATCACATAAACCAATCGCGTCCCCGGCCGGCGCGGCCCCGACTCGGTCCGCTCCACGGCGCCTGTGGTCCGGCGGGTAGGCCACACCGCACGGCAGCGGTGCGCGGCGGCGGAGCGCGCGGCCTACCTGCCAGGGGCTCCGGAGACGGGGGCCTTCTCTCACGCAGCGCGGGCGCCGCCGTCAGGGCTGCGTTGAGGCGCGGGGAGCAGCCGCGCCCCCTGCAGGTACTGCACACACACACGCACACACACTCGATGATGATGAATGTCCCGCTCCGGCCCGGACGCTTTGGCAGGGGGACCGAGACGGGGCCGGTGACGACGACGAGGACGTGCAGCTCTAACAACTTAATTCGATGCAAAACGCGCCGGCGATGTCGGCGAGGTGAGGCGTCTACTGCGACGCGTCCCGCGGCGCCCCGCCGTCGGCCCCGCGCCTCCCGGCCGGCCGGCTGCCCCCGCGGCGCCGCGCCAGTTTCAGGCCGTTTCCCCACTCAGCGGGCGCTCGACATGTGCCGGGCCGATGCGGCATCGATATGCATTCCTCGTGGAGTCTGCTCTCGCCGTGTCTGCTGGAGTCTCTGGACAGTCTGCTGGAGAGTCTCTGGGCAGTCCGCTGGAGATTCTCTGGACAGTCTGCTATCGGCGGGCGTATTTCAGCCCGGATTTCGGGGAGCCTGCGGCGACGACACCGACGCTGCTGCCGCTGCTGCCGCTGCAGCCTCCAATTGAAATGGACGTCGGAGTTGCGGGGTCCGGCGGGTCCTGCTGTCACTCCTGCTGTCCACACGATGGCGGGGCTCGATATCGGAGCAGCCCTGCCCCGGCCCCTGTGTGTGTGTGTGTGTGTGTGTGTGTGTGTGCACGGGCTGGCTGGACGCATCTGTCACTCGCTAAGTGGAGGTTGACGTATCTCGTCTGCCGTGCCGTTCCGTTCCCTCCGGTTCCCTCTCGCCACATAGTGACTATTTATTGCCGCCGCACCGAGGTTGCAGTCGTTCCTAGCCGGCAGTCCGTCCCGTCCACCGAGGGCCGCCGGGGGCCGCCGGGGGCTGCTTGCCGAGCGGGGCACTTTGGGAGGGCGGCTAAGTGCTAACGTTTCCTCAAAGTTCTCGCTCCGCCTGGCTCCGCCTGGCTCCCCGCCCGGCCCGGCGCGGCCGCGCTGCACGCGCACCGAGCGCCAAGGGAATTCCTCGCGTGGGCAATAAAGCATCCATACAAATGGCGACATCATTTGCGGTACACGCGGGGCACACGGCCGTGCAGCCGTGCGCGGGGGGGCCTGCGAGGCTGCGAGCCGCCCCCCCCGCGGGGCGCCGCCGCGGCGCGCCAATCCGCGACGCGGAACACGAAACGGATATGGGGGGGAAATTATTCATATGACCGTGCGAAAAATGCGCTTTCGATGTGACGTCATCGTCGTCCGTCCCGATGTACTTCAAAGCAGCAGCAGCGACATGCAGGGCAGAGCGAGCCCGGTGCAACACGACGTGTCGGAGAGCACCTCGCGTCCCTGATGGGCGACGTTAACGAAGTCCTCCACACACACACGCGCGTGCGCCCTCATTAGGTGTAAAAATGTGTTCCATGTTTAATTCACGAATGTAGAGTGTATTAGGAGAAGTCCTCCAGCGGCCGCCGCCCCGCCGCAGCAGCAGCGCGTCAGGCCCGCGGCCCGATGGGCGGAAGACGTGCAATTAGGAAACGACGTCTCCATCGACGGCGACGTCCGCGCCGGCCCCCGGCCCCCGGCCTCCCCCCTCCCTCGTCCCCCTGTCTCGGCGGCGGCGTGCACGTTATTGCAAGTTTTGCACTTGTTTCGTATCAAACTTGTAATTACTCATTGTGGCCAGAGGGGGCCGAGTGCAGCGCCGCGCCGCGCTGCAGTGCGTCGGGTAATTGAGTCTTCCACTGATAAACAAGACTGACACCTCCGTTTGTTGATTTCATATTGGCTGATTTATGGCCGTATTAAGTATTAAGCCCGCTCTCGCGCATGCGCCCGGCGCGGCCCCGCCGGTGCACGCCCGCCTCCGATATTATTATTAGTATTTCCCCCGCGAGAAGGAGAAGAGGAGAGGTGAGTTTTCGTTTTTCCACCGCCCCGCGCGCGCAGTTAGCCAGTCAAATCGGAAACGGCTCGTGATATCAACCGCCTGTTCCGTTTTCCCTATCCTAGCTGCTGCGCCGGCCGCGGCTCTCCCGGGTAAGTCGAGAAGAAATAAATCACGAATCCACATTTGACAGCGAGTTTGGGATGATATACTGCATACGCCCTCCAACTTCGATAAATCATTCCGCTTTAACATCTTAATTCATTTTTTCCTCTCCTCTTCGCACGACTTGTGTCCAACGGGAGGGGCGTGGCGCGGCGCGGAGGACAAAGTGAAGATGGAGATAAACACCCCGGCTTAAGCAGAATCGGAAAGCGCGCTTTTCCAGTTTAAGGCGTTCCCTGGCAGCACAATTAGAGTCCTGTCAGGCGGCTGGCGGGCAGCCCGAGCTGGCAGACCGCGCCGGCGGGCCGCGTGTCACCGCGGCCGGATGCCGATCCATATCGCGATCCGCCGGCACGAGGGACACTTCAGTAAACACGCCGCGAATGTCAGCGTTGAACAGACTTTCGGATCGCGACGCGGTCGGTGTCCGGAAACCCACGAAGGAGCGGCGGGGCTGCACAGGGCGCCCGCACCCGCAGACGTGGCTGTAGCTGCCGCCCCTGGTAACACCCTCTCCCCGATTGAGACGGAACACACGCCGGATTAGTCCCGGGCCCCGCGGCCCCCGCGGCCCCCGCGCCGCCTCGCCCGGTCCGGGATTCGGTCGGAAGACGTCCTGGCCAGGGTAATTTATGGGCTCCACCGGTCCGCGCCGCGGCGCGCCGCGCGCCGCCCGGCTCTGCCCCTTCATCGAAAGGTCTCAATCCGAGAGCGTTTGACGCATTCCACATTACATGTTATTCGAGAAGTTTTGAGGAGGCGTGGCCCGGCGCGGCCCTCTCTCCGAGACCGCGCGACCGGCGAGGGCTTTCGGTTGTCGACAGCAGCTCCGCCGCGCGGCGCGCTGCGCCCCCGCTGCGCCGCCCGGACCGCACCGCCCTCATGTCTTTGTGGAAACGCACGGCGCGCGCGGTGCCTTATTTAAAAGCCGATGCGTCACCCAGCAGCTCCGTGTGCTCGGCTGTGCCCCGGGCCGTGCCGTGTGCGCAGACACCGCCGCCGGCCCGGCATTGCTCACACCGAACCGCAAGGCACATGTGTCGATCACAGCGCCGTCCCTTCCACGCCATTGTCTGCCGCCGTGGAGGAGTCATCCGACGGCAATGCGGGGAGACCCCGGCGGCGGGGCAGTGCTTGGCAGGGCGGGCCGGGGGGCCGGCGGCGAGGCGAGGCGAGGCACGGCGAGGACGGGGCACAAAGCAGCGCCGGGGCCGGCCGTGGTGCACCGGCCGTATGCAGAATCCCTGCCCGCAATTATAACAGCAGAACAGGGGCGTCTCGACAAAGTCACTCCACCACCACCCCATCCCCCGCCCCCTTATCGTATCTCTCTCTCTCTCACTCACTCGTTCCATTCTTTCGTTCGACAAGAAGATGAAGCAGAATTATCCCAAACAACGACTGCGCGGAGCGGTCGTGCCGAGGCCGTGCCGCCGCAGAGCCGCGGCCGTGGGCGAGGCCCGGCGAGGCCCGGCGAGGCGAGGCCGGTGAGGGCAGCCACACAGCCGGTACACCCGCTTCCCCTTCATTTCTTGATTAATTTATAAACTGTCGGTCGGTCGCGGTGTCGGCCGACCGACCTCGCGGGCCCGCCCCGCCGAGGAGCCCCTGCCCCCGCCGCCGCCGCTCCCCCGCGAACCCCCGACCCCTCGGCCGCGGCCGAAGAGGAGACGGCAAGCGCAGCATCCCAGGGCCGGAGGCCGGGGGCCGGGGGCGGGGCAGGCGGGGCAGGCGGGGCCGCGATAGTCGCTGATACGGCCGGCCGGCAGGGAGCGGGGGCATCGATGCTGCCGCCGCCGCTGCCGCCAGTTTCGGGGCGCATGCATGTCGAGTTATTTACGATGCCGGCTACCGGCGTGTTCCGTGGGGCCCCGCTCGCCGATCGCACTGTTTTCTGCGCCGTGTCTGTGTGCGTGTGTCTGTGTGTGTGTGTGCTTGTGGAGGTACACTACTACAGGTAGCCGCGCGCGGGGTGTATGTACCGCGGCGCGCTCGGTGTACGCTATGGGTAGGTCGAGCGTGCGCCCCCACGGCAGCAAAAGTTTTCTGTGTGCACGGCCTAGCCACACACTAGAGGGGCTAACCTTTCCCGACCACTACACTGGTTATGGAGAGGGGGAAAATGTGAGAAAAACGTTGTGTGCGTGTGTGGGTGTGTTGTGTGGGTGTGTGCGTGTGACAACGGCCGCGCGACCACAGCGCGGACCTGTTACAGCAATTTCCTGAACCGTGTTTCGCTGGCTCGTAATTACTGACACCCCAATACTGCCTGTTTCACAGCCTTCCGGGCCCACCTCCTTGCAGCACGGGCCAACGCGGGCTAAAAAGGAAAAAAAAAACAAGGAAAATATACACGCGCACGCACCTCGTACGGAGGTGTAGACCCGTCGAAAGTAATAGCAATTTTTCTTTATTGTATGATAATTACTTATGCGTATTTTTTTTCGTGGCTATGTGCGAGACGATGGGAGATGAATATTCATAAAAGTAGGGCATTTCTTTTTATAGGAATGGCCTGCAGCGACGCGGAGTGTATTCCTCGCCTCCCGTATCCCCCAACCCTCTCCTCTTTACGGTACGTAAATTCTAGCGCAAAGGACGCTGTTTCGGCACCACTGACGTCTTCCAGACCGTATCACCCCGCAAACGTCAGATTTCATATCGTGTGCCTGCTTCGAAAATTTTTATTATCCCCACCGTCGTAATTTCGGGAGACGCGCGGTGTTGTTATTGTCTTTTCTTTTTTACCCCGCCCACCGCGCTTAATTTTTAATTTTTTTTTACCACCAAGAGGACCGAAAGAAGAACGGGCGGCGTCGCATGGAAATGAGGACCATTAATAAGAACACCCCCTTTCCCTGTGTTGCCATTCCACATAAACGGCACCGGAGTGGATCTAGGCGGACCCGCGGGTCATCGGTGCAATTTGCATTCGGGGCGCCCGAGGCCGGGGCCGGGAGGGACCCAGGTGGTGTCGGGCGACGCGCCGGCCGCGGCTCTGGAGCCCTGGAGTCTCGGCGCTCCAGGATCCTGGAGCCCCCCGAAGCGCCGCGGTGCGTGGTCCAGCGGGAGACAATCACCGGCCGCTTATCGCCTGGGTGCGGGGCGCTCCCTGCAGGGCACGCCCGACCCGCAGTATCTACCGTGTTCCGACAAAACTTGAATTTCCTATCTGGGGAAATGATCTCATTATTACCATAGACGGACATGCAACACTGGTCAGCTGGGGGCCCCCAGGTCTAACACTCTCTCACTCTCGCTCACTCTCTCGCCTCTCTCTCTCTCTCTCTCTCTCTCTCTCTCTCTCTCTCTCTTCTCTCTGCCTCTCTCTCTATACCAGCCACACACGCCCCAACTTTATGTCCGTGTTTACAGGTGCGACAAAAATCGCAGACAGACACCTCCTTCTCTCCGTACGGCGGCACGCGGCACGGCGGCGCCGGTGACTCTGCCGCGGCCGCCGTGGGTGGCACCCGGCGGCACCTGCCTGCGTCCCCGCGGCAGGGCGGCGGCGGCACCCCGGCGGCACTCGGCCGCGTGCGCGCGCAAACAGCCGTTGTGCCGTTTTCATTAGCACCCGTAATTCCCCGCTCTCCGCCGCCTCTCCGCGGCTGCCCCTTCCGGTGGCCCGGCGGCGGCGGCGGCGGCCTGCGGCGGCGCTGTCCTCCTGCTCAAACACCGGTGCCGCGCCGCCGCCGCGACGCTCCGAGTGTGAAAGTGGCAAAGGCGCCGCGCGCGCATTGTTTTCCGCGCACGTTTCGCTTTCGCACATGACCGCACATGACCGCGCCGCATCGCACCCCGGCGAAGCTCTCCGATCACAGCCTTCGGCTCTACGGCCGCCGCCGCCGCCGCCGCCGCCGCCGTGCTCCACTCCTCCTCCCCTGTACATCGCTCTCGCGTGTCCGCAGTTTTTATCGCAGGGGGCCCCGCGTAGGGCGGCCCGTGTTCTGTAAAGCGTCCGCGCGGGGGCCATCGGGTCAGTGCGGACACATTCCGCAGGGCCGCTTCCGAGGCGAGGCGGCGGCCGCCCCTGCCGGCCCTGCCGCCCCGGAGGACACCGACGGGGCCGCCTCGGAGGCCGCCGATATTGTTCGCTACCGGATCGGCCGGGCGGCGGCGCGGCGGCCAGCAGGTCGTGGTCCCCAGCGGTGCCCCCGCGGCCCCGCCGCCGCCGCCGCCTCCGCTCGCGGCCCTCTATCGGCGAGCCATCTGTAGTACCAGGGCGGGCCGCGCGGGGGCGACTGAGGACATCAGCGTTGTCGCCATGAACACCCGAGGCTTTTTTCGGAAATAAATTTCACCAAGAAACATTATGTGTGTGTGCGTGTTCCTGATGATTCATTCACGTAAAGTCTTACAGACCGCGTGGCTGAAGCGGGAGAGAAAACGGCATCGGCAGTTCGTCTTATTAGCTCCGCAGTAAAAGGAGAAAAGTCTGGCGGCGCACGGCGGCATTTGTGTTTCCGAGGCAGACGCGACGTCAGACGAACGGCAAACAGCAACTGTGTGGATCCGGCTTGTCTCCGTGGCGGTGTGTGTGTGCGTGTGTGTACGTATTCGCACGTCAAACTTTGCAAAGTTTCTAAGAAAGCCACTCTGGACAGTCGCGTTCCGTTATGACGTAGGGCATCGTAAAAAGCGCCGTCGTGGGCTTTAGCACATTCGAGAAAAGCAGCCCGGCAGCGGACCGACTGACTGGGAACAGGCCCTCACCATTGACTGGACTGAAAATTTTACAAAAACCCACCCCCATCTTGACAAAAATTAAAACTTTCACAAAATGTGGAAATATGTGTTTTACTGAATGGGCTCCTGTGGATGCTTTTGAAAAAAAAATGCAAAAATGGGTGGGCACTACCTCGTCCCAGGCCTCCGCCTGGAACCCTCCTGCTTAACTTCGGTGTTCGAATGGGAACCGGTGTACCAGGTATCGACCGCCGCTAAGACACAGGCACGACGCAGCGGCCTTTTTCAGGGGCACGCTTCCGCAACGGTCAATGTAGCCCCCTCCGCCAGCCAGATTTCCGGAATCAACTCCCTTCGACTGGCTGGTTGGTCTGTGGCACTGCGGCCACTCCCGAGCGGACTGGGGGGGAGGTAGGCTTTCCTATATCGTACACAGCCGAAGCTGCTGTACTTCACGACGAACCCTAGTCGCGACGGCGTGTCCTCGTCTGCCAGATTCACAGGGAGCGAAAACGAAGGTACCGAACCCTAGGTACCCCCGTAGCATACACCCGAGTCTCCGAACCAAGTTTCCTTGGTAGACACAGAGCCCCCCCGCCGGAAACCCCGGGCGACCGAGAGAACCTCGGACCCGGGAACGGGGGTAAGCCCGACCGTGCTACGGGAATCTTCAAGTTGAAACCCAACGCTTACATCTCTCAGTGACGCAGCGCGCACGGCCGTTCAGACAGCCATACCGACGCCACGTTCGAAAGTATATTTTACCCTCTGTCTCCCAAGCGCAGACACAAGAAAAATTTTGAGGAACTCGCCAGACTCGAACCCATGACCTTTCAGTCGCCGGTCAGCCACCTTACCGTTGCGGCCACAGAGCTGCGATGGCGAACGCAGAGCGCCCCCTATACTTTATACACCGTCGTCTTAGTTGAGCCGACAGAAAAATTGCACGGATCGGCAAAGAGTTGAACCTTCGGCCAGCGGAGTGAGGAGTGAGGAGTTGCCTACGTGGTTGACTACTACTCGGCACCTGCGGGTGCGTCTGGCGTGAGCCGTATGGCACTGCCACCACCACCACCGGTACCTCTGGTACCTGTGCGTGCGCGCGGCGTGTGCGGCGCATTGTTTCTATTTACGACGCGCCTCCCCATATGGAAAGCGCACGACACCCGAGCGTGCGGGGACCGCGCCGCCGCGCTGCCAATTTTGCGCGTTAGGGGAAGTGCGGCTCGAAATCACACGCGGCGGCAGCGGCGGTCAGGCGGACCAAAATGTTGACTGACTGGCCAAAAAGTCGAGCACGCGCCGCGCACGCACGCACGCACGTGCACGCACACGACGTCGCAGGGCGCGCTGCATCCGCACGGTGATTCGTCACATGCACGCCGCCGCGTTATCGGCGGCCGTGTCGTTCGTCCGAGCAGTGGCATAACCGTGTCTGAGAAATAATGGCAAAAACAACGACGCACTACAGCTCTCTCTCCCCCCCTCTCTCTCTCTCTCTCTCTCTCCCTCTCTCTCTCTCTCTCTCTCTCTCTCTCTCTCTCTCTCTGTCTGTTCCTCTCTCTCGCTCATTTTCCTTTCAATTTTCTTGCGCTCTCCTCCGCGACTCTCCTCTTTTTCACGGGCAGCAGCAGCAGCGTTTTGCATTTTATTGGGCGCGCGCGCGCGCGTGCATCATAGGGGGGAGGGTTTTGATGTCGCGTCGTGCCGCGAAGGGCTCAAGAGCGATCTCCGCACGGGAAGCAGCCGGGCAAACGGGACGGTGGCGGGGCACTTGCGCACTTAGCGTGCACGGCGGGGGGGCGTGGCAGCAGGCCTTCCGCACCGCACCGCGGCGCCGCCCACCCCCCATAGCCAGCCGTGCATTCACTCATTTTGCCACAAGCAGAAGTTTCCGTTCGCACGAATAAGACACTAGTCTTAATGTTCCGAGCAGACGTTACTAGTTTGCATAACGGCCCCGGGCATTATCTACACTCGCCTCGCCTCGCAGGGCACGGCGGGGATTTGTGGCCGAGACGGAGGTGCGTCAAATGCATCGTGTGTATACAGTATGCAGCACGGCAGACGGCGTAGCGCGGCGGCCCCGGCCCCGCGCGGAGCGTTGGGGGCGGGCCGTTCACAACGGGGGAGAGTAGGCGAGTGTCCTTGCTGCGTGCGGTATGGGGAACACGCGCGCCGGCCAAGGCCGCGACCGGCAAGGCGCCGAAAAGGGTGCGCGCGCAGGGGCCTGCGAGGAGGGGCCCGGGGAGTCCGACGGCGACACGGAGTCTGACGCCGCCGCCGCCGCTGACGCGCCCCGTGCGCAGCTAATGATCCATAAAATGAGTGTTCCGCATTCCGTGCCTTACTTACGGCCCCGAGTACGTGCGCATCCCAAACGCCTAACCTCTCCCCGGCCGCGGCTGTGTGCGTCTCCCCGGGCGGCCAGCGGCGACACGCCGCACGCGTCGCGGCTCACCCGCCTCCGCCGACCTCCACTAGTAGTACGCCCTCGCGGCCCCACCGCGGCCCGGGGCCGCCGCCGCCGCTGCCTCTTATTTACGCGCCCCCCATTTGCATGAATAGTGCTAATTGTTTGCACTACCCCATCGCGGAAAGTGTGTCCCGGGGGGAGGGAGTGTCGGCGGGGCTGCAGGGCCCGCGGGGGGCGTGGGGCGCGGAGGGGGCACTGCCCCGGCAGCGGCCCGGCAGCGGCCCGGCAGCGCACGCCGCCACCACCGTCGTAAGGGTCGCCAACTCGATAATTGCACGGTGCGAGGGACAGTTATAGGCAGCGCGCCTGCTGGTATGCGAGGGTCTGCGCCTCCCAGCGCCTGGGCCTATGTGTGTGTGCGTGTGTGTGTCTGCTGATGCCACGTAACATGCAGATAGACACGCCGTTCGATAGACGTGCAATACAGCTACAACGTGCTTGGCCCTGCCTGCCGTACCACAAACCGGTAACTGCGACTATTTCTGAGAGATTTCGTGAGGACCGTCGGTGAGAATCGAACCCACCCAGACATCCGGTCCGGAAGACCGGCGCCTGCGCCACGAACAGTTTGCCTCTCTCTCTCTCTCTCTCTCTCTCTCTCTCTCTCTCTCTCTCTCTCTCTCTCTCTCTCTTTCTTTCTTTCTCTCTGTGATCCAGTTTGTGGTTTGTGAACGACCGTGCCGAGCGCGGAGAGCTGGGCGGCGCCCCCCGCGTGCGCGCGTTTTCCAACATTTTGTTCATAAATATACCGTATAACTCAGCAGATAATCGCCCCTGATTACGGGAATGGGGCGAAAGATTGAAAAGAGAGTTTATGGATGGCCTGTGGCTACTCGGCCGCGCCGCGGCGGCGGTGCCCACGTAGTCGAAGTGCTAAGATATTCAGCGCCATAAAGTGTGGTGCAAATTCCTCCGCGACCTGTGCGGTGCCGTCGGGCCGGCGGCGGCAGCGCGGCGGCGGCGGCGGCGGCGGCGGCGCGGACGAAAGCTTTACAGAGTCGGCGGCGGCGCGGCGCGTGTCGTGCGCGCCCAGCTCCGGCCCGCTAACAGCTTGTTGTTACCCGATACGGGCTTTTTCGGGGCCCTTTCGGGGGTCCTTCGGGCTCCACGCCGCTTTTTGGGTCCCGAACGGCGGCGGCGGGCGGCCGGGGGACCTAATTGGTTATTGGTGGGGATCGGCTGTCGCCGCGGACAAGGCCTGCCATGTTTCTGGAAATGGATCTGGTCGCTGGAGGCTCCATGGGCTCGATAGCAGCGGCGGGCCGGGCCCCGCTGATGAGTCGACTATCCCACTGCCGCTATGCCGGAGCCGCTCATTGCCCCTCATTTGACTAGGAAGATGAATCGGAAACCGGAGCTCATCAAGACGTTGTTGGGAACGGGGGATGGAGACGGATAGGCCCCAGATTCTCATTACCTGGGGAAAATCCACGTTAAGTCGGAATCAGTGGGTTCAGTCAGAAACACGTGTCGTATTGACGGCGACACCGCAGAGAGGCCAGTGGTTCTATTTGGGAGTGATCGCAGAGCAAGGGGTGGGGCCTGGTGGAAGACACAGGGCCCAGCGCATCACGCACACACACACACACACGCGCGCGCGCGCACTCGCACACAAGTCGGCCCCCCCTGATTTACGATGCAAAACGGCAAAAGTATCGACGTGCAATAAAAGATGCACAATGCAACCGCAGCAGCTGCGACGCATGCCGAGCTAAAGGGGGAAAAGGCGGGGCGGGGGCCGCCAGGAAGCGGGGACCGCGGCGGGCTGCCTACCTGCGCGGGGCGGCGGTGCGCCGCTGCCGCCGCCGCTGTCCTTGCCGGGGAGGGCATGCCGCCGCCGCCGCCGCCACCGCCGCCGCGGCGGCCGCAAAAAGCCACGACGCGCGAAAACTGGAATGACCAGAATCGGGGATTTTTCATGACATATCGCGCGACGGATTTATAACGCCATCTTCCGAGAAAAGGAGGCGGCGGTGGATAAACAAGCCGAGAAACCGCAGCCACCGGCAAAGCCGTCGTCGGGGGAGCGGGCGAAGGGCGGCCCTGAAGGCTGGCAAGAGAGAAAAAAGCGCGGGTTTCCGTCGATGAGCTCACAAGCGGAACACATGTTGGATCAAGCCGGCCGAATGGTGCTGAGCTGGAATTTGAGGAAGACAAAAAGCAACTCTGTCATTGCAGGGGTCTGACACCAGATTATTAACGCTTTGCCCCAATCCTAGCATCCGTCAGACCCCCGAAGACGGTCCCTGCGGGCTCCACCCCACGCACACTCGGTCCGGCTCACATATATGCCTCGAGGATTATTCCGTGCAAACCGTAAACCTGAAGGCAAAACGTCAAAGAAAATAAAAATAAATAAGAACACGGCACAAAAAAATTAAGAATAAAGGGGGGTAACGCACACGAAGAATGCACAGCACAGGACCAATACTTCAGACCGAAGCTTTCGAAAACGCCACTTTTCATGGTGGAAACGTCTGAAAACAAAGCAAAAGCGGCGACAAGACATGCGGCCGGCAGGGGGCGGCGGGGGCCCTCGGGGAGGCCTCGGCGGCCCCCGGCGGCCCCCGGCGGCCCTCCGGTGCGCCGATGCCGGCCGCCGGGACGGCCGGACGGCTCGCGCGCGTTGTTTTTCGGCAATAAACTTTTAATATTGCAAAGTTGGCAGACGGCGGAGAATTCCGAGTGCCGCCCGCTATTGTTTCTCCCGCCGGGTGTCCGTTACTGCTCAAGTACCCGCTTACGGCCGCTTACGGCCGCTTACGGCCGCTTACCCGGCCGCGCCGCCGATTACAATGCCGCTTACAGAGAGTTACTGCATATTACCGTCCTATGTATCACTCGTCTTCTTCCCCCGTCGGCGCGGAATATGGTCCGGGCGGTGCGAACACCGCGGGCGCGCTCTCACGGCGGGACCCCCCAGGACCCCCCAGGACCCCCGCCCCGCTCAGGACTCCTCCACCGCCACCACGGGAATGCGCGGCGCCGTGCAAGTACCACGTAACGCACGCGACGCCGCCAAGGCGTCCACGGGATTCGGCGTACGTCGTTGCGGCGCTCTCCCATGCCGCCGTGCCTCTCTTTATTTTTCCGAAACAATAAACCCGAACATTCCCGGGCTGCACAAATCATCCACCGCGCGACGTGAGGGGAAAACGGGAGGAATCGTGTGTGTTGGTGCGCGTTCGAGTCCGCCCGCCGCCGCCCTGCCCCCGGGGCCCTCGGGGGCATTTACGGTTTTTGGGTCGAACCTCATATCGGAGGGCCGTAGGGCCGTACGCAGGGCCTGGCGAGGGCAGTCGCGGCGGCCGGGCCCTTCGGCCGGGCCCTTCGGCCGGAGCCTGCGGGGTTAGGAGGGGCGTTGCGTGGCGGGCGTGGCCCCGCCGGCCGCGCGTCGCTGCTGAGCCGCGTTTATTATTTTCTGGCAGACGCAGAAGTGCAGCGGCGGTACGGGAGCGTGTTTATCTTATCATGTGCATCCTCGCCGTGGTCGGCGTGGCCGTCGCTCTTGTTGTTGTTGTTGTTGCTGCAGACCTCCCCCGCCGGCGCCGCGCCGCTGGGGTAGGCGGCGCGGGCAGCTGCTGGGGTTGCGGGGGCCGCCAGGGGTCCCGGACGGTCCGGGATGAACTGGAATTAGGCGTGGCATTCATTAGCCAGATCCGGGTTGCAGCCGGCGGAGTGACCATACGAGTGCACCCGGGGGCGTGTGCAGCGGCGGCCCGGGCGCACACACACACACACACACACACACACACACGCGCGCGCGCTCCACCGACGGGATGAAATTGAGGCATTAGGAGTGCACACGGGCAATAAATTCATCACCCTCAACATTTCGCTTCGACAGACATCATAATAAGATACAAAAGAACCGAGAAATAAGGCAACCAGTTCTGTATACTACTCTCTGCGGGGCCGGGCCGGCGTCGCCCCGCGCGCGGTATCACACGCCGGGTATCTGGCCGGGCCGGGCACTGCACCGGGCGTCAGGGAGCGCCCGCCCGCCCCGGCCCGAGGCCCGCACTGCCCCGGCCCTGCGTGCCTGCGTCGTTCGCCCCGGCGGCGTATCCGGCCGTTCCCAACGCGGACACCGCCGGCTGCACCGGGGCTCCCGTCGACGCCCGCCGCCCTCCGCGAGGCCGCCGGCTTGGAGACGTCCGCTGTCGGAAGACGTCCTCCAGGCTGCTGCTCTCCAGGACACTGCGCCCCGTCCAGCGGCGCCCCCGCGGCTCCAGCCGGCGGTGCGGCGGCGGCCCGGCGCTGCGCCGACTTCCGTCCGGACCCTCTCTCTCTCGCACTCACGCACGGGGTGCGGGAGGGGGTGCTGAGTAGCTGCCGGCCTCCGGCGGGGTTCATCGCGTGAGTGGCCGCGGGGCCCGCCATACATCATGCGCGGACTCCCCACCCCCTCCCCACCCCCTCGGACCCCGCGGACACGACACGCCCCCCTCCGCAACATAAATCACTCTCCCTTAACATCTTAATTTATATTTTTGGTCAAGTTGTAACGTGTGTATTTATATAGAACATGACGTTCTAGATTCCAGTTTCCTTCCATTTCGGCCGCGTAAATCATCGGCCGTTCGTAATCTACGGCCCGGTAATTAGGAGCGCTGCTGCTGCCGGCCGGTGTGTGTGTGTGTGTGTGTGTGTGTGTGAGGGCGGACGTCTGTGTGGCTGTGTGTGAGGGCGGACGTCTGTGTGTGTGTGTGAGCGCTTGCGTGCGCGAGGCGCACTGCCGGTTGTGCTCGCTGTAGACTGTGTGAAAGCACGTGTTTGGCGGCCGGGGACCGCGGGCCCGGCGAGGCCGGCACGTTCTGTCAATATTACCTGAGCACGGCGCCGCTGCTGTTCTGTTATCACTCTCACTCTCCTTCCGACACCTTATTTCCCTTCTCTTTTTTTTCCGCGGTTGCGAAAAAAAGGGGGAAAAAAGTCAAATAAAATCTGCGGACCTTCCGCGTCTTCGTGGCTGTAAAGGCAGAGCGGCAAACTGCCGCCGCCGCCGCCGCGCCTTTTTGGGGGGGGGGGGGAGGTTACGGCTGTTTCACCACCGGGAGGATGAAACGTGCGAAGAAATGGCGTGAAGGCGTGAGTCGGCACCCTCTTCCGTCCTTGTCCGACACCTTTCCCCCGCCGCCCCCGTGATTATCCCGCGCTCTGTCGCCCCCTCTGCTGCGGCCGCGGTGCGGGGCATCGACAAAGAAGGCCCGGCCGCCGCCCCGCCCCTGCGCCGCCGCCGCCGCCGCACCTACAAAAGCGCCCTTTTGTGGCCGAAAATGTCGAAATAACAACCCCCGCTGCCGCGACGCACCCCGCGGCACTCCCCGCCGGTCCCCCCGGACGCCAACGGCGACACTAAATTCCGTTCTTTAGGAGGATGATAATGTTGTGTTAGCACACACGGCGACACGGACGCCTCCGCCGCCGCCGGGGCGCGTTCTGCTCGTCACCGCCGATCCCTTTGTACAGTCCCGCCGTGTCGCACCGCCTGGGCAGCGGTGGGCGCGCGAAAAGAGTCGTAAAAGTGTTAGACGCAGTCCTCGGGAGGGCCTCGGGCAGAGCGCTGTCGGTCGGGTGACCTTTTCTCCTATCCACCGTCGTCTACGCGTTGAAAACATCGGATGAACCACACAAAAATAATAATGCAGGATTGTACAACTTTTCATGACGGGGTTACAATACCGCCACAACGAGGCGCACGGCGCAGCCCTCGAGACCAACCCCTCAGAGCTACTTCCTCCGCGGAGCGGGCCCGGGCCGAAAGCGTTTACTCGGATGAAAATATTGAGTGCGAACCGGGCCGGCTCCGGGCTCATTATGCGAGACAAAGCGATAACATGCGCCGCACCCCCGCCACCAGGGCCGGGCCGGGTGGGGTGGGGCCTCGCGGCTCGCGTGCTCGGGGTGCCGGACGCACTCCGCACGCCCGCCCCACGGACCCATGTAAATTCGCATTCTGTTTTTGTTACGTACAAGAGCGCGGAGCGCGATAACCGCTCGCAATACACTGCGACATAACGCGATGCAGAATTTTTGCCCGCGCGGCAGCGGCGGCGGTCGGTTCCCCTTAGCTCTTACGCGTCTATTTCCCCCTTACTTCCGGTTTCGGCGCCGTCCGAAATACCCTCTATTGTCTTCCCCTGGACGGGAATAACTATCGGGATCCCCGCGGCGGCTCGCGCGCGCGGCCCAGTTGTGACAAATCTCGTCCTCACGGCGACTTTCACCGCAATTAGGTATCGGCTCGGGCCGCCAGCCGCGAGGGGGCGCCGCGGCACCGCGGCCCAGGAGGCACCGCGCCTTGTTTCCCGGGCCGCGTCCAACGACAATAGCGCCATACCGTCATTGTCGGCCCCTTTTTTTCCCACAATTTCTGACCGCGCGGCCGCGGCGCTCATTTGGTTATTGTCGATGGCGCTCGCAGATAGCCTGGCGAATGTTTGTCTTGTTTGGACCAGAAGTCCCGCAGCGATAGGGCGGACCGCTTTTTTCACTTCTCAGGCAACAAATCAGCCGGGGCGTCGCCGGTCTCCTTCGCGGTTCTGCAGCGGGGGGCACCGCCGGCAGCAGCAGGAAGTATCCGCTTCCGTCCGCAGTATGGCCACGCCGCCGCCGCCGCCGCCGCACCACCCCGGTCGGCAGGCCGCCCGTTTCATTGTTTGCGCTTTCGCGGCGACGTTGAAAAACGTTTATTTCCAAAGAGGCGTCGTTCCGCGTGAGAAGCGGCGCCGGCCGTGCGGTGTCCGGCAGCAGGGGGCCGCGCGGCCTGCAGTAGCGCCGCCGTGCCGGCCTTTGGCGAGGCTAACCGGGCACGATGACAGCGGCTCACAAGGGGGCGTCTAGACATTGTACGCCACCGTGACGCCCCGGCCACACAACGTACCGCACAAATCTCGCAGTCTAAATAGTCTAAATAGTCTGGCGCATTATGCGCCGAGACCCGCGGACCCGCGGACCCGCGGCCCGTCGCCGCGCCGCGGCGCGCTTGAATTAATTCCCGTGCCGCGCGGCGTTTCTCCTTTCCTCCCGGCCCCGTCGGTCGGTAGTGCCGATCCCCGGCGGGCGGGGCGCAGCGCCGCGCACCGCTCGCACCCCGCTCCCCACCGCCGCCGCCGCCGCCGCCGCCACCGCTGTTCGATTCAAATCGCGACCCATTCTGCCGTCAGCCGGATGAAGCCGCAAAACGTGAAACCCAAAAAGTCCGGCATGCTGTCGCTCTCTCTCTCTCTCTCTCTCTCTCTCTCTCCCCGTCTCTCTCTCTCCCTCTTTCTCATTCTCTTTCACTCTCCACCCTGACGTGCTGCGCTGCTGTGGCTGGCTTGTCAGCCGGCCCTCCGAAAACGAGCCGTCCTCGTGTCGAGGCGTTCGTCCTTGTCTTGTCGCACGCGGCCTGCTGCAGAGCCCGGTGCGGAGGCCGGCCGGGGCCCGCCGGGGGCTCGTGCCCTGTCACCTGCCCGACAACTAACTCGACCCCCGCGGCCCCGCGGCCGCACGGCCCCTCGGCGATATGAGGCAGTTCGTCGACTGCAGCGCGCATGCTGCTGCTGCTGATGCGGATGCCGTGGTATTTCCATTATGTGTTCGCCCCGCGGGCGACTTGATTGGGATTCCAGCGACAACGACCCCGGCCAGCAGCGGGGCCAGGCGGAGGCGATGAGTCAGTGAGAGAGGCCGCGTCTGGGCCGCGGCAGATCGACGCCGTTTAGCGCGGCTGCGAAGTGACTGGCGTGCGCCGCGGGCGCCTTGCGGGAGCCCGGGGTAGGCCACCCGCACGACGCTCGTGCGACGCGCGGCCCGCGGCTGCCTACCCGGCAGGCGCCGTGCGCTGCCGTGCGCGCGGAGCGGCTGGCGGCGCCGGCGGCCCGCGACGCTCGACAGACTCGATGCGGGGAGACTTGAACGCGCGGGGGCCCACCGAGTCTGCCGCTGCTGTACTGCGGCTCCGGGCGGGCGGGGCGCGGCGGCGATGCGATGGCGATGCAAAGCGCACACTGCTGCCGGCACTCGACGCAAGCGGAACATTTACAGCGAAAATATGTAATGTGCGCGCGCTCTCTGTCTCTGTCCCTCTGCCGTGGACTACCGTGTCGATGCTTACTTTACGACACGGGTACGGGCCCCTCCCTCCCCCCACCCCCTCCTCTCTCTCTGTCTCTCTCTCCCTCCTTCTCACTCACTCATATGCCCGGCCGAGCCTATTAAATTTTACGACGCTTATGCGCCCCTTTTTTCCATCCTCTTTCGCAAAATAAAAATTAATTACGCTTTATTATACAATTGGTTTATAAACGGGCCGCAGTCTAATTGCAGAGGGACTGGGTGCACACTCCCGACTCGCTTATGCGCTCCAACATTGTACGTTACAGAGCAGCACACACACACACACACGTCCCCCGCGGGACTCTCTGGAGGAGGAGGCCCAGCACGGGCCGGCTGCAGCGGGGGGCACAGGGGCCCAGCAGCAGCCTGGCTGACAACTGTCTTGCTACGTTGCTCCGCTTGCCACGTTTCTTTCAGCTATTCTCGCGGGGAGAGTGCTTTTGCTGTGAGCAGAGAGCAGACAGCCACACGGACTGCCGCCAGACCAGCAGAAGGTTACGCCAATTTGTCTAGGTTGGTCCGCGGCCGCGGCACCGCCACCGCTGCCGCGCCTGGATGCGGCGGGGAGCCGGGCCGCGACCTAACCGAGCCTTTACCGTCAGTAGCAATGGTCTTGCGGGCGGCGGCGGCGGCGCGGTGGAGGCGGACTACCTGGAGCGGCTCATAGGTGATCATAAACGTCGCTCTCCATCAGGCCTCGAATTAGCGCATTATCAGTGCAGCGGCATCAGAGTCACACCGCACCGCCGGGGCACCGCCGGGGCACGGCACCGCACCGCCAACGCCATCTAGCGGAACCAATTCGCTAAGATGGTTCACCGCAGATGGCCGCGGCGGCGGTGGCGGCGGCCTGCGGCGCATGGGGGCATGAGCGACATCCATACTCGTGCAGTGCGATGTGGAAGTGTCCAACCGCGCCGCGCCCTCAAAGAGGCGGGCACCGCTGCCGCGGGCCGCGCTAATGGGGCGCGAGGGATAAAAAGCGCGCACGGTAGGTCGGCGGGAGGCCGCAGAAAAATAAAAGACAACGCCACGAAAAGAATTTAAATTGAAAATTATATCACTCCCAGACTGATTATCAATCGCTTATTCATTTTATTTTAAAGCTTGGTATTTTGGTTCAGATAGGTAGGTTAGTGTTCGGTGCAAAACGTACCCGCGCGCGCCCGTCGTCGTCGCCGCCGCGGCAAAAGACTGCAATCATAGAGAGGTTTGCGATCCCCCGCCTCTGCCTCCGGTGCCGCGCGTGGGCAGCCCCTGCTCGCGGCTCGCCATAGTCCCACAGTTCCACACTCCGCCGGGGCCGCGCACATCAACGCGCGCGCTGGCAGCGGACAACAACGGCTGTACGACGTAGCAGGCAGCAGGGCTCGCGGCGTCTGAGGAGGGGGGGGGGGGGGCGGCCGGGAAGCACTCGTGTTCAGCGCGCACTGCTCGCTCGCAGGACTCGATCAGCTTTATGGCTTTTCATAAACCGGAGGAATGTGAGCGCAATTTTTTAACGATCAATAATGCGTATTGTATTACACGGCGCGCATGGAGGCGGCGGCCATACGTCCCACGCCGCCGCAGCGCTGCGGAACGGAAGGGAGAGGGAGGCGGGCGACGGAGGGACGCGCTCCCCCGAAAGCGTGACGTCATTTATGAACGGCCCCCTTTTCAGCCGCGGTCCGCCGCCGCCGCCGCCGTCCCGACATTTATACCAAGGCAGAGCTGATAAGCCGGTGCCGCGAGTCGGTATGAAGCCGTTGCTGGGCGTCGTGGTGTTTTTGCGCCGCTGCAGGTGCGAGGCCGCCGGCGCAGGCCGCCCATGCGACAGTCGGTCGGTCGCCAAACGAGGCGGCGGCCGCATCTGCCCTGTCCGGATGCCGGGGCCCGAGGCCCAGCATGATGTACCGAAACCTGGGAAAGACAGGGCGGCCGGGGGCCCCGGGCAGCGGGGCCGACTAATATCTGCACAGAGATACACATCGCGTTTCCCCGGGCAAGCAAAGCCAAATGCATCCTCCATATTTATGCTCTACACACGCAAATCGAATGACACGCGCGGAGAGGGCAGAGGAAGGAGGGGTTTGGGGGAGATCGCCAAATTTATCGCAATCCCCCCCCCCCCCCCCCGTCCCCTCGGTTCCCCGTCGCAGGGCCAGGCGCGCCGCTGCCGCCGCTTTGTGAGGAATGCTTCTTCCTTTTGGAAAGACGGCTGTACACGAAACGCACAGGACACAAACGGCGCACACATATGGACAAGGGCACACACATACACAAACTCATGTGTGGCGGCGACAGCGCCGCGGCGCCGGGGTGCCGCCGGGTCAGGAACGTACTCACTGGCCGGGGGGGGGGGGGGGGGCAAGGGAGTGATGCATCCCTTACTCGATGTCTGTGGCGAAATCCAAGAATAATAACATATCGAAAATGCTTCGTGTATCGCATATGGGAACGTTAATCGTTCGATACCTGCTAGCCCGCTTTTCTATCCACTCTCTCTCTCTCCCTTCCCCTCTCTCACTCTCTCTCTCTCTCTCTCTCTCCCTCTCACGAGCAAAACACTCGCACGTCTCCCGTCGTCAATTAGGCGTTCCTATTACGGGAGTACAAGCGGAGGAGCAGAATTTCAGGAAACGAGAGGCGTCTTCATGTCGTGCGGCCCGCGGGGCCCCGCGGCGAGTCATGTTGTCCGGCCGCGCGCAGAAGAAGGCCAATCCACATAAATCCAGAGCCCGTATGACTCTGTCCGGAGCCGCCTTTCATTATAATGGGGAGAAAAAGTGGGTTTTATGTAGCAAAAGCGGAGCCATAAACCTGTTAAGGAGTCCGTCAATGGCGCGGCGTGGCCGGCGCGGCCGGCGCGGCGCGTCACATTGGAGATTCTCGTCGTGCCCACGCTGTCCCCTCATGTCGATTGCTTCGGGTTCGGCCCGGCCGGGTCCGGCGGCGCGGCGGCGGCGCGGCGGCCTCCGGCCGTCGGCATGGCGGTTCCAGGCCTCATCTCCTTTGAGGCGGTTTTGCACTCGATCCTGCGCGAGCGCGCACGCGCGCACGCAGCATGGCGCTGCGCGGTCTATACATTTTAATTATCGGCGGTAGCAGTAAAACTCGCATACTCCGGCCGTGCGGTTTGCCCCGGCGGTGCGAATTTCTCATATCCCCGCGTGGCGGCGGCGGCGGCGCCACACAGGTCGTGCGGTACTGCCGGGACAATGGCCGCCGCTGGTGCTGCCGGTGCGGCAAGCCGGCGATCAGCGAGCCCAGATATAAAATTTCAGTCATTGATTTTCGAAATTGGAAAGGGAGAGGCGAGAAAAGGAATCAAATTATGGTTCATAACTTTTACAATGCCGCATAGCCGTACGTGTGTGTGTGTGTGTGCCTGTATGTGTGAGTGCGTTTGAAGTGAGCCGCGCTGCCGGGTGGGCAGTGCCTCGGTGCCTCGGCAGTGCAGAAGGCTGTGTGTGTGTGTGTGTGCACCATAGCGCACCGTACCGCAGTGGGAGGCCACGCCAAACCGCAAACATTCTCGTAAAGTTGCGCGGGCCTTCCAGTGCACCCAGCGGGCGTATACGAGCTCGGTACACGCTGCCCCTCCGGGGTCCCCGGGGGTCTGGGGGCCACGGCCGGGCTCTGTGGGGCCCTGTGGGGCCCTGTGGGGCTGACTGCCACCGCGGGGCCCTCGCCGGCGGGGCCCGCGGGGGACCGGCGCACGCGGGCTCTCGCGGGGCGCCCCGACCTAAACATCACCCAGACTCGACATCCAAACAGTCCGGAGGGGGGCAGGGCAGAAGTGAAAAGGAAAAGAAAAGGGGGCTGATGCGATCAACCCTTCCCCGGCCAGGGAGCGCCGCGGCGCGGTGTCGATTACAAGGGCCTAATCATGATAGGAATCCTGAAACGGATATTGTCCATTAAGCGTGCCCTCGCCGTGTTATTAACTGGATTCGTGCATCCGCGAGCAAAGTGCCGAACGGGCCGTACAAGGAGTGTCTCTGTACATATCTCGTGATCGGTATCGGCAAGTTATTTAATCTGGTTTTCCTACCTGTACACTTTGCCTGTCCGGGGCCTACAGCGGCGTCGCGCTGCTCCGGCTTCACTGCCCCCCGCGAAGGAGCGAGAGAGACGTATAGAGCATTGCCGTCGTCGCTGTGATGTGAGGTCCATTGAAAAACTATCCGCTTTGCTGTGGCAGGGGCAGAACATAATTTAACGTCGAGTCGAAAATTTCAGGAAATTGCATGACGCCCCCCTCGAACGTGCGAGAGAGAGGGAGAGAAGGAGTCAGGAAGAGAGAGAGAGAAAGAAAGAGATATAGAGAGAGCGTAATATTATTATTTTCGCTGTCTGCCCGCAAGGAACGTACGAGCAAAAGCACGGCAAAAATACTTTCCCGGGAGTATTACTTATGAAAATGGTGCTCATTGATGGCGATCCCCGCCGACTTATGCCCCTGCGGGCCGTCGCTCAGGCAATCAGCGGCGCGCGGTGCGAATAATGCCCCGTTTGTATGCACACTCAATACGGGGGGCCCCGCAGCGGCGCGGGCCGGCCTCCGCGCTGCCGGACCTGTTGATTAGGGCTCAAGACTTTTCCGTGTTGGTGTGTGGCATCGCTTTGGCTTACGGCCCGCCGACCCGCCGACCCACCGCCGGCCGCGGTGCGAATGCTCGATTCACGATCACAACGTGAACGCCGCGTCGGGCGGAGGGGTCCCCGCCGCACGGCACCCGGCCCTCCGCGCCGCGCAGCTTCCCGGGAAAAGTAAATCTGACGGCGCGGGACGGCGGCGGCGGCGGCGGCTTGCGTCCCAACACGCGCAGACCGCGCCGCGCCCCGCTGTCAGGGGCCGGCCTAAAATACAATGTGCCCGGCCGCGTAATTGAAATAACGAGCAGGCCGAGTACGCATGCGCCGCGCGCCGCCGCCGCCGCCGCGGGACCCGCTCGACACCCCGCCTCCGTGCGCCCGCTGGGTGGGCAGGCCCGCGACGCACCGCCGCACGGCGGCCCGGACGTTTGCCTACCCAGCACGGCGCTCCACGGCGCGGCCGGGCAGTGACTGTGGCCACGGCATTATGGGCGAGAGAAGTGGGCAGAGCTCACCCGCACTGAGAAGGTAGCCATTAAATTCGTTGAAACACACAACGTGGTAAATGTTTGCAAAAAAAAAAACTAATATTTCGGAACTGACGCTGTTTTGTCGTCGTTGGCGAGCGGTGATCCCTGCGGATGGCACCTGGCGAAGCCGCCGCGAAAGCTCTGCTGGTCGACCCGTCCGCGCCGAGGCCACGGCTCATTTTACAACGTCACGCAGCGGGCGGCCGCCGCCGCCGCGCCCGTTCATTTCCCCATTTCCACAGAGACCCACCGGGCCGCCGCGCCTCGGCAGTCCAATCGATGCGGGGCCACTACTGCCCGGTAGCACGAATAAGGAGAGTGCGGGCGCCGCCGGCCGGGCGCCGCCGCGGGGGACCGTCGTGTGTGTGCGTGCGTGTGCGCGCGTGCGTGTGTGTGTGCGCGCGCCTCTTAATGACCGCCAGAAATTACACTTTCCGTGCGTCCTAATAGTGCTACTTTACGACCGGCCTGCCGGCCGGCGTCCCCGGCGGACAGACACCGCCACCGCGCCGCGGCCAGAACGTCCGATCACATCAACCAACACCCCCGGTAGCGCGCGCGCGCACACACACAACGCACCGGCGGTGACGTCGGCTAAAATACAGGCCCCCTGCGGACGGCGGCGGCGGCGGCCGGTGTCCACCCGCGGGGGCGCCGACACGTCGCCGACGACGAGGGCAACAAATCAGCGGCAGCGCGCGGTGGTGGTGGTGTCGGCCGCGTCCACGTCCGCGAGGAGCACACCGAAGGCATCGAGCTGCTGGGCAACGCACTCACACGCAACGCCAAGCGGGCCCTCCCCCCGGGACCATAGTCGACTACCTGATTTCTTCGGGGAAAACTTCTTCTCCTTCCGCTTCGCGTGTACGACGGGGAGTACGCGCCACGGTTCACTTTCCCGATTCCAGGGAAGAAGCGTACCCCCCTCCCCCTCACACTATCCTCATGCGGTAGGTGCGGAGGAGGCCCCCCCCCCCCCGCGCGCCGCTCTCTTTAAAATGCAGTCAATTAGCTAAAGCCAGGCGTACGACTAATACAACTCGACTGGTCAGAGGGGTACGACGAGTAATTTCGTTCGTTAACGGCGATATTTTTCCTATGAAAATGAATTACCTGGCGGACAACAAACAACAACGGGGCACGGAGAGAAAAGTGCTGCGTACGAACAGTAGTTCATGGATATCGAAACACACGCACATAGCCTGCCCCCTCCCCCTGCGTGTGTGTGTGTGTGTGTGTGTGTGTGTGTGTGTGTTTGCGTGTTCGTGTGCTTTCTTACGGGCCCATCTCCGTCGAGATTAATGAGCTAAATTTTTACTCCGACCTTATCTGTTATCAACCGTAATGCGTTTGCGCGGACAACACCGCGCACCACTATCTCAGCACTTGCTGCCCTAAAGCTCAGGGAGAGAGAGAGAGAGAGAGAGAGAGAGAGAGAGAGGGGGGGGGGGGGAGGGGGAGAAGGAGAGAGAGAGAGAGAGCGAGTCGCCACAAGTCCCCCCGTCCTGTCCGCGCGCGGATGTCCGACGGCGGTGGTGGTTTAGCTCTGGGTGCCGTCCGTTTATGTGTGGCGTCCGAAAGGAAGCCCGCGACCGGCCGCCACGGAATGTGTCGCGGCACGCAGGTGGGGGCCTGAAGGGGAGCTTTCGGACGCGGCCACCAGAGCGCGTCACTTTACACGTCCGAATCGCACCTCCGCCCGCAAACCGGGGGCCCCGAAGCGGCGCGGCGAGCACGGCAGGATGACAGCCCCGGGACACGCAACGCGTCGCAGCGCCACCTAGGGCCCGGCTCTCTCTCTCTCTCTCTCTCTCTCTCTCTCTTCCCCCCCCCCCCCCTTCTCTCTCTCTCTCTCTCTCGCTCTCATCTAGAGTGCCCTATTCCCATAAACGGAGCCCCCTTGCGCGCCGTGCGGGTGTCGCCCGTGAGAAACGCGAAATGGTGCCCGATGGCACATCGCACATCGGCCGTTGTTTGAGCACGCGAGGCAGCGCGGGCACACACACACACACACACACACGACGAGGTGTCGACCAGCGCGTGTGCACACATCACGGGCGGCTAATCAGTCGCGTTCGTTCGGGGGTGTGCAGGTGGAGGAGGCGGCCGTGGTTGTGGTGGTGCCGAACGTTTTGCTCTGGTGCTGTGGTGCGGGCCGCGTGCGGGGTGTCGTGTGGATACAGACGGGCGGCGCACATCTAGGAGCCGCGACCTCCCGGTCAACGGCAGACACACACACACACGTCGAGTTAATGATCTTGTTTGAATCAATTTACGCCGGCCAACAGGTGTACTGCAACACCACACGCACACGATGGCGACCCTGCGACGTCCCCGGACCCCCCCCCCCCTGGATCGCGTGAGACTCATACATGTGTGTTGCTGTGCTGCTGCGTCCGCGCGGGGCCGCCGGCCCGTCCACGCAGACCGACAGGGGGGCAGGCCCCCGCGGCCACCACGGCAGCACACTAAGCCGGCCGCCGCCGGCCGCCGCTGCTTCTGCTGGTGCTCGGAAAACGCCGATAAACGCAGCTTAAAAATCAATGAGGTGGGACTATTATTAAGCTGGGTGGGGTGCAGGTGGCTCTCGGACCCGGGGAGGACGGCGGCCCCCGCTGGCCTCCGCTGCTCCGGCCGGCCCGCCCTGATAAGGGACCGCCCTGCTATCGCAGGCCCCGCAGCAGACGCCCCGCTGACACGCACGCGGCCGCGTCGCCGTCGGCCGTCCGCCGGTGGCGGCCACCTCACGCGAACGCGGAGAATGCGGCACTGTCACCTCTCGGCGTCGGCAACCAGTGGCAGCCCGATGGAGTGCAAGGGAGATGGGGCGCCCCATTTGACTACGGAGTGCAAGAGAGACGCCCGGCCGGGCCGCAGTCAAATGCGACGTCCCATCTCTCTCTCTCTCTCTCTCTCTCTCTCTCTCTCTCTCTCTCTCTCTCTCTCACGCCCTGAGCCAGACTGCAACTGGTCGAAATGCCGCCGCGGGGGTACCAAGCGCGGCAGCGCGGGCTTGACGCGGCATCACCCCGACGCGAGAACACTCCCCGCCCCGCCGACCTCGACTGCCTCGGCACCTCCTCTGGCACCCGCCCAGCCCCCCCGCAACGTCCCCGGGGGGGCACAAGAGCGCGGCGCTATGACAAATTTCGCGCCACGTGCGAGTATAATAGGAGTGCAAAACCGCAGCGCGGGCGCGCATCAGCACACAATGCCTACCCGGCCGTGATGTATGCCCGCCATATCTACTCGTAAACTTCCCCGGTTCTAGTGTGTCGTCACCGCGGCGGTGCGCGCGCGCTCTGCCTATCCCCATATCGCGGCCATACGCCGTGTGTGTGTGTGTGTGTATTGTGGTCCAAACGCTGCGGTATCACGATCGCCATCGCCATAGAGGCGCTCTAGAGGGCGGCAGCGCGCGGCCATACGGTAATGCATGTATCGCTGACCCCCATCAGTCGCCTCCATTGTCCGCACAAACTTTTTCAACATTATCCGGCAAACTCCTGGGATGCATTCTATTCAATTGAAATAAACCTAGTTCGGCGCTCGCGGGGGGGGGGGGGGGGCGTCCGGGGAGCAGCAAAACATTCTTACGAGCAAGGAGGGGCGGTCGGGGCGGCGAACCGCGTCGGGGCTGCGCTCTGCCCCCGAATAACGCGCCCGGCAAATTATATGAAATTACGGGGACAAACCAAATGAGACGTAACATCCCGGAAAACGAGGTCGTCGGCGAGAAAAGGGGAAGAAAAAAAAAGAAACAAAAGCTTTGGGAGAGAAGCAGGGGGGCGCCGGCGACGCCGCATGCGGCGAGCTGCGGTGATCGTATCATGGGAGTAGTTCTGGCCGAGTCATCGCCAAACAATACCGTGAACACGCATATCCACCTGAGCTGCCGCCCGTGGACGCTTTTTCATCCCCGCGCGAGGCGCGCAGCATCTCGTCCCGATCTTCGGGGCACGGGGCGGCGAGGCGCCTTCACGGAAACTGCTATTTGTCGCCATCACGCACAAGCGGGGCGCGAAGTCGTCATTTCGAGCCCCGAGGACCTCAGCGCTCTCCGCGTCCGACACGCCCCGCGCTCGAGAGCCGCGCGGCGAGGTTCGTCCGCGCTCGAGGTCCACGCGCAAACGCTCCCCGAGCGGCCGGCCGTACTTTACTTTCGGTCCCCTTTCGGCCGTGCAACGTCGGCCCCGCGGAACCGGGCCGTTATTTAACGTAATTTGTCGCGGATGGGCGTGAGGTGAGGCGGCTGGAGATCATGTGCGAGATTAGCGCGCGTCCCCGGAGCGCGGGGGCCGGAGGCGGGCCGCACGTCACCGGGAGCCTCCGGGGCCCTCCGGGCCGCTCCGGGCACCGCCAGACCCGGAGGCTGCGCCGAAAATGAGCGGCGCGCCAGGGCAGCCAGCAGCAGCGCTCCCGCATTACTAACCACGTGAAAAAAACGAGACAAGTGCAGCAATGCATATCTCTGGAGAGTGGAAAGCGAAACGACGCGCCGGGCCGCCAGACTCACACGATCAATTCATCATCCTCTGGGCTGCGCGGCGCGGCGCAGGGCCCCACGCTGTCCGACGGCATCTGAGCGGCGAGCGTTCAAGCCGAGCGCCGAGGTTACACGGACAAACTATGAGAAATGACGAAGCCCCCTCCGCACGGCGTTGACATGCCGTGCCGGCCACAAAAACCACACGGCGATGGGGGCCCCCGCGGGGCCGCACTGCTGACACCTCGCGGAAGGGCCCGCCGGCCACAGGGGGCCAGGAGATCGCAGGGGGGCTAACTGTGGGCCCTCTCAGTGCTGTGTCCTATTTGACGGTTTTGTGACGGAATTGTCTATTTCGGGAGCCTGAGACGTAACGGAATACCCTGTTTCAGGATTTGGCTACGGAATACCCTAGTTCAGGAGATAAAATCGGAATGCCTTATTTGAGGATTTTGTGTGTTCACGCACCGACACACCTGTTTCGATCGGACGATCGCGGGCCAACCTCGCTTTCCGGGAAGAAACTAGGTTTGTACACCGGGCGGAGAGAAGGGGCGAGGTGTCGACCTTCAGAGAGCGGCTCCCCGACCGCTCCCTGACTATCGATGTCTCGAATCGCTACGTGATAATAGATCATGTAATCGCCGTTTCCAACCCGAAATTACCGCGTGTTGTCGACAGATTGGAAAATTTATGTGCCGCCACGCCAGACGCCTTCTGCTCCGCGCCCGATGGATATTCCTCGGGATGGAGTAAAGTCGTGCATTCTGTACGGTGGCACGGGGTAATCATTACCTTTGCAGCCGGCTCCCTTTTTTTCTGCTCGCGATTGACGCGACTGTCGTTCGTAAACCTTATGGGTATTTTCCAAAATAACACGTTTCTGCTGGTCCGTTGTATACGACGTTTATAAACGTTTATGAAATACGTAACATCAGTGACCTGTTATGTAAGTTACATTCATGGTAAATTTTATAAACGCATTTTATGATACCTTTTTTGAGCTGTGTAGCAACTTCTCTAAAAAAAGCTTTGTGATCGGTGCACCCGAGACCGGAGGCCTCATGCCAGTCCAGCCAGCTGACCCTGATTGGTGGGCGCTCTATCTCGAGCGAGCCTTGTTCCAATAAGCTGGGAGCATGGGGGCGCAGACGTCCAAATTTGCGTCCGCCGCCATTGACCAGCGAGCAGAGATCGTCGTGTCGGCACGAAGGAAAAAAAATCGTCGCTTCTCGATAATTGGGTACACGGCTCATTGACATGGAGTGGGGCGGCCGGAAGGTGCTTAAACTTTAAAACCACACAAATTGACTGCCGTTAATTGGTTTACTAAGCTTCCCCTCTCGCGGCTGGGTGGGGGGGACAACCGTAATTCAGGCCTCGTTCACCACGAACAGATCGAAAGAATCACTTGCAACGCCCCCACCCCGGCCGCGGCGGCCGCGCTCGCCTCGGCGATCGCCGTGCAGGCGTCGCGCCACGCCCCATCGCCATTTCAGCTTTCAAGGCAACGGCAACTTTTCATGGCGAAATAGCACAGCGCAGAAAACGGCCGCTCGCGAATTACGACTATCGGACCAAGAGTCTGCGGGTGTTGAGTGGCTCAGCGATCCCTGACGCCATTAATTACCAGGGAGCCTCGTCTTCGACTGGTTCGGAAATCTTTGCGTACCGACTAGAACCGTGTCGGGTGAACCGTCTTCGGTGCGAACACGGCAGCGTGGAGGCTGTTTCCCCTGCGCGAGCGCTGAGCCCGTATAGTGTACTACTGTAGTCGGCTTTGGAGACACTGCGGGACCCTGCTCACAATGCACATGTGTGAGGCACGGCTGCTCGAGTGCTCCGCTCCGACCTCAACGCGCGCGGCGACAGTCGCCGCTGATCCCTCCGTACCGTGCGCCCGTTTTGGCCCCGCAGTTACATATTCTCCCATTATCGATCTCCGATTTGATCGAGTGCTCATTGTTACGCAAAGTAAGACGGCGCGCGCGGCGATCACCCGGCAGCGGCAGAGCTTAATCGGATGACAATGGCATAAGCCGGGGAGTACATGCACACCCTGGCCACGTGGCACTGCATGTGTGTACGGACGCACCTCCGTCAGAGAGAGAGAGAGAGAGAGAGAGAGAGAGAGAGAGAGAGAGAGAGAGAGTGGTCCATCCAGTGGAGGGGAAGGATCATGTCGTCTCGTTAGTGCAGGCGGTTTGTAGAGGTAGTAATGGTAGTGTACGTCGGGGGTTGAGTGGGCGGCGCGGGGGTGGGAGGGATGGCCGAAGCTTATGGCTCATGGCTCGCGTACGCAGCGAAAGGTGTGAATCATCAATAGTGAACGACGCTGAGCGACGCGTCGAGTCTGCGCAGAGTTTTGCGCGGGTTATTCGATTTACTGAGAGTTTCGAGCGCCGCGCTGGCCCGCTTCGCCTAGAACAACAGTCAAATGGGATGCGGGTCGCGCGGCGGCGACGCTCCAGGCAGCGCGCGACGCTCGCGGCTCGCGCGGGAAATTAATGCAATTTGTTTCCAAGTCCGCGTGCCGATCTGCATGCGGGAGTCGTAAATTACGCGTCCGGTATTGACACAGACACCGAAGGGTGTCGCCCAGTCTCCAAGTGCGCGATAAATCGCAATCCTCGGCGGGGCCTTCAACTCTTTCCGTATTTGCTCACGAAGGACCTGCTCCCCCCGTCTTTCCCTCCCCCTTCCCCCCTCTCCTTTGCCTACCCCGCCCTCTCTCCCTCCGCGACCAGTAGCAGCAGCAGCAAAGAGCTCGTTATCTGTGCGTGCACTATTATATATTTATTTAGCACCGTGTGCCGAATTGATTGGAAGTAAGTATCGGCTGAGGGCTGATTTGCATTAACTATTGATCGGTACGGCGGCGGCCGTCTGCCCGGACCTTTTCGGCTATGCTAATGCGGACAGCTGCCGCCGATACAGAAGGGGTTGACGACGGCGGCGCGGCGGGGACGACAGGCGACCCGCGTCAGGGCGTCTGCCCTCGCGTACCGTCAAATTCGAGGGAAATTCGTGTTTTGAGCACTCAAAACTGAACACCGCCACCGATGCAACCAATTTTTCGCTTCAAAACATAGGAAACAGAGGTGACAATATAACTGCGGGGGTCCGCCTCTGAAATCATTTGCGAACTCGACGTTGTGAACGGTGATCCGTGCCGTCTGATAAGGATCGACACGAGACTCGGTGTCCGCGGGTTTGCGCTCGGCAGGAGGAGGGCCGCCGCCGCCGCAGCACGCGGCATACGTTTGCCCAGCGACACGCACCATCGGCTGTTGCGTCGAAAAGGGTTGTCTCCTCTCGCAGCGTCCGTTCCTCCCGAATTTGCATACCGATCAGTGCAGTCCCCTCATCGACATCCATCAAAAAGCCCCCCAAAACGCAGAGCCACCGCCGCTTTGTGCCTCCGTCACCCAAAGCAGCAGCAGCAGCAGCGCTGCCAACCACCGGCTGTAAAAGTGCGGCCCTCGGTGCCTCCGGTGGCTCCGGCTCGGTTATTCGCGCCGCGGATTTGAATATCCGCGGCATCCGCACAATCAGAAGCATTTACAGCGGCGGAGGAAGGGTTGGGCGGACAGACAAAGAGGAGCAAAGCGCGCGTGTTTACTTTTCACACGAATGTTTTCTTTTCAAATCGTGTCCGATTGATTTGCAAATGCGATTCGCGGTGGTTCTGGTTTCGCAACGGCGCGCGGCGCGTTCCGTCCGCCTGGCGCGGGTCGCCGCGGCTCCCCCCGCGCGGCCCGTGTGGCCGGGCCCGACGCGACGCGCACGGGCCCCCGTGCCGCGGGGAAATGGCGGAAGGGATGCTCTTTTGCACTCTCAACTTTGCGAGGCCGCGCGCGCGCGCGCTTTTGCAACTAGGTGAGTAGGCCTCGTATGCATACGCCGTGACCCTTCCGAGCGCCGCGGCGGTGCACTGCATAAGCAAGGCAGACTACAGAGTTAGCGTTGGTGCATAGGTCTGGCCATTTCTTAGTCATGAAAACCCGCGGCGCCCTTATGCACTCAACTCAAAGCACAAAAGTCGGGTGGATTTCGCCGTGTACACTGACACGTAGAAAAAATAATAATAATTAAAAGGCGACGGAAGTGTGTGTTTTTTTGTGGTATTTTCTTTGCGAAGTGGCGCATCCTTCATCGTCCTTACTGCTCTGCTTGTGCGGCGGGCCCAGAAGACGCGCGGCATAAAACCCGTGAATCAGAGAATCTCTCCCGCGGCGCGTCGGCCGGCTCCTTCGGAGGGGCGGCTCGGCTCTTTTTGGGGGCACACCTTCACGCGTCGTTACAATTTTCATAATGGACGATCACTCACGCCGCCCGTCCCCGTATGCGCGGATTAAATTTGGATCCTGTTTTCCTGCGGGGAAAAAAAGGGGGCGCGGCAGCGTCGCAAGCGGACGACGAGCCGCATGTGTGCTGTATGCGAGTAAAGGAGGATTCCGATACGCCGTGCGCGAAAGTGGAGCGGCGTCCTGACACCTCCTGCTCGCACATCTTACAGGCGTGTCGGAGTGTGCACACCCTCACAGTAGCATTGGGAATTTTTTTTTTTTTTTCGATTTTCTAAAAATTGGGTTTTGTCACTGTACTGCGTTTCTTGGCGGCGTGCAGGTGAAAAGACGAACTCTTCCACCACGATTTGGGGTGAAATTTACAGAGTGTTTTTTTTTCTCTCTTTTTAATATTTGTGAGAGATCCGGCTTTTCGGTGCGCGTCGTCACATGGTTCTTGTGCATACACCGCCGCATGACGATGACAAGACCGGTTGCCGGCTGGCTCCGCTGCCGCCGGCTCGTCTCGTAATGTAGTGCGTTTTTTCTGGTTTCATACACAAGGATGATGCGCGCGCTCTCTCCCAAATGGCCTGCTGCGAGGGACCGTCCGGAGACGTCGTGGCCCGCATCCGAAGTCCGCATCCGGCCCCTTAAGTAAATAGAAATGCTAGAAAGTGGAGCTGATTAAAAAAGTGGCCAGGTAACATGGTTTGTGTACGAGAGTGTGGTCAAATTCAGCATTTGTTTACCAACAGAACCCTTATACAACCTATTTTACGTGGGTACCTCGAGTGCTCGTTTACGAACTCATTTTCTTTTCAGCAGTCCAATAGCAGTAGTCTTTCCTATGTCATGCACGGGCGTCTGTTTGACCGCACACACACACCGCATTTCCGGACGGTCCCCCGCCGCCGCCGCTCGGACGCTACCAAAAAGATATCTGGCTTTGCTTCCTCCCGGTGATATAATTACGGTAGCCGCGCGCAGCGTCGTCGTACACGGGCCGAGTACACGGGGTTGTCTTCTGTCACTGTCACACGCGGCGCATCGCCCGTGGGGGGGACAAGGACAGACAGCTTGCGACTCGCGACGCGACGACGGCCGCGGCGTGTTTGAGTGACGCGGAGCGGGTCGGGAAGGAGAAGGCGAGGAGGGGTGGCGTGGCCGGCCGGTGGCCGCGCGGCCGCGCTGTCGAAAGGGTTGGCCGCGCCGCGCGTCTCTCAATGCGCCTCTCTCCTTTCTCAAATTGTATAAACTCCACTCGGCTGCCTCTAATCCCCCTGGCCCCGCCGGACCTGCCGGTGCCGCGCACTGTTTATAACACGTTTATCGCAATGATTCCGCGGCCCGGGCCCCGACTCTCTGGGGGGGAACAGTGTCGTGCTGGGAAGGCAGCGACGGGGAGCTCTCCTGCGACGCTCCGCGCCGACGACGGCCGTCGCGACGCTATAAATTGCGCGCTAGTGACGCGTTCGATACACAAAAGCGGGGCCGTTTTTTCGCGTCTTTGAAATGCTTTCGCAGCGAGACGACGAAAGCGGACGGGCGGGCGGAGGAGAGGGAGAGGGAAAGGCGGATGCTGCAGACGCTAACATAAGCAGAGAGAGAGAGAGGGGGGGGGGGAGGAGGAGGAGGAGGGGTAGGGGGATAAATGAGAGGCGGGGGTGATGATGGGGAAGGGTGACCCCCGTGTTGAAATCGACGAGAAGGAGTAGTAGAGCTCGTCATTTTTTGAAAAGGCGATGGTAATAATGGACCGCCCCTTCTCTTCCCTCCCCTTCGCCGCCCGCTGTCCTTGGCTGGCTGCGGCGGTGTTTGATGGCCCATCTACTCCAGGCCGCGAAGCGCGCGTCTTTATTTATTCTTTTTTTGTGAGGCCGAATTTCGTAAAACTAGTTTTGCATAAAATTGTGGACGGAGTCGCTGTATTTATTATGTGAGATTTGGCAAGAGGCGAGCAGGGCCAGCAGGGCCAGCAGGGCCAGCAGGGGGATGTAATGCGGGGCTGATGGCGTTGCGACACCGCGCGACTCGCCGCATTCAACCCCACCGCGTCCCGTCCCGTCCCGACCCGGCCCGACCCATCCATCCTCCACGGATGCAGGGAATACATAAACTCTCCCGCAGTGAAACTGTATCTCCTTGCGATTTGCGTCATTTCCGAATAAGCATACGGCTGCACGGCTCCCTTTGATCGCACGGCGTGTTCACTCCGCCACCGCGCGCTCCGCTCCCATGCGGTGGCGGCCGACCGGCCGGTGGCATTACACGCAAATCTTTCGACCGCGTTCACTTGAACGGACAACAAATTCGGAAAGAAAAAAAAATTAACTCGGGCGGTGGAACTGCAGCGCAGCACTTACACGCACACAAAATCACTAAGTGCGCACTCGTAGTGTCGTTCGCATCGAAATCATGTAATTGAATTTACCGCCCGACTCGATAAGGGCACTGAGCCCAGCGCCGGTAGCAGCCACACGGCGGTCGATGTATCGATGTTGATCGGCCCTCCCTCCCGCCCACACGGCGCCGCGCAGCGCCGCACAGCGCGCTCGTGAGCAGTAAATTCGAGGCGTGAATGGTATACGGTCTGGCCCGTGGTCTGGCCTCCAGCAGACGAGCGGCAGACGGCGGCGGCCCCGCAGCGCCCCGACCGCCGCCCGACCCGAGCGCATTTTGCCTCCGGTGGCGAGCAGCGAGGATTCCCGAAGTTGTTGTATTGAATGGACATGAATTTAAAGCGAGTATTTTAATTACCGGCTCCGCCTGCGTTATGTTCCATGACGAATGCAAGGAATGGGTATTCCAAGTCATTCCGGGCCGTTTTGTTTCGTGGCTGCGTTTTCTCGTTCGTTTCTTTCGGCCGCTCGTGCTCGCACCGCCCGAGCAGCCCCCTCTCGCATTTCGGGAGACACCTCCGTAATGCATTTTTGCACCCGTGAAGGAAGGCTTTTGCGGGAATTACGAGCGGCGGGCGGCCGGGACCCGACCCGCAGGGACCACACGTGTGTGCACACGGCTCTCTGCATCCTGCGTCGTGCCGCTGTAATCTGCATTAAATGTTTGCCGGCCGGCGCATTTTCAATAAGTCGCCCATTTCTGCCCCGCGGGCCCCGCGGGGCAGGTGCGAGTTCCGTGTAATGCACCTTTATATCTGCCACGAGCCCCCTGCGCTGCCCGGCGCGGCCTGCGGGCCCTGCGGGGATGGGCAGCCAGCAGCGGGCGGGGCGGCGCGGGGCGGCGGCGGCAGGCCGAGAGCAGAGAAGGAAATATGTCGCGAGCAAGGAGAGAAGGGAAGGGACCCAGCGAGGGGCATTCGCTTATGCAGATGATTATGCTTGTAGGGGCCATTATACGGCGATGGCCGCACGGGCGTGTTTGTGCGCCAAACGCAGCCCTGCAGCCTGCAGCCCTGGGTGCGGCACGAGGGGGGCGGGCACCGCAGCGCCCAAGCCCTCCGTCAATGCAGCGCCGCCGCCGCCTGACATTCCTCCCAGCCCCGGCCAACACCCCCGAGTCGCAGGCCACCGCCGGCCACCGCCGGCAGCGGAGACGTCTGGGGGGGCAAGGCCAACTAGCCGCCGATTAGGTGGCCTGCCCGGGCCGCGCCGATTATTGAAAGCACTGACGATAAATCGGTCAGGCCAAACCGATAAAAACTAATCACACCTGCGCATGCGGCCGCGCTTAATTGTGCCGTTAATTAATTGTTTTGACGCAGCCGCTCCCGGATGTTGCCACTGCAGCGCGCAGCCGCCCCCCGCCCCCCGCCGTCCCGCCCGGAGTTGTATCGTGTCGCGGGGACCGGCCGCTCCGCCGCCGATACAACCGCCGCCGTGACAGTCTTCATAAAGCAGGAAAAATGGGACCGGACAGAGCGGAGCAGACAGACCGAGCGGCCAACCAGACCTGGCTGGGCCGGACCGCCCTGAGCGGCGGGCCGCGGCGCGGACGCGGACTGTCCGCGGGTGGAGTCCCCGCCGCTGGTGTGTCTGCTGCCTGACGGCGCGGCCCCCGCTTCCAAACCTCTTAACGCTGCTCACAAACCTATGCCTGTTCGGCACCGGTCACTGACTCCACTGCCTTTTATTTTTATTTTTTTTTGCGGGGGAGGGGGCAGTGCGGGGCGGGCCGATGACCGGTTCAAGACGAAGTGCCAACGGGCCGAGCGTACGCGCGCGCGCCAAGGCTGTCGGGGAGCGCCGCGGCGAGCTGACTCCTGCGCCATCTCTCGGCGGCGGCTCCAAGTAGCGCGGCGCCCCGCGCGCGGCACGGGCCTCCACCGGCGGCGCTGCGCTGTACGACACGTCACTTTCGCATTACGCCGGCCACCCGCCTGCCTCCGCGGACCTTCCCCCGCGAGCACCGCGAGCTTCTGGGCGCTGAGCGCACCGGGGCCGTGCGTGTCGCCGTGAGAGACTTTACGCTCCGGAAGGAGAGGCGGGGGTCGCCCCAGTCGGGGCGGGGGGTGGGTATATACTTAGGTGCGCCACGCCACCGCCGCCGCCGCCGCTGCAGCGGCAGCAGCATTTACCCGTCACACCTGGGCAATGCTGCAGTAAGCCCTCGCCTCCTTACTTACAGTCGGCCCCATCCCCCTCTTTATCCGCTCCCCATTCAGCCGTCGCTTCCCGTCACCTCGACTTGTACGGCTGCGATGTGCCACGCTGCCGTGGGCCTGGGAGTCATCCCGTCCCGGCTCCCCTCCTCCCTTCCCCTCCCCCGGCCGACTCCCCCGCCCGCAGGAATCCGCGCGCCGCGGCACCATTAGTAACTGCACCGCCGCGCTGCCACCCCCTAGTGCGGTGCGGATAGAGGGTGTGCGGTGTGTGGCCGCCCCCTGGTCCCGTGTGAGGGCACGGCCGGCCGGCACGAGCCGGCACACGCTCCCCACGGAGCTCCCCGCTCTATGGACCCCTCATTCCGTATGCACCTAGACCCGTCGCGGCCGCCGGTGTGCGAATCCCCCCCGCGCCGCGGCGCGTGCCCGCGGCTGGCCGGCGGCGGCTGCCCGCGCGGCCTGCGCGCTCGCATAGAGAGGGGGCGGCGGCGGCCGCCGCTCTGTTCTGTTGGCACAGGTCGCGGCGGGACGGGGGGGGGGGGGACAACACAATTCATGTACGACGTGCGCAAGGTGGTCTACAAAGAGCACACGCCAGCAGCGGGGTCGGCCAGTGTAAGATCCACACCTCCCGAGAGGCGGCGGCGGCACCCGCGTCTAATATGTCAGACTTTGGTCGGACTTCACATTTTGGGAGGCCGGCGTGCCGCGGGGGTCCCTTTCTCCTCCCGGCGCGGGGGCCGGGCGGCGTGCGTCCTCCCTGGCCGCCTGCGCTGGGCCCTCGCCGCTACGGGCTCCGCACGGCCTCGTTTGACATTATTCTTCGGCGCACAAAGCTCCCCTTTACCTTGTCAATGAAATCCGTCCAGCGCTTGCCGCATCACACGCCGCCGCGCGCACCAAGGGCCGGCCGCGTCCGAAGCGACGCTTCGCGCCGCCGTGCCCCCGTGCGTCGCCGCGCACGCCACCGCCCCACGCGTGTGTGGCATGTCTCCGTAATGAATGATTCAAATCGGGCTTACTCCCTTTTTCCACGCGGCCGAGGCGAGAGGTGGCTCTGCCGCCGCCGGGTTCCCCGCGCGTTTCACGGCCCGGGCGCTCCTCCCGCCTTGACGTCCCCGACCCACAGCCGCCACGGAGGGGCCCCCCGCCCCCCCCCCCTCCCCCGCGGCCCCCACGGACCCCGCCCCACCCCCGACTCTCCTACAGCCCTGTCCGCGCCGCGAGAGAAATCTTCAAATCAATCCCGCGTGGTTTTGCGGTTTACTTTGCGTCGCGCGGAGTCGTCGAGGTCCGCGTCAAGTCAACAACCTCGTCGCGTCACGGCGCGGCGCCGCTCCCTGACGGGGATGAGGAGCTTGAGTCCGCGCTGGAGAGAGAGAGAGAGAGAGAGAGAGAGACAGCGAGAGAGGGCTCCGCCGGGAGGCCCCCACGGAGTCGCAGCCGCCCCGCCCATCTCGCTCCCCCCCACCGCCCGAGTCGCGAAAGTCGCCTCCCACTCCACGCGCCATTGGCGGAGGGCCGGCGCGGCTGAGCGGCTGATGTCGGCGGATGAGGCGGCGCGCAGCCAGCGCAGCCGGCGCAGCCACACACAGCACTGCACTCTTATCGCCCGACCCTCCCACGGCAGCGCAGCGGCCCGGCAGCTGCGGCCCGGTCCAGCGGCGCAGCGCGGTGCAGCGACAACCGTCTCACCGTTAACAAACGTCATCTTTCGAAATGCACCGGAATTCTGGAGAGGCAAAAAAAAGGAGTGTATCTGCTTATTGAAACCGAACGTAAGGTTGCTTATGCATGACAATCTCTCAACGTTCTTGTGGATCTGACTGAGGTGACAAGTGGCCGTTTCGACAATTTTGCAATACACTGCTCAAATTTTGGAGGGCGAATAAAAATCACGTTCTGTGAATGTGGCTACACCAAGTATAGAGGCATTCCCAAAGAATCAGCCCCCTCCACCACATTCATATGTTTCTCTCTCTCTCTCACACACACACACAAACGCCAACACAGACACGTCCTCAGTCGAGCCAAAATGGGCGCGCAGCGGCGGCGGCACGACGGCCGGTGCAAGGCCCCTGCGCCTCTCTCGTTCCAAATCATTTAGCCCGCAGAAAGAGGGTCTTTTGGGCGGCGAGGAGAGGAGAGGTGTGCGGGGGGGGGGGGGGGGGGGCGGTTCCTACATACGACGAATTCAAAGAGAAAACATGGCCTTGTTAGGTTAGTACGGCGCCGTCACGCGGCGCGAAGGATTTGTTCGCCTTCAGCCAGCGGCCAGCGGCCGGCCACGGTCAGAAGTGAGGTTAGTTTTTATTTTCGTTGCGGGCGCTTTATTATTTTGCTTGGATTTCCAGCGGCGGCAGGGAGGTGGCGATGATCAGGGCGCCGGTCGAGCGGCGCGGCAGCAGCAGCAGCACCAGCACGGCGTACAGCGAGGACGAAAAGAGCGGCCGGAAAATAAATACTCCTCGTCAACTCGTCTCTCGTCCCGGCGGCCGTGCCGCGGCCCGTCCGCCTCGCTTTGTGTGGAGTGGAATGGAATGGAAGTGCTGCGCGCCTTCCCTTCCCGTTCTCTTTCCTTTCCGAGACGCCTGCTCGGCGCGGCTAACGCGTGAGAGGCAAGCGCCTTTTAATGAAGGCTTATTGACACCTCGAGCACGTTGCTTTACGCAGGATACACGCGGCAAGGCACGTCCGCGACGATGGCGGGAGAGAGATATCGCGACGACTTGAGGGGCGAGAGCCACGGGCAGAGCCACGGGCAGGGCCATGGGCAGAGCCATGGGCAGAGCCAAAGCGGAGATGAAACAACAACACTCTCCGCCGAGTGCGCGGAAAGAGACAGGCGGGGGCCGCCGCTGTCCGCTTGAATGCGCGCGCGTGAGTGTGTGTGTGTGGAAAATTCTGGGGCGTTGTTCCCGGCCACTGTAGCATTCCGCCGCACCTTTCCATTTCTCATACCACTTTGCTTTGCGTGGCAGCACACCGTGAGGGCCGCGGGCGGGTGTGGCACAGCCCTTCCTTTGCACCACCGATGCAGCCGACGAGCACGCGGGCGCTATTTTAGTTTGGGGGTTTTAAAGAGGCGTCACAAGGCTCCGCGGCGCTTCGGTGAGTTTCTGCCCCTCGCAGGTGGGGCGTGGCGCGGCGCTGCGGGGGCGGGGGCGGGGTGGGTGTGGACCGCCGCCACGGTCCGACGCCTGGGAAGAGACTCCCTGTTTCCGTGAGACGGGAGTAAATAAGCCCTGGTCCCGTCGTCTGCTAGCGTCTGCCAGCGGCCGACTGCTCTGTGTAATACCCGCGCGAGAGGCGCCGTCACAAAAACACAAAATAAATCGCTCGGCTCCAGATATTTGCGGCGTTTTTGTGCCGCCGAGACGGACGTGTGTGTTGTTTATGGAGCTCCGAAATTTGATAGATCATCGACAGGCCGAGGCACAGCGGAGCCTACGGCGCGCACGGGCCGCATAGAGCCGCGCGCCGCACAGAGAGAAGAAATCGAGGCCGAATCCTGGGCGCGGGAGGTCAAACGTTAGAGGGGATCTGACACAACTCACGCTCGGAGAGGGATGAGTCATCAGTAAAGCCCGCTTGCAGGCCGGCCGCCCGGCCGCGCCGCGCGAGGTTCTCAATTCTAACTAATGACGTGTGTCAATCACATTCATGGCAGCGCCGCCGCCGGGCGGCATAACGTTTCCTCGAAAGAAGAAGTAGGAGTAATGCGAAGGTGTGGTGGTGGTGGGGGCGGCGCAGCGCGGCAGAGATTCCACGATCCGGGCTAAATTGTGGCCACGTACTGTACGGAGCGGTCACTGCGGTACTAATCCGTTTTTTAGTAACACGCAGGCCGCGACCACACGCGCGGGCACAACGGGCGAGAACGAGAGAGAGAGCGAGAGAGCGAGAGAGACTGAGAGAGAGGACATTCTTTCAGGATGAGCCGAGGATGACGACCGAAAGGAAAAACTACAACGTGTGTAGTATGCGCGCCCCGCCATAAGACACGCGAGTAAAAATGGTTTACAGCGCTAATGCACATAAAAACGGCGACATAAGGACGCGGGGCTGGGCGCGGAGTCGGGGCGTGTGTGTGTGTGTTTGGAAAACACGTGTCACCGAAACGATCAGGCGGGGACGTCGCGCGCGTAAATTACATGGGCGGAGCGCTTCTCGGCGGCAGAAACGCCGGGGCCGGCCGGCAGAGGGGCCACACGGCAGAACCACGCGGCCAGAGCCGCGGCGGAGCGACGTGTCGGCTCGTCCTCATTTGTTTGGCCCCACTTTCAAAACAAGAAAACAAAAGAAAATCACGTCGCGATGAGGAGGACACTTCGGGGGCGAGCAGCAGCATCTGCCGCCGCGCGAGGAGGGAACGGGGAGGGGGCGTCCGCGAGCGACGTGACGGGGGCCGCGTTCGGGGGAAATAATGAGCGAGGATGGAAAATCGGACAGTTTAGGTCGGGCCCCTAAAGGCGCCGCTGCCTTTAGCCCCCGAGGGTGACAGGGTAGGCCATCCCGCACGACACGCGTGCGTTGCTGGCCGCGCTGTTGCCTACCCCGCAGGCGCACTGACGTACGCCAACACGCCACGCCGCTTACCGCCGCTCCCCGCGGCCGGGGCGGGCGGAATCCCGAGGTTTCGGCTGCCGCCCCGCTGTCTTCAAGAACGCATCAATCTCCATGGCGGTACTCCCTGTGTGTCTGGGATTCCGCCACTTTGTTCGATTCCTGTCGCGGGACGGTCTGGTCCTCGCCGCCGCCGCCGCCACGGTGGGGCCTCTGATGACCAAGGACCTATCTCGCCGCGCCGGCTGTAAATCACGGTGGAAAGACGCCGCGGCCGCGCCTCCCCCAGACGTGTCTATACAGCGGCCCGTCCCGTCCGTCCCGTCCCGCCGCCGCCGGCCCCGTCCCGTGGTTTCATCAAGTTTACATTATTTTCGACCGTCTCGTGTGAAAACGTTGGGAGTGTCCGCACCGCGCCGCGCCTCCCCCGGCCACTTCACTTTTCGGTCCGAGAGGCGGAGGCGAGGGTGTGTCCGCGGTGCATTACGTATTCCGATCCGCCACCGGCAGAGGCAATTGTGTAAGCCGCCGCCGCCGGGGGTGCTTGTCGCCCTCAGCGGCGGCGGCGGCTGCAGCGGCGGCCGAGGCGGCGACAACTTCTTCAGCCGGAGCTCCGCTGCTGCGCCGCGCTGCGGCGACGCTGCGCAATGTTTTTGCAGCCCGCCTCCGCCTCCCCGCCGGCGGCCCCGCCCCGCCCTGGGCTCCCCCTGTCGGCGCAGACAGCGGGGCACCGCTGGCACCGCCGCCACCGACGGCCACCACCGCTGACTCCGACCGCCTCTGCTATCGTGTCCCCGCGGATCTAGGTGGTCCTAGCGTCCCCCCGGCGTCCCCCCGGCGTCCCCCCGGCGGCCTCTGGGTGGCCTCATCGGCGGTCCGGGTGCTGCCCCTGCATCCCGGGTCCCCGCCGACCCCCGCCGCCCTCTTTAGCGCGGGGGAATGCATAATACACCTCCCGGGCGGTGGCGTGCGAAACGGGCAGCCGCCGCCGCGCGGCCGGAGCGCACGGGGCGGGCCCCACGACGGCGTGCCGATGCGGACGCAGCCCCGCACCTCCCGGCAGCCGAGCAGCGCGCCCTAATGAAGTAACTGAGGCGGGACAGGGCATACGACACGGGCCGTGTCCGCCAGAGGGACCAAAAAGGGAACGGACATCGGCTGGGCGCGCTGATCGCCCGGGAGGTAGGCAGCTCGCGGGGCCGCCGGCCGCAGCGGCCCCCGGCTGCCACGACGCCGCGCCTCCCAACAGATGAGGACAGTTCCCAATTTCCTGCGGGCGTGAAACAAGGAGAGCGCGCGCCTGCGCGCGCGTATGTGTGTGAGAGTGAGAAAGAGAGTCCGCGTGCGTGTGTGTACGTCTTTACATCAATTCATCACCCGTCCGAGCCGACATGTGGCGAGGCGAGACAATGGCCGGGCTAGCTACATGCTACCTCTAGGGTGGGGCCCTGCGCGGGGCCGGCGCGGGCCGGGCGCTGCCGTCCCCCGCAGGGCGCCCCTCCCCCCCTCTGGCGCCCGCTCAGCAGTCGTCTTTCGTCCTGCCTCTTACCGGAATCGCGAGAGCGTTGACGGGGTCCCCACTAGGGACCGCGCAGGGTCGGCGGCAGGCGGCGCGGCAGACGGTACGGCAGGCGGCAGCCGCGCCCAGTCACACGCCATTTATTTATCGGAAAACACAAAGGCGGCCGGGGACACCGGGCGGTGTCTGCCGCCGCCGCCGCCGCTGCATGTGTGCGAGAGAGACACTAATTACCCGCGGGGTGGTGCCCGCAGTGAGAGCAACAGAGACGCGAGACGACGGCGCCCGCCGGGTAGGCAGCCGCGACTCCTCTATCGGCGGCCGTGTCCAGCGGGACGGCCTACCCTGGCGCTCACAGGCGCTCGACGTCCGCAATGGACTTTTACAAGACTTGCAGAGAAATAGCGGCGGGCCGCGCTATGCAGCACCGCGATGCACTTCTCGGACGCGCGCCGCGCGCCGGCCGCTTCTCTCTCGGCGGGCCGGGTTAATTAGCACGGAACGCGCACTCAAAGCTGCAATTGTCTCGCGCGCAAACACAGGAGCCGCGCGCGACACGGCCGCGCGGCGCGTGCCGTATAAATAACGCGGCGGACAGCGCGTGCGCGGCGCGTGCGGGGCGCGTGCGGCTGCGGGGTGATGCATGTGGACCCGGAGGCCGCGGCGGCTGCACGCGGCTTACGGACCGGCCCCGCGCGCGTATTAATACATGGCCACGCGTGCCAACCTGTGTGAAAAGGGCCCTGAGACGCGGCCTGCAGCGGGGCCCGTGGGGACCGGCGCGGCCCAGGCGTGCGTAAGGAGTTTGTTTACGGGCTGTTTGGCGCGGCGGCGGCGGCACATCACCGTGTGTGTGTGTGTGTGTGTGTACTGCCGCGCGCGTGCGACGTGCCAGAAATATGCCCCCCTATGCCGCCCCACTGCGAATAGAATCGTTTTTACAGGCCGGTCTGACCTTGATCGAAGAAAACGCTCTGCAGTGCAGACTGGGAAATTTCAGCGGGTACGGGGTTCCGGGCGAAATATAAACACGAGGTCGGTGTGGGTACTCGACGAGTCCTATGCGGACGCGGCAGAATGAGCGAGGCATCTTTTGCAAACTCCCCCTTCCCCCTACCTCCCCTACCGCCTTCTTGTCTCCTCGACGAGGAGTTAATGAGGCGATAAATGGCTCGCAGAGTGTGCATGATGCATTGCGAGGCGCGGGGAGACACCGCGACGCCAGCCGCCGCCGGCAGACAGACGCCGCGCCGCGCGGCCTCCGACCGGCGCATGCCAAAAAGGAAAACGTATTTCGAATGTTCTCTTTCACAGAACGCTGCCCGCGCGGTGAGCGTGTTATCACGACCGGACAGTCGCTGTTTTGATAGCGTGTTCTGCGCGCCGGACACTCCAGGGCCCTCAGCGCGCCGAGTGTCTATCGCCTCCGCCGGGGCCTCCACGGCCCGCCGGCCCGCGCGGCCGACACGTCATGTTTGAACTAGCAGTAGGAGGGCCAACAGCGGCCCGGCCCGGTATTTGCACTCCTCTCCGTGACGCCGCCCCTCGCCGTGGTTTCCACGCTCTTCACCGGCCGGAGGAGCAGCGGAGCCGGGGCCGAAAACGTCGTGTTGACATTCACACCGGCCGGGGCGATGGGAGAAGCGCAACGCGCACAGGAAATGCGTTTCATTACGGGGACAATAACCCTATACGAAAGCGGGGGGCTCTTGAGGGGGGGCCAGAGGGAACAATAATAACAGCTTCGGCAGTGCGCCCCGTGAGTTCTAAAACACACACTACTTGGACGTATCCGGGAACGCAGCAGCAGCAGCTCTCATTCCGGCCCTCCTCAGAGAGTTTCCGTATCGAGAGGTGTACAAACTCGATCCCCCTTTTTTTCCCCCGAGCAGCCCGTAGCCGCGGCCCATCACCGCGTCGTCGGCGTGGTGTGAATAAGACAATGGTTTACTCGGGGCACGGACCCGTTGCCTCCTCTCCGGCGGCGGCGGGGCGCGGCGCGGCGGGGCGTTGTCTCGCTTCTTTTCGTTTTTCACGTTCCAGTGAATCGTCATCGGCGGCGCGCGGCGGCGGCGGCGCGTTGCTGCTGCCGCTGCCGTTCTAGGCGGACGGCCTGCCCGCCCGCCTGTCAACGAAAGGCGGACACACCCGCGGCGACGACGGCCGAGCGGACGCCGCCGCCGACGCCGCCGACGCCCTCCACCAGGACGGGACGGGACGGGACGGGAGAGCTCGGGATAGCTTTTGCCTTTTCCTTTATGGGCTTGATTACTCATCGGCCGGTCCGCGGAGCGCGGCGCGGCGCCGGGGCGGGGCGGGCGGGGCGGGCGTCTTCAGACACGGTATTGTACACTGCGGAGGTTTATGGCTCCCCCCGACCCCGCGGTGCCCCGCGGTGGACGCGCGGCGGCGATCACACAACGGCGACCCGAAGTCCCCCGTCCTCCCCGCACGTCCTCAACGCTCCGCCTCACTTTCTTTCCGTTTCCACACGATCCGAGCAGGGAATGCCGCCGCCGTGCGGAGCCGCGCGGTGGCGGCGGCGGCGGCGGGTCGCTCGGGGTCACGTCGCGTCGCGGAAGGGGACGACGACGGCGGCGTTGGCCAGGACGACGACGGCGACGTCCCGCGGTCGCGCGCGCCGCACTCATTCCGCTCGTTCCGAATAAATCAGGTGCGCGCGCGCGCCGCTGGACCGGATACGACGAAAGCTCATGACTGACGCGGGGCTCGCCGGGCTCGCGGGGGCTCCGCATTCCGAAGGCGACTCGGTGGGGCACCCGAGCCCCGGCGGCCCCGGCAGCGCCGCGCGCACCATTCCGTTTCCTGTGTCACACATGATGCGCGTGTGGCGATCACACATGTGCGCGCGCGCCCCGCGTGCGTGACTCCCCAGATATCCGCGCGCACACACACACACACACACACACACACACACACGTCCTTCCAACTCGCCTTCCGCTTTCCTGCTACCGCTGCTGCGCAGCGAGTCCATAATCGCTCCCGCGCGACGAAGACGGACGACACGATGCCGGGTGCCCGGCTGCGGGTACTGCATACGTGTGCAGTAGTGCTGCCGGTGCGAGGAGAGAGAGAGAGAGAGAGAGAGAGAGAGAGCACGCATAGGGTCACGGCACGTGGCTTGGCCCGGCCCTTTGCCAAGAGAGCGCAGTGCGGGCGGCGACCACGTTGTCTAGTGCTCTCTCTCTCTCTCTCTCTCTCTCTCTCTCTCGCAGGGGGGAGGGGGCGCTATCTCGATTTCTGGAATGCCCGTGCAGCAGCCGCAGCCAGCAGCAGCCCGTGCAGCACGCAGATGCATCTCTCGCGCGTCTCCACGTCTCGTCTGCCGCTTCGCTGTCAGGGTGCATCTGGCGCTTGCGTGGCGGGGGCCGCGGGGGCCGCGGGGGCCGCTGCAGAGGGAGTCAGACTTGGGCGCGAGGGTGAGCCAAGCTAATTAGGAAGCGCGGACCCCGCGGGCGCCAGGCTGCCCCGGGCGGCCCCCGCAGCACGCACGGCACCCCCGCGTGCGGAGGGTTCGCGGTGGCCTACATATCAGGCGCCACCATCAGGCCAGAGTCACAGCGTGCCCGAGCAGCTGCAGGTAACGCAGTACAGGACAGAGCGGCCGCGGCCGAGGGTAGAGGGCGCGCGCGTCGTCTGCTCGTGTGGTACGACGGCGTCGACACCCTTTCATGTGGTGCGGTGCGCGGCGCTTTGACTGCGTTCCATTCGGCCCCCGTCCCGCAGCCGCGCCACAGTTGGCCGCTACTGCTGGCGGTGGTGGCGGAGCCCGTGCCGCCGTAGTAACGGCAGAGATGCATGTAAACGGAACGAATCCCGGCCCCCTCCAAGAGGAAAAGGAAAAGAAGAGAGAGAGAGAGAGAGAGAGAGAGAGAGAGAGAGAGAGAGAGAGAGAGAGGAAAGGGCGTCGCCGTGAGTCGCTGCTTCGTCCTCCTCCCGACCTAATCATGTCACCCGGTACTCGGTGTACAGAGCCCACAGTGTCCTACCGCTCCTAGACTTTTCTACTACTTTCTTCCTCCTGGCGTCTTCCTAGCGACTCTTAAACATTACTTAAATATACATCTATACACGCATGTGAACATCCGAATCCTTCTCCTTCCTTCTCCTACTACTACTATTATTCTTATTTGTTGTCTTGCTCCCGCCCCGTGCACGGTGGTGAGGTGTCCCTGTTTTTCCACTCGGCTACGTTTCCCAATGGCCAGCTTCCGGTGATAAATACATACACACATCGTGTATGCACGGCGACTCCGTGTGTGTGTTCAGGGAAAGAGCACTCGACTCCGTACGGTCAGCTGCTGGCACGTTACTACAGCCAGCCAAAACGGTACGGACATACCTCCCCTCTGCTCATAGCCTCATCGCTGTGTCTCCCTCACTCCCACCATGTGTGTGTGTGTGTGTGTGTGCGATGCCAGATTTTGAGGAGTCGGTCGCGCCGTCTGCGCCACCCCCAATCCCGAAGCTCCTTCCATCTTGTGTGTCACGGGCCGCTTACCAAATTGTAGTCGTCCCGAGGCGAAATGTATCATCGTCGCAGTGCAGCGCCGCCCAGCGCCGCCCAGCCCGACCCAATTAACCGTCTGCACCGTCACGGCCAGTCACGCCAAACAAAACATTTTCATATTTCTTTATTTATTCCCGCGCCGCGCGGCCGCGGTGATGAAAACAAATGAGTTTCGCCGCGGCACAATTAACCGGATCGTCACCGCGGCGCCGCCAAAGAGGAGCGGAGAGAAAGGCGGCGCCTGTCCGGGAGGCGACGGCGCGCGCGGCAAACAGAATCCCGATACTAATATGACGCCGGATTAAAAAGCGGGCCGCAATCCGACACCGTTCCACCCCATTGTCGCGTGCCGCCGCTGCCACCGCCGCTCGGCCCGTCGCGACGCGCCCTATTAAGATTCCCCCGTATGACTGCACGGCCGTCAAACAAACGCCCCGTATAAATACGCCGCTTTAATATCGAATCTGAGGCGGCGGCGGCGGCAGCGGCTCGGAAATAGACAGCGGGGACCCGCGGGCGGGGCACGCCGGGCCTCGGCCGCGCCGCCGCGCCGCTCTTCGGCCCCGGTGACACCACCTGGGCCGCGCGGGCCTCGACAGATGCATTATATTTCTGTTGCGCCGGCCGAGTCCCGAATGGAGTAATCTGCCGGGTAAAGGGTGATAGCCGTGGTAATTACACGGGACGGCCCCGGCCCGGAAGTGGGGTCCCCGCGCGGGTGTTAACCGGAAGCAGCGGGCGGAGAGGGGGCAGCGCGGGCACCCCCTCCGGATTGATTTGTTTGGTTTGTGCTTCACGCCACGACAGCCTAATTATTATCATCGCTCCACTATAATTTCATCGTTGTCTTTTTCCCGCGGGCGGCCGCCGCCGCCGCCGCCGCGCCGAACAGAGGCCGTCACCGCGCGGGAGAGGAGCGGGTCTCCGGGTGGAGCCGCCGTTTCGTCGACGGGCGCCCCGACGGCGGCGGCGTCGTCGGGGACGTCTCCCGTGGAATGTCGCCCTGGTGGTGGAGGTGTCCGTCGGCTGCATCGGCCGGGTGACGACGACGCGACGCTCCGTGACGCCCGTTCTCTGTAAAGCCCAGCCCCGGGCCGTCACAAGGCGCCGCCGCCGAGGCCTGCCGCGTCACGTGCGGTGCATGCCGGGAATCAGATATGAGGACAAGATTGCCGCGCGCGTCTCATTGGCAGGAATATACAAACATCATCCATCCGCCGACTGCGGCAGCGGCGGCGGCGGCGCTGTGCCGAGCCAAGGCTCCGGGCCGCGAGCGGCAGGCAACCCGCAGGGCCGGGCGGCCGTCGCGGACCCGCCGCGGCCGCGGGGCGACCTCTGCCGCCACACGACACGCAGCGGCCCCAGAGAGGGCCACCCGGCACCCGCAGCTGCAGAACCGTGCCGCTGTGGCGGCCGCTGCCAAGCTACACGTGTTGGAGTACGTGCTCCGGGCGCCGCATGCCTCCCGACTGCTCCGTCTCTCAAAACAATGGGGCGGAATCATTGGAAAGACATCGGGCTGGGCGGCGGCGGCGGCGCGCAGCGCCGTGTGGGCGGCGGACGTGCCGTGTCCCCCCGGCTACCGGCGTACGCGGCGCGGGACGCCCGGGACATGAGAAGCAGACGGGAGGCGACACCGAGGCCCCAGACCTCGGCAGCGGCGGACGCGCGCGCACAGAACTCGACATCTTGTTGGCGCTCAGCGTACAGCAGTCTCTCGGGCTCCTCTTCGCGCGATATGAGAAATGTGGCAGAACAATAAAGGACGGCCGCCTACGTTTGCAAACGCCTGCGCTGCGCGCGCGGACTGCTCTGCCAGCGGTGGCGCCGTCTTCCGAATTGTTTAGCGGGTCCGCGGCGGCGGTCGGCAGAGTGGACGCGAGGCCGCGAGGCGCCTCCGTGGTGATCAATGGGCGCCTCCTCCGCGGCAGAGTCGCGTGTCGAGGAGTGTGTAATAATTATACACGTTTTAAGCAGATGATGATGGGGGGCGCCGCGCCGTGGCGGAATCACGATGCACCAGTTTTCGGAATAAATTGAATCTGACGCGCGAGCATAAAGGCGGGGCGCGCAGCAGCAGCTGCGAGGCAGCGGCGGCGCGGCGGCGCGGCGGCCGCGATAGTGTTTTGCACACAACGTGACGCTACGCGAGGCGCCCCGCCGCGGCCGCGGCGCTGCGTCCATCTGATGCTGTCACGCCGTCGTCACGCACCCCCGGAGTCACTTAGCCCGCTCGCAGGCCGTAATTTGCGTGGCAAAGCGAGCGCTCTCTTGCAAGCGCGCAGCCGTCGTTAAGCAAGGTACGAACAAATTTCTAGCTTGCGCGCGCCGTTTTCTCATTTTCATTTTCATCTGCGCTGGAAGGGCAGGTAGTGAGTGAAGTAGCAAGTTGTAAGGTTCGCGATGGAAATTATGGTGGACGAGTGCGGCGAGCCGGGGAGCGGCGGCAGCGGCCACGCGACAAGACGGTAGCGGTTCGTGTTCCGTGTTTTCTGAGCGGCGCGGTGGCTTTCTGCCGTTTTCGGGTGGCTGCGTTGCCGAGGCCGGGCCGGCTTCTTTGTCCGAGGCCCCCGGCGGCACCGAGTGCGCTGCGGGGCGCGCATGCGCCGAGAAAATGAGCCTGTCAATAATGACCTCTGCCCAATCAATACTGCAGGAACCGGATTTACTTTTAAGCCTCCACAAAAGTTGCGGGCGCTGCGAGTGGATGGGGCGGACTTCTGACGGACTCTTGACGCGGGCGGCCGGGGAAGGAGTTCTGTAATTAACGTCATTAGGGTGATGGTCTCTGAGTGGGGATGGGATGGGCGGCGGCGGTGGTGGTGGTGCGGAATGTGCGGCAAATGCTGTCGATGGGTGTGGCCGCGGCGGCAACGCCTCCGCGACGGGGTGGCGGCGCGGTGGGCGTGGCGCGGGGGGCGTGGCGCGAGGTACAGATCCCCGCGACCGCTTCCGGGATGTGTGCCGGCCGCGCCCCGCTCTCCGCGCTGCGGGGGCTGGTCACGACCCCGGCGTTGACGGCCCTGCGCGGCGCGGGGAGCCCGTCAAAGGCAGCCGTACCGATAGCGGAGCGGAGCAGCGCACGGGTGCCACCGAGTAGCGTCCGAGCGGAGCGCGGAGTGGAAGTGAAGAGTCAGCGGGGCAGGGATCAATCAGGCGGGCCGATAGCCATCAGCCGGGCCCCGGCCGCACTCCGCAGCAGGGGAGGGGCCGACGGGCCGCACAGGATCCTGGGGGATAAAAGCGGGGCGCTAGGCGTTAGGGGGCGTACGGTACCGCGGCCGCAGCAGGCCAGCGACAACCGGCCCCGCCCAGCAGCGCCGCCCCGCCTTCCACAGGACCCCGACCGACCCCCCGAGAGTCCCCGGGTCCCGGGTCCCGCCCCGCCGGGATCAGACGCACTACCGCAGCACCGGGGCCCGGCTCATCACGATCACTGATGGATCACCCCTCCGCCCTGAATGGCGCCGCGGGGCCCGTGCCGCCGCGTGCCGACGTGCGTGCGTGCGTGCGTGGCCGCGTGCCCGCCTGCAGCGAGAGGCGCGAGATGCCCCCGGGGCGAGTGCTGGAGGACCCGCCGTACCAGTTTTCACACCTTTACAACGGCGGCGTCTAATCCGGAACGCGCTGCCGCGGAGGCGGGCCGCCGCGAGGCCGATTCGGCACACTTGGTACGCCCTCCAAGTATTTCCAAGTATTCTTGATGAGAATATATTCATGGTACGGGGATTTTCGAAGTTGCAGACCTTTGCGCGGGGGCGCCGGTGTCTCTCTACAAGGTAACCAAGGCTGTCCGATTTTCGGACCATTTTCGGCGGAGGTATCCAGCCAGCGCGGCGCGGCGTGTTTCGGTGGCTGATTGGCATGCAGCGACCCCCCCGGGGGCCCCCGGAGGCCCCCGGGGCGGGGGGCGGCGTGTTCATGTGTGGTCGGCGCCACCCCCACCCGCCCTCCACCCTCCCGCTCGCACGTCGCGGCACTCGCTTGTCCTCGTAAAAGGTGGACACGCCGTAAAAGCAGCGCGCCCGGCCGCGGACGTGGCCGGACTGCCATCCTGATTGAGACTTATGCTTTTGTATTTAGTTTGGTTATCCCTTATTTATTGGCAGACGTGAGTCGGGTATGGCCGTCGGGTATGCCGCGCGGGGGCCGGGGGGTCGACGTCCGGTGTTTCCATGCGTACCCTCACGTGGGACAGGACGGCTACCCCCGCGGCCGTCCCGGCGCACCCCGCCTCAGCCCGGGCGGCGCAGCAGTGACTCGACGTCGTGGTGCAGCGTGCGGCTCTCGGCGGGGCCGCGGGGGCCGCGGGGGCCGCGGACTTGCGCGGCCGGCCCCACGTGGTTTCGCTCGCGCCGAGTTCAATCAGTTGTCGGGGCAGTCACACGAAGAGGCTTCCCGGCAAGTCAAAGGCGCCGGTAATGAAACGATCGCTATCGGGGACACGACTAGCCGGGGGCCGCGCGGGGGGCGCGGCGGGCGGGCGCGGCGCGGCGCGTACGCGGCAACGCCTCGCGGGGCCGCGGCCAGGGCGGCGGCGCCCCGCTGCGTCGAAAGGTGCGCGACGGCCGTCAACAACAAATTTAGAGAAATTAGCCCGGTACTACCGTGGCGAAATCGGTCCGACTTGCGGCGCGGGTCCGGTTAGCGCAGCAGCTGGCGCGGGCGGCGCGGACGGTAGCTGCGGACAACGCCCCCCGTTTCGGCGTCGGCCGTGCGCGCCGCGCGCAGTGGCGGCCGTTTTAATGTTTTACTCCATGACTGCCACCCAATTGCCGCGCGAAACAACCAGCCTTGCACGACAAAACACCTGGCAATCAGGCGCGGCCGGCCGGCCGGCCACCGCGCGGCACCGCCCCCCTGCGCTCCTCCTCACTTTCTTCTGCCTCCTTTATTTTTCATTTTCTTCCCCTTTTTTTTTGCGCGCGCGCGGCGCCGCCGCCGCCTTTCGAGAGGGCCGTGGCCGTGGCGGCGGGCCCCCGTGTAGCAAATCCCTTATTACGCCGTTATTACTCTGTTATTACGGCCGTTTGCTCGGAAGACACACAATGCGGCACAAAGTAGGACCGCGAGACACAGGAGCGGCGCAGAGCGGGGCAGAGTCTCGGGGGGCCGCCCCGGGGGCGTACGCGGACGACGCCATCTTGGACTTAAAGGCGGCGGCGTCGGCGGTGAGTCGAGCGCTCGTCTTTTGTTGAACGCACGTGGCGGCGGCGCCGCATTAGCGCGCTTTCGTCTCATCGTAATGACGGCCTGCAGAGTGCGGAGCGGAGGGCAGCGGGGACAGCGAGTGCCGCGGGTTGCCTACCCGCTCGGTGATGAATGGTGGGGCACGACACACGACGGCGTCCCCCGCGCGGCCCGCCCGCCTCGGTATGACAAATCCCGCGGGCTCCGGGGGGACGTCGCTCTCCCCGGCGGCGGCGGCGGCAGCGGAACGGAGGGGCATTTTTCACTCGTCTGGAGCCGTTTTTGATAAAGGATCAAAAGCGTAAGCCAGCAGGGCGGGCCGGCTAACCGACCTCGTCGTCGTCGTGTTGAGTCAGTGTGTGACCCGGTCAGCGACGGCGTCGATCGTCGTCACCGGGGGACCGGCGCTCACAGGCGTAACCTAACCTGTCGGGCTTATTGGCCGCGCCGTCCGCAGGAGGCCCCGCTCGGGGCCCACAGACACAGAGTGATCGTCTCACTTATCATCCGAAACTAGATGGACTTTCTGCGTTTTTTTTTCTCTGGTGGGTTCGTCTCGGTTCGTTTTCGGGTTTTTGTGAGAGCGAGTGCCGGCCGGGTGGTGTGGCTTACCGACGCCCCCCGCGGTTTCCGAAACTCACTCGCACAAGGCGGTGCAGCGGTGTCCGTCTGGGGGGGGGGGGGGCGGTGGCGGTGCGGGGCCACGGACGGCCCAGGGTGCTGGCCAGACAGGAGCCGCCTGCGCCTGCTAATCACCGACCGATGGGGGGCGTCGGCGACCCCCATTTACCCTTCCCTTCCTTCTACGCGCACAGATGAGAGGGAGAGAGACACACTCTCTCTCTTTCTCTCTCTCTCTCTCTCTCTGTTACTAATGATACGAAAAGCCAACGCCGCCGGGGCCCTAGAAGTCGCGCCTCTCGTAAACTCGCATCTCTAGGGAGGAGGCGCGCCGGGTCCGGCGGCGGCAGCGCACCTAACTACGAAACAATATTCCAAAAGAGGGCTTGCCTTGCCCTGCCGCCGCCGCAGCCGCCGCCGCTGCTTCGGACTGGAGAAAAATGAAAGAAAAGCCGAGGCGGCGTGGCCGAGCCACTCGTGATACTGACAGTCCGAAAATTTCTCAACGGGATGAAAAATGGGCCGGGGGAGTGACGCGAGGGCCGCGGTGGGCGGCGGCGTGAAGCACAAATAGAAACTGTATTTCTGTGTTTTGTATCTTTTTCCGCGAAGCCGTGAGGAAGGACGACGGAAGGTAGAATGGACTGTTCATCGCATGTGGCTGCGTTATGTTTTCCATCCCCGCGCAGCGAGTGAGAAAGCGAACCCCGGCGCGCACAAGAGCATAGCCGTAGAGACAGAAGGATCCGAAAGAGAAGGGGAGAAGAAGAGGAATCGAGAAGCATCAGCCACTCACCGGGAGTCCCCGTGTCAGACATCTGGGGTCACGGCCAGCCTGGCTGGGGCCGCGCCGCCGCCGGGCCGCAGGGCCGCGATCCGTCGATACGCCTTGATGAAAGAATTCCAAATCTCTCCATATTCAAAAACCATGACAAAGCTGATTTCACTACTTGCAGCCGCGCGAGTACACCGCCCGAGCGAGCGGCGAGCAGTGTGGTATAAGTGGAAATCAAAGTCACGGCGATACTCCTCGTTGGGGGACGCCCTGCTGCTAGCGAGGGGTACAAAAAACGGCGGGAGGCTGGTGCGGCCGTTTTTAGGGCACTCTCTCGTGGGAATGCGGTTTTTGGCGCTTGTTTTGTACTTTACGTCAAAGGCGCGCGGTAGCGCGTCTGAAAGGGCTTGATTAAACTCATACCGCCCGTGTACACGGAGTCTTGTTGCAGGGCGCCCGAAACAAGGGGCCTATTTACCGAGACAAGGGGAAGGTTGATGATCTGACACACGATGCAGATGGATTGGAAAGTTTTCAAAATGTGATGGCCATGCGACGTCAGGATGGGATGCCGAGAAGCAGAAGAAGAAGAGGAAGAAGAGACTTCGATACTTGGTGCTAGACTAGCGAGCCAAGAAGGCGGCTGGGCACACTTGATTTTCTACCCGCCGGGGGAACAAAGGAGTCGGATGAGCTGACTACCATGCCGACTGCTGATGGCCCAAGTTTTATTGGCTTTATTATTGGAAGCGGCCGGATGGTTATTGGCAGCTCGATCACGTTCTGTCATGCGGCTGCCAATTGCCACCCACGAGCCCCGCCGCTCACTGCCGGTCACCTCCCGACGAAAATATTACAAAAGGCCGCATATTTTGTAGCGCCGCGCGGTCGAAATATTCTCATTGTTTCTCCTCCTTGAATTATGTACTACACGCCGTCCTCTGACAGAGAAAAAGAATGTGAATGAAATCGTCCAAATGTCCGTGAAGCAAACGCCACCAGGGCAAAGCATCAACTATGAAAGAAACGGTGAGGAAGTGACCCCCTTCCCCTGCGCCCCCCCCCTCCCTCCCCGGGACTCGGGCGACAGCGGCGTCGTGAGCGGGGCTCCGCGCAGCTCCACGCAGCACCCTGCGCGGCCCGCTTCCTGCATCACGTAAAAATAACATGTCTTCTTGTACAAACACACCGAGACAGAGCACCGGCGCTGGGAAAGTGAAAACTCGGGCGAAAAAAAAAACGAGTCGCCCTGTCAATCACTCCACTTTGATGCGGCGATGCTGAAGCCCCCGGGGGCCGCGGGGCGGCCGGCCGGCCGGCCGGCCCCGTCCTGCTGTGCAACAGGAAACAGCGGACGGCCCGACATCCATTTGCCCAGCACGTGACGCCCGGGGAACGGCGTTCTTCAGCTCATCTCTTCATGTGCACTGCTGCGCCGCCCGCGCTAGCTGCTGCTACGGGGGAGCCGGGAATAAAAGGGCTTATCAGGGCCTGGGATGGGCATGGGCTCCGAGGCTCAGTATATTTAGAGCACCATGACCGGCCGGCGGCCGCCGTGGGCACAGCGGCTCACGATAAGAGAGGAACAGCACTTGTACAGTTTTCGGACGGGCCCCTTTACGCCCTACGCGTGCTCCACGACGACGACGCCGCCGCCGCCGCCGCCGCCGCCGCCGCCGCCGCGTCGTCGTCCCATTTTTGCTGCTCATCCCGGCTGACGAATTCCCGGAAGGCGCAGCACCGCCACCGCCGTCACTTGATTTCAATACGGCGGCGCGGCGGTATACAGACTGTTTGTCCGACGTCGGTCGTGGGCGCGCCGGGTCCACGCCCATAAAGGCGCCAGCGGAGTTAGGCAAACAGCGGATCGCGGCGGGCCCGGTGGTGGTGGGAACCGGCGGCTACGGCCATAGGCCCGCGGCGGCCTCCGGCGGTCCGGGGCCCGCCCGGCGCCCACCCACGACCCCGGGACCCCGGGCCGCCCAGCGGTCAAGGCGCACCGCATTGACGCGTGCCTTTCATCGGGCCGGAATATCGATTTACCCGAGATTGAAAAGGGTCTGCCGAGTCATTCCGAATTTCCCGACTAGATCGCTGCCGATCACGGACATGGACACCATTGTAAAGTCACCCCGCTGTGTCCCGATTTAGCGCCCGTCTGCACGACAGCCCGCTTCTCTCTCTCTCTCTCTCTCTCTCTGTCTCTCTGTCTCTCTCCCTCTCTCCTCGCCCTCTTACTCTCTCTCTCACACACACACTCACAACTACTCCCACCAGCCGTTTGGAGCGACAGAGACGCAAGAGCGGGCCGGATTTGGATGGCAATCGACGTGCGGGCCCGGCCGACAGCTACATGATTCCTAGGAACGGGCCGTGGCGGTCCGACAGGACGGGGCCGTGCCTGCCGGGTCGTGACCAGCGACACATAAGGGTACAGCCGGCCCCAGCTCCGCCGCTCCGCCCGCGGCTGTGGTAGGAGGCGAGGAGTTTCCATCTGCCGTGTTTCTTTAATTACCACTGCCGATTTTTACACAGGGTTTCCATTGCCCCTCGGGAGACCGCAGGACCCGCGCCGAAGCACACCCCGCGGCGGCTGCGGTGCTTCGGGCTTCGCGTCGTGTGTCGCCGGCGGACGTCAGCCACCAGGGGGCTTCGGCCGCGGGGTCGGTGGCGGAGCGGGAGGGCAGGGCAGCTCGCCTCCCCGTTTATCAAACATTGATTTGCACGACCGTCGCCCGCCGTGTCCCGTGCCCCCCTGTGGTCCCCTGTGGTCCCGCCGTCGTCTGGGTGGCCGCCCTCAGCTTCCACGGAAACGAATCCGCCCAAACGCGGCGACGTTTTGCTCGTTTTCTCGCACGAATAACACACCGAGGGGAGGTGTCCGCCGTGCTCGCCGTCGCTGTGGGCGCACGGCACGGCCGGCGGCGATGTGCCCGCGGCCGGTAGAAGGCCCAAGTCGCAAGAAGCTGGCTGACCGGCAACGAACCACGCACGCCGACAGCAGTGCGTCTGCAGTAACTGTGTCGCCGCGGTGCGCACGCCGCGGTAGGGGCCGACGCGACCGCTGCGAACGCTTCCCCCCGTTTCCTTTTACAGGGCAGGGCGAAGGGAAGTCCGCCAGAAGACATGAGCAGCGCAATTATGTAGATGTCCCTTTGGCAGGACGAGCTGCTCCCCCTCCCCCCCCCCCCCCCCCCTCTCTCCCCCCCCCCCCCCCCGGGTCTTGCTCGCCGCTGTTCATTCATTTCGTCGGTGGTGGCTGCGCTGCGTCCGAACGGGGCCCTCGCTGTCGGCACACGTTCTCTCTCGCTCCGGCTCAGGCGGGCCGCGCCGCGCGAGCGACAAGGACGGGCGACCCTCTGCCGCGGACGCGGCCGTTTCCCCCCGCGCTGCTCAGGAGGAGCGTATACCGGAGGCTCGTCGATCCAGCCATCGAACGGATCGGGGGAATTCCTTGATTTATTCCAAACATGTGCTTAGTTAAAGCGCGCGCGGTGGTGTGTGCACTCTGACATTTTCTTCGACGAGTTTCCTTCTCTCCCGGAGCGCGCGCCCGTGTCGAGAGAGAGAGAGAGAGGTAGAAAGAGAGAGAGAGAGAGAGAGAGAGAGAGAGAGAGAGTCCAAGGGGATGCCCGTGAACCGATGACCACCGAAGACGAAAGCGCACACCCTAAGCAGAGGTAAAGGGCCCACACAGTGCTCTGGGCGGTAGTGCCCGCAGTGCCCTCGCCATATGCAAATGGCCCCCTCGCTTCCCGCAGTTCCCTTGTCGGCTCATTGCTTCCGCTCGCAATTCATCCGCCGCCCGGTGTTTCCCCCGGAGCTTCTCTCTCTCTCTCTCTCTCTCTCTCTCTCTCTGCTCGCCTATCGGCGGGGTCCGCGGCGGCGGCCGCGCCCCGAGACACACCACCACGCCGGCGGTGCGAGCGCCGCGTACCCGACCCGTCTCATCCGCAGAATAAATACAGCTCGGCGGGTTATTGTCCGTGGGCAGGCCCGGCAGGCCCGGCAGGCCCGGCAGGCCCTGCGCTGCTCCGCCTGCTTTACATAATTCACCTGCTAGGATGTACACTCAGGTGGATTGCATAGCGGCAGGGGTGCGGCGCAGCGCCACGTAACTCCGGGCGGGGCGGGCGGAGACGACGACGGCGCAGCGACCAGCTGCCGTTTCCCGCTCGCCTCCCTTCTTCCATTTGCCTTGCAGCAGCGTTCGGCTAGGCGAGTCTAGGCGAGGTTAGGCGCCGCAAGGCGTCATCTCGGTCGCGCGGGGCGCCCTCGTTGCCAACGGGCGACCGCTAGATAGAGAGGAAAAGCAGCGCGCGCGCGCGCGCACAGTCGGGCAATCAGCCCCCCTAAGTAGTTCCCAGGTAATTTCAACTCGGCCGCGGGCTGCCAGGATCCTCCTCTCTCCGGGCCGCTCATTGTTAGCGAATCGTCGTTACGATTTCGTAAAAATGAAATATCAACAGCGGGACCCGGCAGCAGCAGCGGCGGCGGCGCTGTCATTAGGGCCCCCCGCAATTAAAGGAGCCAGCGGCGGAACGCGCGCGAGATACAAATTATTGCCGGGCCCGCCGCCGCGCGGCTCGGGAATTGAGCACCCGCGCTAGGAGTTGGTTTTTTCCCCCGCCTCCACTGCTTTTCCTCGGTGGCCTCTCTTCCTTACCCATTTCTGAAACTACGATCTAGATTGTAGGTGGCATTGCACTTGGGGCCGGAGAGGATACTTTTCGCTCCGTACAAACGGCCGGCATGCACCAGTAGTGCTGCTTGCGGCGCCAGCATTCGGAGACTGTTACTGCAAACCTGAAAAAAAAACGAAATACTTTTGGGTACAACAAGCATAATAATTTTTTTAATTATTCCAGTATATATACAGTCTATAGACAGTGTATAAATCCGGGTAAGAAAGGGGGGGGGGGGAGGGGAGGCTAGAGACAAGCCATGTAGTAGACATAATTTTTTTATGAAAAAAATTCCAATTAATTTGTCACAACAAATGACAATGGTACCATCACAACCAATGCGCACTAAACGCAAGGACCCGATAAGCGCTCCGCGGGGCTCCACGCTGACCTGCGCGCCGAGCGCACTGCACCACCAAAGTCGTCCGCAACAAGCGGCGTCGCTAATCACGTGCCTTTTGCCTCCGATTTAAAGGGACATGAAACGCGTGCCTGCCGGCCTCCAGCGGCCTCAGCCGGGCTTTAACAGCGCGAGTAACTGTGGCGCCTTGCCAACGCCCCGCCAAGTCTCTTAACACCTCCGGGCCTCCGGGACCCCCGCGGACCCCGGCCGGCCCCGCCCCCCGCCCCCCGGCGGCGGCGGCAGGCGGCGCCCGCACCGAGTGAGCAGCGCCCTGCAAATAATTATCCACCAGTATAAGTGGCTTTACAGGTGGCGATTACTTACATTCCCGGGGGAAACAGAGAGGCCGCTGGACCTTCCCTTTATTGCACGCCCATTTTTGGGACGGGATGGCAGCGGCGACGCGGCCATCGGCCGGCCGCCGGCAGCGCCTTGCTGGCTACGTGCGCTTTGCGAACCCATATCGGGGCCCCGCATTCCGTGTGCCTTTTACATCCCCGGCGGATGTTTTATTAACGACCCCGCAATATTTCTGTTTACTGCAATCAATAAAATTAGTATTTAATAGTTGTCTGGACCTTGGTGTAGTACTCGGGCGGGCCGCGGACGGCGGCGGTGGCGGCGGCGGTGGCGGCTGCCCTACGCGCGCAGGGCCTGGCAGGGCCTGGCAGGGCCCGTACGGCAGCGCTCGCTTTGCCGGATGGGAGTGGGCAGCAGACTGCCTCCTTGTCGTCCGCTGCCGCCGCCGCCGCCGCTACTCGCCGTGTTCACAACAACGCACACTCACTTTACGCAGCCGTAGGCTTTTATTGCCGGAGCGTTAACGGCGTGTGGCACTGGGAAGGGCGTAAGTACGTCTACGCTGTCAGGTAGGGCACGTAGCGACGCTGCGAAGCGCGCGCCGCGCCGAGCCTTGATAGCCCCAAACGGGCGTCGCGCACACAACAGCGCCGAGGCGGGGCGGTGGGCTCGGGAGAAAATCACCGAGATCTCTGCCGGACTGGGAGGGACTGCGCTGGGGGAGCAGCGGGTTGACGGGCTGCGTGGCCGGGCCGCGGCCGGGCCGGCACAGCGCCTGCTGGGTAGGCAACGTGAACTCCGCCGTGCGTGCGGGACAGCACGACGCCCACGGGGTTTTTTGCTTGGGCCGTGCCAGGTAGGCTAGCCCGGGCCGCAGCCGGGAGCTGCCCCGTGGGTGTGCCTGGCTGGGCGCTGCAAGTGCCCCGTGCATTACGGCGAGCCCCTTTGCGGTCTCTCTCTCTCTCTCTCTCTCTCTCTCTCTCTCTCTCTCCATCTGTCTCTCAGAAGTGTGATATGAAGTGCATGCGATGGCTATTCTCTCCGCTTTTAGCGCGTCCCGATGAACGCCTTTATGTGCCTCGGGGGCCCTCCTAAGCCCCTGAGCTCCTGCGGGGCGTGTGGGGCCGCGGGGGCCGCCGCGGGGGCCCCGTGTGCCCGCGGGTGTGCGGCTCTCCGCGGTCCGCACGATTCGTAATAAAGGCCCACGGCCGCCGCGTGTCCCTCTGGGCCTTTCACGCGGTGGCCGCCCGCCTCACCTTCGTGATATCGAACAAATAGTATACGGAGCGGTCAGTCCCTGCGAGGAGGGGGCGGCGGCGGCGGCGGCGGAGCGGGGCGGGGAGGGGCGGCAGGGCGGTCTGTCCCCGCTAACTATTTCTCGGAACCGAGGCGGCGCGGAAGGGTGGCCGCGGGACCCCGGGGCCCCGGCCCGAGCCGCCCGGCTTCCGACACGGACAAGTATACGGAGTACGACGGCGACCACCGACCGCCGCGCCACTATTTGTCTCGAATTTCCATCAGCGCGAGGCGAGGAGGCCCCGTCCGGCCCCGTCCGGCCTCGGCCGTGCGCCAATTTGCGTTTCCGTGAAGTCGAGGCTCGGCGGCGGGCCGGCCGCGCCCCGCGCGCTGCTCCGTGAATGGGGACCGGAGTGTTTCATCGGCTCTTCTCTGCCCTGCCCGCCGCTGCAGGGAGTGTGGAGTCCCGCGGCTGCCGATAGGCGGCGCTGCGCTGCACTCCGGGCCCGCGCTATCCCAGAAGCCCTCACGCTTGTCGGCGGCAAGGAATATATTGCCGGCGCCCCGCCGCTGCCGCCGCCGCCGCCGCGTATTCGGTGGCTGATACGCGCGGTGGCCCTCCGGTGGAGGGATTGCCGCGGGAGCCTAATAAACCGGGCCCACTTTGGGGGCCGGATGGCCGGCGGAATTAGAAGGTGTTTGGACTCAGCGCCTTCTTGGGCCCGCGGCCCGCGAGACCCGGAGGGGCGGCGGAGGCGGCGGCGGCGGCGGCGGCGAGATGGACGCACGCGTGGCACGCAAACGTGAGCCGCGCGTTGCCGCACCGGCCATTGGCCAGGGGTGCACCCCTCCGCCCGCCGCGTCGGAAAGGAAGAGCGTCCGAGGGCCGAAGGGGTGTGTGGCGGCGCGGGGCCGCGGGGCGGGCGCCCCCGATCCCGTTGCTGCCGCGCCCGCGCCGTGCGCTGCGGGCCCGGCCCGTTCATTAGGTCTCACCTGGCCGACGCCGCGCCTGATGCCCCGCCACCGCCGCCGCCGAGCGTTTAGCGGGCGAGCCGCGATTCCGAGAAGGCGGCGCGGGGGGCTGCCAAACCACACGCGTCTGTCCTCTCGATACAGAGCGGCGGCGGGGAGAAGGGAGGGGCACCGCGACGGCCGCGCGCTCAGGTGGCGCCCCGAACACCTCCCGGCCTCCCCCCGCCTCCGCACCCGAGCGGACACACGATCTCGCAGGGCGACGCGGTGCGCTGCCGCCGGGATGACGGTTACGGCCGCACGTCAAAACCACGCACACACACACACACACACACGCCTACACAACACGCGCATACACCCCCAGAATATGAAAAACTCGTCCTGGTAATATATTTATTTCTGGCGGGCGGACTTGTGGCCGTGGATCTCCTCCGCGTCACCCGAGCGCCGCGCGCGGCCGGCGCCGGGACGGCGGAAGCGTCGCGACATAATTTGTATTCATTTCTTATCCGCGGCGCGGCGGTCGCGGCCCCGCTGCAGTGACAATGCGGACATCATTGATTCGGGGAACAGATTTAGTTCGTTAGGAAAAGGTGAAAAAAGGGGCGCGCGGCGAAGTGGCGCCGGCGCCGGCGGCAGCGCCGCCTACCGGCCGCGCGCTGCCCTCCTCAAACGATTCATATTCATTTTCGGCCTCCTTCCAGGAATTCGTCAGGCAGCGTGAGCCGCACAAAGACACGGCGCATGGGCTCCGTGAAAGGGGCCCGCCGGAGGGGGGGCTCCGCGGGGCCCCGCGGGGGGCGTCGGGCGTCATCGCGGCCCGGGACGCCTCTAGTCGGTGCCAACGGGACCTTTCGCCGCGCCGCCGCCGACTCGACGGCCGCCGAGGCGGAGGAGGGCCGACGTTTCGTTTATCTTTCCCGGAAGAGCGCGACTCCGGCGAAGCAGCGGCGCGGCGCGGACTCCTACGTCGTCCTCACTGGGTCCAACGCCGTCCTCACAGGAGTCCACCACCGTCCTCACAGCGCCCGCCACCGTCCGCACAGGGCTGGCCATCGTCCTCACAGGCAATGCCACAGTTCTCTTCGAAGCAGGGAACCCCCTCCGAAGGGGTTGCAGTCGAAACCTCCCTCCCAGTGTAATAACAGTCGAGTCAGCAGAGGACAGACCTAAGTGGCACCGAGACCGCACGGCGGCGGCGGCGGCGCCCCGCGTGGAGCGGAACAGAGCGGAGCGAGACGAATCCAACCCCTCAGACACGGGTATCATTTCGGCCCATCAGAGGCCCACGGGAGGGCCGGCCGCTGGGGGCCCCCGGCGGCCCCCGGCGGCGGCGGGGCGCGTGCCCGGCGAGCATTAGCGGCCGCAGCACGCGGCAGCGGCGGCGGCTCGTGGCCGACTAGTCCCCCGCAGCCCCCGCGGCCTTGCGGGGGGAGACAACGCGGAGTAAAAGCAGGCGGCACCGCGGCCCGCAACACAGGTGGCGCGCGGCATTCGGCACGGAATCGACAGCAGCGGCCCGCGACCGCTTTCACACATGCGTCGATCCGTATCTCGGCGGGGAGGCCGGCGTCACTTAGGCCCCGGGACCTGGACCCCTCCGCGGGATGAGTCCGCGCAAAGGAGGAGCGGACGGATAGGAGAAAATACTGAGCGCGTGCCCGGCACAAAAGCGGGCGTGTTCATTATCCACACACATAATGGGGTCCCGGCCCCGCGGGGCGCCGCAGGGGCGCACCCCGCCACGCCCCCCGCCACGCCCCCCGCCGGCCGCCCCCCCCCCCCCCCCCTGCACGGCCTATTCAGCTTTTGCTCCACAATTATTTTCGCATGAAAAGAGAGGGTACCGAATGACACCCGCGGCGCCGCGTGTCCAATACAGACCCTTTCGCTCCACCCGATGGGTACAGAGTATTACGCCCGATACGGCGCGAGTGTGTATTCCGGAATACCCTATTGTGGTGCCCCGTTCGACGCCCATCGTCTCTCCTCCCTACGCTTCGGCTGCTTTCTGCTGAGAGAGAGAGAGAGAGAGAGAGAGAGAGAGAGAGAGAGAGAGAGAGAGAGAGAGAGAGAGAGGTCGGAGAAGTGAGTGTTCGGAATCAACCCTCTCTGGCGCGCCGACACAAAAATCAAACGCGGCAGCCGGCGACATGGCAGCGTGCACAACACAGGCGGAGGAGGCGGCGCCCTCCGTCCCGGCCGGTCCCTGAGATATGCCCGCACTGCCCGCACGTTATGATGGGCGGCGCACGACTTCCGAAACGGCCGCGGCCGACCGAAAAACTTTACGACTGTCTCCACCAGCTCCGCGGCCGGTCGCGCGGCTATTTGCATTGGCGATTGCAAACTTGTCTCCCAGGGCTGCTCTACAGCGGGTGTATTGATATTAATTGGCGCGATCGGCATTGGCGTGGGCCGGCGGCGGCGCGGCACGGCACGGCGGCCACCGGGACGACGACGCCGTCGTCTGACCGGCGGTGGTGTCGGGGGAGGGGACGACGGGGACGTCGTGATCGCCTGGCGGACGCTGCTGCCCCAAGGCGAAGAAAACGCGGGCGGGATAATGTGAGCCGCGAGGTGTGGCGATGTTGGCATTCATCCCGCACATCGCACCGCCGTAGCAAAATATTCAGCGCAAGGGGAATTGGAAATCTAGCGGAACAATATTGATCCTTTTGGCATATCTTCGTCGACGCGCAGGAAAGCAGAGAGTATGGAGGAGGAATGACCAGCGCACTCCATTTGCCTGTTCTCCCTTACACACACACACACACACAACACACACAATCTCCCATTCACTGATGGAGAGGTGCGCGAGTTTCTGCGCGCTTCGATCCCACATCATTCGTTCGGCAAAATGCTTGCGCGCGGACGACGGTAAAATGGCCTAACAAATCACAGACCGCTACCGCCGGCGGCTGCACAGCGCCTCCGGGCCTAAGGCGACTGCTCCTCCGGCTGCTACGGCAGCTCCGGGCCGCCTTGCGGGATGCGCTGCCGCCGCCGCCACCGCCGCCTTGAAAAACGGAAACGTGCCGCTCGCCTCCAGGAACGGATAAAAACAAAACGAGACCGAGGCAGGCGGGGGGGGGGATTAGTGGCGCACACGCGGGGCGCAAAGACGGGGGAAGGAGAAGGAGAAAAATTATCTTATATACACGACGTCGAATAAGGATGAGCAGCAGGCGGTGTGTGTGCGAGAGAGAGAGAGAGAGAGAGAGAAGGATGAAATAATGACATTGCAACTTACATGTACACACACCGTATACGCCTCCGTATAATTTCCATGTTATGTCGAAGAAAAATGATTCAGCCTTTTCAAGCCAAACCCAATCTTGTTACGTTCGCTGTGTACGTTCGTATTTGTGTGTTGATCAGCAGGAGCTCGTTAAATTCGCTCGGCCTGTCGCCTAGCTTATTTGCTCCCGCTGATAAATCCAGAATTCCTAGCTAGAAAATATGTTCCACCCAAAACTCCACAAATTTTCAAATTTTTGTTTTCAAAATTAAAGGCTGTGAAGAAATCGCTCTCGTGCAATGCAGAATACTCAATGACCTTGCTGAACTTCCAATGAGCCAACGAGAATGAAACTCTGTGTGAGTCATCGACACTCTAACCGATTTGTCCGCTCGGTTCGAAAAGGTCCCGGCCGCTCTCGCCGCCGCCGGTGCCCTGTGGTGCCCGCGGCGGGCATCTGCATCTCGGATGAATGTCGATCAGTGCCAACATCCGGACGATATTTAAGTCGTCACGACTCCCCGCCCGATATCTCGCCGATCCATTAGCATCGATGACTGGGCGTCACACACTCGGCGGGTAATTACAGGACGCATAGACCGGAGGGGTTTGGCCACGCGCGCTCACATACAGAACCGTCCGCGCACGACCTACCAAACGGGAACTGACTCGAGAACCTCACATTCCACAGAGCAGCGAACCACGTGGTGACTTTTTGACTGAGTCGCAACAGTGAACTGGCGTGCATTCAGCGATACCGCAAAAATATCCGTCCTCCGAGGACTTCTTTTTTTTTTCGTGCGTATGGCTGTCCTGATAACATCAGATCGACGCAAAAGAAGCCCCTCTCGCGAAAACAGCAGCAGCATAGCCGCCGCAGTCCGACAACAAAAGTGTGACTGCTGGCTGACTGCGGTCCGCTTTTTTTTCCCCCTGTCCGCCCCTTGATTCGCGATGACAGCGGCCATCTCAATGCTCTCGTGCGAATCGCCCTCCTAATGAGATAAAGCCCGCTCGACTGGAGTGGCCCCCGGCGGCGGAGGCCTGTGGAGCCCGGCAGAGCCCCCGGCAGAGCCAAGTGCACAAAAGCCCGCACAGATATCACCTGACAACAAAAGGCCGCCCCCGTTTCCCAGTTTTTGAGGCGATATTCTGGCATAAAGGGCGGCGGCGACGCAACGTGCTCGAATGGGTTAGGGCACGACGATGCGGCAGCTGCGGAAGCATTGTCGGCGTGCACCCCGCGGGACCCCCGGGACCCGCTGAGCTCCGACGGGCACCCTCATCTCCTCCCCGGGGGGGACATGGAGCGCAGCCATTCTGCCCGCACTACTTGGAGTCAGTCAGGGTGCGCCGCTCTTTGGGGCAGAAGTGCCGTTTTCCCGCACCCATATCACTTCTTTTCACATCTTATTTTCTTCTGTGCTGTCTTCTTTTTTTTATCGCTCTCTCTCTCTCTCTCCCTCCTATTCGCTTGCTCCGAGGGATCAGAATATATCGGCGTTGGCAGTGCTGTCGGCACAGTGCCGCGGCGGCATCAACGGGAGGTAAAACCGTCAACGTCGAAAACGGGAACGCGTAGCCCCGCGCCGAGTGCCGGCCCACGCCGTGCACGCCGCCTCTCCCATCAACGCCCACGGCCCGGAGGCGGCGTGGCGGCAGCGTGGCGGAGACGTGGCGGAGACGTGTCGACCGGCCGCGCAAAAACTGGCGACATATCCAATTCCTTCCAAAATCACCCCGCCCGGTAGCGCCCTCGTCGTTGCGCCAGTCATGTCCTCGGGTACTTGCAGTTCGTTACCGCCGAGGCGACGCCGGGCGCGGTCAGATACGGACCGGCCGAGCGGCGGCAGCGGTGGGCGCCGCCGTCACCCGGCGAAGGCGGGAGCTCATTTCTAGAGACATTTCGCCTGTCACTTGGCTTTCGCCGTCATCAGTCGAGCCGAGCTGGGGCCCGCTGAGGCCGTCCCAGCAGGATCAAATGTGATTGTGAGGTGCTGGTTACGGCCGTGGATTCCCACCGCGGCCCGCTCCGGGGAGCGACCAGCGACCGCCGAGCGTGCGGGCTTCGACCAAATCTCCTGCTTTCTGACAAGAGCAATCAATTAGGGGCATCGAGGAGTGCGGGCCTCTCGGAGTGGGGAATGCGGCGTGAAATGGCGCGCGCATTACAAATGACTCCCGGAGCGCCGTCCCCACCCGTGGAGGTAGGCAACCTCGACGGCACCACACAAATTGGAGGCGGCCATCTCGGCGCGCCCGCGTCCAATGGCAAAGCGGCCGTCGACTGTCCGTGGGCCGCGGCGGCCCGTGGTGGCGTCGCTTTTTCGCGCCTAACAAGACGTGAGGGGGCCGGGCCGTGCCGTTCCCTAGGCGAGGAAGAGAGCAGGATCGGCCCACCACCCGCGCCGAGCCGCGGGCGGAGCTGCGACAGCGGCGCCGCCAGAGGGCGCCGCAGTTCCCACAGGCATTTGACTCCCATGTGCGTCGCCATGCAAATTGGCCCGACGGTGTGCGGCCACGTCGATGACTGCGGTGGAGGCGGCCCCCGGGCCCCCGGCTGCGGGCGTCAGGGCGAGGCGGTGGTCCCCGAGACGGCCCCGCCGGCCCCGCCGGCCCGCCCGGACTTATACGGATATCGAGACAATTTTTCAACATCTCCGAAGAGACCGCAGGGCGTTGGTTGCTGCTGCTCGCTGCGCAGCGGGCGGGTAGGGGACCCGGCGGGGCCCAGCGGGGCCCAGCGGGGCCCAGCGGGACCGGAGGAGGAGAGTCATGCTGACCGCATCATAGTCCCCCCGTCATATCTGTGAATCGCTTATAACCTGCCAACCAGCCTGTCCCCTGCGTCCGGCTTGTTTTATGTAATTGGTGATTGTCCACGGAGGCCCCATCACTCAGCCCCCAACCGGTGCGATACATCTCGCCCTATCAGCGCAGGCGACCGCAGCCCGGAGTGTTTGTCACTGCTCGCCGTTCCGTTTTGGGCGGAATCTGCTGTCAGGCCGCGCCGAGATCAGCGGTGCGACCGGAGGCAGCAATCGTTGACACCCGCGAGTCCGCACGCTCTCTGACATTTTTTTCTGGCGAACGCTGGAATCCAGGTATCTGCACGCTGTCAGCAAAAAGTGCAAAACTGTCGCAATTGTGCGGATGTTGTACACCGGCTAATGAAGACGTTGTGATTACTTTACGACCCAGCATGCCACCGTCTCAGGGTAGTAGCTCAGCGCTGAGGGGGCGCCTGCAAAAACACCGCCGACGCCGTACCCCGCAGACCCCCTGCACTCGCACCGGTTTTGCGGTGCATCCGAGACCCCTTGCTTCTTCCAACTTTCTTCCACTGCACCTAATTCACAAGTAGTTCAGGCCTGCAAAAAAAAAAAAATAACCCGGGACGCTCCACGTGAAAGTAATGGCACTTCTTTGTAACGGGAAAAAGATTTCGCCCGGACCGAGGCAAGCCGGCAGAGGCCGCGTCGGGCGCTTCCCGGTGGTCAGCGGCGCGCACACACACACACACACAACATATGCCTACCTACCGGGCAGTAAGATACGGCCAAGTTTGAAAAGAAGTAGAGTGTGCTCGCGGCATGACGGTGCTAGTTCCGCCGCCGGGCCGTCCTCCCCGCCCCCGGCTGGTAAAAGTGGAGGATTTTGTTGGTTCATGGCAACGCGGCTTGCGGGCGTGGAAACTTGACGCACTCGTGTGTGTGTGTGTGTGCGCGCGCACACACACACTCATACAGACACAAGAGTAAATGCGCCGGGGCCTAATAAAACCCTATATAACGCACCTTGATTAAGGTGGAAAAAAATGAATGCGACGCGTCTGTTCCTTCGCTCCACTCGTCTCTTCCACACACACACACACACACACACACTGCGGCCTTGCGCCGAGTCCGGCCCCGTATAACATTTATCCGAAATTAATGATGCGCAGTTGAAAGGGTCGAGTAGACGTGCCGTCCGTCTGGTCGCGTCACTACTTTTGTTGCGTTTCCCTCGTCGCATTGTGTGCGGCTTCACAGAATAGGTCATAATTACGACACCCCGGGGGCAGTGCGCTTCAGAGGGCTCCCCCGCGGCCCCCCGCGGACGCCCCGGGACCCTAAGGGGACCCCCGCGACGACACTGTCCACTGTCATCCGGCCCGTCCGCGCCCGCGCTCAACGCGCCCTCGTACATTCTTCGTGATTTTCTCCCCAAAGTCAGCCGGGGACGCGGCAGTAATCGCGGATCCCCCGGCAGGTACGCGGCTCCGCCTCTGCATAATTCCTGACGACGTAATCGGTCACCACGGCGACGGTGGACACCGCGGGCGGCGGCGAACAGAAGTCCTCCGTGGATCAATCAATTCGTCTCTCGCCCGCGGGGCCACTTGATTTATTTCGAGGCCCGGCGAGGCGGGCTCGGATCTCACGGAGCGCGGGGCCCCGGGACGGGGGCCCCCGCGCGCCAAGGCAAATGCCTCATGCGTTTTGTACATTAGGATGACGACTGGCTTCTTCTCCGGGAAGACGAATTCCCCCCCTCGCGTCGATATGGAGAGCCCCCTCAGCGCTTTGTTGGAGTTGTGGGGGCCCCGGCTCGGCCCCGGCTCGGCCCGGCCGCGGCTACGTGTGTGGCTGCGGCTGCACGGACCACTCACGCCCGGCGGCCCCACGGCCAGCGCCTCTGCCGCTGTACGTACTCCACGGCCAGAGAGGATTCCGTCTGCAGTTGCGTACCTCCGAAACACCAATCAGTCACTCCGCTCGGCGAACCGTTGGGTTACTCAACTTTCCCGGGGCTCACTTCTGTGCGTAAAAACCGTGCGCGGCCGCGGGCGCGCTTCGCTCGCTCCGCTCCGCTTCTTCTTCACATATATCGGCCCCGCCGCCGCCGCCGCCGCCGCCGCGGCGCGCATAGACGACGGTGCGGCACGTTTTCTTCCTGGCTGCCCCCGTGAATGACGCGCGGCAGTGACGAGTGCTCGCCCGCGTTTCGCAAAACGGCGGCGAGAAACAGGCGAAGCGCGACTGACGAGTGCACGTTGTGCAGCCGCTAGCCGGGCGCTGTCGGCAAATCACTCCCAGGCCGGCAGGCGAAGACACGCGGCACGGCGTCTGTGTCAACACCCGACAGACTCGGGGCCCCCGAGGCACCTAAAACGTGTCGCGCAAATCCTGCTGCCATTCTTTCCTGTTATTTGTGTTTAGAAACAGTGTGCGTGGGACCACCAGCCGTTGCCGATAGGCCGATAGCTCCGATCGCACCTTTCTCACCCTGACACCTACCTGCGCCGCCACGCCGCCACGCCCCGGACCTCGGAGCCGTGCAGAGACCATCCTCGATCCTTACAGCCCGCCTCCCCCTCCCCCTTCACGGCCGTCTTTTCGCAACCCGCTCGCACTGTTTCCCCTTGTGTCGCGTTTTTGCGCCCTGCGCTCGGTATTATTTCAACTCTTTCTTCTTCTTCTCCGTGCCGGGGAAGAGCCTTTTCTTCTTTGTTGGTCCTCAATGCCCGTGCAAATCGAGTTCGCACATCTCGCCGCCGCCCCCGGCCGCCCCCCGCCCCCCTCCCCGCGAGCGCTGCAAAAGGGCAAGGGGGCGCGCAAATCGCTGCTGTCGTGTCGTGATGCGGCTATGTGAATGTGAATCAAGCCGGAGGGTCCCTGTGCCGAGCCGGGCCCCGGCCAGCCCAGCCCACGGGCCGCTGCAGCACCACCACCCGGTGTTCGTATCGTTTATTTCGGACGTCGGGGACGAGGACGGGCTCGCTGATTTTTATCCCAAATCGTGTTTCCGCGTTTGCGGTTGTCGTCGCGTCGTTCCCCCGGCCCGACGGACGTCGCCGCCTTTAATTGGATGTATTCGGCTGTGTGCGTCTTTATCGGGCCGTGCAGTTAGTTGTGCGGCGGGCCCCCGAGCCCCAACGAGCGACAGGGGGCCGTCCGCACTCCGTACGCAAAGAGACGACTGCGAGGAGCCCGGAGATCGGAGCGGTCTGCCGCCGCCGTGTCTCGCACCAGTCTCGCACCCCATTTGACCAGTTTCAGATGGGAGACGGGGCTCTTCTTGCAGCATGGAAACAAACATTGCCGACAGCCCAAAGATGGTCCCGAAAATAAGGGCTTTGCTAATGCATTCACCACGCGCGTGGGGAAGGACGGGCTTCGGTATGTAGTAAGTAGAGTAGGGGACGGGCCAGGTTATACCAGCCAGTATAATGCCCCTCGGACCGGCGCCGCTCGGCGCGCGCGCTGGCCATCTGCATCATACGTCTGCTACCGGCACTCGGCCGGAATGGGGTCGTGGGTTCGGGCCGGTGCCGCGGCCACTGCCGAGCGATAGAGCTTCATCACCGTCCGCCCGAAAGAAAGAGGAAATCGATGGAACAAATAACAGGGGAGGGGGGGGGGGGGTTAAAGCCGAAGTGAGAGCAAAATATATAACCGGACAGGGCTGTGTTCCTTTCTAGACACTAGGTCTGTCTGTTTCGGTGGAAGCGTCAACGGTCCAAAGAGACGCGGGCGTTTCGGCTCGGCTGGTCGAAAACCACATCGACACGGCACTTTGTCACTTTTAAATAACAAGGGCGGCCCGCGCCGCGTGGCCCGGCTGCCGCTGCACTACTCACACACTTTCAGGGGGGGCAAACGTCACCTGAAATGATATAATGGGAGTTTAGCATATGTCCGCTGAGTGGCCACCGTATCCAGAAGGGTTGGGGGCGTGTCGCGGCCCGCCTACCACATGCCGGCGCGCCCAACCGACCCCGATACAATTTGAATTCGTCCAAAGTCATGCTTTTTACCAACTCATCAACTAATTGAACCCCCTCCACATCCCGGCGGCAGGCGCGACCACGACCTCAGGAGCGCGTAACCGCCGAACGGAGGCGGAGGAGGCGGACGAGATGAGGGCGGCACGGCGATCGGAGGGCCGGCCGGGGGCTGCCCTTCATTACCGATGCAACGGCAGCCCGCGGCCCGAGTCGCGGCGCCATTATTTTTCCGCCGCATTCGCCCTGCCGCCGCGGGCCGCGCCTCACACCATTCATTCCTGCTGTGGTGCCATACCCGGCCGGCCGTCAGGCATGGAATGCCACTTTCTTAGCGGTTTCCCCCGGGTGACCACAGCCCGCCGCAGCCCCCTATCCCTCTTCCCGATCTCGCGGTGGTGCGGTGCCGCGGAGCGGTGCCATGGACAGGTGACTCATCGCACATGGACATGAGCGGCGGGAGCGTGGCGCGCGGCCAGGGCTGCCAGGGCGTGCACCTGTCAATAACGATACTGCTGGACTGTGGAATGCGCCGCAATCGAGGGGGGGCAGAGAGTTGAATGTTTCGGAAGAGTGCGCGCACGCTCCTGAAATAATTGTCAGTTCAGCCGGTGCGAACCGTCCGGCGTATGGCAGGACTCTGGCTGGAAATTGTGCGGATAAAGCGGACCGATTTAGTTTTTAGAAAAACCAGACTGCTGCTTCAGCTTCGTGAAACAGTCGGTGCAGTGAAACGCTTTCTCCAAAAGGGGACGAGAGGCCAGGCAGCGTTTTGTGTTCTATCTGAGGCCCGGTGGCCGGCGGCGCGTGCACCTCGGCCGCCCGGTCGTGCGGTCCTGGTTATCCTCCCGGTAAGGACACGTGCTTATGGTCACTTATGGTCACGCTGAATTCCACAAATGACATGATATTGCGATTACAAACCACAGCGCGCGCGGCGCAGGCGGGCAGACATGGGCGGACATCATGGCGGTGTGGTCAAGAGCAAGTCAGTCACCTAACACACACGTGAGTCATCAAATGAGCGGCGCGGCGCGGCGGCGGTGCGGGGATCTCCTCCGCTCCGGCAGGGTAAAGGGGGTGGTGAATGGTGGGCACCGCCGCTCTCCTCTCTGATGAATAGAAATGAAGGATGCCGGGGATAAAAGGCCGGCGACGACGTAACCGCACAATGAACCCGCGGGCTCCGGCCGGCCAAGGGCATTTTCGTACTGCACACGTTCGTGGCGTCAGCACCGCGCTCGAGGCGGAGGAGGACGCAGCGACGCAGTCCGCGCGCCTATCTGTCCTCATTCCCGCCGGATCAGGGCCAGTCACGTGGTCCCAGCCCCATCCGGCCGCCGAGTTATTGGGAGGAATCGTGACTGCGGGGACAAACTTGTGCGGTCGGAGCGGATCAGGCCCAGTGCCCCGCGCCGGCCCGGGCCGGCTGCAGCAGCGCGCGGCGCGCGGGGCCAAATAAAGAAACCATGTTATTTGGAAAGGACAAGATTGTCCGGGGGAATTACCGGCAGGATAATGCACGGCTCGGCCGTGCGGAAGGAAACGCGGCCGCGCTGCGTGGGAGGATATGGCGGTCCGGCGGGGCAGGCGACCCCGCAGGACCCGCAAACGAGCGAACGCTAGCGAAACAGGCGAAGAAATCGCGTCCGCGGCACGCATGGAGAGGAAGGAAAAGTCGACGATGGTACACTGGAAGACGTGTGTGAGCCGTAAAACTTTTTGGTAAACCGCAGCCAGCGGGTCACCGAGCCATCCCCCGGCCCCGAGCGTAAAGGAAGGAGGAGAAAAAGTCCGGAGGAGCTCAGCAATTCCCATTTATAACGTGATTAGATGAAGCGATCGGGATGCCCCGCTCCCCGCGGGCCGCCCGCGCCGTACGGATCAGGGAAACGACTTCTTTCTCTCGTTTGTAAAGAGATTGCATTATATCTCCCCCGTCTTGTTGTTATTAATCCGGTCGGGGCCCCCGTGTCCCGTCATTGTTTTTGCATACGTCCTTGTTCGCGTTTCGCGTCTACTGCTCTCGGTTCGGTCCCGTAATGCTTCCTTGCAGGTTTGCCAGTCCCGAGTACGCAGTATTGCCAACCCCTCTTGCCTCGCGCGAGGAGTGCGTACGGAAACGTATCCCCGGAGGTTGGTACTCGTCACAGAGCGCTCTGCTGCCTCTAATCCGAGCCGCAGGCAGCAAGGTCATGGACCTCAGACGGGGCAAGAAGACGCGGAAACACGCGGCATCAAACCCCCTGCAGGGGCTGCGCGGGGGCCGCGTTCTCATGCTGACGTCGGGGGCGCGGGCGGGCGGGCGGGAGGGTCACAGAGCTGACATGATGCATTGGCTCGGCGGAAGGTGAGGAAAAGATAGAGACGGAGATAAGGTTCCTAGGCGAGGGCGAGAGAGAGGGAAGGAGAGAGGGGTTGAATAAAAAGTAGTATGCTTCCCCCCCCCCCTCCTCTAAAGGGACAGATATAATAAGTGTAGAATGCACGACAAAACCTTGTGGTCTGTAAGATTTTCGATTAGCTCCACTTCATTTCCGTCCCGGCAGCGTCTGACACGGCGGCGGCGCGGCGGCGCGGCGTACAGGGCGCGTCGCGATGCGACAGGCACGCCGGGGAAATTTATGTAAATATGATACATGGAGACCACATAGTGGGGCGGCTAATGCGACATGAAAACGGGAAGCGGATGCAAATATAATCCACTGTCCACGCCGCGGAGCGGCAGAAGCGGGCAGAGGCCGGCGCGGGGCAGCAAGCAACACGCACTGGAATCCGGATCAAGTACCGCTCGTGATTGCACTGATTGTCTTAACGCATAGCGCTTGCATAATTTTACGCGGCCCTATTGGGAGAGAAAAAAAAATAAAAAATTCGCCCTTTTCCCCCTCATTGCATCATTTTTGGCCGGGGTCAATGCCCTTGCTCCGGCCCGCCACACATCCTGGTGGCGGAGCAAACCACCGTCAGGAGATCTGTGTGCCCCCCTTTCCAGAAAGGGCTGCGCAGGGCGGATGCGAAGTGTGCGAACCCGACGGGGACAAATCGAGGAGTTTTAGGGCCTGATCCCCTCTGCGTGCTCTCCGGTAATTGTCGAGACGTGACTCATTAGCGCAAAACGGGGAAACGCGACGCAGCAGGGACGGGGTGCGTAACGCAACAGGAATGGAGTGCGGGGGTCAAGGGCCGCGCGCCCCGGCCGGTCCCCGCCGGTCCCTACCGCGTGCGGCGGGGCCCCCGGCGGGGTCCCCGGCCCGTGTCAACACGTGTCGCACGCGGCCGACGCGAAAGAAAACGGTGACTGACAGCGAAATGCCGGCGGAAAACGAGAAAGAGACATGAGGGGGCGGCGGCGGCTGCGGTGCTGGCGTGCGGCTGCACTTTGGGGTCAGCCCCCCCGGCAACCCCACGCGCCGAAATGTGTGTCACCCCGTTACCCGTCACCCCCTACCGGCCGAACGCCGCTGCTGCGCTCTGTTTTTGTTGCCGGTGAGGCTTTTCGGCCGGGCCGGCCGCGCCGCGAAAGGGTCGTGCGGTGTCAAAATAAATCAGGCGCGGGGTGGTTAGCCGTGCGTTCGGCTGCGGCGGGCAGGGGGCGGGACTGCGGGGCCCACAGTATAGGCGAGTTGGGGGTCAGTGGTGCTGTTGTTGTTGTTGTTGACTGGCGTTTTGGCGTTGATGGCCGGGGAGAGAGAAGGCCTAGTCCAGAAAGGCACAAGCAGGCGCTGACAGAGCGGGGGGTGGTTCTTTACAGGCAGTCGGCTACTGTTGACGTTTTTAGTGGCCGGCCTCTACCTGATAGCGGACCATGCCGACTACCTGGCGGGCGGGCGGGCCGGGCAGCAGCACGCGCGCACAGCCTGGCGCCCACGCGTGCCTGGAAATTGTACATCAATTCTTTTTTTTTTTAAATATAACGATATGAAAAAAATGTGTTTGTACCGTATATGTCAACGATGAGGTAGAAATCTAATTGAAATCGAAAGCTACCATTATAAGGTAGTACAGAGTTAGGAATTCGAGAGAGGAGGATTTGTATACAAAACGGGTGTCTCCCCTCTCCCCCCTCCCCACACACACACACACACACGGAAGCACAACTCGTAGCACCCTGGACCCCATGATTTCTTGTGCCCGCCGTGACATGCGCCTTTTTCGCGAAAATCGCGTTTTGAGAAATCCACAACGGGTTCTTTATGCCGCGCGGCCGCGCGCGGAGTCGTTTATTCGCCATAAAAAGACGTCAATGCCCAGGTTTTTCTGTAGAAATTGGGCGGGGATACGCCATTGTGCGTCCGGCTTTGTCCGTATAAACATTTCAGCTTCCGAGGCATGTCACGCATGGGGATTACACCAGAGGCGCTTTTATATCAGCGCCCCTCTTTTTTTTCTTTAAAGGCGCAGAAATTTTTCCGTCACGTCGTCGTCGTCCGGGGGTCCCCTCGCATTTTCGGGGTTTCGCCCCATTCCTTTTCCTTCGGGGGGCTTCGCCGTCGCGCGCGATATAAGAATGATCGCTGTTTGATGGAAGGCAGCGGCGGCGGCGGCGGAGGCGGTCGGTTCAGTCACTTTACGCCGCGCGCGGACCGGACAGAAGAAGGAGGGTAAAAAAAAAAACTCCGCCGTCATGTCATCTGCAGAGACCGGCGCGGGGCCCAGCGGGGCGCGGCCAAGCCGCTGATTTGGCATGCCGAGCCGCCCGGGTCCAGCTTCTCGGTCCACGCCTCCAGTCTTTCCGGTGCCGGCAGTCGGTACTGCAGAGTCATTGCTTCTCGCCGGTCGGGTCGCCGGCCGAGGACAAGCCGGACACCGGCGCGGACCATCGTGCGGGATTACGACAATTTGTGATGGTGTGATCATTGAATTCGGCAGTGCCTGCCCACACACACGCACACACACACACACGCACCTGGGCCAGAATTAAACTCGTGTCCTTACATGTGGTGTTCATCACGGCCCTAAAGCGTTGCCTTATCCCTTCACTCCCCCTCACCTGCCACCTGGCGCCCTGCCGAGCCCTGCCGTAGGGCCCGCCGTAGGGCCTGCCGGGCCCTTCCACCGCGCCACCTGGTTCCCGCCGCACATCCGTGTTCGAATTTGAAACAACAACAACAGCAGCGCGCGCGCCCGCAGCCAGCAGCTCGCTGATGGATCAAGGATGTAGCGCAATGGAAAGAAAGAAGTGAGATCAGGCGGGCGAGATAATCGGAACACGTTCGAATGGGGCTTGAACGAGAGAGAGAGAGAGAGAGAGAGAGAGAGAGAGAGAGGGAGAGAGAGAGAGGATAACAGATAGGCAGGGATTGGTTTGAGCGAGAGAGAGAGGGAGTGATTCCCAGAAGTCGGAAGCGGTGCCACGCACGGCCACGCCCTCGGGCCGGATACGTCCCGAGTGTCGCCGGCGACGCGTGGAGGCAGCGGGCGGCGACGCGCGCTCCGCCGTGGGAACTCGTTGGCGCCCCCGGCGCGGCCCCGGCGGCGCAGCCCTCCCCGCCCCGAGGAATCACAGGAAAAAGTGTCGTTGTGTGCGCTCGATTCGAGGGGGCGCGCCGGGCTAGATAGATTCCTGTGCCGCCTTCCCGGCGCGGCTGGCTACGGTGAGGAGGGGGAGAGAGAGAAAAGGGGGCAGTGTGAGAGGGCAGAGAAAGAGAGAAAGAGACAAACAGAGAGAGCGTCGAGCGGAAGTCGAAAGAGGATATGGCGTATGCATGCCGTGGTGGCATCTGAGGGAAGCGCACCACCTTCACTTCCCATAACAGCCTCATCCGAGAGGTGATTACATTCGGGCCGACGACGACACGGAAGGGGTGGTCACGTACGGTCACAGTCGGCTGCGCGGCGGCTGCCGCGGCTCGGTGTGTGACGTCACACATGAGGAGACTTCACCGAAGATCGCGCATCGCAAGAGCCTTGCTTCCGAAGAAGACCGTTCGCGCATCGAGACGATAGGAACCTCCTCCAGGTGTGTGTAAAGAGCGGGCCGACGGGTGGGCCCGGAGGGGAGGGAATTGGATTGGCGTGACTCGCCACATCGAGTCCGTATGCAGATGCTCACCGAACGCACTCATTAGTCAACTCCCTTCTCTCTCTCTCTCTCTCTCTCCTCCCACTCCCTCTCGCACCCGCTTCTCCATCTCCTCCGCCGCGCTTCTTCCCTCATTTGAATCACTTAACAAATGAACAGTTTCGCTAATGGACTCGTAAGAAATGCATTATGGATCGCGACACACCTCCACGGGCCTCCTCCGGGCCTCCTCCAGGCCTCCTCCAGGCCTCCGGGCCTCCCAGGATGGAGGAGTAAACTGTTGTTGCTGGGACCATTCCCTGCAGGCGCTGGCCCTGTTCCATAGATCAGGAGCAGGAGCGCCACGATAGTGTTGCCATCACCAACATGATTCCCCGAGTGGAGCTCGGCGCCAACTCTGCAAATGGGTTATGCTCTCTCAACTCATCCACAGCGGCACCACCTCGCTCACGCCCATGGCAAATCTGCGTTGATGAGGACTCTGAAATAACCGCAAAAATAATGGGCGCAGGCAGTATCAGAGCCTCGGCCCGGGGGGGCGTATCAATACGTATCAGAGAAACCGGGCGGTTTGCGCTCAGGCTTTAAGGGTTCCCATAACACGAAAGGTTACATGCACTCCGCTTGCCACGCTCGCACCCTCCCCACCTTCAAGCGCGACAAAAAGCCGCCCCTTTACCTTTTACTCATTCCGAAGGCAAACATAAAAACAAAAATTTTTCGACACACCACATATCATTTGGGACGGTGAGTTGTGTTCACCTCCGCGCTCTCCCTCCCCCGCCTGTACGGTCGGCAGCTCCCCCAGCCACTCACCCGCGTCTTCCCAATTTCAGAGTTCTGAAAAAACTGCTTTGGAAAACAAACTGCGGCATAACAAGGAAAACGAAGCCTGATGCACCATGAGGGCCGGCCTCCCCTCCCTCCCCCTCGACGCCGCTGCACCGTTTAGGGCTGTGAGAACGTTCCCACACGCCGCGTGTGTCCCACTATGTTTTATCTTCTTTCTGTGTTTCAGGGTCTTTGGGGCTTCCATTTCCGACACGTCGCCCTTGTACAGCCACGCATAAACGGGGCCGATTCATTTGCTCCTGTTGAACGTTTAATCGAATCCATCGTTAGGTTAGGTTCTGGGTCGCGAATCCGTACAGACCAAACCGCATGGGTATCCACGTTCAGCCCCCGCTGTGAGGACGAGGAGGCGACGTACGCAATCACGTAGAGCAGAAAACGACAGCGATGCCTCGAGATGATTTAGAGATGGATTAGTGCGGAGCGGCGCCGTCTGTTTCCTTCCGCTCCAGCGTATGACACGTTATACGGGAGGGGGCGGCCTAAGTGAGCGGGCGCAGCCAGCGTCAGTCAGGGGAGGGAAATATTAATCTCATTTCCTCGCGGCGGCGGCGGCGGCGGCGCGGCAGTGCCCACGGGTGCGACGGGCCGGGCCGGGCCGGGCCCGCACGCATGGCGCCCCTGCCTCCTTGCCGCCTCCAACACGAAAAACACGGGCGGCGCGCGGGCGCGCCGTTTAAATTTAGCCCCTTAAAACGACGTGTAATGCACGCCATTGCCGCACCGGGGAGACGGGACAGGGCCGCGGGGCCGCGGGGCCGGCCTGTCATAACGCACACAGCAGCGGTGCACGGCCGCCGCGGCGAGGCGAAGCGCGCTCAGACCGCTGCGCTGCTGCCACGGTATTTTTACCGAAAACGTAGTATACACACCTTCAAAACGGACCACAAATTTTGACACGGGATGTGTCATGATTGACTTTCAATTTGAATTCGATTTAATTCCGTAAACTCCGGAATTACCAGTACCTCACGAAGTGGGGTGGTTTTTTTGTTATTTTCAACCCCGGCGCCAATCTACAGCTGTCAGCACACCTGCGAACGATCACGACTGTTTCATCCCGTAGCTGAGCCAGTACAAAAGTGGCGGGTGTTTTTGTTCCGTTTGTTCGCCTGCTTGCTTGCCCTTCAGCGCGGCTCTCTGCTGGAACCACCTTGGACCATACCAAAATCGGCTCGCGAGCGACAGGCGCGGGCCGTGCGAGCCGCGGCCGCGCGGGTAGCACCCGGAGCGTTAGGCAACGGCAACGCCGCCGCCGGCTTTTGTCTCTGTCACGTTGGCTGATCTGGATCGGGTCGGGGGCGGCCGGGGGGCGGCCGGCCACCCGTGCAGTGCAGAGTTAGTTCCGGTAAGACCCGGGACCCCGCACGACCCGCACGGCCGCGCCGTCCGGCTCCGCCTGACTTTTCCTCGGGATGGTCGCCGCCGCCGCACCGGGCGCCCCCTGACAAGCAGTAATCAGTCCGGCCGACTCTCGATTCATCACTCTCCAAATATGAATAATGGACAAGAACGGGCTGTGTTTTAAAGGCGCACGGCGGGGGCTTCGGCTCGTATTCTCAGAGTCCCGCGCGGAGCCAAATACTCTCGGGCCGCGGCGTGTCCACCGTACGCCGGCGGCAGGAGGGACGGGCGCGGCCGCTACCGACGCGGGCCGGCGGAGACGTGGGCAACGCGTCGGACAGGTGGGAGCGGCAGCCACGGCAGCGCTCGTCACCGAACCACAATCCCATTTCGCCACCAAGCGATGCAGAAAATGGACAGCAGCTCAAACGGAGACGTTTTCCACCAACTCCCCCGCCCCCTCTTTTCTCTCTCTCTCTCTCTTTCTCTCTCTCTCTCTCTCTCCCTCCCTCTCTCTCTGCTCTCCCTCTCTCTCCCTTTCTCTCTCTCACATGCGCAAGCGCAGACACAGACTGGCAGGGCAGAGAAAATAATAAGAAAAGATAATAGTAATGACGGGGCGTATACGCGGGGAGGAACGCTTCTTTTGTGACATGTGTGTAAATATACCACCGGGGTGCAACCGCCGTGTTGGTGGGAAGGAGAGAGAAAGGGAGAGAGCGAGAGAGAGAGAGAGAGAGAGAGAGGCCGAGTGGAGGCGCGCGGAGGGAGGAGGAACAAGAGAAAGGGAGAGGGAAAGAGCCGGGGCGTGACAGGGGAAGCGCGGCGTCGGTGCGCACGCAACATTTTGAACGTCCCTCATCGGAGATTTTATTTTTACCATGTTGGCGGCGGGGCTCGGCCGGGCCGGCTGCAGGGTGCAGCGGCGCGCGGGGTGTCGGAATGAGGAAGGCATGTCACCCCGCGCGCCGCAGTCAGTCGGAGGCGGCGCGGGAAAATTTAAATTTCCAATTCTCTCTTGCTGTGCCACCGCCGCATTTCCGAAGGTAAAGATCGTTGCCCAGCAGTAGTGTGTTTGCGGGTGCTGGAGTGGTGAAAACGTGAGAAGCCCTGCGAAGGCGAACTGCACGGCCTTTGTCATTAGCCGCAGTGAGAACATGAGTTTTCTGCTCTCCGTCTCTCTCTCTCTCTCTCTCTCTCTCTCTCTCTCTCTCTCTCTCTCTCTCTCTCGTCTGTATCCTTGTCCTTGTCGCCGCACAAAAGTCTCCGGCCGCGCGCTCGCCATAGAGATGATATCGGGGAGGATAGCCGGTCGACGTGCGTGCCGCGGCGGGGGCGGCGAGGGCGGGAGGGGGTGGGGGGGGGGGGAGTTGCGCACCGGAACCGTGCCAAGATATTGAAGGCTGCGCGCGCTCGACGCTCTTCTCGTCGCACCAAACTTTTTCATTCCTTATTTGTCTCCTGCCGGTCGAAACTTCAGAACGGCGCCCGTGAGGTAGGCAGCCTCCGCTCCCGAGCCCACGCGCGTCGTGCGGGCTGGCCTACCCCCGCATTGGCAGGCGCGCGCCAACGCGACAGAATCGGGCGTTTTCGCATTTGTTTGAAGATCATTTTTTTTTAATGCGGGAATTGCGTTTGGAGCCGCTCGCCCGAGTGGGAATCGAACCCACGACCGACCAAGGTTTCTCTCTCTCTTACTCTCACTCCCTCTCTGGTCACTTGACCCCATATGTGGGTCAAGGCCGCGCGGGCCTGTGACACCGTCGGAGCAGCAGCGCCACAAGGGCTGTGGAGCACCGCTCTGCGAGTGCCGCGCCGTGCCCCGCGCCGTGGTCGTGCCCTTGGAGGGTCGGAGCGAAAACATCACGAGCGCGCGCGCGGCCAAATACGAGTGGAGCACGGCCGTGGCGTCGGTGACGTGCCCCGTCACCCGCACATGGCGCGGCAGCAGGCACTCCGCGAGCGCAAACTGCCCGTGTGCACATTTATTGTGTTGTGGGTCCGGCGAGCGCTGCGTCTGCGAAAATATGGGTCAATAGTTTTGGCACGCGGTGGGGGATAATAGAGCCGGAGCGGACCACCTCCACAACTGCAGGGTGCCCGCCCCGCCGAAGTGCGCCCCCCCGACGAACAAAGCGCGACCCGTCATATCGATATCCCGCCTCCGCATATTTCTATTATTATATCACCGCGATGGGCCGCCGCTCCACGTATGCGGCCCGGCGTGCGGACCGTGCGGTTTCCCCGCAGCACGTGCGGGTGCGACGCCGCCGCGGCGGCGGCGCGCTTCCTGCTTCTAGTTACAAAAGGCGGCGGCGCACCACTCGAGCCGGCCGGCAGCGCTGCGCGAATGGAGAGACAAGAGGGTGGCGGCGGCGCGCCCTAGAGAGACTCAGAGGGAGTCTCTCTAGCGCGCCCCGGTCAGCCATGTGTGCCCCACGGGGGCGCGCACGCCTCCACGCCCGGCCCGTGCCGTGCCCTCGGCCGCGCCCCTTCATCACGCGGTCCTGCCGCCACGGCGGCGAGGGACCCAGGGGCCCCGCAGCGCAAGGCAGGCCGCGATTCTTTCAGGGATATGGGAATTTATTTATACAGTCGCGCGGGCGATTAATTGCCCCGATAAGGCGCGGGCCGCGGAGCCACGCGACAACAAGATGGAGGCATTCACACCTCTCTGCATATTCCAGCCCCCCCCCCCTCCTCCCTCCGGGAATGCGGGGGACTTCCCCGGCACTCAATGACGTCGACCTTGTGAAAAGTCGCCACAGCCGAAAACACCACGTAATTTTTGAACCGTAGTAAATTGTTTTCATTTTTTTTATCATCGCTTTGGTGACCTTGGTCAGGTGACATGACCGCTGCCCGTCTAAGGTGACACACTTTCGCGCCACCCCCGAGTCTGTCGACGTTATGGCGGTGCTGTACCGTACTCCCCCGTCGGCGAGCTCCCCTAGGGGCTCTCCCGCCCCGCGCGTGGTCTCACCTGGCAGCAGTCTCTCTCTCTCTCTCTCTCTCTCTCTCTCTCTCTCTCTCTCTCTCTCTCTCTCTCTCTCGCACTCACGCACAGCCTTATCCCCTATCCATCTTGGATGGTGACAGGAAGGAAAAGGATGGGGAATCCAGTAGTGCCTTTTCGGTGGGCCCGACGCGTTGTTTACTCATGTTTCAGATCGGGATGAGATTTAGATGAGATTCACGGTCGCTCTGTCGGTCGCTATGTGTTGTACGATGTCTCATTAGGGCGAGATGGGACGCGGCGCGCGGCGGCTGCCCGTGGATTTACGCCCTTTCGGCTGCTGTGCCGCGGCAGGAGGTGGAGACGACACAAGCGCCGCGCCTCACGCGTATGCGCTCCCGCAGATCTCCGAACGTTTTACTTTCTGAAAAAAAAAAAAGGAAATATCATACACGAGCCTCATTTCGAGGACTCTCCGCAAGAGCGCGCTGCGAGACGGCGCACCGCGCGGCCGGCGAAGTACTCATCCCGCATCCTGACAAAAGCGAGACCTGCCCACGCTCACACACGGATTTTCCCCGCCCCACATCGCCCTCCCCCCCGTCCCTTGTTTATTATTTGCCAACTCTGCAATTTTCCACACATTTCTCCGGCACAATGCCGGCGGGCCCCGTATCCCCGCTAGGCTCCGCTAGGCTCCGCTAGGCTCCGCTGGGCTGCAGACCAGATCAGTAGCCCTTCCTCATCTCATTCAGCGCAGCGGCGAAAAAGGAGGGGGGGGGGGATAGTTTTAAAGTTGGAAACTTTTCAATATACGGTTTTTTTTTTTCGCTCTCTTTCTGACCGGCGAGCAAAAAGAGGGTGGATTATGACGGAAAGAAAGGGTTGTGCTGATCCCATCACACTGCTGCCAACCGTCTGCCTATCCAATTACGCGATTCAATGTGGGTGAGGGAGGCGTCGAGGACGCGGGGAGGGGGTGGGGGCGGGGAGCGGCTCAACCCCGTCCTCACCTCGCTCTGACACGGTTTTACGTACTTCCGGCCAAGGCTTTTTTTTCTCTCGTGTTTTTTTTTTTGACAGATTTGTGGATCGTGTCAAAAGGTGAGAGAATCCCAACGTGACGCCGGGCTTTTGTGCGATGGATATCGGGAGCGTTAGGAACAGTTTGTAATCCCATCGAGGGCGGTGGTCCTTCCGCGGGGAACGCGGCCGACTTCTGTCCGACGCCTGACCACATGACCCCCCCGCGCCGCCGGAGAAATATACCCCGGCAGGGCGGATACGACAAAAACAAATACGCTCCCCCGGATCCGTGGCCGGCGGCGGCGCGGATACCGGCGGCAGGCGCTACGTCCATCAGTAATTCAAAACACAACGTTTTTCGGTTGCAGCAGAAGGAAATATGAGCGGTCCAGAATGAAAGTAATAGGGGCGCACCCGCGGCGCGAGGGGCTGCGTCCGAGGGGGGCGGGTCCGAGGCGCCCGACAGATCGGCCGCCGCCGCCCGCCGTCGAGCCCTGCATGCTCGGAGGCAGCCGCCGCCGCGACGCCCCGTCTTGTTTTAAATATTTCCCCCGTCATTAAACGCCGCCGGAACGTGTGGCCGTCGAGCCCCCCACGAACTATACGAAATGAATACCAACGGCCGTCACGCGGCGCCTCGGACCTCCCGCGCACCTCCGCCGCCGCCGCCGCCTCCCCTCCTAGATTCGTCGCCGCCAACAGCGGCTGCACGGACAAACTCTTGCTGCTGCACACCGCAGGAACCTGAACGCCCGACCCGCGTCGCGGCTGCCGCCCTCAAATTTCTCATACCATCCGCGCGCGCCAAATCTGCCGAAACACGCGCTGCGGCGGCGGCGGGGTTGCGTAACGCACTTTGGGTGCGGAACCCGCCCGGCGGCCGCATGGAGGGCAAGGACGCGGGGCAATTAGCGTGCGACCGGTCCTCGTAATTTCTCATAGTGGCGGCGGACGAGAAGACGAATCGGAATAACGAGACCGGACCGAGTCTGCGCGCGGCCGAGCCGAACGTGTCATGTGAGTTCGGCGGGCATCGAGCGGCCGGAGTGATTTTTCATACAGCCCTGAGCCGCGCTCGCGCATGGCGGAAGCGGGGCGGCGTCGTGATCGGCAGCGTGCGCGGCCGCCGAGACAAAGGCGTCCGAAACAGAATCCGAGCCGCGCGGAGTGGAGTGGAGTTCCCGGACGTTGGTCCGGCGGGTCCGGCCATGGCGATTCATTTGTAACCAGAGCGGCGAGCGCGGGGCGAGCAGCAGCGCCCGGCAGCGGCCTGTCCCGCCGTGCCGTGCCGCCCCACCGGCGGGTCTTTAGCGTTAACAAATCGGCCGCTCCGAGGAAAGTGGCAACGCGCGGTTGAACACACGTTCTCACGGCGGCGGCTCCCTGCGCGGCCCCCGCCAGGCAGCGCGGCACGCCGTGCGGCACCGCACACGTGTTACGGGCATTTCCAGCAAGGCCCCGGAATCGGAAGAACGAGAGGTCTGTATGAGAAATCGCCGCGCGGTGGCCCACGGTGGACACACACCTTGCCGTGTGATTTCTCATGCTATCCTGACCGCGCTCTTGGAAGTATTCTCGTTTCTCCACTTCCGCTCTCGATCCTCGTTAGAAACGCTTATTCGCAGAGTTCACTCAACCACAACGGAAAACAAACGCATCGGAAAGTCGTCCAAGCATATGCAACGCGGATCTCGCACACCGCGCTTCGACACTTCCATTCTGGACGCTTACCGCGGCCAGCCCCTGGCCGTGTGTCTCATAGCCAGATGGGGGATCGGCGCGCGGGAAGTTTAAGCTTTGCGGAGTGTGCATCTCAGTACACGACAGCCCTCACTTCCGTTTGGTGAGCCTGATCGGAACGGCCTATTGATTGCCGAGCAGAGTGGCCGCCGGCGGTGGTGTTTTATCCAGCCGGCCGGACGAGGAGGTAACGCGCGCATCTGCGCGCCAGCGTTGCACAATGTCACACTGTTATACGGATTCTCCGATTATTTTTTTTCATTTTGAAACTTTAAAAATAAAGCCGGCCGGCGATGGGGTTGGACTCCTCCCACCCGGACGGCGCGGCGTTTTATTTTATTTTTTTCGGGGGTATTCTTTATCTCCCTCTCCAACAGCCGCCCCCCTCTCGTACCGCTTCACCCTTTGGTTCCGCGTTGCGCGATTGTCACCCCCTCCCCGCGCTTCGCAACCCTTTCCTTTTCCCCCGCCACGTTAATTCGCCGCCCGCTTCTGCCGGCTCTCGGAGGTGACCCCCGACACCCCCAGCGCGGCACGGCAGGCCGGCAGGCCTCTCGGCCGGGACGGGAAGCGCTTGCCAAAATTAAAATCTCCCCCAAAAAATATCCCGTACTGTTTCTCGCGGCGGTTGCGTGCGCGCTTCCGAACAACAGAAATTCGTTTTCCCACTGTTTACCGTCTTTTTCGTGCGCGGACTCTCGGGAAGAGAGGGGTCGCGGGATTGTGTAGAAATGTCATTAGGGGCCTCCGGTCCGGCGCGGCGGCGGGGCGGCGGGGCCAGCTGGCTGTGTGGAAGGGTTGCGCCAGTAACCCAACACGGCCGACCCCCGCGGCCGCCGCCTCGCTGGCTCCGGCCGCCCGCGGCACAGAGGAGGCCGGTGGAGAGGTGCGCAAACACATCATCACTCATGCTGCCCTCCGCGGACCCCCGCGGACCCCCGCGGCCACGTCACGCCTCGACGATCTCCAGCCAAAATCCCTTCCCTCTCCTCTCCTTTTTCGGCATCGTGAGACTCTTTTTTGAGGGGGAAAAATAGACGAGTGCGGCCTTCGTGCAGCAAGAATTCGCCAATTTGGCTCTGCATAGCGTGACTTTTTTTTCCCCCGATTACAAAAATTTTTGATTTTTGGTTCTAATGTGTTTGGGTACTGCATTTCTGCAAAATTTTCGGGGGAGAAAAAAAAATAGATTGACCACAGCAACCACCTCTGGAGACTTTCTTTCGGGCTGCCTCGATGGCTACTGCCTTCTTGGGGGTGTCGTTGTCATCCGCTGGATCGGCCGTGCCCCCCCGCCGCGCTGCTCGCCTTGTCATACGGAGCCCCGATAGATGCGCGGCGCGTCCGCATTTCCTCCCAAACTTTCTCATTTTCTCGGCGGCACCGCGCTCCCTTCCCACTTTGCGCGCCGTCTGTAGTGTACCGGTGCACGCTTGATGGAGGCCCGGACAATGCAGCGTGAGGCAACACACACGCGCAGACGTGAACCCTTTTCTTGTCTAGGCGTTGGGTTCCACCCCTATCTTACCCCTTTGACACACACACACACACACACACACACACACCTTCCTGCCCGGCGGACGCGACCCGCTATTTTCTATGAAAGGGGTTAAAAAATAAAGACGGAATCCGGGGATGTGTGCTGGTGGCCAGGCCGAGCGCTACGCGCCGCCACGCCGCCGGCGGCCAGGTAGGGGTCGACGGCGGGGACGGTGCGAGACGCCGCAGGCCCGGCCAGCCGGTGCCAGAGGCGGAAGGGTTGCGGTGTCGGGTTTCCGTTGCCGAATCCCTACGCACACACACACACACACACGCAGTGCATGTTCACGTTATGTTGGCCCTCTTCACACCTGCGATTTACTCTGACCTACATTTTTGTGGGAAAAGGAAAAAGAGGCGATCGGCGTAATGTGTGTGAGGGAGCGTAGAGCGGCGAGGGCCGCGCCGTGCGGCGGCGGCGGCACTGGGAAGGGGTTGCCAAGGGATTACTACGGTGCTGGCCGGGGGTCCCGCAGGTCCGCGGGCCGCGCTCAGGGGCACATCCGGCAGGGATAAGGACGCCGAATGCCGCGGGAGGGCGCTGCCGTCGGGACCCGTTACCCCGTCACCCCTGAGGAGGATGGGGGACTTCCAGGTGAAAACAGACCGCGGAAAAGTTCTAAAAAGGCTATATATCTGTTGAGATCTGCAAATCGTGCCAACTCACGCGCGGGTTTCTCGCCCTCCGCAAAAAAATAAAATAAGGACGACCTCCCACCGCCGCCTTTTTTGGGAGGAGACGGTTTTGGGACGCTGTTGATGTTTGTTCCAAGGCGGTTCTCTGATGAGGGCTGCGTCTGAGACGGGCCGCGCCGCCGACGGCCTAACCTCCCCAACCTCACCGCACCGCACCGCCACGCAGCTGACGCAGCCCGCGGAGTCGATCATTAGACATGTGCTGGTCCGTGAAAAGCAAGCGGCTGCGCGTAAGAAAAAAAAAGAAATATATAAAAAAGTGAAATCTGCGGCGGTCCGCGTCGTTCCCCCCGGCGGGCCGGGGAGATGCTCGAGGGGAGAGGCGAGGCCGCGCGGGCATGGCGAGTTTGCATCCTAGTTTAAGTGGCGCGCAACGCGTACTTGTTGTGTGCGCGCAAACATCATTTATCACGAACGGTTGTCACTCAAATCGTTCGTGTGTGTTATTTTTTTATTTATGTATTCCAAGACGGGGCGGCCCGTCGATCGGCCTGCCGCGGAAGGAGGCTGGTGCGCCGCCGCGGCGGCGGCCCGATTGGTAAAAATGGTTTCGAGTATTCATCCATCAAGAGGGTGGGAATTTTTGTTTCCGATCCGATCGGCATCGGAGGAAAGGTCGCGGGAAGTGTCACACCGCCGGGCCGTGAGTAATTATGCTTCCGTTCGGTGAAAAAACTCGCCGCGCGGCGCGCCGTTCATTTGGGGCCAAAGCGTGAAGAGGTGGCGGCGGGGAGTCGAAAAGGGGCGAGCCGCGCAACCCGTTTGCGTCCCACTGCAGCATTGAATGAATGAATAAAACAAATGAATGAGTACGAATTTTTGTCGGTTAGAATGGACGAGCACAGGGGTGAGGGCTGCTGCCCGGGAGCTCCGCGATCGGCCTCAACGCCGAGGCAGTTGTGCACCCTCCGTCGCCTGTTGCTTCGCGGCGCCAGCGGTGCGGAGGCGCCCCCCACAGATCGTCGCAGCGCTGCGGGGCCGACAGCCGGCAGCGCTGCCAAGCCATTCCGGCGGGGCTGGAGGCCGCTGGAGGCCGCTGGAAGGCTGGAAGGCCGCTGGAGGCGCTGGAGGCCGCTGGAAGGCCGCTGGAGGCTGGAGACCGCTGGAAGCCGCTGCTGGAGCTGGAGGCCGATGCCGCCTGTGTTCCGCGGAGATTACCCTTCATTTGCGGCAGACGAAAACACAATTTTGCCCGTGATCACGACGCGCACTGCATGTACTTATACAACCCCCTGCGAAACTGCGGGCGGCGCGGCGCGGACGGGGCTACCGGTTAATGAGGCCGGATGGGAGGCACTTGAAGTGACACGAGCTGGCTGTGTCGCCGCAGCGGACGGCTCGTTTGCATCGCTGCCGCGTCGCGTGCCCGGCTGCAGCCCCGTGCAGCCCGCCAGCCAAAAGCCTAATGACTTTCTGATACCCTCTGCACGTGGGGAGCGGCCCGTGCATGTATTATGACGGCGCGTTACGCACTCGGATCGGCATTCATTGCCGCCGCGGTGCGGCGCGTGTCGTCCCCGCCAGGGTCCTACGCCGGGGGGGTCAGCGCTCTATTTGTTTGGCCCGCAGTCCGGCAGAGTCCCTGCTCCGCAGGAATGCATGCCGCCGCTGCCCCGCCTCTGAGCGGCACAATACACACGCGATTGTGTGTATCTGCAGATGACCGCACTGGGGGAGAGGAACGGCGGAGTGAATAGTGTGAATAGTGGCACGGAGTATCATCACACACGACGGCTGTCTTGTGCGGGGGGGGGGGGGAGATGATCCCATTTCCGACTCTGCGTGCAATTCGATCGCGTTCATCAAGGCAGATCGGGTGGTGGTGTCCCGCGGCACGCAAAAGACGCGCGGCCGCGCGAATCCGGTGGATTCCGGCCGGCCCAGCGTCTCCCTGGCGCCCTCTCGCGGCCGCGCGCCGCACTGCCACATCGCACCGGGACAGTGATTGATCGAGCCGAGTTGGATGATGAATCACCGCGCTGAGCCGAGCCGGGCCGAGCGGAGCAGGGCCGAGTCGAGCCGGGCCGCAGCCCCGCCCCGCCACCAGACGGCGGCAGAGCCCTCGTTTTTAAAAGCTTTTTACTCTTTTAATCTTTACCTGCGGCGCCCCGCGCGGTACAGTATTACACTACTTCACCCTTTCGGGGAAAGGGGGCGTCTGGCCGGCCCGCCCCTCCAGGCACCCACGGCCGTCTCGTGGGAAGGCTGAGCGGTGCTGGCGCGGCGGCATCGATAATTTTTCAATTTTTCTGCCGAAACACTTTCCTCCCGACGCTGGTTAGTTATTGTTCGTTTCGGTTGCCGCGATGAGTGAGCGGTGCCACGCCGCTCCACGGACTCGAAGCCTCGAAGCCCGCCAGTTTTTCTCGCGCCGTCTCTTTTTGTAGCGAACTCGCTTTCCCCCGCGTCTCATCATGCGGATCTCCATACCGACCGCAGCAAAGCGATGACTCTGTGTCCGACTCTTGTGATCCGGGATGAGAAATCACGCACGACGTCAGTCCGACGTGTCGCCGAGGACTTCCCTGTCCTCCCCGCTGCGCGCTGCGGAGCGTCTCGGGAGAAAATAAAGAAATGAAGAAGAAAAAAAGATATTGGCGTATTGACGTTGGTACTGCCGTCTGCGGATCCGCGGTGTTCGGTACTCACGGTATCCCTTTCGCCTCTTTTCTACCTCCCTGCTGCCTCCTCATTTCCTTATTCTCATCCCCGCCGTCTCTCTCTCTCTCTTTCTCTCTTGCACACATACACAACGCATCTCTCGGTCGGTACCTTGACGTAACGAAGATTAATACCCGAAATATGGCGAGCAGAGAGAGACAGGCGAGCGATTAATAATTGTCTGGATACCAGGATTGTGTATACCACACGGCGCAGCGGCGCGGCGGCAGCGCGGCCGTGTGTTCCGTTCTGTCTCTGTTCTGCCTCGGCTCGGCCCCACGGGGCCAATATGTACCGAGGAGGGGTCGCCGAGGAGAGAGAGAGAGAAGAGAGAGAGAGAGAGAGAGAGAGAGAGAGAGAGGCAGGGGGCCGCGCGGCCGCCGCGGCAGCAGCAGCAGCAGTGGTCAGTGACCGAATAGCACGGCGCTGCCAATTTAAATCGAAAGCAGTTAATAGTACTCGGGGTGGACGCCGCGCGGAGGCGGATATGGGGGAATGGTAAATCTCTCGTGAAGGATTGTCCGCGTTGAGGGGCCCCTCGGGAGAGGCGCACAATGAGGGGAAGAGTTTCTCCGAAATCAACACACCGCATCTCCCGTTTGGCACGGACTGCGAGACGGAGCGGACTTGGCCGCTGTTCCGTAATGCTGCAGAGCATAAGAGAGTGCCAGTCGACTCTCCAATCTTGGCCGTCCCGTCCCGCCCGTACCTTTTATTGGTAAGTGAAGGACAGATTGACGGGGCTAGACAGAGAGACACGAGAGGTCAAAAGTTGTGAGTGAGCGGGTATAGTGTTGGCTAGAAAGGGAAAGGCGGAGAGGGGGGAGGGGCGGGAGAGGGGGGGAGGGAGGAGGGGGGCGAGAGGACCGGCCCGCCGATAAGTGACCTTTCACCGCGCGTGTCACTCAGAAAAGAAGGCGATACACGATCCCGCCCTTGCGAACGCACAATGGCTTTGAGGTTCTCGCATATCGTGTCTTGTTTCTCATTTTATTGTTTTCTAGCAGCTTAGTCACTGCGAACACACATGTAAAAAAAAATTATCTGCATGAGAATGAGCAGACACCGTCTTCGTATTTATTTATCATATTCACAAAATATACAAATGGGCGTGAAGCTTAAATGAGTTTCGAAACAGCACGTGAAATGTATTTTGATCGGATTACCTTAAATTAGAAAATAAAAAGGCGTGCATGGATAACAATTTTTGCCCGCTTTCAAGTTTACCTGTTAAACTAAACCAGACTTGGCTCCCACGTAACCCGATGTTACCTCAATAGAAACTAGGCGTTTGTCAAAGTGACCGATTTTGCTTGTCTCTGTGGGCGCGCAGGTAATTCATTTGGTTACCCCGTCGAGGCACTCCGCGCAGCGCAGCGCAGCGCGCGCCCTCTAGCGTCAGGAGCGTGAACTTGCCGCCCGCGTTAGTTCTGACCGCCTGCTTCACCGCAGAGCGCAGCACCGTACAGAGACGGGGACGCCGGGAAGACAGCTCCGTTTCGAAAAGGAGCACAGACCCGCGGAAGAGTTTGTACGAATCACAATGGAGTGATGTGCAGCTGGATGCCTTGCTTCGGGCGCAGGACCAGCTCCGGCCTGTACACTATCTCCTGCATCGAGTGCTCAGACCTGAAGGAGAAGGTACGCAAAATCGCGGCCAGCATAATCTTCAGCTCCATCATCGCAAATCTCTTTCCTGAAAGAAAAAAAAACAAAAAAAATATTTAATAAAAAACTTTGAGCCCGTTTCACATAAGGTGCGCATATGATGTTGCGTACCTATGCAGTTGCGCAGCCCCCCGCTGAAGGGCACGTACGCGAAGGGGTGCCGGCCCAGCTCCTGCTCCGGACTGAACCGCTCCGGGTCGAAGCGCTCCGGGTCCGGGAAGTGGACGGGGTCCCGGTGGATCTCGAAGATCATCATGTCCAGCGCGACTCCGGGAGGGACCACCTTATCACCTGCACAGCGACGACGCCTCTGTAGCGGGGGCCTCCGAGCGGAGTGAGACGCCGCTGCTGCCGCCCGCCTCACCTATCTGGATGCCGTTTTCGTTCTCACGAGCGATGTAGAGCACGGGCGGGAACAGGCGCAGGCTCTCCTTGATCACCATCTCCAGGTAGGGCAGCGCGTTCACCGCCTGCCAGTCGGCGTCGGCCGCGAGCACCTCCCCGCGAACACGTTCCTGCGACATTACGAATGCTCCGCGGGTTCAAGTACGGCGCGGGAGCAACCACGACGAGCCGCGTACGATAAGTTGCCTGCTCGTCGGGGGTCCGGCCGCCGGCCCGAGTAGGATTGGTTGCCTACCTTTCGGCGCTCGCGGTCACTCGGCCGCTTACCTGGATGTCGGGGTGGTTGCCCAGGGAGAAGAGGGTCCAGCAGATGGCCATGGCCGTCGTCTCGTGCCCCTGTGGCCACGCCCACGTATCAGCGAGTTGACAAGCGAGCTACGACGACACGCCGGGGACGTGCGATACGGCCTACCTCAAACATGAAGGTGTCCACCTCCTCCCGAATGTCGTCGTCGGTGAGGCTGGAGTCCTCCCTCTGCGCTGCCAGCATCATGTCCAGGAAAGCGAGACGGCGTTTCCTGAGGATCTGGCCTGTCGCAAGAAAGGGGGGGGGGCGTGAGAAATGGGAGACATTTGAACGGATACCTTGGTACTCGTCGGACACTCACCGCCCCCGTTCAGCGTCTTTTCGTCGACGCTGTGGCTCTTCTTGCGCTCCTGGATCACCTGTCTCGTGAAGCCGTGGAGGACCTTGAGGCACTTCCGCATCTCTCGGCCGTAAGAGGTCAGGTTGAAAATAAGGTCCCTCCAGATCCACGGACGAATCAGGCGGTAAGTCACAGACGTGCCTACTCTGTTGGGACGCAGAAATTTCGGTACTTTTTTTTTGACGAGGGGTATGATGAGCAGCGAGTAGGATCAGTCAGCTGCCTTACGTTCGGACAGCCTCGAAATACTCGTCTTCTTTTCCATAGTCTTGTAAGTTGACTCCCATCGCAGTCTCTGCCAGAAAAAGAGAGGTGTCAGCACGTGATCCCAGCTTCCGACGGGCTCCGCGTGTCTTAGCAGTATAGTTTTCAGTATACCACAAATGGTTCCCAGGGTGATCTTGGACACGGGCAGGACCACGTCGACGGTCCCCTTGGTGGTCCGGGCCAGCTCCATCAGGTCGTCCACCAGCCTCGTGGAGTGGTGGGCGATCATGGGGCCGAACTCGTCCAGGATCTTGAAGTGGAAGGCCGGGGTGAGGAGCTTGCGCCGCCTGTGCCAGGACGAGCCTGCGGGCCGCGTGACACAGCAGGTGAGGAGTGCCCCCAAAGTGCGCATCCAGAGGGAACACCGCGCGCGCCGCGCTCTCACCGAAATTGGTCAGCAAGCCGCGCCCGAGCCACTGGAGAAGGAACTCGTACAGGGGGCCCTTCTTGATGACCTTACTGTTCGTCATGATGGCCTGAAGGGGCAGGAAAAGGGACGCAGTGAATCGACTGAGGATGTGAGGGAAAAGGGCTCTACAGATGACGCGCGTTTACCTCGGTGCCGTCCGCGTCGCTTACGACGACGGCGAACTCGTTCATCATCTTCACGTAAAACTGGCTGCCCCTCTCCCTGATGAACCTTCGCGTCGTCGCGAAAATGTGGGCTGCGGCGTGGGGGAGAAAAACGTGTAAGTCCGTCGTCCCGGTCGCCGAGGATATAAATGTGTCACAGCGACCGGAACGGCGTTAAGGGTCACTCCATAATCGGCGTGATAACGCGAGCGTCACGCTTATCATAATTTTTATGTCGGCCGCGAGGTCCGACCAGGCGCGCTTACTCTCGTCTCCCCAGTACTCCAGGGCGTGGCCGACGACGGGCCGCGCGTGGGTGGCGCCGGGGAAGTGCTTCTCCAGTTTGGCCGCCATGGCGGACGCCTTGAGGGCGGCCAGGCACCACCGCAGCGCCAGCGCGCCGGCCAGGGCGAGCAGCAGCAGCATGGCGACGTGATGCGGGCCGGGCGCCGGTAGTGAGGCAGGTCTGGGTCCGGAGAGTGGAACTGTACAGTAGAAGGTCAAGGCTCGCAAGGTCAGATCCCGCGGCCGGCGGCCGAAGCTCGCTTGGCTGGACGAGGAACTTCCTAACCTCTTGCCAGCCGCGGGGGGCGAAGCACGACGCGGGCGGACCGGCGGGTCAGCGGCAGTCAAACGTCGTGACGAACACTACGAGATAAGGCCGCCCTATGCAGGCAACTGACACCGCGCATCGCACAAAAAAAATCGAAAAAAAAATACCGCGCTCTAATGAAGCTGACAAAACGACGAATTCAGTGGGCAGAATCGAGTCGTTGCTCACGCGCACGGTGTAGGGAGATATCTCCCTACACCGTGCTCACGCGCATCACCGCGTTAAGCCTGGCGGCCCTCCGAGTCCCGGGGGAAGTCCCGGCGGGACGCACTCACCTCCTCGGACCTGCACTAGTTGCCGTCGGCAAGGAAGGGCAGCAGGCCGGCGGCGCGGGCGGACGGTCCTGGACGCGGACGGCCGGCGGCGAGGCAGCTGGGAGCGCGCGAGCCGGACGCCGGCGACTGCGGCCCCACTGACGGGGCGCCGAGACTGAGTCTCTCTAGACGCGAGGCGAAGGCTTGGCGGGGGCCGAACGGCAGAGCACACTTATCGCAACCACCGCGCACCGCCGCGGCAACGGCCGCCCCCCGCCGTATGTGGATATGTGTCAATGTCGTGTCGTTCCTCTGTCACGTCCATACGTTCTGCCTTTCCGGTCCTCAAGCCCCTCTCTGTTATCGCGGCGCTGCGCTTCAGCTGTGCAAGGAGTACAGTATGTCTGGGGTCCACTGACCGAGATCCACACGCACGCACACACGCACACACACACGCGCATGCCGTTTTCAGATCCGCGGGGTGCGCTGACGGTGTCGATCGCGCCGTACTTCCGAGCAGTCGGACGGCCGGCGCTATTCTCCAGCTGTGGTCAGGACCGCGGCGGCGCGCCTCGCAGAGCGCCTCGCAGCCAGCTGGCGGCGGCGGCGGCGGCGGCGAACCAGGATGAAGGTCAAGGTGGTCGTGGTCGCGACCACGCCTGCGGCACTGCTCCGCTGCACCGTCCAACGTCCTCCCCGCCCGTGCCTATGTCTATGCGTTCCTCGAGCTGTGATGTTCCCTGTTGTACATGCCTAACGAGTACGACGGAAAAAAGGGGGCGTGCGAATTTTCGGCATCAACAACAGTATAAGGACTGTGGCCTGTGCGAACGATTAAACAATGATGGGCTGTTTGACGGCAGGGGGTCAAAAAACCTGTGAGCCGGCCCGCACCCGGTGGTGTGGGAACCGGTGTTTTACAACTGCTGCTCTACCGGGGCCGGGACACATCGCACAGTCATCCAGAAGTGTTGCTGCATGGAGAATTTTTATTATTGTTAATTTTTTTTTACTGCTTTAAAAATGTATTTTAAAAGTAGATTTGAGATGACGTCTCCGACATTGCACCGACGACGAGTGGCACGCGCCGCCGCCGTGGGCGGTCCGTGAGTGCGCCGCTATCGCTGCACTCGAGTCGTTGGAGTTCGGACCCTCCGCTCGGCCCTCCCTGTCACCGGGGGGTGAGCTCCAGGAGGACGCCGGCGCGCGGCCGCAGCACCAGGTCCGCGATGAACATGTCCTCGCCGTCCGCCATGGCGGAGCGTACGCGGAAGGCCCGCACGACGGCGGCCAGCAGCAGCTTCACCTCCATCAGCGCGAACCGCTTGCCTGCGGACACGCGCACACAAACATACGATGAATTCGCTGTCACTGCTACTTATTTTTTATTTTTGCCTTGCGACCATTGAGACGCGTCACCAAGCACCGCAGGGCTGCGCGCGTCGGCGAGAACCCACCGATGCAGTTCCGGGGCCCGGCGCTGAAGGGCACGTAGGCGAAGGGGTGCCGCGCGTGCTCGCGCTCGGGCAGGAAGCGGTCCGGGTCGAAGCGGTCCGGGTCCGGGAAGAAGTCCGGGTGGCGGTGCAGCTCGTAGATGGAGATGGTGACGACGGCGCGGGCGGGCAGGACCTGCTTGTTGTCGAGCACGGCGTCGCTGTCCAGGGTCCTGGAGATGACGGGCACGCTGGGCCGCAGGCGCAGGCACTCCTTGACGACGCGGTCCAGGTAGGGGAGCCGGGACACGGCCTCCCAGTCGGCGGCCGCGCCGCGCAGCTCGCCGGCCAGCCTGTCCTGCGCGGCCGGGTGGCGGCCCAGCAGCTCCAGCGCCCAGCACAGCGCCATGGACGTGGTGTCGTGCCCCTGCCGAAAAATCACTAATGTGGTGTGCGCCATAAACCGCTTGGGACCGACGTGCTAACGGCCTCCACGGCTTTTACAGCTCCGCGCGTCCGTTGCGCTCATGATCGCGCGGCCCCTCGGACCTGGCCCTGGCCGTCACCTCGAACATGAAGGTGTCGACCTCCTCGCGGATGTTCTTGTCTGTGAGGTCGGCGCCGTCGCGCTGCGCGTGCAGCAGCACGTCCAGGAACGGCCGCAGCCGGCCCGCCTTCCTTCCCACGCCGGCCCCGCCCCCGTCGTCCCCGGCTGCAGCTGAAAAGCAACGGCAGAGTGGAGCGGTCATCGGTCCCCGAATCTCAGAGATCGGCGCGGATTACGGAAATTATAACGAGGCTTTTAAAGCGGTTCCGTCTGCACCGTCACGAGCGGCGGGTGCCGGGGGAAATCCCCAACACTCGGAATTTTTTTAGTAACTCACAACCACGCATATTTTTAACCGCCGAGAGACTTTATTTCTTTCTGAATTTTTTCTTTTAAAAAAATCCCTTAAATAAGAAAAATTATAAAGCTAACCGTCATCGGCCGCCGGGTGACTTCCCTCCTCGAACAGCATCCTCTTGCGTCCCGCGATGACCTGGCAGCGACAAGACCCGTCAGTTTTGCGGCTCCCGGTGCGAATCGACTTTTCAACAGTTTCGTGCCGAGCTGTCGGCCTCACCTTGGCGGTGAAGGCGTGCAGCGTGCGCAGGTCCTCGCGCAGGCTCCTGTACAGGCCGGTCAGCTTGAACACGGGCGCCGGCCACAGCCAGGGCCGGACCAGCCGCGCCACCGTCGTGGTGCCCACCCTGCCGAGAGTGCGGACGTGCGGTTAGTGTACAGCGCGAAGCCGGGCACTGCAGCGGCGGCGGCAGCGAACTCGACCTGTGGATGGCGTCGAAGTAGGACTTCTCGGAGGCGAGGTCGGAGCTGGAGTCCGTTTCGAAGTCGACGGCTCCCATGGCAGTCACTGCAAGCACAAGCAGCCTTTGGGATGGCGGCGCTGGAGGCCGGCGCTGGCCGCGCGCGGCGTAGGTCACTTCCAGGCTGCACTGCGTTGGTTACCGCGGATGGCGCGCAGGGTGGTGCCGGAGATGACGGGCACCACGTCCACGACGTGGCCGCGGTCCGCGGCGGCGCGCCGCGCCGCGTCCAGCTCGTCCGCCAGGCCGCGCGCCTGCTGCTCCAGGTGCTGGCTGAACTGGTCCAGGATGCGGAAGTGGAAGGCGGGGGTGAGGAGCTTGCGGCGGGAGCGCCACAGGCCGCCGCCGCTCGTCAGCAGCCCCAGGCCCAGCCACGGCTTGAGCAGCTCGTACACGACGCCCTTGGACATGTGCCTGCTGCTGGACAGCACCGCCTGCAACCTCATGAACTTATGAAGTGCGTGCTGGTGCGGGAGGCAGGCCGGTGCGGCGCGGCGCCCGCGGGGGAGACCCCGCGTCCCTCACCTCCACTGCCTGCGGGTCGGAGACGGCGAACACCGTCCTGCCCAGCATGGTGATGACGAAGCGGCTGCCCAGCGTCCGCCGGAAGCGCCGCAGCATCCCGAACACGTCCTCTGGAACACGGCACGCGGTGAGCCTGGCCGGCGAGCCCCCGGCCCGCGCTGTGCGCCGACAGCGCGCGGCGCGCCACTCACCCCTGGACTTGAGCAGCAGCAGCAGGTGGCCGATGACGGGCACGCCGCGCGGCTGCGGGAACTGGCTGGCGACGGCCAGGTTGCGGCGCACCGCGGGGTCGCAGTACAGGAGCACGACGGCGGCCGCGGCCCCCAGCAGCGCCAGCACCGCAGCCGCCTCCAGCAGCGCCCACAGCGACGCCCACAGCGACGCCCACAGCGACGCCCACAGCGACGCCGCCAGCACCATCCCGGCGTCCTCGGAGGCGGTCCCGGCGGGTCCCGGTCACGGCAGCATCACGCTGGGCGTCGCCGCCACCGAATGCGCGGGTCCTTTTGGTCGGTCACGCGGCGAGGCGGCGGCGGTGAGGGCCGCGATGTGGAGTCGACCGGACCGCGGCTGCGCCAGGCCTCCGGACCGCACTCGCCGAGTGGAAAAAGTGATGCCCCCTCCCGGCCATCCACATACCGCACGTGAACGATTTAGAGGGGGGGGACTGAAAAGTGGCTGGAGAGTTTTACTCGTTTGAAGAATTGGCTTTCAAACTTCTGGAACTGTATCACTGCATGTATTTGAGATGTTTTCACGTTTCGTAATCCGATCGTCGGCCCTAGACGTACAGCACTCAGTTTGCGGGTTGCGCGAAGGAAGTCGAAAAACCGCGCGCGCCAGCGGGAACGTTTCCCGGGACTGAGCAAGGCGCCGTCCCAGTGCGACAAACCGACAAACAAACTGAAATCTAGTTCACTGACTCGTTCGCACTCCTAAATTAATGGTGGAAATCAACAAGAAAATTTTCTACGTGAATTATCAAATGAGCAACTCTTCGCAGCCTTCTGATTACCCGGCCCCTTACCGTCGTGTTGGTAGCGATACGTCGGGCTACTAGTACATAGCCGAAATGTGGCAAACTTTTGTCTCGTTAATGCAACAGGGGTGTTGGAGAGTTGGATTGCAATCAACTGTAGATTCGCACCACTTGTTTACATGGTGATAGTACACACACATCTGTGTCTTTGTTATCTTTCTTATCTGTGGCGCTAGGCTACTTTTTTCGAGTGGAACTGCGATATTGAAAGTTGACTCCTTTATCAGTTTCTGGACCGTGAGACGCTCTTCAAGGCCTGTCCACGGCCCGGCGATGGCCTAAAGCAACAGGAGCCTGGGCTGGGGCTCATACATCCCAACTTTCTGCCGCAAAACAGCTGATTTCTTTGTGATCATCTGAAACTTGTAGAAAACTCTTTTAGGTAACCCGTTCATTGTGGTTTTTTTTCTGATTCTATCTTAATAGAAACGTCTCCTTGCATATGACTTGATTTTGCAATCTAACCTATGCTCTTGTTACTTATTTTAATTTCCTTCTCTTCTTTTGTGAGAACTTTAAGTAATTGCAAGCATGTTCCTATTTTCGTAAATTGTCATGCCCGGGTCTCTGAAAAGATATGCTAACAAGGTGTTTACGTCTTCCTCTCTGACAATCTTTCTTCAGTAGTTTGGAATGTGCTCATTCTTCATGAAACTTCAAAATATGCAAGGATGTCATGTTTCTATGACAGTTTTCATGCTGGGCTTGTTTTTTGTTTTTTTTTCAAATGTTTCAGATTTATACAAAGATGGACTTCAAGGAAGTTTCACCAGTCCAGTGGACATGTGGCCATGTCAGGGAATGGTTGAATGCCAATGACCACAGTAAACTTTCATATCTATTGTGCATTGAACATGATATTGATGGAAAAGCATTATTACTGCTTACAGAATCTGATCTCAGGTCAAACTCCCTTGGAATTCGGGTAGGGATTTTCTGTATCCAGGTATTGTTTAGTAAAGTGCTTCATTTAGTGATTTTCACATATTTTGTCAAACTTCCAACAGGCTTTGGGAGATTTAAAGCGGTTAAGCTTATCAATTCGGCAGCTTCAAATTGAACATAGTGATGCTATTGCTCAAATGGGTTATGACTTGGATGAGATACTTCAGACTCCAAAAGGAACGAGTGGATGTTATCGCATGTGTTCTCATGGATCAGTGAAAGATAGGCTGCTGGTTTGTACCTTCTTAAAATGCTTCTTTGTTCATATTTTTATATTTATCCGTAACTAAGTTCCATTTTACTACTTGTAGCACAAAGATGCATCTATATCAGGGTTATTAGAGCGAACAGGTCCCAACTATCAAAGTGACCCAGAGAACCCTGGCTTACAACCTGAAATAGGGAAAACTTTTCTCAGTTTATTTTACCTGTTTGTTGTGACTTGGATCACAGCATTTGTCATGGTTGTAGTTCATGATAGAGTTCCTGACATGAAGAAATATCCACCTCTTCCTGATATATTCCTTGACAATGTTCCAACAATTCCATGGGCATTTAGCATGTGTGAACTTACTGGAACCCTGTTACTGATTGTCTGGCTTGGGGTGTTGACTTTCCATAAACATCGGTAAGCATCCTTTCATACTCTGCTTTCTTCCAACCTAAAACACTTCTCTTATATTTTTGCCCATTTTCCAGGTTTATTTTATTGCGACGTTTCTTTGCTCTATCGGGCACAGTATTTCTCCTTCGCTGCGTGACAATGCTTATTACATCATTGTCTGTGCCTGGAACTCACTTGCAGTGTAATCCTAGTGTTGATGATGATTGGCACAGATAAGTTGCACTACTTTTGTTCTTATCAACACTGCAGAATTTTATATTTCATATATTTTTTTTTTTTGTTGTTGCTTCGAATTTAACAGTTCTTTTTATCCTTTACATTGTTCACAGAAGAAATGTACACATCTCTGTCCCGTAAAATTCAGCGTGCATACATTATTTGGCGGGGGGCTGGTATGTCCATTCAAGGCGTTCGCACGTGTGGTGACTACATGTTTAGCGGTCATACTGTAGCATTGACCATGCTGAACTTCTTTATCACTGAATGTGAGTCAATCTCTTTACCCTGTTTTCCTCTTCTTTTCATGCATGCTTTTGTAACTGCTTCAATCATTTTTCTTTCCTGCAGATACTCCCAGACATATGTACTTTGTGCACACATTCACATGGATGTTAAATATGTTTGGTATTTTCTTCATATTGTCTGCCCATGAGCATTATTCAATTGATGTCTTCATTGCGTTTTACATAACTTCAAGGTTGTTTTTGTATTACCATACTTTGGCCAACAATCGTTCACTAATGATGAGAGATTCCAATCGTACAAGAATATGGTTTCCCCTCTTCAGTTTCTTTGAGTCTTCTGTAAGTATCTTGCAATTTTCTTCTGCATTCTGTTATTCTGTTCTTTTATTATTATTTCTTTGTGAATGACTTCTTTTTCAGGTGGACGGTATTGTCCCCAATGAGTACGAATCACCATTAGTGCCACTTGGCAAGCTATTTTCCATAATTTATCGGAGAGTGTTCCATTTTATTCGAGACTCTCACATCCAGTTGGTTGGAAAGAGAACCAAAAATCCTGATACAAAAACAGACTGATATAAGTTTCCTGTTCTCTGGAAGGTGATAGGTTAACAAAAACCATCATTTCTTTCAATTTAGTCATATTCAGTCTGTCAAAGATTTTGTAAGAAAGCAGTGCGCATTTGATATGTCTCAGACTGCATAACATGATATCATTGTTGGACTCATTGTTATTCTCGTGAATGTGTTCATTATATGAAATTTAGAAACATCTCACTTTACTAGTATTATTTATTCCAAAGGTTTACTTGACATTTAATGTCTTCATATTTACAATTTTTAAATTATTTACTCTGGGTTATCTTAGGTTTACTTCTTAGTTGTACTTGAAAGGTTTTACATGTATGGGAGAACACTGTTGTCTTCTTATTTATTTTTGTAATATTTGTAGACCTTTCATCAACTCTTAGTGCTTGGTTAAAGCAACCAATTTTGGTTAAGTCTTTTACATGTTTTGTTGCTCCATTTGCTATGGATAGGTCATGTTGTAGAACATAATGTTGTTTTTGCTAGTCTTTGAAACAAATGTAAAACCATACTTCCAAGACATTGTGCCACATAAATTTATCATATATTTTTCTGAACATGTGAGAATCAACGCTTCCGTTTTATAACTTGACTAAATTTTCAATTTCTGGGATGCCCCTTTCTTGCGATAAGTGTCTTTTCTAGAGGATTGTCCTTGCAGATGGTTTATTATTATCCTTGCCAAATGCTTTGTGGGGTATTTTTACACTGGTTGTTTGGATTTTGGACTTACCCTTGAATATTTAACCTAGCCTAGAACTTTTCAGTAGTATCAGTAAACCTCTCTCTTCAACTATAGTAAATTTTTAGGTATGGACTATTTGTGAAGATACAAGCAATTTTTTTTTTTTTTTTGTGAATGTTAATGCACAAAACCAAAGGTATCTCGGTGTTAATTCTACTACAATCATAGTTTTCAGTTTTCTTAGTTTATTTTTGTTATATCTGGGTTTAGGAGAAAGGTTTTTGTAGAAAGGGTATTTCACAGTGACTTTTGTGGACCTGCTGGCTGTTACTTCTTTCAGTCCCCTAATTTGAATTTGATATGCTAATTTGATACGCTATAATTACTCAGCAGAGTATTGCTTGTGATAATTCCAAATTTCTCTTTTTTTAAATAATGATTTAAATAGTGACAACATTTTGATTCTATGCATTGGTTTGAAATTACACTCGAAAGTTAAAGGCTATAAGTTGCCAACCTCTGAACATACTTGGAATTTCGTACTTGTTGGAGAAAAAATTATCAAAAGGTTAACATTTTAGTTTTCTCTTATTTCTTTCCCTGTGATATATTGATAGAAATGAAATTGTGCTCTTTAAGTTTTTATTCTCCAAAGTGCTATTAATGGCTTCCCTGTGAATTCATATCATTTTGTTTTGTTTGTGGCAGATAACCAGTAAGTCCTACTAGTGATAATCTTTGTTTCGAGTCATAATTCTTAGTTAGATAATACTCTTCAGAGAAGTGCCAATCGTTTCATGTGTACAGTTTCTTCCTTTTTTTTCTTTTTTTGAGGAAAGAGTTTGGCCAAGAATCCGGCGGAAATTATTTTTCATTTATATGGGTGTAACACTAAGCACAATAAAAAGGAGCAGCTCAACAATGAAGAAAGAGTAGTAATTGAGGAGAAGTACCTGCTCCTGCAATCAGTCCATTTCCCCCACTTCTTACCTTTGTATCTTTAAATACTGTAGCTTATTTGTTACTTGTGACTGTGATTGTTATGTTTTCAATTTCCAACTGATGTTGAATAAAGATTTTGATGTAGCAGCAAAGTTCTGCTCTGATAAATGTGATCCCTTTACTTCCTGTGTTACCAAGTCCCAACGGAGTTATGTGGGAATCGAGGAGGGAGCAATTGAGCAAAACGCATCAAATTTAATTATCAAAATATGGTGCTTTGTCAATCAGTGCGCACGATAAGACTGGAGTCTGCGTAGTTAAGTCGTGCGTGCGTGACAACTACACAGACTCCTGAGAGGAGGTTTGAAAATCTGGCGTCCATTTAGCTGGCATTGAGTGCCGCTTCGATGGACCATTCCCTGCCGTATGTCACTGAGGACGTGACGCAAAACGTCGTCTGCTGTTTCGGCAAATGTATTATCATGTTACAGATGTTGGCTGCTGAAAGTACGAGCTTTCTTGAAAAAATACGAAACGAGAACAAACACAGCGTTGGCAAGATATTGATTCAATGGCCTCGCTCCACGTGTTGATTGATGACGCTTTCGACTTGCTCCTGGTCACTTGACAAAGCAACGATAAACAGACCTGCCCTGGTTAAGTTTTTGTCCTGTCGGTTTCGCTTTTACGGTATGTAATCACGGAGGTTACATGCAACAGTTCGCCGCTGGGACAGATATTTTACAGCGGACATTTATTTTCTTGCTCTGCTTCGCTGTCATTTATGTCAACCATACGCTAACCTGTCTGTTGCGGGAAAACGCCGCAGAATTTCAAGATCACCTCTACCCTTTCCCCTTCAAAGTCTTCTGCTTTGTTGTCATATATTTAAGTATAAATTTTCTTATTTTCTGTTTTGAATTTTCACTTAAATTTTTTTATTGTCGTAATAAGTTATGAATTTAACCCACCATCGTTTCTCCTCTTTCCAATTTATTTTGCATTTATTTCTCTCTCCTTCTTTGTACTTTTCTTTGACAATGTTTTACAATTTAGAATGGTTCTCATTTTTTCAGATGGCCATGAAGATCGACTACCTATTACCACTGATTGCAGCTATTCATCTTTTATGCTGTCCATACACAAAGGTGGAAGAAAGTTTTAATCTGCAAGCTATGCATGATATTCTTTATCATCGACTGAACCTCACGCAGGTACCAATTGTGTACTATTTTTCTCTCTATTTTTGATAATTTTATCCTTTGTTCATTTTAAATAATAGTTGCTTTCTTCATGTTTTTGATGCAGTATGATCATCTTGAGTTTCCAGGAGTAGTGCCTAGAACCTTCCTTGGTCCTATGTTTGTGTGCTCTTTAGCATCTCCGGCATTTGCATTACTTCAGGTTTTGGGCTGTAGTAAAATATGGACGCAATACCTGGGTACGAATCAAACTCAACCGAATTCTAAACAGCCTCTTCTCCCCCAATAATAGTTCATAATACATTTATTTATTTCAGTGCGCGCTGTTTTGGGTCTGTGCGTCTTAGGATCCTACCATGTCTTTCGCAAAGCAGTAGAGTTTGTATTGGGTGCTCAGGTGGCTGTATGGTTTGTTAGTATCACTCTCACCCAGTACCATTTTATGTTTTATCTCAGTAGACCACTGCCAAACATATTTGCCTTACCTCTAGGTATGTATATTTTTAGTTACTTGACTAGTAGCTTAACTAGTAACTTAAAATACCTTTTGAATGTGCCTCACATTATTCAGCAGTACCCACCATTCACTTTGTCTGTTACAGTACTTCTTGCTTTGACTGGGTGGCTGCGGCGCCGATATTCTCTTTTTATAGTTGCTTCAGCTGCAGCTATTATCATATTCCGTGGAGAACTTGCTCTTTTCCTTGGTCTCATTCTATTATTCGAGCTTGTATATCGACACATCACTATTCCAAAGTAATGTCTTATTATTAAGCAGCCTTAGTCTTTGTTGACTACCAAATTTAAATTTCTCAATTTTTAAAAAATTTCAGGCTTTTCAGAGTAGCTGCACCTGCTGGTGTTGTTTTTCTGTCCATTACAGTGCTCATTGATTCTGTATACTGGGGGAGACTTCTGTGGCCTGAAGGAGAAGTACTTTGGTTTAATGTTGTTATGAACCGGAGTCATGAATATGGTGTATCCTTTAAATGTCTAAATCCCTTTTTAACTGATTTGACTGAAAAAAATTGTATGTCTGTCCCTTCAGCATTTTTAGGTTTAAGTTTTTACTATCTAGATTGCAGGTCTAAATTAGCAGGAAATCATTATCATGTTCTGTGTCATATTCCTTAACATCATCAGACTTCTCCGTTTCTGTGGTACTTCTACTCGGCCCTTCCAAGAGGCCTTGGTGCCACATTTCTATTAGTTCCCCTAGGAGCCATTATGGACATCCGTGTACGACGGATCCTTATGCCAGCCTTTTTCTTTGTGCTGTTGTATTCATTCCTTCCTCACAAGGAGCTGCGTTTCATCATCTATGTTTTCCCTTTATTCAATGTTGTTGCTGCTGCGGCGTGCAGCAGAATGTGAGTATCATACTTAAATCCAATCATTTTAATTTTAGTATTCATTGCTTCTAATAAGCGTCAATATTGTATCTGTTACCTAGCTGGGAGGCCAGGCGCCAAAGTTCTATTCATCTCTTACTAGCTCTCGGAACTGCAGGTCACTTGGTTTTGAACTGCTTGTTTTCTGTTCTTCTTCTTTGTATTGCGACCCAAAATTATCCTGGAGGAGTTGCTCTTTCAAACCTACACTACATGGAAAGGTCAGAAGTGAATGTTAATATTCATGTTGATAACTTAGCAGCCCAAACAGGAGTGTCACGGTTTACTCAAGAAAATCTGTTGTGGACGTAAGTTATGCAAAATTTTGATTTCTTTTTTGTAAATTTATTTATTTATTGTTATTGTTTTTACTTCCTTTTTGAATAATGGTCTTTTATTTTCAATTTCAGATACAATAAAACAGAGAACTTGAAAAATGGTAGTCCTGAGATGTTTGCATACACCCACTTGTTGCTGGAAGCTCGAAGCAAATATTCTCCTAATCTAAAACCATACTCCAGAACTCATGATATAATTGATGTTGTTGAGGCCTTTTCACACATCAGCTTTAACTACAATTCATTTTTGCCTATGAGGATAAAAACCAAACCTGCTCTCTTTACCCTCAGAAGGAAAAAGGAATTTGCTAAATTGTTTGAAGCGGCCTTTGCAGATGATGAACCTCTAGAGCGAGAGGGAGACTTAGTTTCAGATGAACTACTAACATCTAATCTTCCACCAAGTATGGACAATGAAAATGATGAGATGGATAAAGATGAAACTTTATCAAAGGAGCAGGCTACTGAAACTAATCTTCCTGCGGAAACGTCGATGGTGAAAAAGATTGTCAAAGAAAGAGTTAAACAATTGAAGAGAAGAAAACGAAAAGTGACTCTTGAGGACAAGTTGGCATCTGAAGATTTTGAAACAGACTCTGTGCCATTATCAGACCTTGACTTAGCAAAGCAGGAACCTTTTGAAGAGGAAGAAAATACTTTATGTGAAGGGATGGAAGATGTCATAGAGAAAGAGACTAATATCTTGGAAGCAAGAGTCGAAGAAAACTTAAAAGAAGAGAAAATTGATAAACTAGAAGTGGGTGATGTGGAAGAAATCTTGGAGGAAATAGATATCTTTGTTGACAAAATGGAAGAAAATGCATTAGATGAGAAAATAGATGAAATCTTAGCAGAAAAATCAAAAGATGTAAATGTGAAGGAAAAAATCAAAGCTTTAATTCGTGAAGAAAAGGAAGAGGAGGAAAGACTGAAGAAAAAGTTGAAACCAATAAAAGGTAAACTTGACATCTTGTTGGCTGAAAAGAAAAATGCCAAGGCTTCAAAAGGTCTCAGAGATCAAGGAGGTTGTGTCAACTGTGTGGATTCAAACAAAGACAATCAAATTTTGTCAATTGAGGAAGCAGCAATTTCTGATCCCCTAGAGTCAGACTCAAGTAGCTCAAAGAAAGATATTTTGGAAGCACTATCAGAGACTTCCCTTAAGCCTGTTGAAACAATTCTGGATGTGAATTTCAAGGTTCTTCAAACCATCCAATCCTTTGAACCAGATCTCAGTGTTGAAGAAGATGACATAGCCAGGGTTCCTGTAATCTCACCACTTCCATCAAAAGATTCTGGTCCATTATTGGCAAGCATAAAGCCACACATATCATTGACTGAGCAAATATCTAAGTCTGAGTTGCTATTGGCACCAGATGCCTCTGCCGAATATACCCTCATATCAACTGACTCAATTCAACAAGCATTCGCAGAGTCAACACCTCAACCACTTGAGATGTCAACTATCTCCCCAATGGTATTGGATTCTATTTCTTTGAAAAATGATCTTTACTCAGACGATTTGTTGGTATCAATTACAGATGTAGTAGAGAAATCTCAAGTTCTTAGCGAACCACTAGTTCCCACACCTGTGCTTGTATCTTCACCATCTACAAGTGCACCCCTTTTAGCTACTCCCATTATACCATCCCCAACAGAATTAACATCAGTTGAGAATTTGCAGACTGTGCCTACGAGTGCACATGTGGAAAACTCAATTGTAGAGGTTTCTGACAATGATAAAGAAGCTGCTAAGGAAGATAAACAAGACCTTTATTCTGTTGAGTCCAATAATGTTAATATAAATACTGAAATGGAAGCAGCTTCTTCAAAATTGCCACCACCTGTTGACACTCCCTCAGACCCAGTGACAGGTAAAGCATCTTCAGAGGAACACGCCACAACATCCCTGCCACTCCCCCCTCCTGTAGCTCGAAAACAGGCAGATGAATTTGTGACTCACCATTCAAGAGATGGCATAAAAATGGATCCAAGTGACAGAAATTTAAGTGCAAATACTTCTGTTGCTCAGTGAATATTGTTACTTATTTATTTTGAATGAATGTCCTATGCTTGTACTGTATTTGATTTTTTAAAAATGTGAAATGAATATAGAGTTGTTCGAGTATGCATTTAATTTCGTGGAAGTGTTCTCTATAATATGTTAACCCATCAGCAATGATGAAGTGTTTCAGCCAAACTAAGCATAGTCGATGTGCCAAACGAATGCGTGTTTTGAAAATGTACACCCCCTCCCTTAGCTCACAAACCAACAAAGAAAAATATCAAGTCTGAAGATCTCACAATGCGGTCAGCATAGTCTACTGTATAGAAAATAATGTCATAAAATGGTGTATTATGTGTTTGTACTAAAACTTTGCTGTGATACTTATTTTATGTTCATGGCCCACCAGGTCTATGTACAAAAGGAAAAGAAAGTGAAGCTATGCCCCGATGCAAGCTGGAATCAAGTGAAAGCCCCAATGGCATCGCGCTTGTCCTATATTCTGTTCTGATATGAAGGCTCTTTACAACTCTCCTTGTTTTCCAATTTCATTTTACGATCACTGCAGTATTGAATGTGCGTAGCAAATGCATCAATTGTCGAAGGTGGTGCCCAGCTTGTAGATTAGTGATTGAGTGTGAGATTGTTATACATGGTTTAAGCACAATGTCTTGCAGGCAAGGCCATAAGGAATTTGCAATTACAAAAAATACTTAAGAGACTGAAGACTGCCATTTTATTTTACTAACATGAGTTATGAATTTTGATTTCTGTAACCTGGTGTGCAAATAAAAACATACACTGGCCAAAATCTTGAAGCTATTGCTTATTTATTTATATCGCCAAAAATCTCACAGGAGCAAGAAAAAAAACATGAAGTAAGGGAACATCGGAAATAATTTGTCAGTTTGATAATCACATGAACCCACACAACGATCAGATACAGTTTAAAACTACTATACATCAAAGAGAGTTATTGGGAACAAAAATCAACAACATTGTAAACAAATGAGGCGAAAACAGCAGCCCCAACAGCCCCAGCAATAACATCGTCGGTGAATCCCTTTCTCCTGTAAATTGGCTTATCTGCATTGATAGGGTCCTGAAAAGGGCAGATTCCAATTAATACAATACATACATACCTACATAAATTATAAAAAGCTAATGTGGGATGTTTCAAAATGCATACCTGGAAGAATTTCTGCCACTTCTCCACATTGGGGTCCTTAGGGCCATAGATTTCCTGAGCAGGGTTGATCTTTCTTCCCAACTCTTCCAATTGCTGGGGTGACAACTCGGACTTGGTCGAAGCCCTCATTGCCTGCAGACGCAGGGCAGAGGATGCACCTCGCTGGATGCAAACATAAATTAGCTATAGGGTAACAGCTGACAGAGTTTTATACGACGGGAACAAGCGCATATACAGACGCTATGGAATAATGTAAAACATAGTACATAAATGTACATGAACGACATCTTGACTTCTAAGGTCAAATTATAGTGGACAAAATATTAGGACCAGGAGTAGGGAAAGGATTGAATCACGATCGCCAGGACCACAGAAGCCTGAAGAACGCACTTCCCGTCCTTAATATGCAGGGAATTGTCCAACCCTATTCAAAATACCGTTCTGCATGGATCTGAAGACCAGACCAAGAATCAAGGTGCTTCTCTAGATATGCCGAGCAAACGCATAACAGTAATATATGGCAGCAAAACAGCGGTGGGAAGATACTTCTCGACAAAATGTCACAGAAACACGAGTACTCGGAGGCTGCCAACGCTTCCGCACTTCTATACGGATATTTTCGCAGCCAAAGAGTCAAGTGTGAAGGTTAGGCCAGGAGAAGTAAATCGCACCACATGCGAACGTCGGCGCAGGAACACCGTCGACGGTCGCTAAGTCAAACACGAGCCACACCACCAAACGCGAAACAAACCCACCTGCAGTAATTTGCTCATGGTGATTGGAGTGGAATGAATACTCGTCCAACAGCCCTGCGAACTGGAACGGGGATTGGACCAAATAAAAATGGCGACGCGACGTCTGCTGAGATCACGCCTCGTTTGATACCCGGGGGGGGGGGGGGGGGGGGATGCAGATCGAGCTAGCGAGGATCGAGGTGGCTGTGGTTCGGCAAAGGCAGAGCGGTGACCGGAAACGGCTGATGTGCGGTAAATTTGATCGCAGTCGCGCTTGCCACAAGGGGTTCATTCGTGTGGGCTCGTGGCATTTTCGCATTTAAAACGGAAAAATAACCGTGATAAAGAGGAGGACTTCAGGGAATGGGATCTGCAGAGACCAACGGGAGGAGGCAGCCTTTGAGAGAGGGGAGGAAAGAATATATTTTGAGGCGGAGGCCGAGAGCCGTGCGCAGCGGGTTAATAAAGGTCATCTGTGTTTATGTGTGGTGTCGATCGGCGGTGCTCCTCGTGGTGATAATGTGACGATGTGACAACGGGGCCGGGTGCAGAACAGCAGAGCGGCCGCGGGTCTGGTGCGCCTTCAGTTGAGCCTCCGCTTCCGTGCCGTCACATCATGGCGCCCCGCGAGCAGCACGGCCCCTCGGGCGAGCCCTCCGGGGCCTCGAGGCCGCCGTCGTCGCTGCCGGACCTCAAGTACCCGAGCTACCGCGAGCAGGCGGCGGGACCCGTGACCGTCGAGTCGTACCTGGCTGGGCGGCGGGCGGACGGCGGCGCCGAGGGCCTGTGGCGGGTGCACGACAAGCTGTACGACCTGACGCCCTTCATCGCCAAGCACCCCGGCGGTGACCACTGGCTCCGCGTGACCAAGGTGTGTGTGGGTGTGAGGGGGCGGGGGCAGTCTCATAACCTCACGGCGTGGTACCCTGGCAGGGCACTGACATCACGGAGCTGTTCGAGAGCCACCACATCGCGACGCTGGCGGCGAGCACCCTGCCCCGCTACGAGGTCCGCGACGCCGCCCAGCCCCGCAACTCGCCCTTCACCTTCCGCGACGACGGCTTCTACCGCACACTCAAGCGCCGCGCCCTGCCCGTCCTGGCCGCCACACCCGACCCGGGCTTCGCGCCTCGCTTCAACGACGCCCTGGTGGTCGGGTCGTTTGTGTTCGCCGCCCTGGCGGGCAGCACCGGCAGCTACCTGGCCGCCACCGTCGCCGCCCTGTTCATCACGCACTCAACCGTGGTCGCGCACAACTTCACGCACCGCAGGGACAACTGGCGGATGTACTACAAGAGCCTCGGCTTCATGTCCCTGGCGTGAGTGTTGAGCACGTCGCCCCCCGATGGCAGCCCGGTTTGGCCCACCCCATGACAAGCTTCGTTCTCTATCTCGACACAAGCGAGTGGCGGGTGGTGCACATCCTGTCGCACCACATGTTTGCCAACACGCTGCAGGACCTGGAGATCAGCCTGCACGAGCCGGTGCTGCAGTTCCTGCCCACGGCCGGCAAGCCCCTCCTGCACCGCGCCGCCTCCGTCCTGGCCTTCCTCCTGTACGCCCCCTTCCGGCTGCTGCAGACGCTGCCGGCCAGGTCGGTACAGAGGCACGCAGGCACGCCGACGAGCTCCTGCAGCCGTCCGCCCCCTACACTGTCATGGTGCGCAGGATGGGGGCGCTGCGGCCCGAGGACTTCCTGCCCGCGCTGTACCCGGCCGTCATGCTGCTGGCGGGGGCCTCCGTCGGCCAGGCCCTGCTCATGTGGCTGTACCTGTGGCTGGTGCACAGCCTCTTCTTCCACTTCATCGCCTTCACCGTCGCCCACCACCACCCCGACATCTTCCACGACGGCGACGCACCCAGGTCAGAGTGGAGGGGAGGAGTCTCTTAGTAAAAGAGAAAAAAACCCTCAAAAACGTTTTAAAAAAATATTTTAAAATATTTTTTAAAAATCTCTTGAAAGTGGGGGGATTATCACTCAGGGAGCAGAAAAAATGCAATGATATGGGGTACGGGTCAAACATGTTTATTATCACTTATTGTGGTTTGAAAAACAAAATGTATTCACAGATAAAGGTACTGTGTGCACGTTTTGATCTGCAGGTTACACAGTAGTTGGTTTCAATCGCAAACAAGATAATTTATGTCGTTGGGGGAAAAAATCGTGCTGCTGGTATTCGATTCCCCCCAGTGCGACGTGCTGGCTGGAGTACCGGCTGACGGCTTGTTGTGTGTGGCGTCAGGGAGGACCGCGACTGGGGGCTGGGGCAGCTCGACGCCGTGCGGGACCGCTCGGACCACGGCGCGTCGCGCTGCCTGGTGCTGCTGCTGTTCGGGGACCACGCCCTGCACCACCTGTTCCCCACCGTGGACCACTGCCGCCTGGCCGCCCTGTACCCGGTGCTGCGCGAGACGCTGGCCGAGTTCGGCGTCGACTACCGCTTCAGCACGACGTGGGAGCTCGCCGTCGGCGCCTTCCGCCAGCTGGCCAGGACCGCGGCCAACACCCGGCCGCCCGCGGGCGTCATCGCCTGCGGCAAGCGCCTGCACGCCGACTGAGCGGAGGAAAAAAAACTAGTGCAGCGTCAGTACCCTCATCACAACCTAGAAAACGCCTTCTCGTATTGTTGGCAACGCTTTTTTTTATCATGTACCGAATAATAAAAACTGTCACAAAAATGATTTTCCTTGGCAAAACCGCGAAGTGCGGTGTGATCAGGGAGACTATATGCACGGGGCGTCCGGCCTCCGCAGCACCAGCTCGCAGGACTCGGCGTCCTGGACAAGGGGCTCGCCGAGCCCCGCCCCCAGTAACCCAGGCGCGCTGGGGGCCGCGACGGCCCCGGGCCCGCCGCACGGGTTGTCGCCCGCGTCGCCGCAGCTCGCCCGCAGGTCCTCCTCCAGGCCCAGCTCGCGGAGGAAGGCGTCCACGGCGACGACGCTCGCGTCCACCGTGGGCGCGTGCGACAGCCAGCAGAGGTCGTGCTGCAGACAAAAAAAAGAAAGAAAAGTGTTTATAAATACGCGGGTTCGTCGAACAGTTCGCTTTTCTGCGGCGGGCCGATAGGAGAGGATGGGGTTTCCACTGTCCGGCACGGCGCTGGACTGTACGACGCGGGCCGCTGATCCCGGGCGCCGCCACGCGGATTGCGCAAGCCAGCGCCATGCCGGGCCGTCACCATGCCGGCCAGCCATGCCCGTCTGTTTGTAACCATCGTAGCCGCGATCGGTGGCAGATGGACAGTGCTTCCTCCCGCCCTCTCCGCGTATCGCAAACACGGTTATCTGTCCCGCCGCCGCTGCTGCCGCTGCCCTCCCCGCCGCGGGTCGGCATCGCGGGCGCCGCTGCCGGGGCGCCGCCGCCGGGCTCACCCGCACGCTGACGGGCTCCGTGGGCGCCGTGGGGAAGTGGTCGTAGTCCAGGAAGTTGATGACGTCCTCGTAGCGGACCAGGTCCCCGTCCTGCGCCGGCATGCTGCAAGCAAACGCCGGCCGTCGTGCACCCGAGTCACTGCAAGCGGGACGGCGGCGTCGGCGGCGTCGGCCGGGCGGACACTCACCAGCCCAGGACCTTGTTGATGAGCTCCACGTCCAGGGGGAGGCGCGCGCCGCGCAGGCACGTGTACACCCGCTTGCGCGGCAGCAGCCCCGAGTGCTCCTCGTCGTAGTGCCGGAACGTCTCCATGAGGCGCTCGAACGAGTTGAACAGGTAGCGCTTGAGCTCGACGTGCGCCAGCCGCCGGATGGCCTCGCAGTCGACGGGGACCTCGGGCTGCACGCGGAAGCGGCGCGCCACCGTCACCACCTCGTGCTCCGTTATCTGCGGCAGCGATGACGACGTCAGCCACCTGCCCCCGCCCCATCTGACACCATCTGATGCCCATCTGACACCGCCCACCTGGCTGCCGAGCAGGTTGATGAGTGCGCGGCGCAGCGCCTTGAAGGACGTCCGCCCCGTCCGCAGCACCTCGCTGCCCAGCTGCTCCGACACGAACTGCTTGTAGGCGGGGCGCGCGCGCTCGCGGATCTTGTGTAGGATCTGGCGGATGTTGCTCTTGGGGAACTGGAAGCGGAGGCGGGCGGTGAGGCGGGTGCGGCCGGGCGGCGACGGACAGGTCCAGGACGGAGGACACGCTCACCTCGCTGCAGTGCAGCTCCATGTAGCGCAGGGCGTACTCGTCCGCATCCGTCAGCAGGAACTTGAAGTCGCGCAGCTCCAGCTGGGCGCCGATGTAGCAGTCCTCCTTGGTGTAGCAGGCCGGCGGGTCGCTGCCGAACAGCTCCTCGCCGGGCTTGACGAACCGGTCGCGCGAGAAGAACATGCCCCCCTGGAAGCCTGTGCCGGAGGAAGGTGAGTTGGTGCCGAGCCGCCGGCGGGCGCCCCGCGGCCGCGGCCACAGACCTGAGTTGACGCGCACGTTCTCGAACACGTTGATGGTGTCGTCGGCCAGGAAGTAGCTGAGGACGAAGGGCCGCTTGATGAAGTTGGGGATGCTGGAGATCATCTGGGCGGAGAAGCGGAGCACGCGGCTGTCCAAGCCCTCCCTGTCCCTGCGCAGGAACTGCTTCAGGTCCTTGACAGGGGCCACGGGGTAGATGGTCTTGCAGTTGTACGAGGAGTCCTCGTGTGAGCCGTAGCCGTTGTAGGGCGGCAGCCGGGGCCGGTCCTGGGCTTCGAACACCACGTCGTCGTCGGCCGGGTACGGCCTCGGGGTGAAGTCCTCTGAACATGGCCCAGCGTTAGCACACGGCCGGGGCGCCTGCCGTCCGGCTGCCCTCCCTGCGCCCGCCGGAGCGCCCGCCAACTCTAGGGTAGGCAGGCCCGCCCGGCACGCGTGCCGCGCGGGCCGGCCTGCCCCCGCGGGCGCCCGGCAGCGCTGCCGCTCCACCCTCACCGAGGCCGTAGTTGGCGCGGTAAAACTCCTTGGTGTAGTCGTCGCAGTCGCACAGCACCACGCTCCGGCCCAGGACGTTCATGACGGCCCCGATGGCCAGGTCGCGCTGCGTGTAGAAGCTGGTGGCGTTGGCGCCGCAGTTGAGGGCGTCGTAGATGAGGCGGCGCTTCGCCGCGGTCTGGCCCAGGACGTTGAGCACGGTGAACTTGTCGTGCTCGCCGGGTGTGACGGTGCCCTTGAACTCCTGGAAGAGCGCGAGGACGTTTGAGATCCGAGCAGCGAAGCAGCGGAAATACGAGAGGGGTAGCCGTGAGGAGAAGTGCTCCAAAACCTTGGGCAGCTTGCAGCGGCTGAGGAGCGTGGCGCCGGTGCGGCCCGAGTTGGCGGGCAGCACCTCCCGGACCTCGACCGTGTCGTCGGCCAGGTAGAAGAGCACGACCAGCTTGTGCAGGATGCCGTCCTCGGACTCGCGGTCGTCCCAGTAGCCGTAGAAGCGCAGCACGCAGCGGTCGTACCGCAAGAACTGCGTCTCGTCGTGGCTCACCTTCTTGGGCCTCTTGGGCTGCAGCCCCGCCTGCATCTAGAAAAAAAAAATAGGTCCGGTCCGATTTTGAAGCATGCGCCGTTCGACACGCTCGACGCAGGGGCGTCCCCCGAACCTTGAAGCGGCGCTCCATGTAGGGGTCCTCCGGCAGGGCGATGGGGTCCGGCACCGTGATGCCCAGACGGTTCAGGAAGTTGCGCGTGAAGCGGTCGCAGTTGACGATCTTGAAGACGCGGCCGTACAGCTCCACCTCGCGGCCGATGTTGAGGTCGATGATGTCCACGAAGCTGTCGGAGCCCGAGTCCGGCGGGAAGCGGATGCGCTGCCTCGAGATGAACACCCCTGCAGAGCCACAGTTATCGTATTTCTGCGTTTCACACAGACAAAACATTTTTTGGGCCAGTCGGGTAAGGGCTTCGCTGTCGCCCGGCCAATCACCTTGGTGGACTCCCGAGTTGACCCTCCTCGGCTCCTGCACCTGGATGGTGCCGTCCTCCAGGTAGAAGTAGATCTTGACGTAGCGCGGCAGGAACGGGCTCCCCTCCACCTCCTGCAGGGCCTCCTTGAAGTAGGCGTCGAAGACGAGCGTCTGCGGACAGGACATGACGGGGCAGGTTGTTGGAGGCCGGCGAGCGCGCCGCCCCCGCGGACACGCCGCTTACCTCCTTGTCGAAGGCGAGCCAGGCCGGCAGGGTGGACACGTCCCCGCGGCAGTAGACGGAGGGCCAGCGCGAGTGCACCGTGTGCGGCATGGGGGCGCCGCCGATGCCCGGCAGCGCCTTGTCCAGCAGCATGGACAGGTTGTGGACATTGCCGAAGTGCTGCGACTTGTGGAAGCGCGACTGGCCGACCTGCGGAGGGGCGGGGCCAGGCAGCGAGGTGTCAGGGTGGGCGCGTCTCGACTCTCGGCTCGCGGCTGCTGCGGGGGCCTACCTTGCGGTTGAAGTCGTACCCCGGCAGGAGGGGCAGCGGCGGATTGCGCATCATCTTGCCGCGGGGGGTCGTGGGTCCGCGCTCACAAGCTCCGCAGCCGGCGCGCCGCGTTCCAGTCAGAAAGCGCCGATTTCAGCTTGTTTTCCGGCGCGGCATGGCGGCGAGGCCCGCGTGCCGCCGTGCGATACTGTTGTGGGGGTGGCGCCCGGCTGGTCGGGCCGGTCGCCATGACGACGGCGTGGCGCGGCCCGCTGCTGCATGTGCCCACACACACAAGCAAGTAGGGGATTCCGCTGAATCCGAGACCGGAAGTATAAAGAGAAAGATTACTAAAACAGGGCACAACATCGAGTACATACACACACTAAGGCAAATAGGTTGCTCCGCTGAATCCTAGACCGGAAGTGAGGGGACACGAATTTTCTTTAAGATGGGCAAAGGGGTGAGGTGGGGCTGTTTACCCCCCCCCCCCCTGTCCCTTCATAATGATACCGGGGCGGCATTCCGATGGGTCTCGCCCTTCGCAGTGCTTCACCGGCAGCCGCTAGGTGGCGCCTGGCTGGGCCGCGCGCGCGGTGCCGTCGGCGGCGCGGCGGCCGCGGGGTAGCGCCGCGAGTGCCGGTCGCGGTCCCTGCCTGCGAGCGTATCGCCGCCGGGCCGGCATGCCCGGTGCCCAGGGGCACGGCGGGGGCGGGGACGCCCACGCCACTGACTCACCGCGTCCAGCTCGGAGGGCCCTACTCAACGAGGCGTGGGCCCCGGCCGCCGCCCTCCTCCCGCGGCGGCGGCGGCCGGCGTGTCGCGGCCCGGCGCCGCGTTAAACGGCCGGCTTAATCGCCTGACAAGCCGCTGGGCCGACACCGACATTCACATTCGCCCGTCCTCCCGACCCGATCCCGACCGATCCCGCAGGTGTGTAGAATGGCGACACCGAGAGCGGCTTCGGCATGCGTCGGCGTTCATTATCTTATCACGGGCGCATTGAAGTGAGCGGCGACGGTCCGCACTGCTCTCGCCAGACGGGAGGACCGGTGCCGCGCCGGTGGCAGGACGCAGGACACATCCGCAGCACGGGCTGGACACCGCCGCACCGCGCCCCCGTGAGTGTTGTGCTGACCGGCAGGCCTCGCCGCCCGGGAGGACGCCCTGCCAGGAGCCTCGCCGTCGGCGTCATCGGGGAGCTGAGATGCGCGCCCCGGCGTTGCTGGCGCTGCTGGCGCTCTGCGTGGCGCTGGCCCAGGCCACCCCCGCCAGGAGGAAGGACGTGGCCGCGGGCAGCGGCCAGGACCGGATGGACGACGCCCTGGCCGCCATCCGGAGACTGCGGCTGCCGGTGAGGCTGAGGCCCGGTGGCGACAACGCCAGCAGCTCCCACACGAGGTGAGAGGGAGATAGCGAGGGTGGCGGCGGGGAGGGGGCCAGGAAGCGCCTTATCTGGCGGGGCGGGTGCCACCGCCCGGCCGTCGGGGGATAGGCAGCCCAACGTACGCCGGCGTCCGCCGGGCCGGGGGCCGCCGGGCGCCGCGGCTGACCGTGTCCCTGTGTGCAGCGGCGGGGGGCCGCGCGCCTCGGGCGCGACCTCGCACTCGCTGTGGCTGCGCTACACGCACCCGCGCACCCTCAACCTCGCCGGGCAGCAGCACGCCGACGAGGAGGTCGTCACCGGCTCCCTGGTGCAGCCGCTGGACCACGAGGACCCGGACAACACCGCGACCTGGACGCAGGTGAGCGCCGCCGGCCGGCCGGGCAGCCTGGGGCTCGGGCCGACATGACGAGGGGCTCGCGCCCGCCGCTGCTCGCAGGTGTACTACAGGAACAGCGCCAGCTACCGGCCGGGCGGCGCCGCCTTCGTAATGATCTCCGGCACCGAGGACTACAACCCCAGCCGGGACTGGCTCAAGGAGGGCCAGATGGCGGACTTGGCTCGGACCTTCAACGCGGACCGGTACTTCCTGCCGACGCGATACTTTGACCAGGCGAACCACCCCACCAGGTAGGTAACGTGCGCACTTGCCGTGGCGCCGGCCTCGTCGGGGTGCTCTCAGTCACCGAGTCTCTGCGCAGCGACGTCTCCACGGGCAGCCTGCGCACGCTGACCGTCGAGCTCATCCTCCAGGACGTGATCGCCTTCCTGGACCACCTCCTCGTGCGCGGCGACCTGGTCAAGGGCCAGAAGGTGATCCTGTTCGGCGCGGGCTTCGGCGGCGCCATCGCAACCTGGGCGCGGATGCGGTTCCCGGAGAACGTGTCCGGGGTCGTGGCCTCCGGGCCCACCCTCGAGGCCAAGTACGACACCTTCTGTGAGTACCAGGTGCCGCCCGCCCCGCCCCGCGCCCCGCCCGGTGCGCCGCCCTGCCCCGCCGTCACGCCCCACCGTGTGCGCAGCCTACTTCCCCGTCGTGACCACCGCCGTCGACTGGTACCACAAGTACGACCTCAAGTGCGAGCCCTACCTGCGGCAGGCGTACACCGACCTGGACGCGGCGCTGGGCACGGCCGACGGGAGGCGCGAGTTCAACGCCCGCTTCCAGCCGTGTACGCCGTTCCCCGAGGACAAGGCCGTGTCGGAGGACGACCGCGCGCAGGTGCTGGGCCTGGTGGCGTCCGTGTTCGCGGACGCCGTGCAGGAGGACGTGGACGGCCCCAACGACGACGAGCGGCCCGGCGGCGACGTCCTGTACCCGCTGTGCTACGTGCTCAGCCAGCAGTCGGCGGGGACGTCGCCGCTCGCCACGCTGGGGATGATCGTCGGCGCCGTGCTGCCCGGCCTGTGCCTGGAGACGTCCGCGCAGAAGCTGGTGGCGGACCTGGCGGACCCGAGCTGGGCCAGCGACGCCAGCAGGCAGGGCCGTACGTATTCCGTCAGACCGGAAGTCCAGACCGGAAGCGCTCTCCGCTTCCGGTCTCGGACTTTACCGTAGAACCCTACGCCCGCGGAATTCTCCCGGAACCTTTCCTGACCCGCCCGCGTGCTTGCAGTCCGTCAGTGGCTGTGGCTGCAGTGCACGCAGCTCAGCCAGATGCCTACCTCCACCAGCAACGTCTACACGTTCCCCTACTCGAAGAGGCTCTCCATGTCTTTCTACATGAAGGTGTGCGCGGGCGCCTTCGGTAACAGGTGTGTAGAGAGAGAGAGAGAGAGAGAGAGAGAGAGAGAGAGAGAGGACGCCTCTGACGCGCTCGCTCTTCCGCACAGCGTCAGCACCGAAGCGCTCGCCGAGAGCCTGCGCGATATCCAGGCCAACTACGGCGGCAGGAAGCCCGACATCTCCAACGCCATCTTCGTCCGCGGGGACCTGGACCCGTGGCGGGACCTGGGCCCCAGCGACAGCCTGACCGGCGAGGAGGTGCACGTGTTCTCCGTGAAGCGTGAGTATGAGAAACTGCGGGCGACGCGAGTAGGCGAGCGGCGCGGGGTGACTGGCGACTCTGTTGCAGGTGCATCGCACGCCCACGACATGTTCCCCCGGGACGACTTCGACCCGCCGTGGATGAAGAAGACCCGCAAGGCCATCGCCAACGTGCTCGCCCGGTGGCTGGGCAAGGCCTGAAACTGCCATCAGGCATGTCCGGAGATGCTCTGCGCCGGAAGTAGAAGAACAAGAATACCCCAGGCGCGGAAATGCCTACATGGAACTGGCGCCACGTCAAAGTCTGCTCACTTTCATTGTTTTTCACTGTGGTCCATCAAATGTGGCGAACCAGACAGAAATAAACTACTTTTATTACGACTGAGTAAACGTCTATTTCTTTCCATCGTAAAATCCTAGAGTGGCGGTAAAGAAAACCTCTCGAAAGCCCGCCCATTGAACTAAACGTCTACGTCTACCGAAAAAAAAAGTCATCGAACGACCGCTAATTGACAGGTCCACATTTGGAAACCTAGGCAACATTGCAACGTTTTCATTTTCTGCTTTTCTGCAATGGCCACGAGGGTTAGGGCTGCGCAGCTGTCTGACAGGGCCTGTCAAAAATGTGTGCGCAAACGTTTGCACGCTCCTCTCGCTTTTTTCCTCGGCTACTTCACGGGAACCCCGCAGTATCAGATATAATACCCGGTACTGTGTGTACGCGAAAGTCGGAGCGGTAGTCGGGGCGCTCCGCAAACCGTCTGTACCACCGTGGTCTGTACCTAGCCTGCGTCCTGCGTAGCTCCAAATAAATTTGTTTGCAATATAATGCTCTATCTTATAATGTTTTTATGGGGTCGTAACTTGAAGATGGTCTACGGGCGGCGCGCGTGTGAGGGTCGCGGCCCTGACGCAGGGCCGCCGGCATCCCCTGGCGGTGAGCTCTGAGCGCACAGGCGGACGCCCCGGGCTTAACGGGGTGATAAGGTAACGAATAAAAGGCGCGGGGCGCACTACGGAGAGAAGCATTCCGACAGCGCCATGGCAGCGTTCAGCACGACCAGCCTACTTCTCCTGGCCGCGGTGAGTATCGAGTCGGCGGCGGCGGCGGCCCGGACGCCGCCGGCCGGTGAGGAGGGACATGGCCGTGAACATGACCGTGTGCTGCAGGTGGTGGCGGCCGCTGCCGCGGCGGAGCTCGCCTCCCTGTCGGCCTTCCACAGGCGGGCGGACCGAGCTGTGCTCCGCGCCACGGTGTCGAACCCCAACTGCAGCAACAAGGAGTGGTCGGGCTGCACGGACTGCCGCACACGGCGCCACTGCCAGCTGGTGGCGCCCAACATCTGGCAGGAGTCGACCCCGGTCTCCTGCTCCGGCAGCACCCCGTACTGCTCGGTGAGTTGCCAGCCCAGCCCAGAACAATTATCTAGTCCTAGTTTGTTATTGTCGTTTATACCAGAGATACTCGCGCTCGGTGTGGTTGGTGCCTTTGACAGCAGCGTCTCTCTATTTCTTTAGGAGGGAGATGCCAATACTGACTCGTCGTGCGTCGCGGACTCGACCTGCACCGCGCCCGCCCCCACCCCGACCACGGACTTCAACTGCGTCGGGAACGGCTACTACCCCCACCCCACCGACTGCAACAAGTACTACGTGTGTCTGGACGGCGACGCGTACGCGGCGAGCTGCAGCGACTACACCGGAACCCACTTCGACGCCGCCAGCGGCCTCTGCAAGCAAGGCATCGCCTGCACCACGGCGCGCTGCCCAGGCGGGGGAACGCAAAGCTTCATCACATGGCCCACGGCCAGCTGGATCACTGCCTCGTGCCTCACCTCCAACGACATCAACAAGGCCTTCTTCAGCCAGTGTGAGAAAGGGTCGATCTGGGACGGCAAGAAATGCGATCAAGGCGCCTGCATCAAAGAGGGACGGTTTAAGGACCCCTTAGACACAGCTGAGAAACCCACCCGATACATCGAGTGCGTGGACCTGGGCAGCGGCAAGTTTAACGTGCCTAAGGCAGTGACGTGCCCTAAAGGCAATTTCGACGAAACCCTTGGGCAATGCAGGGTAGCCTAGTAATGAGGGAAGGGACGATGTGTACCAAACTATTCTGTCTCTTGGCCCCGCTGGACGCTTCGACCTGACGAATTACCGTGCGGCTGAAAGTCAGCATTCGGTATTGGCGGGGTACCCTACCCTGCCTTCAGCGCGGCGAATTCCTCTGTCTGAATGTCTCAGCCCTGCTTCTCTGAATAAAGATCTACTCTCCACAACCATATCGTGTAATGCATCTTCCCTTACCCGCAACACACCTCCCCAACACATCAGCCACAGTACACGGTAAACATATTTTTCGTCACTGTACGAAAAGTCTACTCTGAAATTTTGATCAGGATGTTTTCGTCACACACGTTCAGACAAAAAAAATGTCACAACAATTAATTGTATATGGGAATGATAGAAAATCATTTTTAGGGTGTTTAGCCCAGAAGTGACGAAAATTTGGTCACCAACATAACATATTTCGTTGCGTCACGAGAAAATCGTAAAGTGACGATTTATTTAGGTGACAAAATATTAGTCATCAATATTTATTGTCACATGTCGAAATATTTTTACAGTCCACTACTTGAAAACGCACCCTTGAGACTTGGGTCGATAGTATCGCTTGCGTGTACCAATTTCATATCGCTTTTATCTATCTAACACAGCGTTGGGAATAGAGCAGACCGTAAAAGGACCGAGGCGTGCGATGCGCTTCGTAGATGTAGTAAAAAGTCGGCCCTCGTTTGCTCAGGGTTTGACGCTGTACAGTGAAGTTGTGGTACAGCAGCTTGTAAACTGCACACGTTACGCAACGGACTACGGGCTTGGTGATAAGAGTGTGACATTTTCCTGGTGCAGCGTCGTATATAAGAACCGACCTGGCGGTCACCGAGCTCTTCTATGCACTTGGCGTCGACGGAAAACATGGCGACATCCTGCGCAGCCGGCACGCTTCTCCTGTCCCTGGTGAGTGTGTGCGAATCGTGCTACATGTGGCCGCAAACGGTCGCCGGCAATGCAATGCACACGTCAGACCCGCAGGGCGAATTCACATGGGAACTTTCTTCCCATGTCGACCCTCCCCTTGTGTAAAGCCACGTAGACTTGTGTAAAGTCACGTAGACTGCAGGTGGCGTTGGCGGGCGCCATCTCCGCGGCGGACCTCAACTCGCGGCTCGACAGGGGCCTCGGCGGCCAAGCGGGCGCCCCAGTGCCCAACGACCTCCGGGCCGTCACTGGCGACGCGGAGTGCGGAAACAGGGGCACCTCGTGCCTCGACTGCACCACCGTGCTCACGTGCCGGGAGTTCGCCGGCGTATGGAAGAAGACGGGGACTCAAACGTGTGACGGCGACACTCCGTGGTGCAGAGTAAGTGCCTTCATGTGGCATGCTGACCGTATGGAGTCGGGTGAGCGGTGGTCTGATGAGAGATGGAAGTATGTCTTTCGTACGCCAGCATAACTCGCTTGCTTCATCTCACAGGCTGATGGTGCCGACGCATCCTGTACGGCGGGGCGCTCGTCTGAATGCACCGCGCCGCAACCCGCGGACTTCCCGTGTGCCAACGATGGGCTCTACCCCCACCCCACCGACTGCACCAAGTATTACATCTGCGTTAACTCGACCTCATACATCAGTGGGTGCAGCGATTACGGCGCGGATGCCAAGTACGACGCTGCCACGGAAACGTGCAGGATAACCAAGAACTGCCCCACTCTCACGTGTCCCGACCCGGGAACTCAAGGCTGGCAGGTCTGGCCCACCTCCAGCAAGATCTACATCTCGTGCCTCGACCAGGACGACCCGCTGCAGGCCGTCTTCTCCCAGTGCGAAGACGGCGAGACGTACGACGGCAAGACTTGCGTCAAACCTGCGTGCTCCAGGGCCGGGAGGTTCAAGATCGACGACCAGAAGTACTACGAGTGCGTGGACCTCGGCGACGGTCGGCTAAGTAGCCCGTCCGTGTACACCTGCCCGCAAGGAACCTTCGACGAGACCAAGTTACCGTCCGGCCGCTGCGTGGCTGCACAGCTAACAACACAAGCCAAACCACCAGTAACGGAATCAGCCCCAACGACGGAACCAACACCACCAACACCGACATCGTGGTACCATCCGAAGCATTGAAAAGCGAAATGGGGAGTACCTGACTGAGATTTCGTCCGGGTCAGTCGCACGTCAGCGACATCTTTCTCAGATAATAAATAATATCGCATGTAGTTACATCATGGTGTTCTTACTGCCTTTGTATTTACCTCACGACCTCACTCATCAACGTACTTTACACTGGCCCGTGTCGGGGCCTATCGTTTTGCGCTATCCGGGTGCACGACAAAAGAACGTCCCATGTGCATGTGGTCCAACACCTCATACGGACGCCCCCTCCCCCTCCCCCTCTCTCTCTCTCTCTCTCTCTCTCTCTCTCTCTCTCTCTCTCTCTCTCTCTCTCCGCTGCGGCGCGCGCGGGTGTGGGAACCCGGGTGGAGCCACTCCCCCACGCGGATTTCCAGCCCCCGGCGCGTCGTGGCGCACCCTCCCCTCCCCGAGGTCCACCCCCTCTGCTCACCGCCACCCCTTCCGCTCAAGGCTGCGACCGGGAGTTGCCGTCCGTGCGCCCAAAAGGTGACTACAAATATATACGAAACTGACATGGAACTTGCTTTGGAAGTTTTGGTTTTGCCACAAACAAGATGGTACACAAAATTAGACGTTTTTTTCCGCTGAACTCTGAGCGCGGGAAGACGCGTCGCGGAGTGCGGTCGTACAACACTACTGATCAAATCCATAAGCCACGCGCAGCCCGAATCCCAGAGGGGTCTCTCTCTCTCTCTCTCTCTCTCTCTCTCTCTCTCTCTCTCTCTCTCTCTTACACACACACAAACACGACCCTCCTCCCCCGCCAAGGGGCCCGCGCCGGGCCGCACGGGGGCGTGCTGATGGCTCTTTGATGGGCTATGTGCTCTTGATTAAAAATTGAAGCAACAGCGCGCGCGTCGGCGGCCGCCGCTGTTGTTGCTGATGCTGCAGCGCCGAGGATAAAGAGGGTGGATCAGCGGGTTATTTGTCCGTGTGCCGTCCGCGGTGCCGTCCCACACTCGTCACGCGACAGGGCGCGGCGGCGGCGTGTCGGATGCTCATTCTGTCGCCATCTATCTTGTAGGAGAGGGTTTTCGCGGCCGACTTCACTCGAACCACATGGACGATGAAATCAGTCCCGAGTTCAAAATTTCTTGTGTAAAGGTTCGGTGTAGTTTGCTGGGCTGAATTGACTCAAGACTTTCGTCGTATAGTCGATTTATTTTCGTTTTTTTTTCCCCGCGGGCCGTGGGCACTTGCGGCTTTGCGGCGCCGCCGGTCTGCGTCGCGCTCGGGTGGCTTTACACACGTCGCACGCTCAGATCTGCCGAGGCCGATAGGTGTAATGGCGGTGCATAGCGGTGCACTGCCGGCCCCCGGCCGTGCTGCAGGCCGTGCAGCGGGGGTTGTCATTTATTAAATACACGGAGGGCGCGCCCCCCAGCCGCCCCTGCCACCCGCAAAAAGTGACCGCGCAGCAGGACACTTTGTGCCGACAAAAAAAAAAAAAAAAAACAAAAAAAAACGCGACTACCAAGTAAGTAACAGACCCATATTTGGAAAGATTTTAGCAACATTTGCAACGCACTTTGCGTGGATGCCTGTGACTATTTCTGTAACTGCTGGGTGATTAACTCGGTAACGCTGTCAATACAGTACGCGGCCGTGATAGCAATTACTCTAATCGGCTGCAGAGGCGGGCCGCGGCGCGTTTTACACAGCGGCAGCGCCCAGCAACACCAACACCAACAGATTTTAATTTTTTTTTTCAAACTTTAGGTTTTTTTTTTCACTTTAAAAATTTAAGGTTTTTTTTCGGCATAATTTATTCATGTCCAAGAATTTTTGTCGGGCTGCCACGCAGGCAGTGAGTTCGTGTACAACGTGTTCAGTGCCAGTACGCCCCCCTCCCGTCCGTGCGGGCAACATGGAGCCCCGACACCGGCACTCTGCCACCCACTCGGCTCCGCGCCGCTGCTGCCCTGCTCTGGCTCTGGTTGGTCGGCGCTGGAATGCCGGGAGGCTGCGACGAGGGGCGTGGCGGCCCGCGGCGGCGGCGGGGGCGGCGGGGGCCCAACGGCGCGGCGCCCTCTCTCCGTGCTGCAAGCCGACACCGCGGCCGGCAGGGGCGGGGCGTTGGGCGGGGCGCCGAGAGGCCATGGCGATACCCACCGCCGTCATGGCAGCCGCGCTCCCGGACCCAGCGGGCTCAGACACCGAAAGTGTTCCGGCGCTTCCGTATGGCCTTTAACGTTAGGATTCGCTGGATGAAACGAAACAAATTAAAAAAAAAACAGTCATCTTGACATTTTAAAAAAATTTCATAAAATAATAATAAACATTAATGTTAGTTTTTTTTGACACTTTCACCATTGCCTGCCGGGATGGAGGACCGTGGGGACCCGCGGAGGCGCCGCCGGCTTCGGTTTGCGTTTGCCTTCCCTCCGCGGAGAGACGCGGAACAGAGGCCCGGCGGGTCGTCATGGAAAAGCCATCATATCATACGCGCATCCGAAACCGATCAGAATAACGACATCCTCGGAGCGCCGCGCGCGCAGAGGTGCCTGGCGGGCGGACGGATCACCCCCGCGAGACGCCCGCGGGCCGGGGCTGGGCCGCCGCCGAGGTGAAGCAGGTAAACCTGATGCCAGACAGGAAGGCGGCAAGGGCAGCGAGGCGGGGCGCAGCGCCGCCCCGGAGATTAGGTAAGTGCAGGAGGCCGCGGCCGCGGCGGGCGGCGCTGGGCGGCGCTAGGCCAAGGGTGCACTTATCTCTCCCGGCTGTTTGTCGCTCAGGTGGCCCGGCCTCTCCTCTGCCTCCGCCCGTGTGTTGTGTGCCGAGCGCCTGCGGGAGAGGAGGCGGCCGGAGAACATCAGCCGCGGCCTCCCCCGAGCCCCCGGCCGCGGCCCTGCATGGGTCGGGTCGGAGCTACCACCGGTTCAAGCACATTATGCCTGCGATTCTGGCATACTTTATTGAGAGTGCGGAGGGCCCCCGGGCCTCTGCCTCCGGTGGCCTCCGGTGGCCTCCGGCGAGGCGGGCGGCCGGGGGAGGAGAGGACACGTATGTCCGCACCGCCGTAAGCTGCTTACGCCCGGAGGGCGCGGATGCCGGGGGGTGAGGGGCCCCGGAGGGGGCGGGAGGGGGCGGGTGGAATGCGGGGCACGGCATTAAAATCGCATCAAATATGCATATCGCTGAGAGGCGCCGGCACCGGGGAGCTGCGGCGGCGCGGCTGGGAGGGAGGGGGCTGGAGAGCCGACCACGCGCGCCGGCAGACTCCAGGCTCCAGGCTCCAGCTCCAGCGCCGCCGGGGCACCGAGAGGCGGGCCGCGGGCGGACCGGTCGTGGAAACACGCCACGTAACAGGGACGGCGGACAGACCACTAAACTGGGTCAATATTTACCCCCGCACACACACACACACACACACACACACAATATGGTTCGGACACCGGCGAGCATCTCCCACGGTAAACAGCGAACAGGGAGTGAAAAGGGAGTCGGATGTGTGTGCTCTGCGGCGGTCCGGCCGCGGGTCCCGCCGCGGGTCATGGAGTCCGGGGCACTCAGGACCGCTGGCCGGGACCGTCTCTCCGGGGCGGAAGCATTCGGCCCCCGCGGGTCGTGCGGGCCGGGGCCTCTCACGACGGTGTTTTTAAACGGGCCCGCGCGAGTGAGGCAGGCTGAACCGGTACGAGTTGGCCCGCGAGGCGGGGCACGGCGGAGCGCGGAGCGGTTGTGAGGGCGCAGCGGGGAGGCAGGAGGCGCTGCGGCGTGGTGCCGCGTCAGCCTGACATGAGTGGGGACGAGAGCACACGACGAGCAGTGTCGGATGTTCCGAGTAGTTTCTACCGCGAGCACCGAGGCTCGCCGTGGCGCGGTGCGGCGTTTGGCGGGCCGCCGCTGCGTGTGTCGTCTGTCGTCTGTCTTCTGTCGCGCCGCGTCACCGTCCGCCGGCGCTCGCTGCGAACAATTGGCGCGGCGGGAATCGAATTTGGCGCGGCTTAGACTCGCGGAGCAGCCGGAGAGGCCTGCGACCCGGTGGCGCCGAGGCAGCGCCCCGGGCGGCGTGGCGCGGCGCCGCTGGTGTGGCGTCGCGCCGAATAAACGGCCGGCAATCGAGTTAGGCCGGGAGTTGTCGGCACAAGCGCGTCATTAGGCGGCCCAGTCCCGGCGTTCTCGCGCGCCCTTTCACCGCCCGCCCACCGAGTCCCGGGTTCGAATACCGGCCCCGCGGAGACGGGTTTCGGCAGCGAGACGGACACGTCCGCAGTCCCCGCCAGCCTCCAGCAAGCCTCCAGCAAGCCTCCAGCAGCGCCGCCAGTCCTCCGCCCGCCGTCCTCCAGCCGATGGATAACCCAGTTAGCACGGAGCGGAGCGGACGCGCGCAGCGGCAGACACAGCGGCTGCGTTTTCGCTCTAAATTCGATATACAATATTTTGCCCAATTAGCTTCGATACGGCGAATAAAATGCTCGACGCTCATGTGAAAAGGGGGCGCGCCGGGCCGGGCCGGGTCGGGGTGCGAGGCGAGGAGGCGTGGAGTGCTGCGGCACCGCGCGGCGCGCAGCAGGCGCGGCCAGTTTGCCGGATCGTGGCTCGCCGGGTTCCCCGGGCCGCGCTGCTCCAAAGGGGTGGGAGTGGCCGAGCAGGCTAATTACAATCAAGCGGCAGGACCGAGGATCGCCACCCTCCCGGCCCGGCATCCCGGGCGCGGCCCGCGCAGCAGCGCGCCAGTTGTGCCGCCACATTTCTGCGTGCAAATATCTCAAATTGACAGTATTTGTAACAAAAAAAAATTGTTGAATAACTTGTTGAATCTTAAATGTTGCCCCCCCCAAAAATTATTTTTCTTCAAATTTATTTTTTTGAACAAAAATATTTATCGTCATTTTAATACCATCCTCTGTCTAAATCTGAAAAACGAAAACGTCGTCACAGACGATGTGAAAATTGAGTCGTCAGCTAAAATGTTTTTTCTCCGACGGATTATGGAGAATATTTTTCTGCTTCAGTCTGGCGACATGTGATTTTTTCGTCATGTCGCATGACGAATAAACGTCGTGAAATGACGACATTCTCGGGTGATTGATTAAATCAGAAATTCTCGTTGACGAACAAATTTTACAGTGTCCTGCTTGAGTCTGCCATCTTGGATATGTAGCCACAGACGCGCCCCCATAGGATCTGATTTTTTCACTCGGCGCGGTGCGGTGCGCGAAGACCACTCTCCTAGCAGTTCAAGGACGCAGCGACGCAGCGGAGCGCACCAACGGCTCGGCTCCACTCTTATCGGGGACCACACATCGCTGCAACACTCTTCCTGCCCGTCCGCAAGAACACGACAAATAATGTATTTCAGATTCCCAATCTCAGTGTGTGTGTGTGTGTGTGGCGTGTAGGCGGCGGCGGCCCTCCCCACCCACGCACGTGTCCCCTCCCTCCCACACACACACACACACACACACACACACACGCACACACGGCCGCCTTTTGCCCGCGAGGCCCGAACAGGGGGGAGCGGGAAGCGGAGCCACTCTGGAAGCATTTTGCATGGAAATAAACATGGTGTTGCATTATGGCCATTAGCCTCTTGGATGACCTCTTATCCCGCCTCCCCTCGCCCTCCCGGGGGCGTGGCCGGGCGTGGCCGGGCGTGGCGGTGCGTGGTGGCGTGCCCCGGGGGCTGCGGGGGCTGCGGGCTGCCGGCTGGGGTGAGGACCGGCTCCCGCTGCCGCCGGACGCCGCCGGGGGCGGTCGCGCGCGCGCGCGCCCGTTATCGCCCGCTATCGCTGCAGCGGGACGGCAGCGTTTGCGCAGAAGAGGCAGTCGTCACCTGACTCCACCCAATGTCACGGATGCAGCATCAACGCAAACACACCCGCCAAGTTACACAGTTTCGGGAAGAGAGCCTTCCGTATCTCCGCCTCCGCGGTTCAACAACAGGAAAGTGCGGTGCGTTACATTGTGGGCCGAGCGCCGAGCCGTGCGCCCTTGAGAGATACGGCGGCGGCGCCGGGAGGCGGGGCGCGGACCGTGCCGCGCCGAGAGGCCGCGATGAGGAAAAACGGCGAAAGCCTTGTCCGCCCGCAAGGCTCCGCGCGAGACGGGTGATTCTGGGCCGCGGGCACCGCGGGCCAGGAGGAGGAGGAGAGAGGAGAGGAGGCAGAGGGGCAGGAGGGGTCGGGCCGAGCAATATCAGTTGCAGGCTCGCTGGGCCGTGAACGCTATTGCCGGGATGAGTGCATGCCCGCCTGTTCGGCACACATTTCGCACCCCACTCGGAAGGCCGAGGGCCGCCGAGGGCCGCCGAGGGCCGCCGTGCCCCGGGGGCCCCGCGTCGTGGACAAGCAGCAGCAGTGGGCTGCTCGCCTAGGACAGCGGGACCCTCGCGGGGGCCCGCCCCGAAGGCTATGTGCTCGCGCGGCACGGCGTTTGCCGTACAATAAGCAAGCGATTACTCGATCGAGATCACACGCAAAACGAAGTGAAGATGGTGGAGAGATTTTCGGGCGCTTCGCCTTTAACTGTCTCGGATAGGTCGCTCTCGCAGCTCGCGGAGCGACATATGAGACAGAAGGGATACCCGGCAGTCGGAACTCGCGGTCGCAATATTAATATACCGGGAGCTCGCGCGGGACGGCACGGCAGCGGCGCTCAATCAAGTACTACACTGTTTAAACACTCCGCGGGGAGGAGGCGGGCGGGCGCCTCCGAAAGCGGCCGCAGAGGCGGCGTGGGCCGTTTCCGCACGCGGCCCGCCCTACCGCCGGCCCGGCGTCAGCCGCAAACCCCTTGAGCGGGACGGGACGCGCTGCTAGCAACAGCCGCAGCCACCGCGTGGTGGGCGTGAGTGAGAGGGAGAGAGAGAGGGAGGGAGGGAGAGGCGGAGAGCGGGCTAGTTAAAATGCAAAAGCAATTCATCGGCCATTGCATCCCTAATGGTGTGAAAGGGCGGGGACGCAGAGCAGAACCGCGTCGGCGGGTAAAATAATGTTGCACCAGCACACCCCCCGAGATTTTGCGGGTGTTTAGCCGCAGCGTACGGAAAACAAAATCTGTAAAAAATAAAAAATAAAATCACAGGACCGAAGCGTCATCCCCCCCCCCCTTCCCTTTTTGGTTGCCATAGCCATCCACGTGGAGACAGCGGTGTCGCCGTCGCCGTGGATGTGATTTTTAAAAAGTCATCGGGTGTTGAAATAATGAACAGCACAATGGGAGGCCCCTCCTCCCCCGCCGGCCGGCGCGGTACGGTATGAGAAATACGTCGGGCGGCGAGTGATTTGATTAGCGTGGCGCCGTCCGAAATGTCAGGCACGCCAGGCGACACCACACCGGCGCAGCCCGCGGCCGAGCCCGGCCGAGCCGCCGTCGCGTCGCGTCGTCTGGCGGAAAATGAGGGCTATCTTGGAATGTCACCGCGAAAGCTGTCCGATTACATCTGAAAAATTAACTGTTAGTTGCCGTGTCACCGCCGTGGTCTGCTGCTTGCGGGGGCTTTGGTGTGTGTGTGTGTGTGTGTGTGTGTGTGTGTGTGCGAGAGAGACGGCGTGTCGGTGTACGCGTCCCTCCACGTCGTGTGGGCAAGTTGGTGGTCACGAAATGTGTCGACACAATGATAGATCACACACACACACATACGCATGCGCGCGCGCACGCACGCACGCCGAAATCCTTACGACCCAACCACCCTACGCAGCGCTTACAGAGCGGCGGCAGGCGGCAGTCCGCATGCGCCACCAACACCCGCAGCGCTGCGGCGGCGGCGGCGGCGCGGCTCAAAAATGCCATCGTCACGAATTAGGAACAAAAATGCGCGGCCGCGACAGCCCCGCTTATCCGTACACGCCCGTTCTCACGCGGGGGTGGAGGGAGGGGTGGGGAGGGAAGAGGGGGAGAGAGGGAGGGGGGGGGGGGGAGAGGGGCGGGTTCCGACGGCACGTTCTAACGTCACGGCCGGTGTTACGCACGCAGTCCTACGGACGACTCGAGGCGCGCCGGGCCGGCTGCACGGCGCCTGCGGACCGGGGGATAGGCAGTCCCGGCGGACACCGGTGCGCGGCGGGCCCGCGGCACCCGGCGGCCGCCTCGTCCAGGCCGTGCCGCACCCAGCCGGACCCCTGCGGTTACCTCGGGCCCGGCCGCTCCCTGATTGCTCTTGTGTCGCCGTCAAGAGGCTTTGCTCGGCACCGCGCTGCACTGAGCTGCGTGGCGTGGCGCTGCTGCGTCTGCGTCGGCGGCGGCGGTGGTGGTGGCGCAGCCGGCCGATGTCCCGCTGCTGATTACAACAACCAAGTGTGGCGTCCAAATGATTTCCCCCTTCCCTTCCGCCGTCGGCCAGGTGTACGGGCAGCTGCTCGCATCCTCCTCCCTCCCTCCCCCCGCCGGCGGCACACACCCCCCGCAAGCCCGCCGCCCCGCCCCCACGCTTTGTTTCAGTTTGACCAAACTTCCGAACGCCGCCCGCGCGCTCCCCGCTCCTCGTTCGTGACAATGCGGCCATCGTTCTCCTCTTTGCTGCGGGCCCGCACTCTGTCAAATCCAACTAAATTTCGAGGGTTGGTACACCTTGACCAGTTGTGTGGACCGGCTAACACCTATTTTTTAAATTTCCGTATTTTATGTCCAACCAAAGTTACGTCTAAAAAAAATATCATGGGTTACTTGTCCCCCGCGATGCGACCGCATTGGCGCGCACAGCCGTGAGGCTAGGCCACCCATCCTGCTCCGCTGCGGTCCCGCTCCGTCCCTAACCTCGGGCGCGGCCGTCGGCCCTGGCCCAGCCCAGGCGGAGCCCAGGCCGCCACCACCCTGCTCAGCGAAATGCCGCTGCTTTGGCGAATAACATTAACGGCGGGTGGGAGGGGAGGGAGAGCGTGGGAGGGGCGCGGCAGGCGAGGGTGCGACGCAGATCGCGGCTAATGGCCGTGCTGTGCTGTGTGTGTGTGTGTGCACTGACCTACAGGAATCGAATCGCGATCCGCAATTCCCAGAGTGGCTGGTCTGCTGCGCGAAATCCCGACGCTGCTACTGGCCCAGGGAAGAAAATATGTTAGGTGGAATAATGGCAGGAAAAAAAATCAATGGAGACTCGCATTTGAGTGCTGAACCGGCTCGACTCCAGAAAAACGGCCGGTGTCGGAAACTACCCAAACTCGTTCAATAAACAGTAGTTTTATTGTAGTTAATCATCGAATATCTTTTCTCCATTAAAACTACATTTTTTGTTTTAAGAAAACCTACAGTTTTCGTATAAGAGAACTTCAGTTTTATTGTAGTTTCTTCGCGCACGAGGCACAGGAGATCCTTCCTATTTTCGCAAAATCCTTTGGCATCTGGTTGCCGCCGCTGCTGCGTTCACCTTTGCGTCCGGCCGTACCGCCGCCGCCGCGGCCGGCAACACCACCAGGCCGGCAGCACCGGCCGGGGTCTGGCGGCCCGGCCCTTGTCGTGAGTTATGGAGCGCGCGATTTCATTATAGATTTGGAGGTCGGCGCGCACGGAGCACAAGGAGCAGGTCGTCACCCACATGGGGCTGCCGCCGCGGGCCGCCGCGCCGCCGGCGTCAGGCCGGCGTTGGCGGCCGTGAGGGACGCTTTCCGTCCGCCGCTGTTTGCGGAGGGGCCGTGCAGCGCCGTGGCGGCGGCCGCGCGCGGGGCGGGGCGTTTGGTCCGCGGCCCCGCAGACGATAACGGACCGAGTATTTATGCCCACTTTGTTTCCCATTCGTGGAGACAGAATGTGATGCATTGCATGGCCGCTGGGGAATAAGCGGAAGGCGCGACGCCGTCGACGGCGAGGTGCTGCGGGCGGGCGCCGCCGTCGACGCCGTCGAGAGACGCGATCTGCTCGCCAGAAGCATGTGTGTGTGTGTGTGTGTGTCGTCGTGGGGAGGTTGTCGGCGAGCAGCAAGCTATGAGGTGCCCTTAACGAGCACCTCGATGATGGCGATCAGAGGGGAGATGTGGCCGTCGAGTAGCGCATTGAGGGCTGCTGCCGCAACCGCTTCTTCTCCGTTTTTTTTTTACTGAGACGAATGAACGAGCATATTGCGTGGCGAGCTGAGAGCCGTGGTGCACGAGGCCGCCGTGCACCCCGCGCCGCCACCACCTTTATGCCGTGTCTGCCTATAATGCTCATCCCTGCTGCGCGCAGTGCTCCGCGGCGTGCAGTGTGTGTGTGTGTGCCGAGGGGATGATCGCCGGGCCCGGCGCGTGCCGGCGTGCATGGGAGTGTTGTAGCAGTCCGCCGCACCGCGCCGAGGGAAGGGAAGATTGCCGTGCGGCATCGCACATTGATACTCTGCCGCTGCGACCTGACCCGGACCCGGGCCGCCGCCGCCCCTCGCAGCACAGCGCAGCGCCCACCCGCCGCCGCACCCCCGGAGTCCCGTGCTCCCGTGGGAGGGACCGGAGCCCTCCCCTCCCCTCCCCGTCCTCCCTCTGTCCCCGCGCCGCGCTCAGGTTTCTGTCCGTCGTCGTCGTCTCCTCTCGTCCTCGTCCCCGCGGCCGCGGCGGCAATCCGTCGTCGGGGGGCGTGGCGGGGCGTGGCGCTGAGATATGACGTCCAGCAGGGGGTGACCGGTCGGATTGTATGGCATGACGACGATGGCCCGATTAGAAGGCACATCGCCGTCGTCGTTCTTTTCATACGCGGGCCGCGGCGGCCGGCGGGGGGCGTGGCGTGGCGGGGCGGGGCGCGCCGGGGGGAAGCGGGAAGAAAAGAAAATATGAGAGGGCGGAGGCGGCTTAGCCGCGCCGCCGCCGCCGCCGCCGCCGCCGCCCCGGACTGCACCGCGCCCGTCACACGCAGCGGGCTGCTGCAGCGGCCGCGGCGGCGCCGGGGCGGGGATGACGATATAATCCGGCCATTGGCCGCGGCCGCCGCCGAGGAGAAGAACCCCTTTGAAGTGTTCTGCTGCTGTCCTCCTAATTCAGCCGTGTCGCCGCGCGCGTTCTGTTCGACGAGGACCTGTCCGTCAAAGAACGCGACGGCTCCGGCAGGACGAAGGCGCGCTCGCTCTGTGTGCTCGGCGACGACGTCCTCCCCCGATGTCCTTCCTGGGATAAAGTCATTTCCACGCGACGTCACCGAAGCATGACGCTGCATTCCTGCCACACACACACACGCACGTACACGGCCAGGGTGGTGGTGGCATCACTACCATTATTGGCGGGAATTCCTGCGGAACTATTACATTACAGGGAGGGTGGTGGTGGTGGTGGAGGAGGCTGAGGGGGCGGCGGCTGGCTGAGACAATAGCGGCGGTGTTTGGCCGGTATCAGTGGCCGCCCAGCAGCAGCGGGGAGAGGATCCTGCGCCGCCTTCCGGTCCGCGATGTGGGAACGCCGCGCCGCGCTGCAGCACCCCGCCGGAGGGTGGCGGGGCGGGGGCGGGCCGGGGGCGGCAAGGAATGCCGGCCGTCTCCATCAGTGGCGGCGCGGCCGCCGTGGCGAAGCGTGGCGGCGTCGTGGCGTCTATGAAGAGAGCGGCGGCGGCGCCCGCCCCGCCCCGCCCCGGCCCACCCACCCGCCCGCACCCCCAGCCAGCCACACCCCCCGAGGCCTGAGGGTGTCATCAAATCAGAACCAATTGGGCCGCTGCTGGAGTGTTAAGCGTCGCGCGGCCATGTAGTGCGGCGTGGGTGGTGTGTGTGTGTGAGAGAGAGAGAGAGAGAGTTAGGGGAGAGAGGAAGAGAAGTCTCGGCTGATGGCATGAACTGCGCCCTCGAGGACCGTGGTAATGAACATCCGACGGCGCCGTTTATATCCCCGAGATTGTTCTATGCGAAAGTGAAAAGCCGTGAAAAGTACACTTTGTGTAGCGTCGTGCACTGGTTTTGCACGGTCCGACGGTTCCCAAAACCACATGCACAAGTATTGCTACAGTATCGGGGGGCAACACACACACACAAAGGACTTGTAATCCCGCGGCCCCGTCGTCGTTGATGAGTTTCCCACAGCGCGGCCGCAGACCGCTTGCCGCCGTGCTCCCGCGCGCCCTACTTGCTGTGCTGTATGCATGCCCGTTTTGCACCGACGCGCACCGACGCACAGGCAATGGAGAGGAGAGCAGCGCGGAGGGGTGGACGAGGCGGCGCGGCGCGGTGCCGTACAGTGAGGCGGTGCCGGGATGCTGCGGCTTGCTGTTGTATCGGCCGCGGTGTTTGGGTCCCACGGTGCTCCTGGTAGACGAGCGCAGCGCGAGAGGAAGTAGAGGGAGGAAACGGCGGAGGAGAGAAGCGGCGCTGAAGCGTTTTTCGGGGGGGAAGCTACGCTCCATCGTGATGGTGATGATGTTGATGATGGCGGTGCCGAAGACAATGGTCGCCGGCGGGGGCGGGGCGGGACGACGGCGACGGCGGGGGTCGAGTTTTCCCCAGAGTGTCCCGCTATGCCGCGGCCGGCGGCGACGGCGGCGGCGGCCGACGCCGGCCGTCGGGGGAGTGCGCGAGCGCAGTGCGCTACGCGTGTTTTGTCGTTGGAGTGCGCCGCTGCGCCGCGGCGGTTGGGGTGGGCGGAGGGGAGGCGGAGGGTGGAATGCGGAGGCCGTGGGGTGCGTGTTTGCCGTCGTGCGGTCGGTTCCCACACATCCGCGGACGCCGCCGTCGGTCCGCGGGACGCCGCCGTCGCTGACGAACGACGACGGCGGCCTTGTTTAGTCGGCCGGCGGCGGCGCGGCGCCCTCCCCCGCCGCCGGGCCATCACCAAGGCCTCGTCGCTGCAGCATGCGCGTCCGTGTTGTTGTAGGGCGCGCAGGAGGACAGGCGTCGTCGCCGAACAAACAGCGAACCCTTTTCTCGCGGTCCGCGGCGGCTAGTGCCTCCTCGTCGTGCTGCGCTCCGCGCTGCCCCCGCGGCGGGCCGGACAGCACCCTGCGGGCCCCGCCCGCCCCGCCCGCAGCGCCACGCAGGGCAGGGCACGCAGCGGGAGCGATTTTGATTTCCGGCCATGGCGTCCTCTGGTCTGTGCCGTCTGCCGCTGCGGAGCGCGCCCGGGAAAATATGACCCTCCGACGCAGAGGGAGTGAGAGGGATGATGCCTTTCTCCTCGGCTTAGAGGGCTGCCTCTCCCCTCCCTCCCTCCCTCCTCTCCTCCCCCGGGCCGGAGGCAGTCCGGTCCGACGGCCCGCGCTCGCTTCGGCCTGACCGCCCACGCATGAAGCTCCAGCGCGACATGGCCAATCATTAGGCTGCCAAGAGAGAGACGGCTACAGTCAGGAGAGAGAGAGAGAGAGAGAGAGAGAGAGAGAGAGAGAGAGCTATGACGCAATCGAATCAGAGCCGATAATTAAGAGAGCAGCCCTGACTGGCGGTGGAGCGCGTGCGTGTGTGTGTAGTAAGTGGGGAGCCCAGGGTGTGTGTGAGAGAGAGAAAAAAAGAGAGTGAGAGAGAGAAAAAAAGAGAGAGAGAGAGAGAGAGAGAGAGAGAGAGATTTAGACGTGAATTCGCGGCGTTGCCTTCAAGTGTAATCGGCCCGCATGAACTGGCTGGGCAGGTGGCGGAGATGGAGTTGCTAGACGGCTAGGCCAGAATCCTCCTCAGGGACGACCTGAGCTGGCACCCGACATCTGCCTCGGAAGGCGGGAGGGGGAGGGGGGAGGGGGGAGCTGCAGACCCAGCAGACGTACGGGTGCGCCGCACACGCCCCCCCGCCCCCGCCCCCGCCCGCCCCCGCCCCCGCCTGCCGCCGCTGGGATTACTTCAGTCCGAAACTGATCACTGCCGGCACTTGACCGATTTCCGTCCGAGATTGCGAGATCACAGCGAAGCGGAGGTCGGGCCACCACCGCAACAATTTTCGCCATTTTCCCCTCATCGGGATATTCTTTTTTTTTTTTTTAATTTCTAGGGGGTGGGGGAGACAGTATTTGCACGACTGGTTTGTCGTGGGAAGAGAAGCAGAAGCCCTGAACCTACCTGCATCCAGGACGCTGCGTGCGTACTACATGGGGTGGGTAGCGGTAGAGAGAGCGTCAGCGGCGGCGCGGGGGTGGAGGCGCGCGGACACACACACACACACACACACACACACACGGTTCCCACGAAAGGAGAGTAATTAATCTTATTTACACCGGAGCAATACCCTCTCGCTTTAATCGAATTGACAGCAGGTCACCGATGTCCCCCGCCGTCGCCGCCGCTGCCGCCGCCGCCGCCCCCTTCGCCCGCGAGCTCCACATACTGAGGGGTGGTACGGTACGGTGTGGTGCACGGTTATTAGGTGCGGGTTCATCGGTCACATTTCTTTTTTTTTTCTTATTTATTTTATGAACGGACGGCCCCTTGTTCCCGCGGCGGGGGTGTACACGTACACGGTGCGGGGCGGGGGGGGGGGGGTGTTTCAGAGCGGTGCTTCCGGTGCGCGGGCAGGCCGCAGCAGGCCGCACGCAGCCCACCCCTCCCCTCCCCTCCCCTAATAATCTGTCAGTACGTCCGCCGGGCGCGCTGCATCTGCTTCCTGCGAAAGTCCGATAAAGTCCGCGGGATGACCGTACGAGTGGCCGAGGGAACGCAGTGGACATGTCGCATTGTTCATGGTCAGAATATACTTTTTAGTAGATGATCCCTCTAACCAGCACTACTATTGTTGTTTGCACTCGTATTTGCAGAGGCTCGTGGCGCAGTTGTGACGGTGAGGGACCTGCGGCGGCGGCGGCGGCGGCGGCGGCGGCGGCGGCGGCGGCGGCGGCGGCGGCGGCGGCGGCGGCGGCGGCGGCGGCGGCGGCGGCGGCGGCGGCGGCGGCGGCGGCGGCGGCGGCGGCGGCGGCGGCGGCGGCGGCGGCGGCGGCGGCGGCGTCACCCGGTCTGACCGATACTCAGCAGGGGACGTGCGGGGCGCCCGACGCACCCCGTCCCGCCCGGTGCAGGCAGGCGGTGGAGGGGCAGCACCCCCACGGCACGGGCCACTTGTCGGCAGTCGCAGATAAGACCAGCACTGCTGCTGTTTGCTCGGTCACCTGCTGCAATGCCGGCCGGCCGGGTGGAGCGCCGCAGGCAGGTTACCGCCGCTATCAGGCGTCGAACCGGGCGAGGGGGGCCGACGGGGGTGCGGGGTCGCCGATCAGAGGGCACCTGGCCGAAGGACGCGACAGCGGTGGACACACGGATCGTTTTTTCGTTCTTTTTATTTTGAACGTTTTTGACAACCAAACACTTGAGCTTAACCACCCTCTAACCTAAAAGATGGAAACACGCCACGAAAACAAAAAGAAAAACGCTTCGCAGCAATCTTGCCCGGATGGCCGCCGCTGGACAGCGCTACGCAGGGTAACAACAACAACAACAACAAGAGACGGCCGGGGAGCACGCCGCTGATAAGGACGACTCGACACGCCGCACGTGCGGCGGGCCGGCGGTGCAGCGTGGCGCATCGCGCGGCCGCGGGCACACACCTGCCCGCCCCCACCGCCGCCCCCGCCGCGGACACCGACCCGGCCTCGGCGCACCGCGCGGAGGGCCGAGGCCGAGGACCGCGACGAGGCGAGGCGCGGCTCACCCCGGAGTATTACACTCGCGGGGTGGGTGTGGGCCATTAGCATGACGCGACACATTTCACGCTTCGGTTCGGCCGTTCGGTCGTGCCGCACCCCGCTGCCGGGGACGCCGCCGCGGCGCTGCAGCTCCAGTAGCAACCCCTCGCCTGCAGCGCAGCGCGCGCAGCGGGTGGCGGCCGGGCCCCGCGGCTCAGCCCGGAGGCTCGCATCTGTCTTTCACCGATACACCCCCGGCGCCGTGCCGCGCCGCCCCGCCCTCATCAATACGTTCCCGGTACACTGACCGGTGTGTGGCCGTGCCACTCCGACCGTGGCAGCGTCGTTTTGTGACGAGTTTTTGTGACTCATGGCCCTCGAGTCGTTACACTGACACCCGACCACACCGAGGGGTGGTTCACTGGTGTGGTAGTACCCTGTACCGTGTAGTACCTAGTGCGCGTTCCCTATGTACATCGCCGAGTGAACCAACCCTTGGTCCAGACTTTAAAAAAAAATATTGAAAAACATTCACACATACACACGCGTGTCAGTTTTCAATTATTATTTTTAAGACACTGAACACCGGCTTTCAGAGCCCCCTCGCAGCAGCCGCGACTGCGACCGCGACCTCACCCAACCGGCAGCAGGGACCCCCTAACATTTCCGGCGCCGGACCGGGTTTGCGCGGCGCGCACGGAATCCCCTTTAAAATGTACACGTATCGCGCGGGAGACGCGAAAGAAGTATTGTGGACTGGGCGGCGCGGCTCGCGGCTGCACGGCCGGGCCGGCGCCGAGTCCATTACGACTGTGTGCACAAAGGCCGCGGAGGGAGCCAACAGGTCCACGTTAATCCCTTTGGGCCGGCCTGCGCCCGGCCTGCGTCCGCCGCGCCGCACCCCTCCGGGGCCCCCGCGTCGGCATGCCCGTGCTCCCTCACGTGTCGCGGGGCACTGAGTGTAAAAATTCAAGTAAGAACGTTATCGCGATGTCGGCTCGGCCGGGCTGGCTGGGGTCGCCGCCGCCCTCGGCCCGCGCGCCCCGGGGACCGTCCCCGAAATAGGTGACGGGCGGGCCGCGAGCTCGGGGTCGGTGCGCGGCGCGTCGCGTCCTGCCGCTCTACGGACGGCCCCCGCGGCCCCCGCGGCCACCCTGCATTTCTTAAAGACTTCCCCAATTCCATAAGGCGAGGGGCAGCCGCGCGGCCACGCCCGCGTGATTACTTTGTCGCTCAGTAAGTATCGCCCGCCTCATGGCACGCCTCATGGCACGCCTGCCTGACTGCATGAGCTTTGGCCGGCGTTACGACGTCGTCATGAGAGCGGGGCGCACGGCTGCCACGGCCCCGCTCATGGCCTGCGATACTCTCATCAGGTGCAGCCGGCTCCCCGCTCGCGACATGAACGGGGTATTTTAATGCCATTGCGACCCCCTTCGCGGCGGCGCGGTTACTGCGGAGCTGCTGAGATATCGCGGCTGCGGCAGTGTCGCCGAAAGAGTTTTTGAGAACGGTGGTGGCGGCGGGTGGCGCGGCGACTCGTGCGGCAGGCAGGCAGGACGACGGGGGGATATCTCCGCAGCAAACGGAAGCTCTGCGCCCGGCCATCACATCGGAAAGCAAGCACTCCGGGGGCTCGGAAGAGGACGGCTGAGTGGCCCGGTCTCCGGCCGGGGTCTGCCGGGGGCGGGTGGCCGGGGGCGGCCGCGAGGGCACAGCAGGGCACAGCCACTACCTTGGGCGCCCGCCCTCTCTTGTTTGCCCAAGCCGGACCACTGCAGTGTAGTGTATATATTGGCCGTCCATTATGGTGTCCGATATCTAACATACCCGTGCCGTACACCCACCGGCAGGGCGGCGCGGCCCGCTGCCGGGGCCGTCACGGGGCGGCCGCCAAATTGAAAGAAGCGATGATGGTGAGGGCGAGGCGAGCTGGAAAAGCCCGCGGTATTGATTTATTCGCCGACCGATACGCGCGGAATAGACATTATCACAGAATAGGCATTTCCAACCAGGCCGAAGAGCGGAAGGAATACTTTCCAATGCGGAATGTACAGCGTCGCGAAAGGTATTATTCCCCGTGCGATTTCTCATACCACTCGTTTCCGCCCCGGGAGTATTGATGTTCTGCCACTTCCGTTCTCGATCGTCCCGGTCGAAAAGGTCTATTCGGTGCGACTAAGAGGTTCGGACACTATTCGCAGCAGAACCTGCCGGCGCAGTGCACATATGGGCGGGCGGGTGACAAACACACACCACTACAGTATGCAGAGTGAGTGAGTGCCTCTGAGCATGCGGGCGCTGCGTGCATGCCGGCAGAGCTCCGTGCCCGCCGCATGTCGCGGCTCTGGCCGCGGGCGGGCCGCGCCGCGGGCTTCGAGAGCCGCCCCGCCACCATGCCAGCCCATTTGGCCGCTTTTTCGGGTCGGTCGGGGCCGCAGGAGGCGTGTCGGCACACACCGCCGAGTGTCGCTGCTCTCTCACCTTGATTGCCCTTTATGGTGAGCAGCGCCCGCATGAATGCCCCCGCGGTACGCAGCGCTCCGCACACACATGTGTGAGTGTGTGTGTGTGTCGCATGTGTCGCCCTCCTCCTCTCTCATGTGTGTGCGTGCGCGCGCGGCAAAGAAAACCACACCTCTCGAAGCGCCCCTGCCGTGCGATTTCCTCGTTCCCGTATACCCCCGCATACTGCATGAGCAGCCGAACGAATGTTGACGCCGCCGCCGCCGTCTCGGTATCAGAGTGGTGCCGGCGTGTGTCCCGGCCGGCGTCAGTGGCCTTGGCAATGGACAGACCGGGTACCACCGGGTACCCGCAGGGCCGCCGGGGCGGGGCCGGGGCAGAGTCACGCGCCGGACACGCGCCCCGGCGATAGCGGCGCAATCATCTGGCCACCGCCGTCCTCAGGCCGTCGGTGAGCCTCTCTGTCTGTGAGCACGGCGCCTGGCGGGCAGGCAGCCCCGGCCTCGGCGTGCACGCGTGTCGCGCGGGCTGGCCCGCCCTGACAGGCGTCCGCCCGCCCGCGCCTGCGGCTGCGATGTAGGCGGCTCGGAAGACGTTGCCGGCGGCCCGCTCTCGAGTCACGCACCAGCAACAAGTACGCCCTCGCCGCGGAGCGGCCAGCTGTCCCGTGCGGTCCCGCGGCCCCACAGCCCCCGAGGGCGCTGCCCCGGGCCCGCCGGCTGCGCGCTGCGCACAGAGTACGCACCTGGTATTCGCAGGTCGTTACCGTGCCCATAAGTCCCGCAGCTCGGCACAGGCCGGCGCCCCCCGACCGGCGGTGAGGCCGCCTGTAATGAGCCTCGGCATTCACACCGGGCAGCGCGTCGAGCAGAACGATTTCACCCCTGGCGTCGTCGGCGGCGGGATGTATGGACGGATGGGGTTAATGATGCGAGGCCCGGCGTCTCCATCGCCATGTGGCGAACCGCATTGGCATGCGTGGGCATTGTCCTTGTGCACACACGGGTGAAGCACGTCTGGTCCGGAGCCCAAGGCGCCGTGGGAGAGCCACGGAGCGGAACGCCGCGCCGCCGGGGCCAGCAGCCGGGACGTGCCGACGACGCCGCCGGGGCGAGGAAGGGAAGGGGTGAACCCCACGGGCAGCCACCCGGGTCACCACACTCTCCCCGTCAACATGAACGGGAACGGGCAGTCGATCCGCCTATCCTCGGGGCCTCGGCTGCCTTGGTGCCCCCACTGCAGCACCCTCACGGCCCCGCGACGCATTTCTCATCCCGCACGGCCACCTGCCGCGCTGCCCCGCGCGGCTCCCCTCCCCGCTTTGCATGTATCGAAGTGCGTTCACCAGCGGCTAATGACACTGCGCGTTGCGTCGCGCCGCGCTGCAAGTGCTGCAAGTGCTGCGGGTACTCGCGGGACAAAAGGGCCGCGGCCGGCGCGCACAAGTGCACCGCCGCCTCCCTCTATCTCCCCCTCGGCCTGCTCCGCCGGCTTCCCTGCTCGGCCCGCCGCGGCCGGCCGCGACCGCATGCGGGGTGTTGTGTGTTGTCGGCGGGCTCCGCGCGCTCGCCAGTCATGTCCGCAGTGTTTACCGAGCGCATTCATGTGCGATCTCCGGCCGCGATCGAAACCTCAGCGCGGCTAACCAGGACCAGAGGCAGACCGGCGGCGCAGCGCGGTGCGGAGCGATCGGGAGGGCGATAACTTTCCGTCCCACGGCGTCGTCATCGGTCCGGCCTGGAGCCTGGAGAGCGGCGCGGCGCTGTGCGCGCCGTGCGGCCCCCGCGGCCCCGCCCCGCCCCGCCCCGCGCCGCCAAAGGTGCGCGATAAAAAGCGGGAGTAAATCAGATGCAAACGAGCGCGGGGCTCTGTGCCCGTGTCACCGCGGGCGGCCCGGGGCGGAAACGTAAAAATGAAGCAATGCCTGGTGGGCAACGCCGCGTATCTTGTTGCTGCTTTTCCGTTCCATTTCACCTCGCTGCCGATAGCGAGCGGCTGTGGGAGCCGCGGACGGAACGGTGCAGCCGACAGGCGGGCGGGGGGTAAAAAGAATGCAAAAGGGAGTCGCGGGTATAACAAGGTCCCGCTGTCTCCCCGCCCGCCGCCGCCTGCACAGGGGCTACGTCGCAAACAGCGGTGCTCTCCCCCCGGAAGCGGGAGTGGCCGCGAGGCGGTGGGAGCCTGGCGAGGGGCCTGGATGTCCACGTCCAGCGCAGCCACAGCAGCAGAGGTCCTCTCCTCTCCCGGAAGGGTGCGTCGCGAGCGGAGAGCTCCTCGCATTATCTTGGCCGCGATTCTCAGGGTGCTCCAGACAGTGTCGCCTCGGCGGTATTGTGCGCGCCGACTATCCTCATACTCGCGCGCACCTTCTCCTCTCTCTCTCTCTCTCTCTCTCTCTCTCTCTCTCTCGCAGTCTCGTCCTGCAGTCGCTTCCTTTCACCGGCTCGAGGAGCCATTGTCCCGCGCGCCGCTCACCGCTCCTCCACCCGAGAGCGCAGCGGCACCGCGGCATCCCCCGGGCCGGCCGCTCACAGCGCCCTCTGCCCCGACCCGACGGGTTACTCACTGTCGATGTTAGTGTGCACTCGGATGTTGGAGAGTAGTCTGAATATTTGTGAACGCCATGAGAAATAAATATGAATTTAAATACCGCCGGCAAGCACACTGTATGTTCCTATGACCACCGCCGAACAGCCCCCGCTTCGAGGTTCACAACAGTTCGTCACGGCCGAGGAGATATAAAACGTCGGAAACGGTCGGAGATGGAGGCGCCACCCGTTGTGTGTCGTCATAAATTTGTTTCGGCGGCGTACACCGACCGACCGGCTGGAGGAGGCGTCTTGGCCTCGGACGCTTATTCCGAGAGACGCCCGATGGGAATTCCAATTACACACAATAAAATTAAGCTGTTAATTAGTGTTGAAATGCAGAAATGGTCTCGAGGCGGGAGGAGCAGGGCGCGCGGCCGTCCGGCGCGGCCAGCGTCCTCTCAGACTAACAAGGCGGTTCATCAAGCCCCGCCGCCCGGATGATTACACCTAGAATCACGCTGCTTACTCGTCACAGCCGCGGCCAGCCGGGGAGAGCGGCACACACAAATTACTCCCACCAAGATGCGCGAACGGGGGCGGGAAAGAAACGCGCGAAAGAACCGCTGCTCCAGCCGGCCCGGGGCCCAGGCGGTGCGGGGGCGCGGCGGGGCCGAGCTCGCTGCAGGTTAGAGCTAATTACCGCGGGTACGGAAAAAACGCGAGCACAAGCCGCGGGGTTCGAGTCCGCGGCCGTCGCGTCCCGCGGAGGTAATGGTCTCTGGCGGTGACGCGTCGCGGCCTCGGCGGGGGCCTCGGTGGGGTCTGCGAAACTAATTGGCGTCTCGGGGACGCGGCGGCGGCGGCGTTCCTGGAGGATGAGGAGAGAAGGGGGCGGCGACTTGAAAGCGGCGCGAGATTGATGCTGGAATTCGGCGGCGGCGGCGGCGTGTTCCGAGTGACATCCTTTCCTCCTCATTACGGGGGCAACACTGGAGAAATGTCTCCAGGGCGGTGTGGCGCCGCGTGGCGCCTGCGGGGGTGGCGCCGGGGGGTGGCGCCGGGGGGCTGCGCCTCGGCTGTCACTCGCACCGCGGCGACGACAACCCTTTGTGGACCGCGGGCCGCAGACTGCAGGGCGGGCTGGCCGCGGCTGCACGGCCCGCCCGCTAACGACTGCAGCTCGGTAATCACCCGGCCGAGCTCGGGGCGTCGCTGTCACCCGCACGGCACACAGGCCGGCGCGGCGGCAGGCGAGGACCGCGAGGACCGAGAGTCCCGGAGGAAGGACCCGCGGAGATGGACGCCGACACCACCCACCCCGCCGAGCGGCACTCGAACCCGCCGTGTGTCGCCCAAGCTCTACAACAGTATGACTGCACACGCGGGTTCGAATACCGCCCCTGCCGTGTCCGCTGTACCCGCGGCGGGCCCCCGGGCCGTGACGACCCCGGCTGCGGTGGTGGTTGCGGCTATCGCCCGCCCGGGATCTCCCGACGACGACGACGTGTACGTGTACATGTCCGCCGTGTGTCTGCGGTCGGTCGCGTTTTTCGGCCTCTCCGTTGATCACCTCGTTGTGTGCGGCGCTTGTTCTGTCGATTTTATCCCGCCCGTTTGTGTGCGTGTGTGTGTGTGTGTGTGTGTCGTCGGGCGGCGCCGTGCCGGGAGAGGGTCTGATTGACCGGCTGGACACTGGCGTCGATAACCTGGAGCCGGTGACCCGGAGGGACCCGTAGGGACCCGGAGGGACCCGTAGGGAGCCGCGGGGCCCGGCGGGGACGGAGTGTCCGGGGGTGGCCGAGGGCGGCAGGGGGCGGCCGGGGGCGGCCGGGGACGAGTCCGTAACGGCACCGCGCGAGGCTACATTCGGCCACCTGAGCGTCACTCCGCCCTAACAACGTCTGATAGAGAGCAAATACCGTGAACATGTCCCGATCGTAAAACTGTGCGTGTGAGTGTGCGCCGCGCCCGCCCCGAGCCGCCATGTTAATTGCCCGAAATGTTTGGCTTTGCCAGGACAAACACCGCGCGGGCCGGGCCGGGCGCGACGAGCTCAGCTGGCCGCTGCGCGCGCGGGCTTTTTCAAACTATGTGACCGCCTGTTCCGTGTCGCAGGGAGCCAACCGTCCCGCCCGAATAACCCTTCCGTGCCCCAGCATCGTTACACGTTTATTGGTTACACCGGGACGACTAGTGTCGCTTGAGTTTTCGGGGAGTTTCACCGCCGTCGCCTCCCCCCTTATTGCATTTGATGATCACCTGTTTTGTTGTGGTTGTTGTTTTTTTTTCGATTATTTTTTTTTATCTTGTTGTGAACACGACAGCACAGCGGTGCACGCGGTGCTGGAGTGGCCGAAGCCGAAGCCTCTGGAGGCCGAAGCCGTTCTCTCGCCGCGTGCGAAAGCAGCGCCCGACGGGGTTCTGCGCCCCGCCTGGACGCTCGGGGGCCTTCCGCCACGGCCGGAGTGCAGCCGCCGCTTTCCTATTCGCGGAGAAAATGGGAGGGAAATGTCGCTGAAACAAGGTTACGAGCCAATAGCGACGGCGAGATGGAGTTTTGGCGGGCTCGGCTTGAGCGCGACCGCCGCGGCCGGCGTCCCCGCAGGAGCCGCAGGAGCCGCAGGCCGGAGACTGGCGACCCTCGCTGCGGCCGAGAAATCCTCCTGTGAACACGTTTTGTGAAGTCCCATTATATAGACTTTACAAGACAAGACACGAGTCACAGAAATGTACACCGTAATCTACGTATTCTAACCGCACTTCCAGATCAGCATTTTACGGGCTGTCATTTGACCAAAACCGACCACAAGAGTTCAATTTTTTTTTTAAAAAAAAAAAATTGGGTCGCCGTCAAGTTTTGGTCGAGGGATTCCGCCCTCGGGCATGGGCTTCCATGGGTAATCCTGTGGGTCCCGTCGGGGCGCGTCAGATTTATAGCGGACTCAGATTGTCTTCAAGTGAGCGGGAGATAACTGTGTCCGCGGCGCTATCTGAATTACTATTTGGTTTCCTGTTGTCGCGTTCATGAAGAGGTTCACCATACACTCCCCACCCATCCCCCCGCCCCCGGCCCGCACCCCGCCCTCCCCCGCACGCCGCAGACCGCCGCCGCATCCGAAGGGGAAATGGTGAATAAAATAGCGTGACAAAGATCAACAACGCACGCCTCGATTGGGAGAGAAAATAATAAAAAAAGGGGGAAAAGAAAAAAATGCAGCAGTGAAAATAATAATAAAGGCCCCACCCTCTCCCCGCCGAGCATCCTCTTATTTTTAGATTCGATTGAAAAGCCGAGATGAAAATGGAAATATGGGGTAAATAGGGTGGTGGTTGCGAGGGTGGCCGGCCGGGCCCGGCAGTATAAATGGCCGTAGAGCGGGGCTGTTGCCGACCTAAACGGAGTGGCACGCGGCAGGAGAGAGAGAGTAAGAGAGAGTAAGAGAGAGAGAGAGAGAGAGAGAGAGAGAGAGAGAGAGAGAGAGAGAGTCAGATCAGTAAGTCTGGTAAGCAACCCATACAACTGCCCGAAGGCGCCTCCTAGGACAGGCTGGAGCACCCGTCTGGTTCTCATGGAGTGCGCGCTCGACGTAGGGACCTACGACGGCACCCGGCGCCCCCCAATGTCCCCCCTCCCCACTTACGTGCCCCCCCCCCCCCCCCCCATGTCCATGGACTGGAGGGAGCCTCTTACAACACAATTTGCACATTAAGATGCAAATGTGCGGCCGGTCGTGTGCGGGTCCCCGTGCCGCGGGCCGCCGTGTTCCGATGCCGATGGCGCCTTGCGTGCGTGTAGTGGTCGCGCCGCCGCCGCCGCCGCGTCCGGGGGGTACAGCAGCGGCGGCGGCGGCGGCGGCAAGGGGCGGGAGTCGACGCGGGACTCCCAAGGAGGTTATACACTCGAGCCGAACCTCCATTTCCTGCCGCCGGACGGTGCTGGCACGGGGCGGCAGGGTGTGTGTGTGTGTGTGTGTGTGTGTGTGTGCATGGGAAGGCGGCGCGGTGCCGGGGGCGGAGGCGAAGGAGAGCGCACGGCGGCGGCGGCGGCGTGTGACCTGGATTCTTGCGCGGCTAGCCCCCGCCGCCCCCGCCTCGCCGCCCCCGCCGGAGGATGTGGAGGAGCCGGGCTCGAGTCGCTCCGCTCCGCTCATCTATCAACGTTCACCGCGTCGTGGGGGCGCCGCCGGCGGAGGTCACGGCGCGGGGCGCCCGGGGAGCGGAGCCCCCTTTGGCTGCAGCGCGGGGCCCCGCCCGACCCGCTGCCACCGCCACTGCCGGGCCGCTGCTCCAGTTCGCGCTCCCACCCGACCGCCGCGGACGCCGCCGGGGGGGGCGGGGGGGGGGCGCCGCCAGTTGCGCCAGAGAGCGCTGCCGAGATGGAGGGAGGAAAACGGGGGGGGGGGGGGGGCAGGGACTGTCGCGAGGAGGCAGGCAGGCGCCGCGCCGCCGGGGCTGATTTCATTTGCGACCTATTCATGCAGGAGCCGGCGTGAAACACAGAAACCGAGAGATGGCAGGGGGGAGGGGGGGGCATGCCGCGCTGTCATCGCCTCCGTGTCGCGGCTCCACCGGCACTGTGCGGAAGTAAAGGGGGAATTTGGCCACAACCGCCGCGGGGAATGCTGCTGCTGGTGCGTGTGTGTGTGTGTGTCCACCGCGATGGATGCCGTTACGTGGTTCCTGGAAAGTGGCTTATACGACACGACGGCCACGGCTATGGCGGCCGCGCCGAGATTGGTATCGGCCTGTCGCCCGGCCGGCCGAGCGCTGCAGGCACGCCGGACTCACACAGCCTGCCGGGCTCAGCCGGGCCGCGGCGGCGCAGCCCCCCGCGCATGCTAAGCAGCATATCGATGCGCGCCAACCCTTAAATTAAAATGTAATTTAGAATTAGATTAATTCGATTTGGAAAAGGGCACGCCCGACCCGCCCTTATCGGTGGCAGTGATTTAAATAATGGGCCGGAACACGTGTACAGTGGGGGTGAGGGGGTCGGGGGGTCCCCCCGGCTGCGAGCGCATAACAGGCCGGGGCCCTTCGCTCATTCCGTGTCACACCGCCGCCGCCGCCGTAGCCGCCGCCGTACAGCGACATGCGCGACGTGTGAGGGGGCGGGGCCCGGCGGGGCCCCGGGGGGACCCGCGGTGGGACGGTACAATTATGCGTTATGAACGGCCGGGCAGTTTCTCGCGGCGCGGCGCTGCTGTCGCCCAGATAGCAGCAGCATGCGCCGCGGCCCTTGCCTGGTCACACACACACACAATTTTTTTTTAAATGAAGAAAACGTGTTTTGGTGTCGTTGGTCCTGCTGCATTATGCACTTTACCCACATCACACTTTTTTATTACGCTGTTTTGCTTTTTAGTTAAATTTTAGTTTTGCTCAAAATTTTAATTTTTTAATTTTAGTATTTAAAAAAAATTGAGTTTTGTTATTTTAAAATTAAAAAATTTTGATTTTTATTTTTTGAAAATGAGCAATGCGAGGAGGATATATTTGGTAAGGTTGAGCAGGCAGCGGCACGGACATCGCACTACACAGTACAGTACCGTGCGGCATACGCGGCGGGTCCTGAGAAGGGTGGCGGGCGGGGGTGGTGGCCTTCCGCGGCGGGCCTCCCCCAGCCAGCCGGGCAGCCAGCCAGCCAGCCAGCCAGCCAGCCGGCGGGGCGCTCCATGCCACTGGTTGGCCGCGGCGTCACGCAACAGGCGGAAACGGAAATAGATTCGTTTTGTTTGGGAATGGTGATTGCCCCCGTCGGCCCTCCCGGCCTTCCCCAGCAGGCCCTCCTTGGGCATGACCGCGCCGCGACCGCCTCGCCTCGCCGCACGGACCGCGACACTTTTATACTCGCCCCGCCGAATGCTCCGGCTGCGGGTTGGCTCCACTCTGCGCTGCTCCGCTCTATGACTGCCCATGCTAACAGGGCGGCGGATGGAAGCGAATGGAAATGAGGCTAGCCGCAGCGAGGTGAGGTGAGGTGTGTCATAAATGTCTCGCGACGCCGATCTCTCATAACTCCAACCCGTTACATTATTGCGCGGTCCCCGAGCGCGCGCGACTGAAAAGTTAGTGCCTTATCCGTCACACGTTTTGCACTCTTGAATTCACATGAGGAAAATGTATACCGCCCCCCCCCCCCTCTCTCTCTCTCTCTCTCTCTCTCTCTCTCTCTCTCTCTCTCTCTCTCTCTCTTAAAACCTCGGGGGCAAGTTTGTCCCTTGGCGTATGCGGCCCCCCGCGGCGACGACGTCACACAAACGCCGCCGCAGTCGCCCCTCTGACTCACTCCCCCCCGAGCGGACTTGTGTGATTCAGCCTGGGCGGCCCGCCACGGCCCGCCATTCCTTGACGCGGCCACACACACTCAAACACACACGGCTCACCGCAGACCTCACTGCAGAAATGCGCGTGAAAAGCCCGTGTCGTGGCCTCGCGTGGCGCCGCTGCCGGTCTGAGCTGCGCGCCCTTACCGCCGCCGCGCGTTGTTTAGATTTTTCATACGATCGCGACAATGTTGCGGCTCGGCGCCCTGCCGGGAGCCGATGTCCTGTCTCTGTCGCACTAGTGCGGAGTGCTTCGTGAGAGAAAAAGAGAAGAGAGAGAGAGAGTTGGCGGTGTTTGGAGTCGCGTAGCAGTGCCGCCAAGGCGCGGGCAGAGTGGGGAGGACCCCGCGGCCCCACCGGGGTCACTTGCCAGGCGTAGCGGCGGTGAAGGGCGCCGGGCTGCAGGGCGGCAGGGCGGCAGGGCCATGCCGACGGGGCAAAGGGCCGCGGATAAGGGGCGGGGGAGTGGCGGCGGCGGCGCGGCGGCGACCCTTATCAGATGCCAGGGTGTGTACGTGGACGTGTTTATGTGCTGAAACTCGTAACAAACTGCTAACTTTTCCACCCCCGGCCGTACGTATTAAGCATGGCCGCACGGCGGTCTGCGGCCCCGCGGCCCCGCGGCGGCTCCGACCGGGCCGATGTAAAGGGCGAGTGTCGGGCCGGGCCGAAAGCCCTGGACAAACAGCCCACAACAAACACGTCGGCCGTGACCGCTCCGTGCCGTGCCGGCGCCGCGCTCGGGCCGCGGCTCGCCTCTCCGCGGACTCGAACCGCCGCCGCCACCGCCGCCGCCGAGAAACCACAGCGTCGGAAACTTGGCGGAGAAGTCCTGTCCACTCGCGCCGCTGGCGCTGCTGGCGCTGCTGGGGGTCCCGCGGCCGCGGGTCCACCACCCGCGACCCCCCGCGAGGGATGAGTCACGGAGCCAGGTGTGCCGCCCGGTATGTCCCCCACCCCCTCACCCTCCCCTCCGCATGTCACTCCCACCCCATGACCACTCCCCAGTACACATACGCGCCCCGAGTACCCGCGCGGGCGGGGCGAGGCGAGGGGAGGAGGAGAATAAATGGCAGGAATGGGTCCAACCTCGTCGTCCCCGCTACACCGCCGTCGGTGTTGTCAGAAGTTGGGTTTAAAAGTGATGCGCTAAAATAATTCTTTATTGCGAAAATTTATTGTTGCTATACGACGTCCTCGGCCAAGTCATTTTTTTCTTCAAAATCTGGAACAGAAAAAAAAACTTTTTTAATAATCAAATCTGCTGTTTGGACGGACCCCTGCAGGCATGGCATCCTGGAAAAGCAAATATACCGGATGGGTCTTCAAAATTCAAATTTCAAAAACAAAAAAGAAAATTCACAAAGAAAGTTTTGGTGATGTAAGTGGCACTCGAGACGCACGCACTGTAAATGCCGCAGTGGCCCCCGGCTGCAGCGACCGGTGCTGGCCGGGCAGGTGTGTCCGCGCCGCCGTGCCGTGCCGTGCCCGCCCGCGGCGTCGGCGGGAAATCATATGAGGGTGAGCGGCGGGGGCGGCACACAGCGCACACACAGCGCACACACAGTGCACACACTCTGCTGCGCTAGCGCGCGGGCCGCGGCTGCCGCGGCGCGGGTCGCCACCGCTGGCTGCGCTGGCGGAGGGCAGGTGCTCGCCGAGCGCGCGGTGCGTACCACACACCACAGCCCACGCCGTGATAGAGGAGGGTGGCTTGGCGCGCTCTGCTCGGGTGTGCACGACGCAGGGGGGACCGCGCCGAAACTCGGACCGAGAAAGTGCGAGTTCGCCTTGCGGCAGCGCGCGGCGCTGGCCGCGGCCGCACCCCGCACCACCGCGTGGCGCACACTTATTTTTACATCCGATGAGTCGAGTCGCGGCCGCGCAGTGCCGCGCTCTGTTCTGTTTGTGGACACGCCCTGCGACGCGGAAACGCGTTGCGCTGCGGTCAGGTCACCGCGGTCGCGCACCGTCGTCGCCCTAGCGGCCCCGAGCGGCCCCCACCCTCCCCCGTGTGTCACGTTCCTGAAAATAATCCTTTTCCCTTCGGACCTTCTCCTCCGCCCTGCCGTCGCCCTGTCCTGGCGGCGGCGCCGAAAGCCCGCGCAACAGCGCGCCGGAGGGACGGCAGCTCGTCGCTTTGTTCCGGGGCTCCGGAGACGGCAATTTCTCATCCCGTTTCTCGTTTCAGCCCACCGGCTCTGGCGCTGCGCCGCGCACCCTCCGCTCTGCCTCGCTCCCGGTCGGTGGCGGGTCGGGGGCTGATTGGGGAGAGATCCGCACCGCGTCGAGACGTCTTCCTTGTGGCGCTCTGAGGTGCGCGGCTGTAGGGGAGGGAGGGAGGGAGGGAGGGAGGGAGGGAGGGAGGGAGGGAGGGAGGGAGGGAGGGAGGGAGGGAGGGAGGGAGGGAGGGAGGGAGGGGCGCCTTGAGGTAGGCGCAGCGAGGTAGGGGCCGCGAGGGGCGAGTCGCAGAGCACACCGCAGGGGGTCCTGTCAGACTCGCAGCGGGTTGCGTGCGAAACGCGGCGTAGGGGCGCCGATCAGAGAGAGAGAGGGGGGGAGGGAGAGAGAGAGAGAGCCTCGGAGACAGCGGCAGTGTACGGCGCTGTGCACCACAGCGCCGGAACTCTACTTACGTGTGTTAATTCTATCCGAGCCGACTGCACACAACTTAATTCCGAGACTTAGGTGGCCCTGACGGGGGGTCCCCCTGCCCCTGGGGGGCCCCGGCTGGCTGCGTGGCTGGCTGCACGGCTCGCGGCATGGCTGGCTGGCTGCATGCCGGGCGGGCAGCTGACCGCATAGCACACGACGGCGTGCACGCCGATAGCGCATGTCGACGGTCTTTTGTGGCGGGGAAATGCATAGCGGGTGCCGGCGCCGGGGCCGCCGGGGCCGCCGGGGCACCAAACCTGGTCACTACTTACCACTTTATTCAAAGCCCCCGCACTCACAGCTGCTCTGGCCGCCCCAGACGTAGACCCACCCAAAGCCCGCCCCGCCGGAGCTGCTTTAAATTTCTCATCGCGGGTCGGAGCGCGCAGCACGCGACACGACTCCGGTCATCCACCTCCCACTGGCAAGCGACCACTTTCCCACCTCCCACTTCTCACCTCCCACTTTACAAGCTTCCACTTTTCCATCTGCCACATCTCACGTCCCACTTCCAAGCTCCCGCTTCCCACCTCCTACTTTTCCCCACCAGCTGCTTCCAGGCTCCCAATTTCCACCTCCCACTTGTCACCTCCCACTTAGAAGCTCCCACCTCCCATCGCACCTCCGATCGCTGAGCGGGCAGCTGCCCCCGTTTTTACTGCGCTGTCCGCGCCGCCGGCCACATTCTCGCTCCCTCTCCATTATGCTCCCTTCCCTTTCTTCCCCACATCGCTATCGACGCTGACGGCGTCCGTCTGTCCGGCGGCCGCGTGCCGCCGCGTTGTTTATCGCCTTAAAATTTTGTGGGTCAAAGTCCTCTCCTCGTCCTGGCCTTTACATCGTGGCAATACCCGGCCGGCCGCGCCGTGCGCCGAGGGAGGGAGGGAGGGAGGGAGGGAGGGAGGGAGGCCGCAGCAGACGGAGGGAAGAGTTGTGGTCCAGGCCAGGTGCCCGGCAGCGGCGCGGGGAGGGCGTGGAGGGCGTGGCGCGGCGTGGCGTGGCGCGGCGTGGAGCTGCAGCAGATGGCGTGCGCACGGCTTCACGCCGGCTGGGGCTGGCCTGGCCGCCTGAGGTATGGTCTGTCTCGTGCCTGTCTGCTAATTAATTAAAACACCTCATTCGATTGTGTTGTGTGTGTGTGTGTGTGTGTGTTTGTCGCGAGGTCGCTCGCGCCGCACGCCGCATTTCCGTTCTTTTGGAACTCCGAACACACAATAGAAACACTCGCTCACGCGACACGTGAGCTAACAAAGAGAGAGAGAGAGAGAGAGAGAGAGAGAGAGAGAGAGAAGTGAAGTGACGATTCTGCAGCGCGATTCTGATATAAATCGCGCGAGGGGGAACGACTGAAGAGCGGGAATGCTCGCTTTCCTGCAGACGCGCGAGAAAAAAAGTTTTCTTTTTTTTTTAATTCACCCCTTGTTGGAGGAGAGGGTGCGTCGTCGTGGCCGCGGCCCCGTGCGCCGCCGTGCGGCACGGTGAAGGCATTTCGTGCGGGTCGCAAGGCCGAGGGCTCAAGTAGCTCACGTGTTTTTAAGCCCCGCGGTCGTTTCGCGAGAGGATGACGAACCGTGGAGAGGGGAGAGGGAGGGAGGAGGGGGCAGAGCGCACGTGCAGTGCGGAGGCGTTAATGAGCTCACACAACTGTCCTGGCAGCCCGACCGCAGTGCAGCGTCCGTCCGGCCTCACTGTCAAAGCGAAATACTTTGAGGCTATGCAGCCGCAGAAGTCGGGGATATTTTTTGTAAAAGTCGCAAATGAACACAGACATTCAGTTGCCTGGCGTTCGAAATATCGGCCTGTCACTTAGCGGCCATACGCGGTCGCCGGTTTTTTTCCCCCCGTCTGATTATGTCTTGGTCCGGGAGGGGGGGGGGGGAGAAGAAGATCAATAATTATCATAAGGGAGAGGAGGGAGGGAGGGAGAGGAGGAAGGGAGAGGAAGGGAGTGGATGACGAGGGGAAAGGTGCAAGGAAGGTGTTTACCGGGAGTAGAAGCTGATGAGCGCGTGCGCCGGGACCGGCGCAGCCAGCGGGGGGCGTCCGGGCGGCGGGAGGCGAGGTAGAGTGCAGCAATTACCATTAGCCGGGGCACGCGCCGGCGGGGAGCCCGTCTCCCGGTGCAGGCCGTGCAGCCGAGGGCCCTCGTCGGAGGAGCCGGGGGCGGAGGCGCGGCCAGCTGTCCTGGCCGCCGCCGCCCGCAGCTGGCACAACAGGGCGAGCGGCGCCGCCGGCGGGAGGCTGCAGTGCCGGCAAGGTGGAGGCACGGGGCGGGCTTCTGGAGGTGACTGTACTCGTGCCCGGTCCCCTCCGGGATCCGGCGCGCACGGGCCCTCCTGTTGCTCATCGTCTGGTCCGGTCCGGTACCGCATCAAGTTGATGCAGTGTGCATCAGATGGCATAGCGGCGGCGCGGCGTGCCGGGGGTCGGCGGCTGGGGGTTGTTGGGGTTGCCTGCCTGCCTGGCCGCCTGCCTGCCTGCCTGCCTGCCGGAGGTCCAGCGATGCGGTGATCGGCCGCGGGAGGCTTGGCTGGCCCGCTGCCTGCCAGACAATGACGGGGGGAGGGGGGCCCCCATCAACGCGCACCCCACGACCCCGCTACGCCGAGTGCCGCCGCGTCGCCGCGTCGCGCCGTACCGCGTCGCGCCGTACCGCGCTGCACCGCGTCGCGCCGAGCTGACTGCTGCTGCTGCCCCCTCACCCTCTCCCTCCCTTTTTACAAATCAGGGAGCAGCTGCAAGCTCGAACCCACCCCTCCTGCTGCAGCATGCTACCCTCCGCGGAGCCCGCGGAGCTGTGTGTGTGTGTGTGTGTGTGTGTGTGTGCACCCCTACATTGCAGCACGCTCGGTACACTACATTGTGCCACACACACACACACAAGCACAAGCATGCGCGCAAGGGTAAGATTCCAACAAGGTGACATATGGGAACACTGCAAAAACTATGCAAGAGTATTATATTTTATTGTATAAAGTCCTCCAAAAATGAATGGATGAATGAATGAATGAATGAATGAATCCAAAAATGAATGAATGAATGAATGAATGAATGAATGAATGAATGAATGAATGAATGCTGGTGCATGCGGTAATCGTGATTCGGATCGCCGCTCGTGACTGACAGGCGCGCGTGCCGCGGCGTACTCTGTTGCCATCCTCTTATTAAAATTATAATAAGGCATGGACGGGGGATGCATCTCTCAGACAAGAAGTACGCTGCTAAAAATAAAATTCTTACTTTCACTAGAAGCTTACCCGACTAATTCTTCGGTGAGTTTAGTGAGTGAGTCACGCAGAGTAAGACGAGCGGGTAGTAGCCATGATGAGGGTAAAGACACAGAGCCTTCGCTCTTCTTTCACTACCTGTTCACTGCCGCCGAAAACAGTAGCACCTTGCCCAACGCCGAAGCCACCGACCCAAGACGGAAGGGGCGGGGTCGGTGCCGCGCCTCCTCCAAGACGGAGTGGGGGACGGGTCGTGGAGGGCTGCAGCCGTGCAGCTGGCGCGTGACGTCACATTCCTCGAGACGGAACGGAACCAGCCGGCGGCGGCCCCCGGCCCGGCCGTCTCGGTCGTCGACCTTGAGGCCTTGACGGAGGCGGGGGTGGGGGAGGAGGCGGAGGCGGCGGCGGGGCGGAGGGGAGCCAAGGCGTCGTCACGACGTCTGAGCCGAGCGGCCTTTTCTTCTGGGAGGCGTGGAACGCCGCCAGTGGTTTCTCCCGGCTGCCGGGTGACTCACGAGGAGCTCCGAGGCCACGGCGGTGCAGCTTGAGAAAAAGAATTTGAGTAAGACAGTCACACAATGACCGACTGAAAATCTTGAGAACGGAATGGGTAATAGAGGGCTTAGCCGCAGTATTCCGGGGGAAAGAGGGTAGTAAAACCCCATAAATAAGCTTACAATTCAATGTTTATCAACAAATCGACACAATCATTGTACACTCTGGGGCACACGGCTCGACATGTTTCCACTGGGAGAGCAGGGTGCTTGGTGGCAGCAGGCGTCGCCGCGCCCTCCCACAGCCGCCATCCGCGCCGTCGTCGCATCCGCGAACAGCAAAGCGACCGCGGGAAACGGTTAAATAAAGTATCACGGTTATGCATGAGCCGACATTCCCCGCCACGCGAGCGTCGCCGGCCGCCGCCACCGCCGCCGCTGCTCCGTTACGCGAAAGCCGGAGCATTATTTTGTTTTTACACCGCCCGCACCGCGCCGCGCTCAGGGCGGGATAAATCATGATGAGGCTCACAGGCACACCTAGACCCTCACGGACGTCCTACACGGTCCGGGTCCCCCTTAAGCGGCCACATCCGCCCCCCCCCCCCCCCCCCCACACACACACACACACACACCTCGGCCGCCCGCAGCGGGGCGCGCGTGGGGCACGTGCCACGTGCAGGTATGGCCAGCGCCGGCAGCGCGGTGGGCATGGGGGCGCAGATGTGAGCCTGCCGCCGCACACCTGCCCGACCCCCTCCCAGCCCCCCTCTCATGCCCGCGCAAAACCATTCATTTGCTTCAGCGACGAGGACTCTTGCGGTACACTCCATATACCTTCCAGCGGCTTAATAACGGGAAATTAAATCTTTGACAAGCACACCTTCTCCACGAGTTTTGCCGAAAGCGTTCGCACCGCTAAATCGTGTATACTTCGCCGTTCGGACAGCGGACGCGGCCCGCGGGCTTGCTGGCCGGCTCTCCGCTCTGCCGTACTGCATGACGGCCTCCCGGGGCTGCTTCCCGATCAGTTCGGATGCTGCCTCGGCCTCGCCAGGGGGGAGAGCTCTTTGTTAAAAATAAGGCTAATCGACCGTGCGGGGTGCGTGCGTGTGTGTGCGCGTGCGTGTGTGTGTGTGTGCGTGTATGCCGCGCTGGACCGCCGCCTCCCACCGCGCGCCTCCCCCAGACGACGACGCGGACGTCTTCCTCTCAGAAATCCGCGCGGATTGAACCGCTACGCGGGGGGAGTTTAGCGAGATGTGATGCGGCCGGCCGGGCGGCATGTAAGGCGGGCGGCGAGCGCGGCAGAGCGGCAGTGCGGCAGGCCAGAGAGAGGCCTCGCAGGACACTCAGCAGGGCGGGGGGTCGCTGACCCGCTGCTCCGCAGGTCCTTACCGAGCTGAACGGTGTCCTGCCCGCACACACACCCACACACACACGCGCACACACACACACGCACGGGTCTCCGCTCAGGTGTGAGGGCGGCGCCGGCGATAACGATATCCGGCCCGCGTCTGGACCCCCCGCGGCCCTCCGGCCTCCGGCTGGTCCAGGAGACTCTCTGCCCCTCCCCGCGGCCCTCCAGGGCGCCGTCGCCGCCGTCGGCAGGACGCAATAGAGCGAATGCGCACCGCCGCCGCCGCCGCCGCCGCCGCCGGTTTGCTGGCCTCCCTCGCCGAGGGACACAAGGCATGACGAGAGAGAAAAAAATTATAGAAAAGGGCTGTGCCGCCGTGCTGCGTGTGGTGTAGAGGACCGAGCCCTGCTCCTCGTGGTCACGGCCGAGAACATGACGACCGTGCGCACAACCTCGACGACGCCTGCGCTCCACTCGCACCACCAGGAGCACAGATCCCCGCCAGCACACCGCGTTTTGATTTGATAATCAGCTGGCGTCGCCTCCCTCGTCCTCATCGGCGGCGGCGGCGGCGGCACTCAGAAGTGCATGTACTCGACACGACGCCATATGGCGCGGCACGGCCAGAGCACACCGACGGCCGTGACGAGACGCAACACACCGCCGCCCTGTCTCTGTCCCTGTCCCTCCCTCCGCGCCGCCGGATCGGCTGTCGCTGTCCGACACGGAGACGGCTGTGAAAACAATTCCCCCGCACGGACGCGCGCGCGCGCGCCCCCGCGTTCTGCGAGCCCCCAGCGCAGCGCAGAGCAGACCGGAGCCGAGCGCTGCGCCGCGGCCGCTACTTCCAGCCTAATATAGCCTCCGGGGAGGACATTACGTTTAAACTATCGCCCGATCAAATTACGGACGGAGGGGCACCGCGCCGCCACCGGACACACACACACACACCCACACACACAGAAGGCACTCACCACACTCAGGGGGAGACAGCGAGCCAGCCGGCCGGCCACGGCCGGGGCGGGGTATGCCAGAGGGGGTGGTGGTAGGGGGGACGGGGGATTGAAAGCATCGCTGCGGCCGTATTCTACACCATTCCAGACCGAGCTCGCGGGATTACCGATGTAAGTCTGAATTTCGGTTTTCGGTTCAACCGGAGAGAACCCCGCGCGCCGCCGCCGCCGCCGTGCGCGGACCACATTTTGTGCCCCGATGCAGGCACTAATCTTCCGCTCGCCGCCACAGCGGCTCTCATCGTCTTTCTCTCTCTCTCATAATTACACACAGGGAAGAAGGAGAGACGAGACATGGAGAGACAGGGAGAGGGAGAGAGAGAGAGACATTGAAAGAGAGATAGAGTCACCCTTACTTCTGCCACTCCTCTCCCTGCTCGGCTGCCGGGCTGCCGGTCCTGGTAATTGGACAGAAAAATTGTGGTGGTGACAAAGAGGTGCGTCCCGCGGGACCGCCTCGACGGGGCCGAACGTCTGGATGGCGCCAGGAGAGAGAGAGAGAGAGAGAGAGAGAGAGAGAGAGAGTAGGAGAGGGCACGGTGCTGCAGGGATGACGACGTAAGAAGCAATGCGGGGATCGCCCGCTAAGGCCGGGATAAGTCGGCTTGGCCAGGGCTGCCGGGGCTGCCGGGGCCCGGCTGGGACGCGGCCACAGAGGACGTCGCCATGTGGGGGTCGCGGAGGGCGGTGAAAAGGAAAGGTTGGCGCCCGGGGCGGTGCGGGGCGGCGGTGGGCGGGCAAGCCATCAGGCCGGGGGGGAGGCTTCAAGGGCTTACAGGGGGGCCTTGAGTGGATCAGGGAATTCGCGCGCGGGAGCGAAAAGGAAAGGAGTGACGGAGGTGGCGGGGATACTTTCCGCACATGTCGACACACGTGTGGCCCCGGCCCGCCCCGGCCTGCCCTTGCCGTCATTGTGTGTCGCATCTCCTACCATCGGGGCGACGACGGCGACGTCGCTCGTGGGGCTTTGCGGGCTGCGTGCGAGGCGTCCCGCGCCGCGCGCGCCTGTCTCTGTCGCACTCGCGGCGTGTCGTAGCGTCTGCCTCTGTCCCACTCGCAGACCCCGGCCGTACACATCCGCGCGGCCACCCGCAGAGGCCGGTAGCACACTCGGTACTGCCAAATAAATGCGTCCCATCCGGACGCCGCCGCGGAGGTAGGCAACGCGCTGCGCCGCGGTGTGTTGCTGTGTGGAGATGCCTGCCCAGCACGGCGCTCGCCCACCCGCACCCGCGGCCCACACGCCATCTGAGCCCAGGTCGCACAGGTCGGGTGTGGGCCGGACCGACGCGAAGCTGCGCTGTCCTCTGGCGCCCGGCCCGCCGCGGCCGGGGCTGCGTCCGTCTGGCCTCTGGCGTGCCCCTACGACCTCGCATAGGAGGGACAAGGACGGCCGACGACGCCCCCTCTCGCACTCGCTCTGTCGGAGTCGGGGGAGCGAAATTGGCTCGGCATGTCACGTCACAGCCAGTAGAAGGGATTTCCCGCTCACGCCGCCGCTGCCGCCGCGCGAGAGTCTATCAATAGAACGGCGGAGCGAGGCGGGAGGCCGACCGGGTGGGAGAGAGACGGAGTGAAACAAGATATACCATAGCGGTCTCCTCCCCGCGCGGGCCCCGCGGCCCCCGCGGCCCCCGCCGCCGGTCGGGGTCACAAAGCCCCGCGGAGCGAGTCAAAGCCAGGAGCAGGACAGCGGGAGCAGACGGCAGGATGGAGTCCAGACCTCATCCTGACATCGCCATGCCCGGCCGGCCCGGCCCCCGCCCGCCAGAGGCGCCCGCCAGGCCCCCGCGCCGCACCGCGCCGTGCACCGCGGCGAGGCGGGCTGCCTACCCGAGACTCCGCGGGCGCAGCGGCCAAGCGGCGCGTCCGGCGAGGCGACCTCCCGCTCGTGAAATCAGGCGCGCATCTTCGAAATGTACAGGCAACCAATATGACATTCGGCGTGTAAGTAGGCAACAAGCGTGCCGTGGAAACTCCGTTGTTTCCTTTTATAATTTCTCTCCGCACACTGATCCGCACCTTGCAGGTCCAGCGGCTCACTGCCGCCGCTGCACCTCCCGCGGCAAGCTTCCCTCCCTCCGCCGGCACCCTCCCCCCGCCCGGCCCCGGGCCCCGGCTGTCCGCCCCGCACCCTCAGCCTGCGCTGCGGGGCGCGGCCCGCGGACCCCGACTTGGCGGGTCTTCAGCGGCGCACACCTGGTGGCGGCGGCGGCGGCGGCGGCGGCGGTGCAGGGTCGTGCGCGGTCCTCGGACCTCCCGGGGCCCGCCGGGGCCGCCGCGCGCCGCGGGGAGGGTCAGGCGGAGGGGAGGCGCGCGGCAGGACCAGGGGACCCTGGATAATGAAATCTCTTTCATCTTTTGTCGAGCCATCCACTTTCCACCGCGGCGTCGTCGACATCGTCGTCGCCGGCGTCGTCAGGTCCGGAATGCGCCGTACATCACGGGGAGGGACTCGGCCAGGAGGGGAGGCGAGGCGAGGCGGAGGGGGACGTTCCTTTTTTCGGGGATTCGGTCCGACGTCGTCCGGTGCTTTGCCGGGCAACGACGTCAAGAAGAGGTAAAAGCTGCTGCATTTTTTTTTCATCGTCTGGCAGACGCTTGTCTGTGTCAGGCCGAGCAGCGTTTTGGTTTGCCCACTCCCGCCCGCTGTGCGAAAACGCATCCCCTTCTCGCGGAGTGAATAACCCCGCTGCTGTCTCGACTCGTCACATCACGCCCATCCCGACGGAGTACATTACAAATTCAGGCTGGCGCCGCGCGCGCTCTCCTCGGCCTCGGCGGCGGCGCCCGGCGTGTGCCTAGTCGCGTGCCCGCACGCGCGCGGCACTGCACGGCACGCGCCTAGGCGCACGCGGCACGCACGCGGCACGCACGCGGCACGCCGGGGAGGCTGGTCGGCGGAGCGCGACGCGGCACCTACGCTACGTCAAGAACGTCAAGAACCGGACCGCGTCGGGTCGGCTGCGCCGCGGCAGCCGCGCGGCCACCTGGCCGCCCCCCGCGCCGCGCGCCGCCGCCGCCGCACCCCGTCGGAGCGCTGATTTGCATATTAGGGGTAACAACAGTTGTCCCGGTAGGCTTTTGCACTCTGCTGCGTTGACTCGGTGAGGCGCGGGCTCCGAGGGGTGGCGTCCGCGGCGGCGGCGACGCACGGCACGGCACACCTGCCCTGGCGGGGGACGGAGACTGGCTGCCGCAGCCATCGCGGACGCAGCCGCGGCGCGCGCGCGGGCCACGTGCGGCCGCGTGCCGCCGTGCAAATCAGAGCCGCGTGTCGTGCGCGGTACACTCCGGGGGAAAAAGTGTAGCGGGCGGCGCGTCTACGGTGCTTTCACATCCTTGTACTTTCACTCTGGCCGGGCCGCGAATAACCCCAAGATCCAACGACCAGAGTAAATGCCGAGATACGGCACGCGGCGCCCCCCATGCGACGGACCTGGCTGGGGAACAGGAGGACCAAAAGGGTGTAAAGAGTTTGCTGGTGAGGACTGAGGGAGAACATTACCGACGGTCCCCCGACAAAGTAAGTTGCTGGCGCGGGGGGTTGTTATATAGAAGGAGCAAGAATGTCGAGAGCCCGATCGGAATGCCTCGCGGGGAGCTTGAGGAGCTGAGGCTCGGCGCAAAGGCGAGCGGGAAGGCGCAGCGGCAGGTCCATCGTCTCATTTTTCAAGTTTTGAAATTAATACAGCGGCGTGCGCGTGGCGCGTGGCACGCGGCACGCGGCACGCGGCGGGCGCCAGGTCGGGGCTGATAAGTTCCAGCCCCCCTGCCGCCGGCGCCGAACGGAATCCCTTGGTTGATTACGGGAATTCTCTGCGGAAACGCTTCGTGCAACTGCAGGGCTGCGGGGGGCAGCGGCGGCAGCAGTGTAATAAGGTGTCGGCGGGATTCGAACCCGCGCCCCCCCGAAGGGCTCCACAAAGGCCGCGCGCCCTTTGCGCTGCGCGCCCAGGCGAGCGCGCAGAGGCAGAGAAATATAATAACGGTTCAGACATGAGTGCGTCCGGCACGCCTCCGCGTCGTGTCCGGCCCGCCTCCGCGTCGTGTCCGGCCCGCAGTCCGATCCGAGGAAGCCGCGAGGCGAGTTATTCGCACTCGAGTACAGCGGCAAACGAGGGCCCCCGCGCCGAGGGCAGAGGCGGTGCGCAGCAGCGCAAGTTGATGCAAAGTTAACCGAGCTGGGCTGTGCAGAACTATCGACGCAGTATTACACGATGCAACCGACGGAGATTAAGGTTTCTAGTCACGAAAATTTCAAGGAGATTTTTGGGAAAAAAATCCATACTATTTCAAAAAAATTTCACAAAAATTTCTTCTTTTTTTCTGAGAATTACTGGATTTTTTTCCCCAAAAATTTCTCTGAAAACTGCGGGATTAGAAACCCTGTCCAAGCTGTGAGCTCCAATAAGGCGACTGTGCCGAAAGTGCCGAAAGTCCGGACACCGTTTCCTGCAGTCGCGATTTCTCCAGAGTGACTAAACTGCCCGGCCAGTACCGCCGGCCACAACAAAGTGAACTGTGCAGACCGGGCTCCCCGGCCTTCAGGTACCGTGTCACAGAGAGAGAGAGAGAGAGAGAGAGAGAGAGAGAGAGAGAGAGAGAGAGAGAGAGAGAGCAGCCCCGCAGACGCGGGGGAGAGCGAGCGAGACAGTAGCAGCAGACCGTGGGCGTGCTCAGATAACAAGCTGACCAGGCGACGGGCGGGACAGGACCGCCGAAGCGACCGCGCCATCAGGGCCATCACGCTTGGCGTTGCTTCACTTTGTATCGCGGTGCGGCGAGAGAAAGAGAGGGAGACAAGAGAGAGAGAGAGAGAGAGAGAGAGAGAGAGAGAGAGAGAGAGAGACGTGGCTCAAACTTTCCCGCCTGCACCACAGCACAGAGCACAGACAGCCCTCGCTGCTCCGCGATGGAAAAGTTTGCAGAACGCGCCGCGCTCTCCCGTTTTTGTCGCGCGATTTTCATGTTCGAGTGCGCGAGCGCGAGTCCGGCAGCAGGGGGCGCCGCCGCCGCCCCGCCGCCGTAGGGGGTGCACAGAGTGTCGGCTTGCGGCGCTGTGACCGCAGCACCGCACACGCGACAGAGAGAGAGAGAGAGAGAGAGAGAGAAAGAGAGAGAGAACTACCCTGTTGCGGCCAGCGCTGTGCACGGCCGCCGCCGCCGCCGCTACCCCACTTTTAATACCCGCTAGATTCATTATTTACAGCCGCCGCTGCTGGCAAGGGCCGGAGGCAGTCAGTCCATGAGTGTGTATAAAGTGTACGACGCGCGCGGTTCAGCGCAGCCGAGTTTGTTCGGCGAAACAGCGGCAAAGAATAATAAAAAAAAGAGGAAGAATGAAAAGCGATCAGATTAGGAAGTGCAGCGGCGCTAGCAAGGGCGCAGGCAGTCCGTGGATAACGCCGAAATTCTTTGGGTGAGAGGGTGAGGGGGGGGGGGCGGTGGCGGTGCATACTGCACCACGCAGCGTAGGCTAGTGGTCTACGCCTCCCTGTCCTTGGGGGGCCAGTTTGCACTCGCCTGCTCACGCTCTGTCTCTGTCTCTCTCTCGCTCACTCTCTCTCTCCATCTCTGTCTATCTTCTCGCGGTCTCTGTCTTTTTCCTCCGCCGCCGGGGCCCACCACAGGGAAGTGCGAGAGAGTGGGAGGCAGCGCGAGTGAGACGGCGCCACGATGATGACGTGTTGAGCGCGCGGACCGCGCCAAGGAGTCGTGGTGCGCGGTGGTGCCGCCCTGCTGCCGCCGCCGCGCCCTCTACCGGCCGCACTGTGTGGGGCGGTTTGTTATTGCAAACGCGATTCCTCGGCAGCTTGGTCAGCGCCGCGTCGTAAACTTTAATATTAACGCATTAACGCCTTTATGGCTAAAAGTGCGGCGTTTATCTCGGCTCCGGCCCTCGCCTGCTCCGGCAGCTCCGGCCCGCCTCCGCCCCGCCCGCCTCTCCCGGCACGCCACGCGCTTACAACCAATAAGAAAGGGTTGGCCGGCAGGGTTTCCTTAACAAGCGGCACGATTTCTTTGCGGCACCAAGCCAAACTTTGGGCGTAACACTTTCCGAAGCTTTACTTTGTGTGTCGGCGCCGGTTTAATGTCGCGTCGCGGGGCTCCCGCGGTTCGCCTTTTTTTTTTTGCGTCCCATTTCCATACAGCGATACTATACGTCGCTGCGTCGCTGTCACGCTTTGCGGTGTAAGGGCACGTAAAGGGTTATATGGGCGAGTAAGTGAGTGAGCAGGGCATCTTGATTTGAGATTTCATCGCGTCGTAATTCTCCTTCACTTCGTCTTTTTTTTTCACTTTTAGCCCCCTAAAAATAAAATCTTACATCGAAGACGAGTCTTGGATTATACTTTTCTTTGGCACATAGGTATTTTTTTTCCTAATAAACTATAATTTTTAAAAAATAATTAAAAATGCAGGAAGGAAATTGCATATCTCTGTACACAAGGGGGCGCGATCGGGCGGCAATAATTTCCGTTAAACTCGCTGACCTCGCCGCGGACGGACGCTCGACATCTGTTCGCACCTCGCCCCTGATTGGTCGGGTGACAGCGAGGTGACAGCTGTGAGAGAGGCCTCGACCCCCCCGCGGTGCACAATGAGGATGTTTCAGGTTGTGGGAACGTCCGGGTCAGGTGCGCGGCGGCCGGGCGGCGCCGGTACCCGCGGGTACCCGCGGCCCGGGGGTGGTGCGGCACCTCGCGCGGCACCCTGCCTGCACCCTGCCTGCACCCTGCATGCGGGCCGGGCCGCGACAAGTGAGGGGAAAGGCATCTGTCCGCTCAGGTAGCGCAGGTACCCGCCTCGTAGCGCAGTTGTAATTAGCGCCATGATTCGACATTCCCATGACCATCACATCGGGAATGTAAAAAGGGGAAAAAAAAATATAAAAAATATATGGGCGTTATTGGCAGAATCCCCGCATGACAGAGGACCAGAGGGATGATTTCCTCCGGGGTCTCGGAGAGGCGGCGACACGGGTGCCGGACGGACGCACCACTCGCGTGCACGCGGGACGTAAAACCCCGCCCCGGGCTGATCGATGTCGCACCGGTCACGCACCAAACGGGGATGAGAAATAAAGAGAGACGCGCGGCCCCCCGGCGGGGGCCCCCCGGCGGCGAACAGCCCCCCTGGGAAGAAACGATTTTGTGGTGATCCGCGCGGCTCGGGGGGTGTGGAGGGTGTGGGCGCGGGGCGGGGGCGGGCGGGGGCGGCAGCGCGCATTCTCCACGGCCGGGCCTCGCGGCCCCCACTGTGTCTAATGCCGTCCCGCTGCTGCCGCTACCCGATTATCGACAGACTTGTTATTCCCGCGCTGTAAATAATCACGTGTGTGTGTGTGTGTGTCCCTCAGGGTCGCACGGTCAACCAGCATGTCATGCGCGGTCCCAGTGCATACACGGCCACACTCGAGTGTGTACCTCTCTATGGCAGCGGCCCGGCCCGGCCGGCCCGGAGGTCCCCTGGGGTGGCCGGGGTAGGCAGCACGACACACAGGCACGCCGTCGGGTCGCCAGTTTGCCGCATACGTCCGCCCGGTGTTGCTGTCGGGGCCGACCTGGCTGGCCTCGTGGAGGTGGACTGCCACCGCCGCCGCCGCCGCCGTCCCGAAGGTCGAAACCGTCATTGCAGAAAATGCATCCCCCGATACACCGACGATCCCCCCGGGGGACGCGACCCGCATAGCCAGTAGCCAGCCCGCGCCCCGCGCCCCGCGGCTCTGGTGACAAAAACCCGCCTCTCTCTTCCTTATTTTTTTTTTTTGGTTTCGGTAATTTGTGTACGTAAAACGGCGTAAAAATATGTGACGTACAAAGTAATGCGAATTTTTGCGTCGGGTAGCTCCTTCACTGAATAACCCCATACACCCGGCGGCGCGGCCGGCGCACCAACTGTATAGTTACAACCTCTCGCTCGCAGCCGTCGACCAGACCGACCCCTAAAATGCCTCCCCGGTCCGCCACGCCACGCCACGCCGCGCCACGCACCCCTGACCAGGCCAGCCTGACTCACCTTGGCAGGAGGAGGCGTGCGTTCGCTGCGCGGCGCCCACTTTCCCTCCCTCCCTCCCTCCCTCTCTCTCTCTCGCACTAATGAGACAGATTGGGCGGAGGGAGGGGGAGCGAAAGGGAAGCCTGCCGCCCCGCACGCCACCGCCGCCGCCGCCGCCGCGGCGCCGGGCCGGGCCGGGCCATATGAGGCACGCATTCCAGCTAATCCTGCGCGTTGTTGTGTGTTATTCACCGAGAGGGTGATGCGTCGACAGCCCCTCCGCCCCTCGCCCCTGTCTGAGACAGCACAGCGTAAGGTTCAGGACGCCGTGGGGCGCCGGTGGGGTAGCCGGGGGGTGGTGCGTTGCGGCGTTGCGGCGGCGAGTCCAGGGACACCACCATTACCTGCTCGAAAGCGGCGCCAAAAAGTTTCAACTCGCCGGAATTTTGCAAAAAAAAAAAATTGTCGCGTTTTTTCAAAACGACCGTACGAGTGACGCACGCGGCTAGTATGAAGGGCACCCGGAAGGGCCGGCGGCTGCCGTGTTGCAAAGGGCGCACACTCAATATTGCAGACGCACGACGACTGGAGCGCGGCTCCGCATTTCCGCCGTCGTCCACCACCACAGTCCTCCAAAGGGCCCTTCCCTTCGGTGACTTTAACAAGTCATTAGACGACGGCCAGTTACAGCCACGACCCAGGCCGGGGGGTACGTAAGCATGACGTAAAGTACGTCGCGTTACGCCGTGCGTGCGCGTGTGTGCGCGTGCGTGGGGGCCGTGCGGGGGAATACAGAAGCAGCGGGAGCGGTGGCAGCAGGCAGAGGGCAAGGCGCAGGGCCGCAGGGCCGCAGGGCCGCAGGCCAGGGGGCACTTCCTGTTCCCGCGCGAGCAGACGGTGCACTGGAGACTCGATCCCACCATCACATAAATGACTCTGTCAAACGCAGCAGCCGCCCCCTTGGCCGTGCCCCCGCGCCGCCCCCGCGCCGCCCCATTCCTCCACAGCAGCCATATGGCCACCCCCAGCCAGCCTGCCCCCGGCTGCCCCGCGGCCGCGCCCTCTCGGTCACCGCCTTCTTCGGCACACACGGCAGCATCACAAAGGCCGCGGCGGCGGCGGTGGACGGGAGCCGAACGCACTCAGCCTTTCACAAACTAAAACGCGCGCTTATTTCGCTGCCTTATTATTTTTTGTTCGTCCTGAGGCCGCGCGCCGCGTCTCTCCGCGTCGCGTCGCGTTCGCGTCGGCTCGTGTCAGGGCGTGGTCGTGCCGGCCGGAGGGGTTGTTGTTGGGCGAGGCCGGCTGCGAGCAGGCGGGCAGCAGAGGCAGAGGCACGGGGGGATGGTGGCGGCGGTGGTGGCTAGGCGCGGAGCGGACCGCGCGCGCGCGCGCCAGCGCACACCCAAATAACATAAAGATGCTTGCCTTTCAGCTTTCTCCCCCCGCCGCGCCCCGCCGCGCCCCGCCTGTGCCGACTAGTCCCCTGATTACCTGGCACGTGCAGGGTGGAGGTGAGCTCTGCGCGCCGGGGAGAGCCGGGGCAGGTTTAGAAAAAAAAAGCGCCGCATGTGTGTCTGCGGAGCCGCGGACCACCAGTCTGCTCCCCTCCTCCTCCTCCTCCTCCTCCTCCTCCTCCTCCTCCTCCTCCTCCTCCTCCTCCTCCTCCTCCTCCTCCTCCTCCTCCTCCTCCTCCTCCTCCTCCTCGTCCTCGATCCTGTTCCTCGGTCTTACATGGAAGTGCGCAGCCAGGCGAGGACGGCGTCGGCGACGGGTCGTGTGCCGCGGACGTTCTGGTCAGGTCCGACCGCTTTTTCCAGTGCTTTTTACATTACACACTCGCCCGCCACACCAGGGAGAGGGGGCGAATTTTCCATCCCTCTGCGCGCTTTCGGTGTAAATCTCGGCCTGCTGTGTGTCCAGGTGTAATTTTCCCCCCGCCGGGCACGTGCCCGCCACGACACGCCACGCGCCCCCCGATGCGTGACCACGACGTGACGCCGTCACGGCCCAGGTCACGCTGGCGGTGAATCTGCGGGCCGGGCAGACGCGGTACGGACCGGGAGAAATGACATCGCACCGCGCCGACAATTTTCACTCCACCTAATTTTTTTTTTTTTTTTGTCCGCCATAAAACGCGCCGCCACACACGATAGACTTTCGGACGCGGACAATGCCCCGGTGATTATGTTCCGGTTTCTTGGGGGTTGCTGCTGGCGTTCATGGCGTGTCCGTCGGGGCGAGACGAAGCAAGGCGCGGCGCGGCGCGGCGCGGCGCAGACCTGCGAGGTATCACATCACGAATGCCGCCTACTAAAAACGCGGCGCGCGTGCCTCGCGGCGTGGGGGGAGGGCTGGGGGGAGGAGGGGGGGGGGGGGGAGGCCAGGTGGACCGACCAGGACGCGGAGGGAGGGTCGCCCTCCTCCCCCTTTCCACCCTCCTTCCTTCCTCCTTCCACCCGTATTCTCCCCGCTTCGTGCGTTCCCCCTCACACACACACACACACACACACCGCGCTCCGCCGCTCCGCGCTACCCCCGCCGGCACTGATACTCTCTGCACGCGGCAGCACTCGGATCCGCAGCGGGGTGGAAAGGGGGGGACGGGACGGCGGCGGGGCAGCACCGGGGAGCGGGGAGCACGGCGGACGCGGCGGCGCCCTGCGAGTATTTCAGTGAGGGAGTACAATATGGGTACCCGCCCACACCACACGCGAACAAACTTTTTTAAAAAAATATTATCTGGAACATTGCCATCAACTAGCCCTGTCCTGACCAAACCTAATAAGAAATATATCCCAGTCGTAGTGTGATTGCCGTGAGAGGCGGAGGCCGGCCGCGGCCGAGCCGGTCGGCCTGTGTCTGCGCCGCGCGTGCAGCTCTCTGCCGTCGGTGTGACGCCGTGACGACCCCCGCAGCAGCCGTCGCGTCCCCGTCACCCTAACCGTCACCGCGCGGCTCCAGCGTCACAGCGTTACGAGCAGCAGCAGCGACACCGTGACGTCACTCGTCATCCTGACGCGTCCTCCTTAAGAAAAGGGAAAAGGAGGGGGGAAGGTGTGTTGTGGGGGGTCAGCGTCGGCGCTCCGCTCTGCGTCAGCTGATGCCATTATGTGAGCAGCACGCGTCGGGGAGCAGGCCGGGGGCGGCAGGGCGGCAGGGCCGGGGGGGCGCGGCGCACAGGTGCTCCTATTCACCTCCTTGAGGCAGGCGGGCGGCGGGCGCGTGCCGGCCACGTGCCGGCCACGTGCCGAGGAGGCCGCTGCACGAAGGGAAGGAGGTGGACTCAATGAATAAGGAGGGAGGGTGGGCGACGGCGGCGGCGGAGGGGTCGTGCTCGGAGGAGGAGGAGGAGGAGGCCAGGTCAGACCGTCTCTGAATGGGGAGGGCGTGGCGCGGAGCGCCGAGAGGTAAGGTGAGGCGAGGACGGTGGCGCCAGCAGCGTCAGGTGGCGCCGCGGCTGCTGGCCGGTGACGCGACGCCCGCGTCTTGGCGGCGGCAGCAGCTCTCCGGACCCCGGAGCCCTCCGCGGTGACTCACGCGCCGTACGATAAGCACGGGCCTTAAGAATGATAAGGAACGGCTGGACGGGGGCCCCGCGGCGGCACGGCACGGTGCGCTACCCCACCGTGATGAACGTCGGCCCTCTACGGAGGAATGCGGGGCGCTCTGTTTGCGAGGGGAAAGCACGCGGGCTGGCAATGCAAACGATGCCTCTGCTGTGTGTGTGTGTGTGTGAGAGAGAGAGAGAGAGAGAGAGAGAGAGAGAGAGAGAGAGAGAGAGAGAGAGGCTGCGACAGCGGGAGGAGGCGCGGCACAGCGATGTGGGGCACAGAAGGTCCAAAGGGCTCCGTCGTAAGCAAACGGCACACCGCGATAGCCAGGTGGTGGCCCAGAAGGACTGTCTCTGTCATTCTGTCTGTCTGTCTGTCTCTGAGGACAAGACAGAGACTGCTAGTTGCAAAGTGCGGGGTTGTTGCTGCTGCTGGGGGAGCCCGGAGCAGCCCAGAGCCTGTCGCGGGGCCCCCCTCCCCCGACGAGCCGACCGCACACAGGCCCAAACAGCGACTGTGTGACTGTGTGACTGTGTGTGTGTGTGCGACACGACGATCAAATTACCCAACAGCGGATAGTAAGGGGGCGTGCTCCGTAAACACGCGCGTGCGCGTACCACTCCAGATCATCATCACTTTCGTCATCGCCGTCCTCATGCGCAGCCGCAGCCCCAGGGCCCCAGGGAGACGGCCGGGTGAGGAGGACTCTGCGGTGTGGTAGCCGGAGAACGACCGAGGCGAGCCGAGCCGGACACCTAAATAAACAGTCACTCGCATGTCCGGGCAGGGCGGGGCGGGGTGAAAGTGCGACAGGAGAGCTGCACTGCGGGGGCATCGGCATCGCAGCGCACTTTCTCTCCCGGGGCAGCGGCGCCGTCGTGACCAGAGGCGCGGCGTGGCATTACGGTGCTGCAGCGGCGACTGCAGCGTGGGGCCGCCGCCATGGACTGCTGCAAGTCCCCGCCGCCGCGGCGACGGTTAACGGTCCCGGCGTTTGGCCGCTCCGCGAGGCGCGGGGGCGAGATTTCGTGCGGTGCTGTGCAGTGCCGCGGTGGCGGCGACGGTTACGGGCGCACCGCGGGTCCGGCCTGCCCCGGCACCGCCACGCCGCGGCGCTACTCCAACCACCCCCCCGGATAGAACAGAAACGCCACGCCACGCCGCGGCCCGCGGACCAGCGGCAGATGCAACGTGTCGCGCTAACGGCAAATCACACCGCACACGCCAGCAGCCGAGTGCATGGTGGTGGTGGTGGTGGTGGTGCGCGGTGCGGGCGACGCCGCCGGCCACGCCGCCGGGCCGCTGTCCTCGTGTTTTTACCACCCCCTACCCCTCAGGGCCACGCCGTGCCTGAACGTCCGTTAAGCGCGGCGTTTGCGTCCCCCCCACCCCGACTAACCCTCCCCCGATTGTTTATAGATTGCGTTCGGAAATGTTGCACGCGCGGGTAAGTACGCTCTCTCTCTCTCTCTCTCTCTCTCTCTCTCTCTCTCTCTCTCTCTCTCTCTCTCTCTCCTAATTCATTTTTCGGCGTTCAGATCGACCAGGAAGGACTGCGTTCGCGGCGGTCGGCCGAGAGTGCGACGCGATGCGGAGCGAGACCATCCCCAGGTTCTCCCCGGCAGCGGAGCGGACCTCGCCGGAGTCCGTGCCGGCACGGCGCACCCTGAGCCCTGAGCCTGGGCGAGGTGCGGCGCGGTGCAGGCGGGGGAAGGACCCGGCGGACCCGCCCCTGGCCGCCGGCCCAATGGGGAGCGCTCCCGTGCGCGCGGGCCAATGGCAGGGTCCCGCCGGCCCCCGCCGGCCGCCGCTGGCTCCACCCCCTCCGCGGCGCGGCGCGCTGGCCGTGCCGCGCCGCGCCGCCGGCCCGCGGACCGAGCCGAGGGGATAAGAGGAGGCGGCGGGCCGCGACGCGCTTCACACTGTGGCTGGCCGCACGGCCGCGCACGTCGGTGCGCTCGACACCGCGGCTCGGCACGCGTCAGGACGGCGCCAGGGCCTCGCACCGCACCGCAACGCGCCGCGACGCAGCGCAGCGCACCGCCGCAGCCGTAGCGTGGGCGGGGAGGGCCTGAGGAGGGGCCTAGGCCTCCCCCTCCCGCTGCGCCCCGCGGGGACGATGTGCCCACTCGGGGACCGGCGGCAGCAGCAGCAGCAGTCGTCCCCATGATGTCCCGCGGAGGGCTGCTCCCCATGGCGGGGCCCCTGGCCTGCGCCCCGCTCGGCGCCTTCGCCTCCGTGCCGGGGCTGTTCCACCACCTGGACCAGGACCGCGAACTGCTGACCGCATCCACCACGCCGCCACTCACCATGACCAGCATCGAGGACCTCGCCTACCACTACCGCTACAGCCTGTACCAGTACCTGCCGCCGCTGCCGCCGCCGGGCCTGCCGCTGCCCCCGGGGCTGCCCCCCAGCCTGCCGCCCGGGATGCCGCCGAGCCTGGCCCAGGCGGTTCGCTACGAGCCGCTGTCCCTGCTCTCCACCGCCACGCCGCCCCCGCTGGACCTGTCCGTGAAGGCGGTGCCCGTCACGCCCATCACCCCGCCGTCAACGCCGTCGCCTGCCTCGCCCACCAGCCGGAAGCGCGGCTTCGACGTCATGGCCCTCACCCCCGCCAAGCTGGACCTGAGCAACAACAACGACGAGGGCGCCACCAACCACAACGTGACCACGCCCGCTCCGGCGTCCGTCCCCAAGAGGGCGCCGCTGTCCAGCGCCGCCAAGACCGCGTCCGGCACGCCGGCCAAGAAGATCAAGGCCGTCCGCAAGCTCACCTTCGACGAGGACAAGAGCTCCCCCGTCTCCGGGACCATCATCCGGGACATCGGCGAGGTGGACCACGACTCGCTGGTCGTGCGTAAGGGCGACATCGACCCGGCCTTCAACGTGGTCGAGGTGACGGAGGAGGCCAAGGCCGAGCTGGCCGCCATCGAGAACAAGATCGGCGACTACGTGTGCCGGCTGTGCCGCGAGCTGTACGACGACGCCTTCTCGCTGGCGCAGCACCGCTGTTCCTGCATCGTGCACGTCGAGTACCGCTGCCCCGAGTGCGACAAGGTGTTCAACTGCCCCGCCAACCTGGCCTCGCACCGGCGCTGGCACAAGCCCAAGCAGGCGGCGCAGGCCGCGCAGGCGGAGGCCAAGCTCGGCGACAAGGAGGAGCAGGCCGAGGCGCAGGACGCCAAGGAGGGCGCGCAGGCCGCGGACGGGCAGCCCCAGATCCCCTGCCCGGTGTGCCACAAGCGCTTCCGGCGGCAGGCCTACCTGCGGAAGCACCTGACGACGCACAGCAGCCCGCTGCCCGGCTTCACCTCCCTGGACCTGCCGCTGTCGCTGACGGTGCAGGGCATGCAGGGCCTGCCCGCCGCCGTGTCCGCGGCCAACTGACATCCGCTGGGGGGGCCGCCGTCCGAGGCCGCCCCGCCCTCCTCGTCCGAGGCCGCGAGCCCCGTGGGGCCGCCGCGGGCCAGCCCCCTGGCGGGGAGCCCCTGCGGGACGCTGGCTGTCCCGCTGCCTCTACCTTACCACCACCACCACCACCACCACCCTTTCGGCGCCCTCGGGAACCTGGGGGCGGGCCTGTCGGGGGTGGGCCCCGACACCTTCTGGTCGACGTTGCCGCCGCCAGCGCTGCCTCCGCAGCCCGTCCCGTCCGCTGCGCCGCCCCTCTGGAGGTTCCACATGCAGCTCTGAGCAACAGGCCCCGCCGCGCCCGCGAGGGGCCACCCCTAGGAGGCCCGCCCCCAGGTCCCCGCTCTGTACTCCGCGCCGCCCCACGCCCCAACCTGTTGGGCCCGATATGTTGATTTGGTGAGTTTACTGCCGACGGGGCACTTACGCCCTCGATGGCGCGTCATGTGTGATAACAGTGGCCACTCAGTGTGCAATCATAAGGCCAAAGACAGTCGCCAAAGGCTGGAGTCCGTACTCTGTGTATGTCATAGTCACTAGTTCGTAAGTAATGTCACTGTAGAGTTCCTGTGTTGGACGCCGCTCTCTGCGGCGGAGTCCCTGCAGCTATGCATCCAAAGATTTCCATGCTCTGCATGTCCGGTCACTGCCAACGTTTGCCGCAACGCTCACCGCTCTGTCCTCGCCTTCGACTCAGTTTTGTTCGCGCTAGTCACATAGGTCTAAATGTGGGGGTCTAGTCAGGTGTTTAGTCTAGTCAACGTCCCTGTAGCGTTAAGAATCAGCGCCGTCTAGTCAGAATGTCCTCGTTCTAGTCATATCGTCCTGTAAGTACAATTCGGACTGCTTGCCTTTCAGCGCCTCACCGGCAGTGCGATTCCGGAACAAGAGTCTCGCTAAGGCGCCGACAGGCAAAGAGTCCGACAGAAGAACAAGAAGTGGAAGGGGGGGAGGGGGTGCTTCTAGTCATTGGTGAGGGGGAGGGGATTTCCATCTAGTCACTTGGGGTGGGTACTGAGTAGTTTATATTATCTAGTCCGTAACTATCTAGTCGCGTCGTGTTCTAGTCCCTACGAAACTATATAAGTGTAAACCAAAGGGTTTGTCTAGTCAACACGGTGTTGAGGCGTGGCAAATATACCGGGAAAGGGGGAGGGGGGCGTTCAAATGTAATTGTACCAATCTAGTCATCAGTTGCGCTTGTCATTTCACTTTCTATTGTCTTAGTAAACCAATCTAGTCGTTGCTTAAGGTAGTTTAGGATATCTCGACAATCTAGTCCAATCTAGTCTCAAGGGCCACTCAGGAGCCGCGTGATTCGCCATCGTGCAGCCATCGGCAGGATTCGGAGGAAAGCCACGTGGCTTGTGAACGCCCCTTTAAAATAATATAATGAAGTAATCATATCAATTAGTCTAGTAGTGAGGTCGGTTCTAGTCCATTCTAGTCTCTTGTATAATATGTCTAGTCAAAACCAAAATACGCAGGAGGTTGGGGGGGGGGGGGGGGGGGGGGTATGGTTCGCTAGTCAGCTGTGTGGTTCTAGTCATCAATAGATGCTGTCTTCATCAATTAAATAGTTGTGTATTCTAGTCGTGCTGTGGGGCTTCCCTCTTTGAGTGTTTTCAAAAAGTTACATCGTGAGAGGGAATGCCTCACTATCCTTTTGTTCTAGTCCATTATCTTTTCTAGTCGATAATCATTTCTAGTCAGCAACTTTTCTAGTCAGATATAAAATTGTCACGCTTATTTCTCTAGTCCAAATCTCACTTCAACTAATTAAGGCAAAGCAAAACTGAATGGGTAGGCCGCAGGATATTGGCGAGTGAGTGCTGTCGGTGTGGGCAGTGAGCTTTAATGGAGAAGAGGGCGTCATGCACGCCCATTGTCTGTAACTAGTCATTAATCATTAATTTACACAACTGCTTTTGTTTCTGTCCTCATTCCACTTTTTTTTTCTGGACTTGCCAACATACTCATTTACTGTTTTTTCCTTCAAAATCCGTCTGATATTTGATTTTGCAAGCTCATCATCAATCTCTGCCTCCCTCTTTTCTTAGAATTATTTTGTTTTACTGTAATAATTAGTTTGTATTTCTAGTTTGTTAAAGACGAGGTTACATTCTGCATCTAGATAATGTGTGTCAAACAGTTCACACTTGTCATGGTGCACAATGGAACTGGAAATGATATGTGATTTAGTTTTAGAATACCACTTCTCTCTGATGTAATAGTGTAGTAGCATTCTCAGACTGAAGGTTGAAGAATGATCCTCTGGGTGAAAATTAATTTTCTGACCTTGCAAAATTATCTGAATACTAAGAACACTTCATCACAGAGAACTGTGTATACGTACTGTGACATAATTACTATTATTTTTTAATTTATTATTTATTTGGTGTATGTAATACCAGATGTCTTTCAGGCGGTCATGCAAGCAAAGTCAGCTAGGTTCCAAAGCCCACTGCTTTGCCAAAGCAGCCCCATGGAGTGATTCTAGTCATTTTTTTTAGTCAGACCATAGTAGGGAAGAAATTCAAGCTGGAGTGTTGTGCTTGTGAAGTTGAGTTTCATAAAATAGTTGTCTATTGAGAAGTGTAATTTTTTGTCTCTGTCTCTTGATATTCAAATATTTTGGTTGCTCTCTTTTTAAGTGCTTCATGACTTCTATGAATCCTCTATGGTCATCATACATGTATTATTCAAATGTAAATTTACCAATGTTACTTCATAATGTTTAAATATGTACAATTGTAAGAAATGCTTTTAAATTTTCACTGCAAACTGTTCCATGCAATTTTTTTTTTATTTTGAAAAGGTCATTCTAACGAACTGTTATATTGTTTGCACATTTTCTTTTTAATCAAGAGAGTGAATCAGTGAGGTATTTGTGTATACTAACTAGCATGAAACAGAATTCATATCTGCCCTCGACATTTCCATCGCTTCAGGCGGACTCACAATGTAAATAATCGTAAATACTGTGTGATTTGTGGGTTTATCAAGGTTACAAATTCAGCTTTAATGATCTCAATGGATATAATTTATTCACTGTAAATTTTTATTAACTATAGATTGTACATTTAAGATAAGAATTTTATCAGAACCTGTATTACATTCCTGCAAACTGATTTTCCCATTATTAAGAGACATCTGTATGAGTGTGCATAGATGTAAATACTTCAAATTATTAACTATGCCGTCTTCTCCCACATGTTCTCAGTACCAAGTTGCATAATATCACTATAAATTTGCAAAACTGATAAATATAAAAAACTGATAGACCAGTAGAATATTTTATGTAAAACCATTTAAATTCTTCATGACTGAGTCACTATGAACACAGCATCAACACACTGTCTTTGTAAATAAAAAAATAAAATTCATACCTTTCAAATACGTGTACTTTTATATTACACCCCTCTTTACAAACTTTTTGGGCATGTCATTAACACAATCAGGGTATAGCAGCAAATGACAAAAACATTTATTTTTAAGAATCGCAAGTAAACAAACATAGCAGAAAAAAAAATTTCCTTGAAGTCTTGTCTTTAGAAGATGGTATATACACATTGTCAACTGACTGCTTCATGTTTCACTAGAGTTCTCCCGTTTGACGGGTGTATTGGAAAAAACTCCAAATCTTACATTTAATTCTCTTTCGGTGGAATTAATCTGGAAGTCCATTGTTACATTCACTGGTGTCTTCACTTGATTGCTGCAGACACAAAAAAAAAAAAAAACAATTTAATAAACCTATTATTTTCATATACTGGATCTAATTTAATGTATCAAGACAGGTTGCACTCACTGGACAGCTAAGGTATGAATCACTTCCTTAGTGGTGAGACCCTCTCCTGTTTTTGATTCAGGCAGTGCACTGAGAGTCTCATTGACTGGAATAGAACACATTAATACCCCTTTAATATTGGGAGCCTGCTGCATGTGTAGTGCTTGCTTTACTTCTTCACGAGATTCAGCTGAGGTAAATTTTAGCATACACCATCTGGAACGATCAGAATAAAATCATACAATGAGATGGACCCAAATGCATGGGTTTCAACAAGTGCAAATTAGACATACTTGACACTCGGAGGTCGCTTAGGCACTTGAACACCCGCGATCTTAGGATGAAGATTCTTTATTATAGATGGCTTCGGACATTTCTGTCTGAAAATCAGTTTAAGTTTGTGCGTGTATTTATCTGAAGGGGCATCTCTTACAGGCCTTGATCGTTCACTCCTTAGAATCTTTCGTTTAGTAACTTTTTTAGGATTACTCTCAGGTTGGTGGGCGTTTTCCAGTTCAATGAGAGAAGTCTTTTGTTGGAGATTGTTGCCTTCTGCATTTCCTGGAATCTTTCGTTTACGAACGTTTCCTCCATGTCGCTTAATTGCTGACTCCTTAACAGATTTGCTTAACTGGGTATCACCCATCACATCTATTGTCATCCATGGCGGCAGCTGAGCAATCTGTGAGGCATCCATCGTCATACTCTAAAAAGGTAAATAAGAGATAGTGATATCAGCTTAATAACAGGTAACCTCAATAATGGCAATGTCAGCTACTAAGTAGCTTCCGAGAGCACAAAGTAATCACATACGGTTCACGGAGCTTAGATAAGGGCAATCCCACCTTGCCCTGAGGACCTACCGAAATTTACACTTCTAAGGGAAGAGAACTGTGCAAGAGCGTCCGAGATTTCGGAACGAAACACACGTGTGACTGAACTGAACTGAAAGCGAACCATAACAAACACTGCACCAGCAGACGAGGGTGTCATTCACGCGAGACAACTTGGCGAGAGACTATTTGAAAATATGAGAATATACAATGAACAATATTAATACTTTGGACGGTTTGGAACCTCCCTTTGAAAAATATAGGTGGGCTTCACTTGGTTTCGCTGCTTGGTAGCCGAGTTTTTCTTTATAAAAAGAAATCGGCGTTTTTTTTTTGTAATTTACAAATGGCACACCAAAAATGATCTTCTGCATCTTCGACCTGCAGAGCGACCGACACGCCCTCTGGCCTGGCCAGGTCCGTGTGATCCCCAGCACTCGGTAGTACGCGTCGTGTTCCACAGAGAGCGCTGGCTGGCTGGTAAACTAATTTCATTCATTCCATTCCATGATTTGGTTAGATGCAGTTATTTAACTGGAAAATAACTGGGAAAATATATCGTCGACATTTGCTCGGTACAGTATTTCTTGGTCTCTAACCCGATTTTCCTTGGTTTCTATGTGAAATTTTCTACACCGCGCAACAAAACCGGAGTGGAACACATCCACAGCTGACTGTGGAATACTCTCGATTGGCAGCTGATTTCAAAGTCTTTTCTTTTCAGAATTTTGAATTAGTCTCCTGTTTACTTTCTTTCTAATTAAAATCCCTTGTCGGAGTTCAGTGAGATTTTCTTTTTGTCCTTTTTGGCTCGCTAAGAATGTCACTGGTCCTCTCTGCCATTTACATTCTGTTGCACTTTAACAACAACCCCTTTTTGGCAAATTGTTAATTTTTCTGTTTTTTTCCCCCCAGGATAGTGCCATATTTGTTTTGATACTACTAGTGGCGTCCCTTGAGCAGAATCTTTTAGGCCTTGAAGAGTGTATGTTAAACAGGTACTTCTGATTACAACACATGTTTGCACATAAATTGATGGTCGGTCCAGATTTGCCCAGTTGCCTTAAAAGTAAGATCTGAATCTGCTAACTTACCATTACTGTTCTTTTTTTTTTAACCCCCCAGTACAGGTATCTTTTGTGTAGCAGTTTTTGAACATGGAGAACTGCCAAACGCCTGAAACTGTTATATACGAAAAGAAAGAATATACAGAAATCGTGCTTAACAGAAAAACTGATGGTGCCCCAGATCATGGAGAAACAGAAGAGGCTAGGCGCAATGTTGTGCATGTTTCATCCCTGGATGATGATGACGACGACAACCTCCAGGAAGAGAGAAATTGGTCCACATGTCAAGATTCAGAAGTCCTTAAAACTGTTCCCTGTTCTAGCTTTCATGACAAATATGTGTCCAAAAAAGTCCTGTCTGTTGGTTCCAGAGGTCTAAAACCTCATAATCACTCAATCTGTACTTTTATTATTGAAAGTAGAGTTTTGCTGGAGAGTTCATTCTCAAACATTCTTATTGATTGTTCAGTGTTTTCTAAAAATAATCTAAATACTGAGTTGGAATTGGAAATAGGGTCTAGTGACACAGAACTTGAAAGAGCACTTGAACTTGCTCTAATGGATATGTTTGAAGGAGAACGGAGTGAAGTAATTCTCTGTGCTTCCAATAGAGAAGATAAGCTGAGAGATCAAAATGTTGTCCCTGTGCCTTGTATGAAATGTATCCTAAATTTAAGGAAAGTTGTAAATAACTCTAAATTGGTAGATATACCGGCTAATTGCAATAGCCCGCTTTGGCTTCTGGAAATTAATAATGAAAACAGGTTTTATGCAGCTCTGAAAGAGAAGGACTGCGGTGTTGAGCTATTCAAGAGAAAGCGGTTTGTGGATGCCTTTCATAGATTTGCATCAGGGGCGAAAATAATTATGAGCTCAGATAGTTTTCTTCTAGAATGTGGGGACGAGAAAAGCAATATAAAGAGTAGGGATGAAAAAGATAACTTGCTTCTGTATTCAACACTTTGTAGCAACATGGCTGAATGTCAACTCAAGGAGAATAATCCCACACTGGCCATAACTCTGTGCAGAAAAGCCCTTGTGCACGATCCTTGCAATGTTAAGGCTTTGTTTCGGCAAGCCTTAGCTGCCTGGACTTTAGGCGATGTTGATCAAGCGGATAGCTTGTTAAGAAGAGTTTTTGAGCTTGACCCAACCAATTCCGCAGCCAAGCACCTGAATAGCCAAGTTCAGGTCAAAATTAAGAAATATGAAGATGAGTACACTAAGATGATGAAGAGAATTTTTTCACAATAGTGAATTTGTTCTGTATCCTCACCACATGAACACCATCTCCCTGTGCCATTTTTGGGCTTTGTGATTTTTGTGATGCCTGCTGCAGGCAGCAGCACCATGAAGTATGGAATGAAAGCACTTCTTTTGTTTCTTGACAAATTTGTTTTATTGAACCCGATCAATAATACATGCACCAGTGAGTGAGACAATCATCCAGCAGTAAAATGTTGTCCAAAATTAATTCCACGTACACTGACATGATAACAAGACAGTCACAAAATGAAAGTTTAACTTTTGCCACAGTGAACAATACCGCACTAGATTAAACCACAGGTGATTGGTAACTTACAAATTAATAAGTTTTTTATCTGATCTGAAGTCAACAATGATAAAATCTACATCAAAAGTAAAGCTGGCTCCAGAAATACAAATAGCTAGGAGAAAAATGAAACATCTTGTTGAAAAAAAAAAAGTAGAAACAATTGTCTTTATCATTTATGAAGGTCATTCGTTCAAAATGTGATCAGGCATCACCTAAAAAGAAGAAAATGAGAATATCATTGAGTAGACCATCATAAGAGAGATGCACATGTGCCTATTTGGAAAAAAAATACCTCACCTTCTAAAGAGAGAAGGGCATCTTTCACTCTCTCTTCAATAATTTCAAATGACAATCCACTAAGAGTGTAATTGTTTAGTGCCCTTACACGTGTAAGAGCTTCCCAAAGTTTTACCCTGGAAGAAGATAAGAGCATTAAATCTTAGCTAACGATATCAGTGAGCACGAAATTTCCCCAAAATGTCAGGGGAAAAGTTCTTACTTTGATTCACCAGGGAAGGTCTCACAAGCCCACTCCAAAAGCTTAGCGCGAGGTTTCCAAGAGGACCTTCAAACAAACAAAAAATTGCCGTTGTACAATTTAGCTATAATTATCAAAAGAACAGGAAGGAAAAGAAAAGCAAGAGAAAGATTGGAAAGATGGACCTACTTGGCAACTCTGCAAGAGTCAGTAGCAACAGGTGGTTTCACACTGGCTGTGTTTGAATCTGCACTAGTATCAACAGCATGTCCATTAGACGTCAAAACACCCATTGCTTTAATGGGCTCCTCGGCAACTACAGGAAATCCCTGACTACTATTGAAAGTATATTCCCTCTTTCCAACAGTCAATTCTGAACTCAATGACTGAGCAGCTTTGACAGCTTTAAAAGAAAGTTCAGAAGAACTTGATTTAAACACTTTAGCATTCACATTAAGAATAATATTATTGTCTTCTTTCTTTGTAAAACATTCAACTTGGTCTCCTTTAGTCACAGATAAGTTAGGCTCCACCATTTTTTTCCAATGCTTGTCATATAAAAGTTCATTCTCCATGGGAGGAGTCTGTCCCAACAACTGTTTATCAGCCTCAGGTAATCTTTGATATTCTAATTCATCTTTAGCACTTTTGTAAGAGGAACAATCTGTAGCACTGCTTTCTTCTGAAGTACTAAGGCGATTGTTGGCTCCAAAGAAGAAAACATCCTCACTTCTAGGTTTAGATTCAATCTCTTCACTCACTGTTTCCCCATCATTTGAAACAGAAGCAAAAGATAAAGTTTTACTTGCTTCAAGAACAGTTGCTGGGGAGGGCTTCCATGCATAAACCTGTTCAAAACATGTACAAAAATACTCATAAGTACTCTGCAATCCCAAAGATTATTGATGAACTACTAGACAAATGTCAACACACCACAGGTTGTGGGACTTCAGCCTTTGCCTCCACAATGGCAGATATGTTAGGTAATTCCGATGATATTCCAATCATATCTTGCACAACAGCAAAGCCTTCTGTGTCCAATAAAAACTTCACCAAATCTAAAAAGTAACAGTTAGGGGGAAAAGAATTTTCACTTTACAACTTTAAAGAACCTCATATGTCAGTATGCTAGAATAAAGACAAGGAATCACCTGTATGAGTAATAAGAGCAGGTTCTAAAGCTGGTAAAAGCTCTTTATTTGCCTCCCAGTGCTCCTGTAGTTTAAATATAGTCATATAACCTTCCCTTTTAAATATCTCAAGGAAATATCTGTTGGGGGAAGTTATAGCTGATGTATTACATTTCCTTAAAGTCAAAAAAGAGGATACAAAATACTTTGTCAAAGGAGCAAATGGACTTACGAGTAAACAAATTCCTCGTCCTTCCCCAAGCTGGATGGTGAGGCAAGGGCCAACCTGACTTTGCTCGGATCAGGCTGTAGAGAGAAAATTAAAAACAAAAAAACAAAAGTACAAATGCAGGAAACATCAATACCATCACTTAAAGGAAGACCATGTGTTAGTGTACACAAAGAGAAATACCTACAGCTTCAATATCATATCCAAAATTATGCTTCCTTGCAGCAGCCAACTTACTCAATGCATCAGTATACCTGGGCATAAAATAAAAAATTAATTGCCCCATCAAATCTAAAACCTCAACAATTTGAAAGTCCACATAACACTGTTCAACTCAAACTAAAATATTAAGGACAAACCCATTCATATTCTTTTTTGGAGCTGTGCTTAGTGAAGTTTCCCCCTGGCTTCTGGAATTGTGCCTAGTTTTCTGGTAAACAAAAATTATAAATTGAAATTTCATTTCAAAAATACAGATAAGCATTTTTACATAGAAATTCAAAACCCTACCTTAGAGGCATTTCTATCATTTTTATCAGTGTCCTTTTTCCTGAAAATCATAAGGCGTCTTTGAGAACAACACAACTACACTGTTTGCGAAGTAGCGTATGCCACCAGTGGAATAGGTCAAGTTTAACCTAACGGTTGATAGTACTACTAAACATTATGATAAGCTGACCTTGGCTTCTTCTTGGGGCTTTTATAAACAGTTTCAGATTCCTTTCTAACCAAGCAGGGGGCTCTTACAAGAGGTGTGCATTCACATGAAGACTTTTCCTCGCCATCGGGCCCAATAATCCTAACTTTAACAATGACAGAATGCTCATCTGATGTGTCCTGTCTAAGGCAATCAGGAGTCAAACAAGCTCGACCCAAAAAGTCCTGCATGAGAAGAGTTTCTTGTTAGATGAATGTTTAACTCGTTGTAACCAAAACTGAACCCAGTTCATCTCACCTTCTCTGATAATTTTTCAACTTCAGATAGAGACTCTTTATAATCCTTCCAACATGATAAATGAAAATAAATGTGACAATGTTCTTGGCAAATCACATCCACAAAACCAATAAAATCAGGATCACTGGAAACAAGCAAAATACATGTTTTCAGGAGTGAAAGTAAGAGAACATGGTACTTTGTAATTAATGTACTTGGAGTTTTCAGACAAAAAATCAGAAAAATGTCTTACTTGAAGAAAATACTATGGGAAGGAATAATGTGTTGACTATTGCTTAGACAACTTTGAGAAAAACATACTGCATCTGGCTTATGGTACAGTTTGCAAATTGTAAGTTCTCTTTGAAGAGACTCCTAATGAAAACAGATACAGGACACAATGAAGCAAACAATGTGTGTCTATAATATCTTATTATACCCCCAATTGTTGAATATGTTTCAACAGAACACTAAAGAAGCAAAACACACCTTAAGAAAACTCCGATCTGTTAGATCAATAATCTCATCAGTACCAGGCCATGAATATCGAGAGAATGAAGTTCCACGTTTTAAAAACGATATGCCCCTCTCAAGTGGCTGCACAGCATTCTGAAATCTAGAAAGAAGCAGAAAGAATAAGTTTATTACAGTTAATCTAGTCTATAACTTGTAAAATACAGCTGCATCAGTAAAAATGTCATGAGTTTTTAGCTACAATGAATTATTTGAATACCTGTTCAATCTCATGTAAGCTCTACCCAGTGAATGAAATATAGCAGGAAATTTGCTGTGCTTCCCTGCCTTCTCTAAATCCTGAAGAAGATTAATAGCTTTGACAATATCCTTGTATTCATCCGAAAGAATAAGTGCTTGTGAAAATGCGAAGTGCAAAATGACAAAATCCATAGGGTCATCAAATCCCAAAGCCTATCAAGGTAATAAAATAATATAAAAATCAGCATATTGTATCATGGGATTTTAACAAAACAATCTATGAGCAAAATGAGTTCTTTTTTATTTAACGGGGACTTGCCTTAGGTGATGAACAAGACTGAAACTGTTCAAGACATTTCTTAAAGCTTTCAGATGCCTTCCGATTGAGCCCTTTCAGTAGAGCAAGAGATCCATCTCTTGCATCATAGTAGGCTTCCTGCATGATCAGAAATATATAGAATTCAAAACTCAAGACAAAATAATACACGAAGAGAACTGTCAACTTACACTTTTACGCTTCGACATCCGTTCCTCTTCCTTCAATTTAGATTTGAGCTCTTCTTCCACTCTCCTCTTTACTTCCTCTTGCTGCTGTAGTTTTTTCTTTTCCCATACCTTTCGCTCCAGTTCCAGTCTTTCACGCTCCTTTCTCTCTCGCTCCTTCTGTTCCTGGTCTTTTCTTTCCCGCTCCTTAGCTTCTCGCTCCTTCTGTTCCTGATTCGTTCTTTCCTGCTCCTTAGCTTCTCGCTCCTTCTGTTCCTGATCTTTTCTTACTCGTTCCTTAGCTTCTTGCTCCTGCACTTTTTCTTTCTCAGCTTCAATCCGTTCTTGCTCTTTTCTTTTACGTTCTTTCAAATCTTCCTGTTTCTTCAGATCCTCTAGCTCTTTCAATTCACGCTCAGATTCTTCCTTCAATAGCTTTTTCTGTGATTCAAGGAGTTTTTCTTGCGCTTCAATTTCTTTCTGCTTCATGTGATTCTGTTTCAATTTATCTTCCTTCATTTTGATAGAAGTATCTGAATTGTTGTGCTTTGCTGACCCACCGGCTGCCTTGCTACTAGCAGCTTTCTTGTCATTGGTGGGTCCAGATTGAGCACCAGCAACAGGGTTTTGATTTCCTGCTCCTGATTTAGATGAACTGGCTGTATCTTTTTTCTAGAAGGAAAGAGGAATGATCAGAAGATATGTCAATTTTCACAAAACCAGGAGCAAGTAAAACATACCTGAGTCCTTTCTTTATCTCTGAAGGTTCTTAAACTTTTTTCAAATTCTTGACCTAAAACAGAATCAAATAATTAAATTACCTGAGAACTTTCAACATTCCTTGAACAAATTTAGTTTTCCCTCATAAGTCAACTTCTTTGGCACAAAAGCATACAAATTTTAACATTGACTATAACTTAGTAAACTCACTCAGCTCTTTTGCCATTCCAAACAAATCTTCCAGTTCCATGTTAGCACACTTTTGAACTCCCTGTGCAAGGTACAACATGCAGTCATAAACGTTATGGCGCCCTAATGCACTTTTGGCTGCTCGATAATAAGCCTGGGAAAAAGTTCAGAAACAAAGTGACATCATACCAATAAAAACTACTAAAAACTCATCTTAACAAAAGATACCTTCACATAAGTTTCTTGGTTGTCAATCGCAGTCTTGGCACACTTTTCAGCCTCAGCATACTCTTTGATGTTTAAATATGCCTGTGCAATGTTGCAGTTCAGGATGGGATTTTTAGGATCAATTGCCAATCCTAAGAAAAGACAGGAAGGGACAGAATGCCGGAGTTAAAGAAGAGCTTAACATGCGAAGTTTATTTAGGGGAGGAGGATGAACCCGAGTAAGATTGACATGGCTGCCATTAACGCAGAGAATATGCTAGGAGATCAACCAACACCTGCCACTCACCCTTCTTGTAATTCTCGATGGCAGCTTTGAAATCTTGACTTTTCATGCAGTTGTTGCCCTTGGTTTTGAAATCGTCCGCACTGCCCATCTTGACGACTCGCTTAATTTGAACAATCGGGGACTAAAAACAGAAACATCGGCCAACCAAAACACGTAAATAACATGAATCCGTGCCACACAGAGAGGTTACCCTAAACACTCAAAGCAATCCTACATGGAGTTCGTCTAATGTTGACACTTGCATGACAGTAGAAGAAACAAATTTACAAGAAATTACCTGTAAAAACAAGCAGAACGCCGCAAACCCAAGCAAACACGGAGGGAGAACACGCCTCGACCGCCGCAAGGAAGCCCTCCGCACTACTGGCTATCTTCTCTATCTGTCGGATTGTCCAGGTGCCGCTACAACAATCGGCGCGATCAACAGATGAGCAAAACATAGGACACTCTAGCGGGCCGACACCTGACGGCTCAGCGCCGATTCACAAACAGAACAACATATCGGCGATGTTTAAAGGAATAGGATGTCACTTTACCGGCACGTATTTGACTTTTCCAAGAATGTAGCAAAGAAGTGTCATGCTGTCATGTTGTCTAAATATCCGATCCCCACTCCCTCCCCACCCTTCCCCCCCCCCCCCCCTACTCTCCCTAGCTCCCGTAGCCCCGCCCCCCGCCCCCTCCTGCCACCTGTCCTTGTTTTGTTTTGTTTATTCTGTTTCAAATCGCTGAAATGAACATTAGACGTAGGTATCCAGGACCGGCCTGGAAATGGCTGACTGTCACTACTTATTCTCACGATTTAGCTAGAAAAAAAATACCACATAATCAAAAAAGAAAAATACTTTTAAAAAACGGACCTTGGTAATAAACAACTCTTTTACTGATTCTTAAGTAATCGGGAAACTAGCTGAATATATTAATTTTTAGATGCTAAAAATTAACTTTAATTAGGAAAGCAGAATGAACATTCAGCTAGGAAAGTAGGGGTGGGGATGTAAACCACGTGCAAACTGGTAAGACAGAGGCACCGAATGAAGTCGGTAAGTGCTTTTTGCCCACGTCATAACCCGCAATAGCGGGGAATTTTTTATAAACGACTAATTTGGAACGACTGATATGGCATGTCGAGTACCGCTCTCGACACGCAGACTTGTACGCCTGAAAGCTTGTTATGATGCTATCGACTTTTAATGATGGAGCGGCATGGGACTGCATCGGCTTCCTGATAAACAGTTGACGTTTTCCTAGTCACGTGAGGGGACGGCCCGGAGTTCCGGCGCCGCGGCACTTTCCGTTTCGAATTTCGCTCTGCGCCTATGTATACTGCCGTTACCTATGATGTTAGAGGCCATCCCTCCGAAAGACTTGGCCTGCATCGTCGCACTCGCGGCGCTAGTCCATACCGGAATGTGCAGCCCCGCTGTGAGTCCGCCAGGCAACCCTGCCGACGGCGAGTACGGCGGTGCGGCCGTAACAGCGGGACACTCATGTTGACAGAAGGGGCGCGGTTCCGGCACCCACCTGGTGACTTACTTGACGGACGGCAGCGTGTGCAACGTGGGCAACAACGCCCTGCTCTGGGGCAACGCGTGGTTCAACATGCGGGGGCAGGAGAGGGTGGCCAGCGCGGACTTCGAGCTGTCGCGGCCCAGCAGGTCCTTCCAGAGGGTGAGCGAGCCGAGCGACGCGGGAGTCCTGTGCCCAGATGCATATGCAGACGCACGCTTTCGGTTAGGTCGAATTCAAGATTGTTCGCTGTCCGGACGCCATCTCGTACAACACCTGCGAATACTTCGATACGTGGAAGTTTAGTATCGGAATCTGTCCTATGATGACGAATCCTGGCATGCCGTGGAATCCTTGGGTCAGAGCCATTAAGCCTACTTTCCGGTGCCCGATCAAAGCTGTGAGTAGTGATGGAAGTAGGGAAGCGGTTCTGACAACAGCCTGTAAACTAGTGACCATCATTGCCATGTCCTTGCACAGGGCAACTACTCATTTCGAGATGTTGGCATCGCCGCCTCTGCGCTCAGCCAGTTCGGAGTACCGCTAGAGAACAACTGGTACATTGTGACGTTAAGGCTGTTCGACCCGGACGGCCTGGAATACGTGTGTGTTAACTACACCGCCACATTCAAACGAGTGCGCAGTTAACTCTGCACACACTAAGCACAGCCCATGCATTGAGCGAATAAACTCACTTGAGCTGTTCATTCGTATGTGGTGAGGTCTCAGAGCTTCCAAAATATGTTTCCCCATTTTATATATGTTTCCCCATATATATATGGCGTCAAATAAAGGCTGTCACTGTGTCATGCGGTGAACAGCTTTAGAACGGGGGCGAGAAGAAAGAGGGGGGGGGGGGAGCAGACAGAGAGAGAGAGAGAGGCGATGGGAGGCGTAGAGTAGAGAAAGGAGTAATAGGATGATTGAATTGATGGAGTCTGGAGGTCAGATGCGTCCTGCCGACCGCTCTGCCGTGTTGTCCAGTTTGGTCCGCATCGCCGTCTGACCCAGACCTCTATGAAGAGGAGCTCGCAGGTGTCGGGGAATCGGGGACACACTCCGCGTATCGGTGTCAGTCACAGCACCAGCTTGACATGGTACAGGCCGCGATCGGGACGGGTCTAACGGGCCTGACCCTCCTGATGGTCATGGACGTGCTCACCTGCGAGGCCGCCGCCATGGCAACTGCCACCACCAAGACGACCACCACTGACGCCCCGAGTAAGCACACCGCCGTAACGCCTGATATCGAGTTCGCCCACCGTATTGGCAAGTCCGTCCCGCCTGATAGCCCCCGATTTTTTTTTCGGCCTTGGGCCTACTTTGGTCTGTTTACCCTTAAAAAATCTTTTGTTTTTTCTTCTGGGACTTAAAAAAAATCCGTTTCTTTTTTTTTTGTCTGAAATATCTCTATGGCAACAACACTCTATTCTCTTCCGCGCCAATTCTTCATCCAGCGACCCGCCGCACGAAGCCGCTGTGGAATGAAACGGAAACAGATCGGTTGAAGCACGACCTCCTGCTGAACTACGACAAGTTTGCGCGGCCCCACGCCCATGACCAGCACACAGAGGTGGACCTGCTCCTCGTCATCAAGCACCTCGACGTAGTGGGTACACTCTAGCTGTTCGGTCCCACGATCTAGCGTTGCATCCGCGGACGTGATGTGCAGTAGTGAGAATGGTATAATTATAGTACCCCCATCTTTCTGTCAGGACGAGTTCCAAAGTACGATGACGATCGACGCCTGGACAAAAATGGTGAGTAATAAGCAGAAGCCAGGACTCCCGGGCATAAAAGTTGCACGTCACGAAGGGTGAACAATAACTATGAGCGAGGTTTGGTTCATTTCGGAGGATCATACGCATTATTAGAACAGTATTTATTAGTATACAAATTTACGACAGGGGAACACCTCTTATACAACTTTTGCAGTCCTGGACCGATCCCAAGCTGACATGGAAGCCAGATCAGTACGGCAATTTGACCACCTTGTATGTAGCTGACCACGAGATTTGGCAACCCGACATCATGCTCTATAACAGGTGAGGGTAATGTCTCTTTTGTTATGAAGACTCTCTAATCAACACCAAACACAATATAGCATAACGTGTATTCTATGCGGTAGTGCGAGCCACCCCGCCATGTCATCTGCGCCCCACGAGACGCCCTACCTGATCGCAACGAACGACGGCAAGGTTATCTGGGTGCCACCGACCAGACTGGAAGTATACTGCAACCTCAACCTACGACACTGGCCGTACGACATCCACACGTGTGAGTTCAAGATGGGGTCCTGGGTATACGACAAGGCCAGCATCGACATCCTCACCAACAACGGCAGCTTTTCTCACGACGTGAGTCCATTTAGGTAGCTAAACAGAGAGGAGAAGTATCGGTCTGTCTCAAGGATTTTCGATCCATTGCTTTTGTTCAAATACCCATAGGAATTGCCTTTGAATTTTTGATCAGTGCCTTCATGTTAATGACAACCATACACTGAACTGCACAGCCTCACGTGGAAGGCGAACCCTGGGCGGTCCTGGACACAACCTTCGAACGTAAGGAGACCATGTACACGTGCTGCCCCGAGTCGTACGTGGACGTCAGCTTCTCCGTGACGGTGCAACGTCGGGGGTCGGCGTACCACACGGTGCTCACTGCGCCGCTTTTTGGTCAGTCCGTAGGTTTGCCGTGCAGAGCCCCGAGGACTTTTTCTAGACGGAAGAACTTCTCATAGTGCCCATACGCTTATTTACATTTATTTTATTAAATTATTTACACGAAGCTACATTATTTGCTTTTTCTGTCATAACAGCGAGTATTGCTTTGCTCATGTTCTCCTTCTTCGTCCCCTACCACCGCGTCGAGAAGACACTGCTCCACGGTGTCAACATCATCATGCTGACCATCACGTTAATGTGCCTCACCCACATCGTCCCCGTTCTCACCAACAATCCTCCTATCATAGGTAAGATAACGCTGAGTCGTAAACTGAGCATATGCCGCTGGCTCCTCTCACCTTATTGAACGGGCACTGCTTACAATTTCTTGCAGTCGAGATGTACGGGGTGGTTTTGTTCATGGCGGTAGGCTGCGCCGGCATAGCGATTGGTTTGCAAAATATGACAGGGGTGGCTAGACCGTGGCCCCTGCCCGCCATTTTCAAAAGGGTAGTCACTCATCCAAACGTTCGTCTGTTCATTGCCGGCGCTTTCGTGGACGAGGTAACGTTAATCTGCTATATACCTGCGGACTCCACGTATGTTCAGAGGGGTCCGGTCGGCTGGTAAGGACCCTCGCTCAATAAGGCCTATCATTTTCAGATTCTTGAGACATCCCGATCAACGAGCAACTGTCCAGACACGGTGCCCATCTTAAATCAGGGATCCAATGTGGAGAGCATGAACATGGTCAACAACATGGAGATGGTCTACATTCGTAACAGAAGAGATTGGTGCTACTTCGCTCTCTTTTGCGAACGAGCGATTTTCTGTCTATGGTCTTGCATCTTTATTGTTATCACCTGCATCGTTGGTTGAACTCTCCCATTCTAAAAGGATTTTCTGTCGCATTTCTTCAACATTTCTACTATTTATTTATTAAAATCTTTCTGCCACCGCCGATTTTCTGGAAATTGTTCGTATTTAATCACCGCCTGTATGTTGGTACACTCAACCTGCTATTCGAATGTAGACAATAATCAAGTTGTGCCGTTGTGCCTCACCAGAAGAACCGAACGATTCTATGCGTGACTCACCGTATCATCAGGGATTAAATGGCACCTGATGGGTAGGCAACCACGACTGAACAACGTACGTGGTTTTTTTTTTCGGGCTGGCCTATCCAAACCTTGCAGGGGTTTCTTTTCGTTGTCTGCAGATACTCTTGCGGTAATACCTGCCAAATCGGTTGCCGTGTCATGAACATTACGTTTCCAGTGCATTATTTGTAACTGTGTAGTGATACAGACCTCGTGTAGTGCTCGGGTTTCAGTCGAACAACAACGTCAAGGGCACCGCAATGGTGACACCCACCGTAATAACTAGAAGTCCAGACATCAGTCCCACTATTGGCACATTGAACAATTTGAAACCGGCGCTGATGAATGCCTGCTAACTCATGTCATGTAAACTGAAGGGTAGACATCGCAAAAACATTTTAAAAAAAACTGTTTCTAGAACCTACCGTTGCAGCAATCGTTCCTGACCTAGGAGGAAACAACAATCTCCAACCGTTTATGAAGGGCTGGAAAACACTCTTCAGGGAAGAAAACATCGGCATTCCGCTAGCAACAACCAGCAGTCTCGCTAAGATTCCGACAGTTATGGCGGTGATTACAGCACGTCGACCAGGGACCTGCAGCGCCATGGTAACATACGCCCGCGCCGACAGGTGTCTCGAGTCTGTCAAATGTACTCAGCAGCACTCGGCCGAACAACGACCTCGGCAAATGACATTTGCTGGGATGCACGACAGAGCGGACTCACGACGGAGCCTGCTGTGCACAAATTTACTTTGCGGAACGCGTAAACAAATGCTCGTCGTGTTTCAGGAACATACCCACACTAGCATGCTATTGATAACCCGGACTACGCTATTTTAACCTCCCGCGCCAAAAATTAAGTGAAGAAGTTTTCTCACCCCATTTGTAGGTAAAATTTAGAGATAATCAAGAAAATGTAAAGGTTGGTGATCTGGTCAAACGTATACTGGAAAGCACATTGCAACACTCGCTTTTTCGGTGTGTTGATTCCGAGAACGGGCACGATCCTAGGCCGGTTGCACTTGTGGGAGTCACGATGTCAGATGAACGTGTGGATGAAAATGTTTCACCGCAGCTAGTCGTCGCCATGAGGGCCACACAGGTCGTCGTGCTGGCCTTGTGCCTCATATGTGCAGGTATCGTTGCCACGAAGGCGAATAAGGCCCTCGCAGATCCTCCTCCCTTCTGGTGGCCCCAAAAATTATTAATGTAGGTATTGTTAAATTTGTGTCACGTTTCAAGGTTCAGCAGCATCAGCAGCCGTCAAGACCTTCCTGGACCCACGTTTACTCTACGACCAGAAAATCATTGGAGGCCATACAACACACATTGACTCGGAGCGATTCACGGTAGAATTTTAAAACAAAGTGATGTCAAACCAGTGACTGGTGATAAATTGCGCGTTTCGTTTCAAACTCAATGAATGGGTAAATGGAATTTTTGACCATCAGAACAATGGTTTTCACGAACAAATACTTTTAGGTCCAGGTCATCTCTTACACTCAGGGCGAGAGGGCGAGCTGCGGCGGTTCGCTGATCTCCGTCCATCATGTTCTCACTGCTGGCCACTGTGTGGTGTAAGCACATTCAAACTTTTTCTGTTCCCTGTAGAAACTGAATCATCATCTTTAAACATACCAATAATGACTCCTGCTCACAGCGACGACCCGAAACAAATGATGGTCTTCGCCGGTACCTCGGACTTCCTCAAGACGGGCAAGAACGGGACAGCGCTCCTTCTGAAGACTCTTAAAACGCACCCCAAGTTCAAGATCGTCACGACGGCGAAGGGAACGTCCGCCGTGTACGACGTGGCCGTGCTGAGGCTCGCACAGGCGGTGACCCTCGGCAAGAAGACGGCGCTCATCAAGATCACGGCTGCCCGCAGCGAGCCCCCGACCGGCCTCCGGGTCACCATACCCGGATGGGGCATCTACGATGACGTGAGTGGCATTCAGTGCAGGCCGGGAGTCCCCAAGGTTTTGGGTGCATTTGTGGATCAATTCCTTCTATGTGACAGCGCGGTGTGAATTCAAGGAAGCTGAGGGTCGGAACCTTCACTGTTATTAACCGCGCACAGTGCCAAAAAGAATTCGGAGCCATCTTCACCCCACAAGAGTTTTGCATCACATCCAATCCTAAGTCTTCCTTTTGCAATGTAAGTGAACATTTTCAAAAAAAAATTTCGCGTGTGCATAGATAAGTGGAATTAACCCAGGTGTTTTCAGGGTGATTCCGGCGGTCCAGCAGTCGCCAACAATGTGCAGTACGGCGTGGTGTCGTGGGGCTCCTGTGGCAAAGAGAGTCCGAGTTCCAGTGTTCTTGCCGACCTCGCGGACCCTGAAATCAACTCGTTCATCGTTAAAATGATAAAAACCTTGTAATACCACTGGCAATGCCTTGCACAACTCTTCCAAAAATAAAGTGTATCGATGACGTTTGCAAAGGTGAAATACACTCAACAACGCTCAATCCCGCAGTGATCTATACAATTCGAATTTTCACGTGCCCTTTTTGGGGGAGTCTGCTGACCACTTGGGAGGTGCGCCCCCCTCCCCCCCCCCCCCCCCCTCCCCCAACAAACGCGACTCCCGGCGCCGCTGCGGGGGGCGGCCAGTGTGCGCCGCGAGGGCGCCGATAGCGCGCACAATGGGCGGGTGGGCGCAGTGCGCCGTGCTGCTGTTGCTGGCCTGCGCGGCGTGCCAGGAGGAGATGCTGCTGGGGATGGGGGACGGTCAGTTTCCGGCGCCCCCCGCCCCCCCGCACACCTTCGGCTTGATGCGATCGGGACACGTTCGCCGCCCGCAGTGCTGCGCTGGGAGGACGTGGCTTCGTGGCGGGACATCCCCAGCGGCGCCGTGTGGTGCGGCTTCCAGTTCCCCAACAACGACACGACGCGGCGGGAGCGCTCGTACGTGGCGCGGCTCTACCGCTCAGGCAGCGTCATCCCGGGCAAGGCCACGTACTGGGGCGCGTCCGCCGCCCTGGCCACCTCCGTGTACAGCGGCCTCAACACGTTCGAGGCAAGGGCCCTCGGTTGCAGACCCTGAGTGTGCGAGGGCCCCGCGCTAGCTGAGTGGACTCCCGCGGCCCGACAGGTGGCCGTGGTGGACCCCCGCCGCGTCCTGTGGGTCGTGGCGTCCGGGGGCAGCGTGCCCTCCTCGGGGTCCCCCGTGGCCGGCATCACCAGGGAGGGCCAGCCGCTGTACGCGTGCCGGTTCCACCTGGACCGCCACCTCTCCATGGCGTGCGGCGCGGTGAGTTGGACGGCCCGCCGCTGCGCCGCGGCCGCACGGCTCTCCCGCGCCGCTAAACTGTGGCTCGCTGTGAGTGGCCGTGCAGGTGCAGCGGTACACGGAGCGCTGCGTGGCCGAGATGGACGGCGGCCTGGTGTCGTCCCCCGTCTACGAGGTGCTCACGATGACGCCGTCGGCCTACGAGATGCAGCCGCCCCCTCCGCCGCCGCCGCCTGTCCTGCCGCCGCTCTTCGCGCCCCGGGCCCTGCAGGACGATGTCGAATTTACGGTGGCGGCACCCCGAGTGACGACAAGGGGAGGCGCCGTCCCCACCAGGCTGGCGACGGCCGCTTCGTCCACCGAGACGCCGCCGCCCGCCTGATGACGTCGCGGTGGACCTGGAAATTCGCGTCCTTCCAGCCACACATGGGAGCAATTTTTAGCAGGACCATACGGGAGCGTCTGCGATCTGCCAGGCTAGGCCAGCCCGCATTGCACAGCTGTATGTTCACATAGACTGCCTGCCTACCCACCAGGCGCTGTAGGTGTACCAACACTACCCGCCCAACTGCTACCTCCCTCTAGTCTTGCGCTCTGCGCCCGTCGCCTTCGTTCCCTCTGTCAAATCCTTTATGTTGAAAGGAGAGGAAAATTCAAAGAAACTATGACTCTGTCAGCCAACCTGATACTTTTTCGTTTGCAACGGCAGACCTGCTTCAATCTGCTCTGCTGTCAGTAAAGTCGAAACTATTCGCACGTCTGCTTGTAAATAATGCCGCGCGAGTTTCGAGTCTCGCCCAGGCGTGGACAGACTTTTAGGTTAACCAGGCCTGGGTTCAAACTTACGGTTTTTGCGGGAGCAACTTTACATATGATAATTGGCGATATGCGTGGAGGAGGTAGGCCCTTCAGAGGCAGAGGCCGCGGTGGTGGAGGTCACCGGGGAAGTCATCGCGGGGGTAGTCATCGCGGTCATCGGGGACATGGGGGGTTTCGTGGACACCGCGGTGGTGGTGGTCGAGGTTCTTTTGCAGCCGGGCGACATCAAAACAGCAAGAATGCCCTGGTCGTAGGCCCTCGCCTGTCAGAAATTGATGTCGGAATCACAGAATTTATCAGTAAGCACGATGGTTTCTCAGCTGTCGTGAAACATAGGTGAGGCAAACTCTGTCAACTGGGTTCAAGAGCTTGTTTTGTATTTTAGCGTACATTAACATGGCAAATTGTTTCCAGGTTTTCTGATTTTCAAGTGAATGAGATTGATTCTGATGGGAACGTTGTTAAGTTGACACTTCTAGATGTGCCAGCAGAGAGTGAGTACCAGTGCCATTTATGTTTTAGGGGTCTATTTTTGTTTACATCTGTAATAATTAGTTGATCTGCGTTCACAGATGAAGATGATGTCAAAGCTGAGCGGCATGAACTTATACCTGAAGATATTTGGGAAAAACTTAGCAATATCGTCAAAAAACCAGCGGCTGAAAATCCTGGAAAGGCTGATACGTCTAACGTAACAACAGGCTCTCAAAGTGGTGTGGGAGATACTACCTGTCCACAGAATGAAAGTGAAAGCAGTAATAATGCTTCAGAAAAAAGTATTTCACCAGCAGTGATTTCGAGCTCTGCATTGTCATTACCTACTGAAAACGAGGCACAGAGTGTGGAGTTGGAGGTATGATGAATGTTTGGTAATTAAATCTACGCTTGTTGACCATTTTGAAATGACATAAATTTTTCAGGTAACCTCATTGGACAAAGACAGTCGCCGGGCCATACACAATTGTGTCAAAAAGGCTTTTAAAGACTTAAATAGCAACACTACCGAAAGAGATGGAAAGAAATTTGTTGTTTTTGGTTTAGCGAAAAGTAGGCACTATCCCATTTGTCAACCGATTTTATTTTTTTTAAATAGCATCTAATTTGGTTTTGGTTTTTAGGTAATCGTGATAGACAGAATAGGGGAAAGTGGCCAGAATGCCGCAGTGGTGAATATCTATACTTTGTTGTTCACAAACGTAATATGGACACAACCGAGACAGTCAACCTCATTTCAAGAAAACTTGGGTGAATTACAAATTTCAATTTATTTCTTGAAGAGCAAATGTGAACAAACAGAGGATATCATTTTACAACTTTTTCATTTTAGAATGAGACCAAATAATATAACTTTTGCTGGCACAAAAGATAAACGTGGGATCACTAGTCAGCTTATGTGTATTAAGAGAGGAGAGCCCTCTCGTATGTACCACCTGAGTAAAGGAATTTACAATGTTTATTTGGGCAATTACTCCTTCAAAACCAAACCTCTGAGACTGGGCGATTTGAAAGGAAATCAATTCAGAATAGCGTTGAGGTATTTAAATTTTCTTGTATGTTACTCTGTGATTTCTGTGTATTCTCTCTTTAAAGCTGCTTATTAAATTTACAGGAATGTGGAGGGCTCAGATGAACAAATAAATGCTGGACTTGAGTCTTTAAAAAATAATGGCTTTATTAATTACTATGGCCTACAGAGATTTGGAACTAACAAAAATGTTCCAACCCACCTTATAGGTAAAGCACTGCTTCAATCTGACTGGGCAAAGGTGAGCAGTTATTTTTATTAAACTTGACTTCTCTGAAATTAGTGATTTTGAATAATTGTTAAAATTATGTTTTACTTCAAGGCTGTTGATCTCATCCTTGAACCTCGCGAGGGATTTGTTCATATAAAAGCTGCTTTGGATGAGTGGAAGTCTAGCAGAAATGCCAAAGAAGCTCTGCAAAAACTTGAGCGTCCAACAAATTGCCTGGAAGAGCTCTTGCTGAAAGGTCTTGATAGGCATGGGTCTAATGACTTTGTTAATGCCCTTTCGATGGTTGGAATTTTTTTCTTCTTTTTTTCAATTTTATGAATGAGTTAAAATACAAGACTACACTGAGCTACAAGTTTTTCTGTGATGTTTTCAGATTCCTCTGAATACTCAGTTAATGTATGTGCATGCATACCAGAGCTTGATATGGAATAAAACAGTGTCAAAACGTGTCAGTGAATTTGGCTTGGAACCTGTTGTTGGAGATCTCGTTTTAGTTAAATCAGAGAAACTAAGTGGGCTTGATAATACCATTGATGAAGACACAGAGATTACTGAGGGTCCAGCACTTGAAGATGCAGCAGAGGTGCTAGTTGAAGAGAGTGAGTAAAATGAAAATATAGTTCTTGTTGACACTGTACTTGAATGCCCTTATATCTTGGTATGATACACTTAGAAAACATGAAGCAAGATGTTCGATACATTACCGAAGATGATATTGGAAATTACAAAATCGATGATGTTGTTCTCCCACTTCCTGGACATGATGTGTTGTTTCCCAACAATAGTATTGGTACTTTCATGAAGGATTTGCTCAAGGAGGATAATCTCTCACCTGAGTCATTGAACCATCCTGTTAAGTAAGTCTCTCTTTTAAAATGTTCCAGATATTCCCCCAAATTTCATAAAGTGCATCTTGACATACATATTTCAATTGTCTGATATGTAATATATTTGTGCACAGGAGATTTGCAGTGAGAGGAACTTATCGCCGTATTGTTTCTCGAGCTGAGCAATTAAGCTGGAAGATCGTTCGTTACAACGATCCTGAATCAGATTTCATCTTGACAGATTTTGACATATTCAAGGGGAAGGATGAACCCAAGGATGTAGAAGGTGAGTGATGAAGGTTAATCAAAGCCTAAGGTCCGAGTTTTTTCATAAGTTATGTAATTTGATTTCATTGCTATGTTATATCTAACAGATGGGAAATACAAGGCCATTGTGTTTAGCATGTGTTTAGAATTATCAACATATGCTACAATGGCTCTCAGGGAAATAACTAAAACTGACACATCAGCAGCCACACAAGCTTCTATGTCGGCAGCTGCGGCAGCATCTCATAAAGATGAGGATGCTGTGAAAGTGAAGCAGGAGAAGGTAGATACAGCTTCAGAAGATGGAAACGGTAATCTTTCAGAGGCTGCCTCTAATGAAAATGTAAAGACGGAGCCAAATGATGCAGAACAGGATGTGGCATTGGGTGATCTAGTCAAAGAGGAGAGGGTGGATTTATCAGCTGCTGACAATGCCATCAAGAATGAGCCGAATGAAAATGTTAGTGCAGCAAAGAGAAAGGCAGAGGAGCTTCCTGATGTCATTTCAGAAAAGAGGGTTAAAGAAGATTCATAATAGATTCTGCTTGCTTAGTTTTTCATGTTTAAAAAATAATTGTTTTCTCACAGCGTACAATTTTACTTGTGCCGTGAAATTTACATTTTTGTATAATAAATTTTGACAAAAGCTATATGAATAAATGACAGGGATTACATGCTGTAAACACAATGCTTTTTTGTTGCCCCGCTTTTGCCTTACCTGTTACAAAATAGTTGCAATAAAAACCTTTAGTTCTATTATGCTACTAAATCATTGAGAGTGCAGTTGCTGGTGGTTCCGGAAGTTTGCCTGTTTGCAGAACCCCCTTCCGCACACCCCGCAGCGGAAGGGCCACTCGCCGGTGTGCACGTAGGAGTGCGCCCGGAGGTCTCCGGGGGTGGGGAACGACTTCGGGCACTTCGAGCATTTGTGGGGCTTGTCCTGGTAAATAGAGACAAACAGACGATCTCACATAACGTTCAAGTGTCGGCGCCGCGGCAAAGGCCAAGTCACGCTGGTTGCGAGCACGCACACCGAGATCGGCTTCTGAAGTGCAATCCTTGTCCCCACCGACGTGCACGCGGTTTGGTTGGGGTAGTGGTTCTCGGGCCGGACGGAGCAACCCGCGAGAGCCAGCGCAGGTAGCTACTCCATCCAGTCGCCGGTGGCGCCATCTCTCGGACCGCGTAGCGCGGAGTAGCTACCTGCGCTAGCTCTCGCGGGGTGCTCCGTCCGGCCCGGGAACGACCTCCCCCCGCACAGGCCGAAGTGCCTGAGGAGACATGCCCGTCCCTACCGACACTCTGATTGCGGACTGACCTTGCTGTGCGTCATCCGATGGTAGTAGAGGTTAGAGGAGGCCGTGAAGCGCTTGCCGCACAGCGGGCACTGGTGCGGCTTCTCGCCGGAGTGTATCCGTGCGTGTGTGTTGAGGGAGGAGGATGTGCTGAACCCCTTGCCGCACACGGGGCACACGTGCGGCCGCTCACCTTGACGGGGACCAACAGACGGAGATCAGTACATTACCATAACACACGGAGGCCAAGCCCCGTTCCGGGCCAGCAATACACAGTCTCGCCCACATCCAACGAAACGTAGGATATTCCCCTGTACAATCTTTGCCACGGTCTCCGGGGTAACCACAACCTCTCAGAAGCACCCACGGAACCGTGCATCCTTTACCGTCCCACCACGGAGAGCGTTCGCGTGCACATCACGTCAACACAACGCGCGAGCCGCCGGGAGGTCGTGCTGGCGCCGGACGGAGCACCCCGCGAGAGCTAACGTCCCGCTGCTGACCCGCGGCGCCATCTCTCGGCGCTCTCCAGCACTACACCCCCACCCCTCCCCGCCTCACCCCCTCAGCCCCTGGGAGATAGGCACGGACAGCCCGCCACACAGCCGCGTAGTTGGGGTTGCCTGTCTGCCGGGCGGTGCGGCGTTTGCCGCAGGCTCTCGGGCAGTCGCCGCCTGCTCGCGCCGAGCGTTTCCGACGTGGTCTGGCCTAGACCGAGGGGGGCCAGCGGTCTGTACCGGGCGCGTTCACCACGTCTGAGGAACGACGGACTTCTCGGTTCTTCAGCGACCTTCTGGAGTTATGGAAATAAACGATAACCTTGCGGCAGGCGCGGTTTATGAACTGCACACCGGTATGCGTGCGGAGGTGGCGCTTCAGAAGCGAGGGTCTGTCGAAGGCCTTGCTGCAGCAGCGGCACTGGAGCAGGTGGCGCGTCCGCCGGCCACGTCCCGCGTCCACCGGCCCAGCGGCTCCGCGGTGTGCGGCGGCGGCGGCCGGTGCTGGCTGTGCCGCCCCCCGCAGCGACAGGTCCAGGGGTGAGTCTGGAACGGAAGGCGGGCGTCAGCACGGCACGACGGGTGTTCGCTGCGCGCGCGCGCGACGGCACGTACCTTGTGCGGGCCCAGGCGCGCCGCCCGCGCCGGCCATGCCCATGGCTCCGGGCGCCTCCGGTTCGGATCGGGGTACAACACACACTGCCCGCCCCGCCCCGACGGCCCTTCAACGCCAGTCGGCCCGCACGGGTGGCCTACCTACCGGGCTGGATACGCCTCTCCTTGTCCACCCCGCAGGTACCGGCGCCCGGAGCGAGAGGGACAGACCAGTATGCATGTGTGTGTGTTGTGCGCGTTTGTGTATTCTATGGGAAGTTTCGATTGCCCGTGACGCTGCAGGAAGTCGGGCCCGGCGCGCCAGTCACCACCGCCACTCATTTCCCCGCACAATATTTCGCCGGAGGAGCATCACACCGCACCGCGGCCGAGCTCGGCACGGCCCGCCCGGACCCCCCGCGGCCGCCGCTCTCAGGGGGAGGGTGGCCGGCCGGCCGGGCGAGGACCGCGACCGTAGGTCCGGAGCTGACTCGCGGACTCTGATCCAGGGGGCGTCGCGGCGCGGACGACGGCGGCGGGGTGGAGCCGCCCCGCCCCGCGGCCTTGCCCGACGCGGATTATCTTTCCCCGCAGTCGAATTGCGGGACAAGCCGGGCGTATGTCGCGGCAACCGTATCAGCGCCAAGGCGGAAGAGTGGCCGCGAGACACCCGGGCCGGGCCCGGCCTGGCTCCGCTGGTGTGTGACTGCATGATGGATGGTGCCTCCCCACGGGGCACAGGGCAGCGCAGGTGTTGTGCGGTGTGCGCAGGTATATTGACCGCCGATCTCACTCCTACGTCCGCGCTTCACCGCGCCGCGGCCCGTCATGGAAGCCGATATGGGAACGCATCGCTGCGCCCGCTTCTGTATCTCCCCGCGCCGATGCAACAAAATGAACGAGAGGCAACCGTTTCATTAGCGATCGGCACTGCGCGGCGGGATGTCGGCTGCGGATTGCATTTTGAAGGAGTGCTCAGGTTTTGAGTGGCCCCCTTCGCCCGTCTCTCCCGACCGGACTGCTCGACACTCCCTGCGCCCCTGTCCTTCCCGTGAGTGGCCGACACAGTTATCTTATCCCATCCTCCGCCACGCTCTCTCCTACTGCGGTCTAGGAAGGCCCGGGGGGAAAGACGCAGTGTTGTGTTGCTTATTCTTTTTAAAACGTGCGCGCTCTGGCCAGCGCACACGCACAGAGCCGAGGCCGCGGCGGCCGCGGGGAAGTGCCAGTGCACGGAGAAACCGGTAGGGAGGGTGGAAGGGGCCTTATCGCTGTGGCCGGTGAGGTCAGAGCGCGGTAACGGCGGGGGCCCCCCGGCCTGCCCCGGCAGCGCGCAGCGTCGCAGCACGCAGGACGCAACTCCGCGAGAGCGACTTCAGCCGTCGAACCCTCTCCTGCCGGCCGGCTAACGTCAGTGCGGCAGAGGCGTGACCACGTGCGGCAGGGTGCCTTGTTCAAGTCCCTCGGCAAAAGTGACCGGGCGTGACTGGGCGTGACCGCCGCCGCCCGGCAGCCGTCACGATATCAGTGATGGCATGCTGTCGCTGTCTGGCGCAACGATAATTAAAAGCACCTGCCGACGCCCGATGGGCGACAGCGTCGCACGGAATGCTGTGAAGTGCGGCGCGTTTTCTCGGCATGAACGGAGGTACGTGGTCACCTGTATCACGGTAGAAACCTACCGACGCGACCTTCTTCCTCGATTAAGCACAGCTTGGAGGGCTCCGCATCCGCGCCAACTTCTTGTGATAAGAGAAGAGAGGGAGATCTATGCAACATTGAGGACACAAAACTGGAGCCTTGGTTACACTCTTATCTAATCGGCGCAGTATCGACGACCGGATCTGCACGGAGGGCCACCACGTCAGGACGCTGACATATGCTGTGGCTCTGCGAGTGCTTCAGCACTGTGGGGAGCCCCGCCAAAGCCCCGCGGACTCGGGGAACAGCGCCGTAGGGGAGGAGGGGGCACCGCCGGCCACCGCGGAGGCCCGTTGCGACGCGGTGCGATACGCGTCGCGCCCGGGGCCTGCCCTGCCCGGCCTGCCGCCCGCGCCGCCCGGCGCACTGACTTGTTGTTGCACTGCCATGGACGACTACCCGCGCGCGTGGCCCGCCCGCGACCGCACCCCGTCGACGCCGTCCCCGCTGGCCACTAGGACCCAATGAGTGACGCCCGCCCGCTCCTGCCCAACGCGCACGCGCAGCACGCGGTACGTCAACGAGTCGGTAACACTGTACCGTACCGGCGGAGCGCGCCGTGCCTTGCCGGCCCTGCGGTCATACATGGCCGACGGGGTGCGCGCCCCGTGTTCTCGCTTCACAAACTGAGATGTTGGTGGGGTCTCCTCCCAGAAGGCGGCGGCCGGCGGCGGGCACGCGGGCCGCCGCTGTTGGCCGGGCCTGCGGTGCCTGGCGGGCTGCTTCGCCTGCTTCACGAGGCGCCTCGTCCTCAGCCTCGTGCTGGGCTGCATCCTGATGTACGGCTTGTACGTCGTCGTGCAGATCCACGTCGTCGAGAACTTTGAGTTCTTCGGCAACAATGGTGAGTCCGCGGTGGCCGAGAACGGCGGAGTGTGGGAGGGAGGGGGGGGGGGGGGGGGGCGCAACGCCTCCAAAACGTGTGACGGTGATGACCGTGACCCCCAATAACCCCCTCCACAAGTTTAGAAACCTTCGGGAACGGGGAGGGGGGGGGGGAATCAGTTCACGTATTACCCGCGATCGTACCTCGAGTGGGACGGCAGGTATACTCGATACCTTCTTATTGAGATCCATTCAGTCTTCGGATCAGAGGGGTTTTAACGAACACACAGTGAGGCAGGGGACCGTTGCGACACTGACTGGTTCTGAAGAATGACTGGATCGCACCGCGTAAGTTTAAGAGCAAGGTCGGCGTTCAGCGTTTCACATTCCCTCCCATCACGGGTGTATTGGCAGCGAAAGTGGGTCTTATCTTTGTCTTATCATTGTCCTCCACAGGTAACCTGGCCACGTACCACACCCTTTCGCCGTATGCGACGGGCCATTCGGCGTCACCGAAATGCGTGCGGCCGCCCTCCGGGGCGCCCTGGCTGCTGGACACGGACGGCTGCCGCATCCCGGCGCACGACCCCTTCAGCGACGACGTCAAGGGCATGATCTGGGACCACCCGGCGGTGGTCTGCGCCGACCCGCCGCCGCTGGTGGTCTCCAACGACACGCACATCATGGTGGAGACGCACCTCCTCCCCGCCTACAAGGCGCCCAACGCCACCTGCTGCTACACCGCCATGTGGCGCTTCGTGGGGCCGGACTGGCAGGCCGACCCGGGCCCCAAGGGCCCCTTGTACGACGGCATCAAGCACGGCAACGACATCCGGTAATGCGGCGGTCCGCCGGCCTCACTCCAAGCCTCGGCCCCGCTTCAGATCATAACCCCCAGCCTTGTGCGCAGGTACGCCAACGAGTGCGTGCCCTTCGAGGCCCCCGTCGTCGTGCCCCACGAGTTCGTCCGCGTCAGCTGCACGTCCGGGACCAAGGAGGTGTACAAGGACTTCCACGCGTTCGTCCCCGTCAAGCGGCCGCGCGGCCACCCTGCCGGCGATGAGGCGCCGGCGAGCGAGTTCACGTCGGACGACTCCCTCAACGTCCTCATCGTGGGCATCGACTCGGTGTCGCGCCTCAACTTCATCCGCAAGATGCCGCGCACGAGGGCGTTCGTCGAGAAGCAGCTGGGCGGGCGCGCCATGATGGGCTACAACAAGGTGGAGGACAACACGTTCCCCAACCTGGTGCCGCTGCTGTCCGGGCTGCACGTGCCCGAGCTGAGGAAGGCGTGCTGGGAGGCGGACACGGTGCACTTCGACGCCTGCCCCTGGGTGTGGAAGACGTTCAACCGCGAGGGCTACGTGAACATGTTTGCCGAGGACACGGCGTGGATGGGGCTGTTCCACTACCTCAAGCGGGGCTTCGCCAACCAGCCGACCGACTACGACCCTCGGCCGCTGCTCTACCTGGGCGAAAACCAGCTGGGCCGCGGCGGCGGATTCAACGCCAAGTACTGCATCGGCCAACGCCAACAAATCGAGGTGCTGTTCGACTACGGCCGCAAGTTCGTGCGCTCCATGTGGTCGCAGCGGCGCAAGTTCTTCGGCATCCTGTGGGGCACGTCGCTGTCGCATGACATGCTGAACCAGCCGGACGAGGCGGACGCCATGTACGAGAGCTTCCTGGCCGACCTGCAGGCCACGGGCCTGCTCAACAACACGGCGCTCGTGGTCATGAGCGACCACGGCCTGCGGTTTGGCAGCATCCTGGGAACCTACCAGGGCTACCTGGAGAACATGCTGCCCTTCATGTACGTCATCGTGCCCGAGTGGGTGAAGCGCCGGTACCCGGTGGCCGCCGCCAACCTGGAGTGCAACCGGCATAGCCTCGTCACCCTGTTCGACCTGCATGAGACTTTCTACAACTTCATGGACCTGCGCTCGCTGGAGGACGCTAGGGTGGCCTCCGAGTCGAACCTCATACGGGAGGCGTTCAACTCATCGAAAGGGAGTCCGCCCAGGGGGATCAGCCTGTTCAAGGCCATCCCCGGCGCGAGGACGTGCGACGCGGCCGGCATCCCCCACAACTACTGCTCGTGTCAGCTACTCCTGGAGACCGACACAAACTCCACCGAGTAAGTAGACCACTGACTTTTTATATAATCACATTTAAAAAAATATATATATTTTAAATTGTATGTGCAGGGTCGTCGCTGCGGTGCAGTTTGTGGTGAAGGAAGTCAACAAGTTAGTAGGCGCGCACAGCTCGTGCAGCCAGCTGGAGGTGGACGAGGTGCTCAGCGCCCGCTACGGCCAGCCACTGTCCTCCAAGGACATCAAGGAGGGCGCCCTGGAGCGGGAGTACCAGACAACGCTGCGCACACTGCCCGGGCAGGCCCTGCTGTCCGCCACGGTCCGCCAGAACGCCAAGACCGGCGTGATGAAGATGGCGGGCTCGGTGAGCAGGCTGAACGCATACGGCGACACCAGCTGGTGCGTGAACGCCACGGCCCTCAAGCCGCTGTGCTTCTGCAAGGACCCCGCCCCCACTCGGCCCTCTACTCCAGGCAGCGCCGCCGTCCCCACCGCGGCCGCGTCCGTGCCGTCGCCGTCCAGTCTGTCCTGGATATTTCACAAATTTACGCCGACAAGAGCGAAGCGAACCGGCAGGAAAGGTATGGGAGAAGAATGGGAAATTGGTGGGTGAAATCTAGTCTAAATGAAGGAAGTGCACGTGAATAAAAAAAAAATAAAGAAAGAAAACAGCGTTGGTGCTGTGTGTCCATGTGTGTGTTGGTGTGTTAGTGCGTGTTGCTACCATAGTCAGTCCATCTCCGTATTGTGATTAAGTAGTAATTCCCTAGAGATTTTGTTTTGTTCACCGAGACCAGCGAAACATAGTACAACATGGTTGTGACATTAGTTTTTATACAGTCCACTCGAAATAAAGAAATGATATATTTACAGCACAGAAACTGCGTTAAAACTAGTGATTATTTCCTTATCATCCCTACACCTGTAAATTATCTCGTAATTCTGAGATAACCAATAGGCATACCCAGTGAGGCTCAAGGGCGGAAGTGGAACGATGTCTTGCAGATCACGGTCTGCAGAAGGAAAAACCTATTTTGGCATTTCCCAGTACATTTTAAAACGATAATATCTATAAAGTGAACACGACGTTTCTCTATACCACAGTTAATCCTTAGAAAAACTCCAGTAAATTTTCCACGGCCGTTGTCGGCGCGAGTCTGGGGTGGCTGGGCCGGTCTCTATACGGGCACGGCGCCCGCCGGGTAGGCAATCTTCTCTCGTGCAGCGCACGCCTGTTGTGCGGGCTGGCCTATCCTAGCTTTCGCAGGCGCGCTCGACCGCAGGGAGGGGCCGGGGGAGTTTGGGAAAATCCACGGCTGTTCAGGCGAGCTGTGATACACTTCCTCCGAATCCTGGTCGGTTATCACCCACACCTCTGATACCTTCAACGGCAGAGGGACCGCGATGACGCGCGAATGCGATTGACGCACGCGCGACGACTTTCAAACGTGTGTTTATTGCAAGTGTATCGATGGATAAGGTTCGTCAAATTGCTGCGTGCAGTGACTAAATGGGAGAGGGAGGCGCTCCGTTTCCGAGTATCCCATACAGACAGGCGGAGCCTACGGTGCGCGCGCGCGGCCCGGCTTACCGACAAGCCTGTCCAACTTGCTGCCCTGGACGACAGCCGCGGGGACCGCCCGCATCGGATCCTCCTAGCCGCTATCGCCGCTGAGGGGGAGAAGGACCTAAAAGAGGGATCGCTGACCCGCTGCTGCTACGTGTCGACACGGCGCGCCGACCCCCCGCCGGGGCAGCCGTGGCGGGCCGGAGGCGCCGCCTTACACTACAACAATGCCTTACACCCCGCTGTACGGCATACGAAACCTACTCGCCTCTCGGCCGCTCCAGTTCGGCTTCAGCTTATCGGCATATATCGGGGGAGTGCTATCATCAACTGTGCACGAAAGATAGTAAGATTATAATGATTACGATGCAATTGTCTTTAATCTGGAAATGCTGATAAAATGAGAAAGAGACGTGCATGTGTTCACTATTGGGAAGAACACGGCCATTTGAAAACTGTAGGAACTCGGTTAGTGGCGACTCCTTTTCGAGATGATTCAGGTCATTTTCAAACATTAAAATACCATTGATGACTGACAACACCTAAATGACCCTCTTACCGTTTTTATTTTTATGACATAGCGAGCACATCGTCGCAGTGGATCTGCAAGTAGTCTTTGAAATAGTCAATGCTTGGAAAGTGTGCCACGCGGCACGTGGCGGCGCAGCTGTGTTATCGCGAACAGCTTGTGATACCTTGTTGCGGAGGGTTCGCGATAACGGGCGCGCTACGGAGAATGAGAATGACGCAGGAACCTGCTTTGGAACCCTCTTTTCTAAAAAAGTACGAGTGGGTATGAGTTGTCCAAATCCCTGATTGGCACGGGTGCCGGGGTGTATAGACAGAGGAGGGGGAAGGGGCGTACCCGACCACACAACATAGATAGGCCCCGTGCTCAGGAACTGCGGCCAAGCTCGGTCCGGGGCGCGGGGCGCGGTCCGCCGACCCAATGAGATACGCAGGTTGACGCGACACTGTTGCACTTGCCGCCGCGGACGACAGCCGTGCGCAGGGCCGGCCCCCCGCAGCCGCACCTCGCCGTAGCCGCCGGCCGCCGGGGTGCAGCAGGCCCCAATGAGCGACGCTGACGACCCGCTCCTGCCCGACGCGCAGCCGCCGCAAGCCGCCAAGAAGCGGCGGCCCACCGCCGGCCCCGCGGCCCGCCGCCGCTGCTGGCCGCGCTGGCAGTGCGTGGCGGGCTGCTTCGCCTGCTTCCAGAGGCGCCTCGCAGCACGCCTGGCGATCGGCTGCGTCCTGCTGTACGGCCTGTACGCGATCGTGCAGATACACCCGGTCCAGAACGACGGTAGGTGAGACGGAGGGGTGGCCGGGGGTGGCCACGCGGAGAGGGGGTGGCGGTGGAGGAGGAGGAGGGGGGGGGGGGGGGGCGTTGTGTCCAGTGATCTCCCGGCAAGCTACGCACTGCCAACCCTAGACAAATGGTGCGATGAGGCACACCTGTCAACATTTTTTTTTTCACAAGTTCACACGCAGCCCATCGCCCCAGCTTATCGTGCGTCCGTTTATCAGGTCCGGTACTAGGCACGCACCGCCCGCACCAGGGCCGGGCCAAACTGGGGCCGGCGCTCGCGTCGCCCTGGCTGGTGGACACGGACGGCTGCCGCATCCCGGCGCACGACGCCTTCAGCGACGACGTCAAGGGCCTCATCTGGGACTACCCGACGGTGGTCTGCGCGAACCCGCCGCCGCTGGTGGTCTCCAACGACACGCACATCATGGTAGAGACGCACCTCCTCCCCGCCTACAAGGCGCCCAACGTCACCTGCTGCTACACCGCCATGTGGCGCTTCGTGGGGCCGGACTGGCAGGCCGACCCGGGCCCCAAGGGCCCCTTGTACGACGGCATTGACCACGGCAACGACATGCGGTAATACGGCGGTCCCGCGGCCTTCCTCCATAGGCCTGGGCCCCGCTTCGGATCATAACCCCCAGCCTTGTGCGCAGGTACGCCAACGAGTGCGTGCCCTTCGAGGCCCCCGTCGTCGTGCCCCACGAGTTCGTCCGCGTCAACTGCACGTCCGGGACCAAGAAGGTGTACGAGGACTTCCACGCGTTCATCCCCGAGAAGCGGCCGCGCGGCCACACCCCCGGCAGCGAACCGTCGGCGAGCGAGTTCACGTCGGACAACTCCCTCAACGTCCTCATCGTGGGCATCGACTCGGTGTCGCGCCTCAACTTTGTCCGCAAGATGCCGCGCACGAAGGCGTTCATCGACGAGCAGCTGGGCGGGCGCATCATGCTGGGCTACAACAAGGTGGAGGACAACACGTTCCCCAACCTGTGGGCCCTGCTGACCGCCATGACCGTGCCCGAGCTGAGGAAGGCGTGCTGGGAGAGCGACAGAGTGCACTTCGACGCCTGCCCCTGGGTGTGGAAGACGTTCAACCGCGAGGGCTACGTGAACATGTTTGCCGAGGACACGGCGTGGATGGGACTATATTACTACGGCAAGCACGGCTTCGCCAACCAGCCAACCGACTATGACGGCCGGCCGCTGATGTACACCGGCGAGAAGGTGTTGGGCCGCGGCGGGGGCAAAAGCTCCTATTTCTGCATCGGCCAGCGGCACCAGATCGAGGTGCTGTTCGACTACGGGCTCAAGTTCGCGCGCGTCATGACGTCGAGACGGCGCAAGTTCTTCGGCATGCTGTGGGGCACGTCGCTGTCGCACGACCTGCTCAACACGGTGGACGAGGCGGACGCCCTGTACCTGAACTTCCTGTCCGAGCTGAAAGCCTCGGGCCTGCTCAACAACACGGCGCTCGTGGTCATGAGCGACCACGGCCTGCGGTTCGGCCCCATTCTGCGCACCTACCAGGGAAACCTGGAGAACATGCTGCCCTTCATGTACGTTATCGTACCCGAGTGGGTGAAGCGCCGGTACCCGGTGGCCGCCGCCAACCTCGAGGGCAACCGGCACAAACTCGTCACCGTGTTCGACCTGCATGAGACACTCCATAGCTTCATGGACCTGCGCTCGCTGGAGGACGCTAATGTGACCTCGGCGTCGAACCTCATACGGGAGGCGCACAACTCATCGACAGGGAGTCCGCCCAGGGGGATCAGCCTGTTCAAGGCCATCCCCGGCGTGAGGACGTGCGACACGGCCGGCATCCCCCACAACTACTGCTCGTGTCAGCTACTCGAGGAGACGGACACAAACTCCACCGAGTAAGTAGCGATCGGCGGCCGACCGAGTCACCATGCGCATATCGTTGTCTAACGGCAAATCTCATCTCTTGCAGGATCCGCGAAGCTGTGCGGTTTGTGGTCCAGCAAATCAACCAGATGGTTGGTACGCACAGGTCGTGCAGCCAACTTGAGGTGGACGAGGTGCTCAGCGCCCGCTCCGGGCAGCCGCTGCAATTCCAGAACCTGAAGGTGGTCGGTAAAGATGCCAGCGAGTGGGAGTACCAGGCCACGCTGCAGACACGGCCCGGCCAAGCCCTGCTCTCCGCCACGGTCCGCAAGAACGTCAAGACCGGGATAATGAAGCTGGCGGGGTCGGTGAGCAGGCTGAACGCGTACGGCAACTCCAGCTGGTGCGTGACCTCCGCCCCCCTCAAGCCGCTGTGCTTCTGCAAAGACCCCGCCCCCACCCCGCCCACGACTGCATCGTCGCTGCGCGCAGCCGCGGTGACCAAGAATTAACGTGCCATGACTCCTGCTCAACGTAGTTTAACGTGGTTGTGATTATGTGTATAGGAATAAAGCGCGCTACTGATCTGTTATTGTAAGAGAAAACTAGCGTTTATTTTCTTATCCATCTTATTTTTTTAAGTACATTCTGGAGACATACTGTTACAGGTCGTACGCCCCGTTGCTTAAAGTACAATCGTTTCCATGTCGTTTGCTAACGACGTACACGTGTGACGTGTTGATGCGCCGTGTCAGACGCGGATGGCACAGGCGATATGGCGGGTTAACTGAATAAACTATATACACATAATATATCACAGATTGAATATCAACGAACACTCGGATCCACTGCTGGTGCGAGTAAATAATCACAAGAAATGGATTGTCATCAATGTCAGGGTCGACAAGCAAATAGGTCTGAGACTGTTGGAGACGGGGTCGGTGAGCTCCGCTTGGGACACGATTTGGGAATAATGATTTGGGAAAGGCCTTCTCGTTCTTGAGGGCAGTCTTCTAGCGGCCGAGGAGGGCGCTGTGCGCACCGCGGTCGTCCGGCGTCCGGTTGACGATCAGGTCGTCCGCCTGCTGCTGCTGGCGCCGCTGCCGCCGCTTGTATAGCGGGTACACGAGCGAGGTGTCGAAGTACTCCTCGATCTGGGCCAGGGTGCGGCGGTGCGTCTCGGGCACGAACAGGTAGGTGAAGACGACGGCGGCCAGCGAGACGGACGCGTAGAGCCAGTGCACGGCCCACACGCCGCCCAGCAGCGCCGCCAGGTCCTTGTAGCTCTGCACGGCGCCGAACATGAAGACGTTGGCCAGCGCCACGGACATGCCCTGGCCCAGGCTGCGCACGCGGGGCGCGAACAGCTCCGCCGTCATGGTCCACGGAATGGTGAGCATGCCCAGCATGCCGCAGTACACGTACACCAGGATGGCCACCACGGGCACCCAGCGCATCCACGGCGCGACCGCGTCCTCCACGGCGGCGGCGGTCTCGTTGGCGGACACGCCGTGCCAGCCGCCTGCGGACATAGAGAGGGGTCAGCAGCATGGCGGGGGCAGGCGCCTGCGAGGTAGGCCAGCCCGCCGAGCACCCCCGTGCCGCGCAGGCCGCCGGCCGCCCACCCCGCGGGGCACTCACCCTGAGTGGCAGCCGCCGCAGCTGAGATGGTCCTGGCGAAGTAGCCGGACACGGCCATGCAGATAGCGCAGGAGGAGGCGCTCAGCATGAGCAGCGGCCGCCGGCCGAAGCGGCGCATCATGACGGTGGCCTGGATGGAGGTGACGACGCGGATGGCGCCCACCAGGATGCTGGCCGTGTTGGGGTCCAGCGCCGAGCCCACGTCCTGCGACAGCGCGGGCACCGGGTTCGTGCGAGTGTTGTTCGGGCGCCAGATGGCCGGGGAGAGAACATAACTGATACCAGGCGCGGGCGCGGGGAGGCGGGCGGACCAGCGAGACAGCCTTCTCGCCCCAGCGAAGCGCTTGTACACTGGCCGCCTGCTTCCCCGCGAGGACTTCCCCCTCTGCAGGGCCCTACCCTACGCTCACGGAGGACCCTGTGCGCGTGGGGTATGGCCGGGCGCCGCTACTGCCGCCGCCGCCGCGGTGCGGTGCGGGTGTTGTGATCCGCGCCTCCCCGCGACTGGCACGGGCCCACACGGGATACGGCCCGCTACCGAGGTGCCACCACGGTCACGCGAGGCCGTGCCGCCGCGGGGCGCGCTGACCTGCCTCACCGCCGCTACACGAGACGTACCTTGAAGAAGCTGACGGCGAAGAAGAGCGTGACGTAGATGCCGGCGAACTGCTGCAGCGCGAACATGACCATGATGACGAGCAGGGGCCGCAGGCCGGTGCGCTGCATGAACAGGGTGGCCAGGAAGGCGGCCAGCCCGCTGCGCTGGGCCGCGCGCCGCTCCTGGGCGGCCCGCACCAGGCCGGCCACGTCCTCGTCGGCGCTCGCCATCTGCATCAGCGGGCCGCCGGGTTAGGTCGGGCTCTCCCCGGACCTCCTTCTCCTCCTTCTTCTCCCCCACCTCCTCCTTACCTTGTCCGGGTCCCGCCGCGCGAGGAACCGCACGGAGCGCAGCGCCTTGTCCTGCCGGCCCTTGGCCGCCAGCCAGAGCGGGCTCTCCGGCGTCCACAGCAGCGTGACCAGCAGCGAGACCACGGGGGCGGCGGTGAACGTCCAGGACAGCGTGCGCCAGTCCAGGTACGCGCCCACGGTGTACGTGCAGAACGTCCCTGCAACGGCATCGGCGCGGGGATGAGGGGGGGCCGCCGAGGCTCTCCGTCAACGCGCCCCGAAATAGCCCGACCTTTACGCGCCGCTGCGGCCGCGGGGGAGCACTGACCTAATGACACCATGAAGGGCCCCGTCGAGATGAGCGAGCCGCGGAGCTCGGGCCGCGCCACCTCCGTCGTGTACACGATGCCTGGGTTGGTGCCAAACGCTGAAAGCGAAAAGAGTCCCGGCGTCAGTGGACAACAAGGGCGCGCTCGCGACACACACAATCGCAATGACCCCCGGGGCGGATACCCCGCGCTCGAGCGCCACGCATTCGAGCGCGGGGTATGCCTCCGCGGCTCCGAGAGCCGTATACTCACTGCCGGCGGAGATGCCGGTGAGGAAGCGGCCGGCCACCAGCATGGGGAAGCCGTTGGCCAGCGCGATGAGCGCGCAGCCCAGGATGTACGGCACCGCGGCCAGCTGCACGGCGCGGACGCGGCCCACGGCCTCCATGATGGGCGCCGTCGCCACGGCCCCGATCGGCACCGAAAGCGCCACCACGCTCGCTGCCGGAGCCAAAAAAAAATTAATTACAGAACCATTTTACAGCGAGATACATAGTTTTTTAGAGACTTGTGTTCTGGACCGACCGACGAGAGAGGCCTGGTCCTTGGTGATCTGGATGTCGCTGCCGGGGGCCTCGAGCTGGGGGATGAGGACGGCCGAGTAGGCCAGCACCAGCCCCAGCGCGAAGTGGAAGGACAGGGCGGAGCAGCACGCCAGCACCTGCGGCAGCACCAACGCACACACACATTACGGCCGTGAGTTATGTGGACGCCAGCGCTCGGTCTCTCCGCCAAGCGCCGCGCCGAGCCAGAGGACAGCCGCTCCCCGCGTGCCGCAGGCGTGTCGCAGGCGTGTCGCACGCGTGCCGCGGGCGTGCCGTACGCGGAACACTACACGACGGGATCAGCGCGCGGCGCGGCGCGGCGCTGTGTGTAAACATGCACCAGCGCCTGGCGCTGACGCCTGTGGAGCTGAGGGTAGGCAAGCCCGCGGCGCAGCGCCGCTCGCCGGGCCGGCCTGCCTGCCCGGCGCCCCGCAAAAAAATAAATAAATAACCCACGGCAGCGTCGGCAGGTCATTTGGAAGGTACGGGGACCGATTACACGGGGCACTCCTGTACAGAGGCGGGTTCGGCGGGGCCGTCCGCTTGGTCGTGACGGCGGGAGATACCGGTGCCACCCAGCTTCAGACGGCCTCAGTCCCGCACATGCCTCTGCGAGTGTCTATTCCTCCTCAGTACCCGACTATGTTCCGTGCATAGATTTTTGAAAAGAGCCCCTCATTATTTCATTTATTTATTCCTTGCACTGACGTCCATTGCAAAACTCAATTCTGCGCTCCGTGACGAGAGAAAGGGGGACAATATTAATCTTCGAAGTGGGACGCGTACAGTACGGATCGCGATCGAGTCGCACTGTACCGAGTCGTCGGGCGTTGGCGTTCGGGCCTCGGGGCTGGCTGGCTTCGTGCAGTCGTGCCTTGCTTCGCACTCTTCGGCCGGACTGTATGATACGGCGGCTGGCGAATAAACGCGCCGGCCGGCGAGGCGGCAAAGCTGGAGGGAAACCTGTTTGGCGACAACATATGCAGATGGCGGGCTGGCGGGTGGCGGCGGCGGTAGGTGCTCTGAATCACCACTGCCGGCCGGGCCGACGGTCGGGGCTCTCCCGCCGCTGCAGACAAAGACCCGCGACGCACCCCGGCCCGCCGGCCAGTGACAGCCGCCGACCAGCCAACCCTCCGTGCGGCAAGGACCTGAGCACCTGCGACATCACCTGCAGCAGCACCTGCAGCTCCCAAACTGGCTTTCGGAGGGGCGGTGTTCGCTTTGAGCCTCCCAAAACACGCACACGTCCCGCGCTGGCTTCGGGTCAAGCCGAAATCGGCTGGAGTGGTGTCCAGGTCCCGCACTGCGCGCACTGTGCACGTGCTCTCTCTCTCATTACGTGCTTGTTTGATCCTCCGCATACCTGGTCGCGGGCTTCGCGGTAAGAGTTCGTATCATTATCACAATTATCACACCAGACGGCGCTGGCCGAGATAAGGCCTGTCTGCGTGCGGGGCTGGGGTGGATAGCCGCGGCTCGCGGCTCCTGCCAGACTGCAAATGTTTGGCTTCGCGACGCAGCCAGGGGGGGGGGGGGGTATGGCAGCGGTGTGTGTCCTCGCCTGACACTGCAGCAACTTTGTAAGTGGACATTTTATCCAGTAGCCGTCCGAAACCTTGTTATTTTTTTCTACATCTCAAGACTCCCAGCAGAAGGAGTCGGAACTTTAAAGCGGTCTCAAAATACTGGCCGATTTCAAGTTTTACGGCATTAGTCATCGATCTTTCGTTACTAGCCGTGGGCCGGTTGGAGAGCTCGTAGATGACATGGGCTTGGATAAAAGGTCTATTTCATTTTTTTTTTAAAGAGTCGGCTGTTAGTTGGACACCCGGATCAGTAAACTAATCATCCTTAGCACCAACAATTTTTTTTTCCTGCGTGCGCTTATGTGCGAAGGGGATATGAAGCGTTGCATATGAACTGCTGCCGGGTCGGCCTGTGCGTGGCGTGGCGTGGCGGCGCTGCGCTGCGCGAGGCACTTTGCCAGTGACTCGCTCCGCGTCGTCCCGGGCACTGTGTGCGCTCTCGTCGCGCAAGGCCTTAGCTCCCCGCGCTATCGGATTGCCATTCTCTCTCTCTCTCTCTCTCTCTCTCTCTCTCTCTCTGTCCCTCCCGCTTCCTGTCTCTCACTCCGTCCCAGCAGCTGCGCCCTCATAACTAATTGGAGACATTCTGTTCACCACGGATGTCTCGGCTCCCTCCCCACGCGCGGGCTAAGTGCATGGCAGATACGACACAGCGTCGTTCACTTCGTTTTTAGACCGGCATAATAAGGGGGGGCCGCGGTTGTTATAGATAACGACACCCACGAATGTCCACTGATGCCGACCCGCCACACTCCTGCTATTCTCTCACGACAATTGAATATCGAGTCGCTGTATAACGTATCGAACTTTCTTCATTTCTTATCGCAGAGAGAGAGAGAGAGAGAGAGAGAGAGAGAGAGAGAGAGAGAATGAGAGAGATTGTACAGCAAAACACCTCGAAAAAAAAAAAAACAGAAACAAAAGACGCCCTAATTATTGATTTATTTTTCGCAGGGAGAGTGTTTCGCGGGTCACAAGTCGTTCGCGGTGTGTGAGTTGTGCAACCGCAGTGCGCAGACGGCACGGCCCAGCGAGCTCGGCCCGACTCAGCGCATCCCACTTCCCGGCGCTGGCTGCGCACGCATCGCTCTGTGGCTCTTTGTGTACCTCGGGCAGCTTGGCGCTGAACGGCACGGCCGCGGGCGCCGCGTCCGGGGTGTCCCTCCTAGGCGCGGGCGTGCCGTTGCCATGGCCCGCCTCGTTCCGGATGTCCAGGAACACCTCCTTCTCGCCGGACCTGCACATTAAAAAAAAAAGAAATCATACATGTAAAAAAATAATTAAAGAAGGAAAAACGACGTGACATTCTTATTCTTTCGCGGTGAGAGTGGGTTTTCGTCAAAACGTCGCGCGGGGCGGCCGCTGTCGGAACCGAAACTAGATCTTCGGCGGCCGCGTGGATTGTAATCCGACACCGACGTCGTCCTCGGCCCTAGCAGGCCCTACGAAGGGCTCTCCCCGAGGGCCGCGGCGGTCCAGGACACCGGGCCGCGGCCCCCCCCCCCTCCCCGCCCCCGTCCCCCCGCGGCCCGCCGAATGTCGATTCGTCAATCCGGCTCACTTCTCTCGGAGCGGAGGTTTCGGCGGGGCCGGCGCGGCGTGGGGACGGGGCGGCAGCGCAGGCCGCGACACCGACCCCGCGGGACCCGACGGCACCCCGCCGGCAGCCGGCCGGATGGCAAGGCATGGAGGCAGGGAGATCCGATGTCGGCTTTCTCATGGCGCTGACCGCAGGGCGCCGCAGAGATGCAACGCCAGGCAGGACCCGAGCCCGTCTTACGCTCTCTCTCTCTCTCTCTCTCTCTCTCTCTCTCTCTCTCTCTCTCTCTCTCTCTCTCTCTCTCCTCCCTCAGGGACACGCCGGGTTTAATCTACCGCGATTACCCTGTGATATACTATTAGGATCCGCGAGCCGTAAATCCGTCAGCTTCCCTGCATTATCTATGCCGATGTCATCGCAAAAGCCCTGCACGCGGGAGGGTTGCGGCGGCGACAGTATTCCGAGACGCCCGGCGTACCTCTGTCTCCCTCGCACTCAGGCGAGGTGTATGCAGCCCACATAGTACGATATTTTTGCCTGTTTTGCGGCGGCCGGCCGGCACCCTTTGACCACGACGCGGCGCACCCCGCCGACACGGCCGCGAGAACGGACTTTGCGCCGTATCTTTTCCCTTTATCTACGGGGCGGGAAACGCCTTTAGCGTTTTGTCCTGTATCGCCGGTGAGCTCCTCACCATCGCCTCGCAACTACTTTTGCAAATCGTGAGCCCGCGACGCAAACCTCCGACAGGTTTTGGATTCGCTGTCTCTTTCGTGCTTTGAGCGTAGCTCACAAACTACGTGACACTGATTCCTCGCCACGCCCCTCTCGCATCACCGGGGGTTGCTCTGGCGGGGCGCCGCCTCCACAGATGCGGTGACTTCCGTGTGAATAACGAACATCCTTATTGCAAATCGGCCTGCGCACGTTTCGGACGCAGTGCGTGGGCCCGGGCCGCGGTGGGAAGGTGCCGGCTGCGTACCTGAACTGTGCGCTGGGCATGGCTGGAATGCGATAAGCACACGGCGGTGATGTACTCGTGTTTGCGGACGGCCGGCGGTCCGGAGGCGCGGCGACGCGGCGGGCGGGCGGGTGCGTGTCGGACGCTGTCGCTCGCGGCGCCGACTGGTCTGGCCCGGGCCACCACCACCACCACCACCACCACCACCACCACCGACGTCCCCGTGCACCGCGGCGGTGTCCGTGCAGCTGGCGCGCGCGGCTGCTACAACGGGCCACACATGACTGCGAGGAGGAGGAGCACGTTGTGGCCCGGCGGAAGGTAGCTGTGTGATTGTGGTGCCCGGGCCCCGGGCCCCGGGTGGTGGGGGGCGGGGCCCGCGGGGGTCCGGGGAGGGGCGCGGGTGTGACATTAACATTGGGCCGCGGCGTGGCGGCGGCGGCAGCGTGTGTGCCGTGTACTCACTCGTCCATGCTGATGCTGCAGCGGCGATAACGTGGAATTAGGTTTGCCCCGGCGCCGGGCCGCGCCGGCCCGCGCAGGCTCCACACAGGGCCCCGCGCCTGTCCGCCGGCACTGCGCGCGCTGCGGCACTTCGCATCCGCCTATCCGGGTCAGCCGCGGCACTTAGCACACCCGGCGCTCAGCTGGCCGCCCGCTGCCGCGCTGCGTCATCCCGTGCGGACCGCGTCCGCCGCGGGTGGCCGTCGCCGACCCTCGCCGATGACGCCGGCGACGACGTGGTCCGGGTGTTCCTGGCTCTCGGGTCCGCGCCGCGCCTCCGTCCAGGTCAGGTCCTGCCGGCTCCTCCACCGCGGGCACACTCGCCAGGCGGCCGAGTCGCAAGGCCGCGGCCCGCGGCGGCGCTCCAGCGCCCCCACCCAGCCCGGCCGCCCCACCCCACGACACCATTCGACCGCTGCCCCCCCCCCCCCCCTTCCGCCTCATCGCCGCGTTTATATCGCTGATCCGCGCCAAGAGTTTCCCGCTTCTCGCGTTTCCTTCGTCTTTGTGCGTTCTGCGCGGCCCCGCGTGAATTCCGGCCCCGGCCTCTCTTCACTCGGTTCATTTGCCGGCGGATCGAGTTCGGGAATCTAGAGCGCAGCTCGTTTTAATTCGGTTCACGGCCGAAATCGTCACCAAATTTCGGCACGGCGGCAGGCGGCAGGCGGAGCGTCCCCCGTGTGACAGCGGATTGTGCTGTCTGCCTCCGCGGACGGCATGAGCGATGCGAGGTGGCGAGGTCCGAGCGGACTGACTTGCATGCGAATGCAGCATGCAAATGTCGCGACCAATGTGGGATACTCTCACGTCCAGCTGCTGTTGCGGAGGAGGAGCGGCACGGCGGCCGGCGTTGGGGACCGCCGCGGGGACGCCGGTGCCGGCCGAGCGCGGCCGCTGGCGCCGGCGCCTGTCCTTCGCGTTGATCCCCGACCATCCGCGCCGCGGAGGTTCTCTAAGCCCTGCCCAATACGCCGTGCATCCGTCGGCCGCACCTGGCGGGCCGTGCTGTGTCTGGCGGTGACGGCACCGGCCAGCAGGCCGATAAGATGGAGGCGGTCACGCGTCGGCCCGGCGATGTTCGCCGCATAGGCAAAAAGATCGTACAACTCACACGATGAATTGTAGGGTACGCAACCCACATGACGCGGATGAGTTGTGCGTGTTTACACCCCTGCGCGGGGTAGCGGCAGCCTCCCGGCCGCGGCCGTCAGCGCCTGCGGGTGCCGGGGTAGGCCGGCCCGCACGACACGCGCGCACGGCGGGGCCGCGGCTGCCTACCCGGCAGGCGCCGTGCGCTCTGCGTTGGGGCGGCCGTTCTCAAACGACGTGATGACGCTCTGCGAAGGGTGAGGGCGGCCGCAGGCGGAGTGCGCCGAGCTCCCGCCGCCTCTGTGGCTGCGAGTTGTTTGTGCTGATCAGGTTACCGCAGCGCGGGGCCGTCTCGCCGACAGCGACGGATCGCCGACGTGTCGTGGGGCCGATAAGGATGATACCGATTCCAAACCGCAGGCCCCGCGGCCGCCCGCCGTCCCGCCGCCCGCCGCCGCACGTGACCGCGGCACCCGGGCGGCACAGCTGGACCTAAAGTGGCCCTTTCACGAGCCATTTTTTCGAGTCGCCCGCTGTCGAGGCGGTCGAGGGCACGCCGCCGCCACCGGCTCGGGCCGTCGGGGACGGAACGGGAAAAGGCGAGGCGGGGCGGATCTGCGGGCGAGCGGCCGCCGGCGGGCGGAGGCAGGCCAGCCTGGAGGGTTAGGCAGCCCATTCGACGCGGGCGGCGGCCGGCGGCAGTCAGCGGCGCCCCTACGGAGTGCCGCTCGCGCTTCAGAACATGACGGTGCTTGTGTGACTTTGCGAAATCGCGCACAATCGGACCTTCTTCGTACTTTATTACAAAACAAGACGATGGGTGTTTGTGGTGAAGTCGTGTGGCGAGTGATACGAGAGGTTTGGTGGGGGGGAGGTGTCAGGTGCGACGTGAGTCTTCGGTCCGCGGGCCGCGCTAGCTGCGCTAGCACTCGGCGGGGTCCTGGACGGTCGGCCTGTCCGGGCTGCGCCGCCGCCGCCTCAGCCGCATGCGGTAGCCGCCGCGCGCCCGCTGCGTCACCAGCAGGTTGGTGCGCACGTCCCCGATGTCGGCGGGGCTGCCGATCTCGCCGGCGGGCAGCAGCCGGTAGCGCCGCAGCACCGCGCTCACGGTCGACTTGATCTGCATGAGCGCGTACCGCTGGCCGATGCAGGTGTGCGCGCCGCCGCCGAACGGCAGGTAGCTGTACGGGTGCCGGCCCGCCGACCGCTCGCACAGGAAGCGGTCCGGGTCGAAGGTGGCCGGCTCCGGGAAGTGGCGGGGGTCCATCTGCACCGCGGGCGTGTACACGAACACCTGGGCGCCGGCCGGCAGCTGTGGGCAGCGAGCGACAGGTTACAGGGCAGGCGCCCCGGAGCCGAGCGACGGCCGGCGGCGGCGGCAGGGCCCCTGCGGACCCAAGGATAGGCAGACCCGGGGCGCGCCGCCGCCCGGCGGGCTGGCCTACGCCGAGCGCCCCCACCGCTGAGTGGCTCCGCCGCTCCGCTGGCCACGTCGTACCGTGTAGCCGGACGGCAGCTCCATGTCGTGGCTGATGGAGCGGCCGTACTGCGGGATGGAAGGGAACATCCTCATGGTCTCCTTGATGACCCGCTCCAGGTACTCGAGGTGGCGCAGGTCGTCCATCGTGGCCACGCGGTCCGGGTCGTCGCCGAACACGTCCGAGAGCTCCTGCGGGGCGAGAAGCGCGACGCGGAACAGCGTTAGAGCGGCGCTGGGGGCCGGTGGGGCGGGCGGCACACAAACCAACCGTCGGTTACACTTTACCCCCCCGTCCCAGGACGCCCCCCTCCCCTCCCCCTTCCCCCCTCATCCCGGTAGGTTTCCGCTGGAGTCGCACAGACCCGCTCTTTTCGGCCCATAAACCGTGCATGGTTACACGGAATGGCTCCTGCTGTTGTGATAGGACAGCGATCGTGATGCAGCCATTATGAAATTTCAATTCACGACAGAGAGATCAGTGGCGTGTCACTTGTGTTCGTCTCTGTCTCTTTCTCTCTCTCTCTCTCTCTCTCTCTCTCTCTCTCTCTCTCACACACACACACACACACACGACAGCTGCGAAAAATTGAATCGAAAAATTGAATTGTCGTGGCCTCGCCGCAAAGGCCCCCGATCGTCAGACAGGGGTAAGAAAATTGCGGACTTGTTTCGGAAGCGGCGGACGGAAAGAGACGGAATGGAGGTGGCGGGGGGGCGGCGGGGGCCTGGCCTCGGGGCCCTGTCGTCGCCACTGCCGGGGATGACGATGACGCGGCCGGAGTCGGGCGACAGCAGATGCACCGTGTTTACGTCGGACGCGGTGCACTCCCATTCCCGGTACCGGCCGCGGGCTCCGCCGGCCCGGACGAGGCGACAATTTGGGTGACGGCGTTTTCGCTCCGCGCTGCTGCACCAAACGGAACGGGCGCCAGGGCTTTTAGTGCGGGGGGCGCGCGGCTGTGACTTGCGCTTTTACATGGATGGAAACGCGACCGAAAGTGGAGGCGGCCGCGGCCGGCGACGGTCAGCAGCAAGACAAAGTGAGAGGTGACCCCGCAGTGGTGCTGGCGGCGGGAGGTCAGAGGGCAAGTGGGGGGGGGGGGGGGGGGAGCATTGAACCCGACCCACCTGAACAATCTTGTCCTGAACGTCCTGGCGCAGCGAGATGCAGAGCAGCACGAAGCAGAGCGCGTCCGTCGAGCCGCCGGTCGCCGCCGTGATGAGGGTCTTGGTCTCCTCCAGGAGCTCGGCGTCCGAGAGCGCCGCGCCCTCCGACGTGTCCAGCATCACGTCCAGGAAGGTGGGCTTGGTGCGCGCCGGGGGGAGGTCCGCCTCGTCGGCGCCCGGCCGCGGCTGCTGCTGCCGGCCTGCGGAGGAGGGGCGGAGAAACGCGTCAGAACCCGGGACATGACGTTCCTGAGGGGGTGAATGTGTGCAGTGCAGTGCGTTTACCGCCCGACTGCGCCGCCTCCCGCTCCTTCCGCTTGACGCCGAGCAGGTGCAGCGTGAAGGCGTCGAACAGGTCCATGCTGCGCTTGAAGTAGGCGTAGAAGGCGGACAGCTTGAACAGCGTGTCGCTGAGGAACCAGGGGTTGAACGTGCGGTACAGGATGATGGCGAAGGCGTTGTTCATGGCCCTGGCGATGCCCTCGTCCTCCAGGGCGCGGGTGTCCATGTCGGTGGCCATGACGGTGTGGCACACCATGTCCGTCACGGCCTGGCCGACGTACGGCATCACGTCGAAGGCGCGGCCGTCGCGGGCGCGCTCGTCCAGCAGGTCGGCGAGGACGTCGGCGCGCTCGCGGAACACGGCGGGGAAGCGGCGCAGCACGTCCGGGCTGAAGAAGGGCGCCACGATGCGGCGGCGCCGGCGCCAGCGCTCGCCGCTCAGGTGCAGCAGGCCCTCGCCCATGAGCGTGCCCAGGAAGTCGTACACGATCGACTTCTCCGTGACGCGCTTGTCCGTGAGCACGCACTCCATGTCGTCCGCGCGCATCAGGATGACGAACAGCACCGGGCCGGACCAGAACTTGAAGATGCCCCGCTCGTGCTGTTCCTGGGCCACGTCGTGGAACAGGTCCGAGACCCTGGACGGCGAGCGGCGCGCGCGCCACAGGCGCAGCAGGTGCTCCAGCCGGGGGCCGGGGATGTGCCGCGCCAGCGCCCACATGTGGCCGAGGCGGGCCGCGGCGCGCGCCAGCACCACGAGGACGCGGGCCGCCGTCAGGACCGCGGCCAGCATCAGCAGCGGGGGCGCGGCCCAGCCCAGGGCCCAGCGCAGGCGCGCACCCAGCACCAGTGCAGCCAGCATCTCCGCGTCGGCCGGCGTCGGGTCGTTGAGTGGCGCGGCGCGGTGCAGTGCGCGGACTCCAGGGCACGGCGGCGGCGGCGTCCCCGCGGCTCAGTCGGGACGGGTGACTCTCCTTCCTCGAGTGCCGGGGGCGGTGCGGCGTCGCGTCTTCGCGGCCTGGGCAAAACACCCTCGGCCCGGAGGCGAAGGAAGAGGCGAGGCGGGGGCGGAGGGAGAGGAGGTTGGGGGCCGCGGGGCCGCGGGGCCGCGGGGCCGCGCTGCAGGGAACAGTAATACGGACCGGGCCTGGACGTTGCACCATTTTCGGTAATGGCGGGGGCGACGACAGTAGCAGCAGCAGCAGCGCGGCAATTCGTTTTCGGTGGTTTGCGTCGTAAACGTGAACGATAACAACGCGTGGTACGCGGCACGATGGGGAAGCCGGCAGCGCACTGCCGCACCGTCGATCTGGATGTCGGGGTCTGACGCGGGTTCGAATCCCACTCGAAATTTGTATCTTTTTTTTTAATGTGCGCTCTACGTGCGATTTTTTGGTGCGTCTGCCTCCAGGGGGCAGGCAACATGCCTTTCTCCCGGGACTCGAGAGTTCGAAACCGCCGTACGCGATTTACGGTGCGGCCGCGGCCGCGGGGTCCGGGCGCCGGTGACCTCTCCGAGGATGAGCTCGGCACACACCGTGACCCGCACGGAGCTGCGCGGAGCGGAGCGCGGCGGCGTTGACGCACACGCAGCCAGCCGTCGTGACTCCTCGCGGGCCGCGGAGCGGGGCGTTGGCTGCTGTGCCCGGCCCTGCCGGCCCTGCCGCGCCGCGAGGGCCGCCCGTCCCGCCACTGACCCGAAATAGGCCGCGCCGACACGACCCCGTCGTCCCTCCCCGTCTCATCACAGTTGGCCCCAGCTACCCCCACGCGTGTTTTTGTTTTCCCGCAACGACGCGGTAACCGGCGCGGCGGTGTTCTGGTTGCTTTCTGGGGGTGTGAGTGTCCCGTTTTCCTCCCTCCGAGGCCGGCTCCGAGTCCGGGAGGGGCGGCATCGTCTGAACGACGCTGTGCGTGTGCGTGGTGCCGGCGATGCGACCGCGGCTCGCGGAGCCGCGCCGGGAGCGCCGCCTGCAGCGTGGCTCTGTGACGCACGTCACTGCGTGCGCGTGCGTGCCGCGCAGTAATAGCCAAGTGTACACCGAGGTGCGGTGTGGGGGAAAGGGGGAATAACCCACGAGGAGTTGATCATGAGTCAATTGGCTATCCTCAGACCTTCCACGGACCACAGACACGGCCGCGCGAGCCCCTGCATTGCTGGAGTCCGCTCGGTATTGGCCAGAGCGCGTCGGAAGCGCGCGGCGCGAACGGGCGGCGACTGCCCGAGAGCCTGCGGCAAACGCCGCGCCGCCCGGCACGCAGGCAACCCCTAACACGCGGCTGTGTGGCGGCGCTGTCCGCGCATACCTTCCAGGCGCTGAGGGGTGGTGGTGGGGAGGGGTGGGGGTGTAGTGCTGGAGAGCGGCGAGAGATGGCGCCGCGGTTCAGCTCGTGAGTTAGCTCTCGCGGGGTGCTCCGTCCGGCGCCAGCACGACCTGCCTGCCGCTCTACACTTCTGACTCGTCCGTGCGCACGGCGGCGAACATTTTCCATGAAGTTTCGAAGAACGCCCCGCTGGCGCTCCCTGTGCGGAGGGGGGAATGGCGAGGCGAGCGGACATCTGTTCACTCCTGCCCCGTCCCCGTCCCTCTGGTGGCCTAGAGCCAGAGCCTCCCGTGAATACGCCGTAGGACGGACGCGGTGACGCGGACGGGGCGCCGGCGAGCAACACCAAAGTTCAACGAACGGCGGCGGGGAAGGAGTACGGGAGGGGGCCGTACCGAAGTCTGACCAGCGAACAGGGTCGTAACCGGCACTCGAACTTTATGGGCTGTGCACATACTTTTTCGCCCCATTATTTTGACCGAAATCTAGCCGCCTAGCCTGCCTAGCCGCCAGGCCGTTCCCGAGAGCAAGGGGGGGGGGGGGAGGCTGTAAAGCACCCCGCAGAAACCACACCGCACAACAACCTGCGCCTCGGGGGCCTCGACTAGCCCATCCAGCCGGACAGTCGACAGACTGACAAACTGCGGCTGTCGGCTATAGCCGTAGAGCAGAGCTGCGTCCGTCCTGTCGGCCCTCGTCGTCCCCCCCCCCCCCCCTCTCTCCCTTTCTGAGGTGTTCGCCACCGCTTTAAGTTCGACACGATCGCAGGGTATCTTATCGGCGATTGCATAATTTCGGGCGATACACTCTTAAATAAACAGCGAGTGTTCAGCGGCGACGTGACGTTGGGTCGGCCAGTCTGGTTCTACCCCGCGCCGCTGGCTGAGAGAGGGAATGCCTGCCGCCTGCCGTGCACAGAGGAGGTGGGGCGCGGAGCTAAAATAAGTGGGCGGATAAGCTGAAGGTGATCGTCGAGTGGAAGCAGAGCCGCAGCAGCTTGGCCCATCCTTGTCTGCGCCGTCGTCCTCGGTTAGGGTCCCCGCTCTCATCCTCGCCCGTGAGTTTCCGAGCCGGCTCCGCTGTCATCGGGCAGGAGCGCTCCTCCGCAGCTATACTCCTGTCATGGCGGCGGCCGTCTGTTTGTAAAGTTGCAAGTAGTGCTGGTTGCTGCTGCTGCTGCTGTGTGTGCTGCGGTGGCCGTCAACAAAGTAAATACGGAGGAGATCTGTGTTTCTGAACTCGCCGGCGCCGCTGCAGCACAATGAAAGTGACTCTTACAACACTGTCCGACGATCTGTACGTCTTGGACGTGAGCGAAGACCTAGAACTGGAAAATTTCAAGGCGTTTTGTGAAGTCGAGACCGGGTTCCCGGCACCAGAAATCTCGATCGCATTCAACGGCCGTCCGCTTTTGGACGACAAGAAGACCCTGAAAGATCACGGCATCCAAGACGGTGACATAGTTGTCATTCAGCACATGCAGCAGCGGGGTCCGCAATCTCAAAACTGTAAGTTTCGGGTCCTAACCTCTTGTTTTCACAGGCACTTTGTTTGGTGCTTGTAATATTTCTTAGACAAATGCCAAAATGTGCTTTGAGGTATTTTTGTATTTTTATTTTAGTGGTAGGAAGGTAATATCAAATGTTTGATATGGCGCCTTTGATCTTTGAATCGTACTTTTATTTGTGAATGTGTTTTCTTCCAGTTGGTCTCCCGGCACTCGATTTTAGTACGATTCAAGTCCCTGGAGGGCCATCTTCTAGCTCAGGCTCTGCCTCTGGCTCGGGCTCACGGCCTGATGAGGATCCTAAAGCCATTAAAGAGATGTTATTGTCTCATCCGGAACAGGTAGCACTTTTGAAACAGAATAATCCTAGACTTGCTGATGCACTTCTCTCAGGCAACATGGGTACGTGTTCAATCCTTGCTGGTGTACTGTGGGTATTTTTTGGTTGCTCTTTTGTATTTTAACCATTACCTCTATTTTTAGATGCATTTACAAACGTATTGCAAGAACAGATGGCAGCGAGACGTGATCAGCAGGATAAATATAGACGGATGTTATCTGCCAACCCTTTTGATGCCGAGGCGCAGCGATTAATTGCCGAAGAAATAAAGCGCAAAAACATAGAAGCCAATATGGAAGCTGCCATTGAATATAACCCTGAAACGTTTGGCAGTGTTGTAATGTTGTATATTAACTGCCGTGTGAATGGACATCCTGTTAAAGCATTTGTTGATTCTGGTTAGTCACTTCAGTTACCGCTCACAGTAATTAACTTCTGTATATTCTGGATTTCCTATCTGAATGGTTATAGCCTATTGGATAAGCCTTCACCCACTATTTTTCCGTTGTTTTTTTGTAAGGGTTTTATTACAAGTTCTAATGGCTCCATTTTAAATTATAGGAGCTCAGGCCACCATCATGTCAAGCGCTTGTGCCGAAAGATGTCACATTATGCGCCTTGTGGACACACGTTGGTCTGGCATTGCAAAAGGTGTGGGTGAGCAACGGATTATTGGGCGGATACATATGATGCAAATTCAAATAGAGAATGATCACCTCACAACATCGTTTTCTGTACTTCAAGACCAACCCATGGATATGCTTCTTGGTTTAGATATGTTGCGTAGACATGAGGTAATGTGTCATTCAATTACATTATTTTCTGAGTCTATACTGTACATACTGTTATAATGATGTTGCTGCACAATTTCTCTACACAAGTTTTCAATATTTTCATATGTTTTTAAAAATTTGCAGTGTGTTCTTGACCTGAAAGCAAATGTGCTGCGAATTGGAACTACAGGCACTGAAACAAGATTTCTCCCTGAAAATGAGTTGCCAGACTGTGCGCGTCTGTTTGGTAATCCGGAAGATGCAGTCCGTCAGGTTGAGAAAATGGAAATGGACAAAGCTCTGGAGGACAGTCGCAAAGAAGCAGAAGGTATAAGAATATTTTCTCCTCTGTCAACCGTATTTCCATAGTTTAAGTTACCAATCCCTCATTGTCCATTCATTAACATTTCCGTAACAATTTGTACTAACGGGGTTTTAGTGCACTGTGTTTTAATTTTTAAAAAAATTTCCGGCAGTTGCAACAAGTTCGGGGGCCTCTACCAGTGGAACCGGCTTGACACCTTCAGATAGCTTTGGAGAGAGTGCTGTGCAAGAACTGGTTGCAATGGGATTCCCAAGAGAGCAGGTCTGTACATAAATATTTTAATTTTTTTTGTGATTTGGTCTATATGAACTGTTATGATATGTGATTTCTCTTCCCAATCAATATGGCAGGTTATCATTGAATTACGGAACTTCAATGGAGACAAAAACAATGCTGTAGCAGCTCTCTTGGCCAAGTCACTAAAATATTAAGGTACTGCTAGAAGATTGTGGTTAATGTTGTAAAGAGTTTTATCTTGTCTGCATGATGCATATGTGTTTTATGAGAGTTAAGATGTTGAATTTGGACCTCTCAGGAATCTTATTTTTTATTTAGTTACAATTTGTGGTACTGGAATTGAAGGAATAATTTTTCTTAATGTGAATTGCATTTCTTACCAAAGATTTTATATCTTCATGCAATTAGGGCATTGACAACAATTGTTACAAAATGTTTGTTTTATGTCCGACATAATCATCATTTGGTGTGGCATTTATTTTTGTTTGCTGTACTCTTTTAAATGCCATTTTCCTCTGGTGGAAAAAAGCTCATTGCGCTACTTTTGTTTGTGGCTGTTTTTAAGAGACTGTCTATTTCTCTGTACAATTTTACACATGGAATGATTTGATATGTTTTGTGGTAGATCCAGATAAGTTTTACTCATTCAATGGACATTAGTAGATAAACAATAAAGCAAACCCGCTATTATTGTGAAGTTTAAGACACTAAGATTTCCTCTGACAAGCAAGTTTTTAAATTTGCTTTTCTTTTCTCTGATTTACCACTTGTATGTATCATACCCATAGTGTTCTGTCTGTACAGTGCACATGTACGGAATCGGATAATTTTGTGTGCAATAAAATGAAAATTTATGTATGAATATTTTTATTTTCTAGAAGTGGTACACAGTGTGTAGTAGGTTGTTAACTCTGATACCATTTGTGAACTTCACATCAGGGTAGACCAAATCTCATACATTATATGCGTATTGCTGTTTCTTTTCATGACTGTAGTTAGCCTGAAATCATTTTCATGCAAACTTATGGGATTTGAATGAATGGGCTTTTGAGCTTCAATGTCCTATCAGAAGTTTTTTCATATTAATTAACTTGCTCAAAAGTCTGTTTTATCTAGTTTTGTATCTTTTTAATCTTTGGCTGTAAGCTGTGGACCTGTACTCGCTTTGTGTATCTGTTGTTCAAATCTTATAATTCTTACTAAGAGAGAAAAGGGACTGGGAAAGAACAAAGGAATTCATTAGTACCGTACGAAGGTGATGCATGGCATCCGGTAAAGGTGGCTTGTTGTCATAAGGGATGGAGATGATTTTAGGTCCTTGCATCGTTTTAACAAGGTTTAAGGTTCTATTGTAGTTATGGGCCTGTCAATAATCATGGTATCAGGATTGTGTTATTTTAAGGTCTGATTATATTAGCACAGTAGTTTAACTTTTATTCATGACAAGAACTTTCAATTCAAGCTGGCTGAAAGTACAACCAAACCTCCTTATAAACACTCTTTGTAGATTCAAATGTTGCGACCTGCGTAGGCTTGATTAGGTTCTGACAAAGGTCATCCCCATGCTGGGCTCAAAGATCTTTGCCATGTCGCAGGATTTTGGTACACAAATATGATAAGCGCCCTGGTTTTCAAGCCTCAAAAAAATCTGAGAAAAAAAATATCAGCTCATGATTGTGTGGTTACGGTGTATGTCTAATGTGAAGGTGGTTGCCGTTGAGGCCGAGTGTTCTGTGAAGAAAAAAAGAGAAACTACAGACATCTGCAGATTATTTTTTAATTAATAAAAAAAAAAAGATGAATACATGAAATGTGTTTAAATTACATAACAACCTCCATATTGGTTTAATCTCCCACTATAGTAATACATTACTTTGTACAGTACTACTATGAGAGACTGTGCTGTACAAAAGGAAATAAGCAGCTTCAAGATGGGGACAGGATCACCTTAGAATGACAAGGTATGGGGAATAGGTACCATCAGCTTTATATTCATCAACAAATTCTTGCTTTGACTAGAATTACGACATTAGTACTGAGATGACGTAACTAAGCATTTCAAAGATGAATGAATCTATCGTCTTTGAATCAGATAACTGAGTTCATTTGAATGAAGATGACTTGTACCCAGTGACTTGTAAACAAAATCATGACTTTGTTAATCTGTCACCTTCTACAATGAGTAACAAATATACATATCTTTACATTATCTTTACATCAGTCATTGAGCTTTCAAAAACACACTATACATACCCACAAAAGAAAGAAAGGCTCAATATACGAACTCAATGTACAATTTCATAAAAATAAGTTCGAAACAATACACTATCTTGTAAATCCATCAATCCTCAATTCTCGGGGGAAAATGAGAGTTGGCAGGCTGGAGACAGATCTACCATCACTCTAAGTAAATTTGCTAACAGGAAAGGACAATTGTATCAGTATAGAACAAACTGGTCATTTGACAGAACGTAGTGAACCATGACACATGTTTTTAAGTGTTGTGAGTAAAGTGATAAAATAGGAAATGGTACGTAACCATTGAGATAATTGGGAAACTGATTCATTGAGCCTGGAATGGTTTTAGATTAAAGATACAAGCAGGAAAAACACAAGACAAATTATAGTAAGAGGTATAAAATCCTCAAGCAATTGTAAGCCCAAATCACATGCATTTACCAGTTTTCACCACTCTCCTACATAAGCTTACATATTAAAGCCATTAATGTCTACAATCAAATGGAAGGCATTTGTAGATTAGGTTGAAAAGGCAGATGGGCTCAATTTCTATTTATTACTTGAATTTTGTATACCTTCTTGCACCAAGCAGCAGGGAAGAATATTAAGTATTTTTATGCTACACTGATGAGCAAACATTGGCTACAACATTGAACAATGAGACAATCCTACAGTACCAATAATGGTGCTTTTTTTTTTTCAATTTTTAAAAAATACAACCAACAATACTGAGGTTATTCACATTATCACATTTCACTTGTATTACATGTAGTCAGCTCCCTCTCCTAGTTCCACATGAACTTCACCATCCTGTAAAGAGTAAATTGGTTTAGCTTACATAATTTTATTTTTAAAAAACACCTAAACATATTGCTCCAAAAACTAGACAAATAAAAAAATGTTAACATACATACTTTTAACACTAATGGTTCTTTTATTTGTCCAAGGGTCTCTTCTCCCTCACCAGGCATGACTTCATAACCAGCAGATCGTATGGCACTAACCAAGGCAGAAAGATTACTCTGGTTTACTATAATCTCGCCATCTTCGCCTTCTTCTAACATTTCTTGTAACTGAAAACAAATCATCCATTAAATAATATGCACTAATCTAAATTTCAAAACATATTTCATACAATTATCCTTACCTGTGAGTCAGCGTTATCAGTGCCAAGAATTTCAATGCCTTGGTTCTGATTTTGAAGAATAAGAGCCGCTTCCTCTTCCGATATAACTTCATAGGTTCCATCACCAGTTGCTCTCACAAGTTGAATCTCACCACCTGTATCCATTTGCATGATTTCTGCTCCACCATGCTCAATTACGTACTCACCAGTCTCATCTTCAACTTCACTTTTTATGATTGTTGCATCAGGGTGCATGATAACAGTAGGCTCAAGTACTGTTCCATCATCCTGCAAGTACTGAACTTGTGTGCCGTCTGTACCACCCATGGCTATCACGGTGCCATCTTCATCAATGTAGTGTATCACATTTCCCTCACCGATAGCTTCGTTTTCGTCAATAACTTCAGCCTCTACCCCACCCTCCTCAATGGTCTCAGTCTTCAAGTCATCATCTGCGTCTCCATCAACATCAGCATCTGTATCAGCGTCAACATCGGCTTCACCATCAGCCTCCCCTTCCACCTCTTCCGAAATCCCTTCCAGTCCCGCCTCCTCTGCATCTGTTGCAAGAACCACAATTCAAATGAATAGTGAAAGCTAGAATTATTAATCACACTACACAAGATGGAAGGAAGAAATACAATAATACCTGCAGATTGTTCTGGGCCAGGACTTTCCACACTTATTGTCAGCTGACCATTTTCACCAACTCTTTGTATTACAGTTGCCACCACAGGAACCTGGGGCAACAGGGGCAAATTATTTCTACCTAAAAGTTGATTCTTAACATCATAAGACAGCCTAGTAATTACCTTAATTTGTACAGCTTTGATTGGACTACCACTGTTTCCAGACTCATAATTAGGAGAAACTGTAATTTTCCCGGCCGATTTAAGATCTTCAACTGTTGCAGGAACAAGCATCTTTAGAACAGAACAGGAAAAATGGACCGCATTAGTTTTACATGGAGTGGCGTAAGTAGCAAATCATTTGCATCACTGTGACATACCTGTTTATTATTAGGTGCAGGCATAACTTTTACCAGTACAGGTATACCCTTAGCAGGTTTAAAGAGAGCAAAGGTTGTCTGACCAGCATCTTTGGCATTCTTCATGGCTTTTGTTTCAATGGGATCTATAATGACCTCAGAAGATGGTGTAACCTGATAGAAGCAGATAAAAATTGAAACAACCAAGTAGATGTGTAAACTTCAGTTCCACAGTTTTCAAGTACATGACAAAGTTTTGATTGTAATAATAGAATTACGGAAACATTACCTTAGATTCCCCTGAAACTTTAGAAGCCTGTTTGACCTTTGTAGTTCCAGTAGGATTTCCTTGTGCAAGCTGATGAACACGGAGATTCTTTCTAGAAGACATGGTGTCCCTGAAATAACATTCATAGTTATTAAGAGTGTTCTGAGGTTGTGCTGATCTATCAGAGCAATTAAATTGTAAAGTGTACTTACTGTCTTCTAGTTTCTTGTGCCTCTTCTTTGCTAAGCTGACCTCTATTGCTTCTTCGGTACACAATGCCATGAGTATATTCCTGATGCAAACGTAAAGCATATCGTCTTAAAAATTCACTTCCACACATTTGACAAACATGACGTGATTTGTCGCCATGTACATGAGCCTGTAACACACGTGTACATAAGCATGAACATCAAGTATATGGTGTTCTTAACAAACAAGGCTGGCTTGTTTCTCACCTTGTGACAGACCAAATTTGACATCTGGTTGAAACCTTTTTCACAAATCTCACACTTGTATGGTCTTTCATTGGTATGAGTGAAGACATGATTCCTTAGGTTACCTGAAATGAAGCAGTTTTGATAGAACCAATTAATTGCAACACCTGCATTTATAGCATATAGAAAACCCAAAAACTTGAAAGATCATCTCTTAAAAGTACCTTTTTGATGGAAACCTTTGAAGCAGACTGGGCACTTGTGAGGTTTCATATCTGAATGTGTTTTGCGATGTGATATTAAAGTTGACACTCTATTAAAAGTTTTCTTGCAGTATTCACAGACGTATGGGCGTGCATCACTATGTATAGCTCGATGTTGTGATAATGTGCTCATCTGTTTCATAAAATTTACAGCTCAAAACATTTTTCTTTTTTAAAAATTTTCATAAGTTGATTTAACTAAGAACACGTTTATACCTGTCTGAAAGCTTTGCCACAATCCTCACATTTGTAATTTCGTTCATCAGTGTGCGTTGGCAGATGTCTCATCAAAGTATACTGGTGACGGAACTCCTTTCCACCTGAAACATGAATTTATTCAAAATTACATGATCCACAATAGCATGGAGAATAAGATAAACCAATAAGTAAGTATTATGTTATATTGTTTTGCAAAAAAAATAGAGGAGGCCTTACATATTCCACATTCCCACATTTTCATGGGCTTCCCTTCTTTTTTTAAATATTTGATGTAGTGTAATCTGCTTCTTGGGTCATCTTTATCAACTTTTTGGTGCCTCGGGTTGTCTTCTCCCAATGCATTAGCCACATCATCATCCTCACAAGGCATGACCTGCAACAATGAAATATACAAGATGTAAGATAGAGACAGGAAATGGAGACACATAGAGAAACATCATTTGATTTACCTGTATGCCTTCAGATCCATCAGGCAAGTCAAGCTCCTCCATGACCACTTCCTCCTCTCCATCGAGAAGCTGTTGCTTTTCAAAGTCCATACTGTAACTAAGAAGATAAACATACATGTTAAATTGCAATACTTATGTAAAAATAAGTAAGTGATGAGCAGCTACAGCAATGAAACATGTAACCTACCCAACATCATTGGCACCTTCCATTTCCTCAGCATTCATGTCTTCTAAAACCTCAGATTCAGCTTGCTCCCCATTCTCATCTGACAAAGAACATAAATGGAGTTTAAGAATGGTGGTAGAATGTACCAACAGAAGACATGAAATGAAACTAGTCTGACGTGTCTAAAACATTCACCTTTGACAGTTAATAAGAATAAGAAAGGTCATTTCAAAATCAATTTCCCAACTACACTCATTTCTTTTAGAGAGGCAGAGGTCCAAGTTGTTGATAAATCATTCGAAGCTCATAAATAATCAAATCTCTGCTATTAGTACTGTGGGTGATCAAGTTTGAACTGTTTATAGAAGTCTCAACTCGAAGGAATGGGATACAAAATCCAAAAGTAGAGATACAGACTGTCGCAATTTTGTAAGATACATTGCAAAAAGAGCTGATGGGACAACAGTGTTCGACTATGGCGCAAGACTTTGTAAGCTCTGCTCTAGTGACCTTCGAGACTACTAAGTAACGATACTTGAGGATTTGTGTTTGGTGAGAATGAGAGGTGGGCATTTTCCCTAATAATTATTTAGGTAGTGGTTCAGTGGGATGAAAGAGTATAAAGCAGCTGCAATGCAAATGCAATTACAATGTCCAGGATACCCATAAGTGACCATGTATTTTGGTGCAAGATGAGGATAACCCAAATTTGACAATGTCAAATGTAAGTGTAGGAATTAATTCCCACAAAAGTTACCGCCACCTCCCCTACACGTAAACAAACAAAATCAAATGTTTATCAAATGACAGCTGACTTCATTTCTTGAAACTGAGCGATGTTTCAAACTTTAGGGGCCGATGATGGCGCTATGTCAAGGTGATGCGAGACGCAAGTGGTATATTAGGTTATGCTTCGAAGTAGGAATATCTAAGTGTATGAATGTTTCACAGCTCATGCATTCAAATTTAATAGCAAAAAACAGAACAATAATTGTTATCATTCCCTTTCTGTCAAAACAAAAGACACTCAGTCGCCAGTCTTCTGCACAAAGAACACAAGACGATCGTGACAAGAGAAGTCTCTCCCAAATTCCGAAAGAAATGCGAACTTACCGTACGGAACGTCAGCGAGCTCCGCGCTTTCCATAATCAAGCCACCGTTCTCACAACTTCATCACAAAGTTTAGATATAGCTTGTACTAAACCGGGGAAAACGCCGTTAAAACCTCGTATTGAAGCAAACGGTTGCTGAAAGTCCTAAACATGGGCCATCATTGGAAAAGAAGCGTTCCATAAGCAGCGGGTGCGAGTAGTGGGGGGGGGGGGGGGGGGGGGGGCATTATTGACGCCACCAGAGGGCGCTAGTGCCGGACATCCCCGGCGTCCGCGGCCCCCCGGCGTGGCGTGGCGTTTTCTCGGTACTCGGCAGTACCCCTTCTCTGGCGGAATTCGTGTGGAGCCTTATTCACATTAAACAAGCGTTCAATTTTCACTCACAAGTACATTTTTTTTAAAAAAAAGATGGTGATTTATACTCCATTTTTTCACCAACATATAAACCGCTCTATTTCACTACGGCCCCGTTGTTTTTTCATCTTTTACATGCGTAGCCTCGCAGTAGGGTTCCTCCTGGCGCAGCGATATAAAATTTGAATGTGATTGTGAATGTGGTTCTACGAACTTGCCTCCCCCGCCCCCCTCACCCTTCGCCGTTTTGAACGGGGTGGGGAAGGGAGGACCTTTTCCGGAGCGAATGAACTACATATGAAGGGTCGCAATAATAAAATTCAACAGAAAAGTTTGCTATAATTATTTTATTATTAGGGCCATTTCACATGCGCAACGCAGTCAGTGACAGGGGAATAGAGTTCTACAGAAGTCTGATCAGTCTTAGATTATGGCTTCCAACGCTGTTAAATTATGAATTGGAAATATTATCAACGGGATTTCTCTTGCTGTTCCATTACACAGATGAAGGTAATACCAGTACAAAAGATGGGACCATATCCAGAACCACTCAGAACTCAAATATTTCCTCTATTAACTACATTACACTTCAATAAGGAATGTACAATTGAGCATCAATAACGAATGAAGATAAGGCACAAAATAAAACAAACCCAGTGTATCTTTTCCCCCAGTACACACACATCGAACAATGTGAATATATGAGTTGTAAATTAGATAGATGCACCAAGTCCTAACTGCAGCTGTGCTGTAACAACATGTCTGGGAATGACTCATTCTATACCATGTAAATCCCCAGTACACATCTATATGGTTACAAGGAATAAGTACAGGGCATCATATTTGAAGTACAAAGACTAAAAATTGCTTTGAGAACCGTACACCACTGATTTTTGTAATCCTACATGGCAAATGCACGTAGTGTGCTGTAAGAAGAAGCCGGTTACAAACTTATCACAATCATAAGCTCATTGAGCTAACTGTTGGATTAAGAAAATTCTGGCTAGTCAATCATAAAATACACCAACCAACATAATTGAAGTAGTTAGAGAAATTTCAAGAGAAAAATTAAATTCTTGAGGGGGATCAACATGCTTAGACTTAGACTTATAATCAAAGCAATGCTGTGCAAAGAATGTGTACTCTGAAGAACTCTATTGAATATAAATAAATACTGAAAGAGAAAAAAAAACACCACACACTAGGCAGAGAAGAGAGCTGTGGAGCCATGGTTAAATAACTAAATGGTAAAACAACTTGCTTTTACAAATAACAGCAGTAACACTTTCTATTTAAGTTATCACTCCTTTAAGATTTTACCTACATGCAACTACATATTCTACAGTTGGTCTTAGCACTGTGCAGCATTGAGGTACTCCACAAACAAAGTACTTGCACAGAATCACAATGGTATCCACTAGTAAAATAGTCTTTAAACTTTTAAACTTGGTAAAATTCAGTTTGCAAGTGCTATCACTTTGATTACAATTATTTCTGCACCAGAACATAAGGCACACATTTGGCAAGACATAGCTGGCCAGAGATTTCTTTCAAAGTGCATTAGGTGGTTATTCCAAAACACACCAAGCAGACAATTCAAGCTACAAGCATATTCAAGAGGCTGTTTAATAATATGTAGCCAACTTGTTTCAGGTTTTCTAATAGGTTCTGTGCGTTCCACATCACATCAAATAAAATCAATTCAGTCTACAATACCTCCAACTCAATTCTTCTGCCCTGTTTCTGCAACTTATGAAAATACTAAACCTTTGTTCATCCAAATTTAGATCAAAGTTAACAATTACAACTACTGAATCACAACCTCCATGAAAGCATTATGGGAGAGAATAATTCATTTTTGAATTTCACAGGGCACAAGCACTCTCATAAACAGATGAATGAAATGACACCCTCTTAAGTGCTAGGGTACTACCAACTAATGTCATATTATTGCACAAGTATTAACATGCAAAATAATACACTAAAAAAATCTTTGTGGGAAATAACAACTTTCTTGAACATGTGTTCATAATAGCGAATGGTCATAGTACGTTTTTAAAAATGACACAATTATGATGACAACTGCCAATTAAAAAGTAATTGAGGTTGTTAAGCCTCCTCCATGTAGTCAGTCCTTTTCTTTCAACCCAATATTCCTTACATCAAGAAAAATTTTCAAAATAAGATGGAACACCAACCATGTATTTTATACAAACTATTGGAGGGCACATACCATGATAATTTTATCATTGCTATACCAACCAGTAACAACAATCACATTAAAATTTGGCAAGGCTAAATCACACTCAAAACAGTGCTTCACAATACTTAATCCTGATGGGCACTTCTCGGTCGAGAAGGCCTGAGGGCCTTGCGAACAAGAGGAGCATATAAATGCCAACCTAGGAACAGAATGTAGCCTGAAAAATAAATACCTTTGTAGACAGCCCAGTATCGGTTAAAGGACAAGAGAACAAAAGGTACAAGACAGAAGCCCATGAACACAAATGTGTATAGTTTTAAGATGACCCAGATGAATGGTGAGACCAAAGGACTTGAAAGGAATGCTGCGGCTTTTTCATTTCTAGCCAGAAGAGTTTCAACCTTTCAAAAAGACAAAAACATTGATTGGTATTTATGACAGCTCTTGAGCAAGATTGCATTAAAAAATAAGTTTTTACTCACCTCTTTTTCCATAAGCATTACAATGAACTCATTAAAGAAACAAACATAGTAACCAGAATGGAAGCCATGCCAGATGGCAAGGAAACCTAAGGCTCCTAATTGGGAGGCTACCTTACTATTCAAGAACTTTAAACGTTTGTAAACATACCTACAAGAGAAAACCAGCATTACAGAGCAGAAGCAATATTGCAATGCACTAAATTGATGAAAATGGTACTCACTGGCTAATCCAATGATTGGTGTTGGTATTGAACGCAATAATGTAGTGGTTGAATTTTGTGCAGCCCTCAAACACGGAGAGTCGAACATTCGCACAACCATCCCATTTGGTGACATTTTTATCATCTTTACCATTGTAAGTTATACCTGAAGAGGTCATAAAAACATTAGTTTTTAGGGAAGGCTTAAAGCATGTGAAAATAAAATTGTAGAAAAAGAAGACAATACCCGACAAAATGCACACTCCTTCTGTAATCAACCAACACGATATGTACTTGTAAAGTGTTGTACGCCCCCATAATCCTAACATGAAATGCTTCATAATTATGCCTTGTTCCTGCAAATAAAATTAGGTATTAGTTGAAAAACAAAACAAAAATGATACTGAAAGAAAGTTCGATATAAAAGAACAAACCATAAAGCTCTCAGAATCAGGATACATATCCGGAACCCAAATTGTGAGTACTTGATACCCACATAGATACAAAACTCCTGTACCAAACCGGATGAGAGCAGGTCTGGTGCAGTCCGGTAAAACAGTAGCACTTGTCTAGAAATTTAGAAGTAGAGATATTATAGGGGAATCATCACAAGGAAATATTTAGAAATGAAGCACCTTGATTCTTAAGACATAACTTACAGAAGGAATAAGTTTTCCTGCAACAAGGTCAAGGTATCTTTTCATGTGGAACTGAGGCCCCACAAGAAATGCAGAAGGGAAAAAGGAGTGACCAAATAATGCCAAAACCGAAGGTCTCTCCTGTAAAGCTGATTTTTTGTTTTCAGATGATAATGTTTCCTGAAAGTATAGAAACGTGCGGTAAGTTTGACCTTGGTCTCTAAATAAATAAAACTAAAGAAGACTCATCACTGAATATATGACACTACCTGCTTTTGAGCCCCGTCATACATGTCAATGGCAACACCTGTCAACCTTAATGTGAGAACACAATGCGGCATTGTCCATTTTATGTCATACACATCAGTACTTGTCACAAAGTATCCTGAAATTAATATAAGTGCAATTAAACAAATCTTACCTTGTAATGCTCAAGAAATTGACAGTATCAGAAAGGAAGAGAGATGCTTACCATACATTAAATACGACATCGTAAATATCAAAGTGAGTATTGATCCAAGGAATGTGCCACCAAAAGCCAGAAGTATAAAGTATACGCCAGACACAGTTGCAATGAGATGAACAATGTCCCACCCTAGAAGAGTAAAAAATTATGTAAGGTACGTGGGGAGCCACTGTACTTTTGTAATCTATTTCTGTAATGTATTCTCTCATCTGTCCTTCACCATCAATCTCTTACCATAGCAAAAGTAAGCAACTAAAAATCCAGTCACAGTGAAAAGAAGGTGCTGTTGTTGAGGAGAGCGAGCATACAGAAAGTTCCGATGATAGAGGACTATAGGATAGCCTGTAAATCAAAGAGACAATGATTAATTTTTTCTCCCCCTCCAACACAAACTCATTGTAAAAAAAAAAAAAAAAAAAAAATCATGTGTACAGTCCTACAGGTAGAACTATAAAATAAAATATAATGAGAGTAATTTTAAAAAATAATTAAAGAAGAGAAGTGAGTGAACTTTACAAGACCAAAGGATGGGGTGATCATGACAATGCAATCTTAATGCGTTCCATGAAATGAGGTCACCTTTTGAAATGAAAATGTTTGCAGTATGATGCAATGCGTCCAAACAAGACTTCTGTGTGCAATGAAAAAAATAAATATTTGACTCAAATGTAAACAACGAGTGACAACAAAGATTGTGAAAGAATGAATGAACAAGGAGCAGAATAAATGCAGAGACCTGACCCCCTGGGTAGAAAAAATAGCATTTGCGGGATGTCTCTTGCATCATGAATAACAATTTAGAATGCAACGTGCATCGCGAAGTGCTAAGACAAAACAATAGATTGCATCGTGTGATACGAAGCGAATAAAACAATAAGTGATTCAAATACTTTATTCATTCGTCCCAGAGGTTATTCGTCTTCTGCTGGTAACATACCTAAGAGAATTGAGATGAGCAGACGCAGCGCATGTTCAGATGCGCCGAGTGTGTCTGCTAGCGAAGTGAGATAAGAAGCACCCGAAGTATCGGGCGCACTCATTTTGGAGAAACTTCTTTAGAATTCTACGATGTTAAAACCTCTTCTCTTTTGCGACTGAAGCTGCCGAAGTTCACCGCACGCCCCGTACCGCAACTCTGTTCTGTCAGACTATCGATGATGAGAAAGTTTGCTCTGCGCAGCTCCATAGCGGGAGTTACGAAGCCCACCCCGTTTTCACATCTGGGAGGGGTCTGCGCGAGGCTAGATGACTGTCCCGATCGAAGTCAGCGCACTCTGGTTTCGTGGAGCGGTCAGTTTCTCAGTTACAAGAGGCTGAGAAGGGGGAGGGGGAAGGGGTATATTTGAGGTAATGGATTCTAAACTTTGTTGGCCGCCATAGCGTGGGAGCGACCCCCCCCCCTCCAAAAAAAAGGAGTCCTTTCTCTCTGAACTTTGAGCGTTGGCCGCGCAGGGTTTTGAAATCGCCGAAGTCCAAAGTGCAGAGTCAAATCGAACGGCACGTGTGATCCCACCTTAACTATTTCTCATACGGGGAATTCCTAGCATGACGTATCCTGGGCCCGAGTTCCGCACTGGGCCCTGCAGTGCAAGCCCTGCCCGGCGGGAGCAGATCGTGTGCTTACTTGTGACCACAAGTTGTGCGGTGTGGTGGTCCAGAGTTGGCTCGTGGGGTAAATCATGGCGACGTTTTGGTTTTACAGATATTTAATTATAAAATGACTGAATTCAAAATTGTATAAAGTAATAATCTCGTTTAACAAGACCAGGGGGAAAACGCAGCGAGGACGGACCGTGTCTTGCTTTCAGTACTTTTGCAGGGACGATCTGAAATGACAAGACATATGGTTAGCGGTGGTGATGGCATGTCGGCGGTTCTAAAGCGAAGAGGCGTTGCGAAAGTCGGACACCCACCCACAGTACGTGGCCTGGTAAGGGTACGTCTGGGCTGCCTGCGTCCCGGTTGGGGGCCCCACAGGGGACCCCGACGCCGCCGACACCGCCGCCGCTGGGACCTGCGCGAAGTGGCCGGGCGGGACGCTGTGCACGGCGTGGGCGGCGGCCGCGTGGAAGGACGCCGCCGAAGCCGGGGAGTGCGCCGGTCCCAGCGCCGGCCCGCCGTGCACCATGAAGCCGGGATGGCCGTGGCCAGGCCCGGCCACGGTCATGGTGCCCATGGCCGCGCCGTGGGGGGCGTCGCCCTGCACGCCGAGGTACATGCCGCTCCGGTACACGTCGCCGCCGTGGCCCGCGTGCCCGCCGTGGCCACCGTACTGCGGGTACGCGCTGCAACACGGGGAGGGCGATGAAGGGGGCGTCGGCGGAGGTCGGTCGCCGCCGACCGCCCGTCGGTGGCGTTCGCCCTCACCATGCGTACGACGGCTTGCCGACCCGGTCCTGGTGGCCCTGCTGCTGCTGCCCGTGCGCGGACAGGTGCGCGTGGGCGTGGTACTGCGGCTCCTGCTGCGGCTGGTAGTACAGCGGCATCTCCCCGTACGGCCTGTTCGACAACACCGGGACACAGGTCTGAGGGGCGTGGCCGCCCCGGCTGGCCGCAGGGGCGCGCCGCACGGCCGCCGCGGCCTCGGCCTACCTGAGCACGGCGCGGGCGTCGCCGTGGTGCATCCCCGCCGTCACGAGCGCCGCCTGGTGGTGGGAGGGGCCGAGGTGGGAGGCGGGGCCGTAGCCGGGGTGGGCGGGGCTGAGGGCGGGGTGGCCGTGGCTGCCGTGGCCGTGGTGGGTGGGGCTGAACGCGGGGTGCAGGACGGGGCTCTGCGCCGGGCTGCTGGAGCTGCAGGCCTCGGGGGTCGTCCGCGCCGACACGTCGGACCTGCCAGTGTCAGGACCAGTTCGTCACAGTCGTCACAGCAGCGCAGACACAGCGGCACACGTCCTCGCCTCTCACCGGTATGGGTAGCCCTGGCAGGACGAGCTCGGAGCCTCCACCTCCTCGGCCGCAGCGACGCCGGTGGCGCCGGGGCCAGCGGGCGCCGTGATGCCGTCCTGAACGTGCTGCTGGCCGGCGCCCCGCGCGCGCCCGGCCTTGCGCCGCCTAGGCTGGTACTGCAACACCGACAAACACTCCGTTATCGAGGTGGAAGCCCGCCCTGAGAGGCACGCGTGCTACTAAACTTTTTAAAAAATCAACAAAAGAATAAGCACAGGCGGCGGCGGTTCCGCGGTGGGGAGGACCCCACCTTGTAGTCGGGGTGCTCCATCTTGTGGGCGGCGCGCAGTCGGTCCGCCTCCTGGACGAACGGCCTCCGCTCGTGCTCCTGCAGCGCCCTGGAAGCAGCAGCAGCAGCAGCGCGTCACGGTCAGTGGGGGGGCGGCGGCCGGGGGCGGCGCGGCTGCCAGTGCACACTCATTCTGTACCGACTTCCACAGCTTGCCGAGGGTCTTGCTCAGCTCGGCGTTGTGCATCTGCGGGTGCTTCTCGGCCAGCCGCTTGCGCGCGGCCTGCGCGTACACCATGAAGGCGTTCATCGGCCGCTTGACGTGGGTCCGCCGGGGGGAGCCGGGGCGCCGCGTCACCGGCACCGTGGTCCAGTCGAAGCCTGGGGGAAGAGGAGAGGCTTGCGTGCGTCACGAGTCACGAGCTGTCCGCGCCGGCCACATCGTTGACAGGACAAACAAAAGTCGGCCCGGTGAACAGATGGCGCCTGCTGGGTGGGCAACCCCCGGCCTGTGCGCGCACGCGTGTCTTGCGGGCTGGCCTACCCCGGCACGCGCAGGCGACGTGCTCGGCGTCGCCAAGGGAGAACGAAACGCGGACGTGCACTTATGTTTATGTTGTAAATGCCCTCTTCGCCTACTGTCACGAATTTTTACCGCACGCATTGCGGCAGAGGAAAAAGAAAACGGGCCACAAAAGCACCGGTTCGCTTGAGGTGCTCCGTCTCCCTCCCTCCCCCACACACACCTTTCAAAATTTATGGTACAGTCCCCTTCTCGCTCACACCCGCTGCACGCCCCGGCAAACCGCGATGGCAAATGGGGCGTCTGTAAGTTCGCGTGCGCGTGGCCCGGGAGGTGGCGGGGCCGGGCCGGAGAGCCATGTGTCATCAGGGAGCTGAACAGCTGTCTGCTCGCGGCGACGGTGGAGGGGAGGGGGGAAATAACAGCCCGCCTCCAAAGTGTTTTAGGAGGAATATTTTTTACGTGCCGCGCCGGCGGTGCATATCTTGGCCCCGTCATGGTCCTCACCTTTGAGAAGGTTGCCGACGATGAGGTCCAGGGAGAGGGGGCTGGCCGCGGCGTGGCGCTGCGCGGGGTCCGCGGACAGCGCGGGGGCGGGCCGCCGAGGCCGCCGAGCACCCCGCCGTGGACGCCGCCGCCGCTGCTGCTGCTGCGTCCGGACGAGCACGCTGGGCTGACGGGGGTCGACGGGCTGCTCGAGGAGCTGCCCTCCGGACTGGCGGGGCCGGCGTCCATGCGCGCGTCCATCGCCCCCATCCGGGGACACGCCGTCTCCCGCGGGCCTGCAAAACATCCAGCACGTCGCCGATGACCGAGGAGGAGCCCGATGACGCCCACTCTCCACGCACCTGCCCGTCAACACCACGAACCGCCCGCCATCTAGCGCCTTAGGCTGGGGGTGGCTGCTGTCGCCGGCCTACCCGGCCTGCTGCCCGGCCCCGGGGCTCGCCTTTAAGCATTCTCGTATAATTGGGGGAGACAGCTAATGTGGCGCATCGCCGCCCGGACGCCCGCCCCCCCCACCCGCGCTCCCCGCGGCGTGGCGATGCCCCGCCCGCGATCCTCCAACTATAGACCCCCCTCCCCAACCCTTGCCTCGGCGTGTGGACCCCCGCGCGCGCGTGTGTGTGTGCGCGTGTGACGCGATATTCATTAGAGAAACAGACCTGTGAACAGCTTATTTAAGCAATGGCTGGTGACGGGGCGGCCGCTGGGCCGTAGCTGCCGGCTGCTGACGCTGCCGTTGCCGAGGGGGGACGGCCGGTGAGGCTCGACGCCGCCGTCGGACCTTCAGCACGCCGTCAGAGGACGTGAAATATGGATTGGAGGATTGGAGGGGGAAGGGGGTCCTCGATGGGCAGCCCGGCCTACACAGTTGCCCCGTCGAGGAGGGGGAGGGGGGGGGGGGGCAGCCAAAGGCTAGTCCGGCCGTACAGCCAGGTTGTTACGGGATAATCCTTTTTCTTCAGATAATCCCGATTTTATTACATTTTATGGGGGTGTAGCTGATGGCTAATCTAGGGTCCGCCAAAGAAGGTCAAAGGTGATCCGGACACGGGAGCTGCTCCCCCCTCGGAGGCGCCGCGATAGGACGCCGCGGGGCGCGCTGCGATTGGCTGCGATTTCACGCGCCGGCAGCGGCACGGGTGTCGCCGCCTCGTCCTCCCCCGGGTCTCGCCCGCCGCGCCGCGGCCGCGAGGGTGCCATGGCCGTCGCCAATGGCGTCGCGACGCCTGACCAGGCCCCCCCACATCGCCACCCCTCCCCCACCGTCACCGCCCCCCCCCTCCCGCGCCGCGCGCCACACGGGCTGTCAACGACAATAATCGTGCGCGAGCCAAAAAGGCGCCAACGGAACAGAAACAGGGGACGCCCAATTACATTGACATGTTCCCAGAGGCCAGCATGGCGCCGGCTGGCGGGGGGTCAGCTCGGGGCTGCGGCGCCGAGCACACCGCGGTGTGGGCCGGTCGTCCCCTCCCACCCCCCAACGACGTTAAAGAAGCCGCGCAACGCGCTTCCATCATCACCCTTTTGAAACTCCGCGCGCGGTGGCGGCGCTGCCGCGGGAATGTTGAACCCCGAATGACAAACTGCAGCCCCCCTCCCCCAATCTGTACCCCGGGCGCACGTTGGCGTGTCTAATTGGCTGGGCGCCGCGCCTCAATACGTGCGCTAATGCAGCTCTGTCCCGAGTGGTGGTGACACGCCGGGGCGGCGGGGGCGGGGCGGGCGCGAGCACCCAGCGCTAATAAGTCTGAAAGGACTGCCGACGACGCGGGGAGAGAGAGAGAGAGAGAGAGAGGGAGAGGGGGGGGGGGGTAGAGGCGGAGGCAAGTCACCCTCACACAGCCCGTATCAACCCTACATGAAAGCGACGGGGTTGGACTGTGCCGCGGTTGCATTTCACTACTCCCGTCCCCACCTACGCGGCGCTGCGCCGACACCACCTGTGGTAGGGCTCGTGGATAAGATCTGCGCGTAGGGAGGGAGGTGGATTTGTTTGGACACGCGAGGCGGGGCGCGATTGGAGCGCGGCCAAAGGTGACATGACATGTCACCCCCCGGGGCTGAGTCGCGGCGCACTATTCACCCCTCACGCCGCCACGGGGCGCGTCTAGTTTTATGGAGTCGTAGCGGGAGGAGCCAGGGGCCCTCGGCCCCTCGGCGAATAATTAATTGAAGGCGAGCGTGTCACGTGATCGTCACATCGCCCACGATTGGTTCGCTACTCACCCTCACTGCCGCCGCGGGCTGCGCGGCCCGGGCGCCCCTGGCAGCCTCCGGCCGGAGTCCTCGCCGTCGGCGTCCGCGTCCCGTCGTCGTGGTCCTCGGGTTGCGCGCGCGCCGCCGCTGCCGCCGCTGCCTCCGCCGTCAGCCCGGCCCATGCTGCGGCAGCCTCCCCCGCTACATGGCCGCACCCCGGTGACTAGCCCGGTCAGCGGCGCGGCAGCCTCTGCTATTTCCCCGTCGGATTAGCAGCAGCGCGCCTCCGTTTGTTCTGTCGCCGAGGCCTCGCGCCTCCCGCCCGCGGCGGTCGCCACACACACACACGCGCGGCCCCACGGCGTCGCGGTCACTTCACCAAGTCGCGCGGCCCGGTCGTCGTCGTCGTGAGCACGGCGTCTCCATGCCGGCGGCGGGCGCGCGGAGCCTGCGGCTACAGCGGTACTGACTGGGGGGCTGGCCGGCCACCGCGGGGACCCCGAGCCACCGGCGCCCCCGGCGCCCCCAGCCCCCCCGAGAGGCTCCCGTAGAGGCCGTGGGGCCGCCGCCGTACGCGCCGCCGTGCGCTGCGGAGGAGGGGGAGGCGGCGAGGGGAGGGGGAGGGGACGACACCCGCCCTGGTGTGGCTGCATTATTAGTGACAGTCCGTTGCAGATGTGGATTGAGAACAAAAATACGAATTGTAAATGCTATCAGAATAAGAAGGAGCTGCAAAAAAAAATAAAAAAATCACCCAACATTTTGGTTTACCGTCGATTCCTGCTGGGTTGTTGGTAGAGCAATGCACACCAGCGACGGCGACGACCGCACGCACTCGCAACGTCATGAGACGTCGTGACGAGTTTTTGGTCGGTGCGATATGCTTCATTTGTTGAGTCCCGCGTCCTCACGGCGCTGCTCAGGCGTGCACGGCCGTGACGTCCGTGTGTGCCGCGCGTGCCCGCGCGTGCCCACGTGTGGCGGAGCGCCGCGCTTCCTTACACGTGTGCGCCGCCGTGCGCCGCCGCGGTGAGCGTCTCCGTCGTGATTATCCACGGCAATAACCACTTCCTCGGCGCACCCTCCGGCCCTCCGACCCTCCGACCAACTACCGTTGATCCTTCCGCCCGGGACGACAGTTTTCATTCTTCTTAAGCTTATTTCTCTTGATTTCCTTTCCCGGCGCTTTCCGCACTGCAGGCCGCACGACAACGAGAGCCCGCCGCGGGTTCGAATACCAGCAGCGGCAGGGACACCCTGCGGACACACCGCACTCCGGGCGGCACAGGAACGGTAGCCACTTCCTGGCGGTCAGCACACGGCAGCATAATGACTCGGCCAAACACTGCTGGCCTAGGGGCCCGTGGGGGCTGCGGGGGCCGCGGGGGCCGCGGGGGCCGCGGGGCCCGGCCGGCTAGGTCGTGTGCACGACCACTTGGCACGCAGCTGGCGCCGGGAGCCCGGAGACCCGCGGGGCGGGGCGGCGGAGCCTGCGGCCGGGCTCCTCCTGGCCGCTTGGTAATCAGATGCATGTCGCGCTTTTAACGGAGCGTTCAGTCAGTCATAGTGGTTTTGAATCGCCACAGAAATCCCGCCCGCAAAAAAAAAACTACAGTAAAAAAAATCGTACACGCACTGCTGTACAACCATCAGTTCGAACAAGAGAGGTTTTTAAAAAGAGACCTTAATTTACTGTGTTCGTTTTGATTGCAATTTCGAACGATTTTACCGTCCGGTAATTGGGACAGAGAGGTGGAGCCTCTCGTTGGTCGAATAAAACACTCGCTCCTCAGCTCCGCGCAGCGCCCCCGCCCCCACACCGTTCTCCCCCCCCCCCTCTCTCTCTCTCTCTAGCCGAGCTGATAGGCATCGTGTCGTTCGTCTCGGCCAAGATGCCGACGCTCTGCTCTACCGGTGTGCGGCTGGCCGGGGGCCGGGCCCCGCGGGGACCTCGGCGAACTATCGCTGGCATCGGGCGCGCGCGCCGGGCCGCCCCTCCTCCCCCTCCCTCCCCCTCCCTTCCTCCCTCCCTCCCTCCCCTCCCTCCCTCCCCCTTCCTCCCTCAGGACACATGTCAAAAGTCATGGTCTGGTTAACACGCAGAAATAAACCGCGGCCGCGTACACAAACATCGCCCGCGCTAAGGCCCGGGACGGTCATGCCGAGAGGAGGCCCGCGATGAACCCAGGCCGACGGCGACTATACTGTGCCCGGGGGGGACGGCGGAGGACGCCGTCGTCGGCCGCCAGGACCTCGGCTGTGACCCGCGGGGCCGGCCGGCCGGCCAGCCCCGCGACGCGACCTGCCGCACCGCGCCGCACCGAGTGGATGCGAGGAGTAATGCCCGGCACCTACATCAACACCTGGCGGACGGACGCGTGCTGTCTGCCGCGAGCACCGCGACGACAACAACGAAGAGACGACGCCGGGTCATAAATCGGTGCGCGGCCGCGGAGACAATGCGGAGGCCCGCGCTCATTACCGCGTTGCGGAAAATGAGGGCCGATCCGATACCGCAGAGGAGAGGGAGCCGTCTAAATTGTAACGTAAACGTTACGTCCGCCGACGGAGCCCGGCGGCTGCCGGCGGCGCGACGCGGCCGCGGAGGTGAGCCGCGGCGAGCCGGGACCGCGATGAAAGGAGCGCCTTGTCCGCCGCCCTGGCACGGCCCCACCGCCGGGAGAGAGGCAGCGGCGGCAGCAGCAGCGGCAGTGGGCCCCTCACAGAAAACGCCCGAGACTGCGGAATCGGGGGTGAGGCGGCGGCGGAGCGGCGGCGGGATACCTGAATATACCGACGGTAAGCCTGCGCCCGTGCCGCGACGCCGCGCCGCCCCCCGGCCCGAGCCCCTGCCAGCGGACGGGTAGGCTGCCGGGCGGACACGCACGTCGAATGGGTTGCCCAGCTTCCGGGCGCCTTCCGTGCGGAGCGGAGCGCGGCGGCCGCGCGTCTTGTAGCTACGCTGCTGCTGCTGCTGCTGCAGTCAGCCCTCGGACGCGAGGGCACCCTGTCAGGCGGACCCGCGCAGAGACCGCGAGTGACGTTCGAGACGACTATAGTTTCCGGTTCCAGCGAATCTCACGTGGACAGCGCTGGCGGCGGCGGTTCCCGTCCGTCGGGTTGTGCTGCCCGCTCATGCGGAGCGCGGGCCGGCGCTGTCGGCTAATGCACTACAATGGCGCGCCGCCCGGACACACCCTGCGCACCCCGTCTGACACACCGACTCATAACTCGTGCGCGGGGTTCTTTATCTCAGCGACGGCGGCGGGCCGCTGTCCTGTCTTGAGCCGCCGCCGCCACTCGGTACGCCAGATGCGGATTCGGGAGCGACCCTTGTTGCATACATCCGGGCGGGCCCGGCGGCCCGGAGGTTGCCTACCTCTCCAGAACGATTTTTTCTTCGCGGCTTAAAATAAATAATCCGGAAATTTTCAGGTCACTGGAGCGCAGACACTTTCGAACCGCGCGGGATATGCGCCATGCCCCCCGAACGTATTATGATGGTGTGTGTGTGTGGGGGGGGGGGGGGCGTGCCATCACAGCGATACGGCCCCGTGCCAGCGCGGCCTGCCAGAGCCGCGGTGCCAGCCCAGCCCCGCGCCCGCCCGCCACGCCACGCCCCGCCACGCCCAGCCGCGGCCCCGCGCGGTCTCGGCGCGGCGCACGCCTAATGCATCTCGCCGCACGCCGCTCCGCACCGCGGCCGCGGCGCTCGAATGCTGACGGGCCGCTGTCCGCCCATCCGCGCGGCGTATCGCATTGTTGTTTGCGTGTAGCAAATAATGCATGTTTTGTCGGAGCCCCGCCGCGCCGCCGCCGTGCCGCCGCCGAGCCGCGGTGCCGTGCTGTGCGCGTTATTGATGCGAAAATCTCGGGGGGAGAATGAATTATCCGCGTGTGCGGCGGGGCGCGGCGGGGCGGGTCCGTGAAGCGGCCGCGTGACGTACCGCGGCCGGCGGGTAATGCATGCGCCAGCAATTGATTTCAATTAAGCGACCCGCCCTCCTCGCGGCCCGGCCCGGCCCCCTCTGCTGCCTCTCGGTGCGTGGTGCGCGGCCCGGCCCAGGAGCGCCCCGCGGACCACATCCGTCCGTGCCGTGCCGTGCCCGCTCCTTCGGGGAAATGTCCGGACAAATATGAGAAATATAGTCGATGCCAAACCGGCGGCGCCCTCGCCCCCTTCGTCATACTCCCGCACTCCTCAGGGCCACGGCTGTCAGAGTTACCTCACAGTGCAGCCGCACCGCGCGCACAGAATAAGGAGTTAGCTCAGCTGGCTGGCTAGGGGCACAAGACAATACCATTTCTGACACCATATTATTTTTATTTGTACTTTCCCCCTCCAAAACAATTATTAATGTTTTTTTCTGCCATTCCTTTACCCTCTCCCTCTGTTTGTCTGTCTCTCTGTCATTTGTTCAAGGTCCGTAAACACGCCATATTTCTACGATATTTTGGGGACATTACAGAAGTATTACACAGCATTACGGGGCACTAGGCCGTGCTACGGCACACAGTGAATCGTCCCCGCTACGCCCCCCTCGGCGGCCGCGCAGCGCCGCCGGTCACGCCCTGCCTTATTTCCCAAGACCCCGCACTCTCCCGCTGCTCCGCGGGCTCCGCGCACTGCCACTATACCATTACTACTTACTATGGCCCCGTCGTGCAGAATGTTCGATTCTGAGAAGCACCCGCATCGACCATCAAGTGCACGGCGGCGGGCGGCGGCAGGGCGGCAGGGCGGCAGCGCGGGGGTCGGGTCGGGCGGGGCGCCGCTCCGCGGCCCGCGGCCCGCGGGGCGTGGCCGGCCGCTGCGGACCGACCTCGCGCCGTCGGCACAGGAGAGCATCGGATCCTCATTACTCACCATGACTGTACGTACACATCGGCTGTTGCATGATGCATTGATTTCGTCAATTAGCACATAATGTTCCCCGCCCCCCCGTCCCTCCCTCTCTCTTTCTTTTCTCTCTGTATTCGCCGCGAGCGGCGGCGGGCGGCGTTGCAGAGTTTTCGTTCGCACACTCACATTTTGCATCTTAATGTTGCGCAGCGGACGCCGCGCGGTGTCGTCCGGCGGCGTTATCTTCCTTCCAGATAATCTCCGTCACGCTTCTGAATTTTCGTTCAGAATCTCCTGATAAACGGCCGTGCGCGTCTTGAGGCAGTGAAGCGACGCGAGACCGGCGGCTGTTCGTACAGCGTCTGCCTGTATGCCGTCCATTTTCTGACGTTTTTTCTCTTTCCTTCCCTCTTTTATTTTTTCAGCGCACACGCGGATCCTGACGTGTGGCGGGCATGCAACCGCCGGGGCACATTGTCCGGCTCAGACAATGCAACACTACTCAATGGGAACTCCACATCCTTAGCTAATCTACCTGTTTCTAAGCGCTCTAGTCGGCGATTTTTTTTTGTGTGTCTTGCGCCGCTTGGCTGCACTGGTCTTCTCTGCCTTCTCGCTCGCGTTTTTCTTTCGCCACTCTGCCTCCTCAGTGCTAACGGTACGAGCCCCCGAGCCGAATGTATCGTCCACATGACCGCTATGGGGGTGGCGGGCGGCTGCTTTCCCATGGCCACACGCTGCCATGACGCCAAGGAATAAAACGGGGCGTCCGCGGCGACCCGACCCTCTCCGTCCTCGCCTCGGCGCACGAGCCCTGCCTCGCCTCGGCCGGGCCCGGCGTCCGTCGTAATCTCTGCGAAATTTTTTGAGGGAATGATTGTGGGTGTTGCGTCGCGTCTCGCTGGCGGGGCACGTCTTGGGACGGTCCGGGACTGTTCGGGACGAGACGGGCGGCCCCTCCGTCATGATTAGCATGCCACCCGTGTGCCCGTGTACCCCTCGGGGCTGTACCCCGGCCCCGGGCCGCCCCGGGCCGCCCCGGGCCCCGCCGGGGCTAAACACACCGCACGCCGGGACCCGGACGGCCTGCCAGAACACGGCACCGGCGGCCGCACCGCTCCGCCTAAATGCAGCGGACGCGCGCGAACGTTTGCCGGGACCAATTTTTGACAAGGGGGGACCGCACAGCGCGGCGCGCGGCGCACGGCGGACCACCGTCACGGCGCGGTGCCGCCCCGAGCCGCGGTCCCCGCGCCGCCGGCCGCCACCCGCGCCGCGTCGTGTGTCCGCAGCGCGGCGCGCGCCGGCCGCGGTGCCGCGGGGCGGGGCGGCGGGGAGCGCTGGCGCGGACGTTCGATTCCTGTCGCGCGAGCCGCGCCGCCGTCTCCAGCGGCTCCAGCGGCGGCCGCTGCACCTTTCCTTTCCCTGCCCCCCCGTGACCCCCTCCCCGCCGGGGCCCCCGCCGGGGCCCCCGCCGGGGCTATCGGTGGCTGCCGGTCCTCTTCTCCCTCTCCCGGCCGGCTCAGTGCGACGCCAGCGCGCGCCGCGGTCGGTCAGGGCTCAGTGCGCGACGCGGCGAGGCGAGCCGGTCCCGGTCCACGCGGTACGCGGCGCGGCCCCGCAGCCTCCGCGGCCTCCGCCTCCCGCCGCCCCCCCCCCGGCCGCCCCCGGCATGCCGCCGTTCGCGTGAGGGAATCTCCGCCCCGAGGCCAGGCTGCTCAATAAACCGATTGACTTCCCCACACCTTTTGGATGCTGATGACGGTGAATGCGGCGCGACGATGACAGCCGGCGGAGCGGAGACCGACCACACGGCGGCGCCGGCGATGGCAGTGCGCGAGTGACAGTGCCAGTGAAGTGTCAGTGACGTGTCAGTGACGGTGTCAGTGAGCGCGTGTGTGTGTGTGTGTCATCGCGACAGAAGACGCCGGCACAGTTGTGGCCGCCGCCGGCTCCCGGATGGAACCGTACACACTGCGCCCGGGGAGTAAGTGTTCCGCACCAGCAACTGCCGCTGGATGATGTTCCACACCTGCAAAGGGGAGCGCGAGCGGATGGAAGCGCGCCACACCCGACCGGCGAGCGCCTGCGAGGGCGAGGGTAGGCCGTCCCGCTCGACGCGCGTGCGCGCACCGGCCGCCGCTGCCTACCCGGCAGGCGCCCTCCGGGCGCTCGTCTCGCACGGGCGCGTTCAGGTCCCCGCGCGTGCCTCCGCCAGGGGGGTGCCCCTGGAGTGTGTCCTGGAGCGGGTCCTGGAGTGGAGGCGCGCGCGCCGCTGTCTGGAGCGCACGCCGTACAGTTATCAACCCGCTGCACGGGAGTATCGACTCCGACCGCGGCCGAGAATCCAACGGCAAAACGGAAAGGAAAAAAAAAACGAGAGGAATTAAACGCGCGAGATGGTTTAAGAGGGACTTACTGGATGGGGGCGAGACGTGCAACATGCGGGCCGCGGCGCGAGAGCCGGAGCGTCGAGCGCCGTGCGCCGCCTGGCGGATTCCTGCACGCCGTCCGCAACTTTATTGATTCGCCACGGCTGAGCGCGCGGGGGCTTCTTCGCGGAAACACTTCCCGACACTAACTGTCATGTGTGTGTGAACGAGTCTATGTGTGTGTGTGTGTGTGTGTGTGTGAGCCCGGTCTCATCTGTCGTCCGGCGGCCCCCCGTCGTCGCCCGCCCTCGCCGCCTCCACCGGCTCCTCCGGGGTGAGCGTCGTCGGGCCGCGCGGCCGCGGCAACGCGTTGCAATCGCCATGCATGAGACCCACGGGGGCCGGGCGGGTGTCGCCGCGCGGCTGGCCGGCGGCCGCGGCCGGACAGACAGACTGGCAGCCAAGCGGCCGCCCGCGGCTGTCGGCCCGCGGCCCGCGTGACAGCGGAGCTACATCTCTCTCCGTCACTGTCTGCCCCGGCAGAAGTCTTCGCGCTCCGCGCGATCGAGTGCGTGTGAGTGCATAGCGTGCACCTGCCCGCGCCGGCCGCCGCCGCGCCGCGTACAATACACACACACACACACACGACCAGACGCGCGCGCGCGAAAACACTTTGAAATTGAAATCGCGCAGCCCCTTCTCTGCGCTACACCATCTCCCTGCTGCCTGCCCGCGGAATCCGATATCCGTACGACCGCGCGGAAAATTCATCTTCGAAGAGTATTTCGAGAGCAAATTAATTTCCGCGGGGGTAGATTATGAACGTTATCTCGGAGAGGGCGTGGGTGTGGCCTCCGTGCCCGGCCCGGCGTTGTCCACCTCGGAGTGCGCGGCGGCAGCGTCCGGAGCCGTGACGCGAACACAAGGGAGGCAGCAGCGGCGCAGCGGCGGCCGTCTAGCGTCTTTTTTTCTTCTCCCCTCCTTTCTTTTTTTTTAACGACGAACGGTCGCGCGAGCAGCGTCGCTTTGTCTCCAAGTGACCGAGTGAGCAGCGACAAAACTGCGGCGCGGGCCGTGCCGCGCCTGTGCGGCCCGTGCGGCCTGCGTGGCCGGGGGACACGCCCCTCACAGCAGCTGGCGGATCCGGCCGGAGCGCGGCTGTCCACGCGTCGCTTCAGTAGTTCATTTCGCGCTACGACGAACGGGAGCAAAGCAATACACATTTTTTTTTACCCTCGTCTTTATACTCGCCAACGCGGTGCCATGAAAAATAAAAATAGCACCTTACAACTAAGGTTCACGTTGCAATGATGGGTTTTCGTTTTATCTCCCCCCCCCCCCTCCTGGGAGAGGGAGAGAGAAATGATTTTTCTGTGATTCCGCGTCGTGGCCTGCGGAGCTGCGCCGCCTGGCCAGCCTTAGAGCGAGAGAGAGAGAGAGAACATCGAAACTGCCCTGGTTTCTTTTCATTTTCTTCCATTAATGTCATTATAGACGACTTTTCTGATTGGATGCGAGAATCTAATTCAGGATAGTGCGTGCGTCTGTATCTGTGTGTGTGTGTGTGTGTGTGTGTGTGTGTGTGTGTGTGTTCCGAGGGCGGGGTGCGAGCCCCGGGCTCTATGCGGGCAGCCAGAGGCGCGTAACTCTCAGCCGGACGCCCAGGTCTCGGGGCGCTACGGACTGCCGCGGACTGCCCACGGCGGCTGCGGGGGGCTCCGCGAGGCTCCGCGAGGCCCCGCTGGCTCGGCATCAGCCGGTTGTGGATGGCGGGGCCCACACGGCACGCGGGCGAGCGGCGGCGGTACGGGCCCTCGGCTCCCGCCTCCACTCTGCCGCGACGGACCCGATACTATATGTTAACAATTTCAAAAAAACTTATGCGGGGATTAAAAATCGCATTTTCCGGCGAGAAATCTGGAGACGTGTCTCAATTTATTTGCTTTCGTATTTTCATCTGGGACAGTTGTGTTGCCGCTCAGACATGACATCAGATCATGTTATCCGCACCGTTTTGTGTATCGTTGATGCCGCAAAAGATGCTGCCGCCCCCGTGACAAGTGCATGGGCGAAGCCCGCACGGCTAGCGGCATAGCCAGCCCGTCCCTGCCGGCTCTGCTCGGCGCCGGCCGCCCCGCCCCGCGGACCTCGCCGAGGCGCATGTTTACTCCCTTCATCAGGGAACCCGCCGCGCCGCCGGCCCCCGCCGGCCGGCCGCGGCCGGGGACCCGCCGTTTTCGTTCGCCTCGGGGTAATGTTTACTCAGGGCTAGCACACGATATTCACGACTCCCATCTCTAACTAACTCCCCCGACCGGACGCCCGCCGGCTCCGCCGCCGTCCAATCTCGCAGGCAAACCTGACCGCGCAGCCCTGCCCTGGGGACGCCGCCGTCGCCGTCCTGGGCCGCTGTCATCGGGCGGCGCTGGCACGGCTCGGGCACGCCGTGGGCACGACACGCCACGCCCCGCCGCGCCCGGCCCTCGCTTATTTCGTGTCTAGAGCCCCAGCCAGGCCCGCAGCGGGCCGCGGCCCCCCGCGCAGCACGCGGAGTCGACGCGGGGCACACGCCCGTGTTCCCGGCCGCTCCGCTCCGCGGGGGACCCGGACCCGTCCTCCGGGAGGGCTTATGTCAGGACCGCCAGGATCTATGCGCGAGCGGCCGGAGGCGGCTTAGCCGCGCGTGCTTGTTTCCGGCGATCCAGTTCCCCGCTGCTGCCGCCGCTGCTGTGAGGTCTCCCGGGGCCACTGGGGAGAGCTCCACCAACGCGCCTAGTTGCCGCCTCGGCGATCCAGACAACGGCGACACGACGATCCAGCGATGATGGCGAAAAAGTGCAACGCGGATGGACGGATGGATTGACGGGCCCCTGCTGGGAGTGGCCCGGCCCGGATCGGGGGGAAGGCTTTGCTCACGGCGAGCGTCACGATTTTCGGGCTCCTGCTTCTACCGCGCACTGCCTGACCGGGCCGTGGGCCGGGAGCAACAGGGCCTGCCGGCGCGGGGCGGGGGGCGGGCAGGGGCGGGACCAGGGGGGAGGAGGAGGGGAGGGGGCGCTTTCATCTCCACTTGTAATTACCTACTCATGGAAACGGAACGAGCCGCGTGACTCTCCGCGATGCCCAGTGTGTGTGTGCCGAGAGAGGATGAGCAGGGGATCAGCTTGTGTGTGTGTGTGTGCGCGCGCGCATGCAAGTGTGTGAACGCGGAGCGGAGGTGAGGTTCACATGCGCGGTTGCCATGCCAACAAGGCAGGCAACCTGTCTCCGCGCGCGGTTTGAATTTTTTTCCCCGCCGCGCCGCGCCGGCCCCGCGCGAGCGCATTTCCTTCGGAGTATATATGGCGGTAGATATGACGACGGCCTTCCCGGAGCCGGCGGCTCTGCCAGCGGCCCGCGGTGCAAAGGTCATGGGATGCGCGCCATCGCCGTGGTCCGCGCGGTCCGGGGAGCCGCCGGGGGCAGCCGACGGCCGGGGGCCTCGGGTCCCTCTGACGACCGCCGCATCCCCGCCCGGCTCGGTGGTGTCCGCTGCTCCGCTGGCGCCGCCGCCGGGGCTCAGTCCCTCGGCTCGAGCCCCGCGCAGTGACGTCTGCCATGTCTGCTTGCACACGGCCTAGAACACCTCCGCCCTCGATGCCCGCACTTGCGGAGCGTTGTAAGCAGCGTACTCGAACCGCTAGATATTAAAAAAAAAAACATTAAAGAGGTATTAAAAAAAACAGAATTTTTTTTTCTCTTTGTGACGGAGACGAGCGCTGCTTGTCCGATCGGCACCTTGGGACACCCCGTCCGTTCGCCCTTCCTCTACAAATCTTTACGACACGCCTCAGCTGGAGGAGACGCTCGGGGCGCCGCACTACTGAGCTGTCACTTAGCACCTTTCCTCTGCCAGCAGCGGCGGCGGCGGCAGCGGCGGCAGCATAGGCAAAACAATAATAATTTATTATTATGAAATCTCGTCGTCGGAGGCGTTTATGGGAGTCCGGCCCCGCCTAGGCACTCCGGGCGGGGCGTTCGACCGGCCGGCTGACGACGCGTACGGTACCGGCCGGTACCCGTCGGTGCCCGTCGGCGCCCGGCCGGTACCCTCCGCCTCCCGGCGGCCTCCCCGAGGGCCTCCCCGCCGGCCGAGGCACGTGCCAGCGTGCCGCACCGGTGAGCCGAGCTGCCGCCGCCGCCGCCGTCGTGCGGGAGCCGCGGCCCGAGGTGTGAAAAGGGCCGTAAAGGCGTCATCATCGAAGAGATGCGAGGACGGCCGACCCGCCGACCGACCGACCATTATACAGCACCGCTCATTAAACGCGGTTTCAATTCTTCCGAAAGAAAAAAAAAACAGTCTTTAAAATCCACCACCGCGTGTTGAAGATATAACTTTCCCCCATCTTGGTGATCTGTTGCTGTTGGTTCCGTAAGGTAGCTTCCTACCGAACAAACTGTCGTCGCTTAATAAATATGTTGGTCGACGCGGGGGTAAAGAAAAAAGTAAACGGCCGCAGCGGCAAGACCTCCCTCCCCCCTCCCTCCGCACAAGGAAAAAGGAACCTGTCCGTGGTTAACAATTGGCACGCGACATCGCTGCTGGGCGCGGCGGCGCAGCGGTGCTGCACTCCTCGCGAAGCTCAAACAAATGACGCCCCGCTGACGCCGCGGCCTGCCTCTGCCTCGCCTCGTGTCGGCGGGGACTCCGTTGCTGATGCCTCGCGTCGACCGGTCGGACGGACGCGGGCGGCGGCGGCGGCGGCCTCTTTAGTTTCGGCTGCGCGGAATGGGTACATTCGTTATTGGCACTCCGGACTGGCGCTGTCCGCATCCGCTAATGCCGGCGCATATGTTTAACCGCTGCTGTCAGACCGCCCCGCGCGCTGGCTGCGTTTCTGCAGTTTTGCCGCGCGCAAAAGAGAACGGGAGACTCCCCTCCCGTTCCACATATCAGAGGGAACACATTTTTTTGGTCTGATCGTCGGCACGCTGCCGCTGGGCAGGCACAGGCACCGCCGCCCGCGGCCGCCGCCCGCGCTGCGGTGCATCAGATACGATGCGGATGGGGAATCCATACCACCGCCGCGCGTAGGAGTCACGACGGGCAATTAGCCCAGGAGTATGCAAATGCCGGAAATAATTGGTGTCCAACGTGTGCAGCGGGGTCTCAAACGAGGGAAAGACAACTAATTGAGTTTAGGCCACAGAGAACAAGTTCTACAGCCGCGATGCAGGATCGTGAAACAAACCGCCCTGTGCTTCCGCGCGCGCGCCGCCGCCGCAGTGATGCCAACAGAAATGAAAATCCGGAGGAAATCGCAGCCGCGCGGCTCCCCGTCGATATATCATACTAGGCGGGGCGCCACCGCCGGCCCCTGGGTGGCCGCCGCGCGCCGCCGCGTCTGATGGACTAATTAGAAAACTAGCGGAGCTACAGTTTGACTGTAGTTTTTTGATCACTCTGTAGTTATTTCACACGACCGTTCGTGCCCCGGTAGCCGACACTTGGCTGTCTCTCCTTTTTTTTTTCCGGCGAGTAGAGAAAGTATCGTACACCGTGATGCTCGCACCGCACGCGCGGGGCGTGTCATCGGGTCAGCGGTACCACCACTGCAACAGTGTCCTCTCTGCCGCAGGTGACCTGGACTACCCCTGGCGCCCCAATGTCATCGTCCCGGAGAGCCCGCAGACCTCGGCAACGACGGTGAGTCCTCGCACACTCCTCGCACCGCCTCACTGGAAAGAAACTATTTTTTGGAAAATTCCAGGCAACTGTATCCCTAATTTTTTTGGGGGAAAATTTCCACCTTTTGGAGAAAAATCCAGAACACATTTTTAACACGTTTTATTTGATTGCAATACCTTTAATAACTGTTCTAGCCAAAAATATTCTGTTTCCATTTTTTGGAAAAATCCAAACTTTTTTTTAAATTTCCAAACAATGATCAGGCAATTTTCCATCCCTAATCGTTTAAAAAATTTGGAAATTTTTTTTTTACAATGAGCTGGTGCACTGCATGTTTTTATTTTACGGCGGACACGGCGAGCCGATTGACGCTGACGGCACATGTGGCTCACACTTTGCATCCTCGGCGGCCGCGCGGGTGAGGCGGGGCTCGGCTCGTGTCCGCGTGACCCCGCGACAATGTCTGCGCGTGCTGCTATCGAGGCCTCTACGGCGTACGGCAGAATCACTCGGTGCCATACAACATGCGCTGCCCATTTGCACTTTATTTTCGCACAGTCCGAGTCGGTGACGGCGCCGCGTATACACTACTTTGGCAAACGTGTCGACGGACTCTTCTCTCTTGCTCCCGCGCGGCGCAGCGCCGCCGCCTGCCGACTTGACTTGCCTCTGGGAAACAGGTTGCGCGAGAGACAATTGTCAAATGGATGTTCGACCGAGCCAGGACACGAACGGGCGCCTAGCCATACCGCTGGCTGTTCATGTGGGAGTGGAAAAGTATCCCCCCGCCGGCTCGCCTCAGAGGGTGCTCACGCGCGCTGCAATGGATCTCATGCCGTCAAATAAAAGTCTTTTGATTCGCGATCAAACGACGTTCGCCCGTTTATTTGCATTGACGGACACTGTGTTGTTCCCAAGCCGGCAGTCTTTCCGATTAGCAGCTCTATCTGACGGATGAGGAAACGCCGCACATGTTTATGACGACCGCAACTCTCACACACACAGGCGCACACACACACACCGACGCACACTTTGTCGGATGACATGACATATGGGATGCTTCGCGTGGACCGACGAACGGTTCGACGACGGTCTTGCCAACTATGTGTGCACGGCTGCCAATACCGCCCCGCCCGTTCCTGACAGTCGACGCATGTGGTCTCCTCTCGGCCTTCGTGCCCTCGGCCAAGTGCACGGCAGCAGCGGCGTGGCAGCTTATCCCGCGGGTATGTCACGGAACCCGGCGGCACAATTTTAAAACATTTAAAAAAAATTTCAACTTTCAAGTTGCTTTTATTTTAAATTTTGAATCTTAAATTTTGTCAACCACGGAACGCAACCGCGGCTCACGGTTCAGCCACTTTTCAGCCGAGGTCACCATCACACGCGGCGCGGGGCCATTTACAAGACGTTCGTTGATCATACGTCGAACAGTGTTGCGGCTTGGGGCTACACTTCGCCAGAGGGAGGTGTTTTGCCCAGCCGCCCAGGGGGCAGCAGGAAGGGAGTGGTAATGGGGGGGTGTCCGTAACGTCATCACTGCCATCCGACTGTGCTGTGGGTGATGCGCGCTGCGCTGCGAGCTCGGATGTTGCCTCCTTCTCACTTTGTACGCGCACTGCTGTACCGCGGCGTGTGCAGCGCGCTGCCGCCGACTTAGCAACACACACGGCCGCACACGCCGCGCCGTGCCGCGCGTGCATCGTCGCCGGCTGTACTGTGTCCGGCCGGCCGCGGGCCGCGATTGGCGCTCATCCCGAAGACTGCCATTGTCTGGACACACGCCGCCGCGGGCCTCGGGCAGGACGCCGCCGTGGCGCTCGCCTCGCTGCCGCCGCCGCGACACCGGAGCCCCCATTACACACAGTTGCATGCAAAGAGGATGCCAAGTAGTGTCGGCGCGAGGTTCACACACACACACACACACAGACGCCCGAGATCCGCGCCGATCCGAGCCGAGCAGCGCGCGGCGATCGAGCTCGGCCGGAGCAGCGCGGCGGCGCGGCCGGTGCGCTCTGCACCCGCACACGGGGGCCGGGCCGGGCCGGGCCATCTCCGCACGTGTCGTGCCGTTTGAGCGATGAGCTTAATTAGCATTCTGCGCCGCCGGCCGTCGTGTCCAGCGGTGTGTGCGGCGTGGGCAGCACGCGTGCCGCGCACGGCGCCGCGTCACCGCCGGTAACCGGGTGACGCACCTCGCACCGACTCACAGCCATTTTTTTTTTTTTTGTATTTTTTTATTCAATATGTATCATGACATTTTTTTCTGTAACACGCGCATTGACACACGTGACACCTACCTGATACATGCTGTTCAACGATGCGTATCCCAAAATCAACAGCCATGAAACCAGACTGGTGAGAAGAAGTGTGAGGAGGGCAAACGCCTGCAAGCGCCGGGGTAGGCCGGCCCGCACGGCTCGCGCGGCCTGCGGGACGGTCTACCCGGCAGGCGCCGTACGGGCGACGCGGCACGGTCTCTTGCGGCATGGAGGGTGCTCGGCTTACGGACGGTCCCCGCGGCGCCCCGCGCGGCTGCCCTGGCCCGGCCCTGCCGGAGCCGACGAGGGCCTTGTTCGGGACGTGACCCGCGTGGTGCGAGGAGTCCCCCCGCGGCCCGCAATCAATCGATCAGACATTGTTCTTAAGGGTCAGCTTGCAGGGTCAGGTGGGCCCCGGCGGCTCCGGGCGGCTCCGGGCGGCGGCCCGCGTGACGCAACGCGCCTCTCGGCGGGGGGTTATTAGTGGGAACGCTGTCGCATGCGTGGAGCCGACGGCGCCGAGGCGAGGCGATGCTAGCCGCGCGCGTTCGCCTTTCCGTCGGCACCTCCCCGCCGCCACACCCGGCGAGGCGAGGCTGTTATTGATTACCATCGACGAAAAAGTTGGGACAGTCCCTTTATAGCCCACGGAAGGGCCCGTCCCCGAGCGCTGCGATGTATATCTCCCGGCCGGGATAAGAGGTATTCAGCCTGGATGCGCTGCTTCCCCGCACGTCACGTTGAGCGTAGTGCGGACCCTGCCTGGAGAGGTCCACGCCCCGCCGAGGAGTCTCGGACCGCGGCGTGGCTGCTGGAATGACTGGAGTGCGGAGTCCGTCCGTCCTGGAGTCCTACGCGGGGTGCGCCGCCTTGAGGCGCCCTGCCCGCCGTCGTGCCCGCGGGCTCGCTGCCCGGGCTTGCTGTGGGGGTTCCGTCGCGGTCCCGCCTCGGCAGCCTCGCCCGGCCTCTCCCGCCGGACCTCTGACTCCATTACTTACACCCCGTTTCCCCGGCGGCGGCCCGGCGCGGCCCGTGCGCCTCGGGGCGCTGCTAGGCTCAGGGCCGCGGGCCGCGGGCCGCGCCTGGCAGCGGCCGGTGGCTCCGTGACGCAGCACTGCCGTATCGATACCCCCAGCAGCGCTCCACGCGGCGCCACCTTTGCACCCACTTCACTTGCTCGGTTATTATCCGCGCGCGGATTCTGTGAACCGATCTCCCTGCTCGGTACGCACAAGACAGCCCCCCCCCCCACTCCCATCTCCCCCCGCGCACTCGAACCAATCTCACGCACACTTTTTCTTCGCGGGGGGTAGAAGAAGTAAGTAGTGTCCCGCACGACTCGGGGAAATTATTAGTAATTTTTTGGGGTGACGCGAAAGAAATTTTTTGTGAGATAAAAAAGAAGAAAGTCCATTTTGTCGTAAGAAGTCTGTGCTCACCATATACTACCGGCCGCACCTACAGGAAATTCTAGCGCCGTGCGCGACACTCCGGCAGAGCTGAAAATAAAACACCAGGAAAAAATACTGCTACATCCGTGCGAACCTGTGGCCACCACCACACGGTGCCCCCGCTGCGCCGTGCAGCGCCTCTCCTCCCGGCTCGGCAGTGTCCGGCATTTTATTTCAGACGCTTTGACGGTCCAACGGAACGCTGCTGCTGCTGCTGCTGCTGCTGCCGCAGCGACGCTGCGCTCTGCCGTAGCGCACAACGAGCACCCGTATCGCGTACGTACGGTAATTGTGCCCTGGGGCATGTCGGTGGGACGTCCCGTCGCCGCCGTTCCGTCGCCGTCCTGGCCGTGCGCGCCGCAGGAGTAGTTGCGGAGGGCACACACACACACACATGTTTACACACACACACACACGCACCGCCACGCCCCCGGCACGCCCCCGGCACGCGTTACCCCTCGCCGCCGCGCCGTATCATAATAATTGAAAAACGCTCCGCGGTGCGCCGCGGCCGCGAGCTTTTGACCTTCTCGTTGTCGCGGCGCGGCAACAGTTTGACACGCCGCGAGCAGCGCGCGAGGCAGTTGGATGCAAATGTCGGGCGCGCGGCGCGGACCTGTTAAATAACAAAACTGTTTCTGCGGACGGGCGCGGGCGCGGGGCGGCTGTGCGCTGCAACCCGCGGGCGCCGCCGGGGCTGCCTACCAGGCAGGGCGCTCCTCTACCGCCGCGCACGCACCGACATTTTTCCGCTCCAGCTGTATGCGGCCTCTTCGCAAGCGACGCACACGACCTAGCACACAACACGCGCACCCTCGGGGCGGCCGTACGAGGACCTCACCGTATCAGAAAATTGCCAATTTTCCCTTCTACACGATTGACGTCACTTCTTGTATGTATGAGTGTGTGTGTGTGTGGTCCGATGTGTCTATTACCGTTCGGCGCGTATGTATGTACACCGCCGCCGTGCCCCGGAGCGCGTAGCGGCTGCCATTGCGACCCGCGGCGGCCGGCCGGCCGCTCTGCTCCGTACCCGCGGGGTCACCGTCCTGGCCGCGGCCTACCGGCCCCCGCCGGCCCCGGGCGGCCCCGGGCGCGCACCGGTCTCACGCCGCGCCTGACGCGCCCCGCGACCCCCCGCGAAGACCGGGCGTTCCCCGGGGCGTCGGCAGTGGGTCATCTGGTGCATGTTTATGTGTGTGCGGCGTCTGCCCGGGGGCTGCTGCCCCTGCTGTCCGTGTAGTGGCGCACGGCGTTAACGAGTCGGTATCGACGCCGCCGCCAACCTGCTGTAGCCCTTCAGGAGGGAGAGAGAGTGAGAGTGAGTGAGACACAGAGAGAGAGAGAGAGAGAGAGAGAGAGAGAGAGAGAGAGAGAGAGAGAGGTCCGTAGGGACAGTGTTCGGAAAATCAACCTGCAGCAGGGCCGCCGCTGCCGGGACTGCCCCCTGGACCCTTCGACACGCCTCGCCATTTGTTACCTCGACTTGGGAGGTTATTAACCGTCGCGCTGTTGCTGCCCGCGCCCCGTGTTATTGTTGTTGATTGGCCCCGCTGTTGTTGTTCGGCGGAGTGAATCGCACGCGGGGTAATTAAGGCGCTTGCCGGCGCGGCGATAGGTGCGGTGGTGCGGACGCCGTCGGCGGCCAGCGCTAGGCGGGCCGGGCCTCCAGGTGCCGTCCGCTAACGAGCGTTCGATAGCCGCCCGACAGCAGCGGGGTCCTCGCTGTCCCGCGGCCGCGGGCCCCGCAGGCCCCGCGGGCCCAGAGCTCTGCTAGCCGGCCATGATTTATATCAGGACACGGAGGAGGTCCCTGGCGACGGTCGCCGATCGCCCGCGTCCGCAGGCTCCGCCTGCCTGCCTGCCCGTCTGCTGGGGACTCCGTGCCCGCGCGCGCCCGCATGCTGCTACACACGCAGCCCGAGCTCGTTCGCGTATCGCGTATGCATCGAAGGAGAAAATATCACACTTCCGTGAAGACCCCGGCCCTGAATGGCGCGACGAACGGGCCGCGGTAAAAAAAATGCGCGCCCCATCCGCAGTAAGGGAAGAACTGCTGGAAAGAAAATGCCGCCGCCGCCGGGCCTCCTGCATCCCTCCCCCCCCCCCCCCGCCGCCGCCGCACTTAGGCCCCGCGGCGCGGCTCCGCGCGGCGCTGCCGTGATCAAGCCGTCGCGGTCACGTTTCGGATCTCGGTGTGGGAGCCGTAGCTTCTGAATCGGTTCCGGTCGGAACTCTCTCGGCCACTTCAATTTACTCATTTGTGTTCATTACGGAGGCGGCCCCGGCGTGCGCGGCGGGCCAGCGAGCCACCGCACTGTTTGTGGGAGGGGCGGCGCTGCCCACGAGTACCGGAGAGCTGCTGGCCGAAGGACTGGGCAAATGCCACTGTGTACTCGTTTTCGTTTGTTGTCTTGAACGGACGCCGTGGATTTTTATTTTTTTTTCTGTTCCCGAAAGGAGGGGTTTGTTTTGGCCCAATCTAATTGCAAAGACGCGATCACGTGATGGCATGGGGTGCTAATTTTTTTTTGAAAAAAAAAAATACACTCCTTGTTGGCAGCTTTTATGGCTGGATCGCACGCTCTGGAGGTGGAGCTGGGGTCGGGCCCTGCCGTGGGTCAGTCCGGGTCACTTCGTGTTGAGCAATTTGGCGAGCTAAAAGCGGAGACAAGATGGTGGGGCAGTAGCCCGGGCCGGGCCCAGCAGCGGCATGTGGGGCCCGCACCGCTGCTGGCTCCCTGCCCTGACGCCTGGGACCGCTCATCTTCGCGTGTATGCGTTTCCACCCAAAAAACGGGAAACACACACGGACATGATTTACCTCTCCGTCCTCGACGCGGTCACGACCCTGGTTCTGGCCAGTGCATCCCACGAGGAGACGAGAACCACCCACCACAATCCAACGAGCACTGCCACGATTTAAAATAAAAATTCAGCTGGTCACTTTCGTTGATTTCACACAGTTTTTGTTTACTTTACTGAAAAAAAATTACGCCTATTTATTTTCTCGAACGTACTGCGTTGGTGCTGCTTCGGAGGTGGTGCGGTGTGGTTGGTGGAATAGGGGGGGGGGGGGGGGGGAAATAACCGATATGATGCGGGAAGGAGAAGACGCCGGCCTGTCTGTTAATGCGAAAAGCCGCGCCCTCCGAACGGGACGTTACACACCTCGTCAACGTAACTGCGGCGGCGGCCGGCGGCTACGGACCCCACCGGCGGGCCCAGACCGTCAATGCCCGGCCGTCGAGCCGCGCGCGCACACGGTACGTCGATGAGGCGCTGTGCGAATACTGCGGCTCATTACAGCCCCGGCGGCCCCTCCGCATGCCCGCCATACACCACCGAAAACCAGTCGAGCCGCGCGCCGCTCCACCCACACGTACCGCGGCCAAACGGTCTCGCCGCACGGCCCGCCGCCGCAGCCGTCGGCCCGCGCTTTTCTCTCTTACAAAGCGTCCCGGAGGGTCCCGCAGGGTCCGTGCCGGACGGTCTCGGAGGCACCACCACCACCAGGACGGGCCCGCTTCGCGCGGCATGACAGATCGCGTCTCTTTAAGCCGCGCGCTGCGTTATTCGCGTCCCCCGCGCGCGCAGCCATGCTGCTGCTTCGCTCCCACCGCGTTTGTCTAACAAAGTCAGCCGGCACAGCAGCAGCGGTTTTCGGTACGCCGCAGGCACGCAGTGGTCGGCACTTCAGCCGCCGGAACAATATTGATCCGGACAGGTTATATTAGACATTAGTCACACGGGGCTTTACGAGTGGCGCCGCAACGCCTCTATAAAGTGCCGCTGCTGCCGCCGCCGAATGAAGAGGCACGGCGGCGGCCGCGGTCACAAGCACCACGTGCGCGCCGCCGCGTTTCGCTACGTGTTTTATCCCCCCTCCTGCGCTGCTTTTTCTCGAGAAAGCCATCAACCCGCCGCCGCGATATTATTACAACTTACAATATGGCCGGTCGGGGATGGACAGCAGCGACCGCCGATCACAACCGAGTGATTCGCATTCTTTTTTTCGTTTTTTTACGGCGCTGTAGAGCTGCGCCAGAAATGTCACTGTCGCAGACGGGCACGGGCGGCGGCGGCGGGGAGCCGGACGCGCGCTTCCGGCTAGCACTCTCACAAACAAAATTTTCGCAAGAAAAAATATTTAGATATTTTTTTTGTCCCCAAGGCGACGTTGAGAGTGCACCCTTTTGCACCCTCACGTTGTCTCGGCCCCGTCTCCGCCTCGCTCCCTCTCTCTCTCTCTCTCTCTCTCTCTCTCTCTCGCTCGCTCTCTCTCGCATTCACCAATTCTGCTCTTTGCAGTTATGTCGGACCGAAAATGTATGTGCCTGGACGTTGCTGCCGCTGCCGCATGGCAGGCCGGGGTGGGGCTGTCAGTAGGGGGCATGAAGGGACAATTTACGGACGGAACCTCTCCGGATGGTGCGGGACGCAACGGGCACAACTCAATACGGCCGAGAATGCGAGAGAAAGAAGGATAACTTATAACGAACCTCGAAAACACGACGGAGCTTATTTGGAGGGAAATGCGTGGAAAAAGAAGCGCTGTGTGTGTGTGTGTACGTGACCGTGTGTGCTAATTGATCGCTGGCACATTATGCGGCCAATTTAAACCGTGTGTTCCTCCTGAACGAGAACCCCCGCCCTGTAACGGGTCAGCTACACATAGGACGGTGTATCAGAGTAGTATAACTCTCTTCGTGTCGAAAAGAGAGAAGATGACGCACACTGCTGGAGGAGGAGGAGGAGGAAGAGATGAGGAGGGGGACGGGAGGTTACCCCGCACAAAACCGCCGCACCGCGCCGGCTCATTTAACCACCGCCGACGCAGTCATCGCCGACGGTCGTTTCGCGGCCAAATTCGACGCGGACGGGGCGCGCGGGGGAGATTTGAGAAAGGAAAATGGAGCCGTGTCAATGTGAGGATAAGGAATTAAGCGGCGAGTCGGTCGGTGCCAGCGCCTAACGGCGCCGCCGCGCACCTGCGCTTGCAGTGGCCGCGGCTGTGGCCGGTCGTCCCCTCGCGCGGAAGGGTCTCTTCGCCCTGCGCGGATTCCGTTTTCTTTCTCCCTTTTTCGATTTTCGGCGTAAATGAGTGCCGCAGCGTCGCATTGCGTCGCGTCCCAAAGCTCCTTGCGGAACGGCCATCCGGCCGCTGCGTCGGCAGCCGCAGCGGCAGCGGCAGCTTTTCGGCGAGTCGTCGTAAACCTGCACAACGCATCGCGCGGCCGCGGAGGGGCAGGAGGAAAAGAAAAAACAACAACAACAAAACGGCAACAAAAACGTAAAAACGTGCAAACTCTTCTGCGAGCGGGGTGCACTTGCCGGCAGGTTTTAGGCGGCTAATAAGTGGCGGAATGCAGCGAGGACCGCGTGTGTTGTCAGGTGCCATTATTACTGCTCGTTAATGTTGAGATAAGGCATGAGAGGGGACGGCGCCGCTAAGCCGGGTGCCGCGTCCATGAATCACGTAACGTTTGTCGTAAAACGAGAATAATCCTGCGGGCCGCCGCGTGTGAAAGTTGTTATGATCGGACCCACTGCAAACGGAGCCAAACACATCCCCATCGGGACACTTTCGGCGCACGAATATTTCGTAAAAAAAAATCTCTGTGTCGCAAAACCCGAAATTTTTTACATTCCTCTACGTTATTTTTTTCAGTTCCGAACTTTTTTCTGCACTGCATCTTTGATGAGTCTGAAAAAAAAATCAATTATAAATTTCAATTTTGAGAGTTGAACCTCAAAGCGGGCGCCGCCACCCCCCTTCCCTCTCACACTTTCCCTGGAAATGGACGCGGTCGCGGCGGCGGGGCCGTCTCCTTGAGGCTGTTTGCTGTTGCGGGAATCTCATCCGCTCATCTCCGCATCGATACCTCCGTTATTTATGACGACAGGCTCCGGCCCGCGTCCACCCGAACTACGGAACAAGGCCGCGGCACTCCTAATGCCGCGACGCGCCGAGTCACGTACCAACTGAGCGGGATTAAAACTGCAGTTGCGTGGGTCTGACGCTGCCGAAGGCCTTGTCCAGGGGCGTTAGTTAACTGCCGTGCCGCCGCGGCCGCTGCGGCCAACTCCAGTGGGCGGGCGGCCTTTTTGACGCCTTCGGATCGAAAATCGCCTTTCCCACCGAAAATTTCCGCTGCAAATGGGCGAGGACCTGTCAGCAGCAGCAGCAGCGTCGACGCGGAGCACCCGGGCACCCCGAGGTGGCGGGGCGAGCTGCAGCAGGCTGCAGCAGGCAGGTTAGGTTAGCCGATCGCGAAAATGGCCCCAGCTGCGTTTACTTTCGTAAATCTAGTCCAATGATTGCCATCGTTAGGCTCCGCCGCTGTTTATCTTAGTGGAGGTCGGCGCTGCAGCTCCCGCTCCGGATCCGCGTGGTGGTGCCGCACTGCGGCGGCGGCCTGCCCGGCGGCGCCGCGGCACGCAGTTCGGGCCGCGGGAGGAGGAAAAATGGGCGGCTATCTCACCTACTTAATCAGCGGCTTACCAATCAATTACCTCCGATTAGGGATCGTGGCCGCTCGCTAGCCGCGGCTCGGCACGGACGTGACGACCCGACTCGGACGTCCGCCGTGTTCCAGGACCCCATCTCCCGGCTGGCGGTGGCTCGCGGACGCCGATATCCTGCGGCTGCTGCCGGCTCCCAGACGCCGCCGCCGCCGCGCCTCATTATTCTCAGCAGGCAAGTTTCGGGGTCCGCTTCATGGCGGCGGCCTCCGCGGCCTCATGAGGCTCCTGTCCTTGCGGCGCGGCCGCGCGCGCATCAGCTGCCGGGCATCGAACCCGCGCCGCACGCGGCGGCACAGCAACGGTGCGTCGTGCGGTCTCCTTATCCACTGGGCTACTTGTCCGCGCACGGACGCGGGGGCTAAATGGCAGATCCGTGTCCCTCTCTGCGGGGGAGGTGGGGGGGCTATCGCGGCCGGGCTCAGCTGCAGGCAGCACGCCCCCGACGACGTCCCCCCGCCGGCCCCCGGCCCGCCACCGGTGTTGACCGCCCCGACTAACCCGAGCGCCGCCGCCGCCGCCGTCCTCGCCCGCTTCCCACAGCGGCCGCGTCCGAACAAGACCTGCGAGACGCCGCGGTACAGCGTCCTCCTGCTCGCGCCCCGCACGCAGCCGCCGGTCAAGGCGCGTATGTCACACTGTCACGCACCTTGTCCGCGCGGCCGAGATCGCCTCGCTGCCTCATCAGGCCGCTGTGCCGCTATTAGCACACGACGCGGCACGCAGCGGCGCGGACCCGTGGTGCGGTGCCGCCGACTGCACCCGCCGCGTAACCCGGCCGACACGACACGACCCCGGCCAGAGCGGGCGCCCGGGTCAGATCCTGCCACTGACACTGCTGCCCCGGCCGGAGGCGCGCGGGCCCTGAGAGAACCTACGCCAAGCTGTACTGGATGACGATTTGCCAGGATGGAATACTCTGCCACGGCGGCCGGTGGCGTGCACTGTCGGCGTCGGGGCCCGCTGGGTGGCCCGCTGCGCTGCCTACCCTGCAGGCGCCGCCGGGCCCCGCACTCCGCACGCGCTGCCCCCGACTCCCCCCCGCGCCCCGCGCCGCCACCGCCGCCCCGCACGGCTTTAATGTGCGGTGCCGAGAGCTGTACGGTCGCCGCGATGAGTCATGGCCTCCCTTGCGGCCACGACGTACAAAATGCAAATGCCGTCGATGACCGACTGGCAAACGGGGCACGGTGTACGTGCGGAGGCCCCGCGCGGCCCCGCCCCCTCCGCCGCCCCGCGCCCGCCGGAGAAAATACACGGCGGCGGCTCCTTACAGGACATACCTCCCCGCCGGCGGACACGTCAAAGCGCCGGCAGTCAGTCAGTCATCCGGACAGGCGGAGGCCGGGCGGGGCCGGGCGGGGCCGGGCGTCACCACCGGCAGGCGGGCCAGGCGTGCCGTGCGCCAAAACTGGACGTATTGTGGGCCGGCGCGGCCCGCGGCGGGGCTCGGGGGGCGGGACGCGGGAAGACACATGAGCGGGCAGCGCGCGGGGGAGGGGCGGCCGGCGGCGGCCCAGGAATGCCCGGGTCCCCGCCGCCGGCCCCCTGACTCACACTCGGCCCGAGTCCCCCAGGAAACGCGCTCTGCTATCGCGTGGCCTCCAGCGCCGCTCGCCGAGCGCACGACCGCCGTGTTCAGGTTCGCATGCCGCACGGCCCGGCGCGGCCGCCGCGGGGGAGGCTACCGGGCGGCCGCGGGCCGAGCCACGCAACCGGCCTCCGTGTGGCCTGACCCCCGCAGGGCCCGCCGGCCGGCCGGGGGCTCGCAGGCCTGTCCCTTGTCCCCGCCCCCAGCGGCCCCGGGCCGGGCCGCGCCACCGACATGCACCGTAGGCGTGCAAATAGTGTGTGGCGGGCCGGCGGCGGCGGGCCCGCGGGACGCCGGGGCGGCCGATCACGCTACACGCCGCTCCGAGGAGTCACAGCAGGCCGGCCTGCAGCCTAGCCTCGCATGTCAACACCGGCCGAACGAGTTTGCCGGTAGCGCCCCGCCGCAACCCCGGCGGCCGGTCCGCCTCGCCTCACCTCACCTAGTTACCTGCACACGCATATGCGACCGCACCAGGAGAGTCGCCTGTGGGCGCACCGCGAGGACAGAGCGTCGTGCCTGTGTGCGTGCGTGTATGTGCCGCGGACACAGAAACATTACGCGAAGGGTGAGGGAGAAGGCCCGAGATTTCCCCTCCGACACGCATATAGGAGTGCGCGCACATCAGCATCACGTCGTGTTCGTATCGTATTTTTTTCGTGATTTTTTTTCCGTGTGACTTTTTTTTCTCGTTTATGAAAGTTTATGAAAAGAAAATAACAAGGCTACCTCTCTTCTTGACAGACTGCGCGCGGCGTGAAACCGAGTGCACTTGACTTTTTATTGCCGACCCTTCGGTACTCATCAGCGGGAACACACGGCGCGGTGGCAAGGGCCGCCTGCCGCCTGGCTGAGGCCCCCGCAGCTCCGCAGCCGTCCTGGACAATGTAATAATTCGGCGCGTGTCAGAGTCCCGGCCGCGCAGCCGGGCCGCCGGATAAAGGAAACGAGAAACGTTTTATGAAACGGTCGGGATTAATTACACACTCATGTCTCTGAGAGCGGCGCGGCGGCGGCGGCGGCCGGACCGCCCGACCGCCCGCCCGGCCCGGGGGTCGGCCAGACTCGCATGCGTTTTGGATTTCATCCGCCACGCCCCGTCCTGTCTCAGCACGCCCCATGACAGGAGAGCACGCCAGAGGCCGGCCGTGCGGGAGGCCGCCGATGACGGGTGTGGGAGGGAGACGTCGTCGTCCGGGGCCTGCACCGGAGGAGGGGGAGGCCGCCGCGGCCCCACCGGGCCCCCGCCGATGCTCCGCGAGAGTGTGTTGACACCTTTACAATCTCCGATGCGACGCCGCTCCCGCCGCCGCGCGCGGCGCTCTTCCCGTTGCTCTGCCAATAAAGCCGGGGCCTGCTGCCGGGGTGCTAATAAGCCGCGGTGCCAATAAGCCGACGGCCAATAAACGGCAGCGCGCTCTTTCGATCCGCAGTCAGGATGCAGCGCGGGGCACACGCACGCAGCCGGCGGTGGGAATAAAACCCCGGGACGGAAGGCGATGACACGGACGGGCGGGGCCGCGGAGGGGGCAGCCGGGGGCAGCCGGCACCGGCAGTCGGGTATCGCAATTAATGCTCTGCCGCTGCGCGCGCCAGTCCGCCGCCGAATCCCGCGAAGCAGCGCGCCACGCGACCGGGCGGCTCCTAGCTAGGACTCCTAGCCGGCCGGTCGCGTGGCTGCCACCGCTGCCACGGAGCCGCGTTGGAATGAGGCAGGGACACGGCCGTATCTAAATTCCTCTTGGCAGACACGCACGGCCGCCGGCCCGGCTAGCCAAATGAAGTGCGAAAGTACGAGGAGACGCGGGGCGTGTGGTGCGGCGTAAGGGGACCCCGCCGGGGCCAGCGGCCGCGGCAGCGGACGGCCGACAGCTCCTATAACACCCCCGGCGGCCCGGCCCGCCACTTCGGGTGCAGCGCACGGACTCGCCAAAAGCCAACGCCGCCTATAAAACGGCCGTCGTGCGTTTTCGCTCCGGCTAATCACGATTTTACGGCGTCCTTTTAGCCGTCGAGTCGCGTTTGCCTATCCGTGCGCTAACGAGGGCGCGGCCAGCGGCGGCGGCGGACCTGAGGCGCGGGCCGCCGAGTGGGTAGGCAGCAGGCGGCCGTGCCGCGCGGCCCGGCGCGGCGGGCGGCCTACCCGCCGCTGGTTAGGGGCTCCGTGGCTGCGTGGCTCCGGCAGCGCGCTCTGCGGGGGGGCTGCCTGGTACTGAACTTGGCCAGCTCCGGCGCTAGACTGCTCCTAACGGGTGGGCGACAGCGTGCTGGCCTACCCAGGGCAGATCCCGAACTCCGCGCCGCACTCGTAAATCCGTTTCACGGTCCGGCGGCTGGCGGCGGACAGGTCGCGGTGCTCCGCGGTGCTGCGCGGCGTGTCGGAAGGCGAGGCGTTAACCGCGGCCCTATTCACACTCGGTGCGCAAGGCTGGCTGCCGGGCGGGCGGCGGGCCGCGGCCGCCGTCACGCCGGGGGCGCCCTCCGCTCGCCGCTCTGTAATGGCACATGAGTGGATTGAATTCCGCGCGCCAAACGGCTGCTATATCCCCCGCCGCCTACCTCGCGGCGGTCCGGCCCGGCACGGCCCGGCACGGCGTACCCGGCCGCCGCCGGCCGCTCGTAGCATTATGACGCGGTCACGTTTCCGCCATCAGCAAACCATTTATTTGGTGCGGTGAGTAATGACATGCAAACGTAAGTGTGTGTGTGTGTGAGTGCGCGCTGCCGCTGAGTTGCGAACCTACGGGCGAAATCTGTTTCTCCCCCTCGACGCCCTCCTCCTCCTCCTCCTCCTCCTCCGGGCCTCCGGGCCTCCGGGGACGTACACCGCTGCGTCAGTGAGGCGGCGTGCTCGTGCGCTGCCCGCGCCCCGATCAGCTGCAGGGGTCGCCAACCTGCCCCGGCAGACGCCGATTAGATCGCATTAAACGCGCGCGAGTCGCGCGTCTAGCGCTCTGTGGCGGGGTGGTGGTGACTTGCAAACCCGCCGACCGCCCTACCGGCTCTCGCTTAATTGCTGCGCGGTGCAAGTAGCCTTTTAGAAAGTTTAAAAAAAAAATTAAATGATAGGGGGAGAAAATAACCAAAATAGCCGCAAGAAATTCTTTCCTAGGCTGTGGTAACAGATTCCTGTAGTAGGGTTCCTAGTGCCGTCTTTTTCAACAAAAGTTTCAAAAAAAAAAAAAAAGTCAAGTAACTTTCGGATTAAATTTTTTTTAGAAATATTTTTCCGAAAATTATCTCGAAATTTCCGGAAAAAGAAAACCTTTTTTGTCCTAATCCCCGTGTGACGGCGGTGTCTTCTCCTGCTCCGCCCTGGTTGTCGCACCTCCCCACAACCATCACCGCCGTGTCGCGATATCGGCACGCGGCCGCCGGCCGATTGGCAGCGCGGCGCTAATCAAAGGAGACCGCGCGGGCCGCGGCCGGCCGACGACGCATCCGAAACACTCTCCTCTCTGATTGTGCGAGCGTGCGTGCGTGTTCGTTAAGGGGGCGGCGGCGGTGGGAGGCGCGGTGCCGGAGAGGACCGTACGATTATCTCAATCCGTTCCCCTGCACTCCCGGCGGGCTGTAGTAGCGGTGGCGGCGGCTGCTGCGGCGGCAAAGAGGCATCGCCTTATGAAGACGCCAGTCAGCCGCGTGACTTTGTTCGCGCCTTTGCTCTTGCTGCTGCTGCTGCTGCTGCCACCCACATCCTCCCCCACACTCCTTATAGCTGGTCAAGCCGTCTGTAGTTACCTCCTGAGAGAGAGAGAGAGAGAGAGAGAGAGAGAGAGAGAGAGAGAGAGAGAGAGAGAGAGAGAGAGAGATTTTTTTTAAAGACCTGACGACGCGGAACGGAAAACCCTCTCTCTTCCCTCGCTTTTCCTATATAAGCATGCAGTGGCAGAGCGTCAGTCCGGTGCGGATCGTGGGAGTTTTGGTGTTGGCGCTGCAGGCGGTACGACGGCAGAGCGGCGGTGCGGCGGTGCGGCGGTGCGGCGGTGCCAGCGCGCGTCACACCGCGCCTTGTTTATGGGTGACTCGCCTCACCGTGAATCCGCCCCGTCCGGCAGCGCCCGCCGCGTCCAACTAGCGCTCGCGGCCGAGGACACGCGGGGGCCGCGGGGGCCGCGGGGGCAGGTGCCGCGGCGCGATAATGCATCCCGGTGTCATCGAGACGGGAGGACGACGACCACGTCGACGACGGCGACGACGGCGCGGAGGGGACCGCGGCCGCGGACCCCGTACACGGCAGCGCGGCACCCGGCCGTCAGTCTGAATCTGAATGTGTAATCCCGCCGCGGGCCCTATCATCACCGTGTGCGTGTGTGTGTGTGTGTGTGTGTGTGTGTGTGTGAGTTGCCGTGACCGTATTGGGGTAGGTCGCGGCCGTCCCCGCGGTCATCCCCGCCACGCCACGCCGCACTCCGCGGACAGCAGGCACTGTACGGGGTTCTGTATCGGGCTCTGCGGCTGCGCTGAACTTAAGCGGCACTGCCGCCGCCGCTACTGCCGCCGCCGCCACCACCGCCGCAACCACCACCGCCGCAACCAGCCAGGACCGCCGCGCGACGATGCGAAGCACGCGGCGCTGCCGGTACAGCGAGTGCCGTGTCCCCGTACAGGCCTACAGGGTACAGCAGGTGTGGCGGGGCTCTCTCACATCGACACGAGTCGCGGAGGATGTGACATGGAGATGATCGGTGACGCGGCGTTGCCGCATAACTGCCGCCCGCCGGACCAGGGGGGGGGGGGGGGGCACACCACAGCACCACCACCGGTCATCGTCCCCCCTCTCTCTCCCTCCTCTCTCTCTCTCTCTCTCTCTCTCTCTCTCTCTCTCTCTCTCTCTCTCTCTCTCTCTCTCTCTCTCTCTCTCTCTCTCACACTCCGTTTCCAGCTCGGGGATTTCGCCTCCGCGTCGGCCGCCGTCGGCCCCCGCGCCGCGCCGCTCCGCCGCTCCGCCCGAAATCCCCGGCTAAATTACACGTGTACGTATCGTGTTCGCCGCTGCGGCATCGTCATTAGCACTCGCCCGGCCGAAATCCTGGTGTATCGCCCCGCCGAAAAATCCGCGCGCGAAATAATCGGCAACCTTGTTTCTCCAGCGCGGGTACGTATCCCGCACTCCCTCAAAATGACCCAAAATAATAAAAAAAGTGCATCCGAGAGAGCCAAGAGTTGTCACCAAACATGCGGGTAAATGGGGGAAAACATGATCGATTTTCAACGATGGTAAGATGTCATCATGAGCCGTGATGGGGACGCCGCGAGGGCCGTTACGTGGTTTCAGAACGCCCCAACGCTTCGGAGGGGCTCCGGCGGGGCCCCGGGCCGGCATCAATCAGCCAAGCGCCCGCCTCCCTTCCCTTCCAACAGAATCTTTGCATTAGGCGGGGACACGCGAGGCGGCGCGCGGCGGAGCGGCGTGTTCCGTGTGTGTGTGTGTGTGTGTGTGTGTGCGTGTGTGCCTGTGTGTGTGCGCGCGGCTGTACCGGCACGATGCCGGCCGGGGGTATGAAACAGGACCGGGCCCAGATATCATAATTGCACATCCCATTGGGCGCGTCGCCCGTTCGTTATTCGCACGTTGAGTAAAGACCCACACAAAGGGCATTAAATATAGAGTGAGCGGAGCGGGCTCGGTGTACGCGAGCGGCGGGCGGAGCGAGACGGAGCGAGGCGGGCGGAGGGGGGAGGAAGCAGGACAGACGATGCAGCGCTTTTCGGGGCGAGAGAGTGAAGTAACGTTAACGTTTGCGGTCATCAGTTTCGTTGCTTTAGGAGGGGGAGGGGGGGGGGGGTACGCCACAGCGTCTCGTGAGACGACACGACGATGCCCGCGCTGTAATAAAAACGTTTTTCGAAATTATCATCTTGCGCGAGTTGAGCCGGAGAGAGATAACTGTGTGACGGTCGGTGGGCCAGTAGGAGAAGAGAGACGACCCACTCCCGGCGATGAGGCCGAACCCGTTCTTCTGAAAATAACAACGCACACACACACACACACACACACGCGCACTCAGATTGACAAATGCACTCAGTGGCCGCATGCGATGCGCGTCGCGCCCGTCCCCCCGCCGGCGCAGCCTCCGGCGCAGCCTCCAGCGCTCTGCCCGCGGACCTGGAAGACCTGCTGGAAGGCCCTGGAGGAGCCCGGAGGACCGTAGCGGGCTCCAGGTCCGCAGACGCCGCTGCTTGGGCGCGTTCGGCAGAGAGAGAGAGAGAGAGAGAGAGAGAGAGAGAGAGAGAGAGAGAGACGGGGCCAGCGAGCCGACGGCGTTGTGCTCGTCGCGCCGTGATCCGAAAGTTAATGTGATGCCGATGAGCGGCGTCCCCCGGGCGGAGACGTCCACGCCCCCCCCCCCTCCCTCCCTCCCTCCTCCCCCTCTCCTCCCCCCCTCCCTTCTCCCGCCCCCCGCGGTGTTGGGCAGGGTGTGGCGGGGCCGGGCCGAGGGAGCCGAGGCGCAGAGTGAGACAGACGACCGGACCATTTTTTTTTGTGGTCACTCCTTCTCTCTCGCTCCCACTCACACGTGGGTGTGTTTCATTATCTGGGGAGGGAGGGAGAGAGAGGGAGAGAAATGTGGAGAGGTTCGACACGCGGCGGCCAGGACGCCACGCACACGCGATTGCACGTACACACAAACATACTCGCGGAGGGCGGATAAGCGGGGAGACCCGTGCTGCTGCCGGCGCGGCGGGCCCTGCGGCCCTGCTGTGTGCAGCCCTCAAGCCCGCGGCCTCGGACACGTCCGAGAGAGAGAGAGAGAGAGAGAGAGAGAGAGAGAGAGAGAGAGAGAGAGAGAGGAGAGCTTGAGGAGGCGAGGAGGAGTGCTCGCGGTCCCAAATCAAATTTACCCGCGCCGCCGCGCGCGCAGACTCACTCACCGCACACGCACGGCGAACGCACACACACACGAGCCCACGCACGCACGGACGCACGCACGCGTGGACGGACAGCGCCGGTGCCTCCGGCCGCGCCGCGAGTGGCGAATGAAGCGTAATGGCCGCGGGTTGGCAGGCTTGTATTTATCACGTCCCGGCCGCGGGCCCCGATGATCCATCTCTAGCGCTCGGGGCCCCGCCCCGCCCGGCACGCCCCCACCCGCCGTCACGGTTTTGCACCGAGTGCCGCACGCGCGTCCGTAAACGCTGATTATCTCCGTCGCCGCCCCCGTCCCGCCCACGCAGCCGCGGCCGAACCTCCAGCGACGACGGCGGCGCCGCGCCGCGAGCGCCTGCTAATGCCGGGGTAGGCAAGCCCGCACGACGCGGGTGCGCGACCCGTCCGGGTCTTGCCTACGCCGCAGGCGTTACCCACGCTCCCGCTTGCCGACACTTTCTGCGGCGGGGCCCGCTGCCCTCCCCTCTCGACGCGGAGGTCGCCGCGCCTAATGGATCTGCAGCGGATGATCCCTCCGGCGCCTGTAGGCGGCGTGCGCGTCGGACGGCGCGTGGTGATGCGATCGGTACGCGAGCGCTCCTCGCGGCCGGCCGCCGCAGCCGCCTGCAGCCGGCGCCGATCACGAGGGCAGCACCTGCGCCGCCTGCGCCGCCCGGCTATCAGTGGACGTCACGTTTTAATTATCCCGCGGTGGGAGCCTCTGCTGCTCTGCCGGCCGCGCGGAGCGGAGGCTTGCGAGGCCTTGACACATCGACGGCGAGCTGCGGCGGCGGCGGCGGCGGTCCGTTAGCGGCAGGGCTGCGGCGGCCCTCACGCCGGAGGCAGGGCAGGCGGGGCCCTCCGAGGGGTGGCAGCGGCGGCGGCCGCCAGGTGCCCGTCGGTGCCGGGCCGGGAGGGTTCGGGTATCCGCGAGCGCATCACACGCACGCACGGCGGAGGCACGGCAGCGGCCCCCGCCCGGTGCAGCCCGCGCACAACAAGAAGGCGAGGGGCGCAGCGTCGTTACGTCAGCTCGGAGGCCCTCCTCGGCATGCAGGAGTCGGCGGGGTGTACCGTTACCGATGCGCTCCACAGCAGATCTCTGCTTCCCCAAAATCGCAGCGCGGCGGTTTTCGCTGAAATCTGGGCGGCGGCGCGGTGGCCTCGCGCAGCTCCTCTGACCGACCTGTCCGCCTGCCTGCCTGCTCACCCTTCACTGACCGACGCAACAGCCGGCCGCAGACGGGGGCCGCGCGCCAAACGCTTGCCAATTCCGAACCCATAAATTTAGGAGAAACCGAAGCGATGCGCGTCCGCCGTGCGCGTCCCGGCCGCCGCCCGTCCCACCGTCCGTCAAGTGCGCGCCGGCATTGCAGGTGCCGGTGATGCTCCCGCAGCCTCCTGCCGCAGTCCGGACACGTCGCCGAACGCAGGACCCGCAGGACCCGAAAAGGAGGGAAGAAGAAACAATAATGTCCTTATGCAACGCGCGGCGGCTGCAGCAGCGGCGGGGCGGCCCGCTATGCAGTCGGACCTGGTCGGGCCCCGCTCTGCAGATGGCGGCCGCCGCTGTGCCCACCCCGGCGGCGGTGGCGGCCGCGGCGGCCGGGTGAGTTACTGAGCCGTGCCCGGCGCACCAGGCCGGGGATCACTCTATTCCCCCTCCCTCCCGCCGCACACTATTAGGCGCCGGAGTGAGACATTATCTGTGAGGCGCGGCCGGCGGCGGCCTGCGGTGCGCGTCCGTCTGTGCGTGCGCGGCCACCTCGCGGTGCGAGATAGCGGTGCGCGATAGCTGCAGGGAGCGCACCGCACCGCCGCATGAGTGATTGATTTGTCGAGTCGGGCCCGGCGGCGGGGGCGGCCGGCCCATCAGATGGCCGCGCCGCGAACACCGCGCCGCCGGCCCGGTAGTGGGCGGTACTGGTCTAGGCCCGGCGCTGCCGGCAGGCCCGGGGGACGCATTGGTCACGCATTGTTCCCGCCGCGTGCCGTGCGGTGGGAGGAGGCGGCGGCCGGCGCGGCCCCGGCCCGACCCCCCCGGCGGCGGCAGGCGGGGGCCCAACGTGGTGCCTCGCGGTGGGAAGGCGTTGGCCCGGCAGTCTTAATCCGCACGGCAGGCCGCGTGGGGTCGCAGTGACAACAGTTTCGGAGGCAGGGATGGGAATCACACAGGTCGTGCGGGGCGGGGCCGCCGGCCGCCCTGCCTCCGCCCCGCCGCCGCCGCGGACCTCGGCCCGCCTGTGTGTCACGACTTGAGCGGTGAAAAACGGAACGGCAGCGGTCCGGCCGTGGCCCCATAAAACAAAAGGCAGGCGGGGAGGCAAAGAGAAGAAAAATGTTTGAAATTCAAACCAAGCCGCCGCCGCGCGCGCTCTCCGATCTCTCGCTCCGCGCCGGCTGCGCCCGCCGGTCCCATCCGCGTGCGAGTGTGTGTGTGAGGCGGGGCCGGCGGGGACGGGCCGCGGGGCCGCAGCCCCGAGGAGGCTACGCCGCTGCCCCTCGAGCGCGCCGCCGAAAGGGCAGGGAGTGCTCCTTCTCTTCTTATCCATGCGATGCTGCGTGTGATATCCGAGCCGAGCGCGCGCGCCACCGGCTGCCACCGGCGGCCACGCGGCTCTCTCCGCGCCCCCCCTCCCCGCCCCCGAGAACCCCGGGTCCCTCATGCAAATACGTCGGGCCGGCCGCGCCGTCAGCCCCGGCTGTCACGCCGGGATGACATATGGCAGTCGCGCGGGGAGCCGCCGCGGCCGCCGTGGCGCGGCGTGGCGCGGCGTGCCGGCCTGCGTGCCGGGCATGACCATTTGCCGCCGACCAAAACAATGTTTAATCAATATCCCGTCCAGCTCACACCTCTCCTCCCCGACCCGGCGGCCGGGAGGCGACATTGTGTATCGGTTAACCTTTTCACCTTAGGTCCCCCTCTCCCTCCTCTCTCCCTCTCTTTCTCTCCTTCTCTCTCCCTTCCTCTCTCGGCCCACATCTCTCGCAGCCGGCTCTCTTCTGCTCTCCTTAGCCCGTCTCGACGCGGCGTCTCGGTTTCGCAATAACGGTTCGGCGGCGACACACACACACACACACACACCAAAACACAAACAACACACTCACACACATGCTGCCGAGTCGGCTAATGATTTTTATGAATTCAAACGGGTGCTAATTAACAAAGAGGAGCAGGACCTGCGGACGGGGTTATTATTGTGTCCTGCGGGAGGATAACACATCATACCTCTCTGTCTCTCCTGTGCTTTCTCTGCTCCGCTCTCATTCTCTCTTCCCCCTCTCTTTCTTCTCTCCTGTACACACACACACACACACAGACTCACACATCACGTCGTGATTGGCATCTCACTCTGTCTCACGCGGCATGACCGCACCACACCGCCCGGCGGTAACGGCATGGCATGGCCCGCGGCTAAAAATCAGACAGTTTTCCAATCTCATCGGGCGGCGGCGGCGGCGTTGACCTCCTGGCGGGGCGCGGGTGCCGGCTGGGCGGCAGCGGCGACGGCCTCCCACCACACCGGCGGTGCGTCGTGCTGTGTCGGGCACAGGATACCAAGCGGGTGTCATCAAAGCACAAAGATCTGTTTGCTTAGTTTCATCATTTTTTATTCAGTCTAGGTCGTGACAGTTTTGGGGCACAGCTGCTCAAATTCTTCCTCCCACCTTGCTCCTGCCTTACATCCCCAACCCCAACCTCGCTTCGCACAGCAAAGGGCAATGCATAGTTAAAAAGGCGCGTTTACAGCATCTAATGTGGACATTAAACTCGGATTAAGATATCCATTCCAGCCCGTTCGGTTTCCACTCGTCGCCCGCGGGAGGATTATTTGCAAAGTTGTGTCCGCATTGGAGACAAGCGAATGGCACCATTTCGACTTTTTACGATTGCCGGCTCGGAGTTAATTACTAGGCGCCCGCGCTGTGTTTATTTTTTGCTTCCATTTTTTTTTGCTTTCTTATGTTTAAGAGCTCGTGCAAACGCGCTGCGCGCGGACATATGACGAGTTTAAAAGGCACCTCGGGCGAGAGACTGTCGTGCTTGGTTTCTTCGTGTCCGATGGGCCATTCATCCAGTTCAAATCGGGGCGCGGAGAAGTAGAAACTGTCGGCCCGGCCGGCCGCCTGACGTCTCCGACGGGAAACAAACTAACATCCGAGCAGGCACTCCAGCCGCCGCACACACACACACACACACGCAGGCACAGACACACACACACAGACACACGCCACCTCGGAGAACATTTTCTTTCCGTCTTTTTTGTCTCCTTTACGAGCGATAAAGAGGCGTCTGGCTGTGACCGCCGCCGGCCCGCGGCTCCTATCTCGTCGATGCCCCTCTCTCCCTGACCTACGGCAGCAGCGGCAGGCCGGGCCTCCCGCAGCCAGCAGTGGGTCATGGGGCACGGTCACGCCGCATCCGGGCGCTGCCGGAGCTGGCGGCGCCGCTGTCGGCCAGGCGCGGCGTCAAGGCGTCGAGGCGCGCGGTGCGTCAGGTCCTTGTACGGACGTGCGCCAGCTCGGCTCTCTGCCGGGCTCGTGCACAGTTATAAGTCTTTTTCACAAAATTTTCTTCGTACGCCTTTTTCAAATATTGCTTTTATTATTGACATTTTTAATACACTACGAAGGCGGGGCCTTGGGTTTCCAAGGATGGTTACCTCGACCTAGTGTCGACGGAAATTGATGTTATAGACGTTTCATGGACTGCAGTAATGGGGTACATACTGCTTTGCGGGTGACTACGCACTGGCGAGAGAGAGAGAGAGAGAGAGAGAGAGAGAGAGAGAGAGAGAGAGAGAGAGAGAGAGAGAGCGGGTGAATCATTGTTTCCGGCCGGTGCCGCCTCCCCCTCGGCTGAATGTAAAAGCAAAAGCTGCTCTCCGTGGCGGCGCCCCGGGTTTACGATTGCCGCCGCTGCGCCGCCGTCGTCGGCCGCCTCGCGGACCCACTGGGCGCTGGGCGCCCCCTCTGGAGGCTGCACCGAGTGGCGCGCCGCCGGGCGCTGCGGTGGTGGGCGTCCACAGCACCCGGTGACCTCACTCCAAAAAAAAATAAACTTCCTTGCAAAAATGATTAACTGTTAAGCACGGCGAGATCCTGATGTCAGCACGCAGGGAAACGCCGCACGTACAATGGTCGCTGACAGCAAAGCTCCCGCAGCAAGGTCAGAGTGCAGCGGCTCCGCGCGGCTCGATACCGTATCGTCAGTGCGCGGGGCCGCGGGGGTCCGCGGGGGTCCCCGGGGGCCCCGTGTGTGAGGCCGCGCGTGTTGCGCAAACGGACTCACCTCCGGCCTGCGGCGTGCTGGGCGGGGCGGGCCGCGGGCCGGGCTGCGCGCCATAACTCGTGCGCGGGCCGGCCGAGAACCCACGTAACGGCGTGTGCGGCCAGAGCGGCCCGGCGGCGCCGCGCCGCGTCAAAACTATGGATGCGGTAGACCCGCGCCGGCCGGCCCGCCTCCGGTGCACGGGGCGCCGCACGGACGCGGCAGATTGAGACTTGGAGGCGTGGAGGCTGCCGCGCCGAGCCACACACACATCTTCGCCGTGCCCTCCACTATAACGCGGCGCGGCTCCCCTCGCGCGCATTGGGACACGCCCCCCGGTGTATCGCGTTTTACGTATCGGACGACGCGGACGGGACGACGCCGCCGCCGCCGCCGCCCGGACGCGCGAGGATGCCGTCGAGCTACGGCACTCGGAGGAAGGCACCCTGTCTCTCTCTCTTTCTCTCTCGTTCTCTGTCCGAGCGCACGAGAGAGAGAGAGAGAGAGAGAGAGAGAGAGAGAGAGAGAGAGAGAGAGAGAAACGGAGCGCCGCCGCGCGACGAGGGCATTAACATAGCTCCACGTAAAAATCGTCTTGACCAAGCAGCAGCGCGTCAAAGAGCGGCGGGCCGTGCTCCCATAAATCCATACACCGCCGCCGTGCCGGGCGGACCCTGCGGCCCTGCGGCCCTGCCACCGCCGCGCACCGCTGCCGCCGCCGCGACCAGATGCGAGAGGATAGATTGACAGATAAACCACACGCCGCGCGCCTAACCCTTTTGATCTCGCGGCTGCTGCTGCTGCAGGTTTCGTACACGATGTTAGTTTGGGCCTCAGAACGCCGACGACGGAGTGGTCGCGATTTATTAATGGGCCGGCGGAAGGCCCTCTGACGACGCCGGCTGATCTCTTTTATATTGCAATGTGCGCAATAAACAAGACACTCGGTTAAAATGTGTGCGGCCGTTGTCGCCGGCGCTCCTCGCGCGGCGCCGCGCATAGAGAGAGAGACGGATGCAGACAGAGGCAATGAAGGGGAAAGAAATAGAGAAAAAACAGGGGAGGGGGGGAGGTGAGCTCGGAGCTCGGACGCGTGGATCTTGATACACATTGCGGTAGCGCGGCATTCTCGCGGCGCTGCTCACATGGGAAGGAAGCGGGGCGGCGCGGCGGCAGGCGCCGATACTGTAAGTGCGCATCGAGATAACGCGGCTCGCACAATCCGGATTGATACTTTGCAACAACTTTGTCTCGCGTTAGGAAATGAAGGCAGACACACAGCCGTTTTCCAATTGCGTAACCTTAGTCGCTCTTAGGGGCGAAGTAGAGTTAGAAAGAACTCTAAACGAGGCTCTTACAGTAGCAAAAAGATTAATGATTGGCATTTCAGGACGGGCATGCAGCGGGTACCTGGGCACCGCGGGTACCGCGGGAGTGAGTCATTAGAACCTCGTTACGGGACTTCTTTCGGTTTGGCGGCCGGCCGGCCGGCCGGACGCGCTCCGCGTTTGTTTCGCCAAAGGGGCACTTGGCGAGTCTTCTAAATTAGATCTGCGCGGCCGGCGGCGGATCCTTATCGCGCCCATGTCGGTGCATTAGCGGGCTCGTTTTCGGGACGATTCAGATCGAATCATCGGGACGAAAACAGGACGTTGAGGGGCATAACCATTGGCCGAGAATGTGGGGGTCCGGAATGGATGTGACTTTGCGTCGTGACGTTTACGTTACGAGCCGCCCGTCATTAAGGGGCGCTTTCGGTGTGCGTTGCGTTCAAGTCTCCGAATCCAATTCTAACGCTGGTTCCTTTCTGTTTGTTTCCAGGTGAGTCCTCCCGCTGCAGTCTCAACTGAAACGGAGCAGGTAGGCGGGGGGAGCGCAGAGGCGCGCGCGTGCGCTTGTGAATCATTCAATCGGGACGATAAATGTGTGTCACAAACGTTGGCTCATCTCGAGAGCAAAAACTCACTGTGGACTCAACGTAGTGCGAGTGAGAGATATATAAAGAGAGAAAAAAGAGAGAGACAGAGACAGAAGGGGGAGGGGGGCGACAAAAAAAATCTATCACGTTCCGCTTCTGGAAGACAATTGTCGGCGGCAAGCAGCATAATGAGGCCTCCGAGTAAAATATCGAGTTAACAACGGTACAACGGAGTCACGAGTGTGTGTGTGTGTGTGCGTGTCCCTGTGCTGTATGCGTGTTGTCCTCAGATCTTCTCTTTCTCTCATTCCGCGCACACCGACCCAAAATTGGCACGATCGGTCCGAATGCGGCGAGGGCCGGGGCTGGTGGAATGACGCCGCCGTGCCGCCCCGCATGCGATCGCCGCCGCCGCCCCACCGGATGGACACCTCCGATCCCCCCGACAATTTATTCCCACCGATTTGTACAACGATCAGTATCTTTTCCACACACACACACACACATCACCACCCCCCCCCCCCCTTGACTGATGCGAGCGGAAAACAAAAATGATAACAAATAATGAAAAAAGATCCGTGCTGATCACCTCGATGATGACGCTGTGATATCATGCTAGACGCAGCATTCCTCTCGCAGCATGCCAGAGTGTTGGCAACGCTTACGAACGCGCGCCGCGCGTGCTCAAAACTAGGCACGGAATTTTGAGTCTGCCGTCACACGCCAACATGTGCACCAATTAAGCTGTCGGCACGGGCTATGTGTGTGTGTGTGTGTGTGTGTGTGTGTGTGTGCCATAGGTGTGAAAAGGAGCGTGTGTTACTCGGTCCGGCGATGAGCGTAGGGGAACGGCCGGGAGAGACGCCCATATCGGTGATGGAGGGTCCCCTCGAGGTTCGCCGCACCGCTGAAATCCGAGGCCGAAACGAAAATTGGGAAAAAGCGGCTCCGGCCGTCCCCCTCTGTAGCCCCGAGGGGGTGTGTGCGTTAGGAGCGCCGAACTTGTTTCGAGACATAAACAAGCAGCCGATCCGCCTCGTTTTACATTGACGCCCTGATTGAATTAGTGTAAATCTCGTGAAAGTCGGAGGGGGCGCGGCGGCGGCGACGGCGGACTCTGTGCGATAGCGGGGGGCTGCAAAGGGCCGCGGCCGGCGCCTTCGCCCGCGGCGCCTGGCATCCCCGGCATCTCCGGAATGGCCAGAGTATAAATCTCCGGCCGGCAGCGGCAGCGGCGCGGTGAGTGAAAATTTAAGGCGTCGCCCATTAAAGGCCTTGATGATTATAAGATTCCCCCGCCGGACCTGTCATATGTAGTGCACAAGGTTATGGATGGACAGGCGAGGTGAGCAGCGCTGGCAGGCCCCGCCCCGCCCTCTTCTTCTGTCCAAAACTTCCGCCGCGCGCGTCCATTCGCGCCTCCATACATGAAAGTGCGTAATTGGCGGGTCTGCGACGTTTCGCCGCGCCGGAAGAACGATAGAAATCGCGCCCGCCGCGAAACGTCCCAAATAACCAGCCTGGCTCCGGACGAGGGCGGATATGGCGCGTCGTTCGAAAATCGAAGCTGCAAATTACGGGAGCCGTGTTTATTTGCACAGTTCGGCCGGGCGGCCCCACACGGGCCCCACACGTACTCCAGCCGTAATCAAGCCAGCCCAATTCCAGATAAAGACATAAAAATATTGCATCTTGATTTAATACATAATGCATCCGCGAGGCCCATCATTTTTGTTTTACTTTTATATATTTTTTTTGCGGTCGTATCCATTGCCCCTGTACGATAGCAATCTCCCTTCTCTTTCCTCTCCCGGACCGTCCCGGGCCCTCGGGGCCTCGCACGTCGAGGAGTTTCGGCTACCCGGGACGGGGAGGGGGACATCGGAGATGGTCTCGGACGTTATTTCTCTTAGACACCTTCACATTTTAATAAAATTTTTAATCGGACCGGAGATCAAAAAGAAGAAAAAAAAATGTCGGGACAGTTTTACCATCGGGTCGCTTTCACGACAAGAGGCTTCTGCAGTTGTGCCGCGGACGGCGCGCGGCGGCGAACGTACGGGAACCTGTAAATATAATTTTCGGCGAGGAGCCGCTACTTGTCGTGGCCCCCGGCGCCCCCGGGCCCGGAGCCCCCGCTACCGCTTTTGCCCACTGGATCATCACGGGGCCGCGACGAATCCCGCGGGTCGGCCGCTGGCCCGCTCATTTTCGAAATGATAGGCACTTGTCCGGGCCGCGCTGGAGTCCGGGCCACTGGAGCCCTGGAGCCCTGGAGCCCTTGGCCCTGAGAACAGGTCGGGAGGCACCACTACTTGCTCTACGTCTGCCCGGGGGGCCGCGCGGCAGCCGCGGGCTCGGCCCGGGATGAGAAGTTCGTCTGGCCGTCACGGCTCTCGCCTGCGGCCCCCCGGCGGCCCTCGGCGACCCCCGGGTCCCGCCGCCACCGTACGGCCCGGCATAACCAAGGAAATCGATTAGAAATTAATGGCCACATCGTAATTAGCAGTGCGGCCGCCCGACAACGTCGCAAGCGCCGCCGCTTCTTCCAATCACCAATTTCTGCGGAGCGCGCTTTATTTGCGCGGCGTGGGCCGCGGGCAGCCGCCGCCGCATCCGATACAGCTCTTTAAAATTCTGGAGGGCGGCGGTCGGCGGGGCCCGCGGTGGAGTCGGGCCCGCGGATACTAGTTTTATGATAATGCTTGCCGCGGCCCCGGCGTCACCTCGCGCACACGTCTCTCGCCACACTGTCAGAGTTTCGAGCGCGGAGGGCGAAAGAACACGGCGGCTCTTGCTGTCCGGAGCGGCGGCATGGCGCGCCTGCCGGGTAGGCAACCACGGCCGCTCCACGCGCGCGCGTCGTGCGGGACGGCCTACCCCGGCACCCGCAGGCGCTATCAGCTAAAATAAAAATACAAAAAAAAAGGCAGGGGTTCAACAAGGTCTTCAGCAATAATAATAATAATTTTTTTTCCTCTGCGTTTCCACTTTTGTTTCCTGCACAACTGTTGCTCCTGACTCGCTTGCGGCGCGGAAACCAATAAAACAATTAATGTGCGTGGGCCGGGAGTGGTCACGCGTCGCGGGGGGAATGACACTCGGAGCTCTCTTTACAGCTCGGCGCGGACGGTGGCGGGCCCGGCCTGCCCTGTCTGCCCTGCCCGCCCGCGGACGCCCCGTTAAAACGTTTTTATCATACGGCCGGCCGCGCCGCTGTCGCCGCCACTACCGACGCGTCCCGTCCCGACACTCGCCGTGTCCCCGTCCGTGCGCGCGCGCGTGCCGCCCCGACTAAATGCCTGAGCGAGAGAGAGACGTCCGATGGATGCGGCTCCATTCGCGGCGCAAGAGACGGTTGGGGCAGGTCGTTAGTGACAAAGTAGTGATCGCGACCGCGTTCGTCAGTGGCGGGACATGCCGACGGAACCTCTCTCTCTCTCTCTCTCTCTCTCTCTCTCTCTCTCTCTGCGCTGTTCTCTCTTTGCCTTCTTAGCCAGAGAGAGAGAGAGAGAGAGAGAGAGAGAGAGAGAGAGAGAGAGAGAGAAGAGAGGGTCCGCACGAAATGTGAAATGTGGGGATGATTAGGAAGATGGATAGAGAAACAAAAAGAAGACAAGTGGACCAATGTCTTCAAGACATGTCTGCCTGATGGTTCGCAGCAGTACAGTATACCCATGCTTGAGAGAGAGAGAGAGAGATAACTTTTTCTGGACCTTTGCGAAGGGATAATTCAAGATAACAAAGATGACGGGGTACGACATTTATTGGCAGCATTGGTTCTATCCACGGGTGCATAAAAAAAAACAAAAGAACGACGTAGCGGGTACTATAGAGGGCTCGAGCCGCCGCCGCCGCCGCTACTCATCCGCGGCACTGCGTGAAAGAGATCCCCGCGACCGATATAACCCGCGGTACCCGCGGCCGAGACATGGGAGTCACGACCGCGTGCGTGTGTGTGTGCGTGTGTGTGTGTGTGTGTGTGTGTGGCGTATGGCGTGTGGGCGCGGCGCACGCCGTGTGGGTGGGCGTGGCAGCGCAGGGCTTGGCACGCGCCCATTGACAACAAAACACTGCGAGGAGGAGGAGGAGGGCGCAGGGCGGAGATGACGACGACGAGGAAGGCCATCCGGTGCGGTAAAAGTAGGGCATGTAAAAAGGGGGAAAAAATTAAAATGATAAAAAAAGGTAAATGAGCTTTGAACATTTCCATGTTTTTTCTGAAGAAATGAAGTAATCTCCCTGCGGGGGCCTTGCGCAGTACCGCCCCGCTGACTCGTCCACTCGTCCACCGCCCGCTGAATTGAACGGTTCCGTGAAACGCGGTCAGCAGTTCATACGGCCGGCACCCACCTCCGTGCACCAATCATCATAAACATCGCGCTCGTTTGTTTAGGCGAGATCGGGCGGGAAGCAGCAGAGGGGCAAAAACAAAAAAGCAAAAAAAAAAAGTGGGAGAAAATTGAAACGCCACCAGCGCGCGGCATCGTCGGCGGAATTGCGTGGGTACCGTGTGTGCTGTGTTTCCCTCGTTCCGTCCAGCTCGATCAGGGCCCCGGCCGGGCGGACACCGGGCCCCCGGCCACGGCTAAAAATATGGCGATATGGACTTTTTGGTCGGAAACACGTAAGAAAGTTTTGGAGCGCGCCCTCCGGGCACGGCACCCACACCGTTCCAAAACGTTACACCTTTCCGCCGCTGAGAATCCGCTGGACTCCAATATTCGTATTCTGATCACACGGTCTCTATGGGCTGCGGGGTGTTGTCTTTAGGGCACAGTTCCACGTTTTGCAGAGTAGATTACGCGCCCATCGCGCGCATCTATCAGATAAATCATGCAGCGGCCGCGTCGGTCCGCCGCGCCGCGCGAGGAGTCAGCCCGGCCGGGGCCCCACATGTGTCACACTCGCTCTACTTGGCGGGCCGCGGCGCACGGCTCCAGGGCGGCTCCAGGGCGGCTCCAGGCGGCTCCAGGCGGCTCCGGCCGGCTGCGGGCCATCGGCGTTGAGCGCCGTGTCCGGCCCGTCGCCTCCGAGTGTGAGATTGGGAACGTGTGGCGGTGACGGCGGCGCAGCGGCGTCCCGCGGCGACCTGCCGCGTCCTCCATGCACCGTTAAAATAGAGGGAGAGAGAGACAAAAAAAAATCTTCGTCAAGATTACTAAACTGAAGCAGTCATCCCGACGAACTGCAGTGTAGTCGCTTTTTCGACCGAAATAATGTTTCTTTCAAGCAGCAAAAAAATTAGTCGGTCAAGTTGCCCTGACAAATCGACTTGGCTTTTTCTGGGAGCATTAAAAAAAATTAACAGGAATGTTTACTCGTGGGCTCTCCTTATACGACTATAGTATTTGCAGTGTCCCCCTACCAAAATCCCTGTAGGCTTAATAAGGCCCCCGGCCGGCCCTGCCCGCATACGGTCCGTGACGGGGGCGTCCGCGCGAAACCGCTCCCCTTATCGGCCGGGGGGGCTGAGCGGCCGTGCGGCCGTGTGGCCGGCAGAAACCCATCCGTCTCCGCGGACCGCTCCGCTGGCGAGAGGGCGTGCGAGAGAGACGGGGAAACAAGAGACACGCCGTGTCGGTGATCGATCAGGGGGGAGCGAGCGAGACGGGGCGAGAGTCGGCCCGCGCGTACCTTGCCGCCGCCCCGGGGCCCGGGGGCCGCGCCGTGGCTGCTCTGCTCATGTCCGCCGACGGCACGGCCCCGACCGCAGCAGCGGGTCACCTGGCCGTCTCACTTTCGGGTCCGCCCGGCCCGACGCCTCCCCGGGGCGGGGGACACGCGTGAAAACTGTCGCCTCGCGCCGCACACGCAAAAGCTCGGATTACAAAGTCAGAGGGCGACACCTGCTTCGATTCGCACCCCGTTACCCCGGCGGGACCCCGGCGGCGGGGCCCCAGCAGGGGAGCCGGGCGGGCGGACGCCGCGGCCGCGGCGCGGATGCAGCCGCCGACGTAAGCCTGATGAATATCTGCCGGCCACCCGTAAATCATACCCGCCGCGTGTCGTCCGACGCGCGCCGAATTTTCGACGCGATATTTTGCGAAAGCGCCCGTATTCCTTGAAATAATGGCCCGCGCGTTCGACGGCTTCGCCGTTGCGAGCGCGCAACGGCGCAGTGCGAGATTGAATTGCATCCCGTTTCGGTGCGGGCGGCGCCCCGCGGTGCCGACTGCAGATGCCATTGCCGAAAATGATCTGGAGAAACGTCGAAGGCTTCTTTATGGGCATATCGCACGGAACGGGCGAGCAGCGGCGTCCTCCCCCCGCGCATACCAACACCTCACCCCGCCGCCGCCGCCGCCGCCGCCGCCGCCGCCGGCCCGCTGGCCGAATCCGAGAGTTTCTCCCCACATATTATCCGCATCCCTTAGTCTTCACGCGCGCTGCTGCTGCTGCATGCGGTTTGTTATCCCACAATTGTTATTGCTCTGTCGGCCCGCGCGGTGTCCACCTCCTGCGCCAGCTGCTCGCCGCGCCATCCGCGGCGCCGGCCCCGCGCAGATACGCGGGTTCGACTCCCTCAGGGCCTCGTCGGCGGCGGCGGCGGAGGGCTGCGGCGGCGGCGGCGGGGGGCGGCCGACGTTATATATCTCACGGTCGAGGGACGTTTTAATGGAGACATACCCGGCGCGCCGTACCGTGCGGTGCGCAAGCAGCGCGCTCCTCCGTGTGCGAATCCCCTGCGTTTTCTTCGCGGAAACTCTGTCGCCGCTCCGCCGCGCCGCCGCCGCCGAAAAATGCCCCGTTGCCGCGGCGCACTGCCGAGAGGGTCTCCACGCCGCCCAGCCTCTGCCGGGGCGGTGAAACCGATAGCGGCCCGGCAGCGGCAGCGGCCGCCCGCCCCTCTCTGTGTTGTTGTCACGCAAAGGAGGTCTCCATTACCGATACGACGTGCGAAGCTGCGTGCGACGCGATGCGCGGCTCTCATTTCCCCACTCCTCTCTCTCTTTTTATTCCGCACTCTCACCGCGTGCGTTGGTATTATATTTTTTTTTTCGGATACTTCTTTTCGTTTTCGTTTTTGCCTCCAGTGGCAAAAGCATGGCGAGCGGAATTGTGCGTGGAGGATGTGTAGGCTCCAGTAGGCTCCAGTATATCCTGATGCAGCGTGCCTCACCCCCTCCCCTCGTCGTCCGACTGGACATACGGGGCTCCTTCACACATTTCCTCCGCGCCCCCTCGACAAAAGGAAGCCGCGCCGAATTCAGCAAGAAGAAGCGAGACGGAGAGAAGGAGAAGAATCGGGGAATTATTCAGTGAATCGTTAAGAACCCGAATGCCGCCCGAGCGGTCCAGCATGCGTGCCGCTGGATGCTGCATCTTCATCTCGGGGGCCCTTGTCCGCTCGCATGCAGGCGGCCTGCAGGCGCCTGCAGGGCGGCCCAACAAATTGCATCTATCGGATTATTTCGCTGGTCAGTGACGATGTCGGGGGAGGGGGGGGCGGGGGCCGCGGGGGCAGCCGATGCAGCCGCTGCTGCTTTGGCACGTTTGCGTTGTTCACGCCTCCCTGCATGACTTATCCCTCGCGACGCGCCGCACGCATTAAATTATTTATCAAAACGGCATCGCGCGCATCTTTGAGGCCGGCCAGAAAAGCCGGGGCCGGTTTGAGTGTTTTCAGCAGAAGCAAGCGAGGCGGTAGCATCTGCTGCGGGAGGAGCATGCAATAGCAGGAGTCGCGCCGAGAGAGGGGGGAGTGAGAGAGAGAGAGCGAGAGAGCGAGAGAGGAGAGAGAGAGAGAGAGAGAGAGAGAGAGAGAGAGAGAGAGAGAGAGAAGAACGTTTGTTTCCCATCCGTAATCGTCATGCCGCGCAATGAATTGCGCTCGCGGCGTTTGAATGTCGCCAGCGGCGGCGGCGCATCCTTCCTGTACTGCCCGCGATGCGACACATGCGTCTGGCAGGAATGCCGGGCGGCGCGGGCCTGGCGGGGACCTGGTGGGGGTCTGGCGGGGGTCTGGCGGGGGTCTGGCAGGGGGTCTGACGGGGGGCTGGTGGGGACCGGGCCTTGCGTGGGTCTTGCATTCCCCCTGCTGCCGGTACGCCACAAGCCGACTCCCGCGAACCCCCCGCGAACCCGCCGCGACCCCCCGCGGACTCCCCGCTGCTCGCGGGCCGCGGAGCTGCCGGCCCAGACGCCGGACATTCCCTCGGCGGGGATGCGAATCCGCCGAACGCGTCACCACCGCCGCCTCGCGTCACACGCATACCTTTTGCATAGCGACGAACGGTGGTGTGTCCAGCGGGAGGTCTGCCCCTCGACGACGGCAACACAAAGAAGAAGGAGAAAAAAATGAGAATAGGAATCCTGACGGGGAAAAAATACTGGTTGGCTCACGATGGCATTGTCTGTATCTTTCTTTATTAACGCGATGAAGGCTGCGGTCTGGTATAGATGTCCACGCTGTGTCGGTATCAAGGACGGGTCGGTATGACTTAAATAAATAGGTCAGGGGCTTCGAGGGCCCATCGGAGGGCCCCTGCTCGGAGGGCCCAGCCACCCGCGGCAACCTGTCTACCGGTGCACCTTTCATCGGCGCTGCGTGTGTGTGTGTACGCTTGTGTGCGCGCGCGCTCGGGGAAATGGGAGGAATGCACTTGGCTGGTCCGCCGCCTGCCGCGAGCTCGGTGGACAGGACAGGGCCCTGCCGCCGTGCTCCCTCCCCCGTCCCCTTTTCCCCGATCCATCTTTCCCACAGAACAAACAGTGGAGCTGATTAATTCCTCGCTGGTGTAACTCTATCCCCATCCATAGAACCAGTTGGCCTCATCTTTCTCTCCTTTCGGATTAGAATCGGCCCGCCGCTGCTGCTGCTGCTGCCGTGGAAGGCTGTGGCTGTGCAGCGGGGCGCTGCTGCACCTCTCTCCCTCCCACCCGCTGCGGCGGCCGTCACACACAGTTTCGGCCGGTACGGACCGGGTAGGGACGCCGCCAGGGCCGCGCGCCACATCCAGGGCAGCGAGATGACATATCGGGCGGGCCTCTGCCCCGGCCTCTGCCCCGGCCTCTGCCCCGGCCTCAGCCGGCCGCCTACACCTGCCCGATAAGCATCGCCACGAGGCCCCGCTGCCCACTGCGTGCCAACTATTGACGTATGTAAAGTACGAAATTACTCCCGACATGCCGATTGATGCCGTCCCGGCGAGGACGACGACGGCGGACGCGGCGGCGGCGGCGGCGGCGGCGGCGGCGTTCCGGGGAGAAATAGTTTGTCGGCCTGCATACGCTAAGCGGGCAGGGGCAGCTGCAGCACCGGGGACCGTAATGGGCAGCCGGGCTGCTTAGCGGGGCCCGTCGGCGCGTGAAATCGGTCGGACGGCAGCGGCACGCCGACGGCACGCCGACGGCACGCCCGTGTACCGCGACATCCTAGACGACGGCGTCCGCACACCGACGGACCGACGGCTCCGGTCAGCTGGAGGAGCGACGGCGGCGGCGGCGGCGGCGGCGGCGGCGGCGGCGGCGGCGGCGGCGGCGGCGGCGGCGGCGGCGGCGGCGGCCGTGCAGCTGTCCGTGTGAGCCACTCGTTCCCCGCGCCGCCCCTCCACGTTTTCGCCGCACGGGCAGCGGCAACGGCCCCGCATGAATCGGGTCCATTTGTCGTGCCGCAGCAGCGACACGGTACACGCAGCAGGTGAGCCGCGACACCTCGAGACGGATCGGGCGCAGTTACGCCGCGCTGGAGGCGCTGAAGGCGTTGTCACCGCGCCCCTCGCCGTCGATTACCGGCGCCCGGACGTGTAATGGCCCCCCTGCCGCCGGGGCTGCCGGCTAATAGAAATGGGGGTCCCATCCAGATGAGCGGCCGGGATCGTAGCCACGACAAGCTCCACGCCGCCTGCGTACTCGGCCTACACGGCCGCGGGAGCGCGGCGCGCAGCCTCCAGGACCGACCTCTGCGGCGGGGGCCCGGCCGGCCCGCGGCCTGGCCAGGACGAGGAGGAGGTCGGCCCGGCGTCCTTCGGGGCGCAAGGTGGGCCTTCATTAGCGGATCCCCCCGCGGCCCGTTCTCACCGGCTCACAACACGGGCCGATTCTGTGGAGACGGATTTCCACGGCCGACTCAACTCGTCCGGGGGCCGGGGCGGTCCCAAATCCCTTGCAGTGGGGGAGGAAGCTCTGTTGGGAAATATGTCGGCCGGACGAAGCGATGAGCGGGGCGAGGCCCCTCATGTCCTGCCCGCCGGATGACGGCGGTGACCTCATCAGATAGGCTGACGCGGGGCGGTGACACGCCGGGCTCGGCCCACGCCCGGACTAGTCCGGGAGAATCGATATGTCCTTCAGCTCGATCACCGTTTTCGGCGTATATATATATGTATATATATCGCCGCCGCAGGCCGCTGGCCGTCGGCACACCGCCGCCCCGTTCAACTGTGCCTGTCGAGGACGTGTGAACTCGTGGAAAAGGACCAATCCCCTCTGATTCGCCCGGATAGCATCTCGAATACGACGAGCCCCGATTCCGCTCTCGCCCTGTCGTTCTATTTCACACATTTCTGACTCCAAGTTTCCGAAGGAAAACTAATTCCCTGGATTCGGACGGCCCCGCGCGGTGGGCGTGACACTCTGCCACACCTGTGCATCGTGAGCGTCCCGCCGAACCCATGTTTGGCCGGACTTTATTTCCCACCTATCTGCTGGAAAGCGATGGAGAGGGAGAGAGAGAGAGAGAGAGAGAGAGAGAGAGAGAGAGAGAGAGAGAGAGAGAGAGAGGTGTCGACGGTATCCCGGACAGTCTCTACTCAGCTTGGCGGCTCGGCGCGTCACGGCCTTGACCCACACCGCACACACACACACACACACACACACGCAGCCTCAGTCCCTCTAGTCCAGTGCACAATGTCCTTTCTAGGGAGCGTTTACACACCTCATGTTATTTAGAAAATCCCAATATGAGAATGAAACATTAATTTGTGAACCAGTTTTCCAACGTCGCCGTTCATTCGATTTGGTCTGCGTCACAATATCGCAAACCCAATAAAAATGGCAGAAGAGAGATCCCACCTCGGCCGGCCGCACAAGGTGAGATTCAATCACTACGACTGGCAGGCCCCGGACCGCACCTCATCTCATGTCAGGAACACTAGACCCCGTTCTCGTCTCGCTGTTCGCTCTTCGGCACTCACATCTCCGCACGCTGACAAAACACGTCCCGTTCCTTGTTTAGTGGGCCCTCTCATATCGCCACAATAGTGTGTATACGTGATTTGCATACGCGAGGCGTATGCGGGTGATGTGTGGGCCTCGGGCCGCCTTGGGCCGCCTTGGGCAGGCCCGGCCGGCCGGGCCGAGCCGCGCCACACCGAATAACCCGTTTGAGAGGGGGCGTTGCGGGGGGGAGCGGGGAGATTGAAGGCGGGGTCCCATTGATACGTGTAGGGTCCAGGTCGGGGACCTGGGGGAACCTGGGGGAACCTGGGGGACCCGCTCCTCCGTCCAGCCGCCGAATGGTGACAGATATCGCTCAGACATTCGTCGGGGCCGCGTCGGTGCGCGCGTCTGATTACACAAACACACGACGTTGAGAGTGTGTTGGAGTGTGTGAGCAAAGTCTGATGACCGCCCGCGAACCAAGGCTGCTGTGCGGAGGAGAGTCGCAGATATCATTTTTATCTCCCTGGGAAAACGATTATTATTTTACACTTTTGCCATTTGCGCTCGTTAGGGGCAGATCGCCTGGCACAGATACCTCCTCAAGTGTTACGACTCGCTTATACCAGCGGAGCGGAGGAAAATTCATGGTCAGCCGTCCTTCAGCGGGGAAGCAGCAAGGCGCCTCACTCATTCGCTCCTCCTCCTCCTCCTCCTCCTCCTGCTGCTCCTTTCCGATGCTGATCAGCGATGCTAAATGAAATATAACACTCCGTGCGCTCGCTGCAAAGCGTCCTCAATATTTAACGACCGATACGACGGCATCCTTGGATGCAGTTAAACGGGCGTCCCGCGTCCCAGCCGGCGGCGGCGCCTCGGCCGCGGTGCTGTGATGTGGGTGTCAGGCGGTGTGGAGTGGGCTCAACACCGTGAGAATTTTTTTTTGCTAATTTCAGCAGCAAAAAAAAAAAATAAAAAAAAATGGAAGAAAAATAATAATAAAGTAGATGCCCGTGTGTATGCATCTCCCGAGCAGGTACCGCTAAAAGCAGCTGGTGTATTGGGAGGGTGGGAACGACCCGAAACGCTGCGGTCCCCTCCGCTGCTCGTGACCTCACCGCGTGCCGCGTTTTACTCGAAATGATTTACCGAGGGACGCCGTGCGCCGTGCGCCGTGCGCCGTGCGCGCGCCCAGCGCGGCCGTCGGAGTAAAAGCTCACTCACCGTCCCCGCTCCTCCTCTCCTCGGAGTGCGTTGTCTCGTTGCCCTTATCGGAGCTCACGGGCGGCGCTGCCCGAAAAGAGAAGACGTGTCGCCGTCTGGAGCTTTATCGGCTCCTCCTGGGGGCCCCCGCGGCCCCCGCGTGCCCCGCGCGGGGCCGGCGCCTCCGGAGAGGACGCCGCCCTAACCCTTCTGTCAGAGGACGAGAGCGAGAGTCACTCAAAAAAAAAAAAAGAGAAGAGAAATGAAAAGAAATTGCGGCGGTGGGTGAAAATACTGTGGCGTTCGCATTAATAAATGGTCCGTAAGAGGGTTGACGCGCGGCCCAGCATTTAGGAGGTGTAACACGCACCCACCTGCTGCGGTAATGGCGTGTGGTCAACGCACTTTCTCAAACTTCTCTTATTATTATTTTTATTTATTTATTTTTTATGTTTTTTTTTTTTTGCTTTTGGGGGTCTCCCTTTCCGCCCCTTCTCGCCGTGACCTGCTGGCGTGCGAGGCGTGCACGCGGCGCGGCTCTGCGGATACGATGCCGTTCAGGTCATGGCGACCGGCGGCGCGCGGAGCGCGAGCAAGCGAGAGGGCAAATAGTGAGAGAGCGAGGTAATTACACACGCGGCGACAGTGCTGCCAATAACAAAGTAGCGAGCGAAAAAATTGAAAAGCTCCCGGAAGTGCTCTGGTTGGGTGCCTACACGCGATGCCACACTTTCGCCCCGTGACCCTCGACCGACAGCGGCGGCAGCCGGGGCGCGGTGGGTGACCCGTAGCAAGTGCGTCAGACATGCCTCCGCGCTGATCTTACATATGAAAAAGGCAGCGGTCAGAAGCGGAGGCTACACCACCCGATCATAAAGCAGATAGACCGGCAATGGTGGTGTCTATCCGTTGTTAGCAAGCTGGCGAACATGCTGGGATCTCGGAAACCTGTTCCCGGCTGGGTCTGCCGGGGCTCCGACGGGGCTCCGCCGGGGCCCCTCGGACCCGCCACTCTCCGCGGCCACTGCGGCAGGGACACGGGCACGGCGCGCACACGGCACGGACACGGCACGACACGGGATCGGCACATTGCTGACAGCCGCCGGGGTTATTGGCAGAGCGTGGGCCCGGCGGCTTGCCGCGCCGCGCTCCCGGGGCGATGCGGCCGCCGACGCCACCGACCGCCTCGGACAGCGGCGAGAAGTGCGACAAGGACGGGTGGAACGCCTCATGTGACTACGGCAGTGCGAGAGAGATGCCCGGCCGGGTATCCCCGGTTGTGCATCTCTCTTGCACAGTCAAAATAATGCGGCGTCCAGTCTCTCTCTCTCTCTCTCTCTCTCTCTCTCTCTCTCTCTCTCGCAGTCAGCCCACTTCACCACTGCGGCTCGGACCGCGCAAGGTAAAACAAAAGTCCGAATCCGAACCAGCAGCCGGTGCAATCAATCTTGAAAGACAGATGGCGGCGGATAGTCCACGCGGGCCACATCTCTGCCGGCGCGGATACGGAGCGATAGGCGCTGCTGCCGGGCCCACGGCGCTGATCTGGATGGTGACCGATTGATGCGGATAGTCCATCATCCGGGTGGTCCCGAGTGGGGGCCGGTGCGGGCCGCAGCCACGCCGTGCCCTACCGACTGCCGTCGGGCCCCGCGGCTCCTCGGCGCGGCATGCGGGTCCGCCAAGGACTGCGCTGTTCGTATCGCGTTCCTATCATCCGCTGTCAAGGTGTCCCACTCGACGTGCGTGCTTCTAACCCGAAAATCCGTCGGCCGGTGGCGCCCCCCGCCGACCCGCGGCCCCCGTGGGCCCCGTGGGGGTGCCGCTGCACCGCGGGCCGCGCCGCTGCGCCCGCTGCGCCGGCTGCGAGTGGGACGCCGCCAGTTCGCTCCGGTCACGGCTTGGAGGGTCGGCCGTAAACTGGGCAGGCAACGGCCTAGCCCCGTGTGTCTCACACATCAGTTTTATTGCCGCTTGAACAACACGTTCGGCCGGCAAGAAAAACCAACACTCACACACACACGCACGCACACACAGTCAATATGCACCACCGGCTTGGTCCGCAACATGTTAAAAAGTTGCACGTCCCACGTATGTGTGTGTGTGCGTGTGGGGCGCTCTCGCTAGGGCGAGAGACGCAGCCGGGCACTGGGACCGGCGCCACCATGTCGTCCCGCAGACTCCACGCTCAGGGCGCGAACGTGATTCGAATTTAAATTGTAGAAAACGTTTTTTTTTCTGCCACGTAATACGCGCGCAGACAAAAGTGCCCTGCTGACGTCTGACGCTGTGCGGCGGCGGCGGCCCGCGCAGCAGACACACACACACACACACACACACACACACACACACACAACAGCAGCGAGTGCCGACATGGCCGCAAATCTAGTTTGAAGCCATTACACATGCATTAATTGAGCGCACATGCACGCATGTGTGTGTGTGTGGTAGTGTGCCCGGGGACTGACCTATGCCAACCCATGCGAGATGCAGCGCACCAGCAGGAGCAGGCTGTCCTTCACCCCCCCCCCCCCCCCCGGCATGCCCCCCTCCCCTCCGCCGAGGGACACTTGAGCGCTGACGGCGTTGACTTGTCCTATTGACGAGGCTTGGTGCTCGCGCGGAGGTGTGCGCGCCGCCGCCGCCGCCGCCGCCGCCGCAGCGACTCGAGGGGACTTGAACGCAGGACGAGAGCTGAACGCGCGCGGCGCGGGGGTTTTGCTGTTTTGCTTCTCTCACGACGACGACCGAGCCTCCGCACATCTTCAATGCGCTTGTCCGCCTCCTCTTCTAAAAAAAAAAGGGGGCTTACAAAACAATACTTGAAAGTGGTTATAAAAAAGTTATACAAAATAAAAAGAGTGTGTAATATTAATGCACCGTTACGCCTTTCGCAGAGGAGCGTCATGGTGGCGGTCGCCGCGCCTGCCTATCCACCTGCGCCGCGCGCTGCCCCTGTCGTTGTGACTATTTAGAGTGTGGCGGGCAATTCAGAAATTCCACGTCTACTGCCGTGTGTGTGTGTGTGTGCGTGTGTGTGTGCGTGCCAGTGCATCCGGCCGGGACGACGATGACTGCCCGCAGACTTCGCAGCGGCGGCGGCGGCCGAGCGGTAGGCCGAGCTGCCGGCGTATCCGCCCGCAGCCGTCGCACCGTCGGGGCGAGTTGCGTTGGTCCTGGCCGCCTCCGTCCGCCTCCGTCCACCGGCCGCCGCCGCCGCCGCCGCGTCGCCCCCCTCGCGTGTCCGCGGGCCCGGCTGCCGACGCGGCGCGGGGTGGGTTTGGGAGGACGGCGGCCGCCTATTATTTCCCTACACTAATCGGTACATGCGCAGGGGCACACCCAGCGGCGCCCCGCATATTATCATAGTTCCAGTTTAAAATGGCCAAGCAGCCGGCAGCAGCAGCAGCAGCGCGGGGGAAATAAGTAGCCTGGCCGCTCGAGCGGCTCCGGCGGCTCCAGTGGCCACTCCAGCGACTCCAGCGGCCCGGCACGGCTCCTGCAGCTCACGGCCGGCCCGGCACGGCCCCGCCTTATAGGCAGATGATGCCCCCTTCATCAGCAGCCCGGTCAGCTGCCTATAACCATTTGGGAAGCGAAAAGTGCTTTGTTGCTTCCAAATTACAATTAAGCTTTTGCACCGACCGATTTTTTTTCGCTCTTTTTTTTTTTGCCCGCACGGCTGCTGCTGTTATGTCTGAAAACAGGTAGGATCTGCAGCAGCACAAGTTGACGTGAGAGGGTTGAGCGCTGCGCTGCCTCTGCGGCCACGGCCGCGGCCGCTGCGCTCCCGGGTCACTGTGCTAGCCCCGCCCGCCCCCTGGGCCGCCGGCACTCGGTGCCTCTCTCCTCCGAAATGACCGTCATTTCCAGGGAGTGGCCGCAGCAGTCCTCGCACACTGTGGGGCCTACCACAAAACAGAGACCCCCGAGGCCTAGGAGATGGCCGGCGTGCCGACCCGGGAGGTGACAAGGGGGCACAGCCGGGGCACGGCGGCTGGGGCACGGCGGGGGCCCACAAACACTGCCCGGCACCGCCCGGGGCCCTGGACCTGCTGTGCAGGATGCGTGGCCGCCGCGGAACTGCCGCGCGGCGCCGCCCGTTTCCCTGGCACTGCTCCGCGGGGGCAATTCATCGCGGATTATAGGGCAACGCGGTGCCGGCGAATGTCCCGAAAACTCCGAACAAACACAGCTGAAAAAAGAAAACGACGATGCGGACGGATGCGGAGGAACTGAAATGGAGAGAGATTATTCAGTCGAACGAAAGAGTGATAAGGGTGTCAATCCACCTGACCGCGGCACCAAGAATAAAGAGGTTTCCGATTTAATTGAAAAGGAATAAAGTGGGGGTTTATCTTATTCCTTGTTATTTTTTTGTTTTATTTTGAGAGAGAGAGAGAGAGAGAGAGAGAGAGAGAGAGAGAGAGCGTGGCACGCCGTGTGGACCTGGACCAAAACACAGCGCGCCGCCGCCGCCCGCCCGCCTTTTGCGGAGGACACAGTACTTGCCGGGGTGGCGTGGCGTGGCGGGCGCGCCATCGGGGCGGGGCGTTGGCGTCGTGCTCTCCAAAGCCCCTCCATGTACTTTGGAGTCGATTACCCGCTGCTTATAATTACGAATTCTCTCTCTCTCTCTCTCTCCCCGCCGCTGCGCCCGGCCCGGGCCCCGGCCGGCGGCACCGCGCACTGTCCTGACAAATTAGCTCCCGGCACGGCTCCGGCAGGGCCCTTGCGGTGCGGTAACCACGCAACTGTGCCGGACGGACGCGCCGGCAGTCGTGTGGCCGGCCGCGCGTGGCGTCCGCGTGGCGTCCGCGTGGCGTCCGCGTGTCCGCGTGCACTCCGGGCCGGGCTCGGGGATGAGCCAGGCGGCTCGGCGCTTTTCGGCCCGCTCTCGATACCCACACGCACTCGCCGGCAGCTGTCAGTGATTTATAGGCGTCGCTGAGGCGGGGCCGCGCCGCGCCATGCCGACTGCCGCGCCGCACCACCAGGGGGCGCTGTTGTCACAAAGCTGTTACCCACAACGCACCGCGAGTCTCCGAGGTGGCTGCTGCCGCAGTTGCTTCCGGGTCGTACACGTTTTTCTAATTTAGATTATTTCTCTAAACCGTCGTCCGCTGTCAGGCTGGTCATATGTGAGGTTCACCCACACGGCCGTCGCGCCAGGTGTGTATGATGACATGTCAGAACTCAGCGCACACCGCCCGCTCGACTGCTTCTGCGCGAGTTATTTGCCTCTCTTATTTTAACCGTGATAAATCACCGCCCGATAGAATCAGAGTCACGCACTAAAGTAGTGAGCTGCAGCGCGTCTGCTCCTCGGCGGCTTCGCGTCGAACGACATTTTCTCCAGCGGCGCATGCTGCGCTCTTGACATGCAAACATGTTTTATTCCCCTTCATTTTTTTTTTCGAGACATTAAAAAGCGCCGTGAGGGGGGAAAACACGCGAATTAGCCTTAAACGGGTCGTACTGAGATGAATCGACGCAGCGGCACCCGGACCGGTCGGCCGGTAATCACGCTTTACTGGGGTAACGTACTTGCTGCGGGCACCGGGCCGAGGCCTCCGCCGGGCCTGGTGTGCCGGACCTGACCGCCGCCCGGCCCCCCAAAACACAACCACGCTACTGCACCGGCGGCCCTCGGCCCGGCCGGCTCCCCGACGTGTGTGAGTCAGAGGCCCCGATGCAAATGAGGGCCGCTCTACAAGTAACACGTTACACTTCGCGGCGGCAAAGTGGCGGGGCGGAGCGTTGTCGTCGGCGCCGTGCCCTCTCCGCGATTGACGGACATGCCGGTCCAGCCAGGGGGGATGCTTCGGGGGGCCGCCAGCGCCGTGCATACGAGCGACGTCAGCGCGCTGCTCCCGTTATGACGGGCGGCCCGTACTTGTGTGCAGTCGCTGCTGGCACCGCCGCCGCCGTGTACTGGCAGCCCCCTCAGCCCGCCTGTGTGTGTGTGTGGCTCTAGTTTGTCGCTGTTATCACCGCTTCGGATCACACGGCCGCGGACGACACACGGGGCGAAAAGCCTCCCGCCACACCCCCCCGGTGTATTCTTCCGAGTGAGGGCAGTGTGTCAAGCAGCGGGGGTGTAGGCGGTGTGGTGCGGCCTCCGGGCCTGTCCGCCGAGGCTCGCGAGGACGACGACGAAACGGCCCATAAATTCCCCTCCCGCAGCGAGGGACACCACGCGAACCGCGCGTACATTGTGCACCGCGGGGGCGGCGGCGGCGGCGGCGGCTCTGACGACCGCCTATAAAGCGAGGACAGACCGCGCGCGGACGTCAACGTTGCAATTAATTACTCCGATCAGAGGACGAGGGCCGGACCTCGCACGCCGCCGGGCCGGCCCGGCTGATCAGACGCGGTCATCCGTCTCTCATTAGTCTCGCGCACCGAAGATGACGTGAACAATTTTTTTTTAAACCGATTCAGAAGTGCGTTTATTAAGAAAAAATAAAGCGTTGACAGGTGCGCAGCGTGTACCTGGTGAGCGTGTTCGCTGCCCGCGGCGTGGCGGCGGTCAGACCGGTGGCGGCGGACGCGCAGCTGGGGAGCCGTGCGCTATCGGGCTGCTTAAAAATGCGTTTTAATTAATTGTTTAATTGAGTCGGCAGCACTCTGCACGGGGCAGGGCTTCACAACAAAATGGAGACAGCAAAACCTCGTTCCGATGGATGAAGAAGATGAAGGAAAATAAATAAACATTATATCGGATTGGAAAAAAAAATGTCGGAACACGAACCACCCGCACTAATGAGGAAGAAGAAAGACGATAGGGAATGAAGATGCTCTCGCGGCCGCTTGACGTCTCTCTCTCTCTCTCTCTCGGTCAATATTTCCGAGTCGCTTCCTCTATGAATGATGGCGGCGGGGACGCCGCGGTGCCGTTGCGCTGTGCCGTTGATGAAGTCACTAAATCTTTCGCTAATCATTCCAGCTCCGCGGTTTGGAGAGCGCGCGGCAGAGGCTGCGCGCCGCTCCTCGCCCGGCCGGTCGATGTAGTATTGATTGTGTTGGAGGCTACACGACGGCCGACCCTCCGGCCGGCCGCGGCCCGCGACACAGTTTTACTGCGCCCGCCCTCCCCGCGGACCACACCGCGTCAGCAGTAAATATCGGCATCAGGCAACACTCAGGCCGCGCCGTCGGAATGCAAGTAGTGCAGTAAAAGCTGAGATAGTGGGAGCCGGCCGGACGCCGCGGGATGGCGGCGCGCACTCGGCGGAGGGCGCGAGTAGGGGGCCGCGGAGAGCCGCGCGTAGGGCCGTGGAGAGCCACGCGTAGGACCGTGGAGGCCGCGGTGGAGAGCCACGCGTAGGGCCGTGGAGAGCCGCGCGTAGGGCCGTGGAGAGCCGCGCGTAGGGCCGTGGAGAGCCGCGCGGGACGCGACAGTGACGCACTGTGGGAGCGCCGCGGGGACACGGCCGGGGGTCACGCCGTCGCTCCGCATGACGCGTGACATCACCTCGCCATGTGCGGCGGCCCCGTTGCGCAGGACAGTTTATAGGCCAGGCGACGCTCCGCCCGAGCCCAGGCCCTCTCCAGCCCGTGCCGCCCAAACCGACTTTGTGAGGCCGCAGATCGGAATCGTGGGGGGGTCGCGGCCCCGCTGCGCCTCACAGCCCTGCTGGCGTGTTCGGTGGCCGCCCGCTTGACGGCGGCGCCCGCAGCGCAGCATTCGCACCTGCGCCAGCAGCGCCGAAACAGGCGATCGCGATACCCCGCCGGCCCGCCACCACTCGCCGCCCGCAGCCACCGTGATTACAAAGTTGTTCTACCCGCCGCCGCGGCGCTGAGCTATGGCCCCCGCCGTCACGGCTATTTAGCGGGGAGTCGGCGCGCAGCAAATCGTTCGTGTCCATCTCGCATGTAAACGATGCGCGTGTACTATCGCAAGAGGGATGGGCCCGCGCGGCCGCGCCCACCCACTGCGGCGGCGGAGCGGGCGGAGCGGAGCGCCCGGCTGGGTAGGCCACCCTCCTGCACCGCTGTCGGGCGGGGCTGCCTACGCTCCGGTCCGCGGGCGCGCAGCGGGACGCACGCCGGCCGGCCGCCGCCGCCGGTGCTCCACAGCTATTAGCGGACGCTGCGACGATAAATCAATTACTCGTCGCGATGGAGAGTGTGAGATAAAGGACCCCGCCGCGGCCGCCGCCGCCGCCGCGGCGCGCCACTCTCTCGATACGTACCCGGGACGACGCGCGTTAATAGGGGCGGCCGGGGGCTGCCGGGGACTGTCGGCGAGGCGTGGGCAGAATCGCAAAGCAGAGCGTCGCCGTGTTCGTCCCCCCCTCCCCTTCTCTCCCCTTCACGCGCCACGCGCGCACGGGGATCCGCGGCTAAATACGCGATCTACTTGCGATCCGGCGGCCGCGTCATGTGTGGATCACGTGAGGCACCGCCTCTGTCGGCGCAGTCGTCAGGCACGACATATCCGCGTTACGGACGTCTTGACAAAACCTTTCTGTCAAAGCGCCGCGCGGCAAAGACAAAGTCCAGGGCAGCCGCCCGAGCATGACGGCAGCAAACGGGGGTTTCACGAGTTTGAAATTCGTGTTGTTACAAGGTTTTTTTTTCAAAGCCCCCGTTTCAAAGCGCCGACATACGTGTGTATACGAGCCGTCTAACAACACTACTTGTACACTTGGCCGGATCATCAAATAAGAATGGCGAGTGTGTACACGTGAGTGTGTACTGTGTGTGTGTGTGTGTGTCTGTGTGGAGGGACTCTACCTTGCGTTTACAACCTACAACCGAGCGAGGCATACAACGTGGGAGCTGCAGGACGCCCAGAAGGGGGGGGGGGGAGGGGGGTGTATCTATAAGGTACGGGAGGGGAAGGGAAGAGGTGGGGAGGAGGTCTTTCGCAGAAGACAAACAACAACGAAAACACACGTGTTAAAGGAAGGTGTTCCTTTGCACTGCCAGCGCCACAGGGCTGCTACGCCGCCGCCGCCGTCGGGGCCGAACAAGACCGGCGCATCTCCGGCGGTCGCGAGCCGCAGCAGCCCACGGTCTCTTCCTCCCTGGTGCCCCCCCCCCCCACCCCACCACCGCTCCATCACTGCATGGGACCGCGGACGGGAGCCTAGCATTAAACGGAGGTGAGAAGCGGCGACGGCCGGAGAGGTAACCGGAGGGAACAAGGGCACATTCTGCGAGCTCTCCACTCAAGCTGCGCACAGCCAAACAACGATTAAACCACATGCGCGCCCTAAGTAGAACGGCCACTACAACGGACCTTCTTTAGTCAACTTGCAAAAAAAAAAAAATTAAAATGTAACTCGGGTTGTATTTTTTTTTGTTCTCGCCGCATCGCGAGTAGTCACCCCCGTGCAACAGATTCACTGACACAGTTCGCCCGGAGAGGATCGCGAGGAAACGGTAATTCATCGGGTCGAGCGGCGCGGCCGCGCCGCACTCCTCGCGCATTATATTTATTAAGCCGGGGGCCGTAAAAGTGCCACTACGCACACAGCGCGGCCCCGGCGCGGCCCCGGCTGTCGTGAGAACACATCTGCAGCTGCACCGGCCGCGCTAGCTGGCCGCACCGCATATATCGCTTCCTGGAGAGGGAGCGCCTGACGCCGGCCGCCCTTCCCGCGGCCCGGCGGCCCGGCCAATACCCCGCTCCGCTCGCCGGCTCGCCTCGTCCCGCACCACTGGCACTCGGCCGCAAAGGCGAGAGGGTTTCGTTTTGAATGCCGCGCGTAGCGCTACTTGCCTCGCTGTAAATAACGGATGCGCGCGCACATTGCCTGGCTTAAGAGAGAGAGAGAGAGAGAGAGAGAGAGAGAGAGAGAGAGAGAGAGAGAGAGAGAGAGAATGTAACCGATCCGTATCACTTCCCCGTGACAAAGTGTTTAGAGCCTCCTCTCAAACAACAACCGCGCAGCACCATGCCACCACCACACCTGCCGGCCGGCCGCCGGCGCGCTGTTCCCACCTTTAATGTGGTTTCGCGTACTGCGGAAAGGCTATATTGCAATCGGCGACATACTAGACTCCGCGTCTGCCTCTTCCCCGCCCTCGCCGCCCCCCTCCCCTTAAAAGAGATAAACCATAATGCCACCAGCGCGAGAGGAAAAGAAAAAACACATAAAATACGCACAGTCAAAACATGTCTCTGCGGCGGCGACACTATATAAATTATACTGTCACCAATTATCATCTTCGTGATGGGATCGGGGGGAGGATGCTAGACATGAATCACTGGAGCTAGCGGGCGCCTTTTGCGGTGTAGCGTCTGCTTTCCATAATGCTACGCGTCGTCTGCTACGCGTCGTCTGCTACGCGTCGTCTGCTACGCGTCGTCTGCTACGTCTGCTACGCGGCGTCTGCTACGCAGCAGCCGACGGGGGCGACAATCCCGCCTGTCTCAAAAACGCTTCGCGTGAGATGATTTACGGAGGCCGTGTGTGCGTGTGTCTTGTGTGTGTTGACGTGTCTACACGCTCCGGCCCGCGACGCGGGTATTCATACTCACATTCCCCAATATTTTTTTATTTATTTAATTTATTTTTCGGGGGGGGAGGGGGGGGGGTTGAAGGCTGTCTCCCTCTTTTCCCAGCGCGTTCGCACCGAAAGTATATGGTGAAGACTAGTCTCCGCGGGGCGATATCTGTGCGGGAACACACATACACACACATGATGCAGAAGGGTGGACGATTTTAATTGACTCTCATTACTGTTTTGCCTCCCGTTTGTGTCACACACACCCGTAGACACGTTCGCCGCGTGTGTGTGTGTGTGTGTGGCCGCGAGGCTAGCGCCGAGGGTGCCGGGCGCAGCCGGGCGCAGCGACCATAAACGCACTCTGGCCTCATTACGGGCCAATACGGTACTCGCAATGACCATAGCATGCTCTTAACGACGACCTTTATGTCCTTATCGGTGGGAGAGGGGGAGTAATTCGTTCGCGATTTATAATTAATTTTAGCGGCGCGGTGCGTTTGCTGCGTTTTACAGGCCGCGAGCGGCGGCGTGGGCTGAGGTCTGTGCGAGTTGTTATATCGGGACGCCCTGCGGCGCTGCGCCGTCCAGTGCGCACGCAACACACCCGCCTGTCCAAATACGTTGGTGGCTCAAATTTCTCCGGAAATGTGACGGCGAACTGGAGGACGGTCGCCGGTCGCCAAACCCGGAAAGTACAAGCGCACTTATCGAGTCCCGCAAGCGCGGCACGACCAACTTTCGCTTATTGTATTATTTTCATATCGAACCGCGCAATTTACGGCCCCCATGCAAATGAAAACATCCTCCCGACGACTTTAACTCAGCGCCGGGCTGACGGCCCCGCAGGGCCCTGCTTGCATATCAGGCGCCAACGGCTCTCGCGCGCTCACGTGAACTTTGGCGCGCGTGTCTTTCAGCTTGATTAACACATTGAATCGGCACGCCCCGGGGGCAGCCCGGGGCGACACGAGCACATGAAGAGGGGCTGCACGGCGGGATGCGAGAGGCGACCCGTATGTTATTACTAACGCCCAGTAATAGAGAGGTAAAGTGTTTGTATCCTTTCGTGCGCGGCGGGGTCACGCTCTTAGAGCGGCGGCGGCGGCACCGCGACACATCAGATCGATACCCACGGGGCGTGCCGCCATTAGTCATCAGGTAGCGGCTGCCGTGCGTGGAAAACTCCTCAGCAGAAAACACAAAACACGGGGCACACAGACAGCAGAGCACGCAGTCAGTATAACGCTACGAGGCGGGTGCTGCCGACTCGGGAAGGAGGTGTCATGATGTAGGTGCGGTTTGGGGCCTCTGATTGCCACTGCCACGCTGTGGTCAGTTGTCTCTCTCTAGCTCTCTCTCTCATACCTTTCTCCACGCAACTCTTAACTCCCCCCTGCAACAAAGCACTCTCGCCCACCCACCCACCGTCCAGTTAATCGAAAAAAAAATTAAATGAATCAAATCAAAAGTAAATTTGCGGAACCATAGTTGGTGCAGACCGCTGTGGTGAGCGTACCCGGGTGCCGCATCATTCGACACAACGCTGGAGCTATTCACGCCGCCCCTGCCGCACGCCGGCCACCGGTGCAGGAAACGTGCTGGTTTTTATTCAATGTGCAGCCGATAAATCATGCGCCGCTAAATGGTACGTGCTCAGCATTTGGCCGGGGGTAGCCGCGGGTACCGGCGCGCCGCTCGCAGCCGCTTCGCAGAGCCGCGTGCGGCGGCGGCGGCCTCGCAGCACCGCCGCGGCGCATCTCTGTGCGTGCGCTGCGCCGTGTGTTTACATTACATCGGAGGCTACAATGTCTCCCGCCCGATAACACAGGAACACGCTGGTATTTATGCGCGCCTTCGGAAGTGTTTTGCTTTCCCACGCGTCCGGGCGGCGGCTGAATGCGCGTTATTTCCATAGGGTCCGCGCGAATGCGTGGCGCGGCACACTGCATTCATACTGCAGGCTGCAGCGCAGCGCTCTGCGGTCTGGTGGACGACGCTCTCGAGAAGTTGCGCCTCCTCCTCCTCTCCCTTCCGACTCTCTGCCTTGGCCGCCGCGGTGTCCGAACTGCTTTTGACCTAATCCGACAGGCGGCGGGGTCCGCCTGGGGTCCTGCGGCTCGCCTCCGGCCTAGGCGGGGCTCCTCCGCCCTCCGCACGGCCCGACAGCGAGCCATCGTCTATTTGATGGATGGCAGACTCGACCCGTTCTAGATTCCTCCACCTCCAAAGTGACGAGATGTACCGAACTGGGCCGGACGCGCACGGTGCTTGAGCCGCTTGTTTGGCGAGGCCGTTTTCCCAAATTAGCTCCCCCCGCGGACCCTCCGGGCTGTCTCCATCAATTTTTGGGAGTGAGTTATTAAGAGTCACCTCGGGGGGAAGACCGGCCGATACGGTGTAAACTGCGGAATCTCGTCAGCTTGCGGGGCCTGTGTATACGACAGAGACACTTCAACGACGCGTTTTGCTTCTCCTTGTTCCTCCAGGTCGCGATGGACGGCATGCAGCACTGCATGGGCGTGCTGTCGTACCTGCGGCAGCTGCTGTCCTCCGAGTCCTTCGTGGACGTGACCCTGTGCTGCCTGGGCGGCTCCCTGCGCGCCCACCGAGTCCTGCTCTCCGCCTGCAGCCCCTACCTCCAGGTGAGCACAGACACACCGCTCTTCCATCGGTCCGTGAGATGGACCCGCAGCGGGCGGCGGGGTGCACTAGGCCGGGCCGGGCCGGGCCGGCCGCCAGGGACACTCCGCTGTGGGCGGACGACCGACTCCGCACGTCGGATCAGAGCTGTCAGCACCACGGCGATCTCGATAAGCTATTTGTGTCACGCCTCCGAAAGAAAACAGCTCCACTGCCCGAGAAATCGCGCGCGCGACCGGCTGACGATTTTATTCGCGGATTAATAATCGCTGCGGACGGTATTCACCCTCACGCGTCGGGTCCTGCTCTCGATAGCCGGCTTGACTCGCCTACGCGGTGCGCTCTGTTGCGGCGCCGGCCGCCCCGCCCGTGACGAGCGGGCTCTGCTAATTGCGAACGAGAGGGGAACGCGGCTCCGCGCCGACGGCGGCCGACGGCGGCCTCTGACACCGCGGGGAACGCCCCCGGGGGGGCACGCCCTCGGCCCTCGGGCGCTCTGCGCGCGGCGCCACGCCCCCCGCCACACCGCACTGTGTGGTGTACGCGACCAAACCGCAAAAGAGCCGCTCCCAGCTGTGTGCTAGCGGGGCGCCCCGCCGCCTGCCGCCGCCGGCGAGAGGCGCCCCGCCCCGCAGCCAGTCAGCGTGCCGAGAGGAAACAAGAGCGGACGTCTGAGATGTTGTTTGGTGGGATAGTCCGTCAGGTCCTTTCAAAACCCAGATTGGTCCAATCGGTCATCTGCGCTCCGCCGCCGCTGCGCCGCTGCGCTGCGGCGCCTTCCGCCTCGGCCGCCTCGCGGCCCACGTCGTCTTGGCTGGACCGCGGCGCGGCTCGGCCGTGTGGTCGGTCGTGCGGGTTTCGTTTCGTTACGTTTTCCGTTTGGCAGCCGCCGCGACCGCTGCCCCGGCCGAAGGTGACTGTGACGCGACGCGGGGCGTGGCGTGACGGCAGTGACGGGCGGCGGGCCGTGTGATATCGGGTGTCGGGCGCCGGCAGCGGCAGCCGCTCCGGCCGGCTCCGGGCCGAGGCTGTAAAGACATAGTAAAGACGCGGGCGTGACGCCGTCGTTATGAAGACCGCACCGGCAACCTAATACCCCCTTTAGCCGACGCTGATCTAACGCTTTGTGGTTGACACCCCCCTCGGGCCGGTCGTTTCTCTGGCCGCCACACACACACGCCTACACACCGGCCACACACACACACACACATCGTGCGGCGTGGAAGCAAGACGTTAGCGGCTGCTATCTCGGTTTATTGTCCATCAACGTTGTCCCGGCATGGAGGGCGTCGATAAGGCACGGCGACTCGACGACTTTGGCAGCGCGACAGCGGCGGCGGACCGCGAAACTAGCGCGCCGGCCGGCGCGTGGACCGGTGCGGCACGCGGCTCGCGGCACGCGGCATGCGCGGCACGCGACACGCGCCGGCACGCGGCACCACCGCCGCCACCCGCGGCCCTCCTCCTCCTCCTCCTCTCCTCCTCCTCTCCGCCGGAGCCGCGTCGTCGCCGCGCTCCCTCCCCACTTCCCGAAAGGCAAAGCTGCGACTCCTGGACGTCTCTTTTATGGCGGAGATATACGGGCCGGCGCGGCCGCTGCGTGTGCCATGCGGGCGGCGTGCCCGATCCCCCGCGATCCCCGTGCAGGCCGGCGGCGTATCTGCCGCGCCGGCGCGCCGCGGTTGCACGGGTGTGTGACGCGCGCGACGCTATCCCGCGAGTCCCGGTCCTGGCCGTGGCAGCCTATGGCAGCCTATGGCAGCCTATGGCGGGCTATCCTGTACTGTGCGGCGTGCGGTGCGGGCCAGAGACGTGTCCGGCAAACCCGCGCGGGCCGGCCGTTGCACTGCTGCATGCGAGCCCGACGTATTGAGTAGCGGGATGATATGGTATCGGAGCACCGGGACTCGCGCGGCCCGGCGGAAGGCTTCGAAATCACTCCGCCCACGCCGCCCCACGGACGCATCGCATCCAGACAGCGGCGCGACCCTGTTCTGCGTACCGCTGAGGAAAGTCTGTGCGTAGGATAATGATTCTTGTCCCCGAGGGAGAGCAAACCGGACAAAGAAGCCGGGATCCAGCGGGTTGTGTTCAATCTTCGTCCTCGGGCTCAGAGGCCTCTTCACGAGATGCCTCCGCCGCCGCGGCGTGCAGTCTCCGCCCGCTGCGTGGTTTCATTAAGTGCGCGCGTTCCGCGTGGTGTAAAAGTGCGGGGCCGGTGGGAAAAAAAGAGAGGGGCAGCGCCAGGAATTCCCCTGGAAGCTGCCTGGAAACGCGCGCGCGCGCCGTGGGGTCGCGGTGCGGCGGATATACGCTCTGCCTGCTGCCACGGGGATCCTAGGACGACACGTGAGGCAGCAGCAGCGGCAAGGAGGGAAGCGGGAGGATGTGAAAAAAAAACGAAAAAAGAAAATTGGAATAGAAAACGACCGACGTGTGTCAGGCAGGCAGTAGTGTCAGGGGGAGCGAGGGGGTCACACAGGTGGCGGCGGGGCACCACGACGGTGCGGGACGCTGATAAACTGTGGCGTCCCCTCGGCGGGAGCCGCTGCAGCTGCGCAGCTGCGTACATCCGCACCAGCTGCACCAGCTGCGCTGGCTGCGCCCATCAGCCGCGGCACGGCACGTCGCTGCGGCCGTGTCCTGCTCTCGGACGTGTTACGTTTATGGACTGACTACGCGCCGCTGCGTACGCGCCCCTCGGCCCGCTGCGGGCGCCGCGCGCTAAAAACTTTCAGACCCGGTCGTCACGGAGGCGTTGCGTGGGGGAACGCCAGAAACGCACATCTCTGTGCACGTCCCGCGCATGAAAGCAAAATTATAATGACGATCACAAAAATGTTTGTAGATAAATCAGCACCGCGGGCGCGGCCGTTCAGTAAAAGGGTAGCCGCGCGTCGAGTCGTTATTTCGATCCGAAAAATCGATACATTATTGATGAGCCCGCGGGCGGGAGATGGGCCGATTCCCATGCTTCCAGTTTTGCATCGCGCCGCCGCCGCCGCCGCGGCGGCGGCCCCCTTTTCACCTGCGGGACGTGATAATTAATTTAGAAGAGCGAGGCGCGACCGAGAGCGCCGCGGCCGGGCCAGAACCACGCCGTCTGGGCAGTCCGGGGCCGCGGCGGAGGCCGCGGTAACCCGAGGAACCTTTATCAGTCGGGGCCGGCCGCGCTGCGAGGCTGCGAGGCTGCGAGCGGTGGTCCGGACCGACCTGGCCGCTCACGATCCCACCGTGCGGCCGGACCCACTGCCGCCGCCGCCGCCGCCGCTTCGGACCCGCCATCGATACGATACGCGGCGAGCGGCCGGCCGGGACTTGTCGCGGACCACTGATAAATAGGCGTCATGGCGCTTGCATATTAATTACCTCTCGTGGGAAAGTCGTCGGCTTTTCGGCATCCCCTTTCTACCCCGCGCCCTGCCCCCCTCCCTTCTCTCCTCTCTCCTCTCTCTCTCTCTCTCTCTCTCTCTCTCTCTCTCTCTCTCTCTCTCTCTTCCTCTTTCCTCTATTCTCTTCTTCATACCTTCCATACTCATTTCCTGTGGTGGTCACGTATACCCCTTTTCACGCCCGTATTGCGTGTTTTGAACGGTCCACACTACCCCACCGCCTCGCATCGTGTCACAAACAGAGACGCGCATTTCCGAGGGCAACCTCGACAACAAACAGACTGTCGACGACAAAGTTTTGTTTGCTGCAAGACCTCGCGGGCGGGGGGGAACGGCTGGAGGCAGGCAGACCTGGAGGCAGAGCTGGAGGAGGCGCGGAGCTGCAGGCAGAGCTTGGAGACAGCAGGAGGCGGGGGATGTAATCTCGGGACTGCAGAGGTACGGATGCCTTGTTGTCGCCGGTGAAAGGCAAACGAGGAGCGACACTAACGAAGTAAAAGGGGCAGGTCGTCCCCCTCCTGCCGCGGCGCGTTCTACCCGGCTCCGCGGCACGGGGGCGACTTGCGGGGCTGTCGGCCGTCGCGGGCGGGGAACGGGGCGGGAGGCAGGTGGACGCTGCCCGCTCTCTTCTTATCTCCGTTGAGGCCGGCGGGGCGGCAGCAGCGATGAGACACGCGCCCGCGGTGCGTGGCCGCCACCGCCGCCGCCGCGAGGGCCGACAACGTCTGCAAAGGAGATCAAACGTTTTTGCAGTATAATTTCGTTGCTGCAGCACGGTGGTGCTGTACTCCTCCTGGTGTCGAAGTAGTTCTTCACCACGACTCTGCTGTGACAACTACTCCGACCCCATGCACACACACACACACACACACACACACGGCTGGTCTGGGGGCATAAATCTCGGCGACAACGAGGCTGCCGCCGCGGAGCACCTGAGCCCCCGCGCGCCGAGCAGAATCAAACTGTCGCGCGCGCAGGTTGTCCGCCACGCCGGCGGCAGAGCTGTGCCGAATCGGAGTGGTGGCTGGGGATCGGGCAGCGAAGCCGAGAGGGGCTCGCTAACTCAGCTCATGACTCACGCCGCTCATGTCCTTTTGTCCGCGCGGTGTGTAAACACGGCAACCGATCCGCTTCTCGACACATCGCCTCCCTGACGACGCCGACGACGACGCGACGCTCTTGGCAACGCCACCTTCGTCGCGGTCTCCCCGGCGCCGCCGCACGCCGTGCCGCGAGCCCCACGCCCAGACACCACACCCTGAATGCGGCTCCGCCCGGCAGTAACGCAGGAGTCAGGTGTACACGACGGTGTGTAACTGCCCCGCGCTTCGCGTATGTGTTTCCTGGCGGACCCTTTACGGCCCCGCGTGTGGCACCGAGCGCAGCGCATTACGCACGCTGTACGGCCCGTGCCTTACACATGCCTCGTTTGCCCCGCGACTTCCGCCGCGGTGCGCGCCGCGGCGACCGACTGGTCCGGGTCAGGCCGCCGCCCGCCGCTGCCCACCGCTGCCCGCCGGCGGACTGATTGATACACCTCCCTGAATCGCATTGACCGCCGGTCAGACGTGACCGGACTGCCCTGCCCCCCGCGAGAGGCCCCGGCCCAGCTGAGTGCGGCTCGCTGTGCCGCCATGTCGATTTGATCCGGCGGGAACGCTCCTGCCTCCCCTGCTCCGGCTGACATGTCCGCGTCCAGCAGCGCCGCGCTGGAAAGCGACCGGACGGACGCGGGAGTCGTCAAAACGAGAGAGGCCGCCGCGCGCGATACGGTGGAACGGGAGTCCGGGGGAGACGCGCAGCCCGCCGCAGCCCGACGCCGCCGCCGCCGCGTAGCCTGGCTCGTTTGTTTCGCTTCGATGCATATAAATTGCGGCATCGCGGACGAGTACACGTCCGTCACAGCCCATACGACGCATGCGCTGGAAATTTCATGTTTTTTTTTCTCGACCGAAAAAAAAATAAATTTTGCCAGCGCAACAGTTTGCGGCGCGAGAGGAATTCTTCGCGGCCGTTCGGACACAAAAGGCCGCCCGAGCGCAAAAAAAACAACAAATATTTAACTTTGGCGCGCGGCCTGCTAGAAAGTTGTGCATGACCCTGCCCGGGGGCCGGTGGCCGTAGGCAGGAGGTGTGGCAGTGGGCGTTTGGCACACCGTGGGGCACACCAAGCACGGCGTTGTCGTCGTGTTGACATCCATAAAGCCAGTGGCGTTCTCGTGGAAAGGGCAAGACAAGCATATTTTTTTTACACTCTTTATCTCTCTCTCTCTCTCTCTCTCTCTCTCATGCTGGACAAGCACGGAGCGGCGTCCAACTACCGCTTAAACCCTCTTGTCTTGCCTCGGCCCCGTCATCGCTCGGAGGGAAATTTGCGACCAATTTCCCTGTCCGACTCCCCCCCCCCCCCTGCTATCGGGTGCTTGATTGATTCTTTGCGGGCCCCGCGAGGCGCGCGCAGTCTCAGCGCAACTCGCGCAAATCTGCGCTTAAGTGAAAAACACTATTTGCAAGATATCCTCTCTTCCCCTTCTGAAATGTAACCTGTTGCGTTGAGCGGGGCGGTGAGGTGCCGCCGCCGGCCGCCGGCCGCCCCTTCGCCACGGTAAGTGGTCAGGCCGGCCGGGTCGGCCGGGTGTGAAGATGGTACCGCGCGGGGCCGGTAGAGGGCCGCAGGGGGCCGCAGGGGGCGCCGCAGGCCCGCAGGGGGGCCGTAAAGAGAAGGTGGCGACGAGTCGCGATCACCTCTACCCGCCCATCGCACCCCGCCGCCGCTGCCGCCGCCTCGCAAGCATCCACTCTAAAGCGCCTCTCGCCTTTCACCTTTCACCGGGACACCCACTGAATTACACGGACGCGGCGACTAAGTAAGTGCAGTGCATCGGTATCGGTCGCCCGCGGGACGAGCGGCGGCCACCACTTCCCGCGGCAGGCGAAGGCCCTCGCTCGTCTCATATCGGTCACCCAAAGCTACACTGGCGCCGCAAGTGGGCTGCGGTGTGGGCCCGTTTTATACCCGCGCTGCCGAGCGGCCACGCTAATGAGCCGGGTGCAATACACTCTTTTTTTTTAGAATAGTCATAAATCACGACCGAGCTAACCTAGACCGCAATTGCAGGGGCGACATCGCACCGCACCAACCGCACACGCATACCCCCCTCTCTCTCGCTCTCTCTCTCTCTCTTTATGTTTCTCTCTCTGTCTCTCTCTCTCTTACACACACACGCGCGCGCGCACGGCACTCAACTGCATTTGCAGAGCGCCCCGGGCGGATTCGGGTAAATCGCTCCGCGTAACGACTCGGACTGCCCTGTCATGCAACGCATGTGCAGCGTGCACAGATCAGTGCAGCGGAGTGCAGCGGTCGCGACACGGTGTCGCCTGCCTGACCGAGGCGTCGCCAGGGTCCTGAGAGAGCCGGCCTGACGGAGTAACGCGCTCCAGGCTGGAGCCTCCAGCCGCCTCCAGCGGCCGCTGCCGCCGGCCGCATCGTATCGCACTAATTCTCGGACCAATTGCCCCGACACGGCAATCTCTTGCTGCTGCTGCGGCGGCGGCGGCGCGGGGCCCCCGCCGGCAGGTCCGCAAAGGAGCAAGCAAGAAGAAAAAAAATAGAAAAAAAAAAGAAAATGGTGACTGACGAGCGGCTGTGGACCGAAAAGCAGCGCGAGTGAGCCGTATGGACTACTGGCTGGGCTGCCCCGCTGCGCCTTGACACTTTCCCAGCCCCGGCCGGCCCGCAGCCCGCAACCGCGGGGTGAGGTGAGCCAGGCGCATCACGCTGTGATGAATTGAGCTGTCCGCTCGGAATGCGTGCGGTGCTGTGCGCAGCAGCAGTGGGCCGGCCTCTGCCGCGCGCTGCTAGGCGCGGCCGGCAGCGCCGCTGGGGGCTGAAAAAATAGTTGGCACAACATTTATGACGGATTCCTCTCGCCGCTGCCGCCGCCGCCCGGGCAGGACGGGAGAGGCGCCGTCGGCGTCCGGGCCGCTGGAGGAGGGAAGGTTGCCTCCGGTCTCCCCCCGCGGATATTGAGAGCCGTCGAGGCCATACAGCGGCACGGCCGCGGGTGGAGCGGTTGTATTTACAGATGTAAATGTACCGTTCAAACAGTGACAAACGACTCGGCGTTACGGCGTGCGTTCACCGTTCGCAGCGCGGTGAACCGGCTGCTGTATTCGAGCTGGACCAATTTGGTCCGGCGACGTAACGCCACCTGTCGGGGCTGTACCGAGTCACCCCGCGCCGCCCGCCGAGATTCGCTAATTTGTCTCGCGTCCCCGCCGTCCCGCCTGGCTTGTCAATCAAAATGTTGCGCGACCACATCGTGTGCGTGTGTGCGTGTGTGTGTGACTGAGCGCTTGCGAGCGGCGGGGGGGCCCTTCTAGCCGCAGACCGTCAGCGAATGTTACTACACACGAGCTCTCGCATAGCTGGGGGGACAGCGCCTATATAGCAGAGCGAGAGTTTTCACCACGCAGCGGCCATCGTCACCCGCTGAAAGTCCTGCGGAAATCAATTCACGGTAGCGGACAAAGGTTAACGAGCGACCGACTTATCGGGTCCTTATGGGCGAATGTCTTACGCAGACGGTGCCCGGCGGCGGCCGTCGGCCGGGGGCGGCCGGGGGTCGTTGTGCGCGGCGCGGTGCGCACCGATACCGACCGACTCGTACATCAGAGGACCGCGAGGCTTAGCGACACGGGGACGGCGGGTGGCGTTTATATTCCCGTAAAACACACACACAACGCGCCGCGACGCGACGCCTGCTCGGTACAAACTGTTTGCCTCGGACTTGTTCATAAACCGGGAGTTGTGTGCGCGGCCTCATAGCACACACGGCCTGCCGGGCCGACGAACTTCTAACCAAGCGGCAAGGCGACGGGCCGCGCGGGGGCTCCGTCAGACCCGGCCAGGCCCCGCCAGGACCCGCCAGGCCCTGAGGTCGACGGCGTCCTCGGTGCGGCACCACCACCACGGACTCGCACACGTCGGCGTCGTAAACAAACCTGGAAACCGGCAGCCCGTCGTACGCGGAGCGGTGGAAAAAAAATGGTACCCGCCGCAGCGGCGTGTGGGTTCGGCGTGGGGTATATCGAGCGCGTACGAGGTCACGGCACAATAGAGAAGACAATGTTTGAGACGAGAGCGTCCTCTGGGCACGTGAGGCCGCCGCCGCTGCCGTGACAATGCCGGAGGGGGAGGCGGGAGCGCCCCGCGGGCAGGCGGCCCCACCGGCACCGCCCCTGCCTGCCTGTCTGCGAGTGCGAGAGAGTAAGTTTTCTCTCCGCGGACTTTCATCCTCTCCATCTTCGGACGCAGCCGAAGCCTCGGCGTGCACAATGCCCGGAGTGGGCTGCCGTCCCGGCTGCCGCGGATGCCTCCGCGAGGGCCGGGCGGACTGGCCGTCCTGGCGGGGCGCGTCACACCGAATGCCACAGGGAGGGGGGGGGGGCATTGTTTGCCTTAATCCGCCGCGGGTGTGGGAGTCGTAACCCACAGAGGGCGGCGTTATGCTCCACGCCATCACGTGCCGCGAGCGGCCACACGGGACACTCAACACCGCGGGCGCAGCGCGCAGCGCGCCCGTCCTAAACTTTTATCACCTTCTCAATAAGCAAATGAAAATAAATACAGGCAGCGGTAGAGTGGGGAGAGGGGACGGGGTAAGAAACGAAGAAAAAACGAAGGAGGTTGTCGCGAAATTATATAGCTGAGCCCGTAAGCTCACGTTACACGGAACAACATCGCACACGGTGCAAGCGTACGGCCGCGCGGCGGCGGCGGCCGGCGACCGCATCAGTCAGCGGCGCGCGGCGTGGACGTGTGAGCAGCGGTGGTGGCGCGCGGCTGGGCGCCTAGGCAATATGTTGGGGCCGGCGCCGCCGGGGCGGGACAGGCGGCGGGGACTCGGACCGCCCTCCCACATCGGTGCGGCACTCCTGCCCCTGACGACACGGCTAGGTGGTGCTGATTGCCATCGGAGACTGACCGACCCACCGCGGTGCGGCCGCGCCCCGATATTTCAGAAGCCGATAGTCCAAGCCACCACGGTGATAACCGCCGTACGCTACCGCGGAGTGAGTAGTAATAAGTGCCGCTACCGGATACACGGCGGAGCGCGCCGGCGGTATCGGGTTGCAAAATATGATTATTCGATATTGATAAGCCTCGCTGCGCCCCTCCTCTCCCCACACCCTTCGCAGACCCACACCGGTTGAAGATCGCTGCCGCCGATAGCGGAGAGACTTGTCCCCCCCGCATGACATGCAGGATATCCTCTGCAGGGACCCGCCTCCCCGCGTACTCACACACACACACACACCGCACTGCCAATTTCTAATTGCAACGTGGCTCTCACACTGCAACCACACATGCTGAAAAGAGAGAGAGAAGAGAGAGAGAGAGAGAGAGAGAGAGAGAGAGAGAGGAGAGAGAGGAAGAGAGATAGAGAGTCCAAGTGTGCTCTAGTTGCACCGTGCGTAAATGTCTCCATTCATCGTCCACCGCGGCGGGGCCCGCATGAATGAATGACAAGCTAATCAGCGTTTTTCCCTTCTCCATCTGCTTAACCCCCACCACCACCTCCTGCAGCATAAGCAGCCAAGCGCATGTGCCGAGCGGACCGCGACATTGAATGGCCGGTCGGCGGCGGCGCTGCACAGTGTCACACACACACGACGAGTCTGGCAAGTCGTGCCGCGCCGCGCCGCGCCGCCGGAGGCGATGGGTCGTCAAGCGTCGAGCCGATGACAGTCGGCACTCTGTGAGGGAGCCGGCGGGGCCCGAGGGTCCGGGGGCTCCGGGAGGCCGAGCGGGGAGCGGGGCTGCAGCCCGCTGGTGCTGGGTAGGCGGCGATCACATCGGTATGACGGAGAGTGACAATTTTATTCGAGCTCTCTCTCTCCCTCCTCTCTCTCTCTCTCTCTCTCTCTCTCTCTCTCTCTCTCTCTCTCTCTCTCTCTCTATCCGGGGTGGTGTGCCAGCGGACATTGCAAAAATCATTATTATTATTATCGTCATTCTCTCCGCACTCTGCGTGGAGCCGGGGGCACCACTCTACTGTCATGGAGCTGTGGCACACGGCGGCGGCGTTGGCGAGCGGCTCGTCAAACGTCAGAGCGAATCTGTCCCCTTACCGGCTCTGTGACCCGGCCGACTCCGCCGCCGCCGCCGCCGGCCCGCACCGGACGGACAGTGGCCGCCGCGGCGCTCGGGCGGGCTGGCGGACTCCTCTCGCGCCGTGTCCGGGCCGAGCCCCGCGGCCTCTCGCGTCGGCGGCGGCGGCGGCGGCGGCGGCGGCGGCGCGTGTGTTCCCGATTTGTCAACCTGTCGGCGGCGGCGTGCCTCTCATAGCCGGCCGGGCGGCTCATCCCGCCGGGGAAGAAAACCGAGCAAATATTGTGTGTCCTCCGTCCTGGCGGTGCCCGGCATGGTCCTGGAGGCGGCGGCTGTCCGAGGACGACTCCGCCGCTGACGTGTGACGGGCCGAGAGGAGCGCCGCCGCTGCCGGCCGCACGTCCTCGCCATCTCGATGATGCCCGGCGCCCTCACACACACACACACACACACACATACACGTCCACGTAAAATATATGGGTCACCACCCTTGACGATGCGTGCGATGTGCGTCAGCGCGGAGGGCGAGGGAGGGAGGGGATTTACAACTGTAATGCAATACTAGCCGTCACAGCAAACAGTACATTGTGTTCAGCAGTACTAGACACTCTTTATTGCCGACGTGCGGGCCTCACCCCACATTGTCTTACACCTATGCGGCACTGGTTTAATTTCCGTTTCGCTGGAACTCTCTAAATGACTTATTCCCATCGCGATTATAAACGCTCCCCCCTTCTGGCGAATCCTGGTCTTCTTGTGCCAGGCGCCGCGCAGTCCTCGGAAACAATGCGGCGGCTGCGGCGGCGGCGGGGGATCGTTTTCGCCCACTCTCGGGCTGCGATGACGATTCTTTGATCCGCCAACGCCCTCGCGTGTAACGCGTCGGGAAACGCATTGCAAGCAAACAAAACGCGCACTCAGCGACGCGCCCATGATATAGGGGGCGTCGCTTTTATGATACATTGTCGCCGCGCGTTTTAGAGCTGGCTATGGCGGATTTAACGACGCGCCAGTCCGGGCCAAGGAATGAGGGAGAGAGAGGGAGAGGGGGGCAGACAAAGACAGAGTCAATGGAGGTGGAGGACACCATGCACTCAGAAAACGATACGCTGACCTACGCGGCTCTCTCAAACCGGGAGCTAAACCCAGAATACTCTGCTAATCCATGCGGGCCATACGCAGCCCCAGACCGACAAGAGACCGAGTTTGAAGCTGTGCCCCCCGCGAGTTCTAAGCGGGCGAGCGTTTGTCTGGGCGCCTTGTGCAACAAGACGTCCTCTGAATGACGCACCACAGTAAAAATGGCTTCATGATCCGCGTTTAATGTCTCACCCACACAACATATCAGCGTCGCGCCGTATCGCCCGGCCCGCACGCCACACGTACCTCTCCGTCCCCTGACATTTGCGAAATAAATTGTTATACGCGGCCAGACGCTTACATTTATTCAAATTTACGATTACGACGCCGCCGGTGCCCGCCGGTGCCGCGCGCGCTCGCAGTGACTATCCGGCGAGTAGTGCGCGGCTATCAATGACTCGGCTGCTAGCTGGAAGGGAAAACTAGCCGAGTTACTTTCTGAGCATCCGCCGCAGCGGCGGCGGCAGCGACGCATGCGTGTGGCATTACGCCCCGTCCACCGAATAAAATATTCCTCGCTGCTGCTGCTGCTGCGAGGTGTCCGCCCCTCGCTTTTGTATTCAATGTTTGGGGGGGGATGTGTCCAAAGACACGACGCGCGCGTGCCCGGCGCGCTAGAGGACCCGAAGCCTTGTCTCTGCGGGGGGTCCCCGCGGGCTGCTGACCTCCGACCCCGCGGTCGGTCCGGTCCGTGTCGCGGGGCCACCGTCTCGGCGCGTGAGCGATGTGCACCGCTGCCGCGGGGAGTCCATCAAAACGGGCCCGACTTCATAACCAGCGCCGTGTCGCAGCGGCCGTCCCGTCCCCGGAGTCCCCGCCCGCCGCCGCCCGGCCGCGGGGGGGTTATTCGGGCCCAGCCGGTACCGCTGGCCGCCACCTGCGCTTCTCCGGGCCTCGTCCTCCGGTGCCATAAAAACGCGACGTCGGAAACCACTCATCCGGATGCACGGGGCGCGGATGTTACCGCCGACAACGACGTTCGCGCGTCCCGGAGTCCCTGAGTCCCGGAGTCTCGGCGGCGGCGGGGGCTTTACCGGACGATGAGTGCCGTTCCCCCGGCTCCACCGACTCCTACGGCCCCGGCGCTGTCGTGTCAGCGGTTTTATGAGTTTTCCGCGGACGCGCCGCCGGCGGCGGCACGCGGACGGGGGAAACAGCCCGGCATCCGATACCGTCACCGCGTGCGTGTTGCCGAGGAGCCCCGCCCGGCGCAGGTGTGTCGCCGGCGACCCCGCCCCTGCGCTCGCTCCCGGGTGACCCCGCACTGAGTCACGACGCCGATGCACCGCGCGCGGTATGCGCCATCAACGCAACTGGCTCGGCAGCGCACTGCTTGGGCACGCATCTCCGTCTCGCTCGCTCTCGCGCGCCGCGCGCGCCGTCCCGTCTCACTCTTGTCCCGCTGCTCATCGCGGCTGGTCCGGCAGCGCGGGTCCCGGCTCCGCCGCTCCGCCCACGCAGGGAGCGCCCGGCGGGGTAGACAGGCCCGCGGCACGGGCGCGCGCGGCGGGCCGGCCTACCCCGCCGTCCGCAGGGGCTCCGGGCCGTGACTCACCGCTCTGCGGCACCGCCCCGCCGCTGCGCCTCGCTGCCGGCGGCCCCGGCGGCCCGCACGGCGCCCACGACGGCTTGCCTCCGCACGGTATCGGCGGCGCGTGCCCGGAATATGGCTCGGCTCTGTGTCGTCCCTGCGATCCCGTGCCGTACCCGCCGAGCGCGGGCGCCGCCATTGTGCATGTCGACGAGACGGCACGGGCGCGTCTCCTGCGCGCGCACACGTCACCCGCTCCCGGCACTCCCAGCTGTTTCCGAAGACACGTCGTTCCGTCGCTCCTCGTCGCACTCACGGGGGCGCCCCCTACTAGGCGGGGTGCGGGAGGGACAGAGACAGAGCGACGGAACGCCACCCTTCGGAATGAGCAGCCTGCAGCAGTCGCGCCGTCGCGTGTCACCCGTGCGTTTGGGGGGCGGCCGGCCGCGCGGCGTGTGCGGCGTCCCGTTAGCGCGGGTTAAGGGGGCCGCCCGTCATGATCAACCCGCGGACCGAACCGGACGGGACGTGCTGCAGCAGCGTCGCTTACAACCACCTCTATTTTTCCTCTCTCCTAATTTTTTTTTCTTCGGACCGGTATAGAAAATTGTTTTCAAGGGACGCGACTTCTGTTGGGGGTCGCGCGCGGCCCACCGCCGCAGAGTCTGCCGGGCATAACATTAGTGTGTGTGTGCGTATAATTGCGTCCGGGCGGCGGCGGCGGCGGCGGCGGCGGCGGCGGCAGCGACGGAGACCTGATCACTTGTGCGCTGCTCCACCTGCTCCCAGCTGTTTTGAGCTAATGCTGTTGCTGCTGCTGTGGCGGCGGCTGCTGCTCCAGAGGTCGTTATGGTTCATTATGCATGCATGCATGTGTGCCTCTGTGCGTGTGTGTGCGTGTGTGACGACGGAGACACGCAAGTCGCGCTATTCGGCAGCCCACTTTCACGGCTGCACCTCTGGGAGCGCGCGCACGCTGCGGCACGCGCGTGCACGCGGGCCCCAAAAGTGGCGGTCAGTATGAGGGGAAGATAGAAAAGGAAGTGCGTGTGTGTGAGCGTGTGTACAAGAGAGAGAGAGACAGACAGAAAGACAGACGGACAGACATACAGAGACGCGGCGGCGGGGGAGCGCCGCGCGGCAACAGACAGGGCGACCGGAATGGCAGAGGACGAGGGCGTTAGGCAGAAACTAAGAAGGTCCGTCCGCCAGTCACACGCACGCACGCGCGTGTGTGTGTGTGTGAATGTGTGTGTGTGTGTTCGCGGCGGAGTTGTAACATTTTACGACGACACGCACGGCCGCGCGCTTCGATATGCAGATGTCGCGGAAATGGCAGCGGAAATTCATTACGCCGCGCCCCGCTTCTCTTTTCCCTTCCGAGGAGGCCGAGCCGAGGGGCCCTTTTCGCGCGCGCTTAATGGTCCGTTCGAAACGTAATGAGATATTGTGTCCGCGCGGGACGCGCAATGTATTAAACGGACCGCCGCCGCCGGCCCCGCGCCTCCCCTTCCGTTGCAGCATTGACGCTAAGTTTTATAATTTACGAATCACGTTCCTCCGAATTGATGGCCAGTCCCCCCCGCCTCCCCTTCCCTTGCCACCTCGGTTTGGGACCTGACCTGGTCAGAATAACACGACGCTCCCACACCATTTCATTTCTCTCTCTCTCTCTCTCTCTCTCCCTCCCCCTCCCCTTTCTCTCTCTGTCTCACTGTTTTGCCTCCGACGGCTCCGCAAGGTAATTACTTAACTGCGGCCCGGGGGACGACGCTCGGCGGAGGCGTCGCGCGCGATAAATAACAGAACGGTCGCGTCGCCTCTCTCGCGTGCCTGCGGCCCCCTCCGGCCGTTTAAGAAATCATAACCCCTCGTCCCGCCAAAGTGGCATCCATGTAACGCGGCCGCCAATTGCCATTCATCAGTTCCGTGATCGGATGTTGCGGGGAATGAAGTCGCGTAATCTTCAAAGTGTGGCGGCGCGGGCTTTTGTAGTCGCTGATGCTGCTGCTGGTGCCCCGGGTCCGAGCGTGGGTGCGGCGGCAGGGAGGCAGCGCGGCGCACGGCTGCCCGTGACTCCTCCTCGAGACTTGTGGAGACACACAGAGACTTTATCGTTTGCGTATGAGCAAGAGAGACCGTCCGGCACACACAGGGAGGGACAGAGACAGAGAGACCCACGGCGCGAGGAGGTAGAAAAAAAACGTAAAACATCCCCTAGATGCCACGTGTTTCCGCGGTACCCGTAACTCGCGGGTCCGGCAGCCGTGTGACGCTCGCCAGCCTTTGTTTTCTTTTTTTTTTTTCGTCATCCGCGAGGTCAATCCACCTGTTGGCGGAGGAAGGCTAGGCCGACCGCCGACCCCCTCTGTGACTCCCGCCGCGCCTTAGCAGCATCCAGGTCAGCAGGGGACCGGAGGGGGCCCGAGGGGGGGGGGGGGGGGGGCGGGCGGAGTGCCGCGGGGGATCCATTGAAGCGGCGGAGGGAGCAGCCGGAGAGGACTTTTAACTCGAGTCCAGAGCTTATTTGATGGCCGTCTTGTTTACGATTTCCCGCCGTAACGCGTCTCCCCGCCTTTGAGATTATGCAGCGGTGGCGGCGGCGGCACCGGCGCCACTTCTAGCGCGCCCTTTTCCACATTGCGTGCTCTCTTCTTGCCCCCCCCCCCCTCCCCCCACCCCACATCTCCCCCCGCGCTCATCCGGCCGCTTTCATCCTCGCGGTAGCAAGAAAATGCGTTTCCTGAGCCACCTGAGGAGGCTTTCACTGCAAAGAATCAGAACCTGAAACTGCTTTTTTCACGCAAATTTTTCATTGCATGTTTTGCCAGTCTGTGAATTGAAAGTGCATTAGTGATATGAGAATCAAAACAAAAAAGTGTGAATTACATCCTGAGGCACGCACTTGACAAGTACGATTCTTTTCTTCCCCGCGTGCGCGACGTATGCCCCGACAAGTGCAACATTTTGCCTCCATTGGTATGCGGGTCACGCGCCCCGGCGGTAGTTTTGCCTTGTCCGCGCGGCGGCGGCGGCAGCGGCGGTGGCGGCCACGGCCCCAGCTTTTGCTACGCCGCTGCCCAGGCCCCCGCCCGACGACTCTCACGTTATGGCCTTTGTTTACCTCTGATCCTGAGGCCATCTCTTTTCTACCTCTTTCCCCCGAAATGACGCCGCCGACGCCGCGCGCTTTTGCCTGGTTGTCTCCTTCTCGGATTATTTGCGATGAGGACGAGGCCGGGAAGAGGTCGGGTCGCGCCGGGTCGAGTCGGGGCCCCGCCGGCGGCCAGGGCCGTAAGCTGTTTACAGGCCATTCCGATCCGGCCGCTCATTGTCGACCTAATGTGTGCAACGCACGCGATCTGCCCCCCCCCCCCTCTCTCTCTCTCTCTCGCTCTGCCCCTCTCTTTACTCACGTATTTTGATGTTTCCGAGGCATCAAAAAGGTTAAAAATCAGAATGTGCGTATTTTTTCTCTTTGGCCAATTTTGAAATTATTTATTTTTCTTTGTTTTTTTAAAAATGGGGTTGGGTGTCGGAGGCTGTGACCGCGATATGTATCCTCACTTTTGCACACCATGTCGCTCCGCGTCCCCACAGCGCTGATCCTTCTATAGTTTTGCCTCCAAGTAGGCCCCGCTGCCGGCTCCCATTATGTCGCCCCGAAGTGAAAAGCGATCAACAGCGCGGAGCCGAGTGGAGCGGGGCTTGGAGCGGGGCCCCCAGCGCGCGTGCGACGTCCTCTCGTGTGCGAGGCGGCACGGCGCGGCGCTTCCGAGAGGCCCTTAGGGATCTGGAAGGGACCGAAGGGACCACCTCGGCGACGACCGACCGGTCGGGAGCGGAGGGTCCACGGAGCCCGCACCCGTCGCGTTCTCGGCCGCGGTATATCTCACGCAAACTTAGATTCCGAACAAACCGAACGTCAGACTTTTTTTTTGTGGAGGCAAACCGGTAAAAAAAGCTAAAGGCGCCGCGTACGTAATGAGGCGACAAAATTAGAATTTCAGTCTCGTTACGAGAGGACTGATAGAGTGCGGCCGCGAAAATAATCTGAATGTGGTTGTGCGAGTGGCGGTCGGTATCGCGGCCTGACCGGGCATCGCACATTACTCCTCCGGGCCCCGACGCCGCCGCCCTGTCGTGTCCCGGAGATAACGAGGATACCCGGAGGAAAGGCGGCGTCCGCTAACGTTTTTCACGACGGAAAAGTGTTATCCTGCGACCGATCTGTAATGTCGTCAGGCCCGGGGCCGGCCAGCGCCGCGGACGCGGGGACGGAATATGAAGTGTGTTCTAACGGCGTGGTCCCGATCTTGTTGTTGCAGAGGCTCCTGCTGGAGCACCCCAGCGCGGAGCACACCACCATCATCCTCGCCGACGTCCACCTGGAGGACATGCGCGCCCTGCTGCAGTTCATGTACACGGGCGGCGTGGCGGTGTCGCGGGAGCGCATCGGCTCGTTCCTGCTCACGGCCGAGGCCCTGCAGGTCAAGGTGCTCAAGGACATGCCGTCGGCGCTGCCGTCGTGCTCGGACAGCGGCTGCTACTCCGTCTCCAGCTCCAGCTCGTCCGTCGCGTCGGACGTGAAGGTGCCCGTCGGCGAGGTGTCGCCGCCGCCGCCGCCGCCGCCGCAGCCCGCCCAGGCGTGCTGCCCGCCGATGGAGGTTCCGCACCACAGGTCTCAGAGGTCCTCGCCGCCCGGGTTCTCCAAGCCCCGTCACCTGGCCGCCCTCGCGCCGATGGGGTGCCCGCCGTCGTGCAGCCTGGGGCCGGGTCCGCTGCCGGACCACCCGTTCAGCCACCTACCGCCCCCGCCGCCGCTGCCGCCGCACCTGCACCAGGCGCCGCCGCACCACCTGCACCCCCACCTGCCCCCGCACCTGTTCCCGCCGCCGCCGAGCCTCGGCATGCCGCTGCCGCTGCCGGACATGTGGGCGCGCCCGCTGCACGGCCTGCCCCCCGTCGCCCCGCTCGTGCTCAGCCCCACGTCCGCCAAGAGCTCCTCCTTCCCGGACAGCCGGACGGAGAGACGGACCGTCGACGACATCGTCAAGCCCGAGGAGAGGCAGCAGGACGGCCACGCCGCCAGGACGAGGACCCCGATGACGAGCATCGTGACGCCGTCGCCGTGGATGCAGAGCAGGAGGCCGCCGCCGCCGCGCGTCGCCCAGGCCCACGACGCCAACGGTACCGAGGACCGCAAGGAGGTAAGAACCGGCCGAATCCTCTCTCTCTCTCTCGAACCCCGAGCTTGACATCCGACTATCTGAATCTCGTCCACGACCTCGGAGCTCGGAGCCGGAGCTCAGCAGGGACGTATAAATATAGCGTCCGCCCGTCCCGGCCCGCTCACCGACTGACCCGCTGCCGCCGCTGCCACTCCCGGGGGAACATGTCATTGTCACCCGGTCCGGCCTCCCGTGTCTCCGCCGCCGCCGCCGCCCGTTCTCACTCATCGCCCGGTGATTGAATCCGGGAGCCTCGGCCGAGGGCCGCGGAGGGCGGAGGGCGCGGCAGCCGTGAACGCGTCAACACGGGCGGACCGTTGCGGCCGCGCGCGCGCGCGCACCCGAGCACGGCCCGAGTATGTGTGTGAAATATACCGGCGGCGGCCCGGCGGCGGGGTCCCCGGAGGGGCAGACAAACGACTAGACGGCGGCTGCTTTCACGGATACTCACCTCTCTGTGTGTTGGAGTAGTGCGCCTGCCCCTTGTTGTAGCACGTGACTCACGGGGGCCCCCCGGGGCCCGGCGGGGGCCCGGCGGGGGCCCGGCGGGGGCCCGCGGCACGTACAGCCTCCTTCCATCTCCGTCCCCCACCCGCCCCGCCCGCCCCTCTCGCTTGCACAGAATAATATGTGCAGCGGTCCGTGCGGGCAATCAATAAGCAAAGCAAAAGGCGCTTGTTGTTGTTGTTGCTGCCGCCGCTGCGCGGAGCGACCGTTTTGCATGGAGGCGGCGGTGGCGGCGGCGCACCCCGCGAGCAGCACTGGCAGCACACAAACAGGCGGTGATCACTGCGATGCGCCGCGGCCGCGCTCCCGCCGCCCACTTACTGTTTGCACATGCTGGACATGCGCGCGCTGCCTTCGCAAAAGGCTGCTCAAGTGACGGCAGCGGAACGGTAACGTAACGACTTGGTAGCGGGCCGGGCCGCAGATGCAGCAAACCTACCCTGAGAAAAGTCTGAAACCGAGGAACCCTTGTCGCAAAATCAAACACTCCAGTTGAGATATTATTACGAAAATTCTTTGCCGTAGTCTTTGTGTGTCATAATGAAGTACCAAATCAAACTTGAAAATTCGCCGCGGTTCGGAGAGCAAAAACTCTTCCGCGGGCGTTCAGTCCCTTTGACGCGCTGCTGGCCGGCGGCGGGTGGCACCACTTATCCCCGTGCCCCACCTTCCTGTGCAGAGAGTGCTGCGGCGGCACGACCCTCTGCAGTTCCGCCTCGCGGAGTGCCCCGGGGAGACCCGCGAGCAGCGGCGGCGCCCCGCACCCTTCCGCGCGCCGCCGCCGCCGCGTATTTATCTGGCGCGCCGCCGCCTTTACGGCCCGACACGCACACGACACAGGCCTGCTGCCCGGCCTTTCGGCCGGCCGCCGCTATCCGCGGCCTACCGCGCCGCCGGCAGCCACTCTCTGTACACTCATCGCCGCCGCCGCGGACTTACGGACCGAGACGAGCGCTGCCGGACGACCCAATGACAATTTTATCGCCCGATCACGCCTCCTGATACGGTCAGGCCGATGGCCCGCTAAACGACACTCCTTCGCGCGGAATCGCCGCCTCTCCCTTCTCTCTCTCTCTCTCTCTCTCTCTCTCTCTCTCTCTCTCTCTCTCTCTCTCTCTCTCTCTTTCTTTCCCTGTCACACACGCACACAGCTACGGTGACAATCCTTTGACGCGGAGCCTAGCATCCGCCAGGCACCACCACCAGATGGAGTCATCAGAGCTTCGCCGTCGTCAGCCGCGCCGCACCTGCGCCTTGCGCCCCGCCGGCGCGGTCCGGACCGAAAGCCTCTCTCTCTGCTCATCAGCGCTCGCGGTGTCGCCTCGCCTCTCCCTCCTCTACAATCACGGACACGATCTGAAGGAGAGGACCTGGCCGCGGCGGCGGCGGCGCGGGTCCCTCTATTACTGCAGCGGGGCGCCGGCTATGGCTTGTGTGGTTTTACGCACACCCCGCTGACACGACACAACACACACGCACACACGGTTCATGGCGACTTGTCATGAGGATGAACCCTCCTTTGATTGGCTCGCCATGAGGCCTGCCGCGCGCGGTGCGGTGCGTGAGTCAGCGCGCGAGTGTCATGGGGGCCGCGCGGCCGGCAGCGCCGCGGCATCCCCCCCATGACGAAGCAGAGACTAATGACGGAAACGCCATTCTTCTATCGCTTTGCACCCCGGGGCAGGCCGAGGCCGAGGACGGCCGAGGACGGGGCCGGGCGGCCGCCGAGGTGCGCCCGCGGGTGTCAGAGGTGGCCGAGGCCGCGGTGCAGCAGGCGGGGGCCTCCCGACCCTCTCCCCCTCTCTTCTGCTTCGTCGCACTGGAAAATATTTACCCCTTCCTCCCACCTTCCCCGGCCAGTCCCGTGCGCCTCTTAATGTGAACCTGTTGTGCACACCGGTGGCCGGCACGGAGACAACTCTGGATGCCCGCGCTGCCTGAGGTGTGCGAGTGCCCCGCGCGCGCGCCTCTCGTCTATAATGCGTGATTCCGAATAAACTAAGTGCACTTTAGTTACTAGCGGACTCGCGTCCGCGAGCGTCGAGCTGCGAGGGGAAATGGGGCGGCGCGCGCGGGCGCTGCCAAACGGTAGCCGGTCTGGCAGCGTGTTCGTGAGCGTCCGGGTCCCCGGCGGCGGGGGTCCTGAGCCGGCCGGCCACCGCGCCGATGGCTCCAAACCGTGGGAACTCATGCGGGGCGGGCCCGGGGGGGGGGGGGGGGGGGGGGGAGGCGGGAAGGAGCCACCGCCGCTGCCGCGTGGACGTGGTCGGTTTCGGGACGATTTAGCTTAATTCCCCCCCGTTTACCCCCGCGACCCGCCGCTGCCGGCCGACCGGCGGTGGTGAACGCGGGGCCGCTTTTATTTTCATACATTTCCCATACCGCGGCGACTCCCGCGGCCCCCGGCGGCCGGCGGACTCCTGGATGCATAACGTGCACGGCTTTATGACGTTCTGAAATCCAATCAACGTTCCCTCCGCAGAGCGCCGCGCGAGATCCGGTTTGCAATACCGCAGAACGAAAACTCGGCTCGCAGCCGTGCCGCCGCCGCCGCGGCGTTGTTGCAGAATAAAATCACTCACTCACTCACTCGCCGGCAAGAAGCTAGCGCGCGTCTAGGAAAGGCACGTGCGCGCGGCGCGGCGCCGCGGCGGCTGCTGCGGCGCGGGGCCCGGCCCTCGCTATCTCTCCGAGAAACAATTACTCCAACGGGACGGCCGGCGACGACGGGCTCGACGACGGCGGACTTGACTGCGCCGCCGATACCCCGGCGCCGGCCGGCCCGCCACCCCGGCGGCAGCGCGCCGTCCGCCGGCTGCCCTTAAATAGTGAGCAAATTAGCGGGGAGTATCGGCGGCCGGTAGCGCCGCCTGCGCCCATTAGGGGAACGGAACGCCAAACGACGGGGGGTAACGACGCAGTCGGAGACAACGCCAAAGGGTGCCGTCGCGTCGGGCCGCTGCCGCTAGCGATCCAGAGACAGGGCTCGGGCGGCGCTGCGGCTCGTGCGGCCAACGCACCGCTGACCGCACACAGACAGTCAAGGGCCCCCAGCTACCGCTCCGCTGCTTAAGCCACTGCCTACCTTCCAGGCGCGGTGCTGTGGCACTGTGTTCTCTCTCTCTCTCTCTCTCTCTCTCTCTCTCTCTCTCTCTCTTCGTTCTCTCTCCCCCTCCTCTCTCTCATGGGTGCCAGAATACCGCTCCCGACGCCTCCATCCCAACACGGCGGCGCTTTGGCGGCCCCCCAGGGCTGCGGGCCGGGCTGCCGGGCTCTGCCGTCAGGTCGGCCGCCGCCGCTGCCCGCCGGCTGCGGGGCGGAGGGGGCGGCTCGGCCCCACTGCCATCACCGCGAAGCGCGAGTCGCCGATCCGCGTGTCTCGCATTCCAGTTCGCCAATCATGATGTGCCGGACCGGGGCCCGCCTCGGGGACGGCAGGGGACCGGCGGCCGGGCCGGGCCGGGCGGGAGGCGTCAGCGTTGGAGTGCGCGGCCTGCACCGGCGCGCGGCCGCCCCTCCGGACTTGGCCCGGGCCGGGCACCGCTCGGCCTCACAGCGAGCCTCACGCGGCTTGGCAGCCGCCAGGCGGCGCTAATTGTACGGCCAGAGTGCGTGCTAATGAGCGGCTTGGGTCCGTGAGGGCTCCAGCAGCGGCCTCCAGCGGCCTCCAGCGGCCTCCAGCGGCCTCCAGCCTCCTCGACCCCGGCCGCGACTCGGCGTCAGCCCGCTGCCAGATTTACTTAGGTTCGGGACCGCGCTGGCACGCGGCGCGCCGCGGCGACAACGCCCCGTGACGTCACTGTCCCCGCCCTGCTCATTCATTATTCCTCGCGTATCCTCCCCCCCGCTTCCTGTCACGTCTAGCTGTAATGCCGTCCCTATCACTGTCGTCTCATCTCGATCACTGCCGTTCGATATGATCGCGCGTCCAATTATACTCAAATTTTTTCATCCGCGTCACGTTTTACTTCACATCATCCGCACTGTCGAGCCATCTTGCTGGAGGCCCGCTGGAGGCCCGCTGGAGGCCCGCTGGAAGCCGCTGGAAGTCACTTCGGAGGCCCCCGGGCCATTACGCCGCCCCGTCAGGGGCCCGGGGTTATTTTCGCCCCCCTTAGCCGGTTATTGTAATCTGCTTGCGATCGAAATGCCAAATCCCTTTCCACGGCGTCACCGAATTAAATTTTACATTTCCTTGTCCTCCCTCCTCCTTTCTCTCTCTCTCTCTCTCTCTCTCGCTCTCTCCCCCTCGCTCTGTCTCTCTCTCCCCCCCTCATTTTCTCAGGGTGCGAGAGAAGCTGCTTGCGGTCGTTCTCGGAGGGTACGGCCACCGCGGCGGTGCCCATCTCCTCAATCCGGCTCAGGGACGGCTTCGCGTGTGTCCTTTTGGGCGATAAAATGGAAAGCGCACATAACTCGTTGTCCAACTTTTACTTATAAGATGTGCGCGCCGCGGGAGGGGAAAATGTGTCGTTTTACTTTTGGCTACCGATTGAGACCGACCGAGGCCCAAAGAGCCTTACTGTAAAATCGAAAGAAAAAAAAATTGATGGAGAAAGAGATTTGAATGCTGGCGCGCTAGGCTTGCATGTCAGGGATCTCTGTTGGTCGCAGGCATATTGGCCCCGCGCGCTCTGTGGCTACAGTGTGTCGTGCCGGTGGTGGCGAGCTGCTCCGAGTGGCGCAGCGTAGACCTTCACCCGTATCGGCAGACTCACACTTTGTCGTCGGCTCGGCGGCTCCCGCCGCGTACGGCCCCACACTCTCCGCGGCGCAGCGTGCGCGGCGTCCGTAGCGAGACACGCCGCGGCCGCCCGCCTCGCCCACAAACTACCGCGACCACCGCCGTGCCGAGTCGTCACCGTCGCCACCATCGAGCCTCCCCGTACGGCCCCACACTCTCCGCGGCGCAGCGTGCGCGGCGTCCGTAGCGAGACACGCCGCGGCCGCCCGCCTCGCCCACAAACTACCGCGACCACCGCCGTGCCGAGTCGTCACCGTCGCCACCATCGAGTCGCGGTGAAATGTGGACATGTCTGCCGGCGTCTGAGAGCCGCCGCCGCCGCCGCGCGGCTTGTACCCAGCCAAAGCCGAGAGAGGCGCTGGCCGCCGCAGCCGGCCGGCCGGGGGGATCCCTTTCTTGATTCGCAATTTGCGTGCAAATCTTGTTTTGGCTGGCGCGTCCACGCCTGTCGTTTTGCCGGGCGTAAAAGAAAATAAAACGCTCTGGGTGGGCCATGCGGCCAACCCTCCCTCTTTGCGATCCGCCAGTTTACGATGAATCGGGTCCCCGAACAGCCTAGCACCGCTACGCGACAATGCAGCAGGCAGCCGTGGTGCAATCTCTCGCCGTAATTCGTCGTCAATCATACGGATATTAGTGTGCCCCTGCTACCGAAAATCAACGTGAAGCAGACTCTCGGTGGAACAGATTGATCACACTTGAATACTTCTCCAGCGGGCAGGAAAAGGATACGGATACCAAAGGGGAAAGAGGAGGGGGCTACACACCTGTGCGTCATATCGTATCGAGCGTGTAACCACGGCACACGCAAAGTGAGTGAAAGAGGGGAGTCCCTGCGGACATAAAATATGTTCCCCTCCCGATAGCCTGCATGCGTGTCCCGCGGACGCTCTTAGTGCTGTCGGCCGGCATGCAGCAGCCGGCCGCACGTTCTGCCATGGCTGATGTCGTGGACCGGAAAAATAAAAGCGCCTCCCCGACGCGGTGAGTCTGTGCAGCCGAACAAACGCTCTGCTGGCGGCTGTGAAGGCACACAACGCGGTGACCGCTGCGCATCGATGAGAGACGAGGACAGAGGTCGCAGCCGCCGGGCGTGCGCGCGGCAGGAGGCTATAATGTGTTCTGCAAGCCTCCGCGGCACCCGCGCAACGTCTGTATGCAACACGACAGTGACATTCCCTGTCTCGTTAAGGCCCGACGGCATCGCAATGTGGTTGTGCTCTTTTCGCTCTCCTCTTTCATTTTCGCGCGCAGTACTGTATGCTGGGCCGCGGGGGGTTCCCTGCCAGGTTGTACGCCGGATCCTTATGCCAGAGGTCCCGCAACGCCCTACCGGACCCTCCGCGGGCCCCCGCGCGACGCGGCCGTAGAGGCCGGCGGACGGGCGGCGCATACGGGATGCTGCGGCTGCTGCAGCACCGGCCGCCCGACCCGCTGCAGGGCACGGCGGCCGTAAACTGGAGTTGGGTTAAGTGTCCGATAGCGAGGCTGGTTATATTGGGCGTGCCATAGATGACCTGTGACCTCATCGCCCGGCCACAAACCAGCCCCCCCGGAGTGGCTCCGGCAGGTCCCCGCCGGCTTCCCTGCCCGCTTCCCCGCCGTGCACTCTCCCCACGTCGTCCGTTTTACGCGGATGAAAAGAAATAACGCTCGCATCAAAAGAATCGAACGACGTTGATTCCGTGACGTGCCTCTTCTATCGACTGCTTAGCAACAACAAAAAAAGAGATAAAAAACACACACAAGTACAGAGAAAAGTGTGCTGCGATGCGGGAGACGCTCGCATGCTTGCTGCTGCTGTCCGTATTACCGGATTGATTTATTCCCCGCGTGGCGCGGTGCGCGCGAGAAGGGCGAAAAACAGCACGTGATATGGAGGGGTTCATGCGACAAGACAGCGCCGCCGGTCGAGTTGCAAATGATGTGCGGTGAGGGAGAGTGCGCCGTCTGTGCGGCACCGGCCGTGTCGGTGAGCGTGTGCGTGCGGCGGCGGCGGCGGCGGCGGCGGCGGCGGCGGCGGCGGCGGCGGCGGCGGCGGCGGCGGCGGCGGCGGCCTGAAGCTGGCCAGGTGCCGCGGCGGTGCTCCAGTTGCGAGGATCCCTCCCGTACGCGTCAATGTGTGAGTGTCAATAACTCACCTGCCGACTCGCCGGGCCCCGTCCGTGTAGCGAGACACGTGGTATGACGACCGTTATCAATTTATCTCGCTCAGAATGGCAGCAAAAAAAAAGAGGGAAAAAAATATTGAAAGAAAAAAAAAAGAGAGAAGGTGTGGCGCGCGTGATTTCGAATACAGTGAGAAGGCACGACGGCGGCGGCGGGGTGAAAAAAGGAAGAGGTGCGAGGAATTGATTGAGGGGTGGAAGCGGCTCGGCAGCCGGCGGCACTCGCGCTCTGCGAAGCCGTGCGCCGTCAGACTGGGTAACACGTCCTTTTTCGTCAATGTAATTACTCACGTGGAGGAGTAAGCCTCGTTCATGAGGTACGAAGTGCTGCGCCGCCCAGTGCCGCCCCGGGAACCTTTTGAGGCCTTCATTCATTCCTGTTTTTCCTGTTTAGCCCACGACAATATTCACTTTTACAACACTGTGGCACTCTGCCGGCGCGCGGCTCTCCGCGCACAATGAAGTGCAGACAACGAAGCGCGGATTGCAATCACTAGTTAAACACACGCCAGCCTCGTCACCCGCAGGTTCCGCCGCGTGCAGAAAATTATTGCTTATGCTGATAGGGAAGAATGAATGCGCAGCAGCGGCGGCGGCCGGCTGGCGTTAGATTTACACGGATTTCGCGGCGCGCCTCTAACGGTGCGTTACACGGGCGGCCCCGGCTCCGCCCACGGCCTCATCACTGCACGCCATTCTTTGTTAAAAAAAATCCTCTGATGATTTATGCTTCCCGTGGCAAACGAACTGTCAATGCTGATGGCGGCGTAGGCACCGCAGGGCCTTGGCAGGGCCCGTGGCAGAGGGCCCACGCACGCTATCCGACATGCGCTGCCGGTGGAAACGGCGACGGCGGCGTCGGAGGCGCAGCACGGAAACTAAACGGGGTCGGCCGGTTCGGGTCAGTCGGCGCCCGGCGCCCGGGCGCCTGCGGGCTGCAGGGTAGGCCGGCCCGCACGGCACGCGTGCGTCGCGGGAGCCGGCGCTGCCTACCCAGCAGGCGGCCGCGAGGCCGGGCCGGAGGTCTCTTATCAGCCAGCGCCGACGTGGCCCGGTAAGGACCCCCCGCGGACCGCGGGGCGGCCGTCGGGGCGGGGCCGCGGGGCGCCTGGATGAGGAGCGGCGGAATGTGTCGGCCCCGCTCGTCCCGGCCTGGCAGAGCTCCCCGCGAGACGCTATGGCTGGGCGCGGCCGCCGCGGCCCGCGAGCTCCACGCCCCTCTTTCAGACCCTCTGGCGCTCCGCCCGGCGTGCGCGGCGCGTGCGCGGCGCGTGCCTAGCTGGAACGCGCCGCCGCGCTGCCCTGCAGTGGGGGCCATTGTTCGGCCCACACTCTTCGCATGCAATGTCTCTCTCACAGGTTTCCGACCCGTCCCTCTCCCGCGGTGACAGATAATAAATAAATAGAGCCCCCTGCTCCCCTCTGACGCGCGCGGCGTCGTCGGCGGCCTTGCGACGCGTGCCGCGCGGTGCGGCCTCTGCCTGCTGCCTGCTTTTTGCCTCCGTACGGATCGGCGGCTCCCCGCGGCGAGAGGTCGCGAGCTGCCGGCCGGCGCGGAGGCCTCCCGCTCGGCCGGGCTGTGACCCCGTGACCCCGGACCGGAACTGTCCCCGGCGGAGGCGGCGCCGCGGCGCGTGCGCGGGTCGGTTTCGCGGCTCACACCGCTCCCAGGTCGCAGCCGGCCCGCGCCACGCGCACGCGCGTGAACGCACCAATTAAAATAATTGTCGGCGGCCGCGCACTTCGTGCGGCGCGTGGGCCGGCCGCGGCGCGCTCTTTATTTATTCGCGTAAGAAGTCGTGCGCGGATTGGTCTCGGATGGCGGCGCACGCAGCACGCGTGCACCGCCGCCGCGGAGACACTGTCGGTGGGGCCTCGGCTGAGGAGGGCGCGGCCGCCGGTCGCCGCGGGGGACGACGGCGGGGTCCTGGCCCGGAGTCTTGGCGGCGCCCTGCCGTCGGAGCCCTTCTCAAGCCCTCGAGGGACGAATCTATTTGTCATTGTGAGTCGGTCCTGTGACCCCCACCGCCGCACCGCCGCTCGCTCTGACAGGTGAAAGCATCTCCCGCAATGCGGTGCCCCCGCCGACGACAGGGCCACCCAGGGCCCAAGGATGTTCACTAGCCGCCCCGGCCCCGCGGCGGGCTTGCCGCCGTCACTGACCCCTCCCCGCCCGCGGCCCGCGCCGCCCCGCGCCGCCCCCCCGCGCCTCCGGGCCCCGGCCGGGGCGTTGTCCGTGGCTCCCAGCTCCGGTCGTTATCCCGGCGATGCGCGCGGCGGCGCGGCCGTTCGATCGCGTCCGACTGCGCTTCGAGGAATGGTTTGGGTGGTTGGGGCCGCCGCCGCCGCCGCCGCCGCCGTGCTGGGGGCCGGCCTGCCGCACGGCCAGACGGCCGGGACAGGACGCGTCTCACCTCCTAATGGGGCCGGTTCCGTGTACCCGGAGGCACCGGAGGCGGCCAGGGGACCCGAACGTGTCGATATGGGTAACGAAACCGAACGGAACGACAACACGCCCGGGTCGGCCCGGGCCGCGTGGGAACTCATGGCGGCCGCGGGGGCAGGGCGAGTGCCCGCGGCTACAGCTGGGGAAACGGAGTGTCCGCCCGGGCGCGCGCCTTGCGACCCTCGACACCCGCGTACCCACCGCCTCCCCCGCGGCCGGGCGGCAACAGGAAGGTCAGACAGAAGGTGCCGCGCCGCCGCCGCAGCACCGAGAGGGTATCTGCAGAGGCCCCCATCTCCATTCCCTTTAACATGGCCGACATGCCCAGGGCGCAAACAATGTCCTTAAATTTCAACGAGCCAATCATCATAAAGCGAGCGAGCGAGAGAGTGAGAGCGGAGAGAGAGAGAGACAGAGAGAGAGAGAAAGAGAGAGAGTGAGAAGGGGGGGGGAGGCAGAGGGGGTGCAGAAAGGAGGAGCTGCCGAGGGAGAGCGGCCGACAGCAGCAAAAGCCACAACTCAAGTGCCGACCCAAAAAAGACGTCGCCGTCGTCGCCCCGTAGTGTGTGCGTACGTACGGGCGTGCGCCGCTGCCGCCGCTGCCCACAACGGGACCTGGCTGCGCGGGCTGCACGGGCTGCGGGCTGCACGCCGGCTCCCGGCACGGCGGAGTTAATTGTTTCTGAAGCTACCGCGGCAGAAACATCGCGGGGCTCCTCTTGTTTCTCTCTCATACTTCCTCCACAACTCTTTTTCTTCCCCCTTTTCTGTTCGGATTGTGCACCGGGTCGGGCGGGATACTTTTGTTGCGACTTGCGACTCTGTATGTGTGTGTGTGTGTGTGTGTGACAGAGAGAGAGAGAGAGAGAGAGAGAGAGAGAGAGACGCGAGACGCGGCCAGGCAGGCTCCCCGCGGCACTCTTGCTGCTCAGGTGTGCGCACCGTTATGCTGCTACCCGAACGGGGCGGCCCAAATTGCAAATCTTTTGAAGTCTTATTGAGCAGTAATGGCGGCCCCCCTAACCGAAAAGTTTCTAACGAGACACGCCCCCCGCGGGCAGGCAGGGTGTACGAAATGGGCCACGCGTCCGCGGCGGGGCGTTTAAATGGGAAGTACGGGAGCGCCTCGCCTCGCGGGCCCGTTGTGGACACTCTGTGAGCCTGGCGTAGGAGCCTGGCCTGCTGTTAGTGCACTTCGTCAGCAGCTTCGTCAGTAGATCCGGTCCGCTGCTATGACGACACGCGCGGCGGCGATGCTTTTAGACTCGGTTCGCCCGATTTTGCCAAATCACGTTCTCAAAACCACTTTTACGGTCCGCCCCGATTGTCTTTGTCTTTCAATCTCGATCGAACGAGAGCGCGTGTGTGCGTGTGTGTGTGAGAGAGAGAGTAACAGAAAGGTAGAGAGGGAGGGGGGAGGTAGGGAGAGACACTCAGATGTTCGATAGGCTCGTTTGAGCCCGCCGGCTAAGGCACCGTGTGCCACCGGTGGGACGGGTATATTTGCAAATATTGCCCGCGAACAATAGCGGGCCGCGGCCCCGACATTAAGTGCGGCTGATGTACGGTATCTAATTCAATAGAAAATGAGGCGATAAAAGCGCCTTTACGACTTTTCCTCTTTCCGAAAGCACTTACACACTTGTGACGTGGATTGGGCTGTAAAATGCTCGCGCATCGCAGGGGCCTGCCGGTCGGCGTGAATTTTTATGTGCATCGCAGACCGCAGGGTCCCCCCCGGCTCCCCGCGGGCGGGCGGGCCGACGCTGGGGGCGTGCCCCGCCCCGTGCAGCCGCGTGCCGGCGCCGCGCGCATCGCGCATCCGACCTGGCTGACCCCGCCGTCGTACATCCTGACCGTGCCCCCTGTGTTCTTGTGTTGCAGGTGCTGTCCCGACCCCAGCAGAGGCTCGGCGCCGGCGGCCCCCCGGGCGTGGTCCCGAAGAAGCGGATGTCCCCCAGCGCCGAGGCGTACCGGTTCCGGGACCGCCGGCAGCGGGAGGCCGACGCGCCGTCGACGGGGACCTCGCCGGCGAGGGCGTCGCCGGCGGCCCCCGCCAGCTCGGCGGCCGCGTCCAACGCCCTCAACCTCTGCGTGCCCAAGATCTCACCGGCGTCCTCGCCCGTCCTCCGGGGCGACCACCTCGCCCTGGAGGGCACGCCGCCGCCGCTCAGCCCGGCCGCCATGACGCCGCCCGCGGCCGCCGCCACCTCCTCGCCGGTCATCGGCAAGCTGCTGCAGCAGCCGTTCCACGACACCAACAACAACAGCAGCAGGAGCGGCCACCTCCTCTCGGCCGGCGCGTCACCTGGTCCGCCACCGGGTCCGCCGCCGGGTCCGCCCCCGGGCCCGCCCCCGCTGGCCGCGCCGGCCGCCCCGCACAGGCCCATCCCCACGCGGCCGGACCCCGCCTCCTTCGCGTCCGTGGCCGGCAGGTTCGGGGCGCCGCCGCCGCCGCCGCAGCCCGCGGCACCCACCCTGCTGTCGCCGACGCCCTGCGCGCCGTCGTCGCCGTCTGCCCCCGAGCCCGCGCCCACCATCAAGCGCGAGGTCATGGAGCCGGAGGGCGCCGCCGCGCCGTCACCCGCGCCGGAGGCCGCCGTCAAGGACGAGGACAACAACAACAAGACGCACAGCTGCGAGGCGTGCGGGAAGCGCTTCTCGCGGCGCCAGCTGCTGGTGCAGCACCGGCGTGTGCACACGGGCGAGCGGCCCTACACGTGCAGCGCGTGCGGCAAGCAGTTCAGCCAGCGCGGCCACTGGAGCACGCACCAGAAGCTGCACGAGCCGGCGCGCACCGCGGAGCACGCGTGCGAGTCGTGCGGCAAGGCCTTCGTCACCCGGGCCTCCCTCAAGGTACGTGTTCGTGCGCCGCGCGCCCCGCGTCCGTAGACAGAGACGGCGGCGGCCGGCCCAGCGGGAGTGTGAGAGGGAGGGCAACAACTAATTCAATAAGAGAGGTTTACTGCCTTCCATTTATCGGGAGCGCCGCCGCGCGCCGCTCCTCCGGACATGGAAATGACGCCATAAAGACTGGGCGGCGATCGGGTCTCGCGGGCACAGCCAGCGCAGCCAGGCAGCTGCGGTCGGAGATCCCGCCTGCGATTCCTAGTCACGCAGCTCTAAGTGTTTTCGCAGGGAGTCGCGCGGGGCCCGCGGGGAGTCGGGGCGAGCAGTGGCGCCGGTATGACAACTTCTCGAGGCGGAGGGCGGCGGCGGCCGCCGCGGTGACCCCCACACCACGGCGGCGCCGCCCCGGGCCGCGCCCCGAGGGCCCCATCTCTGATAACGAACGCACTAGGACCGGCCCGCCCGGGGGCATGCCTAGGCTTCCACGGTCCCCCACGGGCGTCACCGTATCGCTTACAGCCCACTCACTCACCCAGCAGCCCCGCTGTCGCCGCTCGTCGGCTCGGCTTTCTCGCATGGACGCATGCGCTGCCTGACGGAAACCCCGCTCACCCGCTCACCGAGGACATTCATCAGGATGGCCGGTAACAGATATCGGGGGATTTAGGAGAGCGTCGGCGTCGGCCCGATGACGGCCGCCCGGCATCTGACTAACGACACTCGGACACACGGAGGCGCACGGCGAGCCCGCCGAGTCCACTACTTTCGTTTGTTTACGGAGAAAGGAAATGGACGTACACGTCGTCGTCATTTCAGGAGTGGGAACTATCGGGGGGACAACGCGTCGCGGCGTCGCGGCCGGCGCGGCGTACGGACGCGGCGGTCCAGCGGGGTCCAGCCGGTGACTGGGGAGCGCCCGCCGCGTAGGCCACACCTTCGACGACCCCGTCCGGCCCGGCCCAGCCAGTCGGTCCGCGCGGTCCGCGCAGCGGTGCGCTGCTCAACCATGATCGGCGACCCCGCTGGGTCCCTGACGACCCCCCCCCCCCCCCCCCGTATTCCCAAGTCGGTGGCACAAACGTCGACGGTAATGAGCGACTTTGTTGCCGGCCACAGCCATTTGTCGGCGGGCTCCTCGAAGACGTAATGGATGACGGTCCCGTGCTCTCTCTCTCTCTCTCTCTCTCTCTCTCTCGCTCTCTCTCTCTCTCTCTCTCGTTGTGGCCCCTTTGTATGAGCGCGGGGAAAGAAAAATAAGTGCGCATTATAGCACCGGGCCGCACTGATACGCCATGCAAATCCTTGGCGCGGCCCACTGTGTGTTCTATCGGCCATCTTCTTTTGTCGCTCCCGCCCGTCCTATTCTATTTCATGCCGCCGCTGATGTTATGGTAATGTCGCGCGCGCGGGCATCGCAGCGACGCTGCTCTTTGGACGAGATGATGATAATCATTACGATGACGATTCGGGATGTTCTGCCCATAATGATGATGGCGCTCTACATCTGAGGCGGTGCGGGTAGTCAGGCAGGGACGTCCAGCTTCCGCACACACACACACACACTAACACAAACACACACACACGCCGCTGGCCGGACATGGAGCGCGGCTACTGTGCGCCCGTAGCAGATCACCGCGGCGAACACACGTAGCACAAGAGCTTCATATTCATTGTACAGTGCGCGGGGCTGCATCAGTGGCCGGCTACCGGGCTGCCGACTGCCGGCGCACTCCTCGGTACAAGCGGTGTACACGCCGGCACGCATGTGCGCCCATGTGCGTACAGCGGGCCGCGGCACCGCGTGTTTATGCACAATGAAATGGGCCCCTCACTTACGAGACCTTACGGACCTCACCACTGCTCCTTTGCCGCGGGCCGCGAACCCTGCAGCTAGCAGCTCCTCCTCGTCTTTAACGAGGTGGGGGGGACGTTTTCAGTCCGCTCAAAAACTAAAATAAAATCGCGGGCCGTTAAAAAAGTGACCGCCGCGGTGTCTTTATCGAGACGCGAAAGTAATGAGGCTCGCAACGCTGCTTCTATAATTTAGGCGCAGAGAGACACCCCGGTACACTTTCACCTCGCGGGGCGGGGCGGTGCGTTTATTACTCCACGTGACCCGTACGCCGTGTGCGACAACACAGCCGGCCGCCGCGCGCCGCGTACCCTGGCGGCGTGCGTGCGTGCCGCGTGCGCGCGTGCGTGCCTGTGCGTGTGGCCGCGCCGCGCCTTGAGGCGGCACCGCTGCCATCGATATCGGCTCTTAAATACTATTCCTTCCTCGCATATAGTCGCGCGCGCTCTCCATACTTGATGGATGTGTTGTTGCTGTTGCTGCAGCCGCCGCCGCCGCCGCCGCCGCCCGGTGAGGTAGGTAGGTGACCTCAGAGCACCCGCCCGCCCGAGCCGCGCGCCGCGTGTCGGCGTCTGCGCCGTGCGTGTGCGTAGTGCGTGTCGCCGCCCCGCGCCGCCCCGCCGCACAGCTCATGATACAGTGCAAGTATAAGCGGGTTGGGTCTGATCCACCGAGTGCACCGGTGCAGCAGGCGGCGGCAGTGGCGGCGTAGCAGCACTCCCCAGAGCAGTCAGCCCAAGCCGATCAGTCAGGCAAAGTGGAGCGGTAAGGCGAGGGGTGGCCGAGGTACCCGTCAGCCGCAGCGGCCGCGGTCCCTCACGGGGCACCCCGACATGCCCCGCTGCCACCCGCGCCGCCGCCGCCGCCGCCGCTCCTGACGTGACACGGCGCACGCACTTGGTCATCTCGTTAAGCCCTTCGGGGTCGCCATGTACAGCACGGCTTCACTGGGGGGGCGGGAGGACGGCGGCTTCTGCGCGCCGACTGACATTTGCGCCGTGTCGCCCGGCCCGCCTATGCGCCGCATACACCGTGGCGCGTAGCTGGATGTCGCTCTTGAGGTCGGAGGTGGGGGAGGGAGGGGCGGTCTTGTCGCCCTTACAGAATAAATTCGTTCGTCGGTTTTTGGGATTCGAGTCGGCTTGTTAGATGTTCAAATAATTTTAAAATTAAAAGTCCTTCCGAGACCGTGAGAGACATATTTTTATTTTTCGAATATGCACGCACTTTTATGTGTGTGTGTGTGTGTGCGTTTACGGAGGCGAGGCGCATCGGCCGGCTCGGGCCGATAAAGGCCCGGGTGGCGGCGTGCCGCCGCGGGTCCCCGCGCTGGGTCCCCCGGGGGGTGCCGCGGGTTCGAGTACCGGTCCCCCGTAATGGGTGCGGTTATTGACGCCCGGCCCCCGGCGGCCCCCGGCGGGCCCCAGTGGTCCGCGGCGCGCCTCATTGCCGATGCACACCGCCGCGCACCGACTTGTCGCGCGGCCCGGTTCACTGTCACGGCAATTTCTCATACGGCGGCAGCTCTTATGCATGAGCGGCGGCGGCGGCGGCCTGCATTCCCCCCCCGCCGCCGCCGCCGCAGCAGGGCACCGCCGTGGACACTCGGCCGAGCAGCGGCGACAAGGCCCGAGGATGTGCCGTACTGATTGGCGCGGGTTCGAGCCCCGCGGGGACCGTCCCCGGCGCCGACGGCTACCCAGAGCCCCGGCCGCGTCCAGCCGCGTCCAGCCGCGTCCGGCGGGGCGTGAAGAATGGACGGTAGCATTATTTGGCGGCGGCCATTCATTACGGAGCGCCCCGCCAGGCGGCAGCACCGCCGCCGCACCGCCGCCGCACCGCCCCGGACCCGCCGAGAGGCCTTAAGCGCTAAGCGGACTCCATTAAGGGGACGTTCATCAGGCAAAAAGGCGGCCCAGCAGCGGCGGCAGCAGCAGCGGCCCCCGTCGGGAATGCGAGCGCGCAAACGGCACCAACGCGCCGCCGCCGCGCCGCTCGCAGCCCGGCCGCCCGGCCCATGGCTCATGGCCCGGGACCGGCTCCTCCCACTCCCTCCGCAGCGCGGGCCTCGTCCGCCAGGCCCCGGGGGTATCACTGTCAGACTGCCGCGTCCGCCCGCCGACCGCCTCTTTATCCGAATCGCCGTCCAGAACCTGATTCGCGTTCGGCTCCGAATTAAGGGCGGACGGCGCGAAATGAGACGCTGCCCCTTCGGAAACTTTCAGGCGCGATCACCGTACGCGGATTGACGGAGTCAAAAAAACGGCGATTTCGCGGGGCGCCCCGTGAAATACTTTTGTATTTCATTTCAGACGCCGTCGGCGACCGGGCCGGATCCTAAACAATCTCGAGGAGACGGCGGCGGCCGATCGCGGAGCTATCGCGGCGCGCGCGGCCGGCCCGCTGTCGGCGCGGCCATAACGGCTCAACGCCGCCCGGTAATAACGATATTTCGGCGATCGATCTAAAGAAGGACACTTTCCGATCGCCCCGCAGCCGCCGCAGCCGGCGACGCAAAAATCGATTCGGATATAATCGGCGTCGCGCACCGTTTTCTTTGCCACTTAATATTCATATGGTGCCGCGGGTGTGCCTTGCCCGTCGCCGCGGGGATGGGTGATTGGCGTCGTGTGCTTTGTAACATATCCAGCACGCCCTCTGGGCTCTTCTCTCTCTCTCTCTCTCTCGCTCTCTCTCTCTCTCTCTCTCTCTCCCTCCCTCCACCCCACCCCCCTCTCTCCCTCTCCGAGCGAAAGTTTGTCTCATGACGCAAAATCGAAGCCACCTGATTGTGTACAAAACTTGCCTCTCAGGGGGTCCCAGCTGGGCCCGGAGAGACTCCATATCGTGTCCAACAGGAGCCCTGCCGTATAGTTACCGGTGCGGTCGGCGGGGTCCGCGGTGAGGGGCGGAAGAAAAAGGCAAGGGGAGGGGGGAGGGGGGAGTCGTTGTTAATGCAGTGGAGGGCCCCTCGATAGTAGCGGCGGGGCCTGCCGTGTGTGCTCTGACCGCCTTCTGATTGATGAGCTGCGATGTGTCAGCGAATTGCGGCGGCAGCGGCGGCGGCCGCGGCGGTAGCAGAGTAGAAACGCCGCGCGACACGGGCAGCAGGGCGTGGCGGGGCGTGGCGGGGCGTGGCGGGGCGTGGCGGGGCGTGGCGGGCCGCCTGATTGAGGCACTACCGAGAGCTGTCCGATGGGGATCATCCCCGGGAGATAGGCGCCCATGAATCACGATGCCGCTGCGCCCCCGATTTAGCTGTAATGCATATACACACACACACACACGCACGCACGCACGCGCACACGCCGACGCTCGCCGCGTGTCGCCTCGTGTTACACTCTCGCCTGCCTTGCGCCAATCTGCCGCTGACGCGCGCGTCGTGACCTCCACCTACTGCCTTGCCTCCATGCTCTCGTCGCGTTGATACACACACTGCCCCCCTCGAAGGGAATAAGTGGGTGAGCTCAAGAATAAGCCCCGCGGGGCTCAAACGCGGGCGTCGAATAATGGTTCCTGGATGGTGGTGATGAGGCCACCGTGCATCGTTGGATTACATCGAATCATTTTACCCGCCGACAAAAGGTATCCCGAAACAGATTAATTTCACGTGTGCCGAGCAGTGTGTTGTAGACGGCGAGTCTCCGACCGACGTCGGGGTCCCCACCTCCGCCTGCACCGGTGCACCAAACTTGAACAAGGACTCTCTGCGGGGGACAGGGGGAAAAAAATCGTAATAACGAACGCCGAAAAGCAAACCGCAAGCAGTCGACAGACAGGCGTGACAGTGCAGCGGAGCGGCCGCTGCCAAGTGGCTGTTTGCGGCGCACCGCGATGGGGCAGAAAGGTCGCGCATTTGTCACTGTTGGCGCTCCGCAGCGTTGGCGCTCCGGACTGTGTTTTATGGAACGCTACCGGCCTAGCGACTGCCGCCCGCCGTCGCTGCTGTCGCTGCCTGCCGTCGCTGACGCCGTCCCGCGGCAGAAGCAGGTGGAGGCCGGGAGGGAAACGAGCTCCGGGCGAACACCAGCTCCTAGCAGCAGCAGCAGCCGCCGGCGGCGGCCGCGGAAAGTGCGGGACCACAGTAAAACTGTTATCTTCGGCGCGTAATATACGATATCGCGACCAGTTTGAGAATGCGATCTGGATATGACTTATACGGCTAGGTGCACTCGCGCGCCGCGCACTCGGGCTGCACTCGCGCGGCCTGCGCTAGGAGGGGCGGACGCCCCACGTACGTTTTTGTGCGCCGCCGCGCCACGCGACGCGCGTCCTGTATGCAAATGAGCCGAACCTGTTGCCTTAATTGAGACATTAGTTTGAGCGCTCTCGGAGACACGCGGGACGTTACGTTTCGCTATGCGACGTCGTGGGTCGTCAAATGATGTTTCGCTTACCGCAGGTGGGGCCCTGCGGCATGGAGTGAGTCAGGGAGGGGCCGCGTGGGGCCGGCGGCGCGGGGGGGGGGGGGGGCAGCAGGGACCCCTCTGGCTGCTGCTCCAGCTGATTTCGCGGACGAGATGCGAAAGAGCGGATGACGTCGCGCGCTCCGAGGCACGCCGGAAATGCGTGAATGAGTCGCCGCTGCCGCCGCCGTCTGCGGGGCGGGAATTTCAAACGGGACGTGCGGCCGGGCCGGACGGGTGCAGTGCGTACGTCCGGCGGACGGGCGGGCGCCCGGTTGGCCGCGCTTCATATACGCGGTCCGTGTCCACCTGCCAGCGGCCGGCGGCGGCCGGAGGAAACCCCCGCAAGGCCGCCTTTACGGCCGCGGGGATGGCGCCCCGACGGAGCCGCCGCCGTCCCGACGGCTGCCACAACTAGACCGACGCGGATTGCTGTAGTTACAGGTCCATGAATGAAATCGCGCTGCCCGCTGCACCGCCCGGCACCGCCCCGCAAGCACCGCCGCCGGAAACAATAGGCCGTTCGAAAAAAAAAAGAAGTGCGTCACCTACTTCTTGTGTTATTATTTTTTTTCGCGAGCGCGCGCAGCAACCGAAATTAGGGGCCGAGATGGCCGTCCGTCGGGATGGCGCGGCGTAAGTTATTGTTAGTGGATATTGAAAGTAACGTTAAGCGTGTGAGGCCGAAAGTTACCCGCGTGACCCGGACCCCATCGCGGCGGAAGCGGGCCGCACTTGGCAGCGCTCTGCGCGGCACTAGGCCTGCCCACATGTCGCACCCGGCCGCGGCCCCATGGACCGGCCCATGGACCCATTGTCTCGGTGCGCGAATATTCATGAGAGCCGCGCGCTTTTATTCACCGCGCTTCGCCCTTCTTAATTAGGGCGGCAGAGAACTTTTTCTTTTCTCCTCCTTTCTTCAAAGGCACTTTAATGGGCGTCGCCCGGGCTCATCAAAATTCTCAATATGTGTAAGTCGGGCCGGCTAAGATGCTTTAGAAAATGTTGCCAGCAGAGAGCCCTGGATATATAAGATTCAACTGACTGGCGGTGCACGCCGCGCTTTGCAGCGCCGGGGTGGTTCCAGCAGTGCTGCGGACGCGGGGCTGGATTTACATGAGCAAGTAGTAATGAATACACCTCGCGCCGCAACTAATCTTCCTCTCTCTCTCCCTCCCTTTCTCTCTCTTTCTCTCTCCCTCCCACTCCCTCTCTCTCTCCCTCTCCCCTCGAGTCCTTCGCCTGCTCCTATGCCTTCTGTCTCTGCGCTCTCGTGCCGCGCACGCCGCCCCGGATTCCCTTTTAGCCTCTCATCCCGGCCAGATTTATCACTCGGCCACTAATCTGAGGCTGTCATTCGTCTTGCTCGCACTGCGGCTCTGCGGCGCTGCGGCCCGCCGCTCTAACCAACCCGTCCCATTGGCGCTGCGCTGCCGGGGCGCCGTGCAGGTTGCCGACATGGCGGATGCGGCGTGTGACGCCCCGGCACTGCGATGACGAACAGCGCCGCGCCGCGAAGTGAAATCTTGGACAACTTAGTTGCAGCAAACAGTCTCGCGCAGGATCGAGGCTGGGGGAAATCATTAGGCACGACACGTTTTGCCGTGCCGCGACTCTCTGGGGATTATGATGGGGCGGTTATAAACCTAACGCGGCCGATTCAGGACCATATCTCGACCCCTCGGTGCGGTGACTTGCACGCGGGGCCCTATCCGAGCGGTGCTCCCGCCTACCCGATATCCTCACTTCCCGCTTCCCTCGCAGCATCCTGGACGGACGTGGCTCACGACAAACACATAACATTGTCGCTTCGCTCAGCAGGGACCCGCGCCCGTTCCCACGCGCACTCACACACTCGCACGCACCTCACACGCACGACGCGTGTGTATAGAGCGCTCGCAGTCATCTTCAAACTGGATCGTACGGCCCGGCTTTACTGCCGCGGCGCGGGGCCCTATACCGAGATGGACTATCTGTACGAATCCCGCCGCTGTGCCGGAGGAGCCCCGGCTAGGCTGCCGCAGCCGCCGCAGCTGCCAGAGCCGCAGCGGCCCATTGGCCTTCAAGCTCGGCTCCCTGATGATCAGCGGACGCGGCAATCGTATTTTCGGACTGCGGCGGCGGCTACCGCTGGCCGGCTCGCAGAGAACCAGTAGTGAGCATTTCGTGTTTGGCCGTTTACAGCCGCGAGCTACGGCGGCGGCCCGCCCGCCACCGCCCGCGATCGGCGCCGCCGCTCCTTCGCTGCGATGCCGCCGCGGGCCGGCCGGCCATTCATTGATCTGGAGCACAGTTAGTCGAATCGGAACGTGATACGCGCGGCTAACGGCCGCTCTCATAATTAGCGGTTTTTCTGCGGGTTTTCTGTCCCCGAATCGCGTGTGTGTGTGCGCGCGCGCGCGCGTCTGGACCGTCGAGTGTGCCAGGCGTTAACACTTCTTCTTGTAGCCGATCCCGTAACCCGTTCGTGATTGCTGGGAGACAAGTTCGAATGAGCAGTAGACTGTAAAATAAAAATACGCTGATGAAATATGACCGGGTTGCTCGTGTAAAAATATATCAAACTCGGGTCCTCTCAACATTGTGTCATCGTGTTTGACGACGCAGCACAGCGAGGCTGCCGCGGCAGCGCAGCGGATTACTCCGGGTTGCTTTAGTGCGCACCTGACGCAGCCCCGGCCGGGCCCCGCGGCGGCGGCGCTGCCCGCACAGCCGCGAGCTGTCGTCGACGCTTTTTGCGCACACAAAGTTGGGTAGGGTTTGATGAGGACGTCGGCTGCGCGGGGGCTCGGGCCGCGTGCACCCGCTCCGCGGATACCCGCACTTGCCGCTAACGAGAGCAAGCCCGGAGCTGCGACATGCCGGGACCCCCGCGGCGCGCGTGCCCGCCAGGGAGCTGCCACCGCCCCAACAGCTCACCAGCGATGACGGACTTGCACGCATTTTTGCGTGAAAACGCCCTCTACACGGCGTATACCCGCGTCGCGAGGTGGCCAGCGCAGCTCAGAACCACTCAGAACGTGAACGTCCCCCTGCACTACGCCCGCGGACGAGTCCAGCTGGTCGGGCAGCCGACGGAACCTGACTTACGGTCGGCCTACACTCCAACTCGCCGCGCCAGGTCGTCACCCCCACCACCACCGCCGCCGCCGCAGCGTCGGGCCAGCGGCCTAGACTACCTGCCCCCATTTCATTTGTTTTATGGCCACTGTCAGTTTATTATTTTTATTTTATTTTTCTAAAAGTCGCCTTAGTTGCCGTGTGAATCTGGCAAGGTGCACGCGAATGCCCCCCGCGACACGACTGATAGGCGGTCCGATAAGGCTGACCTTGTCGCGGGCCGTGCCAAATCGGGCCGCCGCCTCGCCCCGTCGCCGTCCTGTCGAATGAATGGAGCTGCCCAGGAGCAGAGGCAAGGCGGCGGCAAAAACTTTGTCGTAGCTCCCCGCCCTCATTGCAGAGCTGCCCATCGATGGCTGTGTTTATTTGACAAGAATCTACGCTGCCGCATACCTCCTTTGCCGGCTGCATAAACTCCAGTAGCCCGAGCAGCAGCAGCGGCAGCCGGGCTGTCAACAACATTGCGGCGACATTTCGCACCGGATTACCGCCTCTAAGAGGCTCCGCAGAGTGTACTTCCCCTGCTTTTTACACCCATTCCTCTCGCCCGGACCGCTCTTCACTCCATGTCATTCTGCTTTATTGCCGACTTATTTATTCGCCAGACGGGCTCCCTGTAACACCGATATCGGGGCAGTCGCCTTCTCTCTCTCTCTCTCTCTCTCTCTCTCTCTCTCTCTCTCTCTCTCTCTCTCTCTCTCAATCCGCTCGACTCGGGTTCCGACCGCATTACTTGTAACATTGTGCCAACATTAATGAGTCCCGGACGCCACATAACGACGTGGGGTCAAACGCGAACGCTCGCCTCCCTTTTCTTTGGGCCCTGTGCCCCGGGCTGCCTGCGCGGCCTGGGCTCGTGTGCGGGGCCCCCGGGGGCCCCCGGGGGTCCGGCGGGGCGGCTCGCAGCCTCACTCACTACCGGTTTGCCCGCCTGGGCGCTAATCGGCCATCTCCCCACATGCTTCACGGGGCCGCATCTCGATCAATATTTCGATATCTGAGGCCGACAACTGAGTCAGCAGCGCTCGCCGGCCACACAGAGCCCCGCTAGGGACTCACCCGCGCGCGCGAGCAGCTCCCTGCCAGTGTTGGCCCAGTAGGAGCAGCCCTTCCCGATTTCCATCTCTGACCCGCCTCACTTTTCCTTCTCTCTCTCTCTCTTGCTCTCCTTCCCTCGTCCCTCCCCTGCGGTCTCGCAGCCGCAGTCAGTCTGGACCAGTCTACGGCAGGCATAAATCACACATTCGTCGCCGTTGTCGCGCTGCGGTCCGGGCTAATTGGGTGGGTAACGCTCCGCATCAATTATTTTCGTGGCCCCGGCGGCCCGTCCGGGCGGATTGCGGTCCGCCCTCGGGCGCGATTGCAGCGGGTTGGGCAGGTGTGAAGGGCCGGGGACTCGGCCGTGAAAGTGTTGCCAACCGTGCTCCCCACAGAGTTCTCCCCACAGTGCCCCCAGTCACACTCTAACCCCGACCGCCCCTCTCTGCCTGCAGGTTCACATGAGGACACACACGGGCGAGAAGCCCTTCCGCTGCCAGGAGTGCGGCAAGACCTTCTCGCAGCTCCGCAACTTCAAGTACCACCGGTCCGTGCACGAGGGCACGCGGGAGTTCGCGGCCACCTGCCCCGAGTGCGGCAAGCTGTTCAACGACCGCGGCTACCTCTCCTCGCACATGAAGATACACCGGAACAGGTAATCTATTTTACTTTACAAATTCTATTTTTTTTAAAATGTTTGTAAACTGTGTGCGTTTTGTTTGGGGGCGGTCGCTGGCAGCGATGCGTGAGCACGACACGCCGGACTGACCTCCAGGGAATTAACGCGGCCTTCTCGCCCGCCCCATCGCCTCCCGCCTCCCATCACCATAACTCAATCGCGGCGCCCCGACGACGGAGTTCCAATCGTTAGCCGCTGCCCCGCGCCGCCCCGCGCCGCCCCGCCCCGCGTCATGATAGTAAAACGCTCCCCGTGTTTGTTCAGCCCCGCTCTTATCAGATAGCGTTATTTATCGCCGCGCCGCCGCCCGCGGGGCCCGCGGCAGCCGCTGCTCGCCCGGTGATACGCACTTGTCAACGAGGCGCGGCCCCAAATACAAATCAATTGACACACCGCGAGCCCCCCCGGGGGCCCCCGAGGCCCCCTGCGGGGCTCCCCGTCGTCGTTACCTCCGTCCGTCATCGGAGGAACAGTCGCCGTTATCGGGTCCACAAAGAGCGCGGTGCCGAGCGGCGTAGCAGCGGGGCCCCCGGCACCGAGCAGCGGGGCTGCGGGGCTGCGGGGCTGCGGGGCTGCGGGGCGCGGCCGAACAACGCCCGCAGAACGGGGGGCGCTAATTGGATTGTTTCAGGCCAAAGTAAGCCGCGCCCGCCCGCTTTTGTTCCCTTTTTGCCGGCCTCATCGGAAGGGAGGGAGGGGCCGCCGCAGGGCCGCCGCAGGGCCGCCGCAGGGCCGCCGCAGGGCCGCCGCAGGGCCGCCGCAGGGCCGCCGCAGGGCCGCCGCAGGGCCGCCTGCGTTCCGCTTTGTTGCCCGCGCCGTACACACACCTCGGTAGTACCTCCGCTGCGCGCGCGTACCCCCTGTTCCAATTAACCTTTTGCTCGCGGTGCGCGCTTTGCTATCGGCCGGTTTGATTGTCCGGCGACACCGCTGCGTCATGGCGCGCTTATCTGGTGCACAACGCGCGCGCCCCGCACCGCACCGCAGCGGCAGCAGGCTTGTCATTGTCTCTAAATTACAGCCCGGTGCACACACGGCGGCGGTGGCGGCGGCTCGTAAGGGCGTTGCGGCCGCGTTGTGTGAGGTTAGGGCGCCGCGGGCGCCGCGGGCCATGTCGGCTCGGCGCTGTGCAACGCTCTCGAGCCTCCCTGTCCTCTCGCGGGCAGCTGCGAGCGCGGCGGCCGAGGTGCGCGCCGGAAGCGGCTTCGCGGAGCCCTGCGCGGCCCGATCCGGGATTAGCGAGACAGAAACAGGTTCATGTCGTCGTGGCGAGGTGATTAATGCAACAGGCCGCCCCGCGGCCGGCACGGCAGCAGAGCGCCTCCGCGTCTCTCTCTACGCACCTTAACCGGCGGACGCGTTTCGAAACAAACGCGTAACGCACTCTGTGTGCGCGTTGCCCTTTGTTCTGTGCGAGCGTTTGCTGATGACGTGTCGTGTGCCCGCAGGAAGGAGTACGGCTGCGAGTTCTGCGGCAAGAGCTTCAACCAGCGCGTCGCCTACAACATGCACGTCCGCATCCACACGGGCGAGAAGCCGCACCAGTGCCCGACCTGCGGCAAGACCTTCTCCAGGAAGATGCTGCTCAAGCAGCACCTCCGCATCCACACAGGTGAGGGAGAGAGAGAGAGAAAGGGGCAGGGAGTGAGAGGGAGTGGGAGAGAAGAGAAATATGTGCTGCGGAATTATTTTTACTTTCTAATTTAATTCGGTTTTTGTTTTTTTTTTCCGCGGAGAGAAACTAGCTAATTAGGTTTTAAGTAACCGTTTTGTTAACGCACCTGCGGCGTTTGTTCTTGTTGCAGGCGAGAAGCCCTTCTCCTGCTCGGTGTGCGGCAAGTGCTTCGCGGACCGGTCCAACATGACGCTGCACATGCGCCTGCACTCGGGCGAGAAGCCCTACCAGTGCACCGTCTGCTGCAAGAGCTTCACCAAAAAGCACCACCTCAAGACGCACATCAACTACCACACGGGCCTCAAGCCGTACGCGTGCTCCAAGTGCGGCCTGCACTTCTCGCAGTCGTCCAACATGCGGACGCACCACAAGAAGTGCAACGGGCCGCCCGCGGGCGCGCCGCCCCCGCCCGCCCCCGGCGCCGCCCCCAACGCCTCCCCACCGACTGACGCGCCGCCCCCAGCCATGGCGGCGGGACGCCTAGTCCTGGCCGCCCCCGGACACCAACTTGTGATATCCCCGCCCCCTGCGGAGCTACAACCCCCCGCAGAGGCCACAACCTGCTGAGAATCGTTTTTTTGTAAATGCCATATTATTTTATATTTTGTTACTATTGTGTAAATAAATTTATTTTTTTATTGTTATGACTAGAATTATCGTAATTGTTCTTTCAGCCCGAAACCTAGACAGAACTTAAATTGGAATCCGTTCAGAATTACATACAGAGAGAGACAGATTGAGAAAGAGATAGTGAGAGAGAGAAAGACAGGGGGGGGGGACAAAAATTATTGTGGTGTGCCTCAGCACTACGTCACAGTACAATCTACAGAGCGCCACATTATTTAGCATTTCGGAACGTTATTATAGTCCGATGCCGCAGATACCCTTTCCAACAGCCCCTTGTAGTGCGGGATATTATTAGCTGCAGTTGTCTCCACAGTCAACTTGACAGCAGGGCGAGATGTCGAGTCGCTTATCAGTCCATGGAATCGCGTAATCACAACGCCGCGGAGCCGCGGCCCGCGGAGCCTCGCGGAGCAGAGGTCGGTCCACTCGGGACTCCCCTGGTCTGCTCCGCCCCGCTCCCTTACTCACCCGCTTCGGCGCAGGGCCCCGACGAGTTTTGCGCAAATGCCGCACACTCCCTTCGCCGGCTAATGATCTAATGACGGGGGAATGCTGCGGCTATAATTAAGTGGCTGTGAGCTTCGTAGATCAATCAATGCGGACAGATCGGCCGCTCCCTGGGTGGCAATTTTGACACGTGTACAGAACCGGCTCATTTCCCTAAAGAGGTCTGCGCTCGGTGAACACACGCCTCAAGGGATGCCGTTTTCACGTTTCGGAAGGTGATTGTGGAAGTTTATTGGCATCGTCTCCTCTTTAAAAAAAAAGATTAGAAAGAGAACAAAAGGAAGAAAAACTCACATCGCGCCTTTCAGGGAGTTGTTTATGGAATTAATCACTCTGCGAGACTGGTGTTCAGACTGAAAAAGGCTCGGAGCGTTTAAATCAATCGCGTTTCGTCTGACCTGGACAGACTCGTGGGTTTGATGACGTGCGGGTATGATGCGCCCGGAGCACTTCTGACAGGCTCTCTCAGAAGCACCGCTCCGCGTCGGATGTTTACGCCGGACCCGAGAATCTTTCCGCTCGCCCCCCTTTTCGCGCTTATCGCGATGCATAAATTATCTCCCCGCGGTCATTCCTACACGTGAACACGTCGCCAATCCAAGGAGCACTTTTTTTTTCTATCTCCCCTCCGTCTTCTAATGGGCATGCTCAAAGCTGACACGGAACAAACGCAAGCCTCACACGCCCGCCTGCGCCCGCCTGCGCCCGCCCCGCGATTTCTGTCGATAGATAGGGCTCATGCTAATTGTCCCACTCTCTTGCTCGGGAAACCAGACCGGGGCCGACTTGACGTGCCAAGCGCTAATGCGTGTCACAGTGCGGCAGGCCGGAAACGGCCGCAACGGGGAGGGAAAAAATGATGCTCGGCCTAGGCGATTTAAATTAGGGACGGAGAAAAAGAAATGCCACCTTGGTAGGCGGTACCGCAGAAAAATCAATTCGCGGAACGATGAGCACTTCTCTCAGTGCACATCGCCAAGAACACGGATCGGGAACTCATTTTTTCTGGGTGCGCGCTGAAGGCGAGCGCCTGCGGCTTCGGGGATAGGCAATCCAACGCGTGCCCGCTCAACGGGCTGGCCTACCTCCCAGGCGCCCCCGCCCCGGACGTCTCAGCCGCCATCACATCAGCGGTTCGTTTTCTCCCGCTGCCGCTCTAAAACAATCGACCGACCCTCACAGCGGCAGTGCCTTTGTTGTCGCCGGCGGGGAGCGAAGGTGGAGAAGGGGTGGGGGGATCGGGGAGAGAGAGAGAGGGGCGGCGTGTGGCGGTGCAACGGACAGACGCATTGTCACGGCAGCTGAGAGACAATTGCAGAGAAATGAGAGGGGATTAGTTTGTTGTTTTGGGGGCGAGCAGCCAGACAATGCGGCAATACGCGAGAGACGATGCGAGAACTAACATTGTCCGCACTTTTAAGCGTAGTGCCCAACTCGTTCGTTGTCAACGATCGACGATAACTTTACCACGTTTCCCACGTTACCTGAGGACATTGGCGGCGGGGATCGGTCCGCACCGGCCGCGGCGCGGCGGCCTCACCGTAAGACTTCACCGGCAAGAAAGCTCCGGGTCGATGAATGTCGGCCGGTGTATATACGGCGTCATCAGGCGGGGCGGCGCGACAATGCAGGACGTCATACGGCTCAATTAAAATACACGTTTCCCGCTATGGTCACTGTGCAGCCGATGATAGCGGGGCTGAAGCCTTCCCACGGCGGCGGGCAGCCCGCTGCCGCCGCACCAACAACGCCCCGCCGCAGCAGGACCAGCTCTATGAAAGTTTATCATCCGCGGCAGCAGCAGCAGCAGCAGCAGCCGAACCGTCCGACTACCGAATATAACAGCAGCGCGGCCGCAAGTGTGTTTATCCGACGCGGCGTCCTCCATTGAGGAAACCTCATCTCCGCAGGGGGTCTCCTTGTCCGCCGTGATGCACAATCAATAAACTGTCGCTAACAGGTGCTCCGCCCGCCCCGGGGGCCCCCCTCTCGGGGCGCCCACGCCGTAAAGCCGCGGCCGTAAAAGCCTCGGACGGGGCCGCGGCCGGGCCGGCGGCGCAGAGCGCGCGCTGTGAATAACCATATGCAACCGCGCGTGTCCGGCGGCGGGGCGGGGCGCGGCGGCCGCGCTTATCGGCAGCGCATGTGTCACTCCGCGCCGATGTAAAGAAGCTGGTTTTACGCCCGTTAGGGATCCCCGGGCCGAGCCGTGCCGCGCCGTCCGCGGCCGGGGTCACGCGGACACGCTAGAGCGCGCTTCCTTTTATTTCCGCGCGCGTCGGGGACCTTTTACGACCGTCGAACGGCGGAGCCGGCGTCGGCGCGGACACCGGCGGCGGCTCCGGCGGCGGCGGCTCGGGGCGAGCAGCGCGTTTGGTGCGCCGACAAGACGCCGCGCACGGCGGCCACGGGAGGTACAGGCGGCGGGGACCCGCGGCGGCGGCACGGCGCCTCCCGTATAAAACGCGAATAAAATACGGTCGGCGACGGCGGAATTCAAATTTGCTCTGAGCGCGCGTCGCGGTGTCGGTCAGGGGCGTGGGCCGCTTCGCCACGCTCCGCCACGCCCCGCCACGCCCCGCCTCCGGTGGCACTCCGCGTGCGGCTGTAATCGTGCGGTGTCAATCGGCTGCCGAGCCCTAATTTGATGCATTAGGCGGGGCCCAGCGGGGACGGGCCCAGATTCCGAGGACTGCGGCCCAAGTACTTCTGACGACGCGCGAACCCGCGCCTCACCGTACCAGCACCGCCGGCGTGTGTACCCACTGCATATTCGAAGTGGCCTCCCCTAGGCTGCAGCAGAGCTCCGGACCTCGTCCCGGGCCGGGCTGTGGAACACCACGCGGACCACACGCCTGAGCAGGCGCTTGCTGCTCTTCATTAGCAGACCGATTGCGGACTGTAATTATGCGGCTCGCGATGCGCCTCGATAGCATCGCATAGCCGTCGAGGCATCGACTCCCATATGTGAGCGTGGCGTGAGTGCAGCTCCGCGCGCGAGCGAGGCATGACGGCCGCCGTCTCCGGTCACCGGGGGTGCAATTTCGGATCCGGTGGGCACGAACTCAGTACGAAACCGCCATTGGTTGCTCGAAAACACCCGCGGTTTCTTCACAAAGGGGGCTCAACGGGTGGTGCAGGTTGTGCTGCCTACCCTCCCGGCGTGGACGTGTCTTTCGAATTTCCTGGAGCCATGAGGGCCATGCGGCACGGTTTTCATGACGAAACAACGTCAACACGTCGGTCTAGATACATTCCGCTCGAGAAATCGAAATTTAATTTTCTGACCAAAATCGGGAAAATTGCAAAGGCTATAGGCCTACCAATTTTTGGCCAAAAAAAGTTGAGTGTTCCCGATTTTGATGAAACTGATATGGGGGATAGAGGAGGTCCTCATTAGTGCAAAACCACCCTTAGTTGCTCGAAAACACCAGTGGGGTCTTCACAAAAGGGCCTAACGTGGGGTGCGAGCTGTGCTGCCTACCCTACCGGCGTGAAGGTGTTTCTCAATACCGGACACTTTCATATTCTTACGTTTATGAAATTGTTCACCCGCTTTTTACATTGGAAATCCTAGCCCCTGAGGGCCACTGAGCGGTATTGACGCTGGAGATAAGATAGTTAACGATAGGAGAAGGTATGGTGGCAGAAAGGTGGGACGGCTTATGGGCAAAATAACTGACGTTGTCACAGCTCGGCGTGGCCGCCGCCGCATGGGTGCCGTGTTACGATCTGAGCGCGAGAAAACGCAGGGGTCGGAGGTGATGTCTGTCGACTCGCGCCTCGCGGCCTGGTAGCCGGCCGGATGCGGCTCAACTGCAACCTGTCCGCGTGCTGGCATCCACATCGGCTCGGTTTGAGTCCTCGCGCGTCGTCGTCGGCGGCTGCTGCTGCTGCTTCGATCATTCGGCCGCCTTCATGTTTACGTGTTTCTTTTGGACGCCGTTGTGGAAAGCGGCCGACTGCATTAGGGGGTGCCATCCGGGACGGGCATGGATGGCTGGATGCACTTAGGCCCCCGAGCGCGCACGCTCGCTGCGCTACTGACTGCAGCCACCGAGGCAACTTTTTATTGACACCCCGAAATCTCTTGCGGCGGGGGGAAAAAGGCAAACAACGTGCCAAAACGGCAGCGGCGGGGCTGTGAGGCGGCGCTGCGGCGCTGCAGTCCTGTTTACGTACCGCCGAGGACACGGTACCGAAAAGCTCGGCCCGTTCGCAGCGGCCGGCGCCGCCGCTCTGGCCACCCGCCACCGCATCGGGGGGACGCTCTGAAACGTTGCGACTCTGCGCGCGAAAATTAAAGAGAAGTGTCCCGCCGCGCCCCTCCAGACTGGCGGGGCGGCGTCCTTATCGCGCGGTCGCCCTCATTTCCGTCGTGCGAATAAGCAAAAGCTTTCTCCCTGCTGCCAATACTGCTGCGAAAGATCAAACGCCGTGCCTATTAACTCCGTCTCTATCGTGTCGGCCGCGGGCCACTATAGACAGGCCACGTTACATCGGTGAGGACAACATTCGCAAACTCACTCGCTCACTCATCCGCGCACAATGTCGCGTGGATACGCTTTCTGCCGGCTCTCTCCTTCGCGCCGACACAACGTGAGGGGCGCACGCTCACGCAACCACAATAGGGAGGGCGTCCGTCGCGAAATTTACGCGAGCCGATAATCGTCCCTTATATTCGTGCTAACGAAGGACCCGCTCCAAATTCGGCCCCGGCGACCCGCCATTGCCAGACTTTATGAGACGTGCCCGGCGTGCGGCGGCGTGCCATCTCAGCCGTGCCGGCCGGGGGCAGGCCGGGGGCAGCCTGCAGGCGGCTGGCCTTTTGTCCCGAACAAATAACTCCTCCCAATCTCATTCCCGAAGCGTTCGGCCCAGCCGCTGATGCGGTATCCGCAACGTCCCCTCCCCTGGATCAGACGGCAAAGCGTCGGCTCGGCAGCATCGGGGGCCTCGCACCCTTCCGTTTTAGACCAAAGAACCGCAAGAGAATTACGGATATTTTCCTCTGAATGATTCGTAAAAAGCGAAGACAAAGTAGACAAAGTGCGGGAACAAGAGGCGGGCGAGTTATACAGCGGAAGGCCACCACTCAAACGTGCCGCCCGGACGGCGCATCATGTCCAAAAGGGGCGGAGCATCCTGCTGAGGCAGAATAGCCGAACACGGGATTCCGTGTATTCTGTCGATCGCCAAGGGCGGCCGCGGCCGCGGCGGCGGTACATGACGCTCGCAGCAAGAAGCATCCTAGTCCTGCATCATCGGCGCCCCTTTTGTCTAGGGCACCGGCCGGCGCCGGCCGCCAAGTCTCTGCCGGGCCCCGCGCCGCGGACCCGCCGCCGCCATGGGTGCGGCCGGCCAGCTACACCTTGTATGTTAAAGAGGTCCCTAATTTCACCCCCACGACATTTATAGCCCCTCTCTCACCCGGGCGACACTCGGAGGCGGTGCTCGGAGCGGTGGCCGGCGGAGAACGGCGGAGCCCGCACCGGCCGGGCGCGCGGCTGCCGTGCCCACGCCGCGATCGGCAGGCGATATTCGATGCAAACAAAGGACCGCAGGGGGTCCGAATCGGCCCCCATCACCTCCGGGCCGCGGCGCGGCGGCCGCGTTCGAGAGCGGAGGCGGGACGATATTGTCTTCCCCGCGTCGCGTTTTGGGTTGCGCGCCCGCGTTTTCGGACGTCGCCGAGCAGCGAACAAACGCGTGACGCGTGACGCTCCCCGTCCGTAACGGTCCTCGTCACATCAGACGTCAGCAGCCGGACCCGGACCTCGGGGGCCCGCGCCTCCGGACGAGCCGGAGAGGTCAGAGCGCCGCGATAAGCGGGACCCACGCGGGGACCGCGGGGACCGCGGACCCCACACACACATTATTCGCACGTAAAACCGCGCCGTTATGGCCGCATAAACAGGGCCCGTCCGCGGCGCGCGCGCAGCGGCGGCAGCAGTTCTAGGGACGACGATTTTTAATCGTAATTTATCCGGCGTTCCCTCGTCGTCAATCGCGTGCCACTCTGCTGCGGGGCGGCCGCCGCGGGTCCGGTGGCGGCCGGCGCGGCGGTGCGTGGAACGGCCGGATGGCGTGCCGCCGAGTGCACCGCCGTATTGGTCCTGGGGCGCCGTTTGTCTTGTGTCGACAGCACCCTCCCGTCCGTCCAGCCCTTCGTCCTGGTAGTTCTCACCTCCCCAGTGCCCGGGTACCCGGGTACCGCCGCCGTGCTGCCCCGGCCGGAGTATCGGAGGAAAACCCTCCCCGGGACGTGAGTTATTAGAGCAGCGCTGCGGGCCGCGGCGCGTGTTGCCGGCAGTATATATTAGGGCGGCTAGGCGCCCGGCGGCCGCGCCGCGGCCTCCGCCGCTGCCGTCCGCTGCCGTCCGCTGCGGTACCGGGGCACCGCGGCAGCACCGGGGCTTTCCTCTCAAACACCGCGTCATGTCACTCCGAGGCGGGCGATAAATTAGGTTCCGTAAGGACGACGTCACCGTCGAACCTCGCGGCGCGGCGTGCGCTGGAAATTGAAAACTCACACACACACACACACGAGTCCGTTCTGAGCGGGCAGTCGTCAGTCTTGGCCTGCTGTGGGTTCTGAGGACTGCCGCCGGGGGCGCTGGGCTGCGCGCTGCACCGGACGGACGGTCCCCTGCCCGCCGGCCCCCGGACACACAACGCGCCGCCTAGTGTGTCGAAGGGCGCTGCGGCGTCCAATAGAAAATGAAATTTACGAGCCGTCGTGTGTGCTTCAGGTCCCGAGAACCGGCACGCGCGCGCACACACACACACACACACATTGGCACACGCACACGAGGACCTCCTCGGGCTATAGAATCGCATCGGCGCCCCCTGGCCGATGGCCGCTGTGGCGGATACAACACCTCGAGTGCACGGCCGTCCCGTAGCGAGGCACGATAGCCGCGTGGTCAGCGCGTCCGATCGGCGGCGGGCTGGTCGGGGGTTCAACTCTTTGCCGATCCGCGCTATTTTTCTATCGGCTCAGCTAAGACGACGGCGTGTAAAGTACCAGGGTTGCGCTGCGGCAACCATCGGAGCTCTGTGGCCGCATCGTTAGGGTAGCTGACCGGCGACCAGAAGGTCGTGGGTTCAACTCTGGCCAGTTCCTCAAAATTTTTCTTGTGTCCACGCTTGGAAGACAGAGGGTAAAATATACTTTCGAACGTGGCTTCGGTATGGCTGTCTGAACGGCCGTGCGCGCTGCGTCACTGAGAGATGTAAGCGTTGGGTTTCAACTTGAAGATTCCCGTAGCACGGTCGGGCTTACCCCCGTTCCCGGGTCCGAGGTTCTCTCGGTCGCCCGGGGTTTCCGGCGGGGGGGCTCTGTGTCTACCAAGGAAACTTGGTTCGGAGACTCGGGTGTATGCTACGGGGGTACCTAGGGTTCGGTACCTTCGTTTTCGCTCCCTGTGAATCTGGCAGACGAGGACACGCCGTCGCGACTAGGGTTCGTCGTGAAGTACAGCAGCTTCGGCTGTGTACGATATAGGAAAGCCTACCTCCCCCTCAGTCCGCTCGGGAGTGGCCGCAGTGCCACAGACCAACCAGCCAGTCGAAGGGAGTTGATTCCGGAAATCTGGCTGGCGGAAGGGGCTACATTGACCGTTGCGGAAGCGTGCCCCTGAAAAAGGCCGCTGCGTCGTGCCTGTGTCTTAGCGGCGGTCGATACCTGGTACACCGGTTCCCATTCGAACACCGAAGTTAAGCAGGAGGGTTCCAGGCGGAGGCCTGGGACGAGGTAGTGCCCACCCATTTTTGCATTTTTTTAATAAAGGCATCTACAGGAGCCCAATAATACACAGATTACACATAACACATTTTTTTCGCATTTTATGAAAATTTTGTATTTTTGTGAATATTTGGCGGGGGAAAGGGTCGGTCCAGCCAGTGCACACCCGGCCCCGCGTTCGGCCCCTCCTCCCGGCCGGCCACGCCGTGCGGTCTGCATTGCATTGTGTCGATCGCTGCCCCGCGCAGCCTGACGGGGCGACAGCGACGGGCGCTGAGGTGCCGCTCTGAAATATCGACCCCGTTCTTAATCCAGCTCGCGATAAATTTTCATTTGAGCCACCGCTGAAGGTGCGCGCGCTGCGAGCGGTGCGGCGGGCCGGGGATAAATCCGAGAGCGCGGCCGGGGGGTCGGCCGGCGGCGGCCAGCGCACCCATCGGGGCACGCGGACGGGTCTGTTTGCAAACTCCGTTGCCGGCGGCGGCGTTCGCCGATGACTTCTTTATCACTCCTCACCGGACGACGAAAGCGACTGAAACACTCCGCGGCTCCCGCCGCGCCGTGGCGCCTGCCGCCCTGTCGCCGAGTCGATAACACGGCTACTAAACGCTGACCCTCATTCACGTCGTTGTCCGGCTCCACTTTTCTGATTGATGCTGAACGTTTTGCGTAAGCGGGAGCCTCGCGCGTTTTCCCCTCCGGACTTGTTTTAGTGGGCCTTAAAACTCTCTGAAATGGCGGCCCTGCTGAGAGCTCCCACAACTCTGCACTGCGCAGACCCCACGTCGTCCGCTCCGTTTCGCCCGAGATTCCGCCACGCTATTTCTCTCCGTCTTCCCCACAAATACCCGTGCCGCGTACATTTGTCAACGGGCCCGCGCGGTAACGCACTTGGAGCGGACAATGAGACGGTATTAATTTGCTTCGCCGATCCGTCGCAGTCCCCCGGTCGCCACGGCGTGCGGTTGACCTGGCCCACTTTCCTTGCAGGGCACACACGCACCTGCCCTCGGCCGCGGCCCGCGTGCGCCAGCGCGGCCGCGCCGAGGGGTCGCTCTAATGCAATTTGCCACGACGAAACGTGTTTTCCTGCGAGGCGCCGCCAAAACGGCGACGGCTGCCTGCATCGCAATTAGTTAAACGCATGAATTGAAGGCGTGCCAATCGAGCTGTGAACGCGGCGCACCTCCCAGAAATGTCGTGATCCCGTGGACCGAGCAGCGGCAGAGGCCAGCCAGGTCAGCAGAGAAGGTGCAAGTATTTTACATACAAAACTAAAAACGCAATCTGGCATTGAATTTTCAGAATTATTATTATTTTTCTGCGTCATTTGTAGCCCATATGTGGTCTTATGTTGATTTTTTAAAAATGCGACCATCATCTCCCTTTTGTCTCCTTCATTTTCTTCCCCTAGCTTGTTGCATTTTCTAATTAAATATATAAATTTTACACCCCTCAGGAAGGGCGCCGCCCCGCTGCTCGCAGCCTACAGGCCCCCCGCTCCCCTTCGTTAGCGCTCCACGTCGTCGCGCCGCGTTTTCGGTCCGCGCTGACGGCCCTCGCTGATGACGGCTCTAATGTGCGGCGGCCGGCCGGCCGGCTGTAAACGTATCGGTCCGCAGTAATTTCAGAGCTTTATATGAAGTGCGTGTGACACGGCGGCGGCGGTGGCGGCGGCGGCGGCGCGCGGACGCGTCATCGGGAACTCGTCTATCGGGCCGCCACGCCGCCGCCGCCCGGTCGTGGCGCGTCCGCCGCCGACTGTCGCTGCCCGACGCGAAAACGTAATAAATGTTGGGGTGGCGCAAGTTATGAGACAAGGAAACTGGATCGCGCATTCCGCGACGCGGGCCGGCGCGGGCCCTGGTAGATTGGGGGAGCGGGTGTGTCACAGAGTGAGGTGCACTGGGCACAGGCTCTTATACGTGCGTCGGTGTCATTATCAGAAGCCCCCGCGGAGCAGCGAATTTCAGAAAATATTGACACGCAGACAACGCATCCGGGTTCCAAAACGCAGCACCACACGCGCGCCAGCCGGGGTCGTGAGACTCACATCGCAACGCCGAGTGGCGTTCGGCCTCTCACCCCCGACCCATTCTTCTGCCGCGGGTCCGTCCGCGGCCGCAACGAAGGCGTGAGGGACGGACGTCGTGGAGTCTCCGCCGAAAAACAAATGCGGCGCATCTATCACACGGCGGCCCGCTCGTGGTGTTTCTGCATCCGTACCGCGAGCGTGTGTGTCTGTTTGATGAGGTGATGGATGCCGCTGGTCGGCGCCAGTCAATAGCTGCGGTTGTCGCTGCAGGTATGGCTCGGTTTGCGGCGGCGCGCGCGGCGCGCGCGCGGGCAATTACTCGTAATTAAGACACACAGGGGAGGAGAGGCCGGGCCTGTGGCGTGCGTGCGCTGAGGGGGCGTGGCGTTGGTCGCCGAGCCCGCGGCCGGCGCCGTGTGACCCGCGGCATCCGCGTGGCCACTGGGAGACCCCAGCGCAACGCGCGACCGTCAGAAAAACTGTCTCACTAACCAGAATACGCCGTGTATGGCTTTGCGTCCAGCCGTCAGCCGAGCCAAGTCTCTTCATTTCTCGCCCTCTTCCCCTCCCCCCGCGCGACTCTCCACCACATAACATACAGGGGCGACTCGCTTAATTTTCGCCAACTGCCTTCCCCGCGGCCGGCGGCGGGGAAGACGGAGGAGGCACTGTCGCGCCGCTCATTAGACGAGGCTGCCGCGGCCGCGAACCTCGCGGGAACCTCACGGGAGCCGTGCGGCGGCGGCGGCGGCGGCGGCGGCGCGCCACCCGGCATTACAATAAATCCTGCAGCGGCCGCCGCGGAGCCGATGCGGGGCCGCTGACGATGAAAGTCCCGCCGCAGAAGGCATCGCAGTTCCGGACGGTATGGTGACGACAAGGGACGACGACTTCACTAACGAAATTATTGATGTGAGAAAGAAGTGCGCCGCCAGAGAGACATAGGCAGCGCAAGACGGCAAAGAACGCGGCGCCAACAGTGCGGCTGCGTGCCGAACCTTTCCACTAATATCATTCATCCTAGAGTTCTGTAAGCATGACGGAAAGCGTTTACAAGATTCGAGGCTATTTACACATTGAATGTATTTTAGCCGTGTACGTCTGTCCGGTGTCCACGTCGACCTGACATGGCTGCTGACATGTCAGACGCACCGCGAGTATGACCCGGCGGCGCTCATAGCGGCTTGTGACAACGAAGGCGTCATCAGGCGGCGAGGCTAAAGAAGGCGACGCATGTGACATCCAGTCGAGGCTGCAGCGGTCAGCTCCCCGCGGGGATGGACACGCGTGTGCGTCTCAGAGAAAATTTGTTATTGCGTTTTCGTGCTGTCCTTTTGCCCTCTTGGTTATTTTCTCTTCCCGCCCTGGCCATCTTTGGCCGGCGGACAATGTCGGCCACGGCTAGTGCACTCCGATCCGCGACTGCCCCGCTCCACTCCCGTCCGAAAACGCGACAACAGCGTCGGACAAATGATTATTTGACGATGACAAGTTGCGCCGCCGGCGCGCCGCTCGGCTCGCAAGCAGACGATTCTTGTTTCCCGGAGACGACATGTCGCGGCGTGACAACCTGACAACGCGGGCTCAGCGAAACATGTCATCGAGCAGTGGCCAAAACTCAAAGCCAGGTTCTGGCGGGGGAAAAAATTTATTGACTGCCATTCATGGACACTTATTTATTTTCTGCAGAAGTTACTTTCATAATTTTTTTCTTTAGTTAATGCTGGTAACTTGCATCTGAGTAAGACAGAAATGCAGTTGAGTAAGTTGCGGTTCAAATACTCTGGCACGTGTGATTTACCTGCTCACCGCGGCTCTTTGTTTCTTCCCGCTCCCCCCCACCTTCCCCTCCATGTCCCTTTCGAAGGTCTAACCCCAGCACCGTTTCTACCCAACTCGTTTTGCTTCATGTGATAAACATTCGAAAGGGCACCGCGAAGGCTAAGGCAAATATCCACGCGTTTTGTATAAGGTGAACGCTCCGCAAAGAAGACATAAACGCCATTTCCCATGACAAACAGCAACAATTAAGTCACACACACACACACACACACGAACCTCTGCAAGCGTGTTAAGCGCATAACAAAGTGAGTTTACGCATTCACTTTGCGGGCTTGTACGCAGCAATGGGTCGCCAATTTACGGTCGACTTTACGTGACCACTATTTTTACACGACCAGCGCTGGTCTGTTAATTTTAGCCGGCCGCGCGGCTTCGGATCGCAAAGAGGGGCACCGCCGCGGGCGCTTAGGGGCGCGTTTGTCGACGGCGGCGCCCACAGCAGTGTGGCGCGTCGACGGCCCGCGGCGTGGAGGACTCGGGCGCCTCCTCGGTAAATCTCGCCGCCACTCCAGTGGGACGCTGCCGCCCCGCGCCGCGGAACTGTTGGTGTCTATCGGCGATGCACATCTCCCGGCAACGCTGCTGCCTCCACGCGCGCAGGCGGCGGCGGCGGCGAGTCCAGCCACCGCCGGCCCCCGGTGTCAGGCCGGAGGAGCGTGTGCCAGGCGCGTGCCGGGCGCGTGCCGGGCGCGCGCCTCCCCGCGAGCGCGAGCCCCGCCAAGAGCACCGCAACCGCCGCCACCCATTCACAATTAGGTGACGGCGACATATGCTAATCGCGTGCACTCGGGTGCCAGAACGCGGCCCGCCTTGCGGCCGCCCCGCTCAGCTACGCACGGGACACCGAGACCGCGTTTGTTCGCCGTCTCTCCTTATTTGCCGGGAGGACCTCCGGGCCGGGGGGCCCCCAGCAGGATCACTGCACGCGAAACGGGCGCCGCGGCAACGCGCGCGACGACCGAGAACAATGATATGAGAAACCGAGCGCAGATTTACGGCGTCTCCTAGCCATTAATTCCTGTTCAGCGAACGCGGCCGGGGATTAAGAACGGCCTGGAACGGATCGTACAACCTACACGGTCTGTGAGAAGAAGTGTCCTTTGCTGTGCATCGACAGATGCACTGCCCGGGGATGCAAGTGTTTTCAAGTCCCGCGCGGGTACAAGAACGTGCTAAATCTGCTTGGACAATCATCGAAATTGCAAGATACAATCGTCGGAACTGAGATAAAAACAATTGAGGAATAGCCAAGGGTGGTCGACCCCTGGGCCGCGCGGCCGGCACGTACGGCACTTCACTCGATGCGCTCCATAAATAATGCCGGAAAGATCTCGCACTTTCGTCTGAAATATCGTGAGCGGCGCGCGCGGCGTCCGCTCGGCGTCCGCGGCGGCGGCCACGGCACCACGGCGGCACCCCGGGTCATCGTCTCCGCGGCGACGCCGGCCGAGGCCCGCGTCGTGCAGAAAGCCGAGCCGCCCCAATAAATCAGGGTGATAATATCACGCGGTCCCCCGGGCGCCGCGCCGGCCTCCGCTGGCCGCCGCCGGGCGGCACGCGACAGGAGGCGGACAACGGGACGCGATAGGGTACTCCGGGGAAGAGACGCCGCCGAATCGGAAGAACAATAACTAGGCGGTGCGCGGGCGCTTTCGCCGTGTTCCTGTGCAGACCAGGTGGAATACTGATCACACGGTGGGGCCGGTGGCGGGACAGACGGCGGACGCCACGGGCGCGCGTGCCTTGTCCACGATGTGAGCGCAAAGCAGGGAAACGGCGGCCGCGATGGGTGCGAGGGAAGCGGGTTAAAGAGGGCGGCGGGTCGATAAACCAGTATCATTAATTTGATTTACGGTGTAATGGACGGGGGGAACGAAACAACATAGAGCCGTGGTGATGGAAGTTCTCGTGCAGGTCTGGGACGAGGCCTGGGCAGGCCGTGGCTGCATGCGCTCGCATCGCGTAGTGTTTCCGTGGCGCGAAGCGGTCCCGAATATTTCCCGAATGCTGACAGGGTGCGAGAAAAAATGTGACGGATTTGTCGAGATCATCACGTTCGAGACCCGTGTATCCTGAGACGAGAAGCTCGGGAAAGAGAGGCGAGCGTCCGGGTCGGGACACGCGGAGAAGATAGGCCAGTCTCAGCCGAGGGATCGACGTGTGTACGCTCATACAATCGCCGCGGATCTCACGGTCAACTCCAGATGAGGCTGAACCCTCTCTTGCGGGAGCGTGTCATAAATTAAAGCACTCGGCGGTGTCTTTAGGGACGAGTTGCCTGGGCCCCTCGCGCGCATCCAGCGGGGCATGGTGCTGTCATCGTCGGCACGGACGCGTGTGATTGCCGCGGATCGGCCACCGGCCCGCCACCTCACCGCGCCGCCGCCGCTACAAAGTTGTCCGCCCGCCGCGCCGGGCGCCGGCAGAACCACTCTCTGCTGGGAGCGCGGGCAGTTTTGCACATCGCGCCGCGCGGACTGGAAGCGGGCTGCCCGCACGTCCGCAGCAGAGGAAGTGAGGGCCGTAAAGCGGAGCAGTCGAGCGGGCGGGCCGCGCAGCCCCGCGAGGAAGTGAGAGGCGCGCAGAGCACACTACAGTACTCAGCCTAATCTGAAAAAAAAATTCTAGACACAGCAGCAGCTATCGAATCAACTTTTTAGAATCCTCAAAACGCACAAAGACCCGATGTCTCACAATCAGGGGCGCCCCCCTGACTGCTGGGCTGCAGCCACTGCGGCTGCCTTGAGACGCCCTGCCTGCAGACCGCGCGGGGTACACCTGTGTTGACTCTGTGGCCCGCGCCGCCGGCTCCGGGCCGGCGTCCACCAGGGTCCCCGCCCAGGGCGGCAGGGCGTGGCCAACTGGTTTCGGCTGCCGCTGGTGCCCCAGTTCAGGACTTCTTGCACTGTCAATGTTGTTACGTTACGTTTGCATCGGCAGTCAGGAAGGGGGCGTAGCTCAGATGGTAGAGCGCTCGCTTAGCATGCGAGAGGTACGGGGATCGATACCCCGCGCCTCCAGTATTTTTTAGCCGGTCCCGACCCCAACACGTTTCGTTGGAAACGGGCCAGCTGGTTAACCCTTCACTCAAAATCATTTTAAACCTAGCTGCGCTGATCTGTCGTGCACCGGCGTACTGCAGGTATGCCTGCCCCTCGCCATCAGGCGCAGTGACGCACGTACTCCAGCGCACAGGGACTCTCGCGGCTGGAGTAGAGCTGCTCTGGAGAAACCTACTGTCGCTGCTCGAGGAGAGTAGCGCCGCCTAAGGCATCGGAGTATCGACGTGGCTTGTGCAGGGGGTAGCGCACGGGGAGTGCATAAGGCTCGGGTAAGAAGTTGCATTTTTTTTCAAACCTGCATTGAAATTTTCTGTTCTTTTTCTTTGTTCCAAAGCCTCGTCAAGAAAAGAATGCCGTTTTTCGGTGTATTCCATTTCTGGAAGGAAATAAGGGGGAGGGGAGAGGAAAAGAGAAGAGAGAGAGAGAGAGAGAGAGAGAGGGGGGGGGGGGGGGGCTTCCGTAAAAATATGCGTTGGAGGGGAGAGCCCAGCAATTCGTGGGTTCGTCGAGCTTGCAGAGATGGATAAACATTTGCGGGGAAAAAAGGGGATCTTTTGGTGGTGAGATGCATGGAAGGCCCGGCCCGGGTGTGCGCGCTCACCGATTCATGTATGCATGGCGCCATTGTCATGAGGTCGGCTGCTGGCTGCCAGATTGTATCGAGGATCGTATGCGCGAGGGGCGGGGAACGGGGTGGAACCTCGAGAAAAGGTTTGGTAATGAAGTTGGGTACACCCCGATCAAAAAGCGCTAATATTCGTTTCCTTAGATTTTTGCCTCCTTAATTTTTTTTCCTCTTTTGCCAAGTATTCAATAGCTTGGCTGGCGAGGGCGAGGCATTTTCTTTTGAATTTTCTAAATATTACTAGATGCGGTGAGAAAGACAAATTCTGCCTCCACTTTCTCCAAAGCGTCTATGCATGACCGGAAACTGCGTCCATCAGTACCATTTCGCCGTTGTTTTTGTTTACTACTAAGGACGAATATTTTATACCCTTAGAGACTTGTTTGTTACGGATGTCCTCGAAGCAGAGTGTCTCCCTGCAAGACCACGCAGGCGTTCCATGAACAACGGCCACACAAACAGCGGCGGGAAACAACAAACCCAGTCGCGTGATTTTCATTGTGTGGGACTGTCCTGCAGCGCAAAGGAGCCCCAGAGGAATGAGAGCAGAAACGATCTGGAACACAGGACGTGAAGAAGGGACGGCAGGGTCATCAGAACACGTTGAAGAGCCGCTCTCCCCTCTCCCCATCCCACTTCCCCCCCCCCCCCCCCCCCCACCCCCACCCCCTTCTTGCTCTCTCTGCCTCGCTGTTCCCTTTTCTCCATCTCTTTTCCTCCCTTTCTCTGATCTGGGACGGAGGTCGTGTCGCATCCGGAATACACAATCTGTCACGCCAGTTGCTGATTGAGTGGCGGGGGACGAGGAGACAGCACGGCCGCACTGTATGGCAAAGGCCACACCAATACGCTACACCACCACACACAGCTGCGCCCCCTTTGCCTATCGCAGAGAGTTTCACGCAAAATATGCGTAGCATTTCAGGAAACTGGCCCACTCTTTCAAGCATGAACTGAACTTACCGAACAACCCAAGCATGCTAAACCCATCGAGTAGTTAAAAATCAAGACTTTGTCGCGAAGTCATGGGGCATCATATACTCCGGCGCAGCGTCGCGCAGCTGTGACCACAACCCTCCGTCGGCGGGCGGGGGGTCGGCCTCGTGTTTTCAATCTAATTCCCGTCGCCGTCTCCTTGCAACAATGCCCTTCCTCCCCCTTCCAACACCCCCTCCCCTGCCCCCGCGCCTTCGCTTTTCCTTTCTTCTGGCTCCGACGTGTCTTACAGCTCCCACGAGCTGCCTGCTCCTTTCCCCCCGCTGCAGGCCGGAGGACGGCCGCCTGGAGGCCGCCGACGTCGTACACACACATACGCACGCTGCGCCATGTTTTATGCACCGCTGTATTTTCGCGGCGCAACCGAATACTCCTAACACGCGAGGTGGCGCAGCACGCGCATTGTGTACACCGAGGAGAGGGGGGGAGCGCCGACCCCTGTGGAAGACCCCACCACCAGCACTGCCAGTCAGCTACTTTTGCGAATAAGGAAAATTCAGCAGTAACCGAGTGGGGCCCATGCTGCTGCCAGAAAGCAGAGCAAAATTTAACTTTTCCCATAACGCATCTATTTCCAGCAAAGAGGAGGTTTAAGAAATACTAGGTTCCAGCAGTGTTTTTTTCCCTGGTGGTGCCTGAGTCTGTCACGAGAGTGACCCACAAGCGAAACTGAGGGGCGTCGTCCAGTCTAGTTCGTGGGGTGTTGGGTGCTGGGGTGCAGAGTTGCATGCACTATGTCCATCAGGGTGCTGCTCGAGGGACGGCTGGGTGACGTCCACGTTTTAAGGATAGTGTCCCCCGACGTTATGCGGTTTCCCTTGCATGAAAAATAGAACAGGGTGCACGGGAGGGCATGGACCACCCCATCTTGTCAGCCCAATAGACGTCTCTTTGTGCTTCAGAAAGCCTCCAGCCGTTGTTTTTAAAGGGACAGCAAGCAGCCGGACGCTTATGAATTGCTTATGCGTGTGCGGCGCAGGAGGGAGGGTTCCGAACTCCGAGAGGCGTGACTTTGGCCCATCTTGTCCGTCCATCCCCCAAGCTCCCCGGGCTGTGTTGGACGTCGCGAGCTACTTGGTGACCTGGTCCAGAGGGGAGGCACGCCCTGGACGGCTGCGCCCGTTATCTTCATCGGGGGCCATTACGGAACTGACAGCGGCCAGGGCTTTATGGAATGGAGTGCACAGTGCCGCGTAGGGAGTGACCCTTTCCTATTAAATATTAAGGAAGGAGGGAGGGCCCACCCTTGCGACAGTGACGTGTGCCAGCGTGGCTTTGTTCAACTGGACACCGGTCGGCACCGAGGCAAAGAGCTTATCCGTCTGAGTGCTATGCCTTCTTTTCTCAATACTAATGTACGAGTCATTTGGATTGCGCGAAGGCACATTGAGTGTTAACGTCGAGTGTTTGGTGATGTTTCTAGTACCTTTTATCTGGTCCGGGTGAAAGTAATAGACAGTGAATGCACCCAAAATAATACTTTATTGATTGAATGAAATGAAAACGTCAGCTCTTAAAAAAAAAAAACAGGATTGTACTGAAGCAGGTATACGCAAAAAACGTGGTAAGCCTACACAGAATAAACCAATTATGACAATAAATATGGCGTTGTGTCCAATCCAGAATTAGTTTTTATAATCAACGTTAATATACAAAAGTAGGTTCTTAAGTAAGTCTATAATTATGTTTCAATGATTGGAACAGGTGTTGGTACATATAAACGACAGTAACACACATTCTATGGTTACAAAAACAAACTTAAACATCTTTATATCCAAATTTCGTTTAGTGAATGGAATGTCAGTTATAATCTTTTTTCCTAAATACACTTGATGGCTGTTTGATTGCATAACACAATGCGCACAATATTTGGAGGACCCTCTACAGAAAATAAGCATAGACTCTACACATAAATAACTGCAGTTGACAAGGCAACCCTCATGTGAATATCTAAATTGACCGGGAAATTTATTAAATCCAGAGCTAATAGGTCAGATGAAAAAGTGAGGAATAGAACAGAAACTACAACAGAACATAGTTTCGTGAACATTTCGGTAATATGCACGCATATTAGACACACATATAGGAGTGGCATACATAAACTTCAAATAACAATTACATTGGTGGATTATAATCACATTTATTTGGCTAGGTTGGAATCAATAGGATACTTGGTTTCGGCAAGTATCTCTTCTCTGTTTGAAAAGGTTAGTGATACGGACAAATGTTGTTGTAAAGCAATACATTCGATTAAATCGTGTGTTGACTTAAGATAACAGCAACGGTATATCTGTAGAACACTCAGAATTGAGCAGAGTACGCGAGACGTAATATTTCTATAGAAAACAAAGTTCACGGAAATATCAAACATTTGTGCATCAAATCAAACAACAAAATAGATTTGTTAAAGATTAGTGTGTGAATAAGACTTGAACTAGTTTAATGCCGGCTACGGTCAGCAACATTGAAGAACTGGCCCCTGAGTAATCGGGCTTTCCTCTACGCACGATTATCCTTAGTACTTAAATAGTGACTGACATGGAAAACTAAAAACAACGAGGCTATATCAATTACAAGGACAGTGAGAATTAAAACAGCCACATAACTGAATTTACAGTCACTAAATATCTAATATGTACACGGAATGGAACACACTTAATGATCTAGAAAGCACCAATGCAAAGTACAAACAATATCCACATATCAAGCCATGTCAACCTAATAATATTAGCTGATGTAAAAACAAGAACGGCTTAGCTCGTTTACTTATAAAATCTACCTTTGGGTAAACAAGATGCAACATAACACGAACTACATGTAGCATATCTCAGTTTCACACAGTTACAATTTTATTGGGGAAAGGTAGTTAAATAAAAGTCTCTATGGGTACTTCCCGAAACGCGAAGACGCTCTTAGAGCCTTACTTACATCTTAACAATAAGTCTCCTGGGATCATCCTAAATTATTCACAGAGTTTCTTATAATCTGATTTTAATACTATGCGAATCACAATGGACTCTGCGCTCAAAATAGAGATTTATAAGAGCGCACGGTACTACGATAAGTCTGTCCAAGATAAAATACCGACTTTGAAAAGTCGTTACTTACATACATTCACAATGTGATTTTGAAAGCATTGTTGGACAAAACCACTTTCGGATTTCTTTTTGAGTGCATATATTATGAAAGTTTGTCTTTATTGACAGCCTCATCGTCTCAATACACCTAAAAGAAATTAAGCATCAATAAATAACAGCTAGTTGTCACACACAACCATCTTAACACATTGATCATACTTAAAATACTCTCAATCTATATCAATTATTCGAGACAGTTAAAACTAGATCAAACCACAGACAAGAGTAGAGCTACAGAGACGTTCCGACACAAGGCAAGAAAGTATAAAAAGCTTTATGCTTGGGCGTGTGAATGATGAACATTAACATTATTCAGTGATAAAGGGCAGATAACGCAAGCCACGGCAACTGGCAACAACGGGGAATGCGCCGAATACGAAAAGGTAGCTGCGAACAGCCGCTAATTCTATTACTGTACAAATTACAAACCAAAGCCCATTACATATCTGGCTGCATATCGCTTAGATTTTCTTATCGTCACCCATTTTAGCATCTGCTTGCACTGACATATAATTTACACAACAAACATAACTAACATATCAGTTCCACTCGACCAGAGGGATCGGGGACCTGTCGGCCACGCACAGTCCCCCTGGAGCTGTGCCCCTATATTTGCCGAGGAAATGTCTCTCTTTGGTTACTTCAGCCTTACGCTGCGAGCAGCCAACGGCCCTTCGCTGCTCGTCAACGTAGGCCGGTCCCACTGAAGCCAAGGGTCTGAAGAAAGGGGTGCAAGTCCGTATCCCCTTTGGAGTTTGGGTCCCTTAGCCACAGCAGTTTTAGTCGAATCAGTCTTGTCATTGTTCCTCCCGGGCGGTTCCGCTGCTCACTCTGTTCAGGTCGTCGGGTGTCTCGGTCTGGCTGCCAGAGTCGCTACTGTCCACGCCAATCCCAGAACTGTGGGCAGCGTCCAGGCTGAAGTGGCGGCTCCACTCCCGGCGGCGGTGCCGGTTAGCGTCTGCACGCCGTTCATCTCGTCGAACTCCTGGCCGATGATCTCGCCGTCAAGGTCGTCCATCGTGGGCGCGGGCTGCTTGACTGGCTCGGGGCACGGCAGCTTTTCGGGGTCCAGGTCGAAGAGGTTCCGCACTGCGCCGTTGGTGAGGGTGGAGCCCGCAGCGGCATGCAGTTGCTGGCTGGACATGAGATCCTCGGGACCGGTGCTGTAGTCTTCATCTATGTCGTAATCTGAATCTTCCTTGTCGTTTTGGCTGACATGCTGGACAACAGCCTCATCCCGGATGAAGCCAGGGCCGTCCGTGCTGACGGGGGAGCCGAAAAAGCGTCCGCGGTGGGCGACGCCAAGGGGCTGCTGCTGCTGTTGCTGTGCGTGGTGGTATATGCCGTTCTGGTGCCGGTGATCCGGTTTCTGCTGGTGTGGCTGAAGGGGGGCAGTGGGCTCGGCGCCGTCTAGAACACACGAAGTGTCGTCCAGGGCGGCACGGATCTGCTCGTTCGGGGTCTCGTTGCGGAGCTGGTAGATCCAAGACAAGCGACAGTCGCAGACGAATCGGTTTCCTGCAACAGAAAAGGGGACAAAAATGTTAACAGCAGCTTAATGGAATTTTACAGACTGCAGAATACCCGCGTGGTATTTTGCAGAGGCTTCCGAACAGCCTAGAGTTTGCCATCGAAGATGCTGATCATGGTCTGTCTGTCGACACTTCAGAGGTTGAACACAATACAGCGGGATTAATTTATAACAAGAAGAAAAGCCCACTCCTGCTGTTGCACGTCTAGGCAACAACGGCGGATGCCTCAAACTCTTTAACGAGGTTTCCCGGCGGCGCCTTTCACATTAGCCTCGGCATAAAGGGAAATAATGTGCAAATCGCGTCTGAGGCTCGAAGGAGAAGGGGAGGGGGTTGGTAGGAGCAAGACTGGGAAGGGGGGGGGGGGACGGGGGGACTAGAGTACTTTCTTCGGAGTGCGCTCATATAGTTCATCCTATGTAGGTCATGACGGGGAAAGTTCCAAGTCTCAATGTCCACTGACTAGTATCGAAAAAAGCCGACACTCGGTTGTAACAGGAACAAAGAGTTTCGAGTGAAGCCCTTGACCATAGCAGAGTGCTACTTTGTGAGATCAACCGCATTTCCCCTCACGCCGGTTCACGACGCGTAAACAGCGGGAACGTGGCGAGCAGTAGTGTGGCTGGCCGGTCTACGCCTGGCCCTGTTGGCTGCAGACCCAAAGTAAGCAAACAGTGTGGCAGTCATGCCGGCAGTGCTACTGCTGCCACGCCGGTCCCTCCAAGTGCCCGGCACATCGACTCTGATCCCTGTATCCACACTTAGGTGTAATGACTATGTATGCACCAATTAGACGACGGCTACCGCACAATTGCACATCCGATGCATGAGTGCACATTTGGGTCAGCACGTCAAGCGGGGCATCCAGGGCCGATCCCAGGGTGAGCAGAATCATGGGAGGGTGCATTTCCTGGCTAGAAATTGCTCCAATGTGACTAAATCGCTTTAAAATGTTTATGTCAAAAGGATTCCTTTCAAGTTCCACTTGTACGGGGATGACTACTCAGGGAAGTGTAGGCAGGACATTAAGTGACGTCATCGGGGCTAGGGCAACGGCTTGCTGTCATCGGAGAGTCTAAACAACACTGCCCTACGCAGGCTATTTCGGAACGCGGAAAAACGGCGTTCCTTCTCTTGCGTAGGCGGCCCGCAGCTCCTGCATGACGTCATCAGTGCGGGACCAGAAATATCTTCAATCTCAACGGAGCCACAGTCCGCGGCGTAAGGCAGTGGTTTGCAGTGTGGCCCCAATCTTCAATCCCCACCGGCTGCTTAGAAGGGCGTGAGAAGGCGTTGTCCCACTTTTGACTCAGATATGTTTCGTGTCGCCTGACGTGCCCGCCTCGGTGCACCCCAGCGTCGTTACCATATGGCATGCACGGGCCGGCCCGACAAATGCGCGCGGCTATTTGAATACCCCCGCGCATTTACCGCATGGCCCCCTTATCAGTCATCACAACATTATTCGCGGGTGGGGCTCAGAGGCGGGAATATCAAACGTGACATTGTTATCCGGGGCCCGGGCGGCCCTCAAAGGCGCACGCAGTAATGGTGGCGGCGCTGTTTGTCAGTGGTAGGTGCTCTAATTGGGTACATTAGGAGGGCGGTGCCTTGCCTACCTCAGCCCACCGCCTAGTGCTAGTACCTAGGGCGCTGCGCTGTACGCCGCCCCTCCTAATGAACGAGAGCAAGCCTATAGTGTGCGGTGTCGCATGCGGAGAGCCGGGCCCAGACTGGCTGGCCCCAGCGGCGCTCGACCAGCGTACGAATATAACGAGCGTCGGAGCAACCATTGTACGCTTAACAAACGTGAATTTCACGGGCCGACAAATTGAGCTGAATATCCGGGCTGTGCACGCCGCACCTCCTCGACGACAATCCCCGCCAAGGCCAAATGTTTTCGTTCGACTAGGGGCCGGCCCCGCACGGGGGCCAAACGCAAACAAAAAGCCGGACATGGCGCACAAACACGGACGTTAAGCTCTTGGGCCATTGACGGCCACGAGATCCGAGACGGAGCGGCTCTGGAGGGGGAGGCGGACCGGACGGCCACAGTCTATTTCGGACCCTTCCTTCACCCTCGGGCCTCGGGTAGGAGAGCGGCCCCGGGCTCAGGGCGATCCCGCCGAGATCAAACTCATCCGGGCCTCAGCCTCAGCAATTAGCCGACGAGAGCTAGGCGGGCTGTCTGGGCTGTCTGAGCCCGGTGGAAGTTTACGGAAAGAATGGCTCATTTGGATATATAGGCAGAGGCGCGTCGTACTAAATTATGTGTCCCTTTCAACGCGCTACAAGGACGGCAGAGGCTCCGCACCAAGTTTTACCTTTCCCTGTCATGACGTCGCTCCCTGGACACGCCTCGCTGTCTCCACCTAAAAATTTCCTCCAGCCCCCGAGCCAGCAGACGGAACTCCCTCCACTCCCGAGTCGCGCTATTTTGGCCAGGTGCGGGTCCCGGCTTGCTTACAGCAACTAAACCCCTCTCGCCTTCCCAAGGGGGTGGGGGGCGGGGAGAGAGCCCCACCCATTCCGCGTCCCCAGCCTGCTAAACACACAACAGCGCACTTACTTACACCGGTCCGGTCGGCATCAAGCCGCGCCGTGCCTCCCGCCGCCCCGCCACAACAAGACCCCGCTCTCTTATCCTCGCTGCAACTTGCTGTTCGACATCCATATTTAATTAGACGCCGCACGTACACGTCGGCCCGTGTCAACAACGGACGGGAAGGGGTAGAGCTGAGCCGACCGGGCTGCGCCGAGCAGCTCCGAGCTCCAACAAGTCCCCGGCCACTTAGAGCACCAGGTGCCGCGTAGTGCCACCTCGTCGGAGCCACCGGCCAAGTTTTCGGACGTTGCCAGTGAAGTGAGGCCAGCCGGCCGGGATGCGGCCCGTTCCCCGCGTGCTGCCACCACTTTCAACTCCACTACTTTTCCCGTTTCGCTCCCCGAGGCTCCAAGACTCCCCCCGGGGGCAGTGGCCGCTCCTCTGGGCCCACCCCGATGTCCGCAGAATACCCGGAGAGGGAAAGGGCGGCCGGCGCCACATGGAAAGCCATGCTTTGCGCTCAATAAGCGGCCCTGACAGGCCCTCAGGCCCCTGCAATAACATCTGAAAAAGTTCACTGGGCGTGCCGATGCGGGAGGGCGGTGCGCCACCGGCTGCCCGGCGCCGTGTCTCCCCGGCTGAAAAGTTGAGCGCGATGCGGTCACGGAAAGTTTTACATAACGTCGGCGGGCGGCGGTGCGGCGGTGCGGCGCTCCGTCTGGGCGGTCCGGAGGCGCGGTGGGTGCGCGTCTCGCAGACAGCGTGTCGGAGGGACGCACCTGCCGCGCCGAGGCCCGGGGCGGCCGGCAGATCGCGGACGTTGACACGGAATACAAACAGTAAAACCAAAGCGAGTGCCCGGGGCACCAGCGGGCCGCCGGGTACAAGGCAAACGCCAAGCAGCACAGGGCCGTCGCCGACGTAACAGCGGTCGTGCCGCCGGCGACATTCCTAGGGGGCCGGCGGGCTTCCACCGACCTCTGCCACCCCGGCTCCTTTTGTCTTCCAGGCCGCAAGATTTGCCTTCCCCTCCCGCGCGCCCTGGAATGGCCTCGCCGAGCGGAGGGGCCGCCGCGACGCCACGCTTCCCCCTCCCTGGAGCCTCTTTGAGCGATAATCTCGTTATCAATTATCGTGTCCCTTCTTTGTCGGGGCAGGCAGAGGCCGCCGGGAAGGGCCATAGAGCGAGAGGAGCTCCGGCGGCGGCGGGGAGGGGAGGGCGGCGCCGCGCCGCGAGCGCCTCGCCACAAGCCACCTCGCTTCTCGGGGCCGGCCTCCGCTCCAAGGTTGTCGTCTAAATCGGGCGGCAGCGACGAGCGCCCCCCTGCGGGGCAGTAGCTCCTCGCCGTGCATCGCACGCCTCTTCGCGCGCGGCAGCGTAGGGGCCATTAACAAACCATAAGCGGCCGCAGTGGCTGCCGCGAAGACGCATCGGCCAGCGCACCGAGAAGAGAAAACCATTCGAGACTATCGAGCGCGACGGCCGCGACCGGCGACTACGCAGTTCACCGACGGAGCTTGAAAAGTCCGGCATCGCATACGCGCGCGTGCCGCCGCCGAAACATGTCCACTTTCTAAAGTGCTGGGGAAAGGGAAAGTTGGCGGACGTGTCACTGCAGACGTTGACCCTTCCGCCAATATCACGCAACCAGAAGAAAAAGAAGGGAGAGAGGGAATAAAAACCTTGCAAATTTGCGTGCGAGCACGCGCTTCCAGCGGGGGACGTGCTTAAACCTCGGATGGCGTGGACGTAGGGGGGCGGGGAGAGCACGGCTGCGGGGCCAGCGGGGCCAGCGGGACCCGGTAAGGGGCGAGACAAGACCTCTGGGCTGCAGCGTCGCCCGGACCCAAAGGGCCGTGCCGAGCCACGCAGCAGGATGAGTTCCCCTGCCAACCCGAGCCACGACACCGAGTGTTTGGGTCGACGTGTCACCCCGAGGACGGCTGTGCTAGCCGCCCGCCTTCTGCCTGGCCGCAGGGCCGGGCTCAACACTGTTGCCTGGTCCGGACGGTTTGCCGCCGCCCGCCGTGCCTCCGGGTGCCGGCGACGTCACACTCACTCCCAGGCAGCGACGAGGGCCGGCCGTAAATTTCACTGCAACCCTGCTCGGGGTCTGTTCACATGCTACGTGACGTCCTGAATGGGATACGGGAAACATTCAAATGGCGGCGAGGGTTAAAATACTAGCTGCCTGAAGAAAATCAGATGTCCGATGAGAAACCTATTTTGGAGCGTCGTTTCATTTGCTTGATAGCAGCTCCCGGGCCGATGGCGTTTTGCCGGACTGCCCCGTGCACCGATTCGCGGTCTCCCGCGGGATGCTTTCTCCCCAATGCCCCGGCCATGTGATTTACGGACGAACCCTCAGTCGGATTTCAGGGGGGGGGGGGTATCCCCAGTGGCCGGATCCCCGCAGTTAACAGTCCTCCGGCACATGGCAGCGGCAGCGCTCGGCTACTTGTGCGCGAGTGTGCGTGTTGTGTTTTCGGCGAGGCGGGTGTGGGCGGGGCGGGATGCGCTGTACTGTACACACGAGTGGAATCTGACGTGTGACGCCGGCGATGTAGTGCAGCTGGCTGTAATGTGCGTGCGATTGTGTGCGTGCGACCGGGCTGCGTGTCGCGCACATGTCGCGCACCTGCATGTGTGTGTGTGTGTGCGCCCGCGCGCGCACGCACACGTGTAAGTGCGCGGAGCGCGCGGATCATGAGCCGAATTGCGCGGCGCCGAGAATTAATTCATGCCACCCTGTCATAGCCTGGGAGTTGTCACCGGAGCGCTGCTGCAACCCCCCCCCCCCCCCCTCAGACTCCGAGTAGTGTTTCCGTAATGTGATTGAGGGGTTCGTCAGGCATGCGCGTGTGTCTGCCGTCGGAAAACGGGATGTGCCGCAGACAGCGAACTTGGCGTGGGATTATAGTTAACAAGAGATACGGTGTGGGAGAGAGTCAGGGAGAGAGAAGAGAGAGAGAGAGAGAGAGAGAGAGAGTCAGAGAGAGAGAGATAGGGTAGTGTTAAGATAGACGAGGCCACGGGGTGGGAGAGAGAGAGAGAGAGTTGCACGGACTCAGCGCCCGGAGGGTAGGCAGTCCCGTTGGCCGTGCACGTCCGGCGGGCCTGCCTACCCCGGACTTGGCAGGCGCTCGACGCGGCGGGCCGTGCGACCGCGCCGCAGCGGCGGCGCCCCATTTCGCCCCCCCCCCCCCCCAGAGCGGACACTTATTAATGAACGTGTAACCGGCGCGGCCTCGCCGGGACTCGCCTCGGCGCCCTCTGCTCCGCAGAGCCCGCCACGCCACCGCCGCCCCCACGCCTTCCAGTACCACTGCTATAAAACCCTTTTCACCTCCGGCCAAAAGGGCTGCCGGCACTTTCTCGTCCTCGACTGGCTCCCCCAGCAGGCCGGCCGGGCTCACCGGGGCCGGCCGGCGGCGGCCTAGAGCTGTCCGGCGGCGGCGGCGTGTCGCCCCCCTCCCCTCCTCCCCGTCCCCCGGGCGGCCCCCGCCCCCAACCCGCGGCTACACGTACCTCAGCCAGCGCCGCCGCCCGGCGCCGCCCGCACCACCCCACCACGGAACCGACGGCCCTCCGCCTCCTTATTCGCCGGGCCCGTCCGCTTTTTATGGCTTCATAAAAATCCAGGCTGCACTTGTTTAATTAAGAATCGCACACGGCGGCGGCGGCGGCGGCCCGTCGTCCTGCGGCGGGACGGCAAAAAGGGCGCTGGGAACGGGGACGCGCGAGACGCGGCCGCGGTGACCTCGCCTGTCTTTCTTCTTCTGCTCCCCCTTGATCACAACGAAGAGCAACGCGCGCACGGTCCGCGATTATGAGGTGAGGTGGGAAGTCGTAGAGGGAGAGACAGAGAGAGGGAGAGGGGAGGCACAGTGACAGAGAGAGAAGGGGGTTGGAGGGTGGAGAGAGAGAACGTTCCAGTCGCGGGAAATTGCCTCTCTCGTCCTACCGCTGCTGGCGCTGGCCAACGCGCCCGAGGTCTGCCCGCGCGGTGCGAAGCTTGCCCGCACTCATTCATGACGACGACTCGACCTTTTTTTACGACAGCCCATACAGCGCCGGCCCCGGCCCTGTTACTGTACACGGCACTTGTAGTCAGACAACACGGCAGATTCGAGGGCAGAGAAAGAGAAAGAGAGAGAGAGAGAGAGAGAGAGAGAGAGAGAGAGAGGCAGCATAGTTCAGTGAGACACGCCCCCCTGTTGCGGTCCGATTAGTCGACAAGTGCCTTGTGTGACCGTCGCACGGCGGGCATTGCAGCAGAGAGGCGCCACAAGTAGACGGAGACCCCGCGACGGACTGGGGGGGACTTTCCCCCCTCCCCTCTTCCCCAGCCGGCGGGGCGCCGCCCTCGTGTTGCGTGCAGAAGGGATCCCGGCCGGGCCCGCATGCGCAAGCATGACTGCCATTCCCTGCAACGCATTAATCATCGGCGCGTATTTAAAAACTACTTTGTCCTGCGAGGGCGCAGGCGGGGGCCGCCGGTCTCGGCGCGTGTCTCGGCGGCGCGGGGCCCCGATGGCGCAGATATTCAAACGAGAAACGCGGGCGCGCGCGCTCCCGCTGCTTGCGAGGGGCCCGCTTCCCTGAGAAATGGGTAAGTGAAATTGCAACAACTCCCGCGCCGCGTTGGCGTGCTTTGCATTTTGCAGGCGCCGCCCCGTCCGTTTCTTTACTCACACTGTCACCCCGTGCGTTCTCCCTGTTGCTCGCCTCCCCTTCTTTAATGGCGACCCCGCGGGCACCTTGCGTTTTTGTCGCGGGTCGCTAATCCAATTGGGGCGGTCGTCATGTCACTTAAATGTTTTCGAGCGAAGCCCAGAAGTTATTTTTCACTTGATGATGATGAAGCGGCACGGAAAGGCGGTCATGAGGGCGGTAGGAGATGGAGGGGGAGGGAAGGGGCACCAGTATGCCACAGCACACGTCCGTCCCTCTGCCACTTCTCTCTTTCCCCTTTCACACTGGCAGCCCAGACGTGGCAAGACACAACGTTGCGCGTCCGTTCGCTTGAAAGAAGGACGGGATAAAAAAAAAGGAAATAAAAAAAAACAAAAGCGAATAAGGAACGCCCGGAATGCAACAACCAGAGCCACAGCGGCAGGAGCCCGACTGGAGAGGAGAGGCGAGGGTATTAAACAGAGACAGACCGGACGCCATTCCGCAGTATTCGCAATTGATGGTGCGATCCCTGCAGAACGCGATGGCGAACGCTCTGCGATGGCGAGCCGATGGCAGGCCGATGGCAGGGCGGTGGCGGCGCGGTGACAGCAGTGTACACGGCGCCGACGGCAGAGTAAAGGCCACAGAGCACGGGGAAAGGGACCGAGCCGCCGCCGCCCAGGCCGGCGCTACCCCAACTCCGTCATGGTGGCGGCGGCGGCGACGAATGAAAAGCGAAGGGAACTAATGAGATTCACGTTGTGCTCCGGCCGTGCACAGCAGGGCGCCGGGGCCGGCCGGGTACACGCCGCCGTGTGCGAACGTGTGCCCGGCAGCAGCCCCGGCCAGTCTCCAGGGGGGCCGTGACGGTCCGGGCGCAGGCGGCGCCGGAGCTCGGCGAGGTGACGTTGTCTTCTCCGCTCTCGGCGGCTGCTCCCGGAGCGCTCCCGACTCGTTCGATTCGGCGGGATTAGAGATTGAGCGAAGGGGGGATTTCCATTATTCACGGGACACGGGATGACTTGCGTCGCACACGGGGGCGCTCGGGTCCTGCTGTTGGCACACTACCCTGCCGTGCCGCCTGGGAGCGGCGGAGGAGACCGGAGGCAGCCCCTTCCCCCCGGCAAAGCGCGACGGGAATCAGGGATGGGGGCTCGGGGCGAACGGAGGAATTGTTGAGATGGTCGCGGGAGAACGAAAACGAATTTCTGATGTACTCTTCACACAAAATCAGGAAGAGGCATGCCCCCCGAAATAATGTGGTTGGTACGATTTTGTGCACATACCAGTTCGACGTCGGGGTTTTTGAACCACCCGCAAGAAAATAAAAAACTGACTACGACGACAGGCGGTTTCGCCGTGTTCGAAACATGTGGCGCTGAGGTGTTGACGCGGGTTGACACTCTGGTCTGGTCTGACGCCGGGAGTTTCTCTCCGAAGAGGGATGGTCGGACTGTGCACCACCCGCGCGGCCGGGGGGACGCGGACGTCTGCCTGTATGTGTGTGCGGGAGTGACAAAGGAGTGAACGGGAAGCGAGGAAGGCGGAGAACGGAGGGCGGGAAGGTCTTTCTCGCCCTGCAAACAGTCGCAGTCAGTACAGTGCAGCAGGCATCAATCATCAATCACCGAGGCCAGTGCTTCGCTACAGGCTTCCAAGGGCCCCCGGCGGGGCTGAAGTCGCTGGAGCCGAGTAGAGTGGCAGACTCGAGCGGCCTGGGTTCTGGGTCAGACGACTGCCAGGACAGAGCGCACACAGACGGAGGGTGGCAGTGGGAAGGGAGCCGCGCCGACCGAATTCGCCATCGGCGTTTTCGAGGGTCGCGCGGCAGCAAGAAGGCCCCGTCTTTGTACACCGGTTTATCTCATAATAAGTGAAGCAGTCAAAACAATTCAAATGAGACCCTTTCACTTTGCCCGCGGAGCCACGGGGGAAATCTGCACCCCGCTCCCCTAGCTCGTTTAAAACCATAAAATTACCTTACTAAAACCGGGGCCATTTTTCGTTCAGTTCCAGGTTCACTACCGCGCGCGACAACGGCGTTTAAGAGGCTTTTCTAAACTTGGCACAACACGGTCTCCCCGGCAAGCGGTCGTTAAACTCCTTCTACTACTTTCAGGGGGCGCATTATGGAATTCCCAGAGATGAGGAGGAGTACCACAAATTTTATAATTGCTCTCCTCCTTTCCCCCTCTGCGCTCTCTCCAGAACTCTCTCTCTCTCTCTCTCTCTCTCTCTCCAGCACTCTTCTCTCTCCACTCTTTCTCTTTTTCTCCTTCTCTCTCTCTGTACCTCCCTGTTTTTGATCCGGGCTCTGGAACGCTGGTCGTGTGCGATCTCGGCGGGGACGTGCCCGTGTCGTGCGGCCCCGCGCCCACCTACTCGCGTGCGCGCCGCCGACGCGGCGTTAGTTCTCCTTTCCCACTTGTTGCCCTCCCTCTCACAGCGCTGCGGCGACGGCGGCGCTGGTCTGCCGTATCGCTGCCGGGCTGCGGGCCCAATGGACCACGCGAGCCTGCGGGATGCACGGCAACGGAGGGGGCAACGAGAGGCGCCAGGTGGCGGCGGCGGCCGCCGGACCTTCGCAAAGCAGGGCTGACTCGAGCGCGGCCGCGCCGCCGCCGTCTCCGCCGAGACATTCCGTATCGGTGCACTTTCATCACGGTTGCGGCGGCGCGGGGGTGGCGGGGCGCCGCTGTTGCCGTGCCGCCGCCTCCGCCGTGCGTCGTGTAGAACACACGGCGCATTAGGCGGCGCGCGCACGCGACTCTGCCATTTAGCGGCCGGCCGCACGTCGCGCTGCGCGCGGCCAAAATGTTTGTCTGGCGGCACGGACTGCGTGTTCGTTAAGCCGGCCCGCCGCCGCAGCAGCGGTGGGACCGCACGGAAGACGACGTTATAATAAGCGAACGGAAAACACAAAGACAACGCGAGCTGGAGGAGGCCGGGATGGAGAGAGAGAGAGAGAGAGAGAGAGGGGGGGGGGGCTAAGTCGCGCAGCTACCCCCTTTTTCCTTGTGGGGGAGGAGGGGGCGAGCAGGGGCGGTTGTCGACGCTCGGGGAGGGAGGAAAAAGGGGTTCCAAATACGGCTGCGGCCAGGGAAAAAGAGGCAAAGAAAAAAATTAAAAAGATGCCGGTCATGGCGCGCGCGCGCGCGCTCTTTAGCGGCAGCGGCTGGAATGAGTGGCAGCGGCGCGGAATGAAATAGCGGACGGCATGTCGTTCCGCCGCGACGACTTTCTTCAGGAGGCCGCCAGGCTCTATGAGAGCGAGAGAGAGAGAGAGAGAGAGGCAGAGAGAGAGAGAGAGAGAGAGCCGCGACTCTTCGGATCGGACGCTGTAATCCCGCGAGATGCCATCTCGTAGTGCCCCTGTCGGCTGCTGTGCTGCCGCCCCGTTTCACCCTCCGACCTTCAGATCGTATCGATGTGGGTACAAGAAAACCGAGAGATAAAGTGAAGATAAAAGGTGTCGATGGGGAGGGGGTGGAGCGTCGCGGCCGCCCCCGGACCTCGGCCCGGACCTCTCCCCGGTCGCCGCGCCGCGGCAATGCGAGACGGATGCGTTGCAATAAAAGCGGGGGCGTTGTAAAACTTTCCACAGCGGATCCGCCTTGCGGCGGCCGCCGGGGAGCGTAAATCGTGGTGCGGTGAGGGGCCGGGCACCGCCACCTCTGCCGACGACACGCGCGCGACACGTGCGCGACACGTGCGCGACACGTGCGCGGGGGCCCGTAACGCCCAAAACTTGGCACGTGTGTGTGAGTCAAGGTCTTTAAACTGCAGGGGGGCCGCGCGCACCCCTCGCGCCACCACGCGACGCGCCCCGGATGGAGGGGCGGGAAGAAGAGCCGCAGTCGTAAAATTCTTGCATCAAGCAAAAGGGGGCAGGCGAAAGGGGAGCGAGAGAGACAGGCAGAGAGGGAGAGAGACAGACAGACAGAGAGAGAGAGAGAGAGAAGGTAAAGCATGCATCAACGCCCCGCGCACGGGGGAAAGAGAAAGAGGAAGAGCTTGTACTTGTTGGCAGCTCGTGTGGCCGGCGGTGCGGGGCTCTCGCTCTCCCATGCCCTCGCTCAATATCACGTGTGCCGCAGTTACTTCTCCTCCGGTGCAGCGGCGGGGCGCTTCGGTCGCGAGAATACACATTGACACGCGCAGTTCGTGTTTTAGTCCTGGTAATTTATTTTCATAGAGAACCACAACGGGGAAAATAAAGGTTTCCGCGTAATCAGCCGAAGATATAAGAGTGGGAAACACAAGGTAGGAAGCGAAAAGGGTGGGTGGGGGGCTTTACTGCAAATTCCCTCTTCAAGATATTTTTTTTAATACTGCTAACGGTTGCAAGATAAGGCAAGCAGGCGATGAAGAAACGGCAAGTCACGCGGTCTAATGGCAGCGGCTCAAGTCCCCCTTTTTTACTTCTGCCGTGCGGCTTGTGAAACGTCACATTCGGCCTAATCAGAACCCGCGACCAACACCCCCACCACGACCCCCGACCCCCACCGCGGCACACAGTGACCGCCGCCGCTAAAGACTGCGAATAACAGTCTCGCAAAATTAATGCCAAATTTTGAGTACGTTTTTCTCCTTTTATTAAAAAAAATTCCCACAGCAGCTGCATTCCGCAGAGTGAAAATCGGACGACATTAGTAGAACCCCGCAAAATTGTGTCTTTTCTCGTTTGTGGCGGCCGGGGGTGGGGTTCGTTTGTGGAACCGCGCGGGCACCGTACGGTGTGCGCGGGGGAAAGTTGTACACAAGGCGATGGAGGCGGGAATCACGTTTTGAAGTCTGTGGCCGCTGGCTGCTCGAGGATGTGGCGGGCGGGGCCGGGCGGGGCCGGGCGGGGCAGCCACAGTGCGCCGCGGCCGCCGGGGGCTGCCGGAGCGCCGCCAGAGCTCTGGCTGAGCCTCCCGGGGCGCGCCCTCCTCCCCTCCGTCCGGGAATGCAAACAATGCCACGCGAAACACACACCGCGCGCGTGCGTATGTGACCACACCGCGGGGAACACACATGACGGAGCGGAAAGGCTTGAGAAGGCACGGCGCTGTCAACATTCCTCGCGGCCTTTGCTCCGGGATTGGCAAAAAAAAAAATCAGCAAAGTCGCACGGTTGCAGAAAATTATACTATGAAAACGGACAACCCATCGTTTTTTTTTTTTTTTTTTTGCAAATGTCCAAGATTTGTAAAAGTCGGGTGCCCACAGATTCCTTCTTTCCCGTGCACCCGATTCACTGCACCGCGGCTCTTCCCTCTACCGCCGCCGCGCACACACACCGCGGTCACAGAAACGTTTGTGTTTTTTTTTCTTTCCTTCTTGCTCGGGCTGATAGAGATGCCCGCCCGGTTAGGTTTTGCTCGGTCCGCGCGGGCTGTGTGGTCTTGGGAGAGAGAAAAGTGGGTAGGGATAAGAGGGGCTGCGCCGGGCCGCGCGCAGGGTCCGCAAAGAGCCACACAGCGCCCACACGAGGAACGTTTCATGGTCGGCGACCTGAATGTAATCGCAATCGCCGGCTGGCCCACCATTTGCTTAGGTACACACTGCGTACCTAACTGCGCGCCGCGAGGGCCACCGCCGCCGCACCGCCACGCGGACAGAGGCAAAAACTTGGCGCTTCGGAACAAACTACGTAACCCCCCGAATTCTGCGGGCCAAACTACTCCGTTTTGTCATGCCTCATGGGCACTGATGGGGGCGCGGCCGAGCACTATGTGCTGCTTCCTGGCGAGCGTATGCGGGCCTGCGCATGCGTGTGTGCGAGAGAGAGAGAGAGAGAGAGAGAGAGAGAGAGTGTGTGTGTGTGCGGCGTGTTGCCGACGCACAGCGCGGCCGACCCGAGACACGGCCTGCGCTAAAACGGGTGATAACCGTCAAACTTTGTATAATAAACCCGGAAGCACTTAGCCTGATTGGCGGGGCGGTGCGCGCGCGTCCGCCGACGGGCTCGCACAGGAGGCGGCCGTCGGCCAGGTAAGTGTGCACGCGGCGGGCTGCAGGCCTTCCTTCCGGGCAACCGCCTGCAGCGGGCGCACCTCGCCTCGGCCGCGCAAACAGCGACGCCACATGAAAGGCACGCGGCCGGTGCGGTACCGCGAGGCTCTCTCTCTCTCTCTCTCTCTCTCTCTCTCTCCTCTCTCTCTCTCTCTCTCTCTCTCTCTCTCTCCAGAACGCAGAGATTACTCCACCCCCGTCTGGGGGCCGCGCCGTCTGTCGACATGTTCACCGCGGCGAAGACACCACAGATCATTACTGCTCCAGGAATGTATCCCGGCGTCACCGCCCCCGTGTCGCAGACGAAGGTGCGCCAGGAGAGAGAGAGGGAGGGAGAGGGAGTGGCAGCTGTGACACTGTCGAGCGAGAGAAGACGAGCAGCAGCGTAATGCGCGCGCGCATAACCCGAGAATCTCGCGGAGCCGCGCTGCGTCCAGTTAATTCCGGGGAAGAGCAGCGCGCCGCCGCGCCGAGGCGGTCCATCCCCTTCATTCTGGAGGGGAAAGGATGCGCGGCGCTCGGCGGCGACGCTCAGCGTTGTCTTGCTTCTGCGACATCCAGTGGCGACTAATTTGTACCTCTGACCGTCGTAAGCCGCCCCCCCCCCCCCCCCCCTGGAGCGGCGCGAGATAAAACGACTCCGGCCGGACCAGCCAGCAATAAAGAGCCGGGCGTACGAAACTAGGGAGCGACGAGGAGCTAGAGAAATACCCGGGGGGCCGGGCGGCCGTACCGGCGGGTGCGCCGGGTGTGCCGTGCGCCGACTAGCGGAGCCAGGCGGAGCCGCCGCCGCGCTGCCCCGTCCTCGGAGGTGCCGCCGTCGTCGGGGGCGTTCCGTCACTGTCGGAAGCGAGGAATCCCCAAATGAAATACTCCTGGAAAACAGCGCGCGCGCGCGGAAGTGACGCGGGGCGGCCGCATTTCATCTCGCCGCGATGACGAGGCCGGTAGCAGCGCCCCCCCCCCCCCCCCCCCCGCGGGGACGCGGCGCCACAAACAAGGCAGCGGCGCCCCCGGCTCACCGATGCACGGCGGCGATCCTGCGATCCACTACAAGCGGGGAGAGACGGCCGTGTTAATTGCCAGGGACGAAACGAAATACTACCGCGCCCGCCCCGCCGCCGCCGCCGCCGCTGCGGGCGGAACACGGCGCGGCGGCACCCCCTTGCTGCAGTGCCGCCGCCGCCGCCCCGCCGCCCCGGGTGCCGTTCCAATACCGCCGCCGCCGGGCCGCCGCCGATGACGACGCCCGAGTTGTAACGCCGCGGGGAAGAGCTCGGATTAATTAGCGAGAGGACGCAGATTTTTGGCCCCGGGGGCACAAATGCCGGCATGACGGCGGAGGGGGAGACCCCGACAAGCTGCCGGCAGCAGCGCCCTCCCTCACCGACCGACTGCATCTCTCCCGGACTGCAGAGCTACAGCGGGGATTCCGATCCCAACAGCACTGCCTGCCCGCCTGCCGCCAGGTGTTCGGAATGTGCAATTTTCGCTCGTCGCCCGGCCGGGCTGACTGACTAGGGCAGCGACAGGACGAGTAATTAATCCGACCCTCGAGCAGCGTTCGGTCGCGTAAGTGTCCCCGGTCCCCGCCGCACACGAAGCGAAAAACTATAATCCGTATTATTGACTTTAAAAAAAAAACGGCATTCATGGCCGAATTTTCTGGCCCCGCCGCCCATCACGGAATCAGCCAACAACTCCTTCCAGACAACTAATCGTATTTTTCTGCGTGTCGCCCCCAGGCGGGGTCTGTGACAAACGCGGCGAGGAGTAGGCGGATACGTCGATCCAGTGAGCCGCGAACGCGGTGCACACTCGGCTGGGCCCGCGCCGAGGCCCCGCGCCCCGCGGCCGTGTTTCCTTTGAGCGGAGCGGCAACACAAGGACGGGGAGGGTTCTTCCGGGGGCCTCAGCGGCGGCCTCGGCGGCGGCCTCGGCTGCTCGCAGTGGGGCAGCGGGCCCCGGGGCCCCGCGGGGCCCGTGTGTGCGGAACCTCTGGCAAGCCGAGTCGGTCCTGATTGCGGCAGTTCCGGTGAATGGGCACGCGGACGGATACGGACGTCCTGACGAGGGCCCTACGGCGGCGACCCCGTGGCGGCCCCCGGGGCGGCGCCCTCACCTGGGCGCACGTGGCCGATGAGGTCCGTCTCGTCTCGTCCGGGACCGTGGCACGTCCGCCGAGCACAAACACCGGGCCCGGCTCCCCCACACGGGCCCGTCATGAGGTAGGTCTGTGCGAGGCCAAGGCGGGGCCGCCGGCCCCGGCGCCACAAGAGCAGGGCCCCAAACTAATGCGCTCTCTCCAGCCGGCGGGCTCCGCCGGCCGGCACTCGACAGGGTAGCGTGCGAAGAGTAAAAGTGTTCGATCTGGGAAGGGCTTCGACCCGGAATGAGAAGATAGTCCGGGTGAACGCAGAGCCTTCATGGGTAGCTTGAAGGACAAATAACGAAAGTAATGCACATTTTCCTTTTCTTTGCGGAATGTCCATGTGTTATGTGAATGCCTCCGCCCCCCCCCCCCAAAAAAAAAGAAGATAAATAATAATTTCAAAATATCCCCCTCCTCCCAGGCATACTTGCCCGGCGATGTTCACCGGTCCTTCCGCACGCGGCCAAAACCTCACCTGAAACAGACAAGTAAACAGCACTCAATTAGAAAAAAGTTAAAAGTTTGCGGAGCTGTCCGGCGGCGACAATTTTTGACGTCGTTGACCAGTATGGGGTCCTGCAGCTTGATGTTTCAGGAGCGGCTACACGGCGGACGTACTTCTGCCGAGCGGGGAAAAAAAAAAGGGCGCGGGGTAACCGGAACGGGGGCGGAGCGGGGTAAAAGTAAACGCAACTGCCAATTTTACGCCGTGCTCAGGTCGGTACCGCAGCACAACACGGCATGAGTAAACCCCCTGCCGCCGCGGCCCACGTGTTGTGGTCGGCAAACAGTGCCGGGGGGGATGACGTCAGCGGGGCGGCGGCGGTGGCGGCGGACTTTGGATGCGGCACGAATTTCAATGTAACTTCCTCCCCCGCGCGACACTGGTCAAACAGATTTGTCGTCCGCGGAGCTTCGCGGAGAGAGTCGGCCGAGAGGCGAGGCCGAGGGGGCGCGCGCGGCGCCATATGGAGGCACGAGGCACGCCGCCGGACAGCGCTTCCGAGTCGGAGAGTACAGAGAGAGCGTGGGCAGGGGATGCTGCTCCGGATGTACGCAGTACGGAAGGCATATGTAGCCCCCGCGATGTACTATCCGCCCGAGAACACCCGAGTATTTCTGACTTTGGCGGGGAGGCGGCGGGGACAGACTGCTCTGCGCATGTTTGTTGCGCTGTACGTCCCCGCCGGGGCACGTCTGTGTGTGTGTGTGTGTGTGTACGTGCAACCACCTGATACACTAACATGTAATATTCATCGTCGCCGCCCCGCACGCCCCGTCGCGCCCCCCTCGCCTCACGCCCTGTCGCTCCACCCGCCAACTTATCTGGACTTCATCTTCATCCCCCCCCCCCTCCTCCTCCTCCGCTTGGACTCCCCCCCCCCCCCCATCCTCCGTACGTGGGGGGGGGGGGGGGGGCGGCGAATGGGTGTGACAACGGCGGTGTCGGCGTGAGAAGGAGAGTGATGCGGTGCGGTACCCGCTAACTAAGTCATGTGCGGCCTTCGAGCTGAAAAGGGGCGGCGGGGAGGTCGCGGAGACGCGCCGAGCGGCAGGCCGTGGTGTGGGCCTCCGGTCTGAATGCGGCCACGTCGCGCCGCCCGCACCCGCTGCGGCGGCGGCGGCGGCGGCGGCGGCCCTTTCAGCGCGGCGCCGTCTTTCAGATGACATGTGCGCGTCGGCCACCCGCCGCCCACGCACTCACGGGCCCTCCCGGGGCGGGCACGCGGTGCCGGGCGGCGAGGGGCGGCGGCGGCAGCGTCGTCGTCTGTGGAGGCCGAAGAAGAGCGCTAAGCAAGGGCGGCACGTGCAACGAAGGTGGGAGTGCGAGAGTGAGTAAAAGAGAGAGACAGAGACAGGAGCGGGGGGAGGGGGGAAACCCTCATGAATAAGCACTAAACACATTCGCTTTAAAATTGGAGCAGCGCTGAAGCGCCGAGCTGCGGCTTGGCTGGGGGGGGAGGAGGGGCCGCGGTGGACGGTAAGCCCGGATTTATTCCTTGTAAGATCCATTCCGACCCGCGCCCCTCCCGCCGGTGAATAATTCGCGCGGATGAGATGCATTATTGAGGGCTGGCGGCGGGACACACGGGCCGCGGACGCCGTTCACACCGCGCCCGGCAGCCGGGCCGTAGGCAGGCCCGCCGGGCGCGCGTGCCCGCAGCGCTGCCTACCTCCCCGGCGGCGGCGGCGGCGGCGGCCCGCTGCGCGTTGCTGCGTACAGCGCTGCGGTGCCGCGCCCGCTGATCCCCTTCCCCGCACGGCTGACGCACGGCCGCCGCTGCGGTCCTTTCAGTCAGCCGAGGGCGGCGCCGCCACCGCGCCGCGTGTTAGAAACCCCCGGATGAGGAGAGCCGCGCCAACAGCCGCGGCAACGATCCCCCCGACGCGTTTGCAGGCAGAACGCATGAAAAACCTTCCCCCACCCACCCGCACACTCACACAAAAACACACACACACACCTACATATCGCGCGACAGCGTACTGCTGCTGGGGCTGGATGAGAGCGAGGGCACAGGTCTGGCAGGCCTGGCTGGCTGGCTGGCTGGCGGGCAGACTGGCTGGCTGGCTGGCGCGCAGGCAGGCAGGCAGCAGTCGTCGTGCCGAGGCCAACTTTGGCCCCTAAAAAACTTAGGCGGTGTTCTCCTGTCGTAAAGCACGCCGCTATACAGCGGTGGCATTCCACAAACTTGAGCCCGGCGGAGTCGGCCGTCGGAGCATTCCTCTCGCTCGCTCTCACTCTTTCGGCCCGCGGGCGGCCGCTCTCCCCGTCTCTCTCTCTCTCTCCGTGTCGCTGTACACGTGTTACGGCATTCCCGATGAGGGGAGGTGGGGGGCGGCAACAGCACAAAGCATGCTGCGCCGCGAGCGGCTACTTTACCGCGAAGGGTCCGTGATTTCAAAAAGCCCTACAAACTCCCCCCCGACCGGGGAGGGGCGCACTACGGCAAGAGTGGCGTCTTATTGGAGGTTCGGGGGCCCCTCCCCGCGGGCCCTCCGGCACTCCTCAGCACCATGACCCGTACACGCCAAGGCTGCCGTGCGCCTCGGATCGCGACGTTACCTTCCACGCCGCGAGCAAGGTGATGAGAGGTTCTCGGGGCCCGCGACCTCCACGGCACAGGAGCGCCTGTGGTCACGGTGTAGGTCACCGCTGCCCTGAACTGCAGCGCGGTCCACCGCTCTTAACAAACGTCCCCGCAACGCACAGTGCATCGACCGCGCCGGCGCGGTCTGGCCTACCCTCAGCAGCCCCCACCCGCTCCCACTCACTCCGCTCTTCATTTCATGTCACCCGCCGCCGCCGCCGCTGCTGCTGCTGAGCTTGCAGAGAGAATCTCTTGGTGTAAATTAGCAGATGGGGGGCGGGCGGCACAGGCGTGCACAGCAACGCGGCGGCGGCGGCGGCTTCTTGCCCCCTCCCCTCCTCCTCCTCCGCCGCAACCGCACAACGAGGCCCCGACACTAACTTCATGTGGCTTAATTGTGAGTGTGACGCCATTTGTCCCGACCGGGGGCCGGACGGCCGGCCGCCACGGCCGAGGGACGCCGAGGCACGTCCCGGCCCGGCGCCAGCCAGTCGCCGCTGTTGGCGACGCGGGGACCTGCAGCCGCGCCGCCGACGTAATACTTTACAGTGGTCCGAACGCGGCTCCGGCGCCGACCCGGTGAATATCAAGACAGCAGCGCTACTCAATTTCATCGATATCAAATTATATACATTTAAATAAAATAAAAGTGAGCACAGATTTTCCTTTTTCCTCGGACGTGACATCGGTCCCCGATTCCAACGAACAGGGGATCTAACAACGCACCGCCGAGGCTTATTTCCCCGAGAATCGATCAGCGTATATCGCCTCCGGGAGCCCACTCGGCTGTTCACCCCACCGCGTCAACGCTAATTTTCACCAAATCAGATTTACAACTCATGCGCTAGAGTGGCCACGCGACGACGGGAAAATATGGTTAAATCCAATTTTGAACCCACCCCCAACCCCCTTCCCCCGAAAAAAAAAAGGGCAACTTTCCTTTTTCATGCACGCATACAAGATTGACAGGGGTGCATGCCGCGTTCACTGAAAGCACAGGGCTTGACTTCAGAAGCTGGGTGGACTTGCGGATCGGTTCCGTTTTTACACACATTTTCCCGTGCGCGCGCGCGCGTGCGCAATATCATTGTGGACCATTTATCAATTTCACGGGGCGCATTTTCATGAAACAGGCGCGCGCCCGGCGCCCCCACTTTAGAATGCGCCGCGCTGCCGCCGCCGCTGCTGCTGCTGCTGCTGCTGCTGGTGGCGTATACGCACCGCCGGCCGCCACCCGCACCGCAGACGTCCTCGTCCTCCGCCCCCTATAGGGAGGTACACCGCCGGGTATTCAGGCCGTCCTCACGGTCCTCACAAGACATGGCAGCGCGCCGCACCCCCCGGCCACTCCACGCCACGCCCCGCCACCCGGAATATATATTGCTTTGGTGGAGGGCGTGAGAAAAATACGGAGCGCCGCGTCGGGGGGTGGGCGGGCGGCCTGGTGGGGCGCGGTGCGGGGGCGTGTGTCGTCCACAAACACATCCGAATGCACTGTATTTGCGATTATCATTTTCAGATATTCCGGCGGCGTTTTCCGTTGTCGGCTGCTTCGTTGCAACTGACGAACCCGCGCGCCCTCCGTAAACCCCGCGTCGAGAATAAATAATTGTACACCGAGGGGGGGCAAACGTGAACGCCGGCAGTCGCATGGCTGTAGTATCGTGCTGACGGACGGCAAATAGCAGCGCGACAGCGCAGAGAGGGAACACGGAGAAGCGGCCCGCGGCCCGTCCGGCCCACGCCCGCGGCCCACACGCGTGCAAGGCTTCCCGCTTTAGCGCCGCACAGATCCCCCCCGCGCGAGCCGCGGTGCGCGGTGCAGTGCATCGCGTTCCGATGCTCCCCCGCGGATTTTCCGGGTGGCGAGGCGCCGCTACGGCTCCGGCCGCCCCGCCGCGCCCCGCCGCGCAAAGCCTCGGTGATGGCCACGTCAGGATAAAAGTGTGCCGGAGTGGCCGGCGGCGGCCGGAGAGAAATACAAGGTTTATATTATTGGAATGGACGGGGGAGGAAATAGAATGATAAAAATAAAATGTTGCGTGGCAGGGTGGGGGAGAGAGAGAGAGAGAGAGAGAGAGAGAGAGAGAGAGAGAGAGAGAAGATGAGGAGTGGGGGAAGGGGGGGGGGAATGAGAGTGAGAAAATAAAAACGCGACTTGCGGCAGCCCGATGAGCTTCATCCCCTCCGCGTGCGCGAATTTTCACTTGTTTTCCCGCCCGCTCCATCCAAAAAAGAAATCCATCTCGGGCTAAACGCTTATCAGCAGCGAACCGTGCCAAGCCGACCCCCGCTTTGGGGCCCCCGACGGGCCCGACACGTCCGGCCGGGCCGAAGGGGGGGGGGGGGGCGGCGGCGGAGCGCATCTGAATCCAGATACGCGCCCCCGAGAGCCGGGCCGGGGCCGCACGGCACGGCGGCGCCGCGGCCGAGGAATTCCAGCACCGCGCCGCCGGGGGGGGGGAGATCACGGAACGGGCGGTCTTCTTGTGGCGCCGCGCACCGAGATGCGGGAAAGTGTGTCGGGGTCAGCTGCCCCGGCTGAGCCGCCCGCGGCGGTCGCGTCGCGGTACGGCACGGCACGGTACGGTACGGTACGCCTCGAGTGCGGGGCGGCGAAGCGCGCGCGGGCCGGGCGGTGACGCGGTCCGAGCACGGCCCGACGGACAGGGACGGGCCACGCACCCGCGCGCCGCGCACGCGGCCACCGTGTGGTCGCGCGCCGCCGGACGAATTGAATCTGCCGCGGTTTATTTCGCATGAGCGCACCCCGCCGCCGCCGGGGGGGCGTGCCGATCGCTGAGGGCGCCCTCGGGGGACGCGGCCGCGGCGGGGCCGGTCGCCACGCACCCCCGAGGGGCGGGGGACGCCAAACCCGCGCGCGGCTCGGACCCGCGAGCCAGCCGGCCAAATCCGTGGAAGGTATCGGATCAGAGCCGAAAGAATGCGCGTCCCGTCGGGCCGCGCCGTCGTGCTCGGCTTGTGGCGACGCGCGCGGCCACGCGTGGCGGGCGCGTGGCGGGCGCGTGGCGGACGCGTGGCGGCCGCGTGGCTCCCGGATCACGATCCGCTGAGGCCAGCGCGCCCGCCGATTGATTTCGACCTCCCGCAGAGAGGCGCGGCTAAAGGCCCGGAAAATTTGGGAGTTTTTGCTGGCATCAGCGTGCAAGACAAGGAGGCGGGGCGGCGCGGCGGGGGGCGCCCAGTCTCGCGGACGGACTAGCCTCGCGCGGCCCGCACTCCACGCCACAAGACTGGCGCACCGCGGCCGACCGCGGCGGCGCGGGGCGCGAAGGGTGCGCCGCAGTTAGCGGGTACAAACGGTCTGCACGTCTTCCGCGCCATCTCGCGACGCCACATAACACAATAACCGTTTGTCGATCCATAAAAACATGAGTGAGGACCCCCCTCTGTGCAGTGACTGGTGTGGTACGGTGTGTGTGGGGGACGCCACGCAGTTGTGGCCGTCGGCGACACAGCACCCCCGAGCCCGACCGACGACGGCGGCGGCTTGAGAATATGTTGACGTGATTTGCGGCCGGTCCCGCGCGGGCGGCGGCTGGTGCATGGCTTTAGGGACGCGGGAGGGAGGGAGGGAGGGGCCGGCGGGATAGAGCGCTCTCTGGTGCTGCAGGGGGACGGCGCAGCCAGCGCAGCCACCCCGGCAGCGGTCGCGGCCCGCAAATTAAATTTAGAGCGATAATGGTGGGTGGTTGGTGGGTGCGGCGGCGGCGGCGGCGGCGGCCGGAGGCCCCTCGACATCCCTCGGCGGCGGCATCTCCGGCGCGATCGGCATCTGTCGCGCGGCGAAAACTGCGAATAGTGCCACGGAGACGCGCCGCCCGCAGGTCTATATAAGGAGCGGGTGCGGCACACCGTGCGGTCAGCGGGGTCAGCGGGGCCCTCGTGTCGCATGGTGCTCGACGGGCCGAGTAGCCGCCGCCGGGGCAGCGGGGGCGTCCGGCAGACGCGCGGCCGGGCCTCTGCTCAGCTAGGCCTCGGCCGACATTATTTCCACAAGGCCGGGCCGCGCTCGCATACATTACGCGCGGTCCAGTGCCGCGTGGAGCCGCGCGCGGCGCCACATGTATTTATATTTATACGCCGGCGCCACGTCATAAAGCGTGTGACCCCGCGGCCGGCGCGGCGCCACCCCGGGGGGTCCTCTAGGCAGGCACACCTCCCGCCGCCGCGTCAAGCTCTCGCCATAAGGCCTCCGCATCACATCGTGCTCCGCGCGGCCCGGCCGTGACGCCAGCGAGCTAACGAAAAAATAAAAAACAGACAGAAACAAAACACCCGACAGCTCTGACCCCGAATGGAAACCTGTCACAGACTTTTCACTGCACTTCTTAAATATTCCAGAAATAAATATATTAAGCGCAGTGAGGTAACTCGCAAACCGCACGGCAGCGAACGGAGAAATGATTAGACCCACGCATCCGCGCAAGACGCTGAGGGGGAGGAGGGAGGGGGGTGGCGCGGAGTGCCGGCCACCCCGGCCGCGCCACGCACCGCCCGCGCGCCCGCCCACTCGGTCCGAGCGCTCCGCGCAGATTTTATACGCCGCGTTTTATGAAGTGTAAATGCTGCCAGGCGGCGTATAGTTTCCCCGTTTTATTTTCATGTTTTCGAGTGACTGCGCCTCTTGTCACAATCGCAGGAGGGGAGGCGAACGCGGCTCTCCCTCTCTCTCTCTCTCTCTCTCGCTCTCTATCTCTCGCTCTCTCTTTCTCCCTCTCTCACACACTCTCTCTGCTCGCGGCCTGGCCTTCCTGTTCCCCGATCCGCGCGCGTATAAATCCGGCCGAGTCAAATCGAGCCAGACGAGCCCCGCCCCGCCCCCCGCGGCCCCCGTGAGCCTCCGCGGGCCTTTGCCGCGGCGCCCCCCTGCGGTGCCCGCGGTGCCGCGCTGCGTCCTGCTGACTCCGCGAGGATGAGGGGGCTCAATAACTTTTGGCGGGCGGCGGATGGGATCGCGAGGCGCGCGGGCGTCCGCCTCCGGTGAAGTAGTTTCGGGCCGCAGTTCGGGAGGCCGAGCAGAAGCAGGCGACATGCGGGGCGTGTTCTATTGCTCCGCGCGCGCTTCACCAGCTCCCGAATGCGTGGGCCCACACGCCGCTCGCTGATGACTAAATGCTGGAAGATATACGCAGAACCGACCTAGAAATCCTTACCTCCTCCACATGTTCTCAGACTGATGAATCACCCTCCCGCATTGGGGATCAGCGTGGCCCGCATAGCATCACGGAGCTCTGGTTGCCTACCCTCGAGTTCGCAGGGGCTTCGAAGCAGCAGCAGCAGCAGCAGCAGCTTCAGAGAAGCTACGTATACATATGTACTACACATCCAGCGCGACTCCTGTCTGGACGGCCCTCATCCCCGAGCGAAATAAAATATACGTGAGGTGTAAATAAGCGGCACGCCGGTCCCCGCCGGAGCCGTCGGCTGCCGCCCCGCTGATGATGTCTCTTGTGATTCATTCAGTGTGGCGCGCGCCGCGCACGCCGGCCACGTGCTAAAAATTAAGAGCGTGTAAAATTGTCGCCAATGACGAGCGTGCGCGGCGCGCGGCGGCGGCGGCGGCGGGGAGGAGGAGGAGGAGGAGGAGGAGGCCTCTATACGCAGATGGCAGGGGCGGCGGCGGCCGCGGCGTTTACTGCGCGTCTGTCGAGCGCTAAATGAGTAATAAAGCGTGCGGGGCGGCGGCGGCGGCGGGGCGGGGCCGTGCCTTGCCGTGCCGTGCCGGGTGGGTATTTTGTATCAAAGAGTGCGGGGTCATCACGCGGCAATAAGTGTCGCGGCGCTTTACGGTGCGGCCGCCGCGGAGTGCCTCACCCGCCAACGACTCCGCATTAGGAGCGGCGGGGAGATGCGCGCGGAATCCGTCCGCGGCGCCGACGGGGGGCTGCGGGGGCCGCCGATGAGGACGGGAGACAAAGCTCGCGGGCCGCCGCCGGGGGCATCAGAGGCGATAGGTGAAAAGCGGCGAGGGAAATGCGAGGAATGAAGGGCGGCGCGGGGGGGAGCCGCGTATCGCGGACAAAGAAGGCGTGCCGCGGCGGCGGCATCGGGGGCCCGCCACGGCCGGGGGGGAGGCGACGCGCACCGCCGCCCAGGACGCCGCCGATGAGGAAGCCCAGACAGTTACCGGGGGAATGTCGGCGGCGGGGGGTGGCCGGCCGTGCGGCACCGGGGCCGCCGTCGGGGAGGAGGGAGGGGGAGGGCGGGTAGCGTGGTGAGACTTATATCTGATGACGGCACAAAAGAGTCGGGGCGACAACGGAGGGCCCCGCACGGGCAGCAGCAGCATCCCCCCCCCCCCTCTCTCTCTCTCTCTCTCTCTCTCTCTCTCTCTCTCTCTCTCTCTCTCGCCTCCCTTCCACCGGAGGGCAAGCACGAGAGATGGGGGGGTCAACAAACCCCCTTCGCGAACGTCAAATCACATCACGACAGTCAACACAAACAAGAACTCGCCCAATTTTCTGCGTCTCTCTTCGGCCGCGCCGGTGCACCCACCGCAGCGGCAGCGGCAGACCCCCCCGCGCATCCGGCACTCGTGTGTCGCGCTGCGAGCACAACACAACGGGATGTGCCGTGATTGAAATGATGGATTCGACGGGGGGATGAAAAAAAATATGATTCGGCGCGGCCTGCGGTATGCTGCGTCGGTTCGTGTCACCCACTGCACACACACACACACACACACACACACACACACACACAGGCAGAGAGGAGTGCCTCTTCATCGGCCGCGCCGAGGAGGTCCCGGGGTTTGGGTGGGTTCCAACTGTGCCGCCGCCGCCGCCGCCGCCGCCGCCGCCGCCGCCGCCGCCGCCGCCGCCGCCGCCGCCGCCGCCGCCGCCACGCCCGTCAGTCAGACGGCAGCGTTATTACATTTCGCACATACACCCCCACGCCATTGTGTGTCCGCCAGGACTTTCCGTCACTCGAACCGCCGCCGCCGCCGACGCCTCTCCGCGAGTGCCGCGTCGCGCCGTGGCCGTGGGAGCAAAGCACGGCCACTGTTCACAGAAAAAAGTGTGTCCAAGTCCAGTGAGAATCGTGTGTCATAATGATTAAAATCGGACTTTTCGCCCTCAATATTATTATTGCCACAGGCGTCAAGACGCGCCTCGCCTCACGTGGACAACACTTCTGTCTTCCGCGGTGCTGCGCTCCCAAGGACACCCTCTCCTCTCCGGCCCCCGGGTATAATTTCCCAGGCCGAGGGGCGGGCGCGCGCAGCTCGGAATGCAAAGGCGCATTCCCCGGGAGCGGATCGCGGGCCGCGGGGCGGCGGAGCCACCCACACCGCGGCCCGCCCGGCCCCAGCCAACTAGCGGCACAATAAGGGGGGGAGGAATCGAATATCAACATATTCCACCCCGGCCGCCGCCCCGGGGCCACACAATAAGGACGCCAAAGGTGTTGACCCCGACTGTACCGCGGCGCAGCCTCACTGGAGAGCCTTTGTCCGAGACTGTACCCGCGCTCATTGCCATATTAACGATCAATGACCACGACTGCGGGCGCGCGAGCGCCCGGCGAGTCTCTCTAGCTGCGAAACGTCCGCAAGTGTGTGTGTGTGTGTGTGTGTGTGTGTGTTGTGTGTGTGTGTGTGTGTGTGATATTGTGCGCAGCGAGCGCATCCGCGGGAGACGTCCGTCTGTGTGCCAATTCTGATGCCGCGGGGGCCGCAGAGTGTCGCTGTGCGTCGCTGTGCGTGCTGCGTGCGCGGCGCACTCCGCCCGGGCCGCAGCAGCAGCCGGCCACAGCAGCGCCCCCGCCCACCCCACTTGTCATGTGCGCGTCATCCTCTTGTGGATGTAGCGGCCCGGATGATCACCATTCTTTGAGGTCGGCCGCCCCTCCGCGGCGTCCCGCCGTACACCGCCGGGCGACGTGCCTCACATAACGCACACGCCTAAAAAAAAAAAAAGATTGCCTGATCCAAAGCAATTGGCTTGGTTCAAGAACATTTTATGCAGCGCAGCGCAGACTGAGGGACCGCCGCATAACGTAGGTATTTGCACTGTGGCCCACACTTGCTAAAATTCGACAGCCCCCCCCCCAAAAAAAAACAATTGAATTTGTCACGCAAGAAAATCCACCCTCCCTTTCCAGGTAGATTTTTTTCCTTAATATTTTTGGACGCGTCAGCCGAGGTGGCTCACGGCGGCGGCGGCGGCGGCGGCGGCGGCGGCGGCGGCGGCGAGGCGCCGGGCCGACCGTCAGAGCTTGGCCGGCTTGACGCGGCTCTGCCACGCCGGGCTCAGGAGGGGACCGACCGTAAGAGGTTTACACCTGGAGAGGAGGACGTGTCGGGGCCACCGGCGGCGGCGGCGGCGGCGCGACAGGGGAGCGTCGAGGCCCCAAACCGGACCAGGATCGGGAGTGCCGAGGGACAAGACCAGAGAGGTATTCGGAAGGCAATAAGCTCAGCGAGGCCTCTGGGTTTCGCGGGCGGAAGCCGTCCGTTTCCCGCGGCCCGCGGCCCAGAAGGCCTGTTGTGGACACGCCCGAAAGTTGGGAGTATGAAATTATAATGGCGGTCCGGCAGTCGGGCGGCGGTGGCGGCGGCTCCCAGGCGCCGAAGGCACACAGAGAGCCTCATCGCCTTCTATTATGCAGGGAACGCGTCTTTGAGTCGGCCTCGGCCGCGTCGTCGACATATGGAATCCATGATAAGGAGCCACGACTACTTTCTACTTCTACTTTTAAAAAAAGGCTCCGAAAAGACGCTTCTCTCCGGGGGAAGTAAATGGCATTTCGCATCTGCAATGGATTTATTTATGAGATTTTAATTTATTTTAACCACTTCGGTTTCCGCAGATGCTCTCCGCTGTCGTGGTCCCGGGCGCCGCGGCAAGCCTCACGCTCGGCACGTCGGGCCCTGGCCTGGCCTGCAGCGACCAGCAAGTCACAAGTCTAACGTGAAATTGTTCCTAATACGATTAAGAGAAATGGAGGTCGGGGCTGGGCGGCTCCCCTCGGCCGCTGCCGCCGCCGCTGCAAGCCTGGGAGCCCGGGGGCTGACGCACTCCCCCCGGACCCTGAAACCCTTTAATAACCCGCCTTACAGCGCTGCGGACAAGCCGGGCGGCAAATTCAAATAGTTTGATGGAGTCCGCCGTGAGTTTGTGCCGGGGGAATCAGAGCCCGGCGGCGTCCCCACGGACTCCTTTGTGTACAGCAGCGAGCCGGCCGCGCCGAAAGAGAGTGGCCGGCGACACAAGCAGGTAGCGGCCATTTGGCGAACGCTGAAGAACGTCGAGACAGGGGACCAACGACCCCGCCCACACCGTTTGGGGGAAAACAACACCGCACAACTTTTCCCTCCCGTGCCACGGAGACGCCACCAAGTAGTGCGGTCACGACTTTTTTCCCTCCCCCCCCCCCCCTGCCCGCCGTCATGTTTTGTCTGTGAAACATAGCAGAAGACTGCCTCGCGAGTCAACGCACACCCCTCAGGCCCCTCCGCAGACGCCGCGCAGCTCCCCTTCAGGCGTCCCCGGCCGCCGTCACGCTCCAGGCCCGGCGTGGCCGCCATCACGGAGAAACAAGAGCGGCGCCGCCCGGCGTCGCGGCGAAGGCGCGCATTGGACCTGCTAGTGAGTTGCATTTCTAATCTCGGGCAATTAGCCGACGAGATTATGAGCGAAAAACGCAGCCAACCGCCGTCATTTCCCCGTGGAGGACTTGAGGAAGGAGGAAAAGGGGGGGGGGGGGGGGGGTACATCAAGGGAAGGCGGGGCGAGGCAAGGGAGCCCAGGGCGAAAGGGCGCCGCAGAGAGCCGACCCGGAATCAGTACATTTTTCCGTGCTACTAAACACGCCGATCAAAAATACCGTTTGCAGATAAATTTAATTTTCGCGGCACCGATGGCATGTGTAGCCGAGTGCACGCGCCCGCCCCCGCTGCAGGGCGCGCCGAGGGTGGAGCGGGCCGGACACGGTCACCACGCCAGCGCACACGCATCCGGTACGCGCGGCCCCCGGGCCCCGCCGGGCCCCGCCGGGCCCTGCGATTGGTCATCCGGGTGAAGCCAGGTGCGCCCGGATTGGCGGGCGCGCTGATGGAGTCATTACCGGGACCATCCGGAGGGCTCGGGAGGGGGAGACGACGGGGGCCCCCTGCACTCGCCGTCATCACCGGGGCGGTGACCCCGCGCGGCGGCGGCGGCGGCGGGGGCTGCGTCCCCCACCCTGGAAATACGCCGCCGGCGACCAAAAGTGTCGACAGCCTACCAGACCGCACGGCCCGCAAACCACCGGCCCGGCCGCCCCGCCCCGCTGCCTCCGTGGCGGGGACGCCGCCTGCCCCTCAAGAAGATCCCGGACCCGGCCGAGGGCGGACGACGGCCACGCCGATGACGACCCGAAAAAGGGTTGGGCGGCAATCTCATCTCCGAGGCATATGACACGCCCCCCTGCGCGGGGCGGGCCGCGCCGGCGCCTGTGACCCCAGCAGGCTCCTGGCCCCCCGGCCTCCTCCTCCTGCGCCAAGACGACGCGCGAGCAAACCGAATTCGGTGGCGGGAACCGCAATATATTAGGGGGCCCGATTGGGCGGCTCCGTGACTCGGGCGCCTCCCCAATCAACACCACCAGCCGAGGTTACGCCCCTCCCCATCACCGAGCGAACCGTCTTCAATGTAATCCCGTTTCCCGCACATAGAAAAAATAAATAAACACGAAATAAATTCTAACGAATTATTTTTTTTTGAACATAACGGAATGCTCCAGCTCACATTGCACACATGGAAGCTGGGCGCGAAGAGGACACTACTACAAACAGTGGTGCAGAAGGGAAAACACGGAGAAAAAAAATGTTTTACTGCGGCGACCTTCTGGAATTACGCGCGACAAAACAAAGGGGGAGGGGGAGGGGGCGCGTCCCCTGTTCTCCCACGCGCGCATTGAAGTCACCCTCACGTGACTCCAGCCGGTACTAAAGCAACAATTCACAGGCAAGGACATAAAGATTGGCTTTACGAACCCGCCTGCTTCCTCTCCCCTTCCCCTTCCACTCCCCCCCTCCCCCGTTTTACCTCGTTCGTCCCTTCACCGCGTGGCAGTAGAAACGTTGAAACGGAGGAAAAAAAGAATAAAGGCGTATGAGGGGGGGGGGGGGGGGGCAGGCGTGCCGGTAGCGAGTGCGTGACCAACGTCACACACTTAGAAAAGGAGAAACACCTGGACGACACGCGACAAGCCCGACTCAACGACGACGCGGGGCCTCATTTTCGTTTCACTTTACGAATTCACCCACCCTTGTCTGTCTCACTCGAATCACAGCCCTGCTTAAGAGGACTTCAAATTAAATCAAACGACGTCCCGCCGTCGCATGCGATGAGGGTCCGCGCAGCGCGGCTCTAGCCAGCAAGCGGAATAAGCGCCGCGCGATTGGACGCTCGGACCACACACGTAATTATGGGGAGCAGAAGGGGCTCGGGATTTTTCCGCGTCCCCCATCTTCAGAGCCGCCGCCGCCGGCCCCTCGCCGCCACGGTCCCGCGGGGGTCAGCCGAGCCGGCGCCAAGCCTGGCGGATAAGCCTGGCGGAAATTGATTTCTGAACGCACCACTAACTAAATTTATATTCCGGGTGACGAGAGAGCAGGCGTGCGAGTGGGTGGGAGGGCGGGCGGGGTGCGGAGGGAGCGAGCTCACCCCCTGGCAGGGAGGGATGCTGGCGAAAATAGAATAGTTATTAGAGGTATATATATATATGTGTATATATGGAGACTGCGCCGGCCAGAAAAGACGGACAGAAACGCCTGACACCACACAAAATATTAGATGTACGACTTCAGACTTAGCACTGTACTCTCCAACAATTTCACTTTTCGATAAGCACAATTTTGACAACTACTTTAGGTGTGGTGAACAGCGTCTGATTTTTTTTCCCTCCTTAAAACTGATCGAGCGTTTCCTTTTTTTTGCCGTCGGACTGAAAGACGTCGTCGCCGGACGATCAGACACTTGTACACCATTACAGTAAATTGAGTTGACGTGCAGAGTCCATCTCCTCCGGCGCTCCGCAGTCATTGGAAATAATTTCCGCCCCCGGGCGTTGATTCGTTCGCCTCCTGCCGGGGTGACCCCTCCTCGTCATTTCCCCTGCCAGGGCCACCGGACACCAATAAATGCCATGTAGTACCTACCTTCTCTTCCTATTGATTGCACCCCCCCCCTTTTCTATATCCCTTTCTCACTCACTCTCACACTTATGACGCGGTGTTAACGTGACAAACTTTTAAGTGACAACGCTCCCTCATCAATTTCAAGGAATCGGCCGCGTTTTTCCACCGAAAAAGGAGGCTGCAAGAGGTGCTGCCGCCGAGTTAATCGAAAGCGTTACGCCCGCCGTGCGTGATATTGGCCGAGAGGTGTGGAGGCGAGGCGCGCAGACGGGCGGGGGGGGGGGGGGGGATATTTATAAATGAATTTAATTTCCTCCCCAATTCATAGGGGTGGGGGGGGCACCCTTTCACCACTGTGAGAAGAGAGCGAGGTGGTGGTGGTGGTGGTGGTGGTGTGCGCGGTGGCATGGGAAAAGGAAGGGCGGGCGACAGACGGACAGCCCCCCGCCCTCTCCTAAAAAACAAAACAAAAAAAAGCAGGAATGCGTTTTGGGAGAAGGTCCGGCGGGGTGTCAGCAAAAGGGACAGAGGACTGTCAGAGCGGGAGGGCTTATTTTAACACACGAGAGCGCCGACACTTTCCACCGGGGACATCAAACGGCAACTTCATCCGCGGCACCGCACGCACAGGAGGCTTACCGCAGCAAGGACACCCGCGGCAGCGCCGCAACCAGGGACCCGGCACTCACCTGAAACCACAGGAAAACACGGGAAAATTAATACTCGGCGAGGTAACCCAAACTCTGCGTCCCACGGCTCTGCGCGGCCCTTGGCTCCCGCAGCACTGCGCGGGGTCCGCGCGCGGGGCCGCGGGTTCCCGTCCAACTCGCTTTGGTACCGCAGCAGAGCGCTGCTGGCGTCCCATCTCCCCGCTGATATTGTTGACTCTGGCAGGGCCGGCAGAGCGCGGCTAGCAGCCGCCGCTCCCAGTAATGTTGTTATTCCTGGAGCGGCGCGGCTCGACCCGCCATAGCCAGCCGATCCACTTTGAACCTCCGCCAATGACCCCTGGAAACTATTCGGGTGCCGATACCTCCGGGTCCAACTGCTCCGGCTCGTTCGCAAACATGGCGACCCGGATTTTGAACTTTGGCGGCCTCGGTCTCTTGCCGGCGAGAGAGGGGGGGGGGGGAGCCGGAGAGGAGTGTGTAAAAGGCGCTGCCGGCCCCCGCCGAGCCCCACGGAGCCCCACGGAGCCCCGCAGGGGGGCCCCGCGACAACATATTTCGGATGTAAACAAAACGTTAGGAGCAGCGACCTCTATTGTCGCGCGACGCAATTGCCTCCGGCGGACAATGGCCCGGGACAAGCGGCCGACACAGCGCCGCGCGCGCCGCGGCTTCGCTTTTTTATTTTCATTTTTTATATTTCAAACCCCCTCCCATACCTTCGCCCTCCTCCCCACACCGCGCCCCACCTCTGCGAAAAAAAAAAACAAAACTGTAAATAAGGGCACCGCTTGAAAACGCGCGCGCCCGGATGCCAGATTGTGTGCCCTCCGTGCGTGCGCGACTCGTTCGGCGGCGCGTAATATTTTTGTTTTTCATTATTCCCCCTTTTTCTATCCGCTCACCCACTTCTCCTCTATCCGTTCATCCTGTCCTCCGTCATACCTTAGAGGGACAAGAGGAGGCAGGCTAGAGCACGAGCGGGAGCAGGCGTGTGAGAGAGACAGACAGAGAGAAGGGGGGGGGGGGGGAGAGACACGGAGAGGGGGTGCAGCATTAGCCCGACCCGGAGGGGCTTCCTGTCGTACATCTTCCCCGGTTAGTTAATTTGGAAACTAAGCCAGCCTTGCATTCTGCGCGCGCGCGGCGGCGGCCGGGGGGCCCTTGTCAGTCTCATAACAAGGGGCGCGCGCGCGGGGGAGGCAAACTCACGCGGTCACGTGATTCCCGTCGATAAAGCGCCCAGTTTACAAGCGGCGGCGCACACGGGCGCGCCGCGCGTAGGGCCGGAGGCATTGCGCTGTGCTGCGACAACGCCACCGGAACCCAAATCATCACGACGACGGCAAACGCCGTGCTGCCGTGCGGCGAGATGCCCCACGTCACCCCAAATCACCGGCGCGGCACGAGCCGCCGCACACAAACCCACCGGCACATCGGCCGTACGTCATTCCAGGCGGACATTCCGCCGCAGAGCCCTGAGGCGGACGGGCTTCCGAAGCCGCAGCGGTGCATTGTGGGCGCTGTTCCCCTCCTCCGGCCGGGCGCTGCAAACCAAAACGACCGGAGCAGCAAAAGGTCGCCGTCGGGAGGTCCGGCGCGGTCCACGTCGGCGGCCTACCCGGCCGGCGGCCTGTCGCACCGCCGCCGCTGCCCGTTGGTCCGGCGCCCCGGCTCCGCCCGGCTCCGGCCCCACCACACCACACGCGCACAAATTGCTTCCCCCCGGCCACAAATTCACCTTAATCTGCCCTTCTCCTGTCCCGGACCCCCGCGGGGGCCTCCGGGGCCTGTCCTTCGGCCCCTCCCCTGCGCCGCCACTCGGCGCCACGCCGCCGCAGCCCCCGAGGTATGCGTCGCAGAAGGGACACCTGTCTGGAATGCCAGGGGCGGCCGGGGAGGCCGGGGCCTCGTTACGCCCTGCCTCACGTTACCCCCAGGCCCCGGGCCGGCCCCGGGCCCCGCCGTGCGAGCAATGCCGGAGCGACAGCAGCCAATACCCGGCCAAATTATCGACAGTGACCGCCGCCGGCCCCCGGAGCCCTCCGGCAATGACCAAACAATTCCACAAGTCGGCGCACCCCACGGAATCCCCGCGCGACAGCCGGGGCCGGAGCGGCCCGCCGCCGCCGCCGCAGCCACGGCGCCTGTGGAAGCGAGGGTAGGCAACGCGGCGCGCACCCGTGCGGAGCGCGCGGCCTACCCTGCGGGCGCGCTGCGGCGGCGCCGCCGGAGCCGCCAGGCCGCCGCGGGAGGACGTCCACGAATAACGTAACCCCGTCACTTCTACTCCGACTGTGTCCGCGCAGGTGACGCCGGCGGCCCGCGCCCCGGCCGCCGCCGCCGCCAGCTCCTTGCGATCCGCCCTGCGAGAGAGCCTCACAGTTTTCCGTGCCGCCGCGCAGGGCGACGGGGCCCCGCGCCCTAACAAGGTGAGCGCGAGCCAGCCGGCGCCTAGGAGGGATTCCGGGCTCACCATCCCTGCCCCCGCCGCCACCCGTATAAAGCCCGCCCGCCCCGCCTTTCCCAGTCACTTTCAGTTGACTGACCCGATCGGCCAGGGCCCATATTCCTCGCTCCACGGAGCCGGATGCCCCATCCTTTTCCCAGGCGCGCCACGCCGATGCTCCGGCGCCGCCGTCCCCTTCTCTCTTTCTGTCTCCCTCGCTCTCTCTCTCTCTCTCTCTCTCTCTCTCTCTCTCTCCTACTCTCTCAGGTGGGCCGCCGGCGCGGATCAATACCCTCTGAAGCGTGGGGTATCGGCGGCGCGCCAGTCGTGCATGACATGGGGCCGACATAAGTCAGCCGTCACCAGTCCCATCAGGCGGGTCCCCCCCGCGGGTTCCTGTACGGGGACGCGGCCCGCGGCAGGCACCGCTATCGCGCCGCTATGGGGAAATGCACCCGCTATTCAACCCCTTCCGGAGAAAAGAAAAGATTCAATCTAGGCTGCGGCGCGCTGCGGCGCTGTACGTGCGTGTGGCCGGCCCCCTCGCCACACACACGACGCCCCAGCCCATGCGATCGTCCTAATGAGTATCGACGAGATAACAAATCGATGCGCTGCCGGGGGAGAGGGGTTCCTCATATATCAGCAGGGGGGAGGGGTAACGGGACACAGGGAGAACGAGTGAGCGAGAGAAAGAGATCACGGAGTACGGCTTGCTCGAAAAAAAAATACGATAAAAAACATACAAACCGTTTTTTTTAGAAGTCGAAATAATTGTGACACGATTTTTTGATGCCGCTCGCCATGGCGTATCAAAATAACCATCGATTATAATCAATTGTGATTTTTTTTACAGCTGGAATAAAATGACAGGGACAATGTGTGCGGCGGTGCGCCACTTGCGGACTTGCGGCCCGGTCCCGGCGGGTGTCCGGCCGCGCACCCTCGTCACAGGTCTCGGCGGCGACCTGCCGTCCTCTGCCGCCACTCCGCCGGACGGTCCATCGGCCCGCCGCGCGCCTCCCACCCACACTACCCGCGCACCCACGTACCCGGTCGGTGGGGGCCCCCGGGCCGACCCGGGCCGCCCCGGGAGAGAGGCAAGATGAGGTTCCAAACTGCCGGCGCCACTTTCGCTCTCCCCGGCCACCCTTCGACGGTACATCACCCCGTCCGTTACCTCTGGCAGACGCACACACTCACACATACCCAACACACACACAAACACACACACGTAGACGCACGGGGATTCATTTCCGTCGCCGTCTCTCGACTCTTCTTGTTTAACCTTCCAGACGCTTTAGGCGGCCGCTCAGCGCGTCCGCGCCGCCCCCCGCGCGTTCATTTAGTCCGCGCCCTTTCGGGGCCCCGGCCGGCGCCGTCGTTCGGCCGCGCCCCCTTCGGCGGGGCGCTCCGCAGACCCTCGGGCCGGTGCGGTCCCCAGTATATGCCTTCGACAAACTTTTCCTATCATCAGGCTCCCCCCGGCCGCGCGCCCCCACACACTTGGCTGCCGACTGAGAGGACCGCGCTCTCCGCTCGCCCCTCTGGACGCCTCTCATACCTGTCGCCCGGGGACGGGACGGGACGGGAGCGCTGCCCGGATCCGATCCCCTTTACACGACCGCATCGCGCGCGCGGGGGCGGGGCGTAAATATTTGGAAGTGCGCGTAGTAATCTGGAAATCTGAGCAGAAGGTATGCGCGGCGCGGTGCGAGCGGAGGGTCACTGCACCAGCGAGTGCAGCCCGCGTGCTCGGCCATACCGCAGCGGCCCCAGCACAGGGCTCCGCTATTTCGGCGCCGCCGCCCGTCATTCGTGCCATTCCCGACGAATGAGACAAGAACCTACGGAGGCCGACGCTGAGTTAAAATTTAAATTCGCATGTCGCTGCCCTGCTTGTCGTGCGCCTGACGGGTTCGGCGTGTGCTCTGTCGTTCGTTCTCCTCTCCCTCTCTCTCGCTCTCCCTTTCCCTCCGGGGAAGAATCGAAAATAACGCCGTCAGCCGAAACAACATAGCGCTCCACTCTGCCAAGAGCTGGCTTCATTTCGTTTCGGGATTAACTCCGGCGCCGCGATACTGTGTTCTGTATTGACGCTGCAGTCACGATCGCGACACCGCACAGGGAGGGAAGGGCAAAAATGAAATAAACGAGGACTTGTTTTCTTTCAATTCTTCTGCGTGACAGGTATACGTGGAAGTAAAAGTGAAGTGGAGGGGTGGGGTTCACCAGAAAAACACGCCCTTAAAACGATATGTCTGAAACGCAAAACTCACAACTTTCTAAAAAACTTTGCTTCTCTTTTTTTTACTCTTTCTTTGCTTTTACTGCTACCATCTTACGTAGAAACAGAAAATTCCGACAGACACGTCCACAGAGAACAAGCCTTGTTTTCGTGACGTTTTGCGGGACCTCGTCGGTTTTCCCTCCTCAAACCCTTTCCACCTTTCCCAGCGTCGACAATATTGACATTTAGAAAAAAAATGCATAGCACAAACATGGGGACACAAATGATAAGAATGATATATATGACAAGTGGCAGCGAGATATGATGAGGGCGTTAGAGACTTTGGCAAAGTCTTTTCCTTAAAGCTGGCCCTGCCGCCGCCCGCGGCCGCCTCCCCGCGCCGGCGTGGCCGTGCCGTAAGCCAGCACGAAAACAATTTACTCCAAACTTGCCATGATGCGGTGCGGCAAGAATTCCTCCTCAATCCGGGATACCTAAATCCGTCTCTTTTGTATTCGTCCGCACTGCGCGCGCGCCCCGCGCCACCAAAATTAATCCACGACTGAAAAAAAAAGGGAAACGAAGGAGAGGAAGTAGAAGGCTCACTGGCAGCCCAGGACAGTAGCAAGGAAATAAGAATAAAGGTTCCAAGGAGGGGGGGGGGGGGGAGGCGCACGTTAAGAAGGGAAGTGCATCTTTCCCCGCTATACACACTAATCCGCGGTGCGGGTAATGTGATGCTCGTTATTTATCGGCGTCATTTCTCAGATTTAATTAAAAAAAAGAAACCAGAAATCTGTGACCCTCCGGGGACTAAGGGTAGACTACGCTGCACGTCAAGGAAGGCATGCAATACTTCTTTCTTTTTTTTGCACGAAGTAGCCTTACAAAAACAGGGCCTGGAATTTGGAGTTTTTTTTTTCGAAGTTTCTAACACGTTCCGTGCACTCCATACTCTGGAAGAAACAAGCCCCTCGATACTAATTGCTTTTTTTTTGCGAAAGAAAACGGAGACGACGATATGGCTTGAGAACTGCACCCTATTTGCTCACGTTCCTCACGATTCCACTCGAGCTCCCTCGCAGTTCCTCCTCAATTTGCCATATCCGCGCACGCCACGAAATCGAGTCCAATCACTGCTAGTTTATGAGCTCATGGCCCAATCGCTTATCATCAGCCGATTTTCCCGCCGGCTGCGCTCGATATTTCTCTCTCTTTTTGGCCCCTACTTCAGATATGTCCCGGTCCGTGAACTCAACCTCTACAAACGACTCCTGAGCGAGCATTTTCACCCACAAAACATAGCCTTGGTCTTGAACATGCCAAGATGGCATAACACCGGAGGCAACAGCCTGTTCAATGCTGCCGAGTCAAAGGTCAGAGAACAAGGTTTCGCAAAGGTGGCGTACAGTACGCGGATTTAAACGTCACAAAGAAGTCATTTCAAAGTCTTGCTCGTCCCGACAGTCAAAGCCTAGCCCGCCCCCGCCGGACACCTTAAAGCGTCTGTCTTGGCGTGATACACACGCACACCAATCCCCGGAAAGCCCTCGCCGCCTCGCCTTTTATTACCGACGTAAAACCAATTGCGAACGAACCACCCCAAACACCGGCGGCCGACGACAAAATGAGTTCACTGACTTTTATCGTGAATGACAAATTGCATTTTATGGGCACTACGCCCTCGCGCAAAGCCCTTGCAGTGGGAACGTCGTGTTGGACGTAACATCCGCAATCAACTCGGCACAGGAAAACGGGAAAGGGCACCGCGCTCCGGCATACTGAGTAGACATCCCGAAATTCGCTTGACATTGAGGAACAATAACAAGAACTTCAAAGAAGAACCACCTGCCCCTCAGTTTTATTGATTTTGATTGCAGATGCGCCGGAAGAGTCTTCACTTTTCCCCCCGCCGCATCCACTTCTTCTGCCCTATTCACATCGAAGGTATCCCTTCGGAGTCCCGAAACAATCTAACGGCGACTTCCTTTTTTTTTGTAAATCTCTGGAAAGTAATTATTACTTGAGGAAAAGCAGACGCGGCCATCGGCCGACGGGAAGACCAGCTGCACGTGCATACTAATGTGCTGACGGCGGCACGCGACCGCGGTCACGCTAGGCGGGGGGGCGACCCCGAGGCCCCGGGGGCACCGCCGGCCGCCTCCGGCCGACGAAGGGACAGGGCGCCGCGGCGAAGGCCCGCAAAGAGGCGGAATATCGTGAATATCCAATCCGTGCTGCGTGACCGCGGCAAATCGCGCGACGCCCTCCGGTGCGCGATCACCGCACGCGGCCGGCCGACACAGATTAGCATTTAACGGACATGCAATACCGGCACGACCGCGCGGGCGTGTGTCCAAGACGGGGACGAACGCGGCGGCGAGGCGCGTGCGTGCGAAGGACGCCCCGAACAGCGACGGTATCGAGTAGGCAGGCGCCGCTAATTTGTTGTATCGACCGGCCGATCACGGCGAGCGGCCGATCTGGAATGCATATTTCATACCGCTCCAGCGCGGCGGCGGCGGCGGCGGCGCGGCGGCGCATGCGCGCGCGCAGCGCACGTTGTCGATGAGGAAACGGGGAAAGTACGGCCCTCGGAGCGGAGGAGCTGCTCGATGCCACAGCTGACGGCGCGCACCTGCAGCTGCCGCCGTTGACAACGAGCAGGCGGCGGCGGCAGGTGGCTCGTTTTCACACCCCGTCCGGACCCTCGTCCCCCCGCGCCCCTCTGTCGCGGCCCTCCGGGGTGCCCCGGCTCCACACGGTGCCGCAGGCCCGCGCACTTTACCCGCAGGGAGGCCGGGACTCACCGCACCGCCGATCTGACAGAGACAGAGGCAACCCTCCCTGTCGCACGGCACGACGGGGCGGGGCGGTCCTTCAGCAGCGCATTGTATGCGGATGACAGATGACAATGCCGGCTCAACAAGGTATTCCGTGTACTGCGATTGTAATTAACGGGCAGCTCGCTGGCTGCCGCCGTGACGGCCTGGCACGCGACCCCGCACGCGACCGCCGGCGAGGGGGGCACGCGCAACGTGCGCCGCGCTCGTCTCTGCGTCATCGCGGACGGCGGGGTCCCCCGCCAGGAGGCCGACGGCGCCTAAGCCCCGCGCTCACAGTCCAGCTTCCGGAACGCCCGGGCCTCCCGGCCGGTGCCGGCGGCTAAATGACTTGAGAGTGACGTGGATTGGTGGACGGCCGTTACCCCACCGCAGCCCGGGGGGGGGGGGGGGGGGCGGCCCCACCGCACCACCGGCAGCGCTCCGCAGGGCCCCGCAGGGCCCCGCAGGGCTCCGCAGGGTACCGCAGGGCTGCTGAATTGAATGAGGTCCACTGTGGTCGCATGCCACCAAAAGGGTGAGAGGCCTTAGCCACCAGCCCCGCCCCTGTCAGAGGTCGCCCCGGACCCCTGCTGTGCTAGGGACAAGCGCCTAGTCTGAAAACCGAGAATGGAAGCAATTACGATTTTGCTCGAGAGTGCGGTGGGCGGTGAGTGCGTGTGGGGGCGCGCGTGGGGGAGGCGGGCGTGGCGCGCGGCCGCTGCAGGCCGGTTTACGACTGGCGAGATACGCGGAGCCTGGCAGGAGCCCGGCCGCGGCGGCCGAGCCTCACACCGCAAATCAGATTCAGGGATTATGGTCCGGCTGCTGAGTGCGGCTGCGGGCCCCCGCGAGCCACCCGGCGCCGGGAGTGGACGGACACGGCCCGGGTGACCACCGCCGGAATATGCCAAGGTGGGCGGCGCCGCGGCGGCGCCGGGCCTGCCGGGGAGGCGTGCCGATCGGGATGACATTTATATAGTGACGAGGATCACCGATGGAAGCGCGCGGCTTGACGGCCGGGGCCGGCTGCGGGGGCGGCTGAGGGGGCGGCTGAGGGGGCGGCAGGCTGAGAAGGTAAAGGTTGCGGGGTCGGCGCGGCGCGCGGCCCGGCCCGAGCTTGACCCGCTGCGGCTCCGGTCCCCGCCGCCGGTCCCGGAGGCCTCCTCCGCGGCGGCATCCTGGGCCGTCCACAAGCGCGTATCGCGTGACGCGGCCGCCGCGGCAGCTCCCTTCCCGAGGGGATCTCGGGTTCGATCCCTAGCGACGCCCGAGCCTCGGGTGGTGCGGGGCGGGGCCGGTGGAGGAGCCAGCCGTCTCACTCACGGTGGCCCCTGGTCGCCGGCCGAGCCCTGCGCATAATTCCATCAATCAACTTGTATAGCTCGGCTCCGTCCGGAGCCGGTGCACCCGGATTACTCATATTGTGGACGTCAGCACGCGCGGCCGGCCGCGCCGCCCCCCGGCCGACTGCTGGCGCCCTCTGGCGGCCGAGCCGCGCACTCAACCACCCGCGCCGCCGCCTAATCTCATCACGGCGGCGACGTCGCCCTCCGGCCGGCGCGCCGCCGCCGTGCGGAGGGATGGAAGCGCGCCGGCGTCTCCGTCACCGCCCGGGCAGCCGGGCGTCGGGACTACCTCGGGGAGCACCACCGCATTCACACACATCGACCACATGACACCCTGGCGCCCAAACACAAACCAACCTTCTCCGTTGCGTGTGTCGTACTGCGCGACGCGTCAAGCGGGACTGTACATTCCATGGGCCTGACCTTCGAGGAGTCCATCCCGGCGCGAACAAGGACCCCGGTTGTTGACTTGAGGGGCCTTGCCGGCCGGCCGGCCGGACCGTGGCCCCGCAGGTCTCCGGAGGGCTCCGGTGGGCGCAGTAGCCCCTCCACGCCGGCCCCTGGGGCGCCGCATCGCGTTACCTGTGTGTCGCCTGACCGCCCAGAGGACCCCCGAGGAGCCGTGCCCCCTCCCCTGCCGCCGGGCCGCCGGGCCGAGAGGAAGGGGAGCACAGCATCGCACCAGCAAGGCACGGGAAATAATCCTCCTCGAGTTTGCTGCGTTCCGAGCGTTAGTCGTCGACGGCCCGCGGACAAATTAAACGGAATTGAAAAGACTTAAGTCGCGCGCCCTGACGTCGGCCGTGAGCGCATCCACCGCGGTGGGCGGCCCTCAGGGGGGCCCGCGGCGGCCGCCCACTCCGGCCCGCGCGCCACCAGGCCGCCAGGCCCCTCCTGAAAGCAACAGCCGCCGCGCCGCCCGCGCTCCGCGGCAATTTGGAGTCCGGCGCTTGAAAAATGAACGCCCGGCCCAGATTCATTAATTGCTTTGTCCGCCAAACAAGAAAACGAGAGGCCGACGTCGTAAGAAAAATTGGCCCGCGCGCGCGCGCTCGCCCGTCTCGAGTAATATTGCGTGCGAAGGCCTTTCAGGGCAGATTATCTTTATTCCCACTTACTGCGATAAAGGAATGAAATAATAAACGGACCCGCGTGCCTCCCTCTCTCTTTCTCTCTCCCTCTCACTTTCCACCAGCCCGCGGGGGGTCCTTTTAAGTGCGCTCGCGTATTCGGCTGTACACCTGCTGGCGAGGGCGAAGAGGACGTCCTCAGACCTTCTCTCTCTCTCTCTCTCTCTCTCTCTCTCTCTCTCTCTCTCTCTCTCTCTCTCTCTCTCTCTCTCTATCCCGGTGTGTGCGCATAGCGTTCCGATAGTGTTAGCTGCGTCCTCTCTCTTATCTGTTTCCCGTTTTCCACCCCTTTTCCCATGGGCAGCACTACCGCGCGAGCACTGCCCTCTCTCGTCCTGAGAGAGAGAGAGAGAGAGAGAGAGAGAGAGAGAGAGAGAGAGAGAGAGAGATACAGCGAGAGGGTGGGCTTTACCATTAAATTTCATTTGCTCAGAGAGCCCCGGAGAGCCGGCCGCGGTGAGTCCAGCGGCAGGCACAGCATGTACTACCCCGTATGGCCGGCGGGCCGCCGCTGCCAGCCGCCGCGACCGCACGCACGCATGGCGTTGTGCACCCAAAGGGCCCAGCGGCAGTAGCGGCGGCGGCGGTTCGGCACCCGGCCTCACGCCTCTGCATATAGGGCCGCTGCACGATAGACACACGGTCCGCCCTCTTGGCGCGCCTTGCAGCAGCGCTGCTCGGCGGACAACACACGGCGGCTGACTCGCGGCCCACTGCATGGGAGCTGCGCCCCGTGACCGTCTCCCTGCGGAAAGCGGAAAAACGAGTACACGCGCGCGCGGGTGTATACACCGAATCAGGACACTGTGCGTGCCTTTGGGCAACCCCTCACGGTGTGTGTGTGTGTGTGTGTGTGTGTATGAGGGCGTTGGGTGTGTAGTAGTGAGGGCGTGTGAGCGGCGTGCGCTACCTTTTCGCACACGAAAGCTCATTTCCCGCCGACGCGCAACACACATGCACACGCTCACGCGCGCATAATGCGTGGCGCTGCTGCAGCAGCAGCAGCAGCAGCAGCAGCAACGCGCCCCGGCTGCTGCATTCGGTCGTGCCCAGATAAACTCGGACCGCACCAACTCTTTTTCGCTCGCGCGGAGCGGTATGGGCCGCGCGGCTAGGGACGGCGGCAGCGGCAGGGGGAGAGGAGGGGAAGGGGTGGGGTGGGGGGTAAATTACGTGCAGAGCGCACTCCACACTCGCCCCCTCCCGTGTGGGCAACATAGCGGCCGACGACGGGAAATGCATAACCGTGTGTGTGTGTGTTATGCGAGTGCACGCCGCTGCTGGTCGGTGCCGAAACCATAAGGTGTGCGCAGGTATTGTACGCGGACAGAGCGGGCCGCAGCAGCGGGGGGACCCCCCGGGGCCGCGGAGTCCAGCTGGGGGTCCGCCGACGTCGCAGACGGCACGGCGTCGGCGGCCCGCGCCAACGGCCGACGAATAAGGGGGGGGGGGGTCTCCGAACCGGAAATGACGCGGAGAAGAACGGCGGCGTAAACCGACGACACCGGCAGGGAAGATAAAGAGGGAGCAAATAAAAATAATAATTACGCGTGAAAGCGGCTGGATGACGCGGCTATTATACAGACCGCTGGGAGGGGGGGGGGACAGCGCAGCGCTGCTGGACGCGACGGTCCCTCCGCGGGCCGGGCCGGGGGCGGCTGCAGCGGCGCAGAGCGGCGCGCCACTTTATGACCCATACTGGACGATGAACAGGCCATTCGAATTCAGTCAGGGCGGCGTCAGTAAAAAGAATATCGCCCGGGCGTCGCGGGAGGGTCGGAGGCGCGGCGGCGGCAACGACGGCGGCGGCGGCGGCGGCGGCCCCGCTGAGGCTGTTGTCGGCCCCATCGAGAACACGACTGTCGCCGCCCCGGAATGGCCGCCGGTCAGCGCGTTGGCCGCGCCGTCACGCGGCGGTGTCCCGGCCGTGTCCCGGCCGGCTGACGGCCTCTGGAGTGGCACGCCGCCGCCGCCGCCGCCCCGCCGACGACGTCCCTCCTGATTCTGAGGGGCCTCGACTGCTCGACGGGGGGGCCGCGGCCGCCGCCGATGGTCCGCCGTCCTGCGGCCCGTTTCGGCGGCCGTCGGCCCTTGACGCGGCCCTCCCGCCGCCGCCGGTCAGTGCCGCTGCCGCTGACCGGGCCGCGGGGCCCCCCGCGGCCACCACCCGCCCGTCTCATCTCGTAAATTCACCTCGGGTACATTTACGCCGCATCGTAAAGTAACGCGCGCCGAGGAAAAAGGGAGCCGAGGGGTCATCAGAGGTCCTTACACGGCACCCTGCGCGCGACAACTGCCTTATAGCCTCACAACAGGACCGCGACATATTTTCGGGACGTGCCGGGCAGGCGGAGCCGCGCGATACGGCGGCACGGCGGCGTTGCTGCCCGCCGCGGGGGCCCCGGCCAGCCCCGCCGCCGCGCCGAACGGGGGAAAAACCGGACAGTTATGGCAGTCTTTATACGCGTGTCCACGGCGTCACTATAAACGCGATGCATACGCCGCGAGGGCACAGGCCGGCGCAGCACGCGCACCGCTCGGCACATTAACTGGCATCGACGAGGTGCGGGCAACACGCTCGCGGTAACCGGCCATGCCTTCAAGTAAAATTCACTCGGCCTTGGTAGTCCTACAAAAAGTAGGTGCGTCCACACCAAGAAAAAAAAATGCGCCACGACGCCTGGCGGGGCAGGCAACCACGGACCGCGCTGGCACGCGTGTGTTGCGGGCCGGCCTACCCAGGCTCCCGCAGGCGCTCGGCGCGCACTTCTCAGCAGGGCCGCGTGCGCCGCGCTACAGTAGTTTTCACTCCGTTATCGGGCGGTGCGGACCCGCCGCCGTCGGCCGCCTTCCACCCCATTCAGCCCGCCTGACTGGCAAACATCACTTCCGGCCCGCGAAAGCTCTCATTTCACACAGACTGAATATAAAGACGCGGTGTGGCGCACAATCGCGCGCCGCTGCTGCTGGGAGAGAAAGAGAGAGGGGGCGAGAGAGAGAGAGAGGAGAGAGAGAGAGAGAGAGGCGAGGAGAGCCAGCCGCTATCGCTTCGTGATCGAGAGGGAGAGTGGAGGCGGAGGAGGAGGAGGAGGGGCCGGCGGCGGGAGAGGCTGTTTAATTGAGCTCTCCCATAGCACGCACCATTTACCCAACTTGCGCGCGCCGAGTTTTCCGATGGTTTCACCATTTTATGAGGCGCCCGGGCCGCCGCCGCCGCTTATCTCCGTGTCGCATCATTGGCGCGCGCTGCGGGGGGGGGGGGGGCCTCCTTCGCCCCCCTTGAGGAAGATCCGCGGGGGGTCCCGACAGCGTCCTGCCGCACTGAGTTAGGAAGGAGGGGGTCCGCCGGGCCGGACCGTCTGCGTGCCAACGGCGCGGCAAACATTCTCGCGCACTCTGCGCGACGTGCGAGGTAAAGGTACGCGGCTTTTCCTTGCTCTCCGCAGATGCAGTAACGGAACGAATTCGATTTGCCCAAAGGGAAATAACTGTCGAGGAGTCTGCGAAATAAAACTGCTCGCAGTGACACGGTAATCCCGCGATGCGACGGCATGCATCTACCATGCCCTCGGCGAGGGGTTCAGTCTTGTCCTACCTGGTGGCGGCCGGTACCTACGGCGCACCGTGTCTTGTCGCCGGCGCGAACCCCGCCGTGGCTCTGCCTGCCGCTCCCGGAGTACACTGCACTTCCCTCTCAGCCTAATGCAACATGTGAAAAGCCGACGGTGTGTGTGTGTGTGTGTGTGCGTGTACAAGTTGGCCAAAGTCCTGCGCCGCGCACCAGGAGAAAGCCACGCGCCCCTCCCCCCTCCCAGCACGACTCCTCTCACACGTCGCCGACGCCCTCCCTCCCTCTTTGCATAATAGGTCTTAATGCCGCCAGGTAAGGGCCCTGCGGGCGCACTTCATCATTTAGAGACGAATCCTCGTCCCGCCGCCGCCGCCGCCGCCGCCGCCGCCGCACGCCGGCGTCCGCGCCGCCACCCGAACACATCCCCTTCCTTCTTTAATGCGAGATTAACGCTTCATGCGGAGAAGGGGCCGGACCGGCGGCGGCGGCGGCGTCGCAGGGGACGTCAGCGACCCCCTGTCGGCGACCCCCAGTCCGCCTCACCCCCGCCGCCCGCCGCCCGCCGCTCGGGGCGCGGCACGTGCGCCAAGCGGAAGAGGGGAGTTTTCATAGACCGGCCCCGGCGTCTGGGCGGCACCGCACCGCACCGCACCGCACCGCACCGCCGCCGCCCGGCCGGGTGATAAAGGATGCATCGCATTCACGAGCACCGCGGGTATATTGATTCCGAGCTATCGGTCTTCGGAGACCGGCCGCCGGCGCCTGCCATGCCCTGCATATGCATTTTACAACGGGCTACTCTTTTTATTTCACAGCATCTCTCTCTCTCTCTCTCTCTCTCTCTCTCTCTCTCTCTCTCTCTCTCTCTCTCTCTCTCTCTCTCTCTCTCTCTCTCTCTCTCTCTCTATCCTCTATCCCTCTGTTTACTGTTTCCCTCTCCTCCTGCTCACGGGACAGCCGTGGCGGTGGTGGCGGCCACCGTCCAGGGCGCACAGCACTGCTTCAGACTCTGCTATGCATTGTACACTACACGAGGGCGCGCGCGAAGTGCTCCTCGGCGCCGCGTCAAAAAAAGGGGCAAAGGTTTTTGGCACACACACACACACACACACACACACAGGGCAGCAACACAGCCCGGCCCCTCACAGCCCTCTTTGCCCCCCCCCCCCCCCCTGACGGCCGACAAAAGACGTCGCGCCGGTGAGCACCCCCCGGCCGCCGTGTGGAGGTCCGTGTGCCGGGCACAATGCTGCGGCGACGGCGTCGGTCGCGAAAAAAAAAACAACTGGGTATTTAAGGAAAACGCGAAAAAAAAAATTAAATCAAAGTACGGAAAAAAAACGACCCAGAAAAAAAGATACGATATTTTTTTTTCTGGGATTTCAAAAACGATTAGCACTGAAACTTGTACGCGCGGCGGCCGCCCGCATCACGGTTGTGGGAATGAGATGGGGACGCATCGCACCGCTGCTGTCGCCCTCCTCGTTTTTCCCTTGACGAGACGGCGCGCATCACCGGAGCAGACGCGCACCGCACGACAGTTATAAATTAACCCGATAATAAACACGCCGCGCGCGGAGTGAACCGCAAACGAGCTGCAGTGCGGCGTGTACAGAGTGCGGCGGCGGCCGCCCCGCCGGGCCAAGAGGGAGACGGGAGAGGGGCGGGGGGAGAATCACTCTGAGCAGGCGCAGCAGGTGTCCCCCCAGTGCCGGCCCCGGCCCCGGCCCCGGCTCGTGTCCCCTTGACGAGCTTCGCGCGCCGCAACGCATTCGGCCAGTTATTTTGCCCCGGAACGATCATCGGCTTGCTAGGCTCCGTTCCGCCGCCGCCGCCGGCCTCCCTCCCTGCCTGACTCCCCGGCCTGCCGGCCGGCCCGCCGCCGCACTTCCCCCTCCGCAGCCGATATTGTGCGGGTAGCGTGCTGCTATAAGTGATTAGGACAATGGCTCCCCGCGTCACCTCCGGCGCGCCACATCAGTACGGCTAGCCGGCTGCGGCGGCCGCGGCCGCCGGAGGGTCCATGATGGAGAGCCGCATCGGTGCAGCGCGTCGGACCCCCCCGAGCCATAATGCAGCGCCATCGCCGCCCGGAATGGTCACCATTCACAGGGGGGAGAGGGAGAGAGAGGCACGCAGACAGAGAGGGACAGAGACTGGGTCACGGGCGCGCGCGCGCGCGGCCGGGTACCGAGGGAGTACTTGGGCTGCGGCGCACAGACGCCGCCCTTCGTCGGCGCCGCAAAACCGGGTCAAATACCATAGAGGAGAGAAGGAGGCTCGCCCCGCACCGCCGCGACACGGGAGCCGGGGGCTGCGGGGCTGTGTGGCTCCGGAGCAGCAGCAGCAGGGCTCCCCGTTAGAGGGATAAATTCGGGCAAAGGCCGCTGAAGGGCCTCGTGCAAGTTTTACGAGGTTCCGCGTGCTGGCCGCCGGGGCCGCCGGGCCGCCGGGGCCCGGGGCAGCAGACGCGCCGCGGCGCCGCGGACGGGAGTCTGCTGCTCCTTGGAGACCACTGACTGCCGACCGGAACCTCTCCAGAATGGCTGCCCCACCGGCTGCCGCCGCGGCTGCCACGGCCCGCCGCACGGGCTGCGGGGGCCACGCCGCATTATTTCTGCCGACTCCCCAGAGGAGATCGGTCGGTCGGGCAGAGTTCCGCGGAGCCCGCTCCTCCTCCTCCTCCTCCTCCTCCTCCTCCTCCTCCTCCTCCTCCTCCTCCTCCTCCTCCTCCTCCTCCCCTATCTCTCCGAGAGCTCCACCCCTTCGATCCCGGCCTTGTCATTCCGCCCCCCGACCGCCGCCGGCCCCCGCCGCCGCCACCACCGGACGCATCCCAATTCGAAACCATTGCCAAGTCCCGCACCTCGCTTACCGAGCCGGAAACAAGTCTAAAACCTCCCGCGCGCCGCGAGCCGCTAACCTTTCGGCTGGCGGCGTCGGCCGCCCTGCCGCCGGCTCTGGCCGTCTTTGGCGCGGCGCTGGCGGCGACGGTGCCGCCGCGCACGCCGCGCCCCCTAAAAGGAGTGCCTTTCTAAACCACTCCTCCCCCCCGTTAAACCCCTCTCAATCCCATACCTTTTGCCGGGACACTCCTCGGCCAGCCCAGTCGAAAAGCCCGGCTCAGCCAGCCGCAGCCGGTCCCCAGGCTGGCGGTCGGAGAGGGGGGGTCGAGAGGGGGCGTCCGACGGCGGCCAGGAGCCTGACAGGGACTCGGCCAGGGCGAGGGCGGCTGTCGGCGGGGGCCACTCCACGACCCTCCGACCCGACGAGGACGTACGCGGCGCGACCGGCGGCCCCCGTCGAGTGAATCTCCTCCGCATCACCTGTCGATAGCGTGACAAGCGCGCCCGACCCTCCCCCCCGCCGCCGCCGCCGCCGCCGCCCCCACGACTCCCACGGGCGCCCCCTCCCCCACAACCCCACCCGCGGCCAACAGGCAAAAACTTTTTCCCCCCCGAACAGCGATGACACGGCCGCGCTTGCAGCGTGAAAAGCGCGTGGGACCTAGAGCCCTGCAAGGCCGGCGGCGGCCGCCCCCCGCCTCCGCCTGGCCGCCCCCGAACCGCCCCCGAGAGGCGACCCGGCCGCCGCGGCCTCCGCCCGTCAGCTCATCCGGCCGCGCAACGACGCAGCGCGGGGCCGCATAATTGTCTCCCAGCTCAAATTTTTGCGGACGCTCGCAATAAATCTTGTCAAGGCATTCCGCCCAAATCCGTTTTCAGGCCAACGCACACTGAGAGCGAGGGAGAAAGAGGAAGGGACTGTCGCGCCGCCCCCTCGATGTCTGGAGATAAGGGTGTAGAGTACACTGCGCCGGCCATGTTACTGGGCCCTCATTAAGCCCCCCCCCCCCCTCTCTGTCTCTCTCTCACTCTCTACTCTCTCTCTCGCTCTCACTAAGTCCTTACAAGACTATATACTCGGGTCCCCGACGTCATGGTGATGTCCGTCACACCGGCGGTCATTAAGGGGTGAGAGAGTCCAGCAGCATGGGGTGTGTCGCTGGACGGCCGTCCGCCACCTCCCCCCCCCCCCCCCCCCGCCGCGCGCCGCGTGCGCCGAAACCGCGCCGGCGGCGGTGTACGCCGACCCGCTTTGAGAGCCGCCCCCCCGCCGCCCCCGCCCCCGCCGGTCTGCGAGACCTTCTCACGCCCCGCGGACCCGGCAAAGCGACCCGCAACACGGCGACACTTACTTAGGGGTGATTACAACCCTTACACGTTACCACACAATTTTTTTTTAAAGGAAAGTGAGCTATGTATGACCCGGTGCCCACAATCGGGCCTCCGGCCTTAAATCCGAATGTTGGTTCGTAATTATTAAATAATTCGCGCAATGTTTCAAAGTGCATGAATAGCAAGCACCCCGCGCGCACCGCAGCACGCACGGTTTTCACGCTTACTGATTAGCCGCGCGCCGTGCGCAGCGGGGCATTGCTGATCGGCCCGCCGTACCGGGCGCGTCAGCACCGGGCGGCTCGAATCAGAAAATAGAATAGATAGCAGCAGGCATGGAGCGTTGGTGGGAGGGGAGGAGGGGTAAAGCCCCGAAAAAAAAAGTACCAAAAAAAAACAACAGAAGCGATTGGCGCTCAGCGTTCGTGAGGTAAAGGGCTGCGTGCTCCCGGGCCATTACGTAAGGTATTGCAGACAGGAGTGGCCCGCAACACATCACCGCGCGCTGTGCACAGAACGTCGATGCGGCGTGTGACGACATTCACTCTGTTCTCCGTTGCAAAGGGGCCCGGGAAAAAAAACGAGTAGGCGCTTCATGATGGGGAAAAAAACGCTCTTCGGAAAACTCACCACCAAGATCACTCCACCGGACGCCCTACCCGCGTGGACAAGCACTGTCACTCACCTGGGGAAAGAAAGAAAGAGAAACTTTAGTCCGGAGAGTCGACGCAAAGACTTTTCGAATAGCCGGTAATATTTCCGAACGCCAGTCCTCCATTCACAATGTGTCTGTCCTGCGAAAGGGGTTGCCCCTCGGCGGCATACATCATGGTGCCCCGAAAAAAGTTTCGCACCTTGCCCTTTTCTCTCTGTCTCTCCCCCCTCTCTCTCTCTCTCTCCGCCGCCGCCGCCAACACTCTCCCTCTCTCTATCTCCGAAACGCTTTCTGGACGAAACTTGCCGTCACCTTTCACTTTCACCCGCTCGATTGTGCGTCCAATGGGCCGCGGCGGCGGCGGCGGCCGCGGGAGGCGAGAAAACAGAAATACCCCGCTGCAGTGGAAATGAATCACAGGGGGAATAAAGTGAGGCTGTCCACGGCGGGCGGCGTGAATCAAGCGGCTCTCGGCACGGAGGAGCGGCGCCGCGCACGCCTCGCTCGCCGCGCCGAACGCCGTAGCGGATTATTTCCAGCGCCCCCCCCCCCCCCACCCCTTTCAGCTTCTCCCCATATTCCCGCCGCCGCCGCCGCCGCCGCCGCCGCCGCCGCCGCTTTGCGCCCGCCGCAAGGCTCCTTGACCTCTCCGGGACCTTCAGAGGCACAAACGTCATACCTCACCGCCCCTGCTCTCCCCTCTATATAGCGACACCGCGACGCTCACAAATCAACAGACTCAATCCCCAACCCCCCCAAACCCCTTTCTCTCTCTCTCGCACACACACTCTCTCTCTCACTCCCTCTCCCCATAAGCAGGCTAGGTATACCAGGTGAGTCAGAGACGCCTCCGCCGCACACTCTCTCTCTCTCTCTCTCTCTCTCTCTCTCTCTCTCTCTCTCTCTCTCTCTCTCTCTCTCTCTCTCTCTCTCTCTCTCTGGAAGGCAATCGCGCTACTCCATGGTATAGAGACTACGCGGCCTGCCTCACCTGGCTCACGGGACGGCATAAGCCGGCCGGCAGCGGCGGAGAGCCGCGGGACGAGGACGAACACATTCGTTTCCCTTTTCTCTTTCCTCCCCTCGCGGGGACGCTCGGATGCGGTGTCGGCGACGGCGCGCGCGCTGACGGACAGGGGGGCTGGCAGCGGCAGCAACAGACGGTGGCGGTGCCGCGCGGTGCCTGCTGGGACACCACCCCCTTCACACCCTTCACCCCCTTCGGCGTGCAAATGATTCCGCGGGGACAGCGGCGCGGCGCGCGGCGTCAAAGTCGCGGCCGCATCATTAGTCATCATCCCGTTTTACAGCGGTGCGGCGGCACCACAATGGCCGCGGCTGATTGCCGCGAGGACCGCTGGCAGGGCTGCTGGAAGGGCTGCTGGAAGGGCTGCTGGAAGGGCTGCTGGAAGGCTGCTGGAGGGCCAGGGGGCGGCGAGGCCGCGGAGGTATCCGGTTACCGTCAGCGCGGGGGAGTCCATCGCGGCAAAAGTCTTCGCTGCCCCATCGTCGAACGTTATACTTCGCGGCGATACTCTCGGGGGAGACAGAGTGAGTGAGAGAGAGAGAGAGAGAGAGAGAGAGGGAGGGAGGGAGACAGAGGGAGAGAGAGAGACACTTGGTGGGGAGGGTCTAAAAAAGAAAAAAAGAAGCCGCCGACCCTCTTATAGGATCCGCCGGGCTGCAATCCGAGTCGCCCCCGTCGCCCCCGTCGCCGCTGATCGGGGCCGCGCGACACCGCCTCCACCGTATGTGGAGGCCGCCGCCGTGCCCGGCAAGCCGGCGCCGGCCGCTCGCCGGCCTTCCGGGCGCAATCACGGCCTCCAGGGGGCAGCAGCAGCGGCAGGGGGCGGCATGAGGCGGCAGGAGGCGGCAGGAGGCGGCCCGCTTTATTCCGTCCCAGGAACGTGAGCGCGTGTGCGTGCGCACAGGGGAGCGGGGCGCGGCCGGGAGCACCTTCCGCACCGCGACGCACGGAGGGGCACAAAGGTGGGCCGGGGGCCTCCCCGGGACGGGAGGGGAGGCACCGATATGGCAAGATTAGGCCACGGAGCGGGCCGCTGCCCGCGACCGACCCAGCCAGAGATGACTCGACTGCCGATGTGACGCGTTCGCCTTTTTTCTTTTTCTTTCTATTTTTATTTTTTTCGTTTTTGACAGTGCCCCTTTCCGCGCATCCCTTTGCGGGTGTGGCAGAGAGAGAAGGGGTGTGCAGCGCTGCCGGAGGAGAGTCAGTCAGAGACCGAAAGAGAGTGCGAGGGGGCCGAGCGAGAGAGAGGGGGAGGCAGAGAGAGAGAGACAGTCGCACGCTGTCACTGCCAGTGAGCCGCTCCCCGGCACCGCGCGGGGGTGTAGTAGAAAATCGGGGGCCTCCACTCGAGTGAACTGTTTCTTGATCCCTCGCCCCGCGCACACCTTCAAAGGCGCCCCCGGCAGCCCGCTCGCTCCAGACGGTCGCCGCACACCCGGCAGCCGCCACCGCCGCAAAACTTTCTCCCCACGTAATCGGGGCAGGAAGCAGATCCTTGCCCTGCCGCCGCGTTTGCCGCCGCGCAGCGCCGGGGCGACAACGGCGGCTCGGAGGGGACGTCCACCACCTCCGCGACGACGAATCGCTCCGCGACGCTTCCCCTGCAATCTGCGTTGCCGCGTCACGCGGCGAAATGGGTTTAAGCAGCGGCTGCGGCGGCGGGCGAGCCGCGAACGTGGGAGCTGCGGGCCGAGGCGGGGGGCGGGGCCGGCGGGGCGGCCGGTGGCGTCCACAGCCCGAGGCGCAGCCGGGCCGCTGCCGCCACCGCCGCCGCAGCAGCGCACACTTGCCTCGAGCGCTCTCCCGGCCGCAGCACAGATTGACGATGTCATCCAAAGTTGGGCCCGCCGGCCTCAAACAGGTGCCTGACAGCACACGGCGGCCACCTCTCTCTCTCTCTCTCTCTCTCTCTCTCTCTCTCTCTCTCTCTCTCTCTCTCTCTCCACCCGCCGCCTCCCCCGGGCTCTTCAAGTAGTGGCAGTCGGTGGTGAGGGGAGGGCGGCGGCGGCGCGGGTCTGTCCGAAGGGAAATGACGGAGGAGTGAGGGGGGCCCGAGCCCCCTCGGAGGTCAGGGAGGGCGCGCGGAGGGCGGGAGGAGGTGGCGGAGGCACGTCCCACACCGGGCCGGACCAGCCCGCCGGGCCCCACTGTCGTAAACAGTAGTAATTACGCCCCACAGCCACCGCGCAGCCCCCCTCCCACCAACACCCCCCCACCCCCCGACTCCCCGCGCGGTCGCCACGCGTCAACTCTTTCGCCATTAGGGGCACCACGCCCACACGCACACACACACACACAGGCGACATCCGAGAGTTGCAATCTCACACCGGCAACTGGATTACCCGTCCGCGGTGACTTCATAAACAGAGCGATAACAGGACGCCGTTGGAAATGACGGCGCGCGCGAGAGATTGGCAATCGCGGGACAACAGGCGGCAGGAGCGCGGGCGGGAGAGCCTGCGGGACACGACGACAGGGCCGACGCGCTCACTTTGCCCGCACAACCGCCGCGCAACGCTCACCGATCAATTTTGCGCGTTTATTTTTTTTTTTTCGCGCATGAAATTCCAACAACTGACTTTTGAAAAAAATCAACCGGTCAGAAGAGGTAAGGAAGGTGGAGAAGGAGAGGGGTGGTGGGGGGCACGACGGTGCACGCGAACTTTTCCGTGGTTGGCTCTTCCCTGCCAAAAAAAGGAGGGGGGGGCGGAATAAAAAAAATAAAAATAAAAACTGGGGAAGACACGCACTTCCCCCGACGACGACGTCGCACGGAACGAGCTGCGCAGCTCCTTTTCGCCAACCCTCCAGCGCCGCCGTGCCACCGTCAGTTTTTTTTTTGCGCCCTTTCTCCTTTGTGTGCGTGTGTCGTGTGTGTGTGTGTGTGTGCGTGTGTTGCGGCGGAGGTGGTGGGGGAGGGGGCTGGCGGTGTTAAGGTTGGTTTGCAGGCACGTGGAGATGACGAGAGCCGGCGGGGAGAGAGCCCCTCTCATCTCTCTCTCTCTCTCTCTCTCTCTCTCTCTCTCTCTCTCTCTCTCTCTCTCTCTCTCTCTCTCTCTCTCTCTCCCACACACACACTCCCCGCCCTCCTGACCGCCTGGCCGTATGCGCCATCCGGGAGGAGGACCCGTCTAGGACCCCGGCCGGGGCCCGGGGCCCGGCGGGACCCAGCAAGAAGGACCCGACGGGACCCGGACGGGGCCGCGCCGTAGCCAGTTTATTACGGCTTCATGGAGGAATAAAAAGAGGTGCAGCGAGAAGAAGGTCGGAAAAGGGGCGTCATGTCGGGGCGGCGCCACAGGGGGCTCTCTCTCTCTCTCTCTCTCTCTCCCCGTCTATCTCGCTCTCTCTCGCTCCCCTACTGCGAAGGACACGTTCGCGCCAATATAATAATAAACATTTACTTCCACCTTGGGACTGGTCCAAAGAGGGTTGCTACGGTCAAGCCGCCCAGTGGCGGCGGCAGCGGCGGCAGCGGCGGCGGCTACCCACCCAGGGGGGAGCCCGGCGGGCCCGAGGCGCGCCGCCGCCACGCCGCCGCCACGCCGCCGCCGCCGCCCTCTCTCCGGCTAGAGGTTACCGGCCTTCACACGCCCACAACACGCACGCAGACACACACGCACACACACACACACATGCCGCACCGGGGGCGCGGGGGCCACGGAATTGTGAGGCAGGGAGGCGACGGGCGAGCCGAGACGCCGAGAGGGTTGCAGAGCGACGGCAGCTGCTGCTGCGGAGGAGGAGGGGGAGGAGAACACGGAGAAGGCGTTGGGATATTTTGACGCGTTCGGCGCGGGCGTATCATCGTCCTCGGCGGTGGCGGCGGGGTACCCGCCGACGGCCGGCCGGCGGCCGCCTACCTCCGCGGCCCGTCGCCGGATGCAGTGCGGCGTGCCTGCCGGCCGGACGTCCTCGTGCGGGACGGGGCGGACGGAGGGGAGCGGGGCGATCATCTCTGCTGCGGCCGGCGTACGCAGACGGTCCCGGGCGGCCCCGGGCGGGGCCGGAGGAACCGCGTCGGCACAATGCGGCCGTTGTCCGAGAGCGGAAACAAGAGGGGCCGCGCGGAATGCGGAGAGGTGTGTGCGTGCGTGCGCGAGAGAGAGAAGGAGGGGCCGCACGGCGGAGGGACGCAGACGGCAGAGGGACACAAGGGGCGGCCGCCGCGCCGCGCGATCGCATTGCTCCAGCGAGGCGAGACGCCACGCCGAGGAGCAGGAAGGAAGCGAGGGGGTGGGGGCGGTGGTAGCGGCGGTAGGGGCCGTGGTGCGCGCGCGGCCACCGCGGCCGCAGCCATCAGAGGGGAGAAGTAAGAGATGCACAATGTATAAGGAAATAAAAGACACGTGCTGTGAGGCCGCCGTGCCGGGACCGCAGGGGTGGCGAGGCCGGGGGCCGCGCGGGCCGCACGGGCCCCTTAGGGAACACACGGCGGGAGAGGGGACGGGCCAACACTTTTCCGATACTGCACTTTGGGCGCGTGCATGTCGGACACGGCGGCGCCCCGCCCGCCGCCGAATGTCCACTTTCCCAGCACCGCACGCGAGGACACGCGGTACCGCGTGCGCCGGCGTGCGGCCGCGGGGACCGAACCGCCGGGCGGCCTGCCGGGCGGCCTGCCGGACGCACACACGGGGGGCGCTACACGCGGCCGACGGACCCCCCGCGGCGTCGGATCGCACGCTCCTCTGTGTGACGGGCACCTGTTCCTCTGCTGCCTCGCGGCCCGTCCCGGGGCGCCCCCCGCGCGCGGTGACAACCGCCCGCTCTGGCTGTCAGCGCGCCGTTTTAACGAACGTACGCGAAAAACCAGAGCGGCCCGACTCGACCTTTCCGCGTACAGCCCGGCCGCGGCGCGAACAACATACAAACGATCCTCATCCGAAACACACGCGCTCAACACACACACACACACACACACACACACACACACACACACACCGCTGGAGCACCAGGGGCGAACCGTGTCAGCTAGGTCCGCGGGGTCGTACACACACACACCCACACACACACACACACACACACAAAAGCGGGCTCATGTACATCCACTTTACGCTGTCACCCCCAACGCAGAGCCCTCCTGCCAGCCCCCGCGGGCCGGCGGGCGGCGTGCCCATGGCGTGCCCGACGCGGTCCTTCCCCCCCCCCTCCCCGACACACACACACACATACGCGCGCGTATGGTCAGTTGATGGCTCGTGACCGGCAATCCTGACAGGACAGGGAACAATTGTTTCCGAGCGCGCGGCCGGCCGGCGGGGGCCGGCGGGGGCAGCCCCACCCCCACCCGCGGAGCCGCGGAGATACGCGGGGCACGCGCGCGGACCGGGCGGTGCTCGCGGACGCGGAACGTCCCGCACCCCTCCGCGGCGTGCGCGTGCGTGTGCCTGCGTGCGCGTGCGTGTGCGTGCGTGCGCGTGGCCAGCGCGGGGCATATGGATCAACCGCGCGCGGCGTGACGCCGCACCGGCTCGGCAGCCGCCCACAGCCGCCCGCCCTCCCTCCCGCGCGGGGGATGCGATCCCACCACCGCACGAGACAGCCCCACATATATAAGGAAAATAATGACAACGAGAAAAATTACTTGTCGCATTCGCATTTATCCCCATATTTTTTTTTTTCATCGCATAAAGCAGCGGCGCATGCATACCAAAAAATAACACTAAATAAAATGGGGGAAGGACGTCTCTCCGGGCAAAGCAAGGACAAGGATGAGACTCGTGAAGCTGAGCGGCGGAGCAGCGCGAGGGTCCGCGGATTAAGTCCTCTTCCACTCAGTGTCGCGTTAAATCCGAACGCACCCAACTTTATCATCCGAGCGGGGACAATAAATATATAAAAAGGGCGAAAGTGGGTAATTTTGTGCCGATGCCGACGGAGCGCGAGTCTTCAGGATACCCGCACCGTCGGGCTCTTTTATGAGGCTTTGCTTGGAAAAGAATTATTCACTGCCCCCCGCCCCCCACTCCCCAGACGCGAGGTGATCAACCTCCCTTGAAAAAGTTGTTGTTGTTGTTGTTGGGGGATAGAGGGGGAGAGACAGAGAGGCATGGGGAGGGGGTGGATCTGTCACTCTGGATCTGCCCCAGAGACCGAGACAGAGAGAGAGAGAGAGAGGGGGGGGGGGGGATATAGACCAGCTCAAGAAGTCGGTACGGACGTCGGACAACTTGAGGCCCGCGCCCGATCCGTTACCTCGGTCTGGTTCGCGACGAGAATGAGAATTTGAAGCCAGACTAAAGGAGAGGATGAGGAAGGGGGGGGGGGCATTGACTTTCGTCCGCACGGGCGACAGCGGCGTGCCAAAGAGCGGCGGCGGCGGCGGCGGCGGCGGCGGCGGCGGCGGCAGCAGGCAGCGAAAGCAAGATGATGATAGTGAGGAAGGCAAAGGCTTCGGGGAGTCCGGCTATTGTCAGGGCCCAAGACCCTTTGTGGGAGATGTGATAGGGCTCAACACATCAGGTCCGGCAGCGAGGGAGAGAGAGAGAGAGGGAGAGTGAGAGGAAGAGAGAGGGAGAGAAAGAGACAGAGAAGGATACGGCAGGGAGTTTGTGCGGGGCCCTGCAGCACCGGGGGAAGGGACCGTCACTGCAGCGTAAGTGCTGCATACAGATGGGGCCCCCTCGGCCCGCTCACAGGACCCTCCGGACCCTTTGGCCACAGCCAGACCGCTGCCGCCGCCGCCGCCGGGTCGCAGCGTGGGTCAAAATGCAAAGAGTTGCTCTGCAAAATCAGTGGCGGGGTCGCGTCTGCTTGCTTTTGTTTATTGTCTCGAGAGCCACCCCAGAAGCAGCCGGGTGCCCGGGGGCCCGGGGGTTGCGGGGGGGCGGACGAACAGATCGACTCCATGCACAGCCGTGGCGCAGCCACCAGCGCTGCAGCGCCCGCTAGCGTTCCCCCTGCAGGCTGTGGTGGCGGCACCGAGCGGGCGACCTCCTCAAGTTCTACTCGAGAGCAAAACCTTTTGTGGCTTCTCTGCACTCCGGATGCAGCACAGTCCACCTTGTCCAGAAGCACGCGGCGAGGCCACAGATGTGGCCGATGGCAAAAGGGTGGCGTGAGAAACACGTCCAGTCGGGCAGGAGGAGGCGATCTGACAGAGGGTCGATCCATGATAGCGCACTGAACGGGAATATGTCTTGAGCGAAGGCCCGTGTGACGCAAACGGCATGTCTCAGATGTGCCTAACGAGACATGAAAGCGTTGCAGTATCGTAATGTCCCACGACGCACACGCACACACACACACACACACAGAGGCAGGCTGCTCGCCCGCCTCTCCGCAGAAAGCAGCGGCCTTTTCCTCGCGGAAATAAAGAAATCACTTTCGGCGGGGAAGATGCTGAGGAGGGGTCGAACGAGAGGGGAGGGCCCGGCTGCCGTGCGGTGCCGCCGTCGCCGTTGTTGGCTGGTGGAGGGGCGAGTGAGGCGCGGGGGGGGGGGGGGGGGGGGGGGGGGGAGGGGGGAAGGGAGGGGAGTGGGGGAGCACTACAACAATGAGGCCGGGTGGGCCTACAGAGCCACATAGGCAGGCGGCCCCGCAGGCCCCGCACCTGCGTGTGTCCAACAAAAGGTCCCCGAACCGTGCGGAGCAGGGAGGGAGGGATGGAGGGAGCAGACGGCTCTGATAACGTTTTCCGCGACACACCGAAAGAGAGGAAAGAGGGCAATTGAAAATAACAATACGCCAAGCAGCCGGCGGCGGCGGCGGTGGCGGCAGCGGCGAACGAACAATGGGCACGGCGTGAGAGTGTGATATGATTTGCACACGCGGGTCCGAGACAATTGACTTCCGAAGAAAGTGGTGTACTAGTGTGTGTTGTGTGTGTGTGTGTGTTGTGTGTGTGTGTGTGTGTGTGTGTGTTGTGTGTGTGTGTGTTGTGTGTGTGTTGTGTGTGTGCGTGTGCGCGGGCACCACCGAGCACCACCGCGGGGCAAACGCCGAGATTATTAAATAATTCCTGTGCTCGACACAATGGAATGAAAGACCCGCCAACACCGCACGCTCCTACGCGTATCCCGTATCAGTCAAAATATATTTTTCCTCCGCGCTTCGAAAGTGGAATGCAATACGTTGCGTGTATTAAAGTGAAAAAAAAAAGATATATTTTGGGACAGGTTACGCGCAGCTGAGCACGAAAGGGGACGCGGCTTTGCGTACAGCAGCAGCAGCAACAACAACAGAAGCCACCTCCACTAAATAAAGCCGTACACGGACGACGCTACCCCCCCCCCCCCCACCCCTCCGCGGGGTAAAGGAAGTCTGCACAAGTATATTAAACGCATTGTCAATAAATAACAAATTGGTTTCTTCCGTATGGCACTTAATTTATGTGCAGACGTCTCCCCTCGCTGCTGCTGCTGCTGCCGCCGCCGCTGCTGTAGTTGCTTTAATCCTCGCAGAATCGCTGCTGCGCCTCGGCTGCAGTCGAACCCTCCCTCCCTCCTCCTCCTCCTCCTCCTCCTCCTCCTCCTCCCCCGTCGGTGGCGGCCCGCCGCCGCCGCTATGCAACACGGCGTGAGCCTGTACACCGTCTGGGGCCGGCAGCCGGAGGCCCCGCCGGCACCGCGGCCCAGGGGACTTTGATGCATCGCCGTCTGCAGGAGGTAATGTTTACCCCGCGCGGCTCCATCGATTTCACAAACGGGAGACATATTGGCGCATCTGCGTATCAGACGTACACACGATCGGGGTCCTCCCCGACACGCAACGCGAGAGGGTGGGTGGGGGGTGTGGCTCGGTCCCCACGGCCCGGCCGGCGGCACCGACCGGCGACACCGACCGGCCCCGAGCGCCTGTCACTGCCGAGGTAGGCCGGCCCGCACGGCGCGCGCGCCCGGCCGGCTGCCTACCCACACGGCGCCAGCTGCGACGACGCCGTACTAAATAATCCCGCACGGCCCTTCCTCCCGCGCCGCCCTCCGCCTGCTTTATTTTTTTCTCCCCGCCGCCCCCGCCATGTTTTCTTTACGCGTCCGGCGGCGCGCGGATGATATGAGAGGGAAGCCCCCGCGGGCGGCGGTGGCCGCCTCTCAAAGCCGTCGCTCGTCGCCGTGTGCCCGTGCGCACGCTCTTTTCTTCGGCCCGCGGGGGGTTTTCGGCCAAGGACGGCGGAAAACGCTTCCGAAAGTAGACCGGGCGCTTAAGGGAGAGAGAGAGACAGACAGAGAGAGAGACAGAGAGAGGGAGAGAGAGAGAGAGAGAGAGGGCCGCGGGGGCGGGCCTGCGCAAATAAAGAACGGGGCGACTCGTGTGACGCACGCCCGAATATCCCGCCGTCTGCCCCGAATCAGTGATCGGCCGGGCTCCCGTTTCACAGCGCCGTGAGCGTCGCGCTGGAGCCGCCGGCTGGAGCCCGGCTGGAGTCCGCGGCCCGCGCGGCACGGCGGCGCGGTACCCAGAATAGCACGCGGCGCAAATTGGATTAGAAACGCACAAAACGGACTGAGGGGGGGGGGGGGCGCTTCACCGCGCGTCCCCGCCAGCAACGCGGCGCAGTGCGACGAGACAATGAAGGGCGGCGCGGAGGTCCAAAGACGTAACGGCGGGTAGCAGCGCGGGGCAGCAGGGGGCAGGGCGAGGCGTTGTCTCAGGGCGCGCGGGCCGTGCGGGCCTCGGGGGAACATGACGGAGAGCAAGGAGCCCCTAAACAACATATATTGTAATCCCAGCGCTGTTCCTCTCCGGGCACGACAACACCCCATACAAGACGGAGCAGCCGGGGGAGGCAAGACACGGCGCGGCAGCGGCGCGCGCCGCAACTCGGGGCCCCGCAGACAGCGGGGGGCTCGGCAGCAAGGGGCACGGCGGGGGCGCGGCGGGGCGTATGTGGGCCGGCGGGGCCGCGCGCCGAGGCCGAACGGCATCGACATGCAATGTCTCCGTCCCGAACGGCCGCGAGTCAGTCACGGCTCCTCCCGCCCACGGCCTCCGCCCACGGCCTCCGCCCACGGCCTCCGCCCACGGCCTCCGCTCGTGCAGCCTCCGTCCCGCTGAGAAGTTGGGCAAACTTATCGCACCGCTGGGAGAGCAGCCGCCGCCGCCGCGTCAATTGGGAAAGCCTATAAGGTGGCGTGTTTTAGTGCCGCACGCGGCGCGGCGGCGCGGGCCCCCTCCGCAGATACGCCGCGCCGCGGCGCCGAGATTCAAAAACCGAGAATGGAGCACTCCGGAGCAGCCCCCAACCGGGACTGTAAGAGGTCGTCACACTGATGCATAAACGCTGGAGGACTACAAGAGGTGCACTGTCACAAATAATGCTGGAAAGCATTCAACAAATTCGTGGGAAAATTTTGCAGCACGAATATTGTTTTGTAGGCTTCCCAACCTTTTCAAGAGAATTTCCAAAATCCTGATATATTTTAAAATTACCGTACTGAAAAAAAACGGTCTGCACGCGAAACCGCCCAAAATGTATTTTCGAAAACGTTCATACGAGGCAGGTACCCGAGTCTCTCGCTTGTGACCTTGAAGCGTGTTCATAACTCGCGAGAGTTCACGGGGCGGCCCTGCATCACGTGATTCAAAGTGATCAGGCTGAGTGGCTCGGCCAGGTATCAGTACTACTTAGGGGCCGCCGGAGTTTGCCAAACAACTTTGTGCGCCGGGCACGGCCGCGGCTCTCGCGAGACGCCTCTCTCGCTATCCGAGTCTGAATATGGGAGATGGGATGTAGAAGGGGGGGGGGGGGGGGCGCAGCGCCACGACTACCTGAACGCTTATCTGAAACGCGCCGCTCCAATTGCCGCACCACATACTGTGAACCCCGCGCACAAGCTCAGGAAATATTAAACCGTAACAAATAGAAAAACAAGATTTTATTTACTCAAGGAGAGAGACTCGTCCCGGAGTGATGGACCCCAATTCGAGATAATGTTCCTGTGAATGCTCCGACGATCTGCCTCTCCTCTCAGCCGCGCCTAATGCTGGGAGCGGCTGCAACAGGGGGGGTTAGTTGTGCAGCACTCTGTGAATGACAGCAGCGCCGGCCCGGCCCGCTCTCCTCCGTGCAGCCCGGGGTGCAGGACGGAGGCCCGGGCGCAACCAGGCAGGCGGCCCGGCCGGGCCCGCCGCCGCCGCCGCCGCCCAGCTGTGGTTGCGGTTTCGCCAACTTCGTTGTCGGGCTGCACGCGGTGCCGCGCCCCCCAAACAACAGCGACAGTCGGTGGGAGGCCGGCAGGCCGGCGCACCTCGCGACGCCGCCCGGCGCTGCCTACGGCGCTGCAGCAGCAGGCGGCCGCCGACGAGGACTCCGCAGATTTACAGCCCGCCGCTAAACACGGCCCGCAGCTGATGCCGCGGGGCGTGCATACAATCTGAGAGAGTGGCGCCGTGCGCGCCGGGATCATCTTGTAAGTTATGAGGGGCCGACGGCCGCGGCCAGTGGACCCCCCGCGACAATGAGGCCCCGCGCGGAGGCGGAGAGGACGCGAGAGGCGCGAGGCCCGGGCCCTTCACGCCGCCCCCCGGAAAGGACTCGGCTTTCTGAACCCGGCCGCGCAGATATTCGTCGTGTGGAGCGACCCATAAACCTTCGCCTGAGCCCTCCGCGATGAATCCCATCACCTCCATGTGAGGCCCCCCATGCGGCCCCCCACCCGCCGCCGCTGACGCCCCGCGCCCGCCTCGCCAAATAAACACTCGACTCTTCGCCGCGGGCGGGACGGGCGACAACAATCCCCCAACCAGCGGCAAGCAAATATTGTGTTTGAATCTTGAGGCAGAAGCGAGTCGGCGGCGGCAGCCACAGAGTCTTGGCGTAGCGCGCGGCTGCCGCCATCCGGAAGCAAGGCTCCCGCCGGCTCCAGCACGTCCCCGGCAGACGCCGCGCCGCCCCGGGCGCCACCACCACCGCCGGCAGCGCAGCGCGACCCGCAAAAAGCTCGCGGCGCCGACGACGCTACTAATTTTGAGGAATCTAATGAAAAACCACGACGGCGGCGGCGGCGGCGGCGCACCACCCTTGCTTACGGCCGGCCTTATCGCAGAGTCCGCGCCGCCGGAGGGAGGGAGAGAGGGAGGGAGAGGTTGGGAGGGAGGGAGAGGGAGGAGAGAGAGAGAGAGAGAGAGAGAGAGGAGAGAGGAGAGGGAGGGAGTGGCGGCGCCGACGGGGCACGCGCATCCTGTCGATCAAAAGCAGCGGTCGGCGGCCCGCCGAAAGGGTTAGGCTCCGCGAGCAAGAACAAAAGGCAGACGACGGCGCCGGCGCCGTCCGCCGCTGCCGTCGGCGTGCGGTGCGGGGGTCACTGACCGCCGCTGCAGATATTATAAAGCGCGGACCGGGAGGGCGCCGCGCTTAACGCTTCCGCGCGCACGGAGCGCCGCCGCCCGGCCAGTTAATACACATTATGGACCCCGCACAGCGGCGGCGGCGGCGGCAGCGGCGGTCGCGTTGACGTGCCGCCGTGATGGCCAGGCCAGGCCCCGAGCCCAGCGCCGCCGCCGCCGCCGGCCCAGCCGACTCCCCAAGTGATGCGCTGCCGTTGACGGCGCGTCATGGCCACGCACAACCAGGCTCCCCCTCTAGACCGTCCGGACCGTCCGGACCCTCCCCCTCTCTCTCTCTCCCTCTCACTGACAGTCTGTAATCTGAAAGCTCCGGCCTCACGATGACTGACCGGCAACGCGGGGAGCACGGCGTCGAGTAAATGCACTCACCACGACAGGCGCGCCGCCGGCTGCCGGAAGGTCGGCGGGTCGGCGGCGACGGCGACGACGCGTGTAAAGCCCCCCGCGCCGCCGGGGCCGCCGGCCTTCCCAACCCTTCCCTGGCTGCCACCGCCACGCCGCCCGCTGACGGAGACGGAAGCCGCGGAGCACGCGGAGTAATTAGACTAAGCCGACAACGACGACGACTGCATTCTGGCCGCGCGGGCACGTGTCGGCCGATGCAGATGAGGCCCGAGCCCTCCCCGCGATTGACGGGTCCGGCCGTGGGGATAATTGCGGGGACGGGGAGGCGAGCGGCGTTCGGTATGCGCTTGCGGCCGGAGCGGCGGGGGCTGCCGGGCGTCGCCGGCGAACGGATATCCTTAGCACGCGGGTGCGGGCAAGCGGAGGTCTCATCAACAGTCAACTGCCAATAACTGCACTGTAGAGTATTTCGAGTTTTGTATTTTGGCACAGTGACGGATAGAAATGATATTTCCGAGCGTTGCGCGGTGGTGTATCCGCACGCGGTGGTGTATCCGCACGCGGGGTGTCACGCCAACGCGGTGCAAAAACGGATACGCACCCGATAAAGAGATGGAGCTTCAAATGAAAGAAATCAAATCACCGGGCTCGATATACTGGAAATGGAATTCCACGGCGCCGCGAGGCAGCCGAGCCGGGCGGCAGAGGCCGTGGGCGCCGCGGCGGGGGAGAGGTGAGCGCGGCAGCGACTTTGACGAAGCGAGGAAAGGCTTGCTGGTGCGACCGATGGAAGGGATCCCGCTTTAGCACAGGGGAGGAGGGGGGGGGGGGGAGACAGATATGACACGAAGGAAAAACATTTCAACACTTTTTTTTTCCACCCCGAAAGCAGGGCGGCGCGGGGGTGCAGAAATGCAGAAAAAAAAAGGCTCACAGGGAGTGACGCGCGACCGAGGAAGCAGCGTCCCCCCCCTATCCTCCACATGAAAAGAGATAATTCAGACGTTATGGATGACGGGGTGCGCCAGAAGAAGAAGAAGAAGAAAAAAAAATTGAATATGCTTGCGCCCTTTACTGGCGAGTCCCGACAAACATCGCCGAAGTGCTACACCGTGCGTGGCGTTCCGTCAGCCCTCCCGCGCGCTGGATGAGGGGACGGTGGTGGGGGGGGACGGGGCCGACTCGCCGGAAATGGAGGCAGATTGAAAAGTTGGATTCCATTCGCTTCCACCTGCCGCGTGAGCCGGGACGCGGCGCGAAGGGGGTCTGACGCGTGCCGATGCACGATGCACGCGCGTGCATACTGCATGGCCGCTAAGAGCACGGGCAGGAGCGGCAGCCTGCCACAAAGCACTCTAAAGCGCGCAGCGGAAACACGCCGGTTGAAAAAGCGCGCACGGGGCCGTCTGCAGTTTACAGGCTGACGTCCACTCCCGGCGCGCTGCAGCCAGGGGGGGGGGGGACCCCTCTTGCAGCCCCTTCCCCCTTCACACGCAGCGGCGCCGTGTCGGATGCGCTCGCCGGGCTCGAATGAAGCGTCCGTCTTCGACGCCGCCGCCGCCGCCGCCGCCGCCGTCGGCCTCTGGGAATCATCGGCGCGACACGACGCTGCGCCGTAAGCGAGACTCGGCCACTCGCGACGGCATCGGCGCGAAGGCGGCGCGAGGTGAAGATGTTTGCCCGTCAGGCGCAGCCGGCGAAATGGAGCAATCGGCGCGACTGCGGCAAACACCTTTGCTATGCCGCCTGCCGCCCCCGCGGGCCGCCCGCCTCCCCTGCGAGGGCCGCGCGGCGCCGTCGGCGCCCTCATTTACTCCTCACCGTCACGCCTCCAGGCCCCCGTGTAATACCACGCGTCTCTTTTTCATTTCCATCTCCGCTGAGACGGAAGAAGAGAGAGTGTCTCGCGGCCCACCCCTCCGCGCTCTTTGCCAACGCTCTCACTCCATCTCTAGGCTCCCCCTACCCCCTCCCTCTCCCGTCACTCTCTACTCTCTCTCTCTCTCTCTCTCTCTCTCTCTCTCTCTCTCTCTCTGTCCCTCAAAGCCCGCAGTTTCATATTTTCGCCGGGAAGAGCTCCGTGTGACGTATATATGACCCCCTGACAGACGTCGCCCCGCGGCGCCCCCGCGGCCAGAGGGCCCCCGATCAGCCGCACGCCGCCTGATCAGAGTCTTGAGTGCGCGCCGCCGCCGCCGGAACGGGTCGCCGAACCCCCTGAACCCCTCCGCCCCCCCCCCCCCCAAACCTCCTCATACGAGCAGCAAACGGCGCACCGAGATCCGGCTGAGAAGTGATCCTCCACCAAAACCGGCCCGGCGGCGGCGGCGGCGGTGAATGGCGCGCATGTCCACGTCAAGTCGGTGGAAAATCATCGACAATACGTCCAAGAGAATTGGTCCCTAACCAAAATGCGTGTACCAAACGATTCATAGCGGGGCAGGAGGGGGGGGGGGCTAATCTTGCTTCGTGGATGGCAACCCCCTATCGAGTTGGCCCCCGGCCAAAGTTCAAAGTGGTGAGGGGGGGTCGATGGAGAGGGGCGGGTACAAGAGGCCGCTGGACATTCGCGGTGCCGTCCGGAGCTGGCAGCGGGGCCGGCGGCGGGGCCTCCACCTAATTTATAACAGACCGGTGTGTGGTGGGGCCATCAACGCCCCTTTTCGATACGTGTTACCCCTATTTAAATCATGGGACGACGCTGCTTAATCAGTATGACCTGACATTTTCGATAATTTTTCTACAAGTGAACGATGTTTTTTTTCAACGACAAAGAATTTGTTACATTAAGACATCGATTTAATAATTGTTTTATTAAAGAGTGAAAACGTTGTAATGATCCTGAGTTTGCACCATGACCTGGACGTGTAGAACATCACGCCTCTTCCCCCCTTTTCCCCGCTACCAAGTGCACACATACACAGGACGTCGGCAAGGGCTACAGGCGCGCGTACGGCGGACGCTCGCACCCTACGACGATGAATGAACCTTTGACGCGGTCAGGCTAGTACACTCCGCCCCCCCCCGGCCACCGCCACACAGCACCACCACCGCGGGCTCTCATCCAAACCGACCAGGCAGCGAGCAAAGCGGCGGCGGGGCAAAGGAAAGACAGAAGCGTACGGACGCGGCACGGAAACCACCTCCGAAACCACCTCACCCCCGCCCCCGGCCCCCCGCTCCCCTCGCGCACACACGCCCACACGCACGAGCGGCACAAAGGACGAGACCAGAACAACGCCCCTCAATCACTTGATGAGAGCCCCTGGGCAGCTCCACCCGATTCTCTCTCTCTCTCTCTCTCTCTCTCTCTCTCTCTCTCTCTCTCTCTCTCTCTCTCTCTCTCTCTCTCTCTCTCTCTCTCTCTGTATCCCCCCTGCCGTCCTCGCCCACACGCACGCGTGTGTCCGCCGGTTTGAAAGAGGCGGTTCACAGAGCGTTTAGGGCGCAGTGAGATGAGCTTCGCAGATTCCCCATTCGGACTCTCTCCCCCCCATTCCAGAAAACGAAGGGGACTCGCGGAAAACGGGCGGCGGCGGGGGCGTGGCGGGTACTGTGGTCTTTAAGTCCATCAGGCGAGAGACAATAATGGATTCGATAAAAAAAGATTTTCTGTCTCTCTCTCTTTGCGAAGAATAAAACGCCCAAAATGGGGAGATCGGAAGAATGGGCGAACGGCAAGGGAGGGGAGGGGGGGAGGGGGATGCGGCGACATGCATACGGAACGTTACGGGCGCCGCGTTTAAAACCTGATCGAGGCATAAGTAAACACATTTCGCATTAGGAGCAGGGTTATTGGCACAGGCGGGAGGGCCGTCTGGCCGGCACAAAAGGGACCGCAGCCGGAGGGGGTTGGGCCGTAGGGCCGTAGGGCCGGCCGGGCCGAGCGGGCAGACACGATGCGGGGGGCGGCCGCCAGCGGGGGGGGGGGAGACAATGGCCGTATCAGGCAGCGGGCCAAAAAAACCAATGACAGCAGCGGCAAAAGGCGATGTGTGTAACTTGCATGACGCGTATATCGCTGTCCCGCCCCACTGTGTGTGTGCTCCGCTATGTATACGCACGTTTGAGAGTGAGAGTCGAGCCCCCACCCACCCACCTCCTCCTCTCGCGTCCTCCCCCTTCCCCACCTTTCACCACCACCACCACCGCGCAGCACGAAAGGGGGCGCTAATTGTGGAGACAGTAGAAAAGAAAACCTATCAGGAAACTAATCGGGGGGTGGTGGTGGTGGGGGGCGGAGGCAATAGAGGAGCTGGGTGCGGGGGTCATTGCTTTGCCATAAAACAAAAAAAAAACTTTTGGCGACGGGGCCCCACGCCCCGCCCCGCCGAGCAGCCACTGACTGCGAGACAACCCCCCGGCAGAGGAGGTCATCGCACCCATCACGGCCCGCGGGCACGTGACCTTGTTCCGTCCGGCCCGAAGGCGGCCAGTCTCGGCGGCCGACGCGCGACTCTTCATTCATTCCGTAGATATTAAACGCGGCTCCGGGAATATATATATATATATATGTGTGGGTGTGTGTGACCGATCCGATGTCTCTCCCGGTGTGTGTACCGTCCGAGCCGCGGGGAGAGGGGAGGGGAGGAGAGAGGAGGGGAGGGGAGGGGGGCGTGGGCCCGCGGCAACCGGTGTCACCCGGCCCCCGGCCGCCACGCCCCGCCACGCCCCGCCACGTCCCCTAATCGTACCTCCACTTACGGGCCAAACGGCAGCGGACCCCTCCGATGGTAAAAAGGGGGGGAGGGAACAGGGGAGAAGGGGGTGGGGTGAAAGAGTGAGAGAGAAAGGGAGAGGGGGGAGGGGAACGGTGGAGACTGCGCGCCCCGACACGAAACACTACACGCAATATCACTTATCGGTAAAAGTAGGACCATCACGCTACAAGTTTTGTCCTCCTCCCCCCCCCCTTCCACATCGTTGTCCTTGTCCCCCCCCCCTCTCCCCCTCTCCCTTTTTCCTGAGCACACATTTATACCGAGCGGCGGGGTTATTGCCGTATAGACTTGTGTGTGCCACTCCAGCCTCCGAGCGCAAAGTTATGAGGGAAATTAATTCCAGCCGGACAAACACACTCGGCCGCGAGCACGCGGGGGCCTAGCGGGGGCCTGGCGGGGGCCTGGCGGGGGCCTGGCGGGGGCCTGGCGGGGTCGGGCTCGATACTGACGGCGGGCCTCCCCTCCGCACGGCGCACATACCTGGCGGGGGCGGAATCTCAGTATCTCCGCCGGCCCGGCGCGGCCCGGCGCCGACATGGCGTGACCACGGCAGGACCTCGGCAAGGCCGGCGGGCACGGCGACCCCCGGCAGCTGGCGGCCGCCCACCGCCGCGTCTGCCGGCCTGGTCTGGTTCCGGGGCACATCGGGGAGGCATGTAGGACGCGGGTCGCCGCCGACGTAACGCGGCAGCTCGGCCGCCAGCCCGGGGAGGATACGGCGTCCGGCGGGGAGGAAGGACCTGCTGGGAGAGGCGGGCGGGAGCACCCGGCCAGCACCCGGCCAGCCGGCCGCACTGCGCCGGGGAGGAAGGGGTTGATGAGTTGGCACGGCGCCGGCCCTCACCCCCGTCCGGCACTGCCGCCCGCCACGGACCGACCTACCCCCTCGCGGGCAATGAGTTATACGTAAAAGTTAACACACAAAAGGCTGTTTGCGAATAAATTTCGATTTCATGTAACACTCGTACAAACGCTGCAGTAGTTCTCTTACGCAGTGCACACACGTCGGCCGCGGGCCGTCAACGGTGGTGTGCAACAACTCATTGCGCAGCAGCGCCTGCCTGGCAGTCGACGCGCGCGCCAGGCCGTGATGGACACGGTGCACTCGGCGCGAACCGCACCGCGTTCCAATCGGGACGAGGAAAATCCGGCACGCGGCCCGGCAAAGAGCGCATGGAGCTCGGCAGCCCGGCAACCGCTGCTGCCGCTCTGCTGACAGCGCGTGGCCCGGCTAGAATCAATACCCGGGCCACGCGACGCCATTCGGCGCGGCGGCGCGGCCACCACGGCTTCCTATCGGCCCGCTGTCTACGCTCGGCAACAAGCAGCTCACACCGACCGCAGCGAGGGGGCGCGGCGCCGGTCAGAAGCCCCGCCGGGGGTGCCGGGGCGGCTCGACACGGATTCCCCCCCGATCGAGGTCGCCGACGGCAAAGCAGCCTCGACGCGGAGGTGCGCGACGCGTTAGGCGGATAGTGTTTGAGGTGGAAAACGCGTGTGCGTGCGGCGCCCCCCGCCGGCCCCCCGCCGGCCGCCCTCTGCGGCGCCTCCAACAGGGCCTAGTTTAGGAGGGGGCCGTAAAGCGTTCAGACTCCCGGGCGCGCGGCGGCCGCCCGCGCACTTCATCATAAAGCGTATGGTGACGTGAGGTGATTTAATCACATCGCCATGAATATGCATCCTTTCATTAAAACGCGCGCCACGACGACGACGACGACGAAGTGTCATCGCCGGCACCGGGGGGGGGGGGGGGGCACAGCAGCCCCCGACGCGAGAAAACACGGCCCTTCACACATACGCCGGTCATGCGTCAATGCCGAACACGTCCTCGCTAAAGGACTCGTACGCCCGCTTTTTCTCGCCGTATTCCCACCACGGTCCCTTGTCCCCCCCCCTCCTGCTCTCCCGCTGCTCCGCTTATTCAGACCCCCCCCCCCCCCCGCTGTGACCCCCCGCCGGCATATTACACTTATTAAGAGGCGCTGACCTTGACGCTTGACAGTGGCATAATGAAGCCCGGGGCTCCGGCTGCCGCTGCCGCCGCCACCGCCGCCGCCGCCGCGCTCCCAGCTAACCTAGTTGGGGCCGCCACCGCTGCCGCAGCACCGCCGCCGCCGCCACCATCACCACCATGATGGGCTGTCAACGCCTCCTCTCGACAATAAATGTGAGCACATCTGAATCAATTCGACTGCACAGCAGAAGGGCCGGCGGAGGGCGGCGGCTCTCTATCGGAACCGTGTACTAGTGCACCGAAATACGAGTCCGCGGTCGTCCCGGGCGTGTGGAGTTGACGGGGCAGGGTCACTCGGAACATTCAGTTGTAGACGGTCCGGAGGGACAGGCCAGAGCGTCCGGCGCGTGTTGTGCACTCCGACGAACACGCGTTGAGAGCGTCTATAGTGACACACGGCGAACGCGCCGAGCGCCTGCGAGCGCTGGGGTAGGCCGGCCCGCCCGGCACGCGCGCACCGGCGTTGCCTAACCGACAGGCGGGTGTCGCCCAGACAGAAGTGTTTCGGAGCGCGGTCCGGCGGCGGGGGCGTCCACCGCGCCCCGCAGCGCGGCGCACTCTCGGATGGAGAGGAATCCGATGGGCGGGGAGGAAAAACGGCTGTGGCGGCCGCGGCTCGGCCTGCCGGACCTCAGCCGCCCGCTCCGCCCCGGCCCCGGGCCACTTTATATTCCGGTCTCCGACATTCGTCAGGGTTAGCGCGGGGTGTGGGGCCGCTGCGGGGCCCGCGGGGCCTGCGGCGCCTACCGGGCCGGGTTAATCGGTTCCAGGCGGCGGCCAAGGTTTCGCGCAAACCGGGGGGGGGGGGGGCTAATCGGAAAATACAGTATATATCACTTAGGCCGTGGCGCGGCGGCAGCGCTGGGGGAGGGGGGTTAGAAAGTATTTGAATCGGGTCCGATCAGATACACGCACGCAAGCCCCTATCGACACGCGGCCGATCGGTTCGGGTAATTTGCCCACTCCCCTCCCCCTGCGACTCTCTTCTCTCGCTCGCCCTTATATCACCGCTACATCTTTCACAAAATTATTGCGCCCAACTTACCGAATCTTTTCCCACTCCGTGACCTCGCAAAAGAGAAAGAGGCGGGGAAAAGCGACTCCAGCAGCACTCACCTGCAAATAAATAAGAAAAAGACGGAGTGAATAAGGAGGGGAAAAAATGAAATTGCCGCGGACATAAATGGTGCCAATTACTTCGAATTACGCCGCCTAATTGCGAGATTTCTCTTAATTCGGGTCGAAAAGGTCGATGCGGGCAGGAGTGGGGCCGCGAGTTGGCGTGGCGGCGACGCACGACCCGCGCACGTCGAAATTACTTCATCTTCCTTTCTCCGCTTTGAGGAAAGGGCGCCCGAGTCCTCGCCGGTTTTTAAATGGGTCCGCGCGCCGCTTTTCCGCCTCCGCGGCACACGCAGCGGCCACGAGGCGAAATAATGTTGCTCGCGGCACGAGAGGGGGCGGGCAGGGCGGGCAGCTCATGACTTCCAGCACCACAAAAATGCAGCTAGTGCCCAATGCAAACACAGAATATTTTTTTTTCGAAACAAAAATTACTTTGTGCTGTAAAAACAATGACGCAGCCACTGACTGAGGCACTACACACAAAGTGATGTCACAATAATTGGGTAACCATCGCGTTTTGCAGTGTTCCGGGCGGCAGGCTTGTGTGGTGGTGCCCACCCAAAGTTTGCGGTTCGAGGTCAGCCCAATGACAGAGTGTACACACACACACACACACACTGCCCGGGCGCGCCGCTGGCGTCCGTGACGCCACCACCATCATCGTCGGCCAGCTGCGAATGTGGCCTGCTGGGAGTGGCCTGTGGCCCGCCCCCGCCCGCGGTCTGCCTGTGGCCCGCCTGTCCGCGGCCTGGCCCGTCCACGTCCGACTGCACCGCTGGTTTAGCCGGAGTGCCGCGCTCCTGGCTGGTTAGTCAAAGCCCCGTCGCGTTGCGTCCGCCTCCTGCGCCTGCCTGCCGCAGACGCCGCGGCGCCTGTCTGCCTGCCTGCCTACGCCGGGCACGCGGCCGGGCACGGGCGCGCCACGCGTCGGCACAGCCACAGCCGACACTGAGTGCGGAATAGCACAGCCAATGTTAGCCATGGCATTAGGATCAGCCGCGGCCGGGGGGGGGCAGCCAGGAGGGAAAGTAGGGGGTGGGGGGCGCTGTTTGCAGCCGAAACTAAGCCGGAGCCACTCCACGCCACAGCCGCACAGGCGGCGCAGGGTAGAAGAGGCGGCACGAGGCGCCACCAGGCCGATACCAAGTTAATTTCCTATTCCGACTACTTGCGCCGCTGCCAGCTCTCTCTCTCTCTCTCTCTCTCTCTCTCTCTCTCTCTCTCCTCTCCTCTCCCTCCCTCTCTCTATCTCTCACATACACACACTCTCTAGCACACGCCCCCGCTATATATATATATACGACTTTGCCCGGTTTCTTCCTCGTCGCCGTCAAAGGTGCTGCGGTGGTGGTGCGCGACAGCAGCGACGACATTGGAAGCGAAGAGGATGAGACGGGGGGGACCCCGCAACAGTTCAGGACTCCCGTCATTCATCCCGCACCCCGGCCCCACCACGACGGCGGCGGCGGCGGACGAGGAAGTCCGCCCGCGCGGCCCCAGGTCCCGCCTCCTTCCCCTCCCGCCGCCGTCGTGGCCCGGGCGGGCTGCGGCACTCGTGGTGTTCGTGACGTCACGGCTGGTCTGGTCTGGCCCGGCCCTCCTGCTCTAGGATCGCTGCCGCTGCAGCCCGGCCGCACGAGTGCGAGCGAGAGCCGTGCAGTGCCGGGGCCTGCGGCGCGGCGAGGCCGGCCCGGCACTCGGTCTTAGTGGACACAAAGTGGCTGTGACAGATATACCCCGCGCGGCCCGCGCCGCACGGCCGCATACGCGCGCGCGCGCGTCATTTCTAAACTCGCGGAGTCCGACGCGCCGCCGCTGGCACGCGGCACGCAGCCGCACGCCACGCGCCCCCTCCACTTCGTGTGTTCCGTTCCGATACACAGCATATGCAATGAGAGCGGTGACGCGTTCAAGGGGGGGGGACGAGTATACAGTAGACGAACCCGCTGCGAAAGCTGAAGGCCGAACCACCACCGTTCGATATTTTTACACCGCCCCAGGTCGTCGCAGGGTTGCCCCCGTGTCACCGACCCACCACCACACCCTACCCCATCTCATCGTCCGTGCAGGCTGCGTTCGGTCTCTGTCTGTCTCTGTCCCTCCCTCTCTGGCTGTCTCTCCTCCCTCTCTGGCTGTCTCTCTCTCTCTCTGTTTGTCTCTGTCCCTCCCTCTCTGTCTCTCTCTCTCTCTCTCTCTCTCAGCAGCAGCAGCAGAGAGAGAGAGAGAGAGAGAGAGAGAGTTCCCGCACGGCAAGTTGTCTCGCAGCAGCGCGGCACGACAGCGGCACACGTCCCGCGGTCGGCGCGCCGCCGCCGCCGGAGTGCAAAAAAAAAAGACAGAAGAGCAGCTTGGAGAAGAAGCGTTCAAGTTTTATTATTCCTGGCTAGACGGCCACGACAGGGGCGGCGGTGACGTCCCGTCCCGCTCTGCCGCCTGCCGGACTGCGGCGGCGCCGCCACCCTCCTGGCCCGGCTCTGGCTCGGCTCCTGCCCGACTTTTTCGCAATTAAATGCTCGGGCGGACGACGCGGCGCGACCGACAATTTTTGTTTCGCCAACTCGTGTGAGCATCGTCTGCGCGCGCGGCGGCGGTGGTGGAATGAGCCGGAGCTGGGGGGATGTGAGACGGAGAGTGAGAGAGAAGGGGAAGGAGAGTGACTAGGGAGACAGAGACAGAGAGAGAGAGAGAAAGAGAGAGACGGCGGTGGGGCGGTTCCCGGGGGAGGGCTTTGTGGGGCTGCGAGGAGGTGCTGGCCGGCACAACAGGGCGCGGGCCGGGCGGAAACAGTGACAGCTCAAGGCTGCCCGCCCGCCGCATCCCCCGGGCCCAGGTTATGCAATGGGGCACGCGGGGGGCGCGCAGGGCGCCGGTGGGGGCGGTGCTGAGCACTGAGGGCGACGCTGCTGTCCTGCGGGAACCTATCGCCCTCTTTGTCTATCACGCCGCGCACCCCAGCCGGTCTGGGGTCCGGCTGGCCGGCCGGCGCGCCGAGGCAGTGACGCGTGTTGCTCTGACAGGCTTCCCCCCCCCCCCCCCCCCCCCCCCCCCCCCCCCCCCCTCCCCCCCCCCCCCCTCCCCTTAGGCCCCCGATGGGCCTCCCAATCGGCGCCCGGCGCCCCCACCGCCGCCGCTGCGGCACCGTGGAGATGACGAGAGATATGACTGATGGGACACACAGACCGCCGCGCGGGGCGCCGCGCCCGACGGACTCTCGGTGATCGAAGAGCCCATCCCATATCGTCCCCGGAAACGGATCCGAATCGCAATGCGGTGGCGCACAGGTAGCGGCGCCAACCACGCCCCCTAGTCTAGGGCGGCCTTGTCGCCCTAAGGACATGCAAAAGGGATCAGCGGCAGCGGGCGCCTCTGAGCAAGCCTCTAAGGATATATATTCTCTATCGCCGATACCTGTTAATTTTTATTTTAAATTCAGGTACAAAAATAAAATTGTACGCTGAGGCCTGGTAAGGCGAAGCCGCCATAACTCAGTCGCCGCGTTGTGGTTCACCTCACCACCGCTCCTCGGGTTCATCCTCGGGTTCACCTGTTTCACGGCCGCTGAAATTGCCCCCCGCGCGTCCGACAGCTCGAGGTGAACGCTGGTGTGTAGGCTCGCCGTACCGGCCGGCATTTGTCAGACGGGCGGTGGCGGCAGGGCCTCGGCCCGCTTTTCTCGCTGCTGCCGCTGCCCCGCCTCGCCGGCGATCCGTCTCGTCCCCCGCGCGGCCGCAGCGCAGCGCTGCGCGACACCCGCCGTCAGGCCCCCAACCCTTTTGCCGGGTAGCGGCGCGCTAACGCTGCCGACGCCCCCCTTCCGCCGACCTTGAGGGCACCGGGACGGCGCCGAAGGGCGGCAGCACGAGGATGGGGGAGGGGGAGGGTGCCGGCGGGAAGGGCGTCGCCGCCGAACCGAACCCCCTGCGCTTCTAATATCAGGATCCGGGGGGTCCCGACAGGGAAGCGATGCGTCTTGTGGAGGGGAGGCCCCCGGCCCGGACGGCCCCCGGTTTCATTTCGCAGCGCCGCCGCCGAGCGGCCTGTCAATGCGGCTGGCAGGAGACGCGGCGGCGCAAACACGCACACCGGTCCTGCTGCGGGGACCTCCAGGGAGGGTCCTTCCGGGTCCTTCCGAGTCCTTCCGGGTCCTGGGAGGGAAGAGGAGGCGGCGGCCGGAGGCTGAGCGGCCCAGAGCCGCCGAGGCGAGCCGCGCGCCCTAACTGCCATCACTCATGTCCGCGTGGCCATCGCTCTAAGCACCCCCCACCCCTCCACCCCGAGTGAGAACACCCCCCGCGGGTATCGCCTGCAGATAACCCCGCATTTTTCCTCCTCCTCCTCCTCCCCGCCGCCGCCGCCGCCGCCGCCCGCAACCGCGGCAGCGCTCTACCACTACTACTTTCTCCCCTCATACTTTTACCGGGCCGAGTCAAAAGATGTGCGGCCAACATGATGGAGGACCACCGCGGCGGCGGCGGCGCGGCCAGCAGCCAGCGTGGGGGCTACTTTGACCTACATGGCGGCCGACAGAGATAAATACACGCGATGTCATGGGGACGCACGGCGCAAAGGGTTTCGGGGGCGGCATTCCTGAATCAAACGCAGGCCGCGGCGGCTACTGCGGCCCTTGGCCTGCCCTTCCCTCCCCCTCCTTGGCGTCGGCCCTTCCTTGCGCCCTCCTCGCCTGCCCTTGGCCCACTTGTGGCTTCTCGCCGACAAATCTCGCCGCCCGCCGAGATAAGAGTAATGACGGCGCGGGCGCCGCTGTTTTAATTCGCGAATAGCGGCAGCGCGCTCTGCCGTGACGTGACGGCCGCGGCTGCAACTACGGGGCGCGCATGCGCGGTGGGGTGCGCGGAGGCGCGCGGCGCCGCCTGGCGCGGCGGCCGGAGCCTCGGGAGCGATGACGGCAGTGCGTCTTGATTTCCGCGCCAGACGCCGCTCCCTCCCTCCCTCTCCCTCCGCTCCCCTCCCCCTCCCTCCCTCCCTCCCTCCCTCCCTCTCCCTCTCCCTCTCTCCCTCCCTCTCCGTCTCTCTCTCTCTCTCTCTCCCTCCCTCCCTGCCACGCTCCCTTTCACAATGCGAGCGCGCACACGCGCCCTTTGTACCCGACCGGAAGGCCCCCTTCTCCGGGCAGTACGGCGTAAAAGTGAACTGTTGAGTGCGGGCGGAGGGGTCGGGTCGGGACCCGGTGTGCGCGGGGCCGCCGCGGGGGCCCAGATGGGCTAACGGCTGCTGCCGCAGCTGCCGCAGCTGCAGGTGCGTCCGGGGCCCGACCCCCACGGACCCATCGCGGCGGACCCCTCGGAGCACACGGGCAGCGGAGAGGGCCGCCAGGGACGCTGAACGCACCCCAGGACGCTCTCCCGGCCCGGCATCCCCCCGCCGCCGCCGCCGCCGCATCGCATGTCCGTCGGCCCCGCGATTGGTGTCGGCTCGGCACGCGAGCGCTATTAGCCCCCCATACTCGCCGGGCGGCGGCGGCGGCGGCGGCGGCGGCGGCGGCGGCGCGGCGGCGGGGCCGGTCCCGAACCCTGCTCCACGTGTGCCCGCCACCAGGACGCCGCCAGAAGCCCCCAGCGGGGGAGAGTATCTCGGCGGACAAATCAAACCCATCACCGCGGCCGTGCCGATTCGCGGCCGGGGGGCCCCGCGCCGCGGCTTGTTGATGGCCCCCATCGGGCCCCGCGGTCGATGTCGCGTCGCGGCCGCACGCCACGCCGCCGTCGTCACACGTCCGCCGTGCCCACCGGCCAACACCGGCGCCTCTGTGATGTGGTGCACACCGGCCGGGCCACAACACACACGTCCATACGGCCCATTTAAGTCAGCGGGGAAAAACATTTCACATGAGCAAAAAAAAAATCGGTCGAAAATTTTTGGGCGTTTTTTCCTTTTCAGAGGCGATATGTCAGTTTGTTGTTGTTTAAGACCGGTGCGGGGGGGCCGGCAGGGACAGGCCGCACACTGTACTGCGGGCGGGAGGAGGGTGCGAGGAGTGTATATGTTTTCCCCCGATTCCCGGGGAAAGTCGATAAAGCGGCGGGGTTGACGACTGATAGCCGCTCTCGCTCGCCGGACACGTCCTCCGCAAACACGTTAGGCCTAACCAAACTCCCCCCGCCTCCCCCCCGCCTCACCCGCCCCCGCCCCCCAGACAGCTATACTAGGGTCAGATTTTTCCCCATATAAGACGACGACGCCCCCCCCCCCCCCCCCGCTGCTGTCGACTCATCGCGCCGCCCCCGTAAGTAATAAAAACGGTCGGCACGGTGGCCTCGTCGGGGGCGGCGGGGAAGGTGAGGGGGAGGGTAGACTAGGCCGGCGTAGGCCGCCAAAGCGGTTATTATTGCCGCGGCCTTTCACCGCCTTTCACATATGACACTCTGCCGACCGTCAGTCGGTCCGACACACAGCAGCGGGGCCGCAGCGCCGCGTGACCCGGTGTCGGGCGGGACGGCGGCGGCCGTGCCCCCGTGCCCCCATCCCCAGCCTGTTCCACCTCCGGGCGGGAAGCGCGCGGCGCGCACCGAAAACAAATTCAAAACAAATATTGAATCTATTAGGCCGGGGAGAGCGCCGGCGGCGGTGCGGCCGGGGCCGCAGCCACCGGCCCGGTCCAGCGGTCTGCTCTACACTGTCCACCGGGGGTTGGTTACTCTTGCCGGAGAAGTTCGCGCTCTACTTCCCGCCGGGCCGGCGGCGGCGGCGGCACGGCACGGCAGCTAACCTTCCTCTCCTGCCGGCCCGGGACCTGGCCAGCCCTGGGGCGGTCGGTAAGGGATATCGCAGGCCGTCGCCAAACGACCTATCAGACCGCAGAGGGCCCCGCGCCGCTACGGCCGCCACGCCACCCCACGCGCGCCGCGCGCGCCGCCCGGGAAGATATATTTGTATTGGGGAGAGAAAAGAGATAAGGGGAGGAAACACGGCACGGAGTGACCAGAGAGACCGCCGCTGGCGGGCCGCGCCGGCCGGACCCTCCAAAGGAGCAGCGCAGCGGGGCGGCCGAGGGGCGGCGGGGGCGGCGGGGGCGCCGGCCGGGGAAAGTTGTTGTTAGGAAAACATCTATATTATATGGACAGGGATCACCGCAGCCCCGGCCAGGGTCACTCCGGCGAAGAGAGAGAGAGAGAGAGAGAGAGAGAGAGAGCGCACATCGCGTCGCGGACGTGGGAAACGACCCCCGGTGCGTCCGGGTCCGCGGGGGGACCGTCCCGTCTAACCGCAGGCCCCCGACGACGACGGGTACGCCCGCACGTACAAAGGTGGGCCCCGGGAGAGCGCGTCTCCAGCGGGGGCAGCGGGGGCCCGGGTCCGACCCCCGGCTGGACCCGACCCCAACCCCTGCCGCCACTTGTACGTGCGCCGAACCCGTCTGCGGTGCTGTGCAAACAGGACATAACCTCCACAACCTCACCTCTGCGGCGGCGGCGGCGCCCGGCGGCGGAGCCGCATGGTCCGGGTCCCGTGGGAGGCCGGGCCACAGCCAGCCACACGACTCGGCACCACGCGCGCCCGCCGCCCGCCCCGCCGCACTGCACGGCGCAGCAGCGGCGCAGCGCGGGGCCGGGCGCGTGCGGGGCCCACATCCCTTCGGCCGGCCTCCACGGCACCCGCCCGCCACCTCCTAAAACCATCTATGTCAATTTATGAGAGTCCCTCCGGGGGGCTGCCGTGCGTGGTGTGCGTGTCTGCGAGCCCAGACAGAAACAGAGGGGGGGGGGGGGGGGGGGGGGGGGGGTGAGGGGGGGGGGGCTACGGAGTGTAAAGTAGCCGTTTATTCAGTCTCGGTATTTTCGACGATGGGTGCCACACGAGCTGTCTATAGAGAACAAGTCGCGATTCTTTTGCACTGCGGAGACGTCAACGAGCACCAAGCTCTCTCTCCCCTTCTCCGAACAAGATGAGCGTGCCGCGGAAACGACCCCGTGGCTGCCGGCGGGCGCGCGGCGCGCTGCGGGAGGGCACAGCGGGGCAGCACTGCCGCAAGGTCACCAGGTCACAAAAGTCACGTGGATCCCGCGGATGAAAAGACCTCTGCGACGCACATCCCCCCCTCAAAAGGGCAGATCTTTCGGGCAGATTAGGGGATGAAGGGGAGGGGGTGGGGGAGTCTCCAGCACGACGCGGCCGATTTCCCGGCTGTTGAAAAACATTTCATGCCATCGTAATGTGCCCCCCCCCCCCCTCTCCAGCCCCCTCCGTTGCCCGCCGTGCCACCATTCTTCTTCGCGGAGGAGTAGCATGGCATAGTCGTCGCAGTGGTTGGCAGCGTTCCACCGCGGAAGCGCAAGGGAGGGACGGCAAATAATACTAAAAAAAAATAGGCATGGGGGTGGGGGGGAGGGGAATAAAATAAAACTTCTCACAGGGGCCTCGGATAAGCTAAAAGCCTATGTCACAGACGTTGGATATTGACGTGGATTGCCAACTTGGTAAAGAGCTGCGGGGCGGGCGAGCAGGAAACTTTTAAACACACAAATCCGGGCTGACCCCGGCGGCGCGCGTCGTAAGGAAAGAGTTTCCCGCCCCCTCCCCGCCCCGCTCCCGGAGCGGTGCGCCGGCGGCACCGACCGGACGGGACGGACGGCTCAGAGGAGAACGCGCCCGTCGGGGCTTTGCCGCCCGCCAACACGATAAGCCCGCGCCGCGACGCGCACGACGGCCGAGGCCGGCTCGGTCGCGTGACGGGGACGCGGCCCGCCGCCGCCGCGGCGCACAGCGGCTCTGTTCTACGGGAGTACATTACGCAAACCCGAATATCCTGCGAGGAGGAGGAGCGGGCCGGGGGCTCGGGGCCGGGCCATCGTCAAAGTGCCACGCGACTTTCAGAGCGCGACCGCCGCCGACAAATTTATGGGACTCGCGCGCCGCTGAGTTTTCCTCTTCCCCTCCTGCGCGGCGGCGGCGGTGAGGCGGCCTACGGAAGGCGGCGGCAGCGGCGGCGGCGGCGGCGGCAGCGCGGGTCCTCGGGCTCTCCGCGCCGCCGCCGCCGCCGCCGCCGCCGCCGCCTCCGCGGCCAGCTCCGCAGCTTCCACTCATTCCTTGGCGGCCGAGACAGATCATCGATAATTTGAAAGGGATCCCAGCCGTGACGGGGCGGCGGCGAGAGCGCCCGTCTTGTGGGACCGGAGAGGGGGGGGGGGGAGCCCAGGGGAGCGGAGCCAGCCCGGCCTACCCCCCCAATCCCTGCCCGGAAGCCGCACACGCGGGCCGGGTGCCCCGGAGGAGGAGGCCACGCGGCCACCCGGAACACGGCCGGAGCCGCCCGGAACCCGCCGCCCCCCGCCTCCTCGCCCCACCGCGGCGGCCGTCAGTCCCCCTCCCCCACCTCCACGAGGCCGTGTAACGACGCGTCGCCACAATACTACCTCATTAAACGATATTGGATCGGGCCTTTAACGTGCGCTTCCGGCCCCGGCGGCGGCGGCGGCAGCAGCGGCAGCGCCCCACAGCCGCGCGCGCCTCCTCCCCCACCACGTCAAATCAAATTTGAGTCAGTATGCCGGGCCGGGCCGACCGCGCACGCCGCCGGCTTACAGGGAAGTCGTCATTAAATACGCGCGCCGCTGGCCACGTCCCGTGTGCCGCTGTCCGGGAGGCTCTCTGATGACGGGAGACACGGAGTCCGCGGCCGCGTGCACCGCCTCGCCGTCGGTCGTCAAGTCACCGTGTATGTCAGGGCACGGTAGAGAGAGATAGATAGAGAGAGAGAGAGGGGGGGGGGAGGCGGCTGCGTGTTGTCAACGGGACCCGACCAGCCAGACTGAGTGCGGCGTATCGGCCCGTCGCGGGTATCGCGGCAGTGTATCGCCTTTGCCCTCGCATATTGTGAATAATCGTGACCATAATGGCCGTCTGGCTCGAAGGGAAGAAGTTCCATCGGATATCGAGAGAGGCGGGGGGGGGGGGGGGCGATATGGCACGGCGTCGCCAAAGAGAGAGAAATAAAGAAAGAGAGAAAAAGAGAGATAGAGATCGAAATTCGACTTGCCACTTCCCACGCCCGCTAGGCAGGGCGATAATCATTTTCGCGGGTTCACTCGTCGTAAGGCGGTGTGAGCCGCCTCCAAGCGCACTCAGAGCGGCCTCCACCTGTCTGACGCATCTCTCCGTGGCCTACATAACGCCGTGACCGCCACATCCTCCGGCCGCGGGGCTCGCACACGTGATGAAAAATTCAGCCGCGGAGAGCCTTGTCCTGCTCGGCGATCGGTAAACAACTCGCTTATTGATTTCCCGCGGTTACGGCCGCCTGCTCCGCCTTTCATGAGGGACTGAGCACTACGCGGCAGCGGCGGCGGCGGCGCGGCGGCCAAGAAGCTCCTCCCCGACGCCGAGGACAGCCCTTTCTGCCGTGTGTTATCAGCTATACACACAGACGCGGACTGACGTCTCTACGTCTCTCTCTCTCCCACTCTCCGTCTCTCTCGCTCCCACTCTCTCGCACAGGTCCTGGCGGCATGCTACATGGACGTCGTACGTCCCCTTCCATGACTGAATCGACGATATGCCCTGCTATATCCGCTGCACAAACTGGCCGCGAGGCCAAACACCGCCACACCCACATACGCACGCACACACACACACACACATGCGGGGTACACTGACAAACACTCTAGTGTCCATCCTTCGACCCCCCCCCCCCCCCCTTTCCCTTTCCCGGCCATTCGTTTGCATAAGACTGTGTGTACGCGCTTGGGACCTGCTCGACGCAATGCCCCCCCCCCCCTCCCCATCCCATACAAAGCCACACACACCCCCGACGCGAATATGCGAGCCGAACACCATACTACTGCTAGAGAACCCTGTGCGCGTCCGACGGCACGCAGCGGCACGCGGCGGCACGAGTGTCTGGCCTGGGGATCGTCGGACAAACAAGCCCAGTTAGTGACGAGTCAACGACCCGCGGGGCGGCATAGCGGCACGGCGCGTGCGGCGCCGAGGGCCGACAAAACCAAGACGGCCGGGGAGCACCGTAGAGCGTTTTCGCGCATGACGGAACAATATCTGCGCGGCGGCGGCGGTGACGGCCTAGCCTTGCGCCGCCGCCGTGGTCACCGAGTTCGTCGCTCTCTCTTTCTCTCTCTCTCTCTCTCTCTCTCTCTCTCTCTCTCTCACACACACGCACGGGGCAGACCACGGGAAGGGGACTGTGACACTCTCCCACCCCGCCCCCGCCTCCAGAACCCTCACCACGGCGAGCGCCCGGCACCAGCAGCCCTTAGGTAAAGTGGTCCTCATTATTGAGCCACTGAGCCCTTTTATCCCCTTCCCTCCCCTAACCCTTCCCCCCCCCCCCCCCCCTCTCTCTCTCTCTCTCACTCACTCACCTCCCGCATCGTCGTCGTCATCTCGTCGCCTCGGAAAGCTTCTCTTCGCCTTGGTGGAAAGGTGTGCGGACGATGGGGCTCAGTAGGGGGAGGGGAGGGGAGGGGGGGGGGGGGGGGAGGGGCTCGTCGCCCGGGCCCGCCACCCCCGTGCCCGGCCCCGGCCTGCCGGACCTGCTGGGCCCGCTGGAAATCCTCGGAATGGATTATCTGACCACTGCGACTTGCCCGCCCCCGCCCCCTTGCTGAGCCTTCCCCACCCCCTTTGGGCCGGACTGCGTGCGCTGAGAGCTGCCGATAACCCCCCCCCCCCCCCCCCCCCTCCGCTACCCTCCTGCTCCGCCAGCGTCGCGGGTGGTGGAAACGGAAGGGAAAAGGCCACGACGGGGAGGAGCGAAGGCACTTCATTTCTCTTCTGATCGGTTCCTCCATAATTTACGTCGGCTGCCGCGTTGGCTTGCTTCGCGTACGGACGCGCGGCGAAGGAGGGACCCCGAAGGCCGAGGCCGGGAAAACAGTGGGCGCTGGCCGGGCGCGGCCCCGGCAGGGGACGCCGGGGCGCAGGGCGCAGCCAACCACACCAAGGCCGCGCGGGGGGCGCGAGGGCGCCGCGGGGGGCGGCGGTGGTTCCGGCGCAGGCCGAGCCGACTCACTCCAGCGAGCGCGCCCGCGGTGGGCGCGCGCGTGCGGGGGCCGACAACACTTCGAAACGCGACCCGCCACCAGCAACGCCACGCACTCACCTTCGATGTAGAAGTACGAGGTGATGTTGCGGAAGCTGTCCATGAGGGGCTTGACCGTCTCGTACGGCAGCGTGTTGAGCTCGTTGTTGCGCAGGTCCAGGTAGCGCATGTGGTGGAGGCCGTTGAGGGAGCCGGGGCTGAGCTGCTGCAGGTTGTTGTCGCCGAGCACGAGCCGCGTCAGCCGGGACAGGCCCTCGAAGGCGCGCACCGACAGGTACTGCAGCCCGTTCTCGTTGAGGTAGAGCTCCGTCAGGTGCGGCATCTCGCAGAAGGTGCAGTCCCCCAGCATCCTGGAGGGGCGAATTAATTAAGGCGTTACTCGGGTGTATGGCGGGAGGGCGCCGTTCGTTCGCGCATTCAAAATCAAATTACAAACTCCCCATTTTCTCATGCTAGTTCAACATTTCCAATTCATCAAATCGAACCTGAGCTTGTTGTTGTTGAGCAGCAGGCGCCGGAGCATCTTGAGGCCGCTGAAGGTCTCGCGCGTCAGCACGGCCAGCTGGTTGTCGTTGAGCTCCAGCTCGTCCAGGCCGGACAGGTGCATGAAGGTGGCGTCGTGCAGCGTCGTGATGTTGTTGTGGTCCAGGAAGAGGCGGCGCAGCGAGGGCAGGCCCAGGAACACCTCGCGCTGCACCTCGGCGATCTGGTTCTCGCCCAGGTTCACCATCGTCAGGTTCGGCAGCCAGGCGAAGGAGCGCGGCTTGAGGGTGATGATCTGGTTCCGTTGCAGCTGCAGCTCCTGCGTGCGGGGGAGAGAGAGAGGGAGAGGACGAAGTGTTAGATCGGTGCTCTCTGTCTTTGACAAAAGTTATTATTGGGTCTTTAGTTTTAAGATTGCATACTCCCCTCCTATTCTCAATGTCTCATGAGCTCAGAAAACATTTTTGTCAAAATTGATTTTTTAAAAAAATTTCTCAATTTTTTCATGTTTATATTTGGCCATAAAACAGGTAAATCGATATGACATTCCCCCAATTTCTTTTTGATTTACGTACCTGCAGGGTGGTCAGGTTGGCGAAGGCGTACGGCTGCAGCTCCGGGATGGTGGCGTACATGATCTCGAAGGACTTGAGCTTCCGCAGGAAGGAGAGCGCCCGCGTGGGGATGAACTTGTGCACGCTGTCCTCGCGCACGTGGATCTTGAGCGTCTCCAGGATAGGCTGTGGGCAGACACCCATGTCGTCAACACGCGCGCACTCGTCGCTGATGCAGCGATTCCAGGCGGCGCGCCGCCGCGCGCCGGGCGCTCGCCCACACACGGCCCTCCCAGTTCAGCGCGGTCGATACCAATTCGATTCCGAGCGAAATATTAAACTGATTTCGGAACTGCTGCAGCGTTCAAAGGGCGCGGCGGGCGCGAGGCGGGCCCGCTGCGGGCCAGCGGGGGGGGCCCCACTCCACTGCCGCGACGACATGCCGCCTCCTCTCTTCCTTGGAGGGAATCCAGGGAATCAATTAGGGCAATTAACACGCCACTATCGGGCGAGTCTACAAGGCTAAGGGCCGGCGGCCGGCGCACCTCTCCGCGAGCCAAGCAAGAACAAAAGGGCGCCCTCGCAATATGGTAACGAGCAGCCGGATAATAAGCTTACAAGTTGGGAGTAATTCCTCTAATTATTTTTGCGCGCGAGCGCGAGGAATCCGGGGAATCCGAGAAGCCCTGGCCTGGGAGCCGATGCCGCTAATGCGGGAGCGCGGGGGCCGGCGGGGCCCCGGGGGGGCGGGCGACATGCCCCACAGCGCTCCGCGTTCCGCGGCGCCGCGCCGAGAAGGTCGCCGGGGCACCGGCAAAGTTTCTCACGCATCCCGCCCGGGTACTGTAATCCGTCCGCCGGATTGCTCGGAGATAATCCAACACCCCCCGTATTCTTTGGCCGCGGTGCCTCACCTGTGACGAGAAGGAGTCCCAGATGGGTGCCGACTCGTTCTCGCTCTTGCCGAACACCCAGCACGAGGCCTCGGTCGCGTTGGCGAGCTGCATCGACGAGCAGTGGCAGTACACGTTGAGCGTCCGGATGTGGAAGGAGTCGCACAGGTTGGTGATCCCCACCTTGGGGACGACGGGGACGAGGCCGGCGGCGGCCGCGGCCGCCTCGCCCGCCGCCGAGCCGCTCAGCGACTTGCGCCGCTGCGCCGGCGGCTGCGCGGGCGGCTGCGCCGCCGGCGCCGGGGGGACGGCCACGACGCCGGCCTCCTGCCGGGCGGCGTCCTTGTCCTTGCTCCGCTTGGCGCCGGCGGCGCCGGGCGCCCCCGTCAGCAGCACGGCCGCCACGGCCAGGGCCGCCACCAGCGCTGCTCGCGCCATCGCGCGCTCTGCGGACAGACAAACAAAAAAAAAACGACATTAAAAAAAAATCACGCACAAATTGTGTGAGCAGGTACACTTACGCCGATTTCTTTTTCGAATTTTCGCGGGCAAAACTCGGCGACCGACACCGAACGGTCTAACGCGGCCCGAGTAATGCCATTAGCCACATCACGGCCGGATATGCAGAGCTACGTGCTGCGTGGCGTGGCGCGGCGTGGCGTGGCGTGGCGTGGCGTGGCGTGGCGTGGCGTGGCGCGGCGTGGCGCGGCGTGGCGTGGCGCGCGTGGCGTGGCGCGGCGTGGCGTGGCGTGGCGCCGACAGCTGCCGGCTGCCGCCGCCACACAGACGTAGCCATGTCACCATTGTGGGGCGTCGCACCGCCGTCGCACCGCGACACACGAGGACTCCTCTCAGCCGCGGGGGCCAACGACACGAGAGCGCGACGCGCGGGCAAATTTCTAGGCGGCTCTCTGCGGTAGAGAGAGCAGAGAGAGAGAGAGAGAGAGAGAGAGAGAGAGAGAGAGAGAGAGAGAGAGAGAGAGGTTCTAACCCGGGCATTGTACGTCTGTACGTGTGTGCGTGTGAGTGTGTACAGACAAGTGCCGGACGGATCCCTAACGCGCCCCGGCAGCCGGTGCAGGAGACACCTGTGCGTGTGTGTGTGTGTGTGTGCGGCGGTATGACACCCGTGCGGCACACACACACACACACACATGTGCGGCCAGAGCCGGAGGAATGCACGATGTGTATCGCAGCACATACAGCAGCAGCGGCCTGAGCGTCGACGAACACGTCTCCCCGGAGCAGGGGGGGGGGGGGGCAGGGCGAGAACCAGGTCTTGTCACCGCTGCCATCGGGGGAGCAAGCTCGGCTAACCCACACACACACACACACATACACACACACTGCGAAGACACCACACGGAAGGCATTGCCGCATGGCGGGGACCGCGAAAAGCAATCCAATAGGCGTTTCCAGCGAGACTCGAGGACGGAAACGGAAGAACGAGGGGAACTCCCAAAGCAGAAACAGGTAGCATGAGAAACCGCCCGGCGACCCGCACTGGAGACACCCTCGAGCCGGTGCGGTTTCTCATACTACCCGTTTTCCGCTTGGGGAAGTGCTCTTGTTCTCCCACCTCCGTTCTCGACCCTCATGGGGAAATGCCCTTAGCGACGTGAAAAATTTGTTCACCGCGCGGCCCGCAGGCGCCGAGGGCCGCGGCCAGTTTTCCGCAACCGCGCCGCAGCAATACCTGGAACGACGTTGGAGGCCGCGGGCGATCCCGCAAGCATTTGCGGTAAAACACAAATGAGTTGCCAAGTTTTTTTTTTCGGGAAGGAAGGAATTATTCTTTGGCCGAAACGTTTGCCGCTAAATTTCCATGGACCGCTCCGCATACCCCTAACTTCGTACGGCAACAGCAAGGCGGCGGCGCGGCGGCGCGCGGCCACGTTCACAAACAGGAAAGAAAAGGGACACCGGGACTCCAACAGCACATGCACACACACACACGCACACACACACGCAGGGGCGCGCGGGGAGCAGCGGTGTGAGCCCAGAAAATGTAACGGCGTCTCGAGTTCCTTCGCAGCTTGACCTCTCGGCCGCCGCCGCCACAACGCCCTGTACTGGCAGAGCTTGCTGTGCTGATGGTGGTCTGGTCGTCGAGGCGAGCGTTGGTGTATCCCCCTCAGCATCCGAGTGGCAAGAGACGGGCCGGCTGCGGTGTGGTGTGTGTGTGTGTGTGTGTGTGTGTGTGCGCGCGCGTGTGTGAGTGTGTGTATGTGTGTGTGGTGCGGAGAGCCCCGCCAACGTATCGCACCTCACCAGCAACTGCAGCGCGGTGTCTGCGTCTTTGTCGTGGTTTGTGATACTTTTACGGCACTCGCCGCCTTGCGGTAGAGTGGACGGTGCGGGGAGAGAGAGAGATAGAGAGAGATAGAGAGAGATAGAGAGAGAGACCAATGGGGGGGGGGGGGGGCGATGAGTCTACACTGCAAGAACAACATTGCTTAACCGTTGGTATTCACTACCAAACCTGTCGCAACGCACGGGGGGCATCCTGCTGTATCATTTCGCATACCTCCTCTCGTACTCACATTTCATATTATTTTCTTCATTAAAAAAAGAAATTGTTCATTTGTGGGTTTTTTTTCCGAACCACGGCTGGCCGCTTTCTGGGAAGGGAGGCGCACCTCGAGAAAGCGCAGTCAGGAATTTGTCATGTGAGCGGCGTGAGTGAGTCACGCCGCCGCTCCCAACCCGCTGCCCAGCAGCTTCGCGCAGTTTCTGCAGCGGTGTGCCGCGGCGACGGCGGCGGCGGCGGCAGGGGGTCGGGGGTCGGCCGGGGCTCGGCTGCCCGCGGACCGATATCCGCCGGCGTCGCCGTCAGCCCCGCGCTGCACGTGCAGGCGGCGGCGGCGGCGGCGGCGGCGGCGGCGGCGGCGGCGGCACGGCGGCGGCCACGGCGGCGGCCCTCGCGTCCTCTCCGCCGGCGTCCGCGCGCCCGCTATTTGCAGAAGGGACATGAAGAACAACGAGCCGACGCCGGCGACGACGACGACGACGCATAAAACGCCCGCGGGAGGGGAAAAAAACATTCCGACACGCATTCCCGCCGTACGGCTCTCAAAGCGACAATAAAAAGAACACGACGTAAATTTGCCTTCGGCATGGCTTAGGCCCCGCGGCGGCGGCGGCGGCGGCGGGGGGCGGCGGCGGCGGGGCAGCCACTACCGGCCTCCTCCTCCGCCGCCGCCGTCCGGCAGCTGCCGGCCAGCCCAGCCGCCAGTCCTTGTGGACTAATTATACTGGCGAATGCGCCGCCGTAGTGTGCCTCTCTGGTTGGGAACTGTTTGAGGCGGCGCGTAAAGCGGCCCCGCGGCCCCGCGGGGTAGGGCGGCAGCCAGCCGGCCAGCCAGCCGGCCAGCCAGCCGGCGGCAACAGATTCCGGAAGGACTGGCTGGGAGCGCCGCTCGCGCTTGTATATATCGAAACCGATGTTTGTTCCTCAACTTCCGCGCCTACCCAGGCGAGCGGTTGTGTGTGGAGCCCGAGGGCCTCGGCTTCGGCTCGCGGCACACAGAAAAGCCAACCGGTCTGCGTGGTCCGCGTCGTGTTTCGGCGCAACAACAGCGACTTTTTTTTTTGCCTGGACTGTGTGCACACACACACACACACACAAACAACGAAAGCCGCGCTGCCCCTCATGGCTCGTGCCACGTCATATAGACACAGTCCCTCATGGACCGCGCGCGCCGTGCCGCGGCGCACTGCACGGCCGGCCGGCTCATGAGCGTGGCACATGACGGCGGCACGCGGCCGAGACGGGAGTTACGGACGCGGCCACGTCCGAGTGGTCCGAGCGGCCCGAGCCACGCCCCCCCGCCAGGCAGCAGCGGCGGCGGCCAGGCCCGCCGTGCCAACGTGTTTTTACTATTTACCCGGGGCACGCGGGGACTTGAAGGGGGTGCGGCCTCCTCCACGGGGCCACCCTTGACTGAGGGCAGGGCCGGCGGCGGCAGGGCGGGCGTCGGGGGCCCTCTGTGATCCGGCCATTAAAACGCCATTTGTCATCAGAGTGCGCCTAATGGAGGGAGTGCTCGAGGACGGGGCGGTCAGCCGCAGGGCCGCCGCAGGGCCGCGCAGGTCACCGCGGGGTCGAGGTCATGTCAGCGCGGCGCCGTCGGGGTGACGTCCGCATAGGCCGCTGCGTCTCCCGGGCTTGCAGCGTCTCACTCGCTGTCGGCACACCGTTGCCACCGCGTTAGTTACTCACGCCCACCCAGGTCGCTGCTACGATATACCAGTATCACTGAGGGAGGACACAGTAATCAATGACAAACTTACAAAATGTGGGCAGGGGGTCCCAGTCATATAATTAGCGGAGAGCAATCGTCACTTCACAAATTTTCCGGTGAAAAATTTTGGTTGCGGGTTTCCGCTTGATCGCATGACGTCAGGCTGGGCTGGGTGCTGTGCTGCTACGCTGTCGCCGGCTGGCGCCCCGCCAGTCCCGGAGCCCCCCCCCCCCCCTCTCTCTCTTTCTCACGCCCCCCCCCCCCTCTTCCTCTTTCGCCGCCTTTGGCTTATCTTCCGACACGCCGATTACGACTTGCTTGCTATGGGAGCTACAAGTTGGACCCGGAGAGGAGGTCCGGAGGCTGACAACAGCGCGGCCCGGAGCCCCCGCGGCCCACGAGGCCCCCGCGGCCCCCGAGGCCCCGGAGGCCCTGCTCCGGCGGCGCCGCGTCCCCGCACGAAGTGCAGCAGTCTCATCTGATCGTCGGATGAGGCAGATCCGGGGCCGGGCGGCGCCGAGCTGCACTGCACTATTATTCCCCCTCGTCCGGGGGGCTCTTTTGCCACGCCGCCGGCCCGGCGCCGCCGCGCTGCTCTAATCGCATTCCAGTTGAGCGGCGGCCTTCGATTAGTCACATGACGATTAGTCCGGCGGACGCGCAGCCGCCGCGCCCGGACCGCTGCTGCTGCAGGTTGTGGTGCAGCACCGGCACGGCGGAACAGAAACACTGAACTTCCTGTTTAGAAAATCTGGCTGTCGTGTGCGGCGCGGTTTCGCGTTTCGCCGCGGGCAGCGCGATGCTACGCGACACGGCGGCGAAAGGCGGAGAGGAGAGGAGAGGAGAGGGAGAGGGGAGGGAGGAGGAGAGGAGAGGAGAGGAGAGGAGAGGAGAGGAGAGGAGAGGAGAGGAGAGGAGAGGAGAGGAGAGGAGAGGAGAGGAGAGGAGAGGAGAGGAGAGGAGGTGCGTGCGTCCGGCGGGGCCCGCGGCCCGGTCAGCAGCGGTGCTGAGGCTGCGTGTCGCTTCGCACCTCGGCCGCTCCAGTTACTCACACGCACGCACGCACGCGCACGCACGCAGGGCACGCACCATCGTGTTCGCACCCGCGGGCTGGGCGGGGCTGGGCGGGGCGTACGGCGGCGGGGGACTACGGCAGCAGCAGCACCGGCCCCGCCGCCGCCACCACCGCCGCCGCTGCAGCGCGCTCGGGTTCCACCTGCATCTCCGGTGAGATACGAGATGATTTACTGGAGAACACTCCAGTGCTGCGGCGGCGCAGGGACGATGCGGAGTGCACGCGGAGCTGCTAGTGGGGCTATGCAACTTGCAGGTGGTCTTCCCGTGCGACGCACTTCCTAATGCCGCGCATCCGCGCACACACATAACGCGCGCGGACCTCACACAAAGTAAACGAAGAAACATCACGCCGCTCAGAAACAAAACTCACGCCTCCCGCGCAGCGATTTTTTTTTTCGTCCAAGTTTTCGGTAAAAATGTCCAGTTTCACGGGGAATGGCCGCTGCTGCGGGGCCCGCCGCGCTCCGAAGGCGCCGCGTAATAAATCGCTTTTCGGCACTCGCGCAGTAATTGGACGGCCGCAGGGAAGGGGACGTACGTAACGACACCGTTATCGACCGGTGCAGTGCGCCGCCGCTGCACCCCCCCCCCCCTCCTCCCACCCTGTTGCGCCCCCGGAGCGCCCCGTGTGGGGTAGGCAGCCCGTCGCTGCCGCCGAGCGCGGCGGCCACGGGGCGGACGTCAGCGCTGCATGCATTTTTAAACCGCGCCCCAAAATCTGGGGGGACAATTTTCGTCCAATCAACTCGTGGTTTACGTAGGTTCGGGTCGGGGGGGTCCCTTTCGACTTCGGTCGGTAGACCCTCATCAAAGGCAGCAAGTCGGCGCGCACTCGTGCAGCAGACAAGGGTGGAAGTCCACCAGAACGAACAGGAGTCCTCGCGGAGCGAGCGATTTAATGGTCTCGCAGCACGCTCGCACGGTACTGCGTGCACAGCAGCAGCAGCAGCAGCAGCCGCCGCCCTCCAGTTATCCGATTCGATAAATACCCGCGCGCCGGCGCGGCCCCCGGCTGCCCCGCTCCGTGTTCGCTGTCACCTCGCAGGCCGCGGGGCCCTCGCCGTCAATTACGGTGCGCCGAGGGGGCGTCGTGCGAGGAGAGAGGGAGGGGCCCCGGCGGGGGCACGGCAGCACGCGGGCCGACACCGCCGGGCCCCTGCCGCTGCCCCTACTGTCACGGCGGCTGCCGCTCCGGGGGCACCGCGGGGCCCCGCCGCTGCCGCTGCGTCCGACAGAGATAAGGTCATGCGGGAATGCCGTGCCGCGGAGCTGGCGGTGTGTCGCGAGGAGAGAAGAGAGAGAGAGAGAGAGAGAGAGAGAGAGAGAGAGAGAGAGAGAGAGAGAGAGAGAGAGTAAGAGAGAGGAGGACGATTTTCTCACCCTTTAAGCAACCAAAATACCGATAAATTTCACTGCACACGGTAGTACTCGGCTCAATTATTGTTTCAGGCGTGTCCGCGGAACGCGCGCACGATGCACCTCGCCGCGGACGGCGCAGCGCGTACTGTCTCACTGCAGAGCGCTATCGCGAGCACACCGGGTCCGTCTGCACCACTTTATGTATCGCGCGGACCACTAACAAAACAATAACTTGGCGCGCTGCGCGAAATCAGAGCCCCCCCCTCTCTCTCTCTCTCTCTCTCTCTCTCTCTCTCTCTCTCTCTCTCTCTCTCTCTCTCTCTCTCTCTCTCTCTCTCTCTCTCTCTGGGGCCGTTCGTGCGCAGCGCCCCTTCCTCTCTGCCACACACACACACACACACACACACACACACAGACACACGCCTTCCCTCGCCGTGTCTCCTTTCTGCCCGGACGCGGTTGAATGCGCTCTTCGCCCGCTCTGTGTGTGAAGCGAATGTGTGCGGCGATCAGTGGGCACTGATTGCACCGTCCAATGTGTGCAAGATGCGTGATTGTGCGCATGTGTGTGTGTGTGTGTGTGTGACACGGGACACGGATACTGTCGCGCTGTCCCACACCAGTTTTATATGGCCGTTTTGCAGGGGGGGACACATAATTACGATAATGGCGCTGACACCTGAGAGCGGCGCACCAGGTCGAGCACGGAGGGGAGACAAAAAAAAAAGGAACGGCGGCGGCGCACAGGGCTCGTTGGTCTTGTGCTAGGCTGCGCATGTCAGTGCAGCAGGGCTCGAGCAGGGCCCCCCGGGGGGGAGGGAGGGGTGACGGGCGGCGTGTACCTGGCCGATCAGGAGATGAGTATCTTGTTGACGCTGCATGTCACTCGCGCATGTCGGCCAGACAGGGGTGCAGGCCAGATCGACGACGGCAACGACACGCTACGCACGCAGCAGCACGCACAAAAAAAATTAAAGCGAGAGAGAGAGAGAGAGAGAGACAGACAGACAGACAGACAGAGACAGAGAGAGAGAGATTGACCCTCCGCGTACGTGAGAGGGAATGAGACAGCGCTACTTAGCGGGTGCGGGCAGAGGGTTAGCGGCGCGGTACATCCGAAGAGGAGGGCGAGGGTCGCCTGTCTGTCTCCGGATGACAAGGAGGAGCCCGCCCCGCGGGGGCCCGGAGGGCCGCGGGGCAATTTAGCCGATGTACCGGCACTAAAGGGACATGACGCACTACACATGAAATCATCACGCCCGGAGGGAGAAAAATTGATGTGGAGTGGAGCGGGGGCGGGCGGAGGGTGCGGGCGGGCGGGCCGCGGTCGGCGACGCCGTCCTCGGGAGCCGCCCTCCCTCCGCGGCGGCGGCGGCGGCGGGGGCGGCCGAGGCCCGCGTTATTGGAAAGAAGTGTGCGAACAAGTCGCCGTCGAAAAACGGCGCTCAGTCCGACACGCCGCCGCCGCCTGCACCGGGGGGGACGGCGGATAATGGGAAAGTAGGGCGCCGGGGACGTCATGTTGTAGTGCGCGGCCGCCGACAAGTTGTCGAGCCGTGACAGCCCGGCACCGCCGCCGCCGCCACGGCGGGAGCGTCGCAGACGAGAAAAATCCGTCATTTCAAACAAATTGAATTCCATCGAGCAAGCGGCGCCCCGTGTGCGCGGACGGGCGGCTGGGAGCAGCTGTGTGGCGGGGGGCCAAGGCTGGAGGAGAGCTAGCGCGCCACTCCAGAGTGCTGCGGGGCGCGGAGTGGCGCGGAGTGGCGGCGCCGGCCTCGGGCTGGCCGCCCCCGGGGAGGGCTGCACCGGCCGCAGTCAGCCCGGCACGCCCCGCCGCCACACACGACCGTGTCCCGCGGGGTCACGCCGCTGCCGGGGTGCTCCTGCCCTCGCCCTCGGCCTGACCTCGGCCTGCCGTCTGCCGCCGTCTCCACCACCGCACGCAGCCACCGCAGCCGCACCTTTCACCTCGAGTATTCACGAACTTCAATTCCAGCCAGAAGGCAGAAGGACGTCGGCTCGGACGGGGGCGCGGTCCTCCTGCACCGTCCCTGGCTTGCACACACACACACACACACGCACACACGCACGCACGCACGCCCTGCCGCGGCTACGCTTGTCATCAATTTAGAAGCCTTTTCGGCCTCCACAATGGTCCACACCTCCTCCTCCCTCCCCCTCCGCACCACTCTCGCGGCCCGACTCGGCCACCCCCAGCGCTGGCGGCGGCACATTGTGAACGCGCGCGTCTTCAATGCACCCTAAAAATATATGTATAATAAGGACACACAGGGAGTTAAGCGGCGACGGAAGGATTGAAAGGAGGGAGAGGGGGGGGGGGGGGTACGGTGTTGTAGCAGCGATTTAAATACGCCACACAGGGCGGGGAAATGAAGGCTGACGGCAGACGGACAGGCGGCAGCGAAAATAAAATAAAATAAAAATAAAATCGTGCAGAAGTAGGGACGGAGGGACGAGGGGCGCGGGTAGGAGGGGGCTGGTTTTGCATTGCCCTTTTCATCGTGGACAAGTAACGTCGTGATCACCACGCGCGGCTTGTTCCCCTCAATGAACGTATTCGCAGCAGCGCCTCGCAGCGCCTCCCGCCGCCCTCAACACGTGCAACACGACTGCGACTGGACGCGTGCGAAAAACCTAATGGACATTTCAAGAATTCGTCAATATTTTTGGAAGACGGCTACAAAAATCTACCCGTTATAGATTTTTCTTCGAATATTTCTCCACAGGTTAAAAAAAATTCCTTTTGGTGTTTTTGAACCTTTTTTATCCTTTTGCATCCCCATCGTTTGGCTTCGGCGGTGGTACGGTGAGCCCTCCTAGTGCGTGTAAGAGTACGGGGCTCACCGGGCGACAATACGTTGTTATTACGCGTATCCACGCCCGATCCTATACACGGTGGAGACGCGATAAAATCGGGGGAAGCAGGCCGGCAGCAGGCTCGAGTGTGTTGTAAATGCGGGTCATATCGTTTTATCGCCGGCAAACACCCTTGTCCGTACACTGCACACACACACACACGAAAAATAAAAAAAAAAATAAAAAAATAAAGTACCAAATTCAAAACGCTGGCGCGCGCGGCTGCAGCTTGGAAAGGAGAGAACTTTCATAACGCATATCGAAGGCCTATCTCCCCGCAAATCCCTTTGCGCTCGGCGCACGACGCTGCCGGGCAACGCTATCTTATACACTCTCCTTACCCTCGACGGTTACCCGGTGAGTGAGGGCCGCGGAGACCGCCCGGGGCCGGGGCCAGGGCGGCGGCGGCAGCGTCTTGGTTTGGCCGTGTGATCCCCCCCGAGCAGGGCGACACCCCTTCGCCTCGCAATAACCGTACCTCAGTGCAAATCCGCCCCCCGCCCCACCCACCCCCGGCGGCAGCAGCGAGCACCGCCCCCACCCCGGACCTGCCCCATGCGCCGCCACCGGCCGCCGCCACCCCCCGCGGCGCCCAGCGAGCAGCGCAGTGGGGGCGATGGGCGGCGGCGGCCGCAGCGGCTCGTCCACAGGGGGGCTTGCAGTGGTCGGCGCACCCAGGCCCCGGCCGGGCCCGGCCTGGCCACGCGGCCTCGGGGGGTTGTTTTAATAAAAAAAAGAGGCGATTGATTGGAGGCGATGTGATTGATAAATGATGCCCACTTTGGAAGAGCGGAGAGAGGGAGGGAGAGAGAGGAAGAGAGATAGTGGGAGCGAGCTGGCAACCGAGAGAGAGAGAGAGAGAGAGAGAGAGAGAGAGAGAGAGAGAGAGGCGGATGGCGATGGTGTGGCGGATAAGACGCGTCGGTGCGAGAGAGACAGGCATACGGGTATAAAGATGATGCACACACGCCGCACTCCGCCGCGCCGCTCCACCCACAGCGCGCGCGCGCGCGTGGACAAAAGTGATGCCGTGTCATGTTTCGGATTCGTCGCGCTCTTTTAGCCTGAAATATCGAAGCCGTGGATATCCGACGTGAGGCGAGGCCCGCGCCCTTCCACACCACATCCCCAAGTCGCACCGACAGGAAAGAGGGGGAGGCGGCGGCGGGTCTGAATGAGGGCGCAGAGAGCATTCGCACGCCCAGAAAAACGTAGTCTGGGAGTACATCTGATTCGAGTCCGAAAGTAAGCTTATACATTGAACCAAGTATTTCTTTTCCTTGAATCAAGATTTCGTTAATCTCGAAGCAGCAGCCAATTTAAAGTTTCACTTTTGAAACGATTTACTTTATTAAACCCGCACAATTTCACATTGATTAAAAAATTTGAGTCTTTTTTTTTCTGGGTGAACTAAATGTGTTTTGTGGGCCCTTCTGGGCAGCGTACTGCGACACCGCTCAGGTACGATATTCGGGCCCGTTCCCTTAGGTACCCGTTACACACCCGTGCGGACCACCATGTACAGGGGGGGAAGATGGGCGGCCAGTCTTCCCTGCGGGCCGCCGGCATTCGGCGTCCGTTCTCACGGATGATTTGGGCCGGGATACAGCATCATTAGGCTCCGGGCCCTCCCTGTCAAAGGCACGAGGTGCGACACCCATTCACTGCGGCGGCGAACCGACTTATGATCGCGTTCGGTGTCGTCGTCCGGTATGGATTCCCCCGCGCCTTTCATAGTCCTTGGTTTCGAAGTCGTCCGACAACGACCACCCCGGCGGAGCGCTGCAGCATGCCGCCCCCCACCTCCGGCGGGCCGCGGGCCCTGCGTGTGCACGCCGCACCGCGCTGCACCGCGCCGCGCCGCGCCTCCCGTTTTGACTGACAGCCGCGTCGACGCCATCAGGCATCAGAGAGACAGAGAGAGAGACGCCTGCCGAGAATTTATTATCATTTCCAAAATCGTCGTTCATCATTTCACGCCCGCCAAGGAAGGGAGTGTGATGCGACATGCAGGGGGGTGCGGGGCAGGGCGCGGCGGGCGGTAGGGGGCCGCCCGGGCGGGCCACAACGGAATCAAAAGTGAGCACAGCGCGCCACGCGAGCGCCGCGGGAATCTGAAATTAACTCGTCACCCGGGCCGCACATGCATAAAAGTGAGTGGGCATCACGAATATTTTCCGTTGCGGCTCTTAACCAAAATACAGATCGCACTCTGCGAGATTATGCGGCGTTTCCGGGGGGAAAAAAATAATTTATACAAGGGTAAACCTGATCGTTCTTTGACTGGACAATAATATTCACGAAATAGGTGGTGGTGTACGCAGTTTTCATAGCCGCTACGACGCACTTCATCAATTCATGAGCACTCATTGCCTCGAGCTCTCGCTCGAGCTCGTGTTCTCACACTTCTCCTCGTTCGCCTTTACGGATTACTGCTACACTTATTCATTCCGTTTCGGGCCGCGGACGGCCCCCCCGTTCATTCGTCCATTCATTTCCTCCTCTACAGGGCAATCACTCCCGACTCGGCACCGCTGCGCCAGCCGCCGCCGAGGCCGCCGACAGGCCGCGGACTAACAAGGCGTGAAGGCGGGCGGCCACCGCGGCCAGGGCGATGATGACGCGGACGCGATAACGCGCCGCCCAAAGACAATCGAATCGAAATCGTTTTTAAAGTATTATTATTTCTTTCCGCCCCGGAACTCCTCGCCACCCGCCCCTCCCTACGTCCTCTCTCTCTCTCTCTCTCTCTCTCTCTCTCTCTCTCTCTCTCTCTCTCTCTCTCTCTCTCTCTCTGTCCTAATGCACCGCAGCACACTCCTCTCTCTCCTCTCCCCCTTCCTCTCCAGGGCCGCAAGGGGCCCAGGAAAACGAGGAAGTAAAGATTGATCACTGCACCCGGCCGCGCCCCCCCCCCCCCCCCCCCCCGCCCGTCCTGGTCCCGCCCCTACACGACGGCCTGGGGCCACCCTCTGCGATTACGCAGGTCATTACTGACATCCCTCTTCCCCCTCTCTGGCCGCCTGAAGGGCAGGCAGGCCGGCCGCCGGGCACCGCGATAAGGGAGGCGAAATGAAATGAAATAAAGAAAAGCGGCGGCGGCCGCGGCGGACGGAGTACACCGCAGGTGGACAGCCCACGACGCGGGTTTGCCTCCGGGGAGCGCCTCCCGGTTACCGACTGCCGGCCGACGACACCGACAACGACAACGACGGCGACCAAAAATTTTCGCGCAGCCAGCGAGCGCAGCCCGTTTAATTACCCGGTAATATCCCCCCTTCCCGTGCGTTTTCGTTTTGTTTGCGCCGCCGTTGTAATCAGGCCGGTGCCCATCACTTTTTAATGCTCGCCAAAGTGGCGACCGCGGACTATTACGAGGAATTACGATACACGCGTTCGTCGCTGGAGGCTCGCCGGCTCGCCGGCAGGCCGGCTGCTGCGGACGCCGAGATTTACGCCGACAGCCAGAGGAGCGGGTACGGTGAGCGGGGGCTGCGGGGGCTGCGGGGGCCGAGGCCGAGAGGGCAGCTGCGGCTTGCGGACCGCAAGAGCAGTGCGCGAGAGGCGATGATTGTCGGCGGTACCACCAAGGCGTTGTGTCCGCGGCTTCTGCGCCAACAACGGAACGGAGACCGCCACAGTCAACCACGTGCATTTTTTTTTCCCCGATAGAAATTTGAAGTGCAGTGACCTTTCCAAAACAATAATGGGAAATGAAACTAAATATCATTTCCCGTCCCTGCGCGGTCGCTGGTCGTGGAGTAGCCGTGCCGAGCTTCGCGGGGGGGCCCCGGGGCAGGCGGCCAGCGCCGCAGGGGGTCCGATATGGCGCGCCCGGACCCCCGGCGGCAGCCCCGCAGACCTCTCCCACGGCGGCCAGGACGAGGACGTACGACGGCCCGCTCCGCACGGCACACCTCCTTGACCAAGGGCCGCCATGATACCCCCCGTGGGGTCCGCCGATGAAAGGCCGCCGGGGGAGGGAGTGCGGGGCCGTGCGGGGCCGCGGGGGCCCCGGCAGGGCTGCGAAGCCGTGCGCGGCGTGCGCAACGCACCGGGCCGGCGGCGTGGCCCTGGACAACAACGGACGCCCGGCTCCCCCCCAGGCCCAGCGCGACGCACCGGCCCCCGACCCGGCCCCGGCCCGGCTCGGTCCCCGGCTGCTTTGGCTTGGCGGGGAGGGCGGGGGGCTCGGCCCGTGTGCGGACCAGACTCTGCCGCAAAGTTCAGCAACTAAAGTTAGCCCTAATTACTGGCAGGCCCCTGCCGACCGGTGTGAGCGTGCGCCCGGGCCGCCGCGCCGCCGCCCTGCCCGAGACCCGTTGATGTTCACCCAACACAACTACGCCGCCCCCCGGCCGCCGCCCCCCGGCCACGCGAAACCAGCACGCGCGGCGGCGGGTGCCTACACTTCCTCCTCAAAGCGGCCGCCGCTCTCGGCCAGACGCCCTCACAAGAATTAGATTCCGGGGCCACGTGGGGCGGCCGGGGGTCCGCCACGCCGGTGGCTGCCGCCGTATTTACTGGCGCGGCTTCGCATATGAGTCCCGGAGACCGCGCGCGCCGGCGCCGATTGGGGCCCTCCGCGCGCCGCCGCGCCGCCGCCGCCGACCTCACGACTGCCGTAAACCGTCGGGGCTTCAGCCGGCCCCGCCCGAGCCCTGCCTCAGCCCCACCACAGCCTCCGCGGCAGGGGCACTTGCATCGATGGCCTGTGATATGAGATGGCCGCGGCCCCCGCCGTGCGATATGAGAGACCTCCCCGCCCCCTCCCTCCCCTCACACACACACATGCGCCGATACTAAGACGATATTGGGCCGTGTTCCGCCCCGCAGGAGAGGCAGGAGCAGCCGCAGCCGCGGAGCACAACAACACGTCTGAATAACACCGAGTCTGCATCGGCCTACGGAGCCTAAGGCGGCCTCGGCTCTGCGCCGCCATCCCATCTCGTCCGAGGCTGCCGTGGCTGCCGTGGCTCTATGACGGCCCCTCGGGGCCCCGGCCGGCAGCCCCGCAGCAGCGGGCCGGCGGGTCGGGGCGGCTCGGTTTGGGACCGGTCAGGAATGCTTGGATCTGCAGGCACGCGGGCAGACGCGCTGCAATGTCTGCCGCCCTGTTTACGTATACGGCACGGCGGCCCGAGGTAGCGGCAGGCGGCGGCGGCTGCAGGCCACAGCCTGCGTCAGTGTGTGTCTCCAGGGCCGCCGCCGACGCCGCTCCTGTTGCCCGCTATTTCCAGTCCGCTGACCAAATCGTTTGTCGTCGCACGGAAAGAAGGCGCGCGCCGCCATAGGTGGGAGAGATTAGCCCAGTCATCCAGGAGGAGAACAATGACAGACGGCTCAGAGGGGGAATGAAAAAAAATGCAACAAAACACGATTTAAAAAAAAAACGGAACGCGCGCGAGGTTTGGTGACGCGAACTGCTGCTGAATTTGATTATTTATTGGTGTCGGTGCGCGATCGAGGGCGAGTAATGCGAGAGGATGGCGCGGAGGAATGTCGGGTGGCGGGGAGCGTGGCGGGGAGTTTCCCGCCCAACCCAGGTGATCGTCTCACCGAGGAGATAAAAATAAGCGCACCCGCAGTGCGAAAAGTTTCGGACTTACTAACGCATTTCCACAGTACACCTCACTTATTCGTCAAATGAAATTCTTCTGCCAAAGAAGCGCTGAACGTGTCCCCATGAGTTCCCATATACCATGTACATCAAATATTTGTATTGTTTTTTTTTTTTTTGACACTGTAGAGGATTGAGCGAAATGTGGCCCACGGCCTTGTCCGCTCGACGGCTGCCCTAAGCTCACGGCCGCGGCCGTCCATGGGGATGGTGCCTCTCAACAGATCCTGAGGCGGGGCCGGCCAGGCGTCGGCCACGGGTTGTCGACGCCGCCGCCGCCGCCGCCGCCGCCACAGCACTCTCCGCCTCCATCAACCGATGACGGCGGGATGCGGCGAGGCAGATGGACCCTGACCAGCACTACAGGACGCGGAGCAGAGCGGGGCAGGAAGATGTGATGCGGCGTCATGGCCGCCGCGCCGCCCCCTCCCAGATGTAGCCATCTCCATTGACAGATTTATCTTCGCCCCCATCGCCGCTGCTGGGGGGCGCGCGGGTGCGTAGAGTGGGCGAGAGTCCCGCGGCCGCGACGGCGACGGTCCAGCAGCCGGCCCCCTCGCGCCGCCCGGTACTACCCACCCCACTTCTTCACGCCGCCCGCCCGCCCCCCTGCGGTCCCCTGCGGTCCCCTCCCGCTGCTGTTCACTGCTGCCCCTCGCTTCTCGCCTGGCTGCGCGCCGCCGGCCGGCACGGCTGTCCCGCACCGCAGTGTCCACGCCTCGACGCCCAGCCGGCTCCGCGAGGGCACTCCACGGCACTCCACGGCACTTCCGTGACACTTCCGTGGCACTCCGCGCGCGCGCGCGCGCCCGCGCCACTTCGCCTCCAATCAGGGCGCTCGCCGGCAATGAGCTGCAGTGGGAAGCGTGTCAAAGCCGTTTAGGCAATTAGACTCCACTTATTGTCGTCTTAATTACGGCCCTCCCCGAAAGCGGGCCCCCGAATAAGCGGGCTAAAGTGCGGGGCGGCGTCGGCGGCGGCGGGGGGGCCGGCGGGGACTGGCAAACACGACAAAAACATCCACAGCACCGAGAGCTGGCTGCGCTGGCTGCGCCGGCCCGCGGGGGCGGGGCGGCCGCGCCGCCGGATAGCACAGGCGCCCCGCAGCAGCAAGAGGACGGGCGCTGCAGCTGCTGCTGCTGCTGCTGCTGGTGTGCGGCGTGGCGGCGGCCGTGAGAGCGGGTATCCGGCGCCATCGAGGACCCCCCGCCGGGCTGCGTGTACAGTAATCAACGGGTTTTAGCAAGCCTGGCAATGAGGCAGAGTGCTGTGCGCCGCCGTGCCGCAGCTGTTCGCGTCCCCCTGGCGTTCTCTCTGCGTGCGCGCGCGCGCGGTACCTCCCGTCTCTCTCTCTCTCTCTCTCTCTCTCTCTCTCTCTCTCTCTCTCTCTCTCTCTCTCTCTCTCTCTCTCTCTACGCGGTGCGGCGGGGCGTGGCCGCTTGACAGAACGGCCGGTGCTTACGGTCCGCATCCGTCACCGCCGCGCCGCGACGCGCCGCACCGCACACCTCATGCTCCCCTCGGACGCGGCGCGGCGCGCGTGTGCCCCGGGAGCCCCCGGAGGCCCGGAGCCGCGGGGGGGAAACATGACAAAAGTGCCTCGTCATCCCCTGAATCCGGTGTGCCGCCGGCGTCAAGTTGTTGCACGGAACACTGTCGTGTCGGACGGCCGGCCTATGCTATTCCACTTGGAGTCCATTCCGAAGGCGTGCGGCGAAGGAACAACCGGGGAAATATGAAAAATCGCGCGTTGTACCACGCGCACCGAACGCGATTTCTCATACATCTCTCAGCGTCTCTCATGAGACACGTTTAGGAGGCCAGAGGCTCGTTCAGTACATGGCGGGCAAAGACACAAAGACCCGCCGACATCCGTTTCCTTAAAATATATTTTTGTCGTTTCACTTCCGCTTCGGGCTCGCCGGGGGACGCCTATTTATTCCGAGCCGACGCTGTATCCGCGCGGTGGTCAAACAGTGTGGAAACGACGGTGCCCTGCTGCCGTTCCCAAGGGGCGGGGGAGGGGGGGGGGGGATCTGTCTATCTAACCGTGGGGCTCAACTCGTGATGGAAACTCGGTCTGGACCAGAGCGCCGCGCGGCGCAGCACGGCGCATACCGCCGCGTCGGCAACTTGGGAAGCCGGCGTCACCGACAGACACCGACGGCCAGACCGTATCACCCGACGGCGCTGCCGGGCGTCGCGCTGCCGCAAGCGGAACTCGGCCCGGGAGATGCCGGCAGCCGCGGCGTCCTCGATCCAGCCGTCAGCGCGACACCGCGGCCCCTCGCAGACCGTGTCCCGGACCGTGCCGCCGGCCACCTGACCGTGGCAACAACCGGCCGCTCTGTTTACACGCGGCCCCGACAACAGCCGGGCCCCAGCCGCCTCCCAATAACCGGGCGACAAATAATTCGCACGGGCCGCGCCGGTGCCGAAATGAAAACAGGGCGGAGCGGGCAGCAGCGCGCGGCAACGCTCCCCCCCCCCCCCCCCCCCCCCCCCGCAGTTGTGACCGGCGACTAGCCGCGCGTTGGCTGCCCCCCCCCCCCTTCCCCCCCTCTGTCTGAACGCCGGCCGGCCTGACGCCACACCGTCTGCCGGCCAATGATTTACTCATTTTCACTTCCCCCCGTGAAAAATGACGTGTCATTCGTTGGCGATTGACACCCCGCGCTACCGTCGCCGCCAAATGGCCGCGGCAACCCTCCGGCTCGGCTCGTAAAATTGTTTGATTTCGTCCCCGCTCTGGACATGAATAATAAATCCTCCGTGCGTCCAGCCCGTCAGACCTCGCTTGCAATAAGAATGAAAGTGAAGAGAGACAAAACTTCGCATTGGACACATGGGAGAAAGGAAGAAAGAAAAGTTGTGGTGGGGCCCACTTTTCTCCGATTGCCCCCTCATGCCATGCCGTCGTGACATGTCAAGTGAGCTTGACACGCGCCTCTTCCCTGACTGACAGGACAGCCAGCCAATAACCGATCCCGAAATGTTCATTTCTGATTCCTCCACATGAGGAAAAATCTCATGAGGACAAAATGTCCACATGAATTTTCCAAATTTACCTGAATGAAAAAGTGAACACAACAGAAGTTCATTTTAATTCCACTCAACTCTACTGAGGACCGTCACAATCATAAAGCAAACGTAGACATATCTCGAGAAGCGAAACTTCTGCGAAAACTGATAGAAACCAATGGAACTGAACGTCAAGAACGTTTCCCGGCTGGAATCTCAACTTGGCCTTGGTAGCTGAAGTTGAGACTTCATCCGCTAAAAAAATAAACAACTCGGTGTCTGTCCGAGGCCCGTCCGCTAGTGCAAGCCCGCCTCGCACGCCGCGGGGCCTGCCTGCCCAGCCTCGAGGCCCCGCCGCCCCACCGCCCCCTTGCTTCGAGGAGCGCACACGCGCGCTGCCCGCCAGTCCACGGCCATCCGCATCCATCCATATTTCAATCCACTTGGCGGGCAACGGGCGCATATAGTTCGCGACGGGCTTCCGTGCGCCAGGCCGGCAGGGCCGTAAACTAGCGGAGCGGAGCCGGCGGCGTCCAGCCGGGGCGGCACCCGCCTGCAGCCGCGCCGCCACTACTCGCTACCGCCGCTGCTTGAGCCCTCCATATTGGTGCAGTACCTGATTGATGGAGAGCTGTCCGGAAGGGTTTGGCCGTAACTCGGCTACGAGCAGCGGCTCCGGTGCTCCGCGGGTAGGTATCCTCTGAGATAATCCTTGGCACTCACACTCACACACGCACGCACGCGCACGCACACTCAACCACCTGCTACACGTAACTGCACTCGTAGCGCACGGCGCGGGGACGCGGCGCGGCGCAGCGGGCGGGACGCGAGGCGCGGTGTGCACTCGCCGGGGTCCGCGGCGGATCTGTGAGCGCGGCGCGGCGCGGCAGGACTGCCTCCCCGGCGGGCCGCCGGTGCCGCGCCGCGCCGGCCCACTCCCGTCCCTCCCCCGGCTCGGCTCGGCCCGACGCGGCGCGGCTCGGCTCGGCTCTGGCCTCGACCGTCGCTCCGCTCGGCTCGCCGGCCGGCTGCTGCTCTGCCAGCAAAAGGAAGGGCCTTTCCCTTCCACCCCTTCGGTTCGCCGAGTTCGGATTCGCGAGCGTGGCGCCGAGGTGTACGCAGGGGTGCTTCCCTCGCATAGCCCTGTCGGCTCGGCGTCGTGGGTCGGTCGGACTGCCGGGCTTCGTGTGCACCGCGTCGCTGCCGGGGCTGCCGGGGGTGGCGAGGGCGCCGCAGCCGCCGCCGCTCTCATCGCATTCGCCATACTCAGAGTGGTTATGCGGAGCTCATCAAAGGCAAAATCACCCTTGCAACAGGCTGCTGCCACAGGACGGGGGCGAAAGCGTTGCGCGCGCGCGCACACACACACACACACACACACACGCCTACTCACACGGAGACAAACACGCACACACACACACACACACCTCTTGCGCTGCCCACCATACGCACCCGACACCACTGTATACCGCCAGCATCGATCGGAAGGGCGATAGGATAGCTTTTTTCATGTTGTCGATTGATGTGACCTTTAACAGCGAGTCCGAAAGGGAAGGGGGCGGGGGGACACGGGAGCCCATAGAGAGAGAGAGAGAGAGAGAGAGAGAGAGAGAGAGAGAAAGAGAGAGAGAGAGAGAGCGGTGCAGCCGCGGCGTCGCACATAGCATTATCATTCAGTGGTGTCAATCACCCAATAAGGCCAATATTTCCTCAAGGCGCCGGGGAGAGGAAGTGAGAGGGGAGGGGACGGGCGTCCCCCACTCTCCTCATCTGTCCTGCTCTTGTTCATCTTCTTTTCTCCAGAGTGATTTTTTTTTGGTGTTTCGCTTAGCCGTCGGCCTCACCTCCACGACTTGTCGGCGATCACTAATAAAGTCTCACAACTAGGCCCTCCGAGTTTGACATCGTCCGCGTAGGCTCGGCCAAACATGTGGCTCTCAATGTTTCAGGTAAGACCGAGGGTAGTGTAATCCGGGAGCAGTTTATGGACAATTAATCCAACCCTATGAGCAGCCCACACGCCATCAGCCAGCTCGCGCTTGCGCACACACACACACACACTCCAAGTGATAACAAGGCCACGATGAATAAGGAAAGCCCAGCAGACATGGCGGGGTAATGGCATGGTGGCACAGCGCACACTCTCATCATACCCTCCCCACTCCCCCACCACCACCACCACCACCACCATGGAAGCTCCATTGATGTTTGATTGATTTATTGAACAAAGGGACCGGCCGGCGGCGCCCCGGAGAAAGCCCGCGGGAGCGCCGAACGGAGAGCTCGAGAGAAGGAACGGGCGGGAGCGACGCGGAGAGATGGCCTCGGACCGAAGGGCGAGGAAGTACGGCCGGGCGCAGTCCCACAGCGACCCCGACCCGCGGCAAGGTCCACATTCAGTCGTGTCATGTCTTTGCACCGCCGATTAAAGTTCGAAAGTTCTTAATTTATTTTTTTTACGTTTCGGAGGTCGCGGCGCGAGCAGCATGGACGTGCGTGGTGGACGGAGGGGCCCCGGCCAACCGTCCCCCCGCCCGCCACTTGATACGGACTAACGAGAAGGCGCAGTCATAATTATCAAAGACCACCGCGCGGCCGCCGACAGCACAGCGAGTGGCCGATCGATCGGCACCATGTGTTCTCCGAACGCTGAATACGTTGCTGCCGCTGATGAGTCACACTGCACGGTTATCCAGCGAGACGCGACGCACCATTTTGAAATTTCCCGCCCTGACGGAGGAGATAGCTCCGCACCGGCCCGCAGGCCCGCCCTCGGGGACTGGTGGCCTGTGCGTGCGCGTCTCTTGTTTTGCGTCGGAAAGGCGGGAATGCGACGCGTCGGCGGAGTACAGCGTTCGCTTTAGCGCGCAGGTGTGAAACAGTCCACATGCAGCGGCGGCACGGCGGCGGCGAGTCAAGATCACGGAGCAAGCTGGGGGGCGAGGGGGGCCGAGGGGGCCGAGGGGGGCCGAGGGGGCGAGGGGGAGCGGACCGACCGTCTCCACGGCTCCTTGAGCGGCGGCGGCGCTAGCGGCGCTGCTGGCGCTGGGAGGTGTCCGTTACAAGAAGGGTCTCCGCGGCAGGGGGGAAGGGACGAGGGGGGGGGGGCTGCGCTGGCTGTTGCGTTGTAAATCATGGGGACACATCTGGGGCGTGCGGTGGAGAAATGGTTGCAGAGTGGAGATCCCACGGATGGGACAGAAAGGGAAGGGAGGGGGGGGGGGGGGACTGTCTGCTGGTCGGGCTAGTGGATTGGACAGAGAGGTGTCCTGTCTTGTCCAAGCCGTCGCTGTTGGCGGCGGCCCGTCGAGCCCTCGCTATGGTCCTCGGGGGGGTCCCAGAGAGAGAGAGAGAGAGAGAGAGAGAGAGAGAGAGAGAGAGGGAGAGGGGCACAGCAGCAGCGGGGGTCCCTCGGAGCCCCGATACAGCAACAAGCAGAAAGAGGGGGGGGGGGGCGAACAAGTGGTACAAAGAGAAGGGCCGCCGCGGGGCCCCGACAGGCGGCCAGGAAGAGGGTCCCCCCCGATTGTTTCAATCATGAGCCGGCCGTCGGCCGCCCCTCCCGCATGCGTTTGGCCCGCGCTGCTTCGGACGCCGCCGCTCCGCCGGACTCGGCCGAGGCGACGCCTCGACGGCGGGGCTCCTTGTCCTCGAGCGCCTCTCCTCCCGCAATCACCACCAGTCGCGCGCCCTCTTTATGAGAGCCGGCGGATTGCAATTCCATGCGGTTGCAGCGGCGCTGCGGCTTTGTTCTCGTATTTCGGGCCGCCGCGCGACCCCTCCGGGTATTCCATGCATCGCTGCCAGCTGCGGGGGGGAGTGGGGCACGGCGCGGCTGCTGCCGGCTGGCTGGCCGCCGCTGCAGGCGGGACTGGATGGGGCCGCTGCACTCTAAGCCTTTGCCAAAGCGTCACTGAAATTATTGTTGTTCGCATAGAGGAGCCGCACAGAGAGTCCGCCCACCCCAGGGCAGCGGCAGGCCGTGGCAGCCCGACACAGAGCAACTTTGTTCGCATGCGAGCGCCGGGGTGTTCGAGAGCACTGCGCCGGGTAGGAGATGCGACGACAGCAGTGTCACGTGCGACACGCCGCTGCAAACGGGTTCCCTGCCGAGTTATTTGTCGGGTCCCGTGCTCCGGAGTGTGGAGGCTGGAGCCCGCTGGAGCCCGCTGGAGCCTCGGAGCACACTTACCCACTGTTACAGCCTGAGTGCACCCTCTGAGGTTTCCCTTTTTCCAGGTGTGGGCCGGCGGCGTCTCGTAGGCCGCCCCTCTAAATCACGTTAGTGGGGGCAAGGCCAGGGAAGGCCAGGCAAGGCCGTGGCACACGGCGGCGGAGCTGAGGGCGGGGGCCCCCCGGGCCCCTTGGGGGTACACTATAGCAGGGACTCGGGGACCCTCCCCGGCCGTGCCCGGGGATCTGTCGATACGTCACTCCCGAGGCGCTCCAGGCCGCTCCAGCCAGCTCCAGGCCTCCCACAGTAGCGCACAACGGGGCTGCTGAGCATGGCGCTGGCGCGGAGCACGCTGCTGCTGCTGGCGGAGGCTGGAGCTGGAGCCGCTGGAGCCGCCGGAGCGGGGCCGGAGGGCGCCCACCTCGCCTCCCCCTCTCATGTCACACCGCTTTAATCTATCGACGTCCCAATTAGGCCCGCTGGCATTGTACTGACGGCCTGCCGCTGGTGCCCGGCCGGGGCCCGCAGGCAAAAGCCGGCAAAAGCCCCCCCGCCGCCTCCTCCACCAGGTCCAGGATGTAACGCTCGATGCTTATCTGCCGGGCCGGCACGTGCTCCGCGGCGCGTCCGCTGGAGGCCCGCTGGAGGCCCGCTGGAGGCCCGCTGGAGGCCCGCTGGAGGCCGGCCGTCCTGGCGTTGCCGGCGCCAGTTACGTGGGTGTGGGTCCGCGCCGGCCCGCTAGCCCGCGGCCGTGCATGGGCGCCCCGGCATGGGTCCCCGGGGAGGGCTTTTACATGTGTTCGTGCGAGCGTTCACACGCGCGGGGGCCCAGCGGGGGCCTAGCGGGGGCCGGCCGCTGCTGTAAAGCACGAGTCTCGCGACGTGCCATGCCGAACGGAGAGCAACTTTGTGTTTTTGCACCTTCAATGTACAAGGTAGGCGTCGTCCCAAATTTGGCATCTACGACGAGCCGTTGTCGAGGAGTCGTGACCGACACACAGACAAACCGACGACAAAACGTTTTCAGGTTAGTCAAATGAGGACGCTCAGTCAAAATTTTTGTGACGAATTATTTTTAGATCACTGCGAAATATTCTCCGATCCGAACGAGGCGTCCGAACGAAGTGCCGGCTCCCACACTAGGTGACCACCCGTACGCGCGCTGCGGTGGACACGCGGCAATTATCACCGTCACCGCGTCTGCCGAGGCTCGGCGCGGAGCCCGCAGGGCAGCGAGTCCTCTCATCTCTTATGCATGAGCGTCTTGATGGGGCGTAATCTCTTCTGAGCCGAGACAGCTGAATAAGACATCTCTCATCTCGGGAGAGTGCGGCGCCCGCGCTGTGCCTTTGGCTCGGATTTTGGGGGGACCATATGGTCCAGGGGAGAAGAGCCATCCACCCGCCCAAACCCTCCTGCTCCGCATCCTCTCTTCTCTGCCGTACTCCCTCCGAATCCGCTCACAACGTACACGGCCACGATAGGTGTGCAACTGTGATACACCGCGTAATGGTAAACATGACTTGATTTCAGCAGCAGCTTTCAGTATACATACTTGCCGCCGTGTTGTCACTGTGCAGACACCGTGCGTACCTGGAACACAGACAGGAGCAGGTGTGGTCAGTTACTCCGCGGCACGCTGTCAATTCCACCATCGACGAAGGTGCCGATATAAACTTGTCATCTCCACACCCCCCGTATGTCAGCCACCCCCCGCGCTGCGCTCTGCTTCTCAGACTACGTCCCGATGAGGTGTTGTCAGTGATCCACTTCCGTATGATGCATATTGAGGAGATGGATGCAATTATTATAAGTGCTCCATTGTGCGATAAAAGTGGCGGGAGCGCAGAAAACCAGCAGAGCACCACGCCACGCTGCACTGACCACTTATTCCCCTCAGCGACCAATTAGACCAGGTGAAAAATTCAGTGTTCTTTTTTTTATGGCAACTAATTGGCTGCCGGTCTAACCGCCTACCCCGTCTAGACGTCTAGACATTGACGTTGCCCAGCAACAAGAAAGCAGCGCTAGGGACGGTTTGCTGAAATAGTTAACAGCATCTCTTTGGGTCCGTTGTCGACGACTGGCTGCACGTCCGCCCGACACGATGTCCAATCCGGATCAATAAATGAAAGGCGGCGAGTCCGTGCACGGCCCTGCACTGTCAGACGGAACTGTCCGCCGCGGTGCCGACGCCGACCCGAACTCGCGACACGGACGTGAACAACGGGAATTCATTCGAAGCGCCACATCGAGGCTCACAGCCTCCTACATGGCGCCAGTCCGTAATACGGAACTGTCCGCCGCGGTGCCGCCGGACGTGGAATTCATTCGAAGCGCCACATCGAGGCTCACAGCCTCCTACATGGCGCCAGTCCGTAATAAACTGCTGGCTACAGCGAGGAGGGGAGGGGATAAAAAGTTAACTGCTGCGATGTGTCCGGCCCAGGCTGACGCCGGGTCGACCTTGCTCTAGAAAACAGTGAGGTCCACAGGCCTACAGCGCTTGGCGGAAGGACACACAGATGAGCGTTTATATGGTGGCCGTAAAGTCGCCATGACGTCACGTGTCACTTTTGCGACACACACACACACACGTATACATACGTATACGGCATGTTTTGTGCAGCGCGGCATCGAAACTGATGCGCGATGAACACGTTTTGAATGTGTGCCTCTGAACTGTGTGCGCTCGGTAGCACTTGCTTTATCAGTGAGGGATGCATTAAAGCCCTCAGGTAGAGGAGCCCCTCTCCAATGCCGTTCGGGGGGTGGGCGATCCCCTGGCAGATAGGCACTCCCGTCTTACTCCGCAGCCCTCTAGTGCGATATGGCCTGACCCCGGCCCACCTCCTCGGCTGCTCTTCAGGTGCGATACGCCCATGTTGCAAAAGAGAGAAGTTGCAGCGTATCTTTTTTCCGGTTCTTTCGCCCATCCTCTTTGCTCTAACTCCATTTCCAGTATATTTTACCTCCGCCTGAAGTCGTCCCTCTCTTATCTGAATCAGCGTTTAATTGAAGTGAAATGTTATTCCCGCTAAAGTCGTTTAGGCAGAAATTTATTTCGCCGGCAAGACACCGTCTGCCCTGCAAGACGCTCACCCTGGGAGAGGGAGAAAGGGACACAGGAAGGCCCTCGGAGTCATCCTGCCATCAGAATAAAACTGGACTTGCCCGGTATCTACACAACACGGCGCAATAGCCGGGTCCCGGTGATAGCAGAAACGACTGCTGTATAAATATATCCAGAAATTATTGCCACGTCTTGCGCGTTGCCCTGATTTACCACCTGGAATAGAATGTGTTTCATGTTTAAATTACAGGTTTCAAATTAGTTTATGTGCTGACCATTGCGATGGTAGAGAAAAGGCAGAGGCTTGCGGCGCTGCGGCAAGTGAAGAAGGAAAGGGGGAAGTGCATATTTGCGTTATGAAAAAAGGCTAACAGAAAGCAGCGAAACAGAAATGTACACGCCATGGATCCAATATGGCACACCTCGCCAACTCCTACCTTTGAAAGTACGGCGCGGTGGGTTAAAATAAAAAATGGGAGGAGTGTTGTTGGAAAAATAAAAATTTTTGGGGGGAAACGTGAAAAAAATTCGCGCCAGAGCAAGGGTGTTGGGAGAGAGGGCGAGAGAGGGAAGGAGAGAGAGAGAGACAGAGAGAGATGGATAGAGATGAAGGCGTTGCCGCTTTTGCAAATTAATTAAACGCGATGAAGCGTGGAAAGGAGAAAGTGAGGAAACAGTGTGTGCGAGAGAGAGAGGGAGAGAGAGAGGGGGGAGAGAGAGTGTGGAACAGAGACAGAGCGAGAGAGGGGTGGAGGTCTCATGCGTTACTGCTCGCCGCTTGCCCCTCCTACTAACCCCGACACCGCGTTCGTTGGCGCGCACTGCGCTTACAATACCGCCGCCACATTGAACAATAAAGTCAATGGAGCGGAACGCACATTACAAACTCGCCGATGGAAGCCTCAATGCGGCGCACGCCGGCGCGCGTGGAGGCCTCTCTTGGCACACGCTCTGCATTGAGCGCTCACGCACGCGGCGCACCGTGTTGGAATTTCCCTCCGTGCGCGCCCCGAAATTCATAAAGCCACCAGGTCGAGAGGCAATCACATTTGCTGTTTCTCGTGTTCCACGACACTAATCGTTCGTCAGAGTAGCATACAAGAGGCGCTTTGAATATTTTGTAGCCTGTGGCATTCGCTCATCAGAAATAGCAGAGGAGCAGATTTGGAAAACTATGCGGCGAGTTTCCGGTGCTGACCTTTCCGCTATTCATTCCCCGTTGTGTAGCGCTCGGCCGTTCTGGCATGCGGCAGGTGCAGCGCACGCACCAACGCTTCTCCATCACTAAAAGCGACGCAGCTTTCACCGTTTGGAATATGTCTGGTTTGAGGGCCATGCCCCATTATTTTACAGACCCCCCCCCCCTCCCCTCTCCTACCCCAATACAGCCGGCTACTCCTACCCTCATCCCCCTCCCCCACCCTCTGCTTCGCCCATTTCAGACCGGGAGAGCGCGCGTGGTACGTAGTATCGCCGATGACGTGGTGATGTCATAATATTTTGCGTTTGTCATCGCGGGATTAGCTGATCGCTTTTGTGCGTGCGGTCCTCCCCGCGTCGGCTCAGGCTGAGCTGCGGGGTTCCACGCCGCGTGTAAATCGCCGTAATCATGGCAGATCGATATGACTACCGGTGCCGCCGCAGTCCTGTTTGTGTGCGCCACACGGGGAAAGCTTTCCCCGATGACTCAATCCGGACAAATCGCGTCGTTGGCGGAACGATAACGCACCGCGACGGCGAACTGCATACGAATATGCACCAAAGGGCCGCAGCTCCTCGTTTCTTTCATGTCCCATCTCGCAGGCACCTTTTGAAGATCCTTTTTTTTTCTTCTCGATGGGTAATGTAAATCTGTCCAGGACGGCGGCCCGTGCGGCGGTGTGGTGGTTGGCGTTGTCTAGGTCGGGGCACCCGCAAATCGATGGGAGTGACCTTCGCGCCTCGCGAGCCGCGCGGCCACGCCCATCCGACTACTGTACCGCCGCCACAGAAGAGGAAGGAGGTCGAGGGGAGGGGGAGAGAAAGCGCAGAAAGACAGGGAGCAACCACTGCCGCCAGGGTTTTGACCGTCACCCCTCATTGTTCGGTACAAGGCACAGCGCCGCCGGGGTGAGGCGGCTGGAAGGAGCTCACAAGCCCACAGGGCTCGCAAGGGACATCAGGCCCGTCTTTTGATCAGCGTCAACAACAGCAGAGACAGGCGGGTGCACGGCCCGGCGCAGCACCGCGCTGACGGGGAGAAAAAGTTGAGCGGTGCGGCGCTGCTGGCGTCGAAGATCCTGCAATTGCAGGGAAATCGTTCGTGGCACGGCACAGAATAGAGCGGAGGTGAGAGGGGCGTGCGACGAGCGAGGCACGAGACCGAAGAGTGACGGAGAGGGAGAGACGTGGGGACGCGGGAAATGGGAGAAATGAGCCTCACAATGGGGCGCGGCGGGCGCGGAGCGGTGATGAAGTGGCGAACGACGGCACCGTGATGGCAGAGGCGCTACCCCGGGCTCCGGGCGGCCTTTATGCAGCCTCCGTGCCTGCGGGCCTGCGGGCCCACACACGCGCCGTGGGGCCGGGCCGGCGCCCAACACCCCGGCACCGCGCGCGAGTATGGGTTGACAACCTGGCGCTTCCAAAAGTGAGCTCGCCGTGTGAAATCATTTCCACGCGCGGGAGAGGAAATTCTCACCCTCGTGAGAGAGCGGTTCCCGCCCCGCTTGACGCTCGCGAGGGAAAAGTGCCACCGCGCCGCTGTTCTCGTGTGTGCGTGTGTGTGTGCGTGTGTGATTGAATTTGAATGTAAGGAAAGAGTGCGGGGCACGCCTCCGAGAAAGAGAGAGGGGGAGGGGGAGTGAGCGCCCCAATACTTCACCTCTATTTATTTGGAAGGGGAGGGGCAGAGGGAACGACGTTCAGCAGCCAGCCTCCACTATAGTGAGACTGGCTCGCGTTTTCTTCCACAACCGCCGGCTAGGTGAACAGGCCGCTGAGTCTGCGAGCATCCGAGCGGTGTAATACGGCGGCGCTCCCGTACCGGACGCAGAGTCCCTCATGGATGAAGGTTTAACAGCACGTCGCTTCGCCGATGATATTGTATTTGCCTGCACGCCCATTCGCAGGCGCATTACTGGGAAACAGGGCTTCTGGTGGCGCACTGCAGACCGACCGCTGCTGCCCCCTCCCCTTTCCCCGCACCCGGGGAACCGACCGCTCCGGGTCGGGACCGGGGCCCAGCCCGGGCGGCGGTGGTGCCGGGCGAGGCAGTACAAAAGCCCCTGGACTCGCTGCGGAGCTGCGGCGGCGGCAGGGGTCCGGCCGCACACTTCCTGCAGGGGTCGACTTGATCAGGAGGCAGCGGGGGAGAGGGCCGCGGCTGACCATAGGAGCCGAAATTGTCAGCGCAGCGAGGAGAAAGGGGCGGCGGATTAGGTGAGAGACGCAGAGGGAATCGTTGCAGGGTCCTGGATGCTGGATGAGCCATGGCTGCAGTCTCCTTCACCGCGACTGTCGAGCTGCAACGTCATCTTGCAAAATGTGCTGCTGCAACGCACAGCCATACATCGTACGTGACGCGACTGGCGACTATTGAGAACCCATAGCACACCCTGCACTTCCCACAACGCTGCTCTTCCCACCTTTAAAACGGGAAGCCTTGAGCTCGAGCGCAGCAGAACAAGATTTATGGTCCGTCTCGGCCGGTCGAGTGGACAGGGCGAGGGAGTGAGGATCATGGGGCATGCCCACATTTCCGATTCGTCATCGCAGCGGGACCTCTCTATCAGCAGAGGAAATCGGTCGCCACATCACAAGGCGGCAGTGTCCACTCGCACCAATTGGAGGGGTGGGGACAACTTGGGCACGGCTCAATTGGGTCAAACTGTCCAGCGGCGCGGCGGCAGTGCCTTCCTTTGCTGCGGGTGGTTTCCGGCCGGTGCGGCCCTGGGTGCTGCCGGGCCCACAGGCGGCCCTGCTAGCCAGCGTGAAGACCACAGCCGCGTCTGCCGGCCGTCCCGTGCGACTGTGAAGACAGTTAGGCGCACTGGGCTCAACCGCAAGTCCACCGCATCTTATCACTCCATGGGCGTCGGGGAGGCCGGGGGAAGCACTCTTCCATTTTACGGTGGGCGTGCGGGTCCCAAGAGCAGGTCGGTGCGGGTGGACGCGGGGTCAAATGCTGATCTCAGAACCGTCGTGGCTCGAATGAGTTTTATTTTCCATGACGGCCGCCCTGGCGCCTCCCTGTGCCGCCGCCCCCCACCCCCGTTCTGGACACTGGGTTTGTGGGCTTCCGGGGCGCCCCCGCCAAGGCCGTGGCCGTCCCCACCGGACCCGACGGCCGCCGACGGAACACGGCATCATTAGTGGCTGCTTCGGTACGGCCAGCCGACAGCCACCAGCAACGACGGCGGCGGCGGCGGCGGCGGCGGCAGACCCGCGGGACTTTGGCGAAACGGTCTGCATAATAAGAACCGCACGGCTTTCTGGCCGCCAGAGTGCGCCCTCTGGACCCCGCGCGCGCTCTCTATAAATTAGGCCTTCATCCCGGTTTATTGCCCGCGGCCGAGGCGATGGGGAGGCAGAAGTGCATCCCTCGGCAGATAAGGGAAATCCCTTCAAGTCGTTTACGGGTGCTAAATCCCATACATCAGCACGGCGCCGCGAGTTTTGCTCTCATATAACTTTTGCCTCTCGCCCCTTCTCTTCCCGGGCGTTATTATGCCGAAACGTCACGAAAGGACACCACCCGCCCCAGTCAGACGGGCTCTGGAAGAATGGCCCGAAAGAGATATGGCGATGGCAATAAATATGAGGGAGGGCGCGCCGAAGTGGGTGCCGCCTGGCTGGTATTTTTCACAGGCAGAAGAGGAAAGGGAAAGGTGCATCAGTCAGGTACCGGTGCCCGCTATGAAATGAAATGCGTGCACGTATGATTTTCCAACCACGTCGCGATCCCATTCTGCACATGATAATGCGATGGGATGGAATGGAATTAATTTTTTTCTCATAAAGGGAAGCGTTACCTCATCATGGAAATCCTTCAACATCGTTCCTCGCCTTGCGGGCCCGCGGGACGCAGCCATGCAGTTCGGATCGGATCACTTTGACTGACCGCAAAGGGTTCATTCGCCCGGCTGCGGACGCGCTGACGGCTGACCGCAGCCAGAGAATGGCCTCAAAGCACCGTGCCGCCATCGGACGTGGGATGCTGTTAGCCTAGGTCGGCGCGCATGTGCTCCACGCGCGATGCTCCTCGCAGCCGGCCCCGGCTCCTGAAAAAACTTGGGCACCGCGGGCCTTTCACCGCTTGGTAATGAGCCCAAACCCTTCGTCACCGCATAATTCTTCGCGATGGCGAAAAATGGAAAGTAGATGTAGTGACAGCGGGAGGGAAACGAGATGGAGAGAGGGAGGATGTTGGAAAGTCGTTTAATGGATGGGCCTCGCCGACAAAAGAAGTGCGAGGGAAAACCCGCAGGGTGGAAGGTGGAGGTCGTTCGCCATGCACGCGGAGGAGAAATAATATCCGGGGCGAGCACTGCCAAGCACTCGCCCGTCGGCAGCCCGACTGCATTATTAATACTAGCGTCCGAACTTCCCTAGGCCTACACACTCGTGCGCACACCACCACAGCCACCTCTGCGTTATTTTTATGCGTTCCTGTTGCCTTGCGAGGCTGCGGCACTTTGCGAGAGAATTGGCAGGCCGTCTTCGGACGTGGCGTTCGCTGCTGCGTGGACGTCATCCGTTGACACGCCCTGTGTGGGCTGCGCTCGGAGTATGGTTATATTTCTCGCCTCTCTCACACTGGTGCGCGTCCTCACGTGACGTGGTGAACGAAGAAGGACAGCCACACTTCTGGGGCGATGCAGCTGAAATCGTGCAAGGTCTAAGAAGTGCAGGACGAACTGAAAAGGCACATGGGAATCCATCTCCGTCCTACGCTCCGTGGACTGAAGAAAGGCGGCGGGATGCAGTGACAGGTGAGGCCAACGGCGTGGGCGTGTGTGTGTGTGTGTGAGTATGTGTGTGGCAGGGAGGAAGGCAGCAGCTCGTTGACGATGACCGAGGAAAGCGAAAAGTCATGTCTCCCCCTCGGAAATTCGATTGCATATCCGGAGGCCTCGGGCGGGAGCAGGGGGGCCCCGCGCAGTTCAGGACGCGCGGCACTTGAAGGAGACGGTAGGAGCAGGAGGGGAGAGGCCCGGGAGCGGCGGAGCGGCGGCGACGGGTCACGCGGTTATGGAAGAGCCCCCGCAGAATCAAGGTAAAAGTATTCCACCCTCCAAAAAAAAATTCCCAAAATAATAAAAACTGTGTTTTTTGGGGGATGTAGTGGTGTTGTGTTATTTTCACCTCATTTGACTTATTTCAGAACTTTTAAAACATCGTGAATATTCTACTTACACCTATATACCCCATTCGAATCCATCCCTACACAGCGCAGTTGCGCGACCGGCCGTGTACGCACTCCTCTCCCAGCAAGGTCGCTGTTGGCGCCTTTCCCGCCGCACCCGCGCGCAGAAACACGGCCTCGGAAAAGCGGCGTGCGACGGGGAGTTTAAAGGAAAGTCAACACGCGGGCAAACAGGGTGGGAGGACGAGGGGGAGAGGCGCACTAAAGGCAGGACGCGAGTCTCTCCGCGACATAAATCAACCCCCTCCCTCCTCACTCCCTCCCCTCGCTACATTCGTAATTTCAGGGATGGCCCACTCCGTGTATCCGCATTGCACACGCATGTGACAGTTGCGCGAGTTTTCTATTCTCTTATTCGTTCTCATTCCGCGAGAGTTGGCGACCTTGAGTTAGTGACCTGAGCGGCCCCGGCGGAGTCTCAGCGCGCTGGAAAGTCCCTGGTAAAAGCGGCGCCGGCGGTCCCGCGGGGCCGCGGGCCGCAGGCGCGTGCGTGGGTGTGTCATGTTGTGCCAATGGCGCCCGGGGCCTGACTGAGGGCCTGGCTGGGGGCTTCACAAGTCCCTTGCCGACCTTGGCTCCTTCATCGGGCGGTTGGGGCCCGATCCGTTACATGCGCGTGGGGGGGCCGCGCGGTGGGGCCTTTTTCGGCATTTGCACGAGCGGATAAGTTTGACGCGGCCCTTTCTCACCTGCTTCGGGCGCCCCGCGGCTCGCATGCGAGCACGCGTTCGCACGCGTATCACTCTTTTCCGCGCCGTCGCCCTTTGCGTCGCCGCGACAGCGGACAGGGCAGGCGCTGTTCTTATTATGAAGGTGAGCGGGACGACTCGGGCCGGGCCCCGCCGCCGGGCTGCTTGGTGCCGTGCCAACCGCGCCGAGATGAACGGCCCCCGGCATTGGATGCGACACCCGTCATCGCCGGGACCGCATAGGCCTCGCCCGGGTCTGTCGTCGGCTTCCACCCGCCCGGTTCGGTTATGCTGGGACTGCCATCGCGGCGCACCGCGTGTGGTGAGAGTGAAGAATTCAGGTATTAATCAGGAAAGCTGAGCGCCAAGGCGCGGCGTCCTCGCACACGACACGACGCCCCTTTCCGAAGCGCAAAGGACCTGCAGTTTCTTTTTATTTTTTGTTTAAAAACGAAGAAATCTCTGTGAAACGTATCTGTTTAAGAACGAAGGCCCTCAGTAATGAATCAAACAATCTTCGTTTTTAAACAACTGATTTTTTTTACAGTGCGAGACCGTACCGGACCGCCGCCGGGGACGTTGGGCGTGGGTAGGTGATATCGAGCTGGACATCGGTGGATATGGCACGGTACAGTCTGCGGCCTGCACTTGCGAGCCGCAACACTCTGCCCACAAATATTTCAAACTTGGCGCGCTGCGGTGCGCCGGGCGCTCACCGTTCGAAGCCGCACGGCAGGGGGGTCGCCTGGGGGCGGCGGTGGCGGCGGCGGGGCGAGGAGGATCGACCCGCTCAAGTTTCGGAAAGCCAGAAGAATGCGGGGAGACGGTGGTGGAGAACGGGGGGAAGAGGGGCGCTGCATGCAATTATGGCCGACGACGCGACGCGCCACAATGATGATAGCGCGATCAAAAAAGTTTTAATTACGGCTTCAGGGTGGGGAAAGCAGGGGGCAGAGTGTCCGGACCGGCACGGCAAGCAAACAAACGTGAGGTATCAACAGCCCTGCTGCGCCGTGCGGGGACGCGCCGTGCCGCAGGCCGCGGGTGCCGCGAAAGAAGAAAACAATACACGGCCGCCTCCCAACAGCGTAACACGGCCCCGGCTCTGAAGCAAGACGGCGGCGCAAGTGCATTGAAGGACTGCACGGGCTTTGTTGACGGCTGCTGCGAGGTGTGGCGGTGGGACGTCCCTCCCCCCCCCCTCCCTCCCCGCTGGAGGCCATAGTCGCCGCAACCGTGTCAGATGCGGGGAGGTGCATCCTGGCCCGCCTCCGCCGTGCTGCCCTTCTCGGCCGGATCCCGAGACATCGGCCGCGTGACCGGGCCCTGCCGAGCCCCGCCGGGGCCGGCCACTCGAGAGGCCCCGCCGCCGAGACAAACGCACCTGACGCAAATTGCGGTCCGGCCGGGTGATTAATAGGCATCTCCCGGCCGATCGATGCGCCGGGAGGGCCGGGGTCCCGGCCGGCGGCGCCGTGGTGTCTCAGCCCCGACCGCCGCCCGCCTTGTGAGAGTCAAGTAAAGTACATTTGTCCACGATGCTCCTTCACCCTCCCCGGAGCGTGGTCAGGGCCGCGCTAAGACCCCTAGCCCCGTCTCTCCTTCCTTCCTCACGCTGTCTGCGCCCCATTCAATCGCAAGATAGGGCAGCAAATACTCTGCACCGTGTGTGTGTGTGAGTGTGTGTGTGTGTGTGTGCGGGCTGTGTAGTGCACCCGAGGAAGCCTGCCCGATGACAACAGGATGCGACAGGAGGAGGACGCTCGGGGGGAACACACGGTCCCAATTCCGTGCTGAATAAGGGGAACAACGTAACATCAGTGCTTATTATACCGCTTAACGTTACCGAGAGTTTAACCACATTAATTCACCGCCCTCTCGGTCGGTGGTCGCGTCAGGTGGCGGCGGAGTCGATAAGTTTGGCGAGCGGCTTTGGCCGGGTTGCAGAGACAGGGTTCAAGGAGGCCGGGAGAGGAGGAGGAGGAGGGGGGAGGGGCAGTATGGATCGAATGGGGCCGGAGGACGGGCGGGCGATCGGATTGCAGCTCCGGCCGGTCGGTGTGGTCTCAGCGTCGGGTCCAACGGCCGCCCCAGACAAAACGGCGTTGTGGTCAGCTCGAGGAGGTACAGGCGAGCAAAGAAATGAGACAAAAGTAAGCTGTATCCACTAGGCGAGTATCGTATCGCGTATAGCTTCGGTGGTCTCACAACTTACTCCGCCAAGTCCGCCGGTTTATTCGAACCTCGGCATCTCAACGGCGTATTCTTCTCCTGGTCGTTTTCATTTCTTTTTCAGAGTGGGACACAAAGGACGCGAAGCGGAGGTATGCGGTGGCACCGCTTGACGTTGAGACCGGCGGCGGCGGCACCGGCCAACCGCCGAATCGCGGCGTTGTTGCGACCCATCCAGCCAGCCCTCGCATTCCGGAGACGTCTGGCAAATTTGTCCGCGTCTCGTTCCATATTTATTGCGTCGGGGCCGGTCGCCGTGCTCATGCAGGACACTGACGTGCCGTGACAGCCGCCATCATGTCGCCATGTCGGCACAGGATTTGCCTATTCGCGCTTTCTTGTGGTTCTTTGATGCCCCCATGACTGATCGGCACAGGCAACAGGAGGACACGGCACTGATGACACACTCCCGAGATATATACTTTCGAGTGTTGATCCCTTGGTTGATCCGATGATCGCAGAATTCGGCGCCGCCCGCCTTCTCCCGCTCCCGCGCGGGTAACACTGCATTACACCAGAGCGGGCTGCCGCGGCGCGGCCGGGATTTGATGCCGGGGACGCCGCTGTCAGCCCGCCCTCCCGGCCGGGGTCCTGAAAGGCAGGACGCGAACGGGTGTGACGGTGTCACCTTCGCCTCCTCATCCTTTTGCCCGCACCCCCTGTTTGCCCCCCTTCTACGCCTCTACTCTGCCTCTTGGCTCTCTTCTCAAACCTCCCAATCCGAGTCAAGTCCATCCCGCAGCCTTCGCTTCCGTCCTCCTTCTGTCTACCCTCTCCTTCCTCCACACAGTCTATCTCTCTCTCTCTTTCCCCTCCCCATCTTTCTCTCTCTCTCCCTCTCTGCTCTGCTCTTTCGCTTCTCCTCAATCCCTGGAAAAAGCCGGATCAACGTCACACAGGCGTGAGGCGAATGGAGGACACACCCCTTTGGCAGTGCTAAGGCCTAGGATACTCTCCGGGGTACTCGGATCCGAGGTGTGGATACCGTCCAGGGGATCACCCACAGAGGTGATACACCACAAGAAAATGTGGCCTCTTCGAAATGTTCACGCAGAGTTTTCAACATAGACCCCCTCCCCCCTCCAGCGAAATTTTCAGACACTCTTGGCGTTTTTGGGTTAGTGTCGAGTTTGAGGTTTAGATCCGGTCACACTTTGCGGTGCAGCGTTTCAGCTCTGCTGCACTAACGCCGTCTGACTCAGAGACGCAACTGTACAGACACTGCTGGTAGGATAGTATGTGCAACAAGTGCGAGACGAAGGGTTTCCGCGCTGCAAAGAAGAGGGGGAGCGGGGGCGACGCTTCGCACAGGAAAACGCGGTCGTCACGCTGGTTTAAAAATTGTTTTTTTTTCGGAGTTTTTTTCAATCAAAGTCTTACCAAAAAAAAATGAAAATTGCAAATTGGTCCGGAACGTAGACTTGTCCAAAGAACTGACCCCAGAAGAATAAAAACACGCTGAACGACAAGGAAACTTCGGAACGGCAGGGTCTGAGCCTGCGGCACGTGTGAGGCGTTTGTTCGCACCTGCCAACAACACCTGCCGTCGTTCTTTCCAGTCTGTTCGACACCACAGCGAGAGCAGGCCGGCGGTGCACGTGACGTGACGAGGAGAAGCCAGACCGGCTATCGGCACGGCCCCGAAGTCATCGGACGAACCGGAGCGGATTGGTTTGGTACCCGGTGGACGAGCTGCATATCCCTGACCTCGCTCACTTGCTCATTTCCGATTACATCGGTGGTCGGGTCCGGTCCGGTGGCGCATCGACCGACCAAAAGGAGGAGTGGTGGCGCGGCTCCCGCACGCCCCCCTGCTGTCCCCCGCTCCCCGCCGGCGATTGCAGTGGGTAACGAGAGGCCACGGCCGGCTCCGCGCATTTGCTCTGCCGATGGCGGGGCGATCGGAGCGGCCCGGTGCCCCGCACCGCCGTGCCACTGCACTGCACGACGGCAGCGGAGACGGCCGAGGAGAGGAGCACGAAGTGCACGGCGGCAACATTGGCCGGCTAATCGGCATGTCAATTGTTCGGTCGGCGAAAGAAATTCCAAAGCGAGGCGCACGCAAAAAAAAAAGGCACAACGAGTTTTGCCTTTTTGCCTTAAACATTTATGCTACGAAAATTATTTTCTTGTCGAAAGTATTTTTTGATTACCGCAGGACAATAGTTTTGTGAGTGTGGCCCGACTCGTTTCCTTAGACACGGTCAGGAGCCGCGAAAACACCGAAAATCAGTTATTTCGTGAGTCCCACCGACGATAATAGGATGACGTAACATCCACTGCGCTGCACGAGGCGAGATTATGGATTGTGGATTCCGCTGCTGCATTCATTTCCTCGGGCGCAAGAAATCAAAACCCTCCCATTTTTATGAGTCGATGAATATTTGATGTTGTTAATTTTCTCCCGTGCTGGGGTGGTTTGCTGCAGACCGGGTGGGCGCGGCGCGCGGAGGGTCAAACTAGATATCGGGGGAGCGCAGCACTGCAGTGGCGTGCAACGCGCAGACAGCGCGGGGACCCACGCGGCGGCCACTAAGCTTGTCGGCGGGTGCTTCATAGAATACTACTTTTAAAAATTATTCCGGTTCAGTCCTTGTGTTCACGGGTTCTTGTTTTCGCACTATCTTCTTAAATTAATCACGACCAAGAGCACGTTTACTGGTGAGTTGGACGGGTTACAGCGTGAGCCTTTTACAGGGCGGCCGCAGAACATTTTGCGAGAGTTTTCCGGCTCCGGGTCACGACACTTCTCCACCACGAGGAGGACGCGCACGCCTGCACGCAACGCGATGCCGCCCCCCGCTCGCCCTGGGCTGCGGCGGCGGCGCGGTATATTCGATACAAGCACAAATTGCATCATGTAAAGCGCGTACCGTGCCGTGCGCCTCCGGCGGCCTCCGGCGGCCCGGCCGGCGCCGCCTCTGCCGGCGGCCGGGAGGCGGGAGCCGCGCGGGCAGGCCCGTCGGCAGCCAGGCACCGCGCCCGTGGCGAAGCCGAACCGCGCATGACCGACCCACGAAAAATTACACGCCACCAAATCCTTATTGCTCGCGGCGTGAAGCGGCCGGAGTGCGCGGAGCACACGCGAGATGTGTTGGCCACACAGCAGTGCCGCGGACCGCTGCAGCCGCCGCGGGGTGGCGTGGCGCCGCGTGGCGCCGGCCGGCCGGAAACACCGCCCCCGGCCAGCAATCAGTATTCATGCGCAGCATCAGGTAGCGTAAATCTTTCGGACCGCGCCGTGTGCCCCGCGGCAACGTCGGGGTCCGGGGGAGCGAGAGAGAGGGAGAGGCTGCTGCAGCTGTCTTTGTCGCACCTAATGGCTTGTGGCAGACCGACTGGGGCGAGCCAGAGATGTGTGCCATGCAGACGTCGTCTTGTTTGCTCCCCTCTCCCGGAATCGCCGGCATTTCGGTCCCCTCGTGTGGCTCACTTCTGCTGGCGCTCAAAACAGGGTTGCCTCGTGCTGTACTCCGAATACTCGCTTGGCAGGAGCCGCGGCGTTCGCGGTGCGTGTAGCAGCCGATCGGCAGCGCGTCGGACCCGTCGAGTGGCTCGGCGAGGCCGCAGCAGAGGGCCTGGCCGTGGTAGCGTGGTCCGGGGGCATCACTGGCTCTCGGAGGACCTGCTGCCTGCACGACTGCCGCTCTAATTCTACCCCTCCCCTCCGCAAGCAGCCCTCCCTTCCGCTGGTCCCCCGATGCCGCGTCTTCTGCAAGGCAAAGGGAAGGGCGGGCGGGGCCATTTAGAAAGCGTTGCATTACAAATTTATGGGCGTTACCTTCAACAGAGCACGGCACGCGCGCCCGTGCCGTTTGTCTGTCGCGCTGTCGTGCCGCCGCGGGCCGCGCCGGCCGGCCGGCTCCGGCGGCCTCGCTCGCAGGGCCCCGCGGCGCCCCGCGGAGCGTCGCGGCTCCCAGAGGGCCCGGGGTGATGCGACTTTCGGCGCCTTGACGACACGTCACGGAGGTCGAAGGCGGACACAACTTTCGGCACTAATGAACACGTGAAAGCACTTCGGGCGCGTGCTGGACGGTTCTGCTTGTCAGGCACGGTGCCCGGTGTTTGCCGTGGCGGGGGTGCGCGCGGTACCACTGTATGCCCCCCCCTCCCCCGTCACCCTTGTCGTCTTCGTATGTGGCCCTTACAGTAGGTCCCTCAAGGCCCGCTGTAGTAGCAGGGCCTCGTCACATCAGGCATCTCTGGGGTAACCCTCCGCCAGGGGTGCGTAACTCCTTGAGACGGGTCGACAGTTCAATGTTAAATATAGAAGACGAATATTTGGGCACTCTACGATTTTATCGTCACTTGACGAAATATCACATCACTGAGCTCATGTGAGACACGACACATCTGAGCAGAACACTTTAAAAAAATGAGTTTCTCTGCTGAGGCACAATTTTTTTTGTAACGCATTTTTTCGTTGGTAAAGCTACGAAAAATATTCTTACAGAGTTCAAAACTCGTGCACCGAAACCTCTCACACGTGCACTCCTGGTAGTGTTGCCCGTCGCACTCACCACGGCGCAGCAGCGAGGACGCCCTCCGCGCATGCCAAACAATTTCCCATCCCTGTCCGCCCACCCCTCGCCCCGCTCTTGGCTCCGCTGTGCGCGCCGCGCCTCCCTTCCGGCTGCTTTGGCCGCGCTACATCCCGATTTTATGTTTCGTGTGATCTAATTTGAACCTGAATTACTCCCTGTTTTGAGAATGGCGCGCGCGCTGGCTCCAGAAAAAGGACCGGAGGAAGCGATGCGATGGGGGAGGGGGGTTGGGCGGGAAGGAGAGAGCCGAGGGGCGGCGTAGGCTGGGGGAGGGCGGAGGGGCCTCTGTCGCGTCGGCGGCCGTAAGAAGAGGCAAGAAGCAGTCGGCCGCTCCGAGTGTCCGCGTTGGGCGACGGGCACCGAAAACCAGCACGCGTCGTTCACGGGGACCAATTTGCACCGAATTTGTGGAGTGACCCCACGCGTGCCCACGGGGGCCCCCGGGGGACAGAGGGTAATGATCGGGCTGTTTCTGATTGAATAAAAAAGGGCCGCGCCGTAAATGCAGCGAGAGCCGCCGGAGGGGGTGAGGGCACGGTTGTCCAGCCACCCCTGCCGGCGTCCACCCTCCGCGGCACCTGCTACCCCCGGAATGAAGGAAGGGTTGCGGGCGATGTGACGTCCAGGCCCGTCAGGGGGTGCAAGCAGCGGGCTGCGAGGCGCCGCGAGGGGTGGCGCAGACACTGTGCTTTGACCGTGTGGCAAAGTCAGGGCAGCAAGTGGGGTGCGCGCGGTTACCCGCCTGCCTCTGTGTGCGCAGCGTGCTGCCATGCCGCCGCCGCCCTTCGGGGGTCCCTCGCACGAGGACCGGCAGCGCTGGAGTGCGGCCGGGCCTGGGCCGGGCGCATCCGGGATCAATTTGGCACAGTGTAATGACAGCAGCACAGCAAGCAGCAGCCCTTTCGGCCCCTCCCCTGGTCCAGGCCCTTCCCCTGGTCCAGGCCCTTCCCCTCCGCTGCCTCTTCCGCGAACTCTGTCCGGATCCTTCCCTTCCGTCGCGCGTAGGGAAATGAGAGAATTTCAAAGCGAGCCCCGCTGAAACCGTTGCGGTTTTGGGTCCGTGCCCCGCCAGCCCTGGGCACGCACAGGGTGAGCGTATCGCTATAGGTGTCTCCTTTTGTTGCTCCAAATCCGATTTTTCAAGCCGACATGTTGCCCGTATTGACAGTATTGTCTTTTTATGTTACGTGATCTGGAATTTTGGTCAAATTTTTACGTACAGTAGTACGTATGGGGTCATGCCACAGAAAATCAGAATCCTAAAAAATGCAATACGCAAATTCGTGCCGAAAAAAAAATATTAGTTTTTCGGGAATGCATTGCTGTAATTTATAATGCCCAGAGCGACTCTGCATCACTCATTATTATATGAATATAAGGAGTATCAGCCTGCTAACGAATAAGGTGCGGGCGGAAAAAAAAACAAACTTTGGAGCCGCGTATGGCGGGATGGTGGTGTCCCTCATGCCCAGCCGCCCAGTCACCCCTTCGCCCCCGACGACGCACAAATCCCTCGCCGCCCCTCCAGAAGCGGAGGCCGCCCTCGCGCTGGCCGCCGCCGCCGCCGCCGCCGCCGCCGCCTGCCCAGGGGAGCCCCGAAACCATTGCCAGCGAGGCCATTACTCTTAATTAAAACACTACTCGGGGCGCTACAAACGTCGACAGAATGTAAGTCCGAGTAAACTATAGACCCCGGGGCCGGTATAGTCCGGCCGTCAGCGGCACGGATGGGCTCTGCCTCGGGCAGCGAGGGGTAGACGCACGCCCCCGCCCCTCCGCATTCACACAGAAGTACACACACACACACACACACACACAAGCGCGTATGCTGGCAAGGTGAAGAAGTGAGGTGTGTGCAAGCGCCTCATTTGGAGCTTCGCGCTCTCGGCACAAAATAAGGGTGTGCGAGGTGAGGATGAAGTACGATGGGAGAGTGCAGTTATGCAGCAGCGCTGGTCAGTCGGGAGGGCTGGGGCGGGGCCCATCTCCAATCTGTTTGCCCCGCGCGGAGGTGCTGATGTGCCGCAGCACGACCCGCTCGCCGGTCGGAGAGCTGCTCCGTTCCCCTTTTGCCGTGCTTTCGAGCGCGGAAGTCGTGGACTAATGCAAGGGCGAAACTTCTCATCGGGGAGAGTGGCGGCCGTCCGAAACATACTATGATGAACTTGGGTCTCGGCGCTCCCACTTCCCACCGCGGAGTTTGCGCGCGCCCGGGCGCGACTACCTCATCCTTGGCCGTGTCACACGCCCTGGCAATGACGGCCGCGCCGCGTGACTCGCGTGCTTTCCGGATTCAGTCCAGGCCTCCGGCCCGCTCTCATGGATCTTTAATACGCCTTGGCCTCTCCTTCTTGACGGGGTTGTTGTTCGTCTCCGGAGGCCCGCGGCGGCACGTCTCGCCTCGTGTTGGTACCAAACGGCGGCCGGAAAGATGCGCGCGCGCGCGCGTGCGCTCGCACGTGAAACTTTTGAGTGAAATATTCAACGTGCGCCAAGTTTTCGACAGGAGGCGGCGCGGGGCCTCACGCTGCTGAAGGAGCCGTAGGGGGCGCCAGGCGATGAGTGAAGGGCGCGGGGGGCGCTGCGCGGGCTAGCGGGGCCTCGGCGCCGAGCTGGCCAACTGTCCGGCGCGAGACGAACAGTGGACGCTCGCTGGGAACTCATCGAGACACTTGCTGCTGCCAGGTGATTCGTGAAAAAGGGTCTGTCACCGTGAAAATGTCCTTGAAAAGACGTTGTCATCATTCGGCACGAAATACGGAATTTAAAAAGTGTGACAAGTGGACCCAAAACACTGAAAAATGAGCAAACACTCGAAAACCCTAGAGATTCTGACCCACGCACAACAGGTAGTGTAGTACCCTGTGCAGATATTCTCCGAGTAAATGTCCGCTCGGTAATGCCGCAACATACGGACGGGGTACGTGGATCAGTGAAGCGCCGGTTCGTACATGCAGCCACGGTCACATTCAATTCGGAAATATAATTTTATTCTCTGAGGCGGGGAAGCAGCGGTTATAGGACTGGACTCGAGCCCTGAGGGCACACCCAAACATTGGCATCGCGCAGACGGGAAAAGAGAAATGCACTGACCGTTTATTCCGACTGACTTATTTCTTTATCCACGACCAAATTACCGGCGCCCCTCCCCCCTCCCCCTCTTGCGCTCCCCTTTCCTCGTAGCCGGTGAGCGTGTTTATCGCAGTAATATATTCATAACAGAGCTCAAACACACCGTTTGAGATAAAAATGTGAGAGTTTGCCGAGGCGGGTGGAGCCGCGTGGAGCGGGGCGCCGCCGGCGCGCGGACGCCGCGGAGGTGGTGATTCCCAGTTCTGCTGCTGTTCGCCTCGCTGACCTATATATTATTCAACGCATTTCTATTGCAACCTCAGGGTGGCAAGGGGAGAGAGAGAGTGAGAGAGATACAAAAAAAAACACAGCCTCCTGCGGGTGCCATCGTAGCCGCGGAAACGGTTCGTGCGCCGAGATTGTGCATTTCAAGTCACTGCGGGGTGGTCGTATTGGCCTTCGCGGAGCCGACGCGGATATTATGCACCGAAAATTGGCGCCGCTAGTCGGTGAGGGCAGCGCTTGCAGTAATGCCATGCCGTTAACGCCTTGGTCGCGATAACACACTTATTTTACAACTTTATTTCTGCGGTGCGCCGTAGCAGCTGGCGTGACACGCGGCCCGGTCGGGGCGGCTGTGGTTGCGAGGAAGCGGCGGCGGCAGCGGCGGCGGTGGCGGACCTCTGGTTGTTTGTTGTTGTTCTGACCTTGCCGGCGTCTGCATGGCTGCAAAGGGCACCGGAAAACCCCCCGAGATGAGGCCAGCCCGGCCAGCATCCCTACTTCCGGGGTGCAGCCCCGCCAGGCCTAGCGCGGCCACCGCTGCCGGGCCACGCCGCGCACCGCCGGCCCGGGCCTCCAGGCACCACTTGGCCACGGGGGCCGCACCGCCCGAGCTTCCCGGCTCCCGACTGTTCCGGGCGGAGGCCACGCAGGGCCGGGCCCTGAATATGTATACCACGCTGCTGACCGGCGCGCCCCGCGGGCAGGAGGTCGACCCAGAAAGAAAGTGAGGAAACGGAAAATCCACACGGCGCTCATGAATGGGTGTCAGATTAGGGCGTCCCCCGCCGCCGTCCCAGCTTCGGAGAGTATCCGGGTGACGGTGGTTCGGAGATCGCGGGCGACAACTACGCGCTTCGCGATTCCACCAGCCATCCCTTAACCCACGTGCCTCTTCATTCGTATCGGAATCCGTTCTCATTCATGCGGAAGCCGATCCCATGATATAGTGCTCGCGGTCCTGGCTGCTGCCGACGAATGCAAAAAAATTTGCCGAGGTGTGCTCAGCAAGACGCGACAGAGATGACCATATCAGAAATTCAGCTGGCGTTGATCGTCGTGGCCAGAGCTTTCGCTGCGCCCCGCCATTGAGGAGACAGGGGACAGACGCAAAAGCGCTTAAACTTTATTCCGGCCGACCGCAGTAACTCTCCCCGCGGGGTGGCAGGACCAGGAGTGGGCGGTGCGTGGCGGCCCTTTTCCAGCCGAAGAAAAGTAGTGCCCTTCGCCGATCCTGCCACAACATCGCTCTCCCTTTTTTTTCCCTCCCCGGCGTCCTTGGTGGCGGGTGTGGCTCGCGGTCGGCTCTCTGTGCGACGAATTTACTTAACGGCCGCATTAAGACTCTGAGCGGTCGCTTTAGTGCTGGTCGATTTAACGGGACGTATTAATCCAAAAGTTTCAGATGGAGAAAATGACCGTGGACAGAAGAAACAAGGCGACTACGGTGTGAGCTTTTTTCTCCCTAAACACTGCATGGACAAAAAAAATAAGATTAGAGGACGCAAAAAAAATTCAATTATGTCTGGTGAACTGATTTGAGATAAGCACAAATAGCTGCTATTTTTGCGACAATGTGAGCACTGCTGCAAATAAAAAGGTTTCCCGTACGTTGGATGACAGACGATGACAGAGAAGGGGTTCCGCAAGTGTCCACACGGGCGTCCTTCCGATCGGTTTTGCCATCGGCCCATGCACACTCCCTGGGTGTCTGGGCTCTCACTGTCTTTGTTCGGCACTCGGCACACATGAGCACGTTGGCGGGCACGTGTGTGTGTGCGTGTGTGTGTTGGTAGGGGAGGGAGGGGGGTAGGTGGCGCGGGGTGTTTGGTAAAGTGAAAGGGGGCGGGGTGGGGGGGGGGGGGCAGGAGTTCCGGGAGACAGGCCGCATAATATGCTGGTGGCGCACCCCGCGGCGTATTCATCCCATGCAGACATTATGAGGGTATTTTCGGGAGACATGTATTATGGACGAGTGGATTGATCAGCGGCGGTGCCGCCGTGGGCGCAGGCAGGCAGGCGGCAGGCACGGCGCGGGTGGTGGCTGCGGGGTAGCGGTATAGCGGAGCAAGGCTGGCGTGTGGGACTGCGGTAGTGCTGTGCTCACCTGCTGCGCACCACGAGAAAATTTTTAACACCACCTGCGAAATTTAAAAATTTAAAAAATTAGTTAAATTAGTAGGATACGTTCAAGAACCAGCAGCAGTTAGAATGCGACATCCATTATTTGATTGATGTTTATCAGGTGTCTTTTTTTTCTGTCCCGCAGATTTTGAACAGCAAAAGCGCGTTGCGGCCTCAAGTGCTGGCCGCTGCTGACGCTCCCCCCACCGCCGCCGCCTCCGGCCCTCCTGCCCTCCGGCCCCGCTGGTCATCCTAACATGAAATCGCAGCAACGGGGGCGACTTTGCCGGCCACTGGCCGCGCCCGCTGCCACGCTGCCCGCTGTACGCAGATGAGGGTGGCGTCCGAGCCGGTAGCCACCCTCGCGGTATCCCCCAGGGAGAGGGAGAGGGAGAGAGAGAGAGAGAGAGAGAGAGAGAGAGAGAGAGGGAGAGAGAGGGCGGCGCTGAACCCTCCCGGACGCGGCCCCCGCCTGTCGTTATTAGGCCGGCCGTTATTGTTAACCCCAGCGAGCGCTGACCATCGGAGCGGGCAAATTACAAATGAAAAGTAAATGAAAGAATTGAATAAAAACGGCTCTCTCGCGCGCTTTTGCAACGGAATTATGAAACTTTCAAAAAGAGAGGTGGCCGGCCGGGGCCGCGCGCGCTGTGTGCCGAACGGCAAACAAACACTGTTTTGTTGCGGAGTCGCGGCTGCCGCGGCCGCCCGTCTCCACCCCCTTGAGCGCTGCGTGTGTTGCTTCGGCCAAGTCCAGGGGCCCGGCGCGGGCGCCACGCATGTGTGTGGGATTTGAAACAAAGCTCGTGCCCGAAACAGATTCCTTCATGCCCGCTTTGTTCAAATGCTTGTATATACAAAAGCGCGATTGTCGGCGATTGTTTTTCTTATGAACTCTGCCGTGTTTTTGCACAGGTATGTTTCGTTGGGGAGGTTGGTGCTGGGGGCGGCGGCTCGGAGACGGAAGTTTGCCCTGATGTTAAGGCACCCCCTAACCGTACGGTGTTTCGCGTATATTTTCCCTCGTTTATGCACCTCTTGGTCGACCGAAGCTACGCTTTCTGGCCGTCTCAATGACAATCCAGGAACCGTACTGCGTCTCTCGGTGCCAACCTCTTTCTACCTTCACCGTGCGCGCCCGCTCCGCGTCGCAGATTTCGGAGCGGCGAACAACAGAGTACAGCTCGATGCATCGGGGCTGGATGGAGGGGGCTTTCCTGCAGGGGTTGGAGAGGATTAATTTGATGCTGTTTCCCCCCGCCTCCCCCGCGCGCCCCCGGCCGCTGCAGCGCTTTCCAAACTCTGCCGCTGCTGCTTGTCTGCAGTCATTCGCTGCCGGTGCCGGGGCCTCCGGAGGTGATGGACGGACAACCGAGCGGCGGCGGCCGGCGGCGGCCGGCGGCGAGCAGTGCACTGCGATCGACATCCCCCTCCCAGTCCCCTCGCTCGCCAGCCCCCGCCGCCCCTGCTGCCCGCCGCCACCCCCAGCGCTGCACCTCCCCTCACGGCCCGCCTGTGTGTGTGTGTGTGTTGCATATGCATCAGGGGGCAGAGTCAGGTAGAGTGGGCGAAATTGCACTTCTTCCTCCAGCTGGCCGCTGGGTGGGCCGGACCCGGCCGCAACCACACGCCGAGCTGCGATGCGCCGGCGACGCCTTCGCCATTCCTGGCGATATTGGATTGGAATACTCTCGGTTGCCACCTTTCCCCGCGCACCGTTCGTCCTACTGCACCTCCCCTCTCTCCACCCTTCTCCTGCACGCTCCTCCACTCTCCCGTTCCGTCCTCACGCCCCACGCCCCATCCTATAACATACCCCCCGCCCCTCCCCCCACACCCTCTTCGCGGTCGAACGCGTTCCACTTATTTCTATATACAGCAAGGAGGGGGCTGGCATGAGAGAGTATGCATACGCAGATAAAACAATATCTCCCCGAATTCTGAGGCCTCGCCCCCCACTGAATATCGCCTCGGAGGCGAGCGCCGTCATGGACTCATCGACCACGACGGGCTCCCGGCTCGGCGGGAGGCTGGCCGAGGCTCTCGTTTCGTCTCGTCTCTGCTGACACTTTGGCCCCTCTGCTGACATTATTCGTCTCACCTTGTCAAGGTCATCCAGGACGAGTGACTTCACCCGCCGACCGGGCGGCCCCATCGTACCGACCCCGCCTTAACTAATACCGCGGGCCACCGTTCGAGCAGAGGCTATTTTCGAACTTTCCTCTTTACCCTTTAACCCTTTAACCCCTCTCCCCTCCCCTTCTATCTCCCTCTTACTCTCTCTCTCTCTCTCTCTCTCTCTCTCTCTCTCTCTCTCTCACCACCCCTCTGCCACTCCTCTGTCTTCTTTTATGCTGCCGACGGCGGAAATAATAAAGCAGCTTGTTTTTCCACCGAGGCCTTTGCTGTTGTGGCGCTGTTCTCTGATGTGTGCTCGACCCGCCGCTCGCTGCTCTCGTCGACAGGCCGTGTCGCTTCGCTGATGAGGCTGTAGTTCAAATTGCAAAGACGGCTACGTAGCAAAAAAAAAAAAATTAGCAATGGCGTCATAATTTGCAAAGTTGTAATCCTTTGTCTCTCAGCGCGCGCAGTCATTGGCCACGTACGGCAAGAGTGACTCCAGCAGGGGTTAGCTGCACCGCCCCAGCAGAAGGAGCGGCTGATGTCAAGTCGCCGGGCGCTGTGCGGCCGCGGGCTCAACCACTCCGGAACGCAAGCACGGCGCCGCAGGCTGCTCTCTGTGAGCAGAGTCAACGCGACCGGGTCTCCGCCGTGCCTGCTGCAGAGTTGGCCGTTTCTTGGCGCCCACAGAAGGGCGCCTCCCTTTTTCTCCCTTTTTTTTTCCGCACGCGGCGATGCAACACGGCGGCCCTAAACGCTTCCCCGACTGTTTTCTCTCTCTCTCTCTCTCTCTCTCTCTCTCTCTCTCTCTCTCTCTCTCTCTCTCGAGCGCGCGCACCCTCTCTCGCTCTCTCTCGCTCCATCTCTTGTGTGAAACGCATTATATGCGCACTAAGCCCTTTCCCGCCCCCTCAATCGAAAGGGCGGCCGCGGAGGGGCGGCGTCGGCGTGCGCGGGATCTGCCCGAGGGGACCGGAGGCGGCGCCCCCGGAGGCGGCGCCCGGAGGCCAGTGGCTGCTGCGCAAAGCCGATCCGACAAGCGCGCGCGGTGGCGACGCGGCTCGGCGCCGGGGTCATGGACACGCACAACAAAATGTAGTCACAACGGGATCGTCAGTGCTCCATAACAAAGACAACGTTCAGCACGGAGTACTGCTTACGTCGGCAGGGTAGCTATGTGGTTTCGGTGAACGAAAGTCTCATGCCGCGTGATGCACTGGAAAACCGTGCAGTTCCACTCGTTCCCACAGCCGCCTGTTTACTGGATCTGAAGAGCACGGTAATTATCCGCCGAGCAGCCCGAGTTCGGAGACAGGAACACTGGCGGCGCGACGGGTCGGACGCGCCGCACAGCTCCCTGCGGCCCCTCTCCCCCGCTTAGACGCTTCGATTATGATGATGGCTTGCTCCCGCCGCGCCCCCAGGGGCCCCCTCCGGAGAGGCTGAGCTGCCTATACAGCGCCCCACACCGACCCGGCGGGCGCGCATTGCGTAGGCGTCGAATCTCACTTAGGGCGGATTTTCGGCGCTATTGACAGTTTTATGTTTGCCGGTCGCCGGGCGGGGGGTGGCCGTGGTCGTGGCCGGGGCCGCGGGGGGCCCACGCGAGGCGGCCCGGCCGCTGGCGGGGCCGTGCATTGTAATTTGCAACGACACTGACGCCAGGCCGTACCAAGGGTGTTTGGCCCCGGGCTGTAGGCTCGGCCGCCGCCCGCCGCCACTGCACCGGCTGTGGTTGTTGTGAAAGCGGCAGATAGCGGTGCTGGCTGGGGGCCCGGCGGGGGCGGAGGCAGGCCCCTGTTGTGGCGCGCGCATACCCTCCCACCCCGGGACCCGCTCCCAGCTCGACCCCACCCCCAGCGTACTCAAACATTTCCCCAGGTTAAAATTGATTCGGAAATGTGTGCGAGGGGCGATCCACACAGCTGTGGTACCCTGTTCGAAAATCTTCCGAGTGACTCGCCGCTTGAAAATGTGCGATGGAATTTGACCAAAATCGAACGGAAGTCGGAAGGCGGCATCCGTGATGTGGTGAGGAGAACGTGTCGAAAAGGTATCGGATCCGTCGTTAGTTCTGAGCACGAGCTGCTGCCTTTGCCGCAACCTCTAGACGGTCCATTACTCCTCGCTGTCTCTCTCTCTCTCTCTCGCTCTCTTTCCGTCCTCCGTCTCTCTCACTCTCTTGATTCTCGACCTTGCAGTGACGACAACCAGTGAGACGTGCCTGCCCTCGGCGATGTCCACCACTGCGCCGGGGGGGGGGGGGCAGGGTAACGTTTTATTTTAACTGCGACGTCGTTCTGCACGTCGGGGGCGGGAGCAGGGGTTCCGGAGGGAGGCCGGGGCCGAGGCGCACTACGTCTGGAGAACTTCCCCTTTGATCCATCAACTGCTCCAACGCCTTCGTGTGCGCGTGGTGGAGCGTAGCGGCAATTGGGACAGCTGCGGCCCCGTGCGGGGCGGGGCACTGCGAGCGGGAGAGAGACAGAGAGAGAGAGAGGGGGAGGGGGAGAAAGAGACGTGACTACGCCGCTTGAAGAGAGCTGGCTTGTCTCTGCTCACACCTGCGGGGAGCGGAGCTGGCGGCAGCTTCGCGTTTGGCTGACGGAAGTGCCGGGGTCTGGCCGGGGGCCACGCTAGCCTAGGCTGCGTGGTGCAGTTGTTGGCAGAAGGTGGAAATAGTCAGGTGATTCTCTCGCAAAGCGGGTGCAGCTGGGGGGCAGCGGGCGGCCTGGGCGGCTCAGCCAATCGGAGCACTGGAACCGCGTAATGACAGCGGACCTAAGTCAACTTCATAAAGCGCCTGTTTGTTGGCAGCTGCAGCCCTCTCACGGCACGGTGCGGGCGGCGCGGGGGGCTGGCGGGCGGGGAGGGAACAAATTTGCTGCTAATCCCGTAGCTGGTCGCCGCCCCGCCGACCCCCGCAACCCCCGCCCCCGCGCCCCCCCGCCAGGCCGGCGCCTCACGGGGATTTCACAGGGCGGATCGGCCACGCACCAGCTCCGAGGAGGGGCGGGGAGGAGCCGAGGGGGGGGGGGGGGGGCTCGTCCTAGCAGCCAGGGGCTAAGATTTGCTGGGTGGCCAAAGCTTGTCTTAACCCCGATGAAGTTGGGGGGGTCGTGCTCGGCCCGCACGGCCCGCACGGACCGCTCGCCCCGACGAGCTGCATAGGCCTCGGCGGCTCGACCTCGCAAGAAGTTGGGGCTCGTTTCCTCGACGTAAGCCTCGGGGAATATAAGGCGGGGCACAGGTCCTGCCGGGTCCCGGTCTGAGCCCCCGGCGAGACACTACTGGGGCGCAGGGCAGCACGGGACGGCCGACAACATCCCGATAACGTTAGAATCTGTCTCAATCTGGCTGTCGCGGCCGCGACATGCAAGAGCCGCGCACCGCGCGCGCCGGGCTTCCACATCCTTGGTATCAGAAACAATTGCCTTTAGCGGACATACCGTGATCCACTTTGGTGCAGTACGTTGCACCGATACCATCCCCACGTAGCGTACCAGCGCTCGGTATAGGCCGCAAACATGCGAGCCAATGGGGCGGCAGCCCACATACGTGCGGGTACAGAAGGGCCCGGCAGGGTGGGCGCGCCTGTGTGCGCGCCCGGAAGAGGGTGTGGTTAGGGCCGGCAACAATGTCGCCGCGAGACACAGCCGAGCCTGCCGCCCTCGCTACGTCCGCATGGTTATGGGTCATGTTGATCGTCAAACATATGAGCGTATATAGGCAGGGCGGCACTGATATCGAACAAACTATGTGCGGCGAGGCGACCCCCGGCAGACCGAGCACCTGTTGCTGTGCGCATTACTCCAGGCCGGAGTCGTAACTCTTTCCATCAGTCGGCCATCAGCACGTGATGAGGGCGGTACACGGATTGAATTCGCGATCTCAAGTTCTCACGCCCACCACGGGTCGTTGGTGTATGAAATCACATCACAGATGCACTTCTTTCGACATTTTTTTTTTCGCGGTGACTATCTGGTGTGACGTCTCTCCGATGGCCCGGCTCTCGCCCTGGAGCCCCCGCTCACTCCCCTAGGGCCGGCGCGGAGCCATCAGCATTTGGAGATGACACCTCCACGCCTTGAGCTGAGCGTGACGGAGGTGAGGGAACAGACCCATGAAATTGGTGCTGTGGGAGGGACGCCCGGTCCAGGCCAGGGCCCATAGGAGCAGCGGCGGCAGCGGCGGCAGCGACGCTGTCCAAGGCTCGGCGAACCACAGCCAGCTTCCCCGGGCGGCGAGCCGGAGAGCCGTGGGACTGTGTTGGCCAAAGTTTGACAGGGCCGTCGTGGGCTGATTACGCCACATTGCTTATTCAGTCCCAACAATGGAGTCGCGGCCAAGCCACATCAAACCGCAGTTTTCCGGGGCAAAATATGGAACGGGAACGCTGCCCTCTAAAGTGATTTGCTGTCGTGGAGGGCGACGGGCGGCGGGGTCCCGTCTCGGAGGGGTCAAGCCTGTCGGGCAGGGGGGGCCACTGAACGGTTCGGCGTCGGCGGAGAAGTGCCGGTGAGAAGTGCTAATACTGGTCGACACGCGAGGTGTTCTCGGGCCCATGTTTTGCACGGTGACAGCATCGCGCACAGCATCGGATGCGCGCCGCGCGAAGGGAGTGCTTCGGCTTCGGTCGTTGGGCGCCCGGTCCGCGCCGCTTGGCACCCGTTTCAACGAAAGCAGCCGCCCGCCGCACCCGTCCAGCGCGGCCCCGCAACCCTCCCAGAAGCACCCCGCCGGCGTCCCCCCGCTGGCCCCCTGCTCGCCGAACGGTGTCGCACACATCGAGTTATGGTTCGCAGCGGTCGTACGCTAGAGTGAACGCCCTGCCGGCCCTGCCTTTCCCGGTGGCCGCAGTGACGCTGGTACCAGACCCGCCCCTCCGGCCGGACTGGGTAAGGTGCGTCGCTGGCGCTGCGCTCGCCGAGGCAGAACATTTATGGAGGGGCACGTGAGCTATCGACAGCTTAGCCGCCGCCGGGACCACGCAAATCTCTGCGCAAAGGACCGGCCAAGTTTACAGGCAATCCGCTAAGGAGGGTCCCGTCCGGTTCGGCTTCGGCGGCGGTCCGTCGCGGAGGGCGGGCGGCGGCGGCGCGAGCGCGGGCTCTCGACTTGTGCGCCTGCATGCGGAATCTCGCAGAGTGGCGGCCCTCCTCATGGGACTTAAAGAGCGACGGGGGCGCGTTGATGATGCGTCCATTCGCTCCTAATGAAGGCCATTCCGCGCCTGAATGCGAGGACAAGCTGAGCAAGTGCCCCCCCCCCCCCCCCCCCCCCCCGCCTGGCCTCCCTGGCATGCACCCTCCCAGCAGGCACCCAGCACGGATTCGGGCTCGCCCCATCTGGACTGCTTACGCCCCTGATGGCTCCCTGGGCCCCCTCCCGCCCCCCGTCCCTCCTACATGAACGCCACGCACACAAGGCGTCGTGTGCGGATATGAAAAATTTGAAGGACACGCGGCGCGGAGTGATGCATGTGCCCGCATTACTTTGTGGGGCGTGCTTGCGGCGGGACGAGACGAGAGTTGACACACGCCGGCGACGCGACCACAAGGACCATTAAGTACAAGTGCTTCTTTTATTTTTTTTTTTTAAAAATATTTTAACTCGCTCTCTGTAATTTTCCCGACGACGGGCCTGGCCATGTAACCGGGGCAAAGACATGACACATCGGTAACTTTCATGCCGAGGTCGCTACGCGGTAGGTAGCAGGCTCTGCAGCGGCACGCCCGCTCTCTCTGCTGGTACACCGAAATTCTGGCCGTATTTTCGCATTATGGCCGGAGCGCCGCATATACAGCCGCTCTCTGTCCGGCTACGCGGCACACTCTGCGTGGACCCGCCCCCGCCCCCTCCCCTGGCCCATCCCGCCCTAGAGGCAGCCAGACACGACACACACTCTCTCTCACCCACACGCAAACTCACACTCACGCACACACACACACCGCCCACTTCGCCCACTCTCGGGTGAGAGCAGGGTGCTGGTTTCCCCCTCAGAGCAATTGATCGTTTCCGCCTGAAAATTATACGCGACTAATAATGTTTCCCGTTTGCGCGTGTTTTATGGAAGCGGACGGTGTTGCGCCGGGTGGTCACACCGCTGGGCCGCCGCCGCCACAGCTGGGACGGGCTCGCCGCCGCGAATGGGATTGGAGGGCGGCCGGACGGCGGCGGCCGGCTCGTCACAAATCACGATACCACGCACTGCGAAAAGGGAGTGGCCCCAACAGCAGCAGCGCGCTGCGCAGGTGGAAGGAGACCGGCAGGACAGACGCCGTCTCTCTCTCTCTCTCTCTCTCTCTCTCTCTCTCTCTCTCTCTCTCTCTCTCTCCGGGTACCGCGCAGAGCGAGGGCGCGTGGCACGTCCGCTCACAGACGGCGCCTGGAGGGTAGGCAACGGACGGCTTCTGATCGCATGCGTGTCTTGCGGGCTGGCCTACCCCCGCATCCGCAGGCGCTCGGCCTCGGCGCTGTCCGAAACGGTCGCAGTGGTTGTCATTACTTACACGGCCGGAGTGTGTGTGTGTGTGCGCGCACACCCACACGCTCTCCCTCCCTCTCTCTCTCTCTCTCTCTCTCTCTCTCTCTCTCTCTCTCTCTCTCACACACACACACACGAGTGCCCAGAATGTGGCGCATAGAGGTGGTGCCGCGGCAGCCGAGCGGTGGGTCGGGTCGCGGCTGCTGGCGGCTGCCCGCGGCCCGCGGCTGCCCACCCACACCCGGGGACACATCACAGCACGCCGGGCATCGTCGGCTGATATCTGCTGGCTTCGATCTGCGCCGAACATATTTCAAAAGCGCTCGCGCGCACGCGCGCGCCGCTTCGAAAACAAATGGGCAATCTTTGTAGCGTAACAGAGGCTGAAGGTGACATATGGCCCGCACCTCCACCAGCGTGCATCTGTGTATGTGCGTGTGTGGAAGGGGGGGGGGGGGGGGGGTGTGTGTGTGTCTCCTCTTCCAGTCGAGGGCGCCTAGCGGCCGTGCGTGCGAGCGCGTATCTGTTCCGTTCAGGTGGGAGCAGGTGGGAGATTTTATCAGCGATGTAATTCGGAGGTAAAACGCTGTCGAAGGTGGCAGCCTGGCAGCCTGCGCCCCCCGTGCGTACTAAACTACCAGCGCTCTAGGAATAGAGAGAGGGAGAGAGAGAGAGATAGGGAGAGAGAGAGAGGAAGAGAAGAGGGGAGAAGGGGGAGGGGGCTAAAAGAAGACGAACATCTCGGCAAACCATTGAGTGAACTTTACTTACTCTGTCTCTTTCAGCCGGAGTCGCTCAAAGATCTCTTTATCTCCTTTGGGCCACACTGAGGCCCGCCCGCACATGTGAGTGCGAAGGGAGCGGCGGCTCGTACTGAGGGGCGCTCCGCCCGTGAAAGGAGGAGTATCACACGTGAATGCCGGCGGGAGTTTGTCGGCTCTTTGCGCTCTTTATTTCGATGCATACAACGGATTTTCAAAGGCGGGCCCGCCTCGTACGGGCGGAGCAGCGCCGTTCTTGAACACTTAATGACTCGGTCCGTGGTCCTCCTTCGGCCCCGGGAGGTCAGCGTTCGCCGGGATGCGCCGCGCCTGGAAATGATTCCGGCAGCACGCGTCGCGCAAACACTGTGAATTACTCCAAAGTTTCTTTGAGTACCTCTGTGGGTCTTCTTGGCGATCCTGCGTACGTGCGAGAGGGAAGCTGCGGGCCGACAGCGGAATCAATAGTAATGTACTTGGTGGACGGAAGGGAGTGGTAGAGCGCATGAGAGAGAGAGGGAGAGGCGCGAGTGAGAGAAAGAGAAAGCAAAAGAGGAAAGAGGGCAGGAGAGGGGAAGGAGGATTGAAGAAGGAGGAGGGGGCGTCCAGCGGCTCGGCCCGGCTCTCAGAGGGAAATCATTTTCCTTGTCTGAGGAACCGCGGGCCCCATTAATATCAGACTGCGCTTCGCTGTCGAGCAAAGACGGCGCCAAACGGAGCGGAGCTCTCCGCCTCGCTCCGCTCTCTCCACTCCACCGGCCGAACCGCATCTCGAATTCCGCACACACGCTAGGCAAACGCGGCCGCGCAATCTCACGCACTTTCTGTTGTCCGTGTTCGTCCCTCCGCAGGCTTCTGCCATGCCCGCGGCCTCATTTCGCGCCGACAGCAACAACTTGCTCTTCCGAGCGCAATTTTCGCGTCCGCAGGATCTCTGGTTTAATAATGCTGAGATTTTTTTAAAAAAAGAAATGGGATGTGCTTATCAATGAACTATGTTTTGAACACACGCTAACAAGACTTTGACGGGCTCCTGAACCGAAGACACGGCGCTCTCTCGACGAACGTGAAAAACTTTGCACGACCGGGCTAATCAACTTTTCATTTCTGTTCCGGACTATGCTCGCGCTCGCTTCCGGGGTCGCCGCGCGCTCCCCCCTCAACAAATGCGTATAATGAGTCCTCGTCACGAATTCGCAAAAGTTTCGACAGGCCTGCTTGTCGTGCCACAGGTATAGACGCCAGCCTTGCGAGGCACAAGTTGCCCCCCACCGCAGCACGCCGCCGCCCCGTGTTCCGGGGACCTTGCGTCGCGGCGCCGTGAGACCGGGAGCCAGAGAGAGAGGGGCTCAGCAACAACACACGCAGTCGGAGGTCCTTGCACACCGCGCACCTTTTATTCGCTGTTGCCGGCGTACCAAAGTAAAGGGCCGGCAGTCCCTCCTCCTTGCAAGGCAAGCAGCGCCTCGGGTGCCGAAGAGGTGATGAAGACAACGTCCGCACCGCGGCACGCCGGCCGCGGGAAGCGACACGGAGCGTCACGCCGACCGCCATTCCCCCGTCCGATGAATTATTGAGCGGTGCGCCGGTGAGGAAAAACGCGGTATCCCTCCGAGTGCGTCGGGGCTGCCGTCCCTCCGTCTTGCAGGCGACGCCCGGGTGACGTCGTGTAGGTGTCGCCGGCCGCGTCATCCGCGCTGCGAGGCCGGAGGCCGCGCCGAGACGTCACCGGCGGCGGCCTCTCTGATACACACTTTGCCATCCACCCCTGCCGGCTCGCGCGAAGTCGTCCCCGCGAGGGACGGCGGAGGGGCAGACGCTGTACCACTCTCGCCGGTAATTAGGGGCGGTCCCCGGCCGGTGCGGCGCCGCGGGGGGCGGGGGAGTGGGGGAGCAAGGGGCCGGGGTCAAATGCCTGGCTGCGGTGGCGGATTGAATAGCCCGGCCCCCCCATTGTGCGTTCGAACAACGCGGATGCCAAATGGATGGCGGGCCAGGGAAGCTAATGGTGTGGGGGCGAGCCTCGACGGGCGCGTGCGGCCACAGGAATCAGCTTGTTCCCTTCGTGATCAACATTTTAAAAAAAATCCGAACGGGTACTTGATGCGTTCCTTTTGTACTCTGAATTTTTTCTCACATTTCTTAAACCTGCGTCCATCTTCGACATCACACGCCATCGTCCTCTCCCTAACGAGTTGACTTTCCTATATGGGAATGCTGTCAGTTTAGCTGTCCAGTTGGGCCGCCGGGCACGTTCATATGCTTCTTTCGCGCCCCGGCTCTGCATGCCTGTCACGCACCTGAGAGATCAACACGGCGAGACGATGGCGTGGCGATGGGGAGCAGCTGCGAAATCCCTTTCCCCCACGGCCCGGCTGTGGGCACAGACCTGGGAAGCCTGGGGGCTGCTCGCGGGGCGGCCCAGGGCGTCCGGCCACAACCGGCCCCCTCTCCCTCCCAGGCCGTCACCGTTCTAATGACGTTACGTCAGACTGCAAGAGCGAATACAGATTCGCGGGGGGGGGGGGGGGGAGGGGCGGTTTGTACGTCAGAGCATACCGGCGAAGCAAATCACATTTCGCTACCAAGAAATTGATTAATGTTCGACGCCGGCAATAGCACGCTTCGCGTGTTTTCGTTTTATTTTCCTAGCCGATGTCGAGTACCTCTCAGTTCACTCTACCTGCTGCTGCTGCCGCTCAGTTTGAACTTTCCACCGCTCGGCTGTCCTCGCGTGTGCACACATGCAAACACGGGCACGCGTAAAACGCAAACACCAAATTGCTCATTCGAGATCCGCCGAGCTCACAAAGTTTACACACACCACCAAAAGGCGCGAGGGAAGGGGGAGAAAAGAGCATGGGGAGCGAGGAGAGAGAGAGAGAGAGAGAGAGAGAGAGAGAGGGGGAGGAGGGGGGTCTCCGCGAGGCCGGAAGACTTGTGGCCGGAGAGCCGTTCACGGCCCAGCGTTGGCTACCAGTGTTGGTTGCCGAGGTGGTGCGGCGCCGCCCCGACTTCATCTGGGCTGCCCCCCCCCCCCCTCCCCCTCCCTCCGCCTTCCAGCCAGGCGTCCACTTTTAAACCCACCTTGTTCCATTCTGGCCACGATTATCCCACCTCCCCCTTCTCTCTCCCTCTCTCCCTCTCTCCGACTCTCCCCCGCTTCTCTCCCTGGCCGGACTTCCCCGGCGAGCAGAGGCGGGAACGGGGTGGGGGAGGGGCGTCCGTCTCGCATTCCTCTCACAGCCCGGAGGGGCTGAGCCGCAGAGTATTTCCTCACAAACGTGGCGGTGGCAGTTGGCCTGTCGGCACGTGATATAACTGTCATGTCGCCACCTCATCTCCTCCTCATCCGTCCCCAAGTTTCGGCCCTCGGAGACGCGGCCGGGACGGAACGTCGCGGAGTTGGCGGTGACTCGTTCATTAAGGGTACCCGTCAGAAACACGGTGCTACCCCCCTCTGAACCTATTCCGTTTTGCGTTCCAAATAAAACACTTCCGTAAACGTTTTTGGTAAAAGCATTTTATTGGGCTGGGACCGTTGCGAAAATTCATCATCAGTGGATTCCAGTGACTAGTCTTCGTGGGACCTTGGGGAAACTTCCTGTTCTGCATCTTGAAAGTCCGTGGTGAGTTTGGCGCCGACGTGATATCTCCGCGTACCTGGAACACAGAAAACAGGTTCCCGCTGTGACTCGTGGTTTCTGCGGAGCGTCGCCCGTGCGGGCGCGGAGGTGATGTGGCCGACAGAAAAGTAATGGTGAAAAGTCAACATTATTTTTCGCCTTCTTGTGATGTCTGAGTGAGACCTGTGGCCTTCTCCTTCGTCCCGGGCGCCAATCGGAATCAAACTTTTCTGGAGCGACAAGAGCAGTGGGGAATGGTTTTCCATGTGTTTTTCTTTCAGTCACCGCTTTACGGCCTACGGACAACAGCCGGCGACTCGGACCCCGTGTTCTAGTACTGCTCCGTTTCCTTCCGGCAACAAATACTAATTCACGATTGCAATTAAAACTTTGGTGACAAGACCAGGTAAATTATGACAGGAGCCCGGCGTGTCTTTCGTCCCCTCCTTTTGCCCCGTAATTAGCGGGGTGCTCGCGGGAGTGCTGTCACGCCAGGATGGAATCATAACTGCCTCAGGTCACCTGCCAATCAAGGATGTTTAGCGTTTTGCCCGGGATCTGTTCTCGTTGGGTCGTCTGCTGGCGATGTAACTGGTTTCGTATTATTGGAATACGGGCACGTTCCGATTCACGGGTCCAAGCGCAAATGCGATCTACTCGCCGCCGTGCGCGCGCGCGCACACACACACATATGAGCACACACATGCTCACGCATATGAGCACACACACACTCGCCGACTGTCCAGACACTGCCAGGTACAGGCGCTCCCCTGGAGCTGTGTGGCCGGCGCGGTGCGGCAAGTTTCCAGACACATTAGCAGCGCCCGACCGGCGGGGCGCCGCCCCCCTCGTCGAAAAACAGGATGGGGGAGACCAGAAGAAAAAGGGGGAGGGGGGGGGGGGGAGGCGCATCGCGAAGAGGAAGGGAAAGTGAAAGATTAAAGAGGATAACAATTAGGCTAACTTTCTTTTCTATTTTTTTCCCCCTTGCAGAGTGCTCGCTTCCGAACACGCACTTTTGCCACGACTGTCGTCGCTCAGTTTGCGTTCGCGATACTTTTTTAAAACGAAAAAAAAAAGAAACAATGAGGGGGAGACAGACGGTCCCCGCGTCGCTTCCTCCGATGCGGCGATCGTCAACTAACAACTGCTCGGCGGGCCCTAAGCGATATGCGTAAGTAATGGCGCCGGCGCTTACTTCCGCCCGCCGGCGCCGCGCCGCTTGTAAAAGAAGAGAGGGACGGCGCCGCCGGCCGCGTGATTCAACCCCGGCGCTGCAGGAGGGCCGGAGGGGCGGCTGACTGTCTGTGCAGACTGTGAGAGGGAAGCCGTCACCGGATACGGCAAGAAAGGTAGATGCAATTACCAGCTCTGATTATGAGCTTGCGCGCAGTAACGTTACAGATGTAGCGCGGGCGGTGTGGGACGGCATAGCACGGCTGGTCTGTGCGGTGCACAGCACAGAGACACGGGCTTGCATATCATACCGGAGTCAACCTCATCTCAGAGGTACGGCAGCTTGTGAAAATTATCGAAGCGACCGCTGCTTTTGGGTTAGTCGAGTAGGGCTTCGCTTTCGCTCAGCCAATAAATGACAAAACACGGTCTCGCCGCAAGAAAACCGAGAGCGCAGAAAAAAGGACACCTTCGGCGCAAAGCGTGCGGGCCAATTTTCTAAATTGAGCCGCGCACACCGCTATGCAGCGGCTCGTGGCCGCCAGCGCCGCAGGAAGTACACCGGTGCATTTCCTGCACCAATAAAGCCGCAATTACCCCATCGACGCAACACCAAAGAGAATGGCGTGGCGGGGCCACGTATTGTTTCCGTGGGCCGCCGACCCCGTCGCCAGTCTCGCGTGCCGCGCAGCCCCCCGCAGGCCCGCTGCAGTGGCCCGCCGGCCCGCTTCGGGGCGACCACGTTGTTTTGTATCTCTGTCTCGCTCCGCCACCGCCCGGTCCTTATCGCACCCTCGACACACTTGGCCATCGCGCGGACGCACCCCGACCCACCCCACTGTCCGGCCGGCCGACGGCCGAGCCGCGCCACTTCCACTGCCCGGCTCCGCCTCCGCCCGCACGCGCGTAACTTGCTCAAGTGTCAACGAAACGTACTCGGATATTGGAGGCGGAAGTGGGAACACGCTCTCGAAACTGTCCCCCTCCTCGCCACAACGGCACTGAGAGTCCTCGACAAAGCCGGTGCTACGACGCCACCGCCGCCGTTTTTATATATTTCGCCATCCGCGCGCGCCCGCCCTCTGTCCAAGGAGGGGGCGGTGGCCGCGAGCGACTCTGTACAGTCACGCAGTGCGATCCCGTGATCACGAGGAAAAAGAGCTGCTGTTGCGGGGGTTTTCACGGGTTTTTAGCCCCAGCTCGGAAGTTTGCTTTTGGCAAAGGTCGTGTGGGGTTCCGGGGTTCTACGGTGACACACACACACACACACACACACACATTCAGCCGCCGACCACGGAACAGAGTTTCCCGAAGCCTCCCCTTGACGTGACCCGACTTTAGGTTCGTTAATAATGAAGACAGCATATGCTTGCATGCTGTTTCTCATTATTTACCTCCAACGGAGCCCTTCGCAGCATGTGTATCGGGCCGATCACTTTGTCACACACAAGCAGGACAATATGGATGGCACTGTCTCTCTCTCACCTCCATATTACACCCCGGAACAATCCTGGTGCGAGTGAGGGGGGAGGAGGGGAGGGGGCCGCGGGGGTGGGTCGTTGGCTCATCGGCGGGGGTGGGTGTCTTCGACATCGCCGCGCCCGCTCTGGCACTGCTGGCTGCTCGCTGGTAGCGGCAATAAATTTCGACTGGCACACAATGAAATACGCCAAAGCCCCCGAAGATGTGACGCATGGGTGGCCAGGTCGCCGGCGCACCAGCGCCGCGCGCAGCTCGGAGGGCAAATCGAGCCACCCCCGACGCCACCAAAACTTTCATCGGTTCTCCCCCGTTTCAGACTTTATCGCAGGAGGGAGGGATAGTGCAACAGCGCGGGCACCGGCCACGTCCTGCAACCCCACCGGATCCCACGCACCACTCCGGGCACACCTCTGCCGGGCGCCAGGGCCTCCCAGGAAGCGGGTATCGCGTCTCCTCATCAAACGTAAACGATAAAAACACGCGGCGGCACTGCCGGGGTATTGTGCATTATTTATGCGTCCCGCCCGGGGGCTGCACACCCCCCGCGGAGCTGCGAGTAGCCCGGCACCTCCCGTCACGGTAGAACGGGTTGAGGGGGAGGCGGGCTCTGACCGGAGGCCACCGTCTTTCTCTCCTGGAAAATTTTCGGTCGTGCCCGCCCGGCCGGCGGCACAGCAGCAATTTCACGATGGCTCATATTAAAATACCACCACAACACGCAGTGGAGGGGCGCGCGGCCGCTGGCTGCGGAGGCGGAAAAACAAGCAACAAAACAGATATAGTACGTTTTTTTCCCCCTCTCGATGCGAAACATTTCCCTCCTCGCTGCCTCCAGGCGGTACAGCCCGGCCGGGCGGCGGTGGCGGCGGCGGCGGCGGCATCTAGAGAGGGTCGTAGGCCGTCTGGCTCCGGGCCGCCCACGGGCCGCCCACGGGCCGCCACGCCACGCAGCAGGGCAACTTATGGCCGAGCGGCCGCAGCCATAACGGCGCCATTATAGGCCTGGGGCCTGTGACACTTGCGCCATAGACATCGGGTCCGGTTGGTTTGGCCCAACAATATTGTCCCCCGCGCGTCCGGGACGCCAGACGGCTCCTGCCGACGCGGCCCTTCCTCCGGCCGGCACCGGAGGAGAGCGGCGGCGCCGGGTTCCGGGTCGGAGTCGCGAGTGCCGCGGCGCACTGCGCACTGCGGGGCGCAGCCTTATTGCCAGGTGTAAATTCTGCGGCGCCGTTATTCCCACTCAGTATCGCCGGACCGGCGGCGCGGAGTCCACCCGGCTGAGGCCGACTGTACGCGCTCCTGGCCGAGCCAAGTCGTGCGGCGCCGCCGCCGCGGCACGCCAGCGTCGCGGTGACCCCATCGTCGTCTGAAATATGCGTCTCTTAATTAAAGCCCCTCATAGGCGGGGCGTCGCGCGGGCCGACGGAATTTTTGGGGCGGCCGAGGCCCCAACTTTAAGACGGCACGGAGAGGAGGGCCGTCTCGCTGTCATGTTTATCAGCGCATTTGCCCGGCCCGCCGCCTCACCCTCCCCAGAGGGGCGCCGGGAGTCGCCCCCGGACTCACAGCTGCAGTGAGGTGTTGCTTATTATCACAAGAGCGTCTGCCCCCGCCGGCGGGGGCGGGCGGGCTAAGCAGGCCCCGAGGTGGGAGGCGCTTTAAAAAGTGCATACGGCACGGCAAAAGAGTTGGCCCAACACGCGGGGAAGGAAACAAAATTATGCCCTCATTTAACTTTTGGCCCCCGCCGCCGTTGATCACGCGGGTGGTCCTGCCGCTGACGCCGGCTCCGGAACGGCCTAACTGCGAGGAGCCCCCCGTGAGGCCGCCGCGGACGGAGGGGCGCTTCCGCAACTTTCCACGCAGGGGTGGCAAGCAGCAGCAGCAGCAGCAGCAGACGCTTCTCCCCCCCCCCCCCCCCCCGGCTCAGGGCGCCAAAGGGTGCAGTCTGGTGGGCTGGTTCGGTGAGGCCTAGCGGCTGGCTGACGACGACCGGCCGCCCCAGAGAGACCCAACGGGCCTCTCCGAGCCGGATAATTTTTCTCTCACTCTTTCTCCCCCTCCCCCCCCCCCTCTCTCTCTCTCTCACACACACACACACACTCACTCACTCTCTCTTTCTCTCCCTCTCGCAAGCTGGTAATGAAATAAGTAGGGGTGCGCCGTTGAACCCCCTCTCCGACCTCCTAACTCAGGTACGGAACAGGAGGCCTTGCGGGACCCAGCGGGACCCCGCGGGTCTCTGCGGGTAGGGAGGCGTGTTGCGCGGGGCCGCCGTCGCATAAACTACCCCCTTCTGCCGGCGCGGCGTGGGCCGGGCCCTCCCGGGTCCTGCCGGGCCCTGCCGGGTCCTGCCGGGCCCCGCCGGGGCGCCGCGCCCGTCCCCAGGAGGCCGCGCCGGGCCGCGCGCCAGGCAAAGAATGACTTACAAACACTCCGCCACCTATTCACATGGGCGAAGAAAGGCAGCAAAGCAGGCGGAGGTCTGGGGGGGGGGGGGGGGAGGCAGCGCGGCGGAGTGGAGTGGGGGGCCGGCGGCGGCCGCGTACAGGGAAGTAAGATATTTACGAGCTTAAAAGGGAAGCCCGTAAATTTGAATAAAACTCGGCCCGCGCTACATAATCGGGCGGGAAAGAGTCTCTCCCGGCTGTGCTTTCGGCGTGCTGCACAGGCGTGTGAGCCGCGTGCGCTCCGCGGGGCCGCGGCGCTGCGGGGCTGCGACGTGACGCGGCGGCATGCGGGCGGCGCGGCACCTCTCCCCTGCCGCCGCTGCCGCTGCCCTGCCCGCTGCGGGGCGCCCCTGTGTTTGGGGCGGCCTACAGGACGCCGTGATGCAAGTGTAGCGCGTGCCGGCGATACCCGTAATATGTCTACAAAGGGTTGCCGCCCGCCGCGCAAATGAGCCGAACACAGCCTGCGGGCCTCCGTGCGACGTGCGGCGGCGGGGAGGTGGCGGCGGCGGCGGGGAGGCCCGCGGGGAGGCGAGGGTGCTGCGGATGTGTGCGGCGGCGGCCGCCGCCGCCGCCGATTCGCCCGCTGAGCATAAATTACAACCCGCCCGCCCCGCGTCTCGAAAATTAGAGCAGAACTGATGCTGTGGGCCGAGGAGCCGTGCCGCGGGGAGTTGGGCGTGGCGCGGGGCGCGGGGCGCGGGGCGGGGCAGCGAGCGTGCGCGCAACAGATCGGGGCCACGGTGCGGCGCGGCACTCGCGGGACCCGACGGCATACGCCGTCGCCAGCGCGGCACATAGCTGAGCATGATCAAAAAAAAGGGAAACAAACAAGGAAACAAGAATTCTGAATTTCTGCGAGCTTTTCCCGCCAACAAATCCCGCCCGCCAGCAGCGTTTGCATGCACGACGATCAGAGAGGCGCGCCGGCATCGCGCTGCAGAGCGCAGAGATTCGGCCTGCTCTCGTCTAAATGTCGTTTTAATTGCTTACTCCGTGCTCATCAGCATGTGTCCACGCGCCGCTCCCGTCTATACGCGAGCGCGGCGGCAGGCGCCAGCGGCGTCTGCTCTCTCTCTCTCTCTCTCACTTTGACTCTCTCGCGCACTACATCTCATTCCCCCCCCTCTCTCTCACGCACACTCGCAGACGCGCGCGTGCGAGAGAGAGAGAGCGAAAGAGAGCGATAGTGAGAGAGAGAGAGGAAGGGCAAATAACAGGCGCAGAAAGGGGGCCCGCTCCGCTGTGTCAACACCCATCTAGAATCCTTTCGGAGCTTTTCAGCTCATTACCTCCGCCAGCGCCGCCGGCCCCGGGCCTCCCCCGCCGGCCTCGTCAACGCGGTGCGCGTGCCGCAAGTCGCGGGCCGTGAGTGGGATTCGTCTGTGCGAATGCGGGGATCACAGCAGGGAGGTGCGGGGATCACTGGGAGCTGCGGGGGGTGCAAGAGGCGCTGCGCTGCGCCGATGCGAGTCAAAGGGATGGCCAGTGAGCGGCGGGGGGGCCGGGCGCGGCGAGCCGCAGTGAGGCCGCGGCTGGTAGCGGGCGGGCCGGCCGTGCACCGCGTTCGGATCAAAAGAAACGTCCAGTGACACGACCGTACAGATAATTTGAAATACTTTTTTTTTGAGGGGGTTGCGTGGTGTGGGTGGGGGCCGGGTCAGGATGGATGCCGTGGGGCATCGCACGGTCAATTAACTTTCGTATGCAAAAAACCGCCGGAGGAAGGAACAAATAAAAAAGAACCGTTTCCACCTTTGTGTTTTATCGATATTCTAATTATATCCCCGCGCTAGTGTGCTCCTGACAGTGCTGGCCGCTGACGGCCGCCGCCTGACCAGGAGGCACGCCTGCAGGCAGGTTGTCACTGCGGGGGGAGTAAAAAGCGAGCGGCCCGGCGGCGGGCGGGGCGGGGCCTGGCGGGGAGGTCACGGGTCGTAGCGCCGCGGAGGCTCAAACTCTTCCCGCCCGGCCGCCCGCCCCCGGCCCGGCCGGCCCCACCCCTCGCGCCCGCACCCGACAACTGATTTCCAAGTCCCACTGGAGCGCGGCGGCACGGCGGCGCGGCGGCGCGGCGGGGTGGAGCGGCGCGGGCTGTCTTCGGCGGCCATCGCCGTCGGTCTAATTGTGATATACGGGGGCCGCCGGCGGCATCCCCCCCTCCCTCTATCTGCGATTTAATTGTTTATCACACGCGATTAGGCCGCGCGTCGGCGCGATGCGGTGTCAGGTCCGGCGTTGCGGCCGCCGCCGTGTAGGTAGGCACGCCCGCCGGACGCGCAGGCGCCGCGGGCGTGCCTACCGTCACGGCGGCCGGCCCGCTGGCCGTGGGTGGGAGCACCGGGCCCTGCTGCGGCCGCTGGCCTGCTGGGGCGCCCTCCGCCGGTCCCACTCCGTGTCTCGGTGACCAGCTGCTGCCGTCGAGGCGCCCCAAAACCCACACGGTCGCCGCGTTGCTGCTTTTGGCGCTGCCGATCCCGGCAATCGGCAGCCAATTTCCTGTCCGGGGCGTCGCCCAGGCAGACAGGCGGCCGGAGCCAAAGAGGCGTCAGCGAGGCGACAGCAGCGGGGCGGCGGCGGAGGCGGCAGCGGCGGCGGCGGAGGCGGCGGCGGCGGCGGCGGCGGCGGCGGCGGCGGCTCTGGCCGGACGGCGCCGCCGTAAACCGACGGGAGCTGTCTAGCGGGCCGGGGACTCGACCCAGTCCGGTCGCCAGGGGGGCGGTGGCGAGCGCGTTGCCGAGCCAAGCGGGAAGCAGGCCGAGGTCAGCCGCGCGCGTATTCGCAGCCTAACTGAGTTTTCGGACCGATTTTCCAATTTTCCGCAGTTAGAATTTCGAATTTTTTTAGAAATCTAAAAATGCGCAGGGTCTAACAAAGCGTTGCACACTTTTCGTTCTCTTTTGTCACCAGCGGGGCTCTGTTGTGTGCGACAGTTTAGTTTTGGCCCGGTATCGTTGTGCCCGCCTGCACCGGTGTGGCGCACAGCGGGCGCAGTGCATTGTCGGCACACACACACATCACGCAATGCCGAAAGGCAAAGTCGGACCATTCGGCCCATGCAATAATACTATCGGACCTGTCTCCTCCCCCCCGGCCCACCATTCACATTCACCGCCACAATCTCTCTCTCTCTCTCTCTCTCTCTCTCTCTCTCTCTCTCTCTCTCTCTCTCTCTCTCTCCCCACCCCCTTCTCCCTCTCTCTCTCTCTCTCTCTCTCTCTCTCGCTCCCTCCCCGGCCCCTCGGTCCGTCCCGCCGCCGTCGCATATGCCGGCCCCAGACAGTATCACGCTAGGCTCGCATCCATATGAATGTGGGAGTGGGTGCACCACGCGCCCGCCGCGCCTCGCAGCGACATTTTATGCCGGTTTATTGTGGCGACACTGATTAGGGCATCATCAGGCAGCCTCACAGCCGCGCCGCACACAGGAGCATCCGTCGGGGCGCTGGGAGCCGAAGCCGCTGCCGATAACGAAATATCCGTATTCAATGCACCGCGGGAATTTATTTCATTTTTGAATAACAATTGTGTTTTGTGCGGGGCAGGACGCGAGTACTTGCCGCCCATGCGCAACGCACAGCAGCAGCGGAATGTGGGAAGTAAGGGGAGATTGTAGGAAAAAGTGTGCGAGACGTTTTGTGTGCGTGCGTGTGTGTGTGTGAGAGAGAGAGAGAGAGAGAGAGAGAGAGAGAGAGAGAAAGAGAGAGAGAGAGAAAACAAGACCGCGGCCTAACTGAGCGCGACGCGCGTTTTGCGGGTCAACAACTGCAGAAAGAAACAATTATTCCCCAGGCCTGGAATGAGGACGACACGGACGACGACGCACAGCTTTTTTTCTCTCATTTACTTTCTGCTCTCTCCCTCTCTCTCTCTCTCTCTCTCTCTCTCTCTCTCTCTCTCTCGCTCTCGGAATTACTGCTATGCTCGTTACTCGGGCAGTGTGTCACCATCCGTCCCCTGACGCGGCCGCCGCGAAGTCGCCGGTGCGACACTCTCTCGTTCGATATCCACTTTAAAGCACGACGAGGCGGGGCTCCGCGGCGGTGGCCGGGTATCGAGCAGGGCTGCCGGCACCCCGAGGCCGGTGCACCTCATCCTCCTCTGCCCGACCACCCGCGGCCCGATGCCATGACCGCTCCGGCAGACCAAACTACCGTGGAACATGGAAACATCGCCCCGGGCATCGATGTGAGCCGAACCGCGCGCCACGCCGCAAACCTCGTGAGCGGCGCGGGCCGGGGAGCCGCGACCCGGTGGCAGGGCGGCCGGAGACGGCGAAAACGTGTCCAAGTTTGAGGTGCGTGAAAATAATTAGGAGCGGAAAATCGCTCGTTAACGAGTGTTTTGCGCGGCCAGAAATGGGGGTAGGTCGGTGGGCCTGGAGGTCTGAGCTCGCCGCGGTGGAGTCCCCGCAGTCCGGCCCAATTGAGTGCCGGTCTGCATCCTTGTCCGGGCCGAAATCCTGGGAGGGCGGAGGAGCGCCGAGTAAGATATAATCTGTGTTTACTACGGCGCCGCGCTACCAGGCGGGGCGCGCTTACAAGGCCAATCTCCTTCGCTGATCGCTCCGCTGATTTGATAGGCTGTTCGTCGCGGGAGGCGGGGCGTTTCGACGGCAAGGGGGGGGGGGGGAGGGGAGGCGTGGAGGAATATGTAAAAGGCAATCTATAGAAGGTAAAGAGTGGAAAGTGTAAAGACGCGCGGCGCCTTCCTACTTTTCTGTCTCGCACTCGTTTGAATTGTTTTCCTGGCGCCGTGTGTGGCGCCGCGCAGTGGCGGCGGCAGTGCTACAAAGCCGCAAAGAGTTGTGTTTAAAAAGAGAGAGCTACCCTCTCTGGGTGGGGCGGCCTGCGCCGCGGGCCTCGCTCCTCCAGTGTTTATCCTGGCCATTGAGCGCTAAGCCGGGGCAGATCCAACCAGCATTGTGCGTGGAAGCTGGCGCGAGGTGGAAAAAGGGAGCAAGGGGCCCCAAGAAAAGGGGGGTGGGGCGTGGAACATAGGCGGGCACGCGGGGGCGGGAGAGAGCGGCCGCCATACCGTGCACTTTACGCACATACCGCCGAGCACATACTCGCCCGAGGTCGATAAGCGAACCGCACAACAACAGGGGGCGTTCTAGGGAATGCTTGCCGTTGCAAAAATTACGCGATTTCATTGGATTTCGCGAAAATACGGCGGAGCGGAAACTCGCGGCAGAGTTCCGCTTCATTGTTTAGTTGCGGACCTGGATAGCGCCGCAGCACGGCCACAGCGTGGTAATCAAATGCGTGGAGAGACAAAGGTCAGCGTCAACGCCGCCGCACTGGACAGCAGCAGGCCTACAACATGGTGGCTGCGATCAAAGGGCTGCAGTAGAAGCAGTGTTCTTTTGCAGTGCAATCGTGATTTTTTTATTTGGACGTTGGGGGGGGGGGGGGGGTTACATGCAACTTCTACGATGCAGCGGCCCCGCGCGGGGGGGGGACTGTTTGGCGCTCGTGGACCGGTGGGCTGCTCCCACGTGGCGAAGGGTACGAGGTCTTTCAGAGGGCCTCCGCCGCGCCGCTCGACTAGACAGTCCGCAGACCGGCATGGCCTGGCCGCCCGACCCGAGCCCCTGGCCGCCCCTGGCCGCCCCTGGCCGCCCCTGGCCGCCCCTGGCGCAGTGTGGTTAGCCACAATTAGGGGCGAGAATGTAAATGAGTCCGGCGCTGTCAACACCCCCTCCCCTCCCGCCACCTTTCTTCAGGCATAAACTTGAGGACAGCCAGCGGGACCGCTTATCAGGACGACCGGCGGGGCTGCCAGCTCGGTCTGCCCCGCCGCCACCACGACGCCCCCCTTCCGGAAAACGCTCCTTCCTCCTTTTTTGTTCGGCGCCGTTCAGCAGAGACGATGTGTTGCTGTCACAGACAAATGACAGTCAACCGCTCGGGCGGCGGGAACTCATGAGGCCGCGCGGGCAGACGCGGCAAGAAGCCGCCGCAGTCGGTGAGAGTGGCCGTGCTCACGGGGGAAAAAAGTATTTACTTTTAGATTTTCAGACTTGGACAAGCGGCGGCAGTGCTTCCTTATGCCTTCTGACAGCGATTTGTTGCTGAGGCCCTGCCGACAGCCTTGGCCTTGTCAGGGAGGGCCGTGGCGGCTGCCGGGCGGCCGGGCCGCTCCTCTGCGAGGCCGCCGGTTCTTGCCCTCCCACCATCGTCATGCTGGCCCCACGGCCTACGCGGCTGCCACGACTCTCTTCCGCTCGCCCTCCCCACAATAGTGTGGGGAAAGACGCGCGCTGCGCTGCCGTAATAAGAATCGCCTCAGCAAGAAGAGGAAAAAAAAAGAGAAAATAATGCGGCGCGTTTGAATACATCTGTGGGACATGGCGCCGCACGGTTATGCATCGGCCGGTCCATCTGTTGCTGGTGCTGGTGCACAGCCGCGCGCGTCTGCTCCGCGAGGACTTGCACGCAGCGGGGCGGCGAGATGCTGCAGTCATATATTACCGACTGCAAAAACAATAATACCGCGGAATGGCGGCCGCAGGGGCACGGCGGCGGCACGCGCTTTACATGATATTGGATGCTCTCCCCGCGACAAGGCCGCGCGGCCGCACCTTCCGATCCGCAAGCAGCCCCCGCGCTCGGGCGGACGTGTACCCTCGTCCGACCGCGGCCGTAAAAGAAAATGATAAGCAACATTTTAAGGAGCACTGAAACGCAGATGTCCTCCCCCATGCCGTCGCTCCTGCTCTGCTTTCGTTTCGCATTTGCGATTAAGATGCGGCGGGGCCGGCGGCGGGCCGCGAGCCCACTGCGGGATGAGCAGCAAGGGTAGCTCGCCCTCCCTTCAAGTTGGCTGACTTTGTAAAGTAAGGCGGGCGCTTGCCGTGTCGCCTCGCCGTCTCGTTCCGTCCGCCGGTCGAAAAACGAGTGCTGCTTCCGTGGGTGGGGGCCGGGGGGCCGCTCCTTCCCGTGCGGTTCCGGACTGGGTCAGGCACAAGTACAAGGGAGCCGGAGACAATACCTGACAGGTAGGTCATCATCCCTTTCTTCCGTCTCCGCAGCGTGGGGCCTCACAAAGAACAAAACCTGCTCTCCGTGTGCCCCGGCGGCGGGGAGCCGCGCGGGCACCGACGAGCTAAGGGACCATCCATTATTTCGCGTTTTTCAGCATTTGAAGGCAAGCAGCACTGCCCCAGGAGGGGGGGGGGGGGGGCCGGGCGGGGCAGCCTGTCTCGAGTGCAGCGCGGATATTATGGCGCGGCGCCATGCAACGCCATGCAGCGAGAAGGCAATAAAGGTGGCCGCGGTCCGATGTGAGAGCGGGCGCAGCCGGGCTCCGTAACTCAACGTAACGCAGGCCATAACCTAACTTAAGCAAAAAATAACGCAATAGAATTAGCAACGTTTTGAGCGGTATTGACGCGTCACTGGGCCTGCCTGTGAAGAAATAGAGCAAAAGCACATGCATACGGAAAATAACTCTTCGACTCTAGAACACCACACGACGCGGTTTGGATGCATTGAAAGGCCCTATTCCGAGAGACATCGGCGCAGGAAACGTCGGTTCGTCGCACAGCCGAAGCGTCGGGGGTAGACAGAGACAACAACGACGAGGTGAAAGAGAGACAGAGAGAGAGAGCGATGCAGCAGGAGATGGGGAGAGGCGGAGTAGACGACAGGCGACAGTGTGGCGTTCGAGTCCGGGAGATCGAGACAACACCAGAGTGGACAGGCCGGGGGGAAGAACGGACAGGACGTTGTGGCGAGGGCGAGAGGGGAGCCCCTCTTCACCTGGCCGTGCGTGCGACAAGGACAGACTGCCGAACCAACTGTGCCATGACACAGACAAACTCAACCGACGCCGACGATGTGCAATATAGCCCGAGACAAAGACAGGACGACCTCCTGCCCAAATAGGGGAGGGGGGATGGGGGTGGAAATAGGAGTTGGTGGAGAAGGGGTAAAAGGGTTTGTGACCGGAGTGATCGGTGGAGAGCAGTCACCAGACCACGTATAGGTTCGGCAAGTATTGCGGTAACTTCCGAGACCGGGCAAAGTGGCTCGACGGGGGACGAACGAGTTGGCGGGCGGCAAGTTGCGCACCCCGCCATCTCTCCGCCGGGGCAATTCTTTTTGTTCTCCCCGTGCACCTCCGACGGCCAGAAAATCAAACGGACAGCCGTGGCGAAAGAGTGCCGCTCCAATTTTTCCCGAACCTCCTGCTTCCCCCCCGCGCCGCCCGGCTACCCTATCCAGTGACGCCGCTGGAGCAGCCATCCTTGGAGTCCGTGTCGTTTCTTCCCCCCTTGTCAGTCACGCATGTTTCTTGTCAGTGGGGGCGGGGCGGGGAGTAAGCCGAGACACGACACGCACTGGGAGCCCGGCGCGTGTCACCCGCTCACCCCTCACCCCCCGGAGCAGCCCCGCCGCCGGGCAGCACGTCGGCTGAGGGCGGTCCCCCGCGTCAAGTCGGCCGCGCAGCCCCACCCCTCTAAAGTATCATCCCCCTCGGGGTGATATGCCGTAATTATTTTATTCCAGCTCACTGGGCTCTTCTCGCCCGCTTACGCCTCGTTGTGACACTTCGTTTGTCTCCGTGCCGGACGGCTCGGGAGCGCGTTGGCGCCGCCGCGTTCCGGAAGACGTTAAACCCCGGCCGTACAGGTGGGAGTAATTCGGGCGGGTTGTGGATGATTCGGTTTGTACTCGGGCTCCATCGGCCCATTCATGTTGGAGTTCTCGCGAGCGATGCGTGCGCGTCGCATGAATGGAGCCGTGCGGCGTGCGGGGGCCGCGGCCGCCTGGCAAAAAGCCTTGTCTCCCCGACGAGTGACGCGTGTCGACGGTTTCGTGGTCATCGACGTCAGCGCCCCTCCTCCCCCGCAGCGCTCCGGGCGGCAGCACCAGGCACGTCCGCGTCGACCGACTTTTGTCCTTTCCCTCCCGCTGCCGCCGCCGCCGCCGCCGCCGCCGCCCCCGCTGTATTCCAGGCCGCGGGAAGTTCCCGTCGCCTGCCAGGACACGGTTCTGCTCTCTGCGACATTCTATGTTGACGTTAGCCCCGGCGTGGTTTTTCGCATGGACCAACACGGCAGGCAAAGAGTTCCCGGGTGGGGTGGGGAGAGCGTAGGGCAGAGAGGTCCGGGCTGGGCCCCCCGCTCCAGGGCACCTCCTCCAGAGTCCCCCCCGGTTCATAATTCTAAACGCTGACATTACACGCTCGGGGCACAATCAATTCCGGCTGAGTTGGCAGGCCGAGGGGCGGCCGGTCGCGGCGGTGTGTCTGGTGGCGCCGCGTCCCTGCCCTTAAGTGAGTGCGTGAGAAGAGCGGATCATTGCGCTGACGTGCGGGGAGGGGGTGGAGCACACACACGCACACACACGCACACACACACACACACACACACCCTCACGCACGCGGCCACGCGATGGTGCGTGCGAGTGCGATAGCGCACGAGAGCCCACGCGTGGTGCTGCACGCGCCGCGCTCCCAAACTGATCCACGCCGCCGCAACGGTCCCCGCTAACAGCCGGGTAGTATTCACACAAATCCTCACGTCCACTCTGAGCAGCCAGTCGTCCCGCACACGCATCTGGATCGCATTCCCAAGTGTTTGTAGAAATGTAGAAAGGTTTTTGCTTCGCCGCTTGGACAGCTGCGCTGTCGGATCGGACCGCACTTCAGAGTCGGGTTGGAGGGGAGAGCCGCGCGCTGGGATCGCCCGGGTTTAAATGAACGCGCGGCCGGCGGGGCCGAAGCCGCGGACGCCGCTGACGCGCCGCCGACAGCGATTAGCAGGGCTGCCTCACCGCGACATCCGAGCGGATGTGGGCGATAATTATAGTCGGAAGCCGATGGAGTCGGGCGGGGCGCGCGGGAAAACACGGCTGGCGAGGGCAATTGATTCGGAAAGAGGGGAGGGGAGACGAGGTGGAGGGGGTGCAGGAGGCCGAGGGTGGGGCAATGCCCCCGTGTCTGCCAATTTTGGCGTAAGGGTCTTCTCACTCGCTCCGTTCAGTTTTGCCCGGTGAACACGGGCAGTTAAGGTGTGTCGTTTCTAATACACACCGCTTTTGCTTTAAAAATCCCGCCCTTCCCCCTAGAAAGCACCTCTTCCCGCGTACTCGTTAATGAAGTCCGTCGAACGAAGCCGACCCCAAGTCCGTGCGGCGTGCGGCGGTGTGCAGGTAAAACGGTTCGCCGCTAGCCTCTTTATCATCGTGGAAGAAAACGCAAAGTTGGTCCTTTGTGCCTTCGGCAGCGCCAGCGAGGCCCTCGAAGCGCGCGGGCAGCCTGTTGGGGAAGTGGCCGCGGCTACGCTAGCCGCCTGAACGTCTGCTGCGGCTGCCCGTCGCTGCCAAGTGCGGAAGGCGCATACCCGCCCTGTATTTCGGAACGGTCGATTGCGAGCGACGACCCCCACATAATCCGCCGGTGCGGCTTAACAAAATGCCAGACTGAGGGTGGGGATTTCGGAGAGGGGCGCTCGGCCATCACCACATCCAAACAGTCCGATTTTAATGACAAGCGGGAGTCAAGATTACGGCGGCAAATGGGATCGCGCGGTGACCACAAGAGGGTGTGAGGGAGGCGGCGTCCCCTGGCTGCCTCGCCTCGCTCGACTGTCTCTTGGTTTGAAATGAGCTGCTGCGACACAGGATGGAGCCGTCCTGCTGAAGGTTGTTGCCCGGTGCGGCCGCGAGCCGTCACGCCGGGAGACAGCACGCGGAAGGGGCGGGCGCCGCGGGACGTGGCTGCCGGACCTGGCCGGGCGGCGTGCTGGCGTGCCGGCGTGCCGCGGGTACCCCGCCGTCGCCGTTCTTCCCCCTGACAAGCGGGCCAGTGCGCTTGCAGCGGAAAGCAGAGATGCCACCAGAGGCGCCCAAAGGGAGGGCCCGCAGGGGGTGGCGGGTGTGCTTGTTTGGAACTTGCTGTCTCCCCCGTTGAACGTCTCTCCCTTCCGATCCGAATCAGCCTGCAGGCGAGTTTCGGGTGAAGTTTCGGGGGCCCACGCCGGGCCACGCCGCGTGCCTCCCGCCCCGCGACCGCCTTGGAACCGGCGCCCGATCCCAAGAACGACCGCCGCCTCTCAAACTCATTGCAACACAGCAGACGCCGCTTTGCGCCCGGCGCGGGTCAAGGTCCAGAGGGGGCGTTTGCGGTTAGACAAAGGGACCACTCAAGGTGCGCCGTCAAGACCGGCACTCAGGCCAATCCAGCGGCCACTGTCGACGGACCTCTTGTCGTGGGAATCGATCGCCCGTTCTGTTGTCGATCACTGTAAAAGCTGTGGCCAAAATTTTATATTTGAAATGGATAGAACTACTAATTGCGCCGTTCACGAACGTGGAAACTTCCCCGACATACACGCAGGTGTGTCATTCATGCGATATGGCGGAGGGCTCGTAGTGCTGCCGACTGCATATCGATGCGAAAAGGACGGCGAGGAATGTCTTATCTGTGTACACGATCCCGTGTTTTCATTAGGGGGGGACCTCGGGACCCCAAAGTAATGGGCTGCCGTCACGAACTTTCCGCGTATTTTCTGAGGCCGCCGCCGCCGCCGCCACCGGCCGCCTCCCCCCTCAGCTCCGCCGCCGCAAACGGAGCAGGCGCCCTACATAATATGGATGTAAAAATGCATTAATGATGGCCCGCACGGCGATGTCAAACACACGAAGGGGGCAGAGCCGGCGGGGCCTGCGGGGCCGGCGGCGGGGCCTCGCCTAATAACGACGGAACACACACAAATAACGGGCGACACGGCCGCGGGGCGGGCGGCCGGGGGAGGGCGTCCTGGCCGCGCCCCCGTCACGTTGTTTTCCGCACGGTGACAAAACTGAGGGCTTCGGTGTCGGCTGCGGACGTCGCGGGGCGGACAGCTGGCCGCGGGCGTCGCGTGCGGACAGCGGCGGCGGAGGGGCGTGCGTGGGCCAACACCTCGGCCGCCTCTTCCTCTATCAGCCGCGTACCCCTATGCTATCAGCCATCTCCCCCACGGCCCACGCGGCGCACGCCCCCACGCCCCCCACCCCACCTACTATCCATAGTGCCAGGGCACCACTGAGCGGCGGCCGCCCGAGTTCTGTCCCACCGAAAAAAAATTAATGTTTTCGGCGTAGTTTGTGATAATAACCGGGGCTTTGGGCCGGAGGGATCACTTAGGAACAAATCTGTGTGTGTGTGTGTGTACGATACGCAGCCCTGGTGCCCGGCATCCACCCCCCGGCCACTGCTCGGCCAACCCCGCGGACGGACTGTACACACGTAAAGCACACACACACACACTCTGTGCGCACACGCGCATAGTGCACACACACAATGCACACACCCACACAGTCCGAGCACTGCCCGGCGGTCCGGCAGCGGAGCAATCTCTTATCACGGCCTCACAGGGGAAGTGCTGCTACACGCACGCGCGCGGGCGCACACACACATGCTCAGCATCGGACATGCATTCACGTCGGTCCGCGCGCTCGTGACTTACGCATTACTAAAACTGTTCTGCTGCACGCCCGGAAGGGCTCCACAGGGAGCCGCCGGACGCAAGAGGACCCAGTGTGAAGCGTCGGACGGTGCGGTGGTGGTGGTGGGGGGGGGGGGGGCAGACGCATCTCTCGCGGCCCAATGGTATGCACCGTGCGCCCCCATTTGACCGGGGACTTCGGTCATCTGCGTAACAAATAACCCCTCAACCGCCCCCCCCCCCCCCCGTACACAAGCAAACTACGGTGGTAGCGTAGTAGGACAACACCGCCCTCCCCCTCCCCCCCCCCCCCCCCCTCTCGCCGCACCTGGCCCCCGCCGGCGCCCCTGTGGCCGCCCCCTGCCCGCGAGCGCCCAGCTAAGTGAGTCGCCACGGAGGCTCGCCGAACACCCCGGCCCGCCGCTCCCCCCCCCCCCCCCAGCCCTCCAATCCGCCGAGATAAAGGTAATTTTTCGCCCCGACAGATGCGTGATCGCTGTGTTAGGGGCCTCGCCGCGGGGCCGGGCGCACATGCCGCGCCGCCGGACCCCCCCACGCGTCTCTGTACACCGTGCCGTATCGTAATTGAAACGGGCCGTGTAAAATGCGGGAAACGTCTGGTGCGCGCGCATTTATACACCCCCCTGGGCGCGCGTGGTACCCCAGATTACGGCGAGCGGGGGCCTGGCGGGGCCGGCGGGGCCCGCGCGGGCGGGGATCCATAAAGTGAAGGAATTATTCCGCGACATGCCTCAATGTACACGGGGATTGCGGCGGCGCCGAGGCGGCTCTGAGGAGATCGGCCGGATAAGCAGCCGCGTGCGTGAGGGGCGCGGGGAGCCAGCCGCGGCGCTGTTGTGTGTACCTCGCTCCCCTCCGCCGGCGGCCCTGCTGCACTACACACGGCGAACCCGTGCGATATTTCGGCCGAGCCAGGGCTGCCTCGTCACGGGCGGCTCGCGGCCAGGCGGCTGGACAGCACCGCGGCGGCCTCGGAACGTGGGCGTCGATCGGCCGTCGAACGGAGCCGCCGCGCCGCCGCGGCGCGTGAGGCGTCCCTCAATTTGTGGCGGGGCGCCGCACGAGCGGGGTGGCCGCTTGTGCCGTCTGATAAGCGGCCGCTGGCGCATCCGCGCGCCGCAGCCCCCCGCCCCCCGCAGCCCCCCGCAGGCCCCCTCCACCGCCCGGCCGGCGCACAACGCCCACCGATACATCACGGGCCGGGGCTGCCGGGGGCCGCCGGCGCGACAAATGACACGGCATTACATGCGAATACGTTCTCCACGCCCCTCCAAGTAGCGGCGGGCGCAGAGCTGGCAGGGCTGACGGGGCCTGCAGAGCCCGCCCCGCGCTGCCGTGCTGCTGCTGTGGGCGCGGCCGCGTTTGGCGCCGTGTGTACATTTTATTACGCGGTCTGTACACTTATCGCTGTGCGGGGTGCACGCCGCCCACTTTCGGCAAACAGCAGCGGTCTCGTCTCTGAAATGTATAGGGGGGGGGGGGGGCGAGTATAGTTGGAAAATTAGCTGCAGCTCTTAATTACCTGTTTCCCCGACTCCTTGACGCTGCGTCCCGCGTCCACCCACTGCTAGCCCACACCCCTCCCGCAGAGTACATGTGTGCGCGGACACCAACACGCCACGCACGGGGTTGCACTCTGCGGCTGAGGAGTGGTTTTTAACGCACACGTCGACGCGGCGCGCACGACCCCTCTCCTCGCCCCCCCCCCCCCCCCCCCCCCCCCTGGCTGAGTGAAAGTCACGGCAACCGGCTGCCTCTGCCGCATTTATACGCACGCAAATACGGGGGAGCGCCACGGCCCCTGCCAACCCCTCCGGCACGGTCGGCACGGCCCTGCCAGCCCGAACGGTCCATTTTAACAAGTGTGTGCACTGCAAGGCGACTGCCCTTGGGAGGGTGGGATGTGAGTAAGGGAGCGGGGGCAGAGGGTAAGTCCACACAGATATCCCCCCCCCCCCTTTTGAGGCGTATTTTGAGAACGGCGGTGGCAACGCTGGTGGCCGCCGTCGGGGGTTCCTCGTCGGGCATATTACCACGAAGCCCCGGGTGGGCGCGTGATTTTGTCGACGGCGACGTGATACCGGCGCTACAATGTCGGCCACGGCCTCGCCGACGGGTACCCTGGGCGGGCAGCACTAGCAGGGCCCGCTCGCCTTTCCTCTCACACTGCGCCGGACGGCTGCAGCTCCCCAGACGCCGCCAAGAACGCCGTGTGCTGTTCACGCGGCCCAGCCGTCGCCTGCAGGCAGGCTGAGAGGCGGGCGCAGCCCGCGCCTCACTTGCGCATGTCACGGCAGTCCCCCCATAACGCGAGCAGACGACACGCACGCCCAACAACGGGCTTTTCCTCCGTCGTCCCCTCACCACCCGACATGTTCAGCGAGTTACCGCGGAAATGTTTGACGCCACGAGCGTGTTCCGTTTTCTTTTTCAGGATGGTATATGGCAGCGCCCTGACCGGATCGTTTGCGTCTCTTGTGTGCCTTGCGTTGTTGTGGCGGATCCCACTAATGAGACTGGCTGGCTCTGGCTCTGCCGGGCTCTGCCGGGCTCTGCCAGGCTCCGGCCCCGAGGCGACACACGCCATGTCAAGTCGCGGCCCCTAATGATCACACATGCAGTCATCGCGACATGACGTGTCCACGGCGGAGCGCGGAGAGATGCAGTTATGCGGTGACGCGCCGTGGGGTGCGGCCTACGCGAGTGTCACCCGATGCACTGTCTGGCCTAACACAACTCCGCTTTCGTAACTCGACGTCGAAATTTAATCCGACCTGTTAGACAGCTGTATATATGACAGTTGACAATTTTAAACCTCAAGAAAAGGCGTTCACGTTTGACAAACCGCGCCGCCACGCAGTGCAGGAGAAAACATAGAACGGAAAAGAAAGAGCCCCTCTTTTTCACTTTCGCTATCGGCCCTGGAAAAGAGGGGGGGGGGGGGAGGGAATGATTAAGCTTGAACGCGACCAGGGGGCCGAGAAGGCGGCGGGACGAAGGGGTCAGAGGCGGCCGGAAACGTCGCACCGAAAGGTTTGCCGAGCGCGTGCATTTGTCGCCGTCGGCGCCTCGGGGGGGCTCGGCCCGGCCGTGGCCAGCTGTGCCTGCACTGCGGATACTGTCGCACTCGTTCCTCCCCACCTCCTCCGCTGCTGCTCGGCCCTTCGGTTGCATTAATCGCGATGACCGTGCTGCACTTTTAAATCACGTGAAAGAGACAATGCTGCAATACATTTAAGCTGCAAGATTTTTTTTTTTTTTTTGGAAGGGGGATGGGGGTTAGATGGATCAAACACCACTCACGCCTGCGGTAATTCCAACAGCTCTTCGAAATGCGCAGGGAGGAGCAAACACAAAAAAAAACGGCCACCCCATCCGTCTTCTCCTATGGCCTGCCCCCCGAGCCCTGTCTTGTGCTGCGAACTCAGCCCGTGGAAATCGACTTACTTTGCTTGTCGCCAGCTATGCAAAAAGAATTGGGCCCCCGCGTGCCCCCTCCACCGCCACCAGCACCACCTCCCTCTTCTGGCAGACTGAGGCCGTCTCCAGGGGCCGGAGAAGCAAGCAGGCCTAGTGGCCGAACGGGACGGCACGGGACGGTTTTATTGAGTTACAGACTCGCAAAAGACCGAAAGGGTCGCAGGTCGGCGCGGGGCCGCCGGGGGCGATGTTGTCGGCGCGGCCGCCGCGGGGCCCGCGCGCCGCCTGGCGCCACTGGCGCCTCCCCACGGGGGGTCCCGGCAAAGCAATGCAGGGGCGGTCCGACTGATCCGATCCGGCACAACGCACCCACCGTAGGATAGGGTACCGGCGCGGGTCCAACAGCAAATGTGGGGGTAATAAATTCGGACGGGCTGACCGGGCTGTTTGCCTCGCAGGGCGTCGTTACCATTCGTGTCTGGGTGGCATTATCGCTCGTGATAGCACGCGCTGTAATTATTACAATAGTATGTTATTTGATTAGCACCGCCGTACTCTCCGAGCGCAGGGCAGGTGTCCGTTGGTCGGGCATTAAGCGCGGATTTTCGGCTGGGATTTCAAATGCCATAAAAGCATACATTGTGGAATGACAATCTGGGAAAAGATATAATATAATATCCACGCACCGTGGCAATATGCACCTAATGTATTTTCATACACGAGGGGCCTACCAAATGGAGGGACAGGAGCGGCAGGGTTAGGATGTCTCATCGGACGACCACCACCCCTTCACCGTCGGACACCGACACCACAGCTCAGCCATCGGGCGGAGTCCGGCACGGCACGTCTGCCCCCTTAAGATCACTGACCACTTCAAAATTGCCGTTAAATTAAGTTAGGAGGAGTTTGGGGAGGTCCGCAGAGCCCGGTCACAGCACCACCGCTCTCTGCCCTCTCTATCCATCCGTCCCCTTTCTCTGTCTCTCACACGGTCACACTTAGCCGTCCGGATTCCCGGGGCAACCCTCCGTTCCTCTGAAATCCCAACTCGTATGTGATCATATCAAAGAGTCCATTACTGGATCAATGTATGAAAACATTTTCAGACTGACGCACACACCGAATAAAAATCTTCCGAGCTTCACACCACGTATTTCGTCGGATAGAAGTTTCGGCGTCTGCCAATCACCGGAACTGTGACAGAGGACGCGCGCGGCCGGGGCGGGACGTGCCTGATTGGCAGGGACTAGCGGGGTCGGCTGGTCAGTCAGTTCATTATAGTTCCTTTAATTGTGACTGCCGCCGGGGCCCCGGGCGCCGCGCATCGATCCGAAGCCTTGAGGGCGGCAGCGGCCCGGCACGGCCGAGGCGCGACGCGGGCACGGCAACACGGCTCGGCAACTCGGCACGGAGCGTGGAGCTGCGAGTCTGCGGCTCATCCATCGCCGCACTGACTCTATCTCCACTTAGCATAATGAGCATCATCAGCGTCCTTTGAGCGGCGCACACAAGAATGATCGCCCCCCGGGACCGCGGAGGGGCCTCGTCTCCGCGGGGGAGCTCGGCGGGCGGCCGTGTCGGCGGCCCAGGACCCCCTCCTCACATCCACGGGCCCCTTCCTGCTTGACCCGTGGGGCAGTCTCCGGCCAGCCCCCAGGCGGGCAGTGAGTTTCAGTAACAGGTCCCTCATCCCATTTCCTCCCGCCTCCCCTCGCCCGGAGCATAAACCCCCCCATCCGCCCCCTCCCCCAGCGCGACATCTCAAGAACGTCTTTTTTCTCAATCCCCCCCGCCCTCCCAGCGCCCTCGGCCAGCTTGGACAACGAGGATTGCGCGGAGCCACTGCTCGCTAGTAATTGTATTAATTATCACAATTATTTTCCTATGAAAGGACTCTGGTGCGGACAGAGCCCTTCATTCCGTTTTGTTTCGCCGCCCTTGTTAGTCCGGTGCGCCCTTTTAAACGAATTTGCATAGCGGTGGCGGCTATGCCCGGCGCGGGGGGGGGGGGGCGCCCTCCCCGCCCGGGGGCCCGGAGGAGCCGCGGCGCCCCGTCGCAGCTTTCAATCCACTTGTTCTCGCTCAGCGGGGCGCCGCCGCCGCCGAGCCTCCCCCGGCCGGCGGGGTCCGCGCCGCACGCGCTCCGGGACGCGCGTAACTGCCGCCCGACGTCCGGCGGGTTACAGCGGCGCTTCCGGCCCGGGCCATGCACCGGCACGGAGGACGCGGCAAAGAAATCAGGCGGCGCCACGCCGAGTCGGATGCGCTGATAAGATTTTATTGCTTCGTGAATCAGTGGAGGGTGTGGTCCTCTGCGGAGGGCTGGGCTTGCCGTGCCCTCCGGGCGCCTCCGGCGACGTCATGCCGCGCTGCGCGCACATCGCGGGTGCCCGCCACGCGGCGCCCGCCCGGGCAAACCGCCTCAAGGTCGAACAGCGGCGGCCTCGGGGGGTGTCCGCTGCATCGTCCGGGGCCGCAGCTATACTAATTTGATGGCTCTTTGAAAATGAATTTGAGGGCGGAACACCGATATCAGAAACGCGAGATTCCGTCGTCGCCGAGGACTGCGAACCATCGCGCAAACAAGGTGTATAAACCGCGGCCACTCGACGTAAAGCGCACTCAAAGGGCGGTGTGTTGTTCTTGCGATATGCTCCGCAGCGCCCCGCGCTGATTAGGGGGCGGGCGCCGGAGATTAAAGCGCGCCTCATCTTTTTACTAAAAAGATGAGGTTCAGGAATTAATTTACTAACGTGAGGGGGCGGGCGGTGGAGGGCGTCGCGGGGCGGCACAAAAGACGCGTGTTGCTTCTCAAAGAGGCGGCCGGGGCGCCAAGTCTGCCGCGCTGGAGGGGGCCCGCGGCCTGGGGGCCTGGCCCGGGAGGCGGGGGCTGCGGGTGCTAATAAGTAAGCACGGAACTTGGCACTTAGGCCCTGGCGTCTGACGCGCGGAGTGAGGGCGCTTGTTTTTGAAAAATATTAATGGTGGTTGGGCTGAGCGGCGCACAAAAACAACAACCTCGCAGCGGCCCGCGGCCCCACTGCTTCCGAGGTGCTGTCCCGAGGCACGTCTACCCAACGCCGCCGAGGCAATGACCGCTGTCTGTCACCACGGCATGGCCGTGGCGACATTAGGTCTGTCGAGCTTTATTCTAAGACTTCCTAAGTCGCAAGGGTCGTTGGTTGTAGAAACGCGGGTATTATTTCAGTGAATTCTAGACTGCGTCCATTTTGACTGATTTCCTGCATTCAGACGGCCAAAGTGATGGTCCACGGCCAAAGGCCTGAGAGGCAATATTGATAGCGGCAGAGCAGAACAAAGTAGGGAATGAGTCAACTTGAGTCGGTGGCACCGCGCGGTGCGGCACTGGCAGGGAGAGTGGTCGTGGCCGCTTTCATATCGCCCTGCTCTTCATTCTCTTCTCAAGATTCCATTTTTTTTCCTTCTTGTATAAAATTGTTTCCGTTCTTTTTACCTCGCCCTCCCTCGCGGCACCGCCACTCCGCTGGCCTCGCCCCCGACTTTGTTCTCCCGGCACCGCGCCGTCTAAACCCGACGGTCACTCGACTAAAAATGATGAGGCCGAAAATCATCTATCAGGAAGGAAGTCGACTGCCGCCCCTAGTCAACACAGCTGGTGGAGGAGACAGATGGTAAACAATTGGCGTCAAGATAAGGGGGCAAGTAAGAATGGGGTTGCGGGGGCGGCACCGGCCCGGCTGGTAGTACACGCGCGGCCCCACCCCCGCGTGCCGCGCCTCCCTCTTTAACTTTTGAACTTTTGCCATTAAGGTCATCAATCAATGAGGGGCCTCGCTCTTTAATTCTGTTACTCGCTGGTCCCATGCACCGCTCGCCAGCCAGCGGGGCTCCGTCGGGCCCCGAGCTGCCGTAGCCCCATTTCCGCCGCCCCTCCGCAGCATTCGCGGTTCGCTGCGTTTACCTAACGGCGGCGCGGGGGGTGCTCGGGTACAGTAGATGCATCGTGGAAAGTTGCCGCTCGCTTCGTAAACAGACGTTGTGTTGGGGTCGTCGATGTAATTAGGGCGCACACCTCCGCTCGCCGCTCAAAGAGGATGGGAGGGTGTGTTTTCGGGCTCCGAACATTCTGTCACGTACCTCCTCGTGCACCTGCTGACCTCAAATACACGAAAACCGTGCGGCAGAAGATGCGGCAGGGAGGGGTCTACGAGCTCTGTCTAGGCCGCCACTGTGAAGGCCTCGTCCAGTCAGCAATGATGGGGAGGAAGTACCTGTGAAACAGACACAAATAGCACGAATTAATACTCTGTCGCAAAACAGCATGACCACGTTTGATGCGGGTCCCCAGCGGGTGCCAACGCGGGGAGGGTTCGCCCGACATCGGGACACGCGATCCCGAGGCGACTGCGGCGCGGTTTCAGGGGGCCACGGGATTAATTCGCAGGTAGCCTGGGGCTGACCGCATCGCACGGGCTGCCCCCGTGCATGCGTGCGTGCTGCGTGCGTGCCTGTGGCGGTGGGCGGGGCAATTTCGCGGGTTGCATACATCAAGGGGCAACTCCGTGCTAAAGGCCGGGCTGAAGTGGCCCGGCGGTGGGCCAAAGGACCATGTTTCGCTCTCACGGCCGCAGCCCCACACAGCCCGGCAGTGACGACCTCTGCGGGTTTCGCTTTGAAGGGGAGAGGGGGGGAACGGGGAGATCCGGGGCTAAGAAACTCCGCAGGCTTAATCACATCATTGATTAAATCTCACCCGTCAAAGAGAGTTTCGTGCCGCAAAAAAAAAAAAATGGAATTTCGGGGCTCGCTTTCTTGTTACATACTGAATGATGCATGCGTCGCTGTTTTCGACGAGCGGAAATCCCTGCACCAACCGATTGCAGGGAACCCTTTGACGATCGGCACAGCGCGTAAGCAGATGATCCCGTGCGACCCGCGCCCCAACACAGAGCCGGAGATGTTGGCGATACATCGCAGCGCATGCAGGGGGGCGCCGGTAGGGGGCGCTGCCGGCGCTGCCGGCGCCGCCTGGCGGGGGACAAAGGCGTGGCCGCCTGTGACAACAACAGCTACTGCACAACGGGGCTGCCTACCTCGCGGAGGGAGCCTCCAAGATGGATGAACTCTGCCCGGGCAGGTAATGTGTTCTTATCTCAGCACGGGGCCCCACTCTTGTTGGCGGCCCGGGGCCTCGGCCTCTCCGTCCGGCGCGGCGCGGCTCTCTTTTTCCGTCGACATTATTTGTCTCTCTTAACGGCAAGAAACAACCCTCTCCCCCGACCCCGCGCGCGCCCTTCCCCCCGTTTGCGGAGAGAGGGCCACCGGCTCTTCCAATATCCCCTTTACCTTGTAGGACGAGCGCCCCCTCCTGCCCCCTCCGGCCCCCTCCGGCCCCCTCCTGCCCCCTCCGGCCCCCTCCGGCCCCCTACGCCGGGGCCATCCGCGGCACAGTGGTGCTCTCTGGGTCAAGAGCTCGTATATCGTGCGTCGTGCATGGAGCGGAAGATTAAGTGATCCAACCTATTGGACTCGCGAGTATTCTCCCTCTACTTTTTTTTTCCTGGCCCGGCTTTCTTTCCCTCTCCTCGCGTCGCGGCGATAGAGAACGAGAGAGAGAGAGAGAGAGAGAGGCAGCGCGAGAGAGCGTAGAAAAAGGAACAAGGGGATGAGCGTGGAGACTGGACAAGAGTCCTCGGGAAAGGAATTGGGCTTATCTTCCAAGCTGAGATTGAGTAACAAGAGACGGAGGAGGAGAGGGCGTTTTCGCTCTTCCAAAATTGTTCGGAGAGCGGTCAAGTTTCGACCCCCCGAGCTGTTCTCCGCACCTCCAACAAGTCATCTTATTAAATAAAACAGTCGCGACTGGTGCCCGGCAAATGGTGCCGTGCGTTCGCTCTACCCTGATTACTTAACCATGGCCGATAATGGAGGTCGTAAGACGGGGGGCGCTGTGGCCGGCCCGCCGCCGACACCCGCATCTGCGTCGCACGGCGCCGTGCGAAAAGGTCCGCAAACTAGACCCTCTCATACAGAGCGGCTAAACGGATTAAGGCAACATCGACACACCTCTCTTTCTCTGAGTGAAAATGCAGAGACAGGAAAAAGGGGTCGAAAATAGTAGCGCCCATTCACGCGGAGCACGTAGATAACTCCCTCAGAAAAAGGCGGGCGCCTCTTGCCTTTTCATCGCGCTCGCTCCCTCTCGCACACACACACACACACGCACGTTATTCGGTCTTTTCCTCCTCCGCCAGTAATGGAGCGCCGAGTAAGCGTGGATTCATACCTCAATTAGAGCACGGGTACTTCGCACGTAGAACACGCGGCGGGTGGAGGCGGGGGCGGGGCAGGTCCCATTAAGCACAGAATAAGAGGGCCGGCCTCCGGGATGAACAACTTGTGTGCCTCACTGGGCGCTGGCCGTTCCGGGCTGCTTGCTGCGGCCTGGCCGAAAGCCAGCGGAACTGCATGTCTGTGTGTGTGTGTGTTCACATGTGGTGGGGGAGGCGCCACGCAGCGGGCGTCGAACTCCTTTGTGGCTGGCTGCGGGGGCCTGCTGAGGACCTTGTGTAGCGACACACGAAGCGTTTTACGCGGCCGCCTCCCCCGCGCCGGCCTCACCTGCGCTGCACAACAACACACGGAAGCTCCCCCCGGCCTCCGCCTCCCCCGGCCTCCCGCCGGCTCCATGTCGCGGCGCGGCGGCGCCACGCGAGGCCCCCGTCGGCCCGTGCAGCCGGCGCCAGGGGGGCGGGGGGCGCCGCCGGGGCCCCCCGGAGTCGCCGAGGGGGCGCCGGCCGCGCTGCCACAAGGATGCGGGCGATGCTGCCGCCGCCGAGCTCGGCGCTGGATTCAAGGTAAACGGCGGGCGTCCGCGAGCGGCCACGGCCCCGGGAATGTGTTCGACGGCGCGGTGTGCGGAGCAGCCGACTCGAACGAAGCGATGAGAACGGGATGCCGCGCGTTGCTGCGGAGGATAACCCCGGTGAACGCGGTGCGCGGCGGGGGCGCGCCGTCAAAGCGGAGAACCGCGGCGGGCGGCCGCCGAGGGGCGCGGCCCGATGGTATCGGAGGCGGGGCCACTGCGGCCGACTGCGTCTATATCGGATAGTGGTTACAGATTATGAAACGCGGGCCGAAAAGAATATTGATGCGCGGGGATACACCTCGACATGAAAGGAGACTCTCTCTCTGCGCCGCCCCCGCGGGTACCGTACCGGCGCCGTACGCAGAGGCCGCGCGCAACCGCTCCGGGTCGATATATGCCAGCGGGGGGGAAGCGTGCAGTCACCGTCAGCTTTATGTGGGAATAGAGCCGGGCCGGAGGCGGGGGGCGTATGATATAAACGCACAGCGAGGCGATGCGAAGTCTCTGCAGAGGGCAAAGAGATTGAGAGCCAAGGTAAGAAGAGGAGGGGGGGGGGGAGGGTCACATCAAAGCGATCCTCTTCACCTGCCGCCCTTTCTGTCCCGAAAGTCTGCAAACGGTGGATTGCTGGGCACTGGGCACAAAGGCACATGCCCAGCCCTTTTTGCAGGGAAGGGGCATGTGTGGATAAAACAGGCCCCTGACCTGAGAAATGTATTTCTTTTCCTGATCGCGGGCGAAGTAGGTCAAGTGTGCGCCAGGCAGTTTAAGAGTCTATAATGCACGAACCTCCTTCAAATTGTTCTACGCGGGCGGGATTTTTTTTTCGCCTTGTGCGCATCCTTCTAGTGTCAAGGTCTAAACAACACAGGGTCAGGTAAGGCAAAGTGCTGGATGAAGTCCTCAAGAAGGGCAAAGAGGTCTGGATGAGGCCAGGAGCTCTCTCTCTCTCTCTCTCTCTCTCTCTCTCTTTCTGTCTCTCTCTCTCTCTCTCTGAGTGTGGCTCTGCCCCTGTCCCTCTCGCTCTATCCTGCTGTGTCGCTCGCTCGGCACCCCTCGTCATGGAGCCAGCAACGAGCACACCACGCGTCCGCCTCTTCCCACCCACTCCTCCCCATGACGGCCGGCCTGCACCGCGGCGGCGGCATGAGGCCCCATGGGACCGGAAGTCGTGCCCAGCGCTCCCGAGCCTGGCGCACCGGCGTCCCCCGCCGCCCCCCGCCCAGCGCTTTTAAGATATTCGCTCGCAAGTGAGTGTGTGTGTGTGGAGATGTAACATCGCGCCTCTATTCAAATAAATTTGCATCGGAATGACTTCTGCAAAATGAGTATGCAGTGAGTCGTCACTATTCTCTTTTTATCCACTCACAAAGTACCTGCACGCCCGAAAAAAAAATATTTGGAAATGTTGTGGAGATTGTATGATTGGCAGAGAAATTCGTGGGAGAGGTTCTTTTCTGATAGTGTGTCTCCCACGTCGGAGTACAGAGTTGGCAATCCGTTCAGCCGCGTCCCAACGTCAAATCTTCTGTTGAAGCAGAGAAGTTTTGCGAAACATTTTTTTTTTTCACATGAATCCGAGCAGGAATCAATGCTCCCGCCGCCGCACTGTTTGTAGGGCAAGGGCCCCCGAGGCCGCGTCTCCTACCATGCCGCCGAGCAGTAAAGTTTGTTGTGATTTATCGGGCGGAAGGTGAGGCGAGGGCTTCCGCTTATTGCCGCTCTATCGCGGACGATCATCTCGTGTGTTTTCGCTCTCTGTCTCCGACTGCTCCCGGGGTGGGGGGGTCACCGGAGCAGCGCGCGCGGGGGGTGGGGGTGGGGGGGCCTCCCGGGCCGTGGGAGGCGAGGCCTGCCGGCCACTCTAGGTATTCATCCATACCCTTCGAAGCGAGGCCCGAGGCCGGCGGGCGTGCGCCGCGGCCGGTGCGGAGTGAAGGCATTATTCAGGGCGCCGCCGCCGTCCACTCGAGTGTTGTTCCGTCGTTTTTCTCGTGGAGTGCTCCGCCGGCGAGGGCCCGCGGCCCCGCGGCAGCCCGCGGCCCTGCCCGCCGGGCCTCGCACCGGCGCCGCAGGCCGCGCTGTGGCCGAGTCGGTCGGTGACGGTCACGGCGGCAGCCCCGCGGACCCGGGGAACGCACCGGGTTCGTGCCCGGCACCGCCCCGCCGCACGGAGCCACCCTCTCCGCCCGCCTCCGGGTCGCTTTGCGGCTCCCTAAATGCCGGCCGGAGGCCCCGCGGCCTCCCGGCGGCCGGGCTGCGCGGCGCCGCACGAGGTCCCCCGCCGGCCCTTCCCCAAACCCGCAGTCCCCGACTCCCCGAAAGAGGGGGGGGGGGGGCGCGGCATGTGCACGGAGTGTTGACATGGGTGCCCCCGCTCGCGTACGTGGCATCAATTCCACCCCCCGTCCCCCGCCGTCCCCCGCCGCCCCCCGGAGCCCCCCGGAGCCCCCCTGAGCCGCCCGCGCGCCCTCGGCCCTCGGACACGCAATACCGCACGGCCGGCGCGCTCGCGATAGAATTCGGCGGGCTTCGGAAATGATTATCATGTCGGTCGTTGCGGCACCTCGCACGTATGCAGAGGCGGGCCGTGGCGGTCACGTGCTCTGCAGCGGGGTGTGTCTCCGCGCGGCCCGCAGATGAAATATAAATCACAGTGCCAATCGGCTAGCTGCCGCGCCACGCTCCTCCATTTTTAACACGCCCCGACCGGGAGCGCTGCCGCGCTGCGGAGCGGCGGCGGCCGGGGAGGAGGAGGAGGAGGTGGAGGAGGAGGGGAGGAGGAGGAGGGAGAGAGGACTGCGCCCGGCTGCATCGCCGCCGTGCCCCGCGTCCGCGTTACACCACGTTTCCGAAGAATTATCGCACCGCGCCACAAAAACCTCGCGCTGTAAAGACCGTCCCGCCAAAGAAAAAAACAGATAAATGCGTTTGAACGTTGATTCCCGTTGAGTCCTCAGTTGTACCTCTTCACGTGTCGCGTATTATTCGTTACTGTTTGTTTCTCCGCGACGGTTGGCGGCGCTGCAGCGCAGCGACCGTACTTGCGATGCCGGGCAGTGAAGGCGCTCGGCGGGCAGGAGCGCCGTAGGGGTAGGCCATGCGGCCGCACGCGCGCCCGGCGGGACGGGCTACGGTCCGGGCGGCGCCCCGGCAGGCGGGCGCCACACACGCCGGGGAGGACGTGGCGGGCGGGAGCCGAGAGCGGAGGCGGGGGGCCGCCGCGGCGCGAGGGATAACACGGGCAAAAACACTTGGGTCAGCCCGGCCGTGCCCGGCCCCCGGCCACACACATCCCGCTGTCGGGATGCAGTGCGGCCGCGCGCGGGCTTTAACGATTCCTCCGGCCGCGAGGGCATAAATCCTGGCGTCGACGTCAGCAGGGCTATCGGGCGGCGCCGGGCGGCGCGCTGGAGTGGCCGCGCGGCGGCAGCTGGGAGCATCACCCCCCCCCCCTCCTCCTCCGGACACCCGCCGCCGCCGCCCCCCGCGCTGCGCACGACCGGCCCCCGGAGTGGAGGACCGCCGTCCGCCGCCGCCGTGTCCCAGAGGCCGGCGGCAGGCGCCACGGATACCCAGCACCGACCATCCGTACACCCGCGTGAAGAGCCTCACGCAGCGCCCGCCTCTTGCCTCTTGAGCCGACCTCGTTCGTCGCATCGGAGTGTAAGAGGGAGAAAGAGAGAGAGAGAGAGAGAGAGAGAGAGAGAGAGAGAGAGAGAGAGAGAGAGAGAGACCAGGGCCCTCTTTCCGGCGTGGGACGCGATCTGCTTGCTCAAACTACTTGCAGTGCTAGGAGCTGGAGCCCTTGCTGCGATGCACTCCGACGCATTCCCCCCTCCTCCCTCTCCCTCCCTCCCTCTCTCTCTCTCTCTCTCTCTCTCTGTCTATCTCTTTCTCTCTCTCACACACACCCACTCCTTATGGCGAGCGGCCAAAAGGCGCCCACGAGCAGCATCCGCGACGCAGGCGTGCCCGCAGTGCACACCTTTCCCTCCCACCCCCCATCATCCCTCACCCGAAAGGTCCCCGATATGAGCTAAGTCAGCCGTACCTTCCCCCCCTTCTCTGTCTCTGTCTCGCTCTCTCCGCCATCTCTCACTTTCTTTCTCTCTCCCTCTCTTTGTGGCCCGTCCGTGCCCACCAGTATTTGCATAGCGAGTCCCAAGGTCAGGAGTGCCGGCCGATCCGTTTCTGCGGCGGCAGGCAGCAGCTCCCGGTAGCGCCGCAGGTACCACATTCTTAAGAAGGGAGAGGGGAGGGGGGGCGTTGGCCAACATTTATTCGGAGAACAAACACAAGCCCTCCTGCCTGCGTGTAATTCGACGGCTTCGGGGGGCTGCGCGCACGTCGGCGGCGGGGGGCATCTCTCCTTGCGGGGGGCGCCGACGCACGCCCCACTGACCCGCTTCTCCCGAAAATGCCGGGCCAAACATGGCGTCGGTAGCGGCCTCACTGCGTGCCTCGCTGCCCGCGCCGCTGCGTGCGCCGCGCGCCGCCCGCCGGACCGGCCACGGTGATCCCTATGCGCCGGAATTGAATTTCACGGTCGGCATCTTCGCGCATTCCCCTCCTGCTGCGGAGCCCAAGGCGGGCGGGGCGCGGCGCGGCAGGGCCCGGCCGCTGCTGCCGCCGCCGGTACAAGGGCCGGGCCGGGCCTCGGCCGGGCTCTGCCAAGCACTTGGTATTTGTGGGAGTGACCTTACCCAAGCCGCCGTGACACGGAGAGATTCCTTAGCATTATACCGGGTACGGTGTATACGTATATACTTCCGCGCAGCGCGCTTGCCGCCACACAACTCACCGGCGTTTCTGTCGGGCAGCGACTGCGCTTTTTTCCCTGCTCCTCTGCTCCGCCCTTCTGGTTTTAGCGCTAGAAGGGAACGGCCCCGTCGCGGGGCGTCTTGTCGTCTGGGGGCGCGTCCCGCCGCCGTGACTCCCACAGGCGGCCAGGTCGGAGCCGTCGGGGACGAGGCGCGGACGAACAGCAACCCGCTCGTCGCGGGGTTCCCCGGGGGCTCCCGCCTTGATCGGGACTGTAATTTATTCGCGCGCCGGCGCCCGAATCTTTGTGGCGCCGCGATGTCGACGCGTGGCGGCGCGTGGCGCACTTCTCCGCCTACGCCTTTGGCTGGCGGCGTGCGTGCGGGACCCGGCGTCGAGCCGACGGCCTCGCCCACGGCCTCGCCCACGGCCTCTCCCACGGCCTCGCCCACGGCCTCGCCCACGGCCTCGCCCACGGCCTCGCCCACGGCCTCGCCCACGGCCTCGCCCACGGCCCCACCTACGGCTCTCGCAGCGCCAGCCTGACAGACGTGGGGCCCGCCCCCCGCCGCATTCCCCTGCCCCCGAGCGACTGCCGCCGCCTCACCTGTGAAGAAGAATTTTCCGGCAGCGCGCCGCTCTAGGAATCCCCGGCACACACCACCGCCTCGCCCGCCTCCCCCCTCCGGCAGTCACCTACCATCCCGGCATTTCTGCGCGGCGGCAGCAGCAGCCCCCTGCCACCGCCGTCGCCCTCATTTTCCAGGGGGCGCCCCCGCCGCGCCCCCGCCGCGACCCGGGCGGACCCCCCGCCGAGCCCACGGCGCCGCGCCGTCGGCCACCCGCCACGCCACACACCTCAGGCTGCCAGCCTTTCTTATAAGGCGGCGGGTTGGCGGCGGGTTGGCGGGGGTGGCGGCGGGTTGGCGGGGTCCCGGCTCCTCTCACCTCGCACCTGAGCTGAGTACAGACGTTTCTTGATACCGCCCCTCGCCGCCCGCGCCGCCGCGCCACGCCCCGGCCGGCTCCTCCACGCGCCCATTCCACGCACAGCACGCCGAAAAGCGTAGTCCACACACACACACACACATGACGGGCGATGGTTCGGAGTGGTCCCCCTAGCTAGCCTCGCGTCGGTCCCCGCGGCTCGACCGCACAGGCGCCGCCCTCCTCCAAGGGGAGAAAAATGTGGCTCGTCCAGATGCACCGGCAGTGTGAGCGCGCGTGTGTGTGTGTGTGTGTGTGTGTGTGTGTGTGTGTGTTGGTTCGCCGCCCGACGGGGCCTCTATACCTAATAAGACTTGGCCACGGGCCAGAGCGCTGAAAAGGGGGCTCCTTCGCCCTCGGGGCATGCGGCCCTGCTGAGTCAGCTCTGCTGTATATGTGTGTGTGTGTGTGTGTGTGTGTGTGTGTGTGTGCAGGCAAGCCGACCTGCCTGGAATTAACGGCAAGCAATGCAGCAGCAGCAGCAGCAGCCTCGGCGAGCCTGGGCGCCGTGCCGTGCCGTGCCGCCCCCCGGTATGACACTGCAGGGGAGAGAAAACGCCTGACGGTGCACGACAGACTGGCCACCACCAAAGGGTGGCGGGGGCGGCGGTCACGTGTCTGCTGCCTCCGGCGATAATTACTGTTATCGCATCCGGATGGCCGTGGGAGGAGCGTCGATACCCCGCGCGGAGAAACTCACATAACGCCAACAAACAGCTCGGAGGACGCGCGGAGTATTGTCCGGGGAGCTCGGAAGCCAGCCGCCTATCGCCACCGCTCATAGCCGCGGTTGTGCACGGCTCCGTTCGGCATACATTATTACGCGTGTCTCGTTGTGCACTGTCGTAACGTTCGAGTGCAATTCGAATGCACGACGGTCTGGCATAAAAACCTGCCCGACAAAGTGTGCCCGCCCGCCTCCCCTGCCCCTCGCGACCGGTAAATTGCGCCATGTACTGCATAAAGGAAAACTGTGTGGCAGGAGAGAGGCCTCTTCTTTCCGTTACATCGCAGCCACTCAAGGAAAGTACGAACAGCGGCGGCATGCCGCTGCGAAGCAGCAACGACACGACGGTTCCGTATGCATTGCCGTTATTTAAGGAAATAAAAATTCACCGATGAAGTAACATTTTGGGACCGCGAAAAACTGAAGCGCTCCTGCGGTCAGGGAGCCCGCCGCCGCAAGCCGCGTTTCTTGAAGAGTAGTTTGTCACGTGACGCAGGGATGAGCGAAATCCCCCGAGGCCCACACAACAGCCCACACACACCGTGAGCCTTGAAACGGGGTGGGCGTGGAGGCGCAGACCTGCCGAACCCACCGCGGTGCGGTCAAAATATATACGCCCCGCTTCTGAAGAAAGGTCAGGGTCGTCACCGCCGAGAAGGGGACGTGGAAGAAGGAACTGGGGGTGGGGGAGGGAGGGGGGCAGAGAAAGTGGTCACGTTTTCCGTCCGCCAAGAGGAGAGAAATTCATGGGGAAAACGGTCCTCTTTATCCTTCTTTATTTTCGTTACCGAAGAAAAGGAAAATCGGGTTCCGAAGTGGCGGCGGCGCCGTCCACCGAGAGAAAAAAAGAAAAGACCTAGGCGAAGCGCGTCCGGTGTGAGGTGGGATCAGGACCCTGTCGCTGACCTTTTCACGCCGCTCCCCTCTCCCCCCCCCCCCCCCTCTCTCTCTCTCTCTCTCTCTCTCTCTCTCTCTCTCTCTCTCTCTCTCTCTCTCTCTCTCTCTCTCTCTCTCTCTCTCTCACTCTCTCTCTCTCTCTCTCTCTCTCTCTCTCTCCCTCTCTCTCTCTTCCGGGATGCCTGCAGTGTGCACTAGGCTCTCCAATGGTCCACCGCCCGCCCGCCCGCCCAAATCCCCCTTTCTTTTAAAATAGCTCGTGAAATATTTCGGCCGGTCCGTTTGGCGGTGCGCAGCGCGCAGCCGCATTGTTCTTGCTAAATGGCGAGCACGCGGGCCGCCGCCGCCGCCGCTTGCCCACACGCGGTGGGATGAGCAGGGTAGGGCCGGGCCGGACGAGCAACGGCCCCGAGAAAATAGACAGACCCCCTCCCTCTCCACCTCCTTCACACTTAAAAACAGAGGGCAGGGCGGAGGGGGCTTTCCTAGTCCGCACGGGTCCTCAGACTTTTCGCTGGACGTGACACGGTGCTGCAAAATAGCGTGCTCGCCTCGGAGCCGCGAAGACAAGGAGGAGAGTGGCCGCGTCCAGTGCGCGATACTGTTTGCAGGGTCCGCGCGGGGGGTCCGCGGGGGGTCCGCGGGAGGTCCGCGGGGGGTCCACAGGGGGGGTCCGGTGCGCTTTGTGCATGGCAAATGGAATGCAAAGCCCGGCGAATACCGTTTTCCTCGTCCGAAAAGAATGAGGCGCGAGCCTCCAGCCTCCTGTCGGGGTAACGAGTGCTCGCGCAGCTCAGAGCTGGGCGCCTGCGGAGCGCGCCGCTGAGGAGAAAACCATCCTCGCAGCGTCCGGCGCCGCTGGCGGGCCTCCCCGGACCCCGGACCGGCGCTTCGGGCAGATTTCGCAGCAGTTTTAATTAACAAAAGGCTGTTACGGCGCCGGGGCTCGGGGGGGGGGGGGGGGGGGGGGCGGCGCGGCGCGGCACGGCGGGGTAACGAAGGGTAACGCGCGGCCCGGCAGCATCGAGGGCCGTGCAGACACTCGCGTGTCGCCGCGGGCCCTCGCTCACCGCACACAATATTTCCGGCGACGGCCATAAATTGTCTCATACCAGAGGGCGGTGTGGAAAAGAAAATGTGTCCCCCGTTTCATTTTCTCGTCCACGCGATTAAGTCCAGAGTGTCGGCGGCGCGGCGTGGGTGCGGGCGCGCGCTGCGGCCGGGGAGGGAGTGGGAGAGGGGGCTGCTGATGGGGTAGGTTGGGGCTGGGCCCCGGGCGGGGCGGCGGCGGAGCGGCGGCGTGGCGGCGGGGCTCGTATAAACTGCTTCGCCCCCCAACCCCTCCTACCGGGGGCCCCCGGGCGGCCAGTAAGCGGCGCCGACTCTCTTCATTAAAAAGTGCGTCTCCTCTCTCGGGCATGTTGTGCCAGTATTTTTCGCCCCGGTTCTGGCGGTGGCCGTCCCTGGCGGCGCCGCCGCACTGGCGGCGGATAGAACGGATAGACTTTGGATAGACGGAGCGGGTACGCTACCGTGGGGTGGGGGGGGGGGGACCTTGGGCGGGGCTGGCGAAGGGTTCGGTATGGTGTGCCCCCCCCCCCCCCCCCCCGCGCTGGAATGTAGGGTAATGGGTTTGTTTCTGCGCCGAGCGGCGGGCCGGCAGCGCGAGCAGCTCGAGGGGCGGACGGAGGCACCGGGCGACGCCTGGCGACGCCTGGCGGCGCGGCGCCCAGCTTCCTACTGTCTTCGCGCGCCGCGCCCGGGCGGCGTCATCGCGGTCGTCCCGAGGCGGCCGGACACGGCGAGCCACTCGAAGCCGCTAGAAGCCTTGCGGTACCGCCGGAGGCGAGCAGTATGCAGTGTCCTCTTCAACACCACCCGCCTGCGTTCGCGTCAATCTTTTTTTTTTTTTTGCATGTGCCGTTCTCGCAGCTACTGCGGTGTGGTATAGTGCAGCAGTGTGAGGAGCATAGTGTGAGAGTGTTCGTTATTCTCCGCTGCCGAAGTCCGCGCGCGCTCGGCTCCGGCGGCGTGTGTGTGTGTGTGTGTGTGCTTCAGAGCGCCTGCATTCCCTCTCGGCCCCTCATTACCCTCGGAGGTGCGAGAGCGTGTCTGTGGAGTGGGCCGCTCCTCTCTCGGGCCGACGCCGTGCCGCCGCGCCGTGCCCAGGAGCCTCGCCAGTGAAGGCTCCGGGGGGGAGCGGACCGCCGGCTGCTGACGCCCGCGTCCGGGACGCCGCTGACGCTGCGATGGCCCGCGGCCCCTGCGCCTCCGGGCCGTGTTGCCTGCGGCTGGACAGCAAGGCGGCGGCGGCCTCCGAGACGTGCCGCGTACGATAACGATGACCGGGCAGATGCCGTCCGCGGCCCCCGCGCTGCGATAATTGCTGTACGTGCTGTCGGCGCTATGGCCTCCGCCGCGGGCGCGCGCGCGCGCGGTCTGTTACGCAAAAAAAAAAACAACAGAATGCAGCCGTGCGCGTAGTAGGCATTTCCCATCGCGCTCGAGAACGGAAGCAGGAATAAAAGGGAGGGAACGGGCAGTTAAGGGATAGGGAGTCGCCTGAATTTTTTTCTTACAAAACTACGATTCATTTGACAGTCAATCAATAGACATAGAGTGTATATCGCGCCGCGTTCGGACCGGCCCGCGCGGAGCCACACGGCCGCGGCGCGCCGCGCTAAACGCGACCTTCTGAAAGCACGACCCTTTTCCTTCCCTTCGCTCCCCCGACGATGGCACATGCAAACGAACTCGCTTCAACTCCACTCAAGTTCAACACAACGAGCGCGCGGGATGTGTATTCCTTATGCGGGCCGGCAGGACAGCGGCGGCGGCGGCCCTGAGAGCGGCCCCGACCGGCCCCCGCTGCCGCCGCCGCCGCCGCCGCCGCCGCCCTCCGCTCGCCCCGCAAACGCCTCTCGACTGTTACTGCCGGTGCGATGCAGCCGCCGCCGCCGCCACCGCCATGTCGGAGAAAGAAAGCCAATCAAAGAACAAGTCGGCGGCCCGACCAGAGCTCCGGCAACGGGGAGGCGGAGGGAGGAGGCCGCAAAGGGTTTATTTACTCCAACTTGCAGCGCTCTGCACGCGGGGTACTGACAATGAGAAGTTGGCGACGGCGGGCGGCGCCGCGGACGAACGTAGCACGCCTGCTTTGATTTCTGCACATATATATATCGCTCTCTCCCTCCATCCCCATCTCTCGTTCCTTCTCGCACACGTTGACGATGGCAGCGGAAAGCTCAAAGTTTACCAGCGGCGCCCCCATGCCCCCCCCCCCCATCGCGTTTGTGGAAAAGCACCCCCTCCCTCTTCTCCCCTCCCCGTTTCCGCCGGTCCGCGGCGCACTCTCTGGCGCTCCCCCAAAACTTTTGTTTCCCCCGGACGAACCGCCACGAGCGGCGCACGCGGCCCACGGTGCCGTTAATGCGGAACCGAAAAGATGACGGCGGCGGCGGCGGCGGCGGTGGCGGCCGAGTTTTGTACACCGGAAGCGGGGAGCGCGGACGCGGCGGCGGCTGTCGGCGCTACTTTTGTGCCCCGTCTCTCGCGACGACAACAGTCCCCAGACCTCCGTCTCCTCCTTCTGCTCCTCCCGTTGGGTCACGCGTGCGGGGCCGCCGCCGGCACGCGGACTGCAACTGTCTGCCTGCCCGCGGAGCGCGGAGGCAGAAGGAGGAGATCGCCGGAGATCCGCGGCCGCGACAGGTAGGCTGCTGCGGCGGCGGTGGCGCGATACGACGCGGCGGCAGGGCAAAGTTTGACGCGAGCGGGGCCGTTAGTTTTGCGTCGCCCCCGGCCGCCCGGCTATCTGCGTCCGTCTGCGGCGGCCGCCGTGTCACCGCTAATGATACCGTGACCGGGCGAAGGACCGGACCGGTCGGAAAATATTCTCAACCAGCGCACAAATGGAGGCATTACTTAAGAAATCATTTCCTTTGCCCAGTGTTTACGACGTCACGACAAATTATGTATTTGATACGAGGCGTCATTTTTCTCTGGCGCAGCGTAGCCACTGCTGAGCAGCGAGAACCTGCCGCCCCTCTTCTGCTCACGCAACCCAATCGGTTAGCCAAGAATGGCAAGCGCACAGCGAGCGGCCGTCATCACCCCTGGAGGAGAGAGGGGAGAGCCGATGGCGGTGACAATCGCCGTGGAGCGCCGGGCCGGACGGCCGGGCGTCGACGTCGTGCTTCCCCGCCCGCATGAATATTCACTGCGCGGTCTGAGGGCGGCCGGGGTCGGGCGGCCGGGGCTGGACGGCTGCTGGGGGGCGGGCGGTCGTGCCGGGCTGCGGTGCCTTGGGCCCTGCCGCCCTGCCGCGCTGCCGCCCGGCTCAGACGGGGGGTAAGCAGCGCCGGTCCTGGCGGTTTGGCTCGCTGACCTACAGCCTGCTATCGGTCTCCGGGCCGCGACGCTCCTCCCCGGGCTTACGCACGGCGCTGCGGACCTTCCTCGAACCGCCCCGGCCGCGCTCCAGGATCCCGTCAGACCCTCCTGCGGTGCCCTGCGGTCGGCGGGGACCCCGCCCACTGCCACCACGGCGCCCCACGGGTTCTAATTGAAAGCCGTGGGGGCAGCAGCCGTCCTTGCTTCAATCAGCTGTGTGGTCTGAAAGCTTAGTCGAAAAATCGCGATGGCTGTTCGCGCTGCTCCACATTTCAAGAACTTCGTCGTGCGTTGTACGGGCGTTGTTTTCCTTCGCACAAATCCATCTCGGAGCCCTTTCGGGTGGTCTCGGGTCATGCATAAATATTTCGAGCCCCCGTGCCGATTTTCAGGTCGTGCCCGGCATACGCGACAAGCTGGTTTCCCCCTTTTTGGAGGCTTCCAAGGTCCTTCTCTCCAACCCCAGCCGCGAGTACCACAGGGACCCCGTCATCTCGACGTACCTCGCAGAGAAATACCGTCAACCACGTCGGGAGCCCCGGGGCCCTGGGGCCCAGCGTCCCTTGACTCCGCCGGCAGCATGTAAACAAGTGAAGCCAGCTGGCCGAGTCTTGGCCGCTGCCGGCCGGGGCCCGGCTAGCCTAGGACGGCCCAGCGGTCCCCGCGGCCCCCCTGGACTGGCCGGCGCGCTCGACCGCAAGCACCTCGCTGTGTGTGGACTGCGCTTGTGACACGGCCTTGCGAGTCTGGACTGTATGCTCTCTGCTGGGCGAGCACTATGGCCCAGGGGGCGAAACGCGAGAGAAGAAAGCTCCGTACAGGAGGTGCATGTTGAGCAGTAAGAGCCTGCGAAACTCGCCTCCAGGGGGGGGGGGCGGAATACCAAATAGAAGATGTTTTGATTTTCAGTTTCGCACAGGAGGTCAAATTGTAAAGGAGCCACAGTGCGCTCTGCATTTTGTTTCTACAAACGTTGCAACATGAATACTTAACCGTGTGATCACTGGCGCTTCACGCTGTGCAGCGCTGTTGCTGCTGCTGCCACCGCCCGGGACCAGCGCCGCTTTTGCATGGCATACCTGCAACAAGAGGCGAGCAACATTTTGTTATCGGAATTCCCTTTTCCCCAGTGCGGCTCTGGCGGGCTGTGCGGCCCGCGTGTTTTCGGCATGCACAACAGAGCGCGGCGCCTGCCGAGACAGAATCGGGGCGCACAGGCCGCGCCGCGCAGCGAGAGAGAGAGAGAGAGAGAGAGAGAGAGAGAGTTGGGCGGCGCGCCGGTCGCCGCCGCCGCCGGAAGTCTCCTGCGGCCGAAGCCCTTGCTCCTTGCGGCAGCGCGCGATGCCGGACCGGGCGCAAAGCCCCAGGCAAAGAGCTGCGCTGCCGGTGCCGCGCGCCGCTCAAACCTTTTGCTCAACTCGTTTGCTCCCTTTTCTGAAAAGAAAGCCGGCAACGGGAATAAATCACCTTCCATCTGGAGCCCTTCCCCGGCTGGCCCGGTCCGGCCGGCTGCCTCGCCGCCGGCCCCTTCTCTCTCTCTGTCTCTCTCTCTCTCTCTCTCTCTCTGTTATGTGCCGCCTGCTTTATATTTGCACGCTGACCGGGGGACCGTGGGGGGACCGTGGGGGGTCTCGGTGCGTGCCTATCACCGTCAGTGCAGCCCCGCCTGGGCCGCATAGGGCCGCAGGGGTCCGGCCGGGACCGGCTCGTGAGGGGGCGGCAGGACGCCGAGAGGCGGGGCGCCGGGAGAAGGGTTCTTGTTCTCGACCTGCTGCCGGACTCGGCCGGAAGCGGGTCGAGGACGCTCCGCGAAAATAGGAAGAAAAGGGGGCGGCGCGGACAGCGCGAACACGGTGAGACAAAAATGGCTGCGAGATTAATGCTGCGCGCCGAGTTCGAGACCCGGCGCGCCGCGTGCGTTCGGGTTTTTGCTGTATTAGCCAGTCGTAAATCACGACCGGTTGGCCTCGAAGGAGGAGGCGCGCGCGGAGGAAGGCGGCCCAAAAGCGGCGGGAGCTGCGAGAGCATCGGAAGAAGTACTCTCCGCTCCTATGACGAATGAAGTTCGCGGTCCCGGCCGCGCTCGCCCGGACGGTAAGTTTCGGCGCGGCTGCAGCGGCTGCAGCGGCCGGGTGCATCCCGTGCAGCGCGGCTGCAGCGCGGCGCCGCCGGTAAAGTGGGTGGCACGACGGCTACCGCCGCGCCGCCGGTAAAGTGGGCCGGCTGCCGCCGACGCCGCTACCGCCGCCGCCGCGCCGCCGCCGCCGCCGCCGCCGGGGAGAGCTCATAAAATCAAGTAACTGGGTGGCAGCGGTGAGTTTACGGTGCCGGTACCGCAGCGCGGCAGCCGGGGCGGGCGGCATGGCGCCCCGCCAGCGTGCCAGCCGTGAGGTACGCCCGGGGAAAAGGGAATTGAGAGTGTTTAGAAAAGGCAGACGGAGCGGGGGGAGGGAGGGGCGGGGATGGGCGGGGGGGGGGGGTCGCTTTGCAATTCATTTGGCACAGGGTGGTAGTACAGTAGTTACTCGCAAATGGATACAAAACCGAATGGAATAACCGAGGCCCCGGCGCGGGGCCGGGCAAGGGCCCCGGGGGAGCGGGCCGGCCGGGCGCTGCCGGTGACCTTGCAGCGGACAGAAGAGCAAACGCACTTTCGGGAACGCGGGGGTGCCAAGCATCAAGCAGATTGCGCGAAAAACCACAGAACGTCGTGCCGTGTGGTCGCGGCCCGAGGAGGGTCCGCGGGGGGCCGCGAGGAACGATTAGTGCCTCCTGACGGCCAGCCGCGGCGGCGGCGGTCCGTTCCGTTAGTTGATATCTGTTACGTCTGCTGTGCATGCAGTTTTTCCTCCTGGTCTATAGAGATCAGGTTTTCACAATAATTGCAGCCCCCCGCCCCCTCACTGCCCCCCCTGGCACTGGGCACGTGGCACACCGCGGCGTGAGCGGGCTGCCCATCCCAGCCCTCGGCGCTGTTGTTTCCAGTCCCGACTCCCCGCGGCGTCCACGTGCGCTCCGAAAATAACTGTGACGATAATTCATCATTATTTCGGAAAAAAGATCCGCGAGCGCGCTCGCGTCGCCTCCGGCCAGACCGGAGGGAGGGGGTGGGGGGAGGGGGTCGGCTGACGCCTTTTCATGAAATAATCATACGGCAGAGACGGCTGCTGGCTCATGAATCACTTTTGTGGCGGTGAAAAGAGGACAAACACGCCGGGCAGTGCCGGGCAGAGTGTGACGAGACGGGGATGTAGCCGTTGCGCGGCTGATATTCCGCTCCCCTGAGCCCCGCGAGGGCGCGTCCGCGCGGGGGCGTCGTGGCCAGCAGTAACTGAGGCGCCTCTGTGCGGCCCTGTAAATACCGAACAACTGGCGCGCTGCGATGCTTCCCCTGCAATCTGAATCCGCTTACACAACAGCAAAGTACCCCCCCGCCGCGTCCCCCAATTACACGGGGAAACGCGACGCGCCCCGACCCCTGCGATGTATTCCGCAGCCACCCACCTTACCTCCCCCATCCACTTTCCAATTGATGTCACGTTTCCCGCGGACGGAACGGGAGTAAGATGGGGACACAGGGCGAGAGAGAGAGAGAGAGAGAGAGAGAGAGAGAGAGAGGGGGGGGGGGGGGGGGGAAGGGAGAGAGAGAGAGAGAGAGAGAGAGAGAGAGAGAGAGAGCAGCGCTAGAATGCGGAAGGAAGTGAAAAGGAAGAGGGGTGAACAAACACAGTGACGAAAGGCGATGGCGGAGCGGGGAGTGATAACGAGGTCTCTATCGCCCAGGACGTGAGTGCGGCCCCGCGCTGCGTGCCAGTCGCCCCCCCCCCCCCCCCCTCCCCCTCCCCTTCCCCTCCCCTCGCGGACGACACCCCCTTCCCCTCCCCACTCACTCGAACCCACGTCACTGCCTCACCGCAACTTGTCTTACTCCACATTTCTCGCCTTGACCCTACCTTGCGGCCCGCATCTTGCGCACCTCCCCCTGCACCGCCCGGCTCCGCCCGGCTCCGGCCGCCTCGGGGCCTCTTGCGGGGGCCAACTTTCCCGCCCGGCACATAAGTTGGCTTCTTTTGGGCGTGCTTCCGTCATGTACACATCCTTCCTCCTCCGTGCGCACCGAGCTGCCGCTGCGCCGCTGCGCCGCTGTTTGCCGGAAAACATGGAGCCGGCCGAACACTTTTGGAGGGCACTTGAGGGCGCGGCGGCGGCGGCGGCGGCACCGCAGCGGCGCCGTGGCCCGGCCCGACAGCGAGCGCCGAGCGCACGGCGCCGTGCTGGGTAGGCGCGCTGCTCGGCGGTCGGGTCCCGCGGGTTGCCTACCCCGCGATGGTTGGGGGCTCCGCTCCGCAGCGCTCCGCACACACACTTCTCTCGGAGCGAGGTTCGCGCGGCGGCGGCTCGGCTACTGGCCTGGGGGGGGGGGAAGCCTTCACGCGGGCACGAGCATCAATCTTGCTGCCGCGCGGGGCCCCCCGGCGCCGAGGGGTGAGGGGGGTGGGGGTCGTGCGTCCGCGCTCTAATTTCGCACAGCGCCGCCCCGTGCGAGCCGTATGGGAATTCAAAGACCACACGACGGCGGCGCTCACTTTATCCTGCCGCCAGCCCCGGGCCCCGGCCGTGCCGAGGCGCAGGGCCCTATTTCTTCGGCCCGTCCCTCGCCTCCCCGCCCCGCACTCCACCCGTGCGGCCGGGGCGGGTTGATGACGCGTGGAGTCCGGGGGTCCTGCGGCTGTGGCCGCGGCGCACCGCGGCCGCACTTTGCGGCGCATAATCTGGACCGTGGCTCTATTACCCTTTGTCGGGCGGCGCGCTGCCTTCGGCTGCCGGCCTTCGGCTGCCGGCCTTCGGCTGCTGCCGGCATGCGGCCCCCCGCCGAGCTGCGAGGCCCCCGCCGGGAGGCTTCAGGCTTTAGCGCGCACCCGCGGCACTTCGGCTCGGGCCCCCGCGGCCTCGTGGAAGGGGTCGAGGACTACAAATACCCCCTCCCCCCACCCGCCTAACCTACTACGGGGGGCACTGACCGGGTTCGTTCTGCTGCGAAAATGCAGATTACTGGTATGGATTCTACCCCAGTTTTTGCAGATACGGGGGAAACGAGCGAATCACATAAACCAACCGGCCGGCTGCACACCTCCAGTTCTCCCGACTCAGCGCGGCAGCGACTCGCCCCGCCGCCGCCGCCGCTCCCTGCATGGCCGTGCCGGTGCCGTACCGCGCCTCATACCGGGTACCATTCACTTGAATAAGGGCACGGCGGCAGTTAGGGCTTATTGGTGTCCGCCCCGGCGGGGCCTAAAGGGCGACCGTCCCGGCGCGTCTGCCAGTAGCCAGGGTCCGGGGCCGCCGACGGGGTCCGACGGGGTCCGACGGGGTCCGGGCCTCGCCGATTACCACACTCTGACAGTCGGGCCGGGCAGGACAGCAGGGCGGCGCCGGGGCGGCCAGCGCGAGTCGCGTCGGGCCCCCGATAGCCTAACAGATAGCAGGGAGGGGCTAATAGGCCGGTGACGAATGGCTATGCCGGCTAACGACGCCCCCCCCCCCCCCCCCCCCGCCGGCCGCCGCTGTCGTTTGTGTGCCGAGCCAATCGCAAGAAATGCATCACGCCAACCGGCCGGCCGGCCTGGGCACGCACGGCCAGCACTCATGTCCGCATCACGACAAGTCCCCATGTCACCGTCGGCAGCACGACAGGAAGCGGAGAATGAATTTCGTAGCGATAAGCTCGCCGGCCGGGGACGCTGATGGGGGCCTCTTTGCCGCGCTGATCGCCGGGCGCTTAGTATCGCAGACGCAATCAGGGGGCTCCGCAGGGGAAAGCGCGCGTTCTCGGGAATCTCGAACCGGCAACAAAATAAAAATCTCAACCACAGAAAAAAAGGGAAATAATGCTTAACTCGTGCTGATGGTGTGGCCGAATTCCGAAACCCGGGAACGCCCCGCAACTTTGCGTGGCTGTGGTACCATCCCGTTCGCGATCACGACGTAAGACAACCAGCGCGCGGCGGCGGTTTGCCCCCCGAGGTCGGGTTTCGGAGGGGCGTCTCGCGAAGTTTTGCCGGCGGGAGGTGTGGGCCAAAGAGGCTTAAGTTGTCCCCGCAAGTCAAGCCACGGCGGCAGCCGGCGCTGCCTGGTCGGGCACTGCCGCCGCCGCCGCCGCCGCCGCGGCGTGTGCGGTCCCCCCGGTCCCTGCTGCGGTCCCCGCGGGCCCGCGGCCCGGCCCTGCCACGGCCGCACCGCACGACACCCGTTTGCCCACCACGCGCGCCGCCCTCCGACGCCATGAGCGGCCGACTCACAAACCCTTATCGGGGGAACCCGAGGGCCAAACCGCTCCTCGTCTTTGACCTACTTGCCGCAGCGGCGGCAGAGTTGACGGCCGCAACGGTGATTGAGCGGCCCGGATCTCGTTGTGTGCTTCTCCACGTAGACAAACATTACAGTTGCCCCGTCCTTCGGGAGGGTCTACTTCGCGGTGGCGGAAGCCAGAAGCAGATTCTACAGTACGAAGCTCTCCCTGCTCTTTCCACGTCAAGTCAAAATTATTTTGAAATACCCAGAAGTATTCGGAGTCGAAATTTCTCAACAAAAAAAAAGATCCCCAATTATAAAAAAAATTACCTTACAGTGCACGGTGCAGCTCGGGCTCACAGAGACTAAAGAATGAGAGCGCCGCGAGTGAAGGCGCCGAGACGAGTACGCTGTCTCGCTGTCTCGGAACGGGTACGCCCTGCTCTAAACGAGAAGTCAACACTGCGACCACGGGTGGCGCGGGTCTCCCGGAGCAGGTGGAAAGCGCGCGGCGCCCGGCCCGGTGAAAAATAAATGGGAGGTGCAGAGACGCTGCAGGGACGGACCCGACGGACCGGTATTGACACACCGCGCGTCGAGCAGAGCAGAGTATATTCTCAATTTTTTGCCGAGCACATAGAGCTCGCACGTGGTGTGGGCGCCCACCACATAAAATTAAATACTCTTATAAAAGGCAATTGATACTCACAGCAAGGATAATACACACGCCAATAATATCCCGCGAGCACGAAAACACGCTTCTGGAAAGCATTCAGGATTGAGGGTGGGGATGACAGCTGGGAGGAGCGAGACAAGTAGTGAACTAAGAGTCGGCTTGCGGTGTGCAAAGCATCGACCCAGACGAGGACGAGGTGTCAAGGCGGTTGGCAGAGGGATCGGGGAGCGTCGGAGCGGCGCCTCGACAGCGAATCGCAGACGCGTCGTCGCGGCTCGTCTCAAACGGCACGCCTTGGTGGGCACTTTGACAGGTGAGCGTGTGTGAATCCTGTGCCTCTGTGATCGGGGGCAACTGTAGTATACGCCGCGGGGATATAACCCGGGCGGGCTGTGCGAGAGGCTCCACGTCAAGTCGTACATTTCAATGCCCCCCTTTACCGTGCCGTTGTGGACGCCCCCCCCCCCCCCCCCATGCCATTACATCAGCAGCAAGTCTAGCAAAATGTGCTCAGCAGCAGGCCATAGCCATGTCGCGAGCAGCAGCATCTTCGTGTATTTATACCATCGCTGCGACATCAAACGCGCGCCGGCCGGCGCTGGCCGTCGGGGCGGCTCCGCATTCAGCGCTGTGAATAACCCCGAGCGGGGATCCGCGCAGCGCCGCCTGAAACGCGGCTCCGGGCCGGCGGCGGCCGCCCCGCCGCTGCTGAGGTACCTGTTTCCCGCCGCCAAATCGTATCGGGTGGAGCGGAACCTGAGCCCGGCCGGCCTCGGCTTGCGCCGCTTGCGCTGCCTGCGCCCGGACATCCAGCAGCCGCCGCCGCTCGTCTACCCTGGCCTCGTCATGGGGTCCAAACTGGGGCATTTGGTGGCATGAATAAGTCATGGGTTTTCGAGCCCGGCCGGTGGATTCCGGGGAGTGGTATCAGGATCGGGGGCTCGCCGCTGTCGCCCGGCCAATTTACCTCGTCCTGTCTCCCGTTTGCTTGCATCGCTGCGCCACGCCGGGCGGCCGCCGGGCTGGAAGAGGAAAGCCGTCTGCCGCAGGACGATTCGTCAAGGAAAAAGAGAAGTTTAGAAACAAGAGTTGGCCATGCTACTACTATGCAGGGACTCGGCCTAAATAATTGCGGGGAAACCGTGCAGCGCGAATGCCGAAAGTGAGTGTCCCCGAACGACAAACTCCAGGTGCGGGTGTCGCAGCATCGCGGAAGCGGAACGCGAAGCTGTCAACCGCACGCCTGCGTGCCCTCCACAGCAGCAAAGGGTACGCAACAACGAGCGCTGGCCAGACTGCAAAATCACCAGAGCGACGGGGTATCCGGGCGGGCGGCGTGGGAAATTCCATTAATTAAAACCGCTCTGTGGTGCCCTGCGTCTGTGATGCAGGGCAGCTTTGGGGGGTCCGGGGGGGGGGGGGTGGAGATGAAATATACACGACCGCTACACGACGCGGTACCGCCAATCGAAATGACTACAATGTTGCGGAAAAACGCGTTGCCACCCCGGGCGTCCCCGCAGGCGGGGGGGGGGGGGGGGGGGGGAGGGGCTCGCGTCGCCCTCGCTTCCTGCTTTACTGCCGAACGAGCGGTGCTCCGACGCACACACTTGAGCTACTGAATTCTTTCGTCTCATCATCCTGCTAGCAGCCCAGGTCCTCTGCGGGGACTCGGATTGACTCGCCTTCTCCCGTGTGTTTCCCGGGCAAAATAAAGGCGATAGGGAGGGCTTCCGGGAGGGCTTCCCGGAGGGCGGGCGGCTCGGTGGACTCCGGTGCGGGCTCCGGCGCGGCCCGTGCGTTACCCCGCCCCCGCCAGCCGCCGGCCCACCTGCTCCCGCCCGGCCGATACAAAGCGATTGGGACCAACCCTTCGGCGCGTGCAGCCCTCGCCGCCGGCGCCGCCGGGCCCCGCCCCCCGGGCGCACGTGCACGCACAGCCCCGCCATCCCCCCCCCCCCCCCAGCCCTTTAGCCCTTTTACCCGGCACGCGGGGGGAGGCCCTGGACGTCACCCCTCGGCCCTGCGGCGGCTGCGGTGCAGGGCGCGCGGGGTATCGGCCCGGATACGCCCTTCACACAACCGAGTTGCACTAATTTCACGCCCGCGCAAAGATCGCATGGCACAGCATCCCCCAGCGCCACGCGGCCCGCGGCGCGCCACGCCACGCCATCCTCAGACGTGCCGGTAGAGTGCCCTGTAATCATCCCTCAGGATTTAATTGAATGAGAGCGCTGGAGCCGCCTGCCGCCGCCCCGCACAGGCCGCGGGGTACGGCAAAGGGAGAAAGTGTAGTGTGTGCGGAGAGATGAAGGGAGAGAGGGAGAGAGAGGGTGAGAGAGAGATAGAGATGGAGGGGGAGGTAGGGGGCCGTGTCCCATCCCGTCCGGCACAGCAGCAGTAGGCCGTTGAACCCTCAAACCCGGAGCGGACGACACCACCTGATCCGCACGGAAACACTCAGCTCCGGCCCGAGGGCGTTGAACTCGGCGGCCGGAGACTAACCAGCGAAACTTTAGACCGCGCCGATCCCACAGAATGTTGAATGAAAGGCAGCGCGGCGCCACGGGGGCCGCGGGGGCCGCGGGGGCCGCGGGGAGGGGCGGAAGTAGACCGAGAGGTGTTTGTTGGGCCGGCCTGGAACTGGCGCGGCGCACGGCAAGAAGTGGCCGTGTTTTTCTTCTGGCCGGCGTCGTTGCGAGGGCGGGCCGGTTGTTTGTGCTGTGATTGGGGCCACGCGCCGCGCACGCGCCGCGCCAGCTCATGGATCAACGCGTCGCCACACGGCCATGGCAGCGGCCTGCCCCCGTTACGGAAGTCCGCGATCGCCCTCCGCCTTCGCCACACCTCGGGCCCCAGGCCCCGGGCGGCGGGCGGCGCGGGGTGAGGGGTTAAGCCCCACCCCCTCGCTCCCCCTTCCCCGCCCCGACCCCTCCGCCGCCTGACCCCGGATGGGAACGGGGCGTTTCTGAGCGAGCAGGGCTAATTCTGTCGTCTGAGCGAACCCAAATGGTAAAGGGGGTGAATTTAATTCGCGCGGACCTGCAAGGGTGGCCGCCGCCGGGGACGCCGCACGGAACCGCGCACCTCCGCGCCGCCGCCCCGGACGTGCCACGGTCCGGAGCCCTCGAGGAGTCCGGGAGTCTCCACGCTTCCTATCTGCTTTGTCGTTTCGGTGTCGGGCGAAGCACCGCAAGAGGAGTGCACCGCAAGCGGCAGCGGGCGCTCTCGGGGCCCGGCCCGGCCCGGCGCCGCCCGCCCACGGTGCCATAAAAGTCAGAAGCTGGTATCCCGTCGGGGGCGCACCGCGGGTGGGGGCGGCCGGGCCCGAAGCCGGGGTGCGGGCCCGAGCAGGGCGAGGAGCAGGGAGAGTATTACTATTGGGTATTGCGGCATGTCGGGGCAGAGCCGCCCCTATTTCATTTATCCGATCCCACCCGCCATACCACGTCAAAGCCGTATACACCAAACGTTTCCCGCTCATGTTCAGTTTCATCCTTTAAACAAAAAAAAACGAGATGCAAAAGATTGTTAAAAATAAGTGGCACGTTAATTCATTGGGGGGACGGCGTCGGCTGCGGGTTGCAGTACTCGTCGTAGTGTTCCGCGGGGGCGTCAAGCTTTGCAGCCCACTTGGCGCCGCCGCGGCTCAGTCGCGGCACCGGGGCAGATGAAGAGCGGCGCACACACGAACACACCCGAACACACACGCACTCACGCACGCACGCACACACGCACACACACGAACACACTCAGGCACGTCCCCCGCGTTGAGACGGTGCGACGGTCGCGCGCAGTGCCCTCAGCGGTGTCTCGGCAGAGCTGGGGCATTCCATGTCAAGTGGACCGGGTAGGGTTACAGAAATCGTTCAAACTCGTTACGAACAATATTCAAGGGATTTTAAGTTCTCTCGCTAAACGGTTTTTCGAAATCTCAAGGGAAATTTAAATGGCGAGGCGTTAAAATTTTCCCGCCGTCTGCGGTCCGAATGTTTTTCTGTGAAAGTGGTGAGACATATTTCAGATCACTTTAGCTGGCTTGGCCTTTCCTTAGGTGCGTAATTCGAGGATAGGGGTGGTTCTTCAAACCACCCCCACACCTCCTCATAAAGCATGTTTTTTATGGATTTTACTAACTTCGCCACCTTCAAATTTTGTCGGAATGGTCTCAAAATGTTCCGAATTCTACTCCGCACCGCATGCTGTCAAGTTGAACGTGGGCAGAAGCCTGTGCGAGGAAAAAAATGTTGTGAAGTGGCCGACCGCCGCTTGCGCTTGGCGCGGCTCGATGCGGCCCGGTGACCGCTCTCCCGTAGCCTCTCGGCCGCCTCCGCCGGTCTGCGCTCCGCGCCGCATCGAGCCGCGCCAAGCGCAAGCGGCGGTCGGCCTCTTCACAACATTTTTTTCCTCGCACAGGCTTCTGCCCACGTTCAAATTGACAGCATGAGGTGCGGAGTAGAATTCGGAACATTTTGAGACCATTCCGACAAAATTTGAAGGTGGCGAAGTTAGTAAAATCCATAAAAAACATGCTTTATGAGGAGGTGTGGGGGTGGTTTGAAGAACCACCCCTATCCTCGAATTACGCACCTAAGGAAAGGCCAAGCCAGCTAAAGTGATCTGAAATATGTCTCACCACTTTCACAGAAAAACATTCGGACCGCAGACGGCGGGAAAATTTTAACGCCTCGCCATTTAAATTTCCCTTGAGATTTCAACATAAAGGCTCCGCGTGTGGCACTTACAAGTCCTATAAAGTGGACTCTGGCAATTTGATCACATTTATGCAGGTTTCATATTGTGTGTGGTAACAGTTGGCATGGAATGCCCCAGCTGTGTGCCCGGCTGTGTGCCCCGGGTGAGCCCCGGCCGGGCCGTGTGGGGCCGCGCTAGTTGCACGTCCGCGGGGGCCCTGGCGGGGGCCGCATGTGCCACGGGGCGGGCGGGGGCTGATGCCTGGCGGCAGCCATGGCGGCGCCACGGTGTCTGCCCCGGCGTCAAGGGGTTAGCTCGTCCCGGAAATGATGTTGTGCGCCCTGATCATGGTGCGGCGGGGCCGGGAGCAGCCGGGGCAGCCGGGGGCCTCGGGCTGTGAGCGCCGCGCGCCCCGCACCGCCGGCTCCGACACAGTGACACGCCGAGTACTGTCAGTACCAGACGCCGGCGTGCAAATTGGTCTCTCTGCTTCCTACACGGTGCGCGAAGAGGGGCGTCGTCGTTGGGGCGCGCGGGGGGGGGGCGGGCATGTGCGGAGCGAGGGAGAGTGAGTGAGTGAGTGAGCGAGAGGGAGGGAGAGAGAGGGAGAGAGATAGAGAGTGAGAGAGAGAGAGAGAGAGAGAGAGAGAGAGAAAGGAGGGGAGGTGGAGACAGACAGAGACAGAGATTGCGAGGGGCATGACAATGCGGCGCACACACGGCCGTGCGCGGCACTCGGAGCTGCCGCCTCCCTCCGCCTCCCTCCGCCTCCCTCCGCCTCCCTCCGCCTCCCTCCGCCTCCCTCCGCCTCCCTCCGCCTCCCTCCGCCTCCCTCCGCCTCCCTCCGCCTCCCTCCGCCTCCCTCCGCCTCCCTCCGCCTCCCTCCGCCTCCCTCCGCCTCCCTCCGCCTCCCTCCGCCTCCCTCCGCCTCCCTCCGCCTCCCTCCGCCTCCCTCCGCCTCCCTCCGCCTCCCTCCGCCTCCCTCCGCCTCCCTCCGCCTCCCTCCGCCTCCCTCCGCCTCCCTCCGCCTCCCTCCGCCTCCCTCCGCCTCCCTCCGCCTCCCTCCGCCTCCCTCCGCCTCCCTCCGCCTCCCTCCGCCTCCCTCCGCCTCCCTCTGCCCCCGCCGCCGCTGTACGCGCCGCGTTCGCGCGCCTCAAGAGTCGAGACTCCATTACGATTCGGAAGTGTTGGTGGCGGCTGCCTCGGCGGTTCAGCGCCTCGTCTTGCCGCGCCGCGGGACCCAACTTTCATTAAAACGAGGCTCATCTCTTGATTAGCCTCACAGCGCCCCGCCGCCGCCCCGCCGCCGCCCCGCCGCAGCTGTGTGTGCACGGCTCGCCTCCGCAAGGCGGTTTGCCGCTCGCGTGCGTCGTGTGTGCGTCCGCGTTTGAATTAGATGGACGTGGCGTCTAGCAGGATAGAAGAGCCCGGGTGTCGATCAGTTCTGATGTGGACTTGTCCGGAGCACCGTGTTCTGGCACCGCAATAAAAACGCTATCTCGCCCCCGCGGCGCGCGTCGGCCTCGGACGGGCACAAACACCACGGCCCCGCAGATCCTTATCAGCGGCAGCGGCGTGTTCGCTGTGGGCAGGGGGCGGCCCATGGCGGCCCATGGCGGCCCATGGCGGCCCATGGCGGCCCATGGCGGCCCCGGTCCGGCATTGTTGCCAGCTAATTAGGTGTCTTCCGTCAACGGCAAACGAGATTGCACTACCCCCGCCATGTTGCTGAGCGGCGGAGAGACGCGACGGTAGGGGGAGGGGGGGGGCTGCAGCAGCGGTGGCCGTGCGTGTGGTGATAAAGGGGTTGAGGGTACAGTGCAGGAGTATGAGAGGGAGAGAGAGAGAGAGCAGTTGAGGCAAAGGGAAAAAACATCCTTCCTGCTGGATGGCTCTGAACTGCGAGCAAGAGAGAGAGAGACAGAGAGGGGGGGGAGAAAGACAGGGGGGGACAGGGGCGGCGGCTGCCACACGCGGCGCGCGCTCCGGAAGAGGGGGGGTGAGGCGGTGGCAGCGCAGGGGGGGGGGGGGGGGGGGGGGACTAAACGGATGACTCCGCAGAGGCGGCGGGCGGCGCAGCCATGGCGGGGCGCAGCGGCTGCCGGCGGCGCCGTGAATACGCTGCGGACGTCTGTTCGCCACACTTTGTCGTCTCGGAAGCCGCGCGATAATGGACGGCTGTGTTGTGCGCAGTTTCTCGCGTTGGCAGCGCGCGTATTTTTTTTATTTTTATTTTTTTGCTGTTTAAAAAAAACGGATATGTGTGCGTTGATAAGCGCCTCACTTCGCACAGCCGTTGTGCGATCTTCGCTGCAGTCGTACTCCACCAGGACGTGCGGTTTTCCGGTTTAGTTTCCCGACCCCGGCGAGGCGTCGGCTCTTTCTTTTTTTTCCGTTGAGCCGAGCGAGTTATATCCGGGATTTACCGTGGTGTCGATTGAGGAGAGTGGGGGACAGTTGTGAGAGCGAGGGACTGAGAGAGAGAGAGAGGGAGAGGGAGGGGGGGGGGGGGGGGGGGGTTCGTATGGGTTAAGGGGAGTTGGTGCGGCGGGCCGGTTGGACCATCGTTGAAGCTGAGAGCTTGCATCGCATGTCCTTGTGCGCTAACGACTCTTTACAGGAGTAAAAGCTGCGTCCCCCGGGGGAGTGGGGGGGGGGGGAGGTCTCACTGCTCCAGCAAGTGTGCTAGAGGGGAGGGGGGGGGGGGGCAGCGAGCACGCAGCCCCCCCGACACACGGGCAAAACGTACAGCTGCATGCCTATATGAGTATGGGAGGTGGCGGGGGTATCGACCCCCCCCCCCCCCTCCCCCACCATCGTCATCACCATCATCACCAGCACCATCAGCACCGTCATGATCATCACCCCCGTGCTACTTGCTTGCCTAACGCTTTGGCAAAGTGCCCGCACCGCCGCCGCCGGCTCGCGGACGCACCTGCGCTTAACTGTAGTGGCGCCTCGCGCGCCGCGCCGCGCCACGCCCTAATCGCCGCTGCTGCTGCTGCTGTGTTATACGGCCGTTTGAATCCCGCGCGTAATGATGAACGTCGGTCAGAACATGGCGGCGGTTGACGGACGCGGTGGCTCTGGGGGGCGCCGGCCAACCGAAACCCACACAGCACGAACCCGAGGAGGGCGCCGAAGAGAGGTGGGAGGCACGGGAACTGATCTACGGAAAGCGGCGTGGAGTGGAACCCTCCGTCAACATTAAGCCGAACATTATTTTCGCGCCGTGTGCCTGCTTCTGTCTCTCTCTCTGTCTCTGTATCTCTCCCTCCCTCTGCAGCCGCCCCCTCGCGCCCTTGTTGATCCGCGCGCAGCCTCCCGGACGGACAAGGACATGTTCCTGGTGACGGACGCCGCTCGCCGCGCGGAGCTGCTGAACTGGCCGGTCGCCTCGCGTCCTACCGCAACTGAAGCAACTGCCGAACTTTCCTTTTTACTGCCGCCCCGCCTCGTAAAACTTTTTATGTGGTTCCATGCTGATACGCCCCCCCCCCCCCCCGGCTCCGTGCGCCGCACCGACCGCACGCATTGCTTGGCACCCCCACCCCGCCCCGCGGACGCCGCTGCTGTCGGACGGCCATGTGTGTGCCCGTGTGTGAGTGTGAGAGAGACAGACAGAGACAGAGACAGAGAGAGAGAGAGAGAGAGAGAGAGAGAGAGAGAGAGGACGCCGTATTGCTGGCGGCCGGTTAAGGGCGGTCGTTCCGCCACTTGAATGGGCTCTGGAGGACCACGGCGTCGGGCTTGCGGTTTTAATCCTTTCTCGAGGCGGACCTGCTGCGAGGGCGCCCCCCCCCCCCCCCCCCCCCCCCCCCCCCCGGCGGCGTCTGTTTGTCTCCGGCAGTCGATGCACCTGTGTTCGCCCGCCGAGCGCCTGCGGCCGTCCGGGTAGGCCGGCCCGCACGACACGGGTGCGTGCCGATTGCCTAGCCGAGGCCCGGCAGGCGCACGACGTCCCGGACCCCTCCGAGACGAGTGACTGTGGCGAGCAGTTAGCGCGGGGCTAATATCAGATTCATTGGGGCGGCGGCGCTGCCCAATTCATTTCCTCGACTCATTCACGTACACTTTTGCATTCTTGTTCTCCTTTTGGGAGCGCGGCGCCGCGAATCGCCCCGCGCGCCCGCTGCTAATATTGAGCCGGGCTGTTTTAATCAGGGAACAGAGAGAGCGAGAGGGAGAGAGAAAGAGAGGGAGCGAAAGGAGGGAGAGACCGACGGGCGAGGAAATAATCATCCCCAAACCCAAATTATTGGCTTCACCTAGCGGAATTATTAGAAGTTCGGCAAATAAAGTAAGCAGGCTGCCCCCGCATACCGCACGCACGGAGCGCAGTCATCGTCGATATTTTTTTTTGCGCCCCACGGCCGCGGCGCTGCGATGGAGTCATTATCTCGCTGATGGGATGAATAGAAAGGTTACCAAATAGGTCTACGCGCCCCTCGCGGAATGCCGAGGCTTAATCCCGCACTGTTAGAGATATATAAATATTAGGACGGCGCGGTTTGCGGGGTCCGCGGTATAGGCGTGACCCCCGCCGAAAGACAAGGCACGGGGAAATACTTCCATCAAACGGCACTCCGCCGTGACCTTTCGCAGCCCCCTGAAACCACATAGTCATTCCCTTGACCTCGCCCCGCTCGCGGCCGGCGTCTCTGGTCACGAGCCGTGCCGCAGCTCCCCGCCTCACTCCGCCGGCCGCCCTCCTTGCAGCGCCGCCGCCGATCTCGTCATAAGAAGGCCGTTCTTATGCAAACGAGCAGGGCAGGGCGGGTGCATGGGCCGCGCGGGTCGCAGGCCGCCGCGCTGCACCGGAGCCCCGCTTTCGCAGCCCCGCTTTCGCAGCCCGGCCCCGCGCCTCTCCCCACCGCCCACTCCCCCTCCCCGCGTCCACTTTGAGCAGGACCTCAGCAGACTTACTTGCGCCCCCCGCTGCGACCCCCCGCCGCGCCGCCGCCCCGCCACGCCGTATCGCCATAGCACTACCAGCACGCTGACGGGCGCCCCAACGCTGCGCTGGCGCGGGGGTCCTCGCGTTAATGGTCGCAGGCTGCGAAAGGCGCTAAAGAGTTGCGGCCAAGGCGCGCGCGGGGCAGCCTCGCCAAAGCGGTGCAAGCCGTGGCAGCCGCTCACTGCTTCCGGGTCCCCCGCCGTGCTCGGTGCGCGGCGGCGCGGTGCACCGGGGCCGACGCCTCCGCCCCCGCCCCTGTTCCATGGACATCCGGCACGCTAGCGGCGGCTCCCCCACCGCGGCTGCTCCCCGTTTTCCTGGTCGCCTTTCCTTGTACCTTCAGGGTTTCCAACCGAGATAGGTGTCATGCCAGAGAGAGAGAGAGAGAGAGAGAGAGAGAGGGGGGGGGAGCAGTACACACGCCCACGCCGCCCTCTACCATCTGAAAAGTGAGAAGAGCCTTGAAAATAAGTCGGCGTGCCCGCGCTGGCTGCGCTAGCTGCGGCGTGCACTGGATGCGCTGGGTTCGTCGACGCGGCCACAACGTGTGCGATAGCCCCCCCCCCCCCCCCCCCTCGGCCGGCCGGCCGGCCGGGGCAGCTCTCTTGATACTTTGGAAACGAGGACAAACGTGTGGTCGACTCGAGTCGAGTCTAAGCCCTGCACGGCCAACTCCAAAGGTTGGGTCGGTCCGGAAGTGCGGAGGCAGGAGGCGGCGGGAGGCAGGGGCCGCAGGGGCCGCAGGCAGGACCAGAGTCCTGATATCTGCAGCTTACGTGCGGTCCCGTCTGCGTAGATGTGTGAGTGTGCGCGTGTGTCCGTGTGTGTGTGCCGCTAGTGTTCCTCCGGCCCTGGTGCAGACTTTCATCCACACACCCCGCCCTCCCCCCCCAACTGCAGAAACGAGAGGGAGAGAGAAAAGTAGGGCATGTAAGTGGCTCTGCGTCGTCGATAGACTGGGAGGTCAGCGGCCCAGGAAAAGCGGAAAGGGGCCCAAATTTTGCCTACACTCCGGGCGCAAAAGTATTACAAAGCAATTTTTCGATGCACGAAAGCTGAGTCTATTTTCAGTTTCCTCTAGTTCGCCACACCCCTGTCATTCCACATGTGGATGTGGAGGGCCGGTCCCTCCCCGGCCCACGTCAGATTCTTGGTGAAACTGCAGCACTGCCGCCGGTTGGCCGCCGGCCGCGCGGGCTCGCCCACGTCCGCACCGCTGTCCTACTGATTGTCAGCCAGACTGGCGCTCGGCCGCCGGGGCACGGCCGGGCCCGGCCCTCCCCAACCAACTTCACGGCGGTCATCACGAACACCCATTTGCCGGATGACCTAGTCAGTGCAGAGGAAGCTAAAGCACCGCGAATGAGGAAATGAGGGCGGGGAGGGGCGGCGCGGCGGGCGCGGCCTGTCGGGGCGGCGGCCGGGTGGCGGCCGGGCCGCGGACAGGCGGGGCTGATCGCTCGCCGAACTTTACCGGAGGTGTGTCCGAGGCCGCGGCCGCGGCGAGGGAGACGCGCTGATCTCCCACGCCTCATTCTTTAATGCATGAATTTCAGCGAGGACAGACGACGGTCGGGGGGTGCGAGTTTGGCGGGGGTGGTGTGTGACAGCGCTGAAAGGGGGTCGCTAACGACTTGGCGCCGACGCGGCCGCGCGCCGTCCGCCTCAAATCCACTTTCGCCTCTTCAAAGTCTGCCGGAAGTAGAGGCGTGAAAAGGTCTCACGGGAGAGGAAGGGGGGGGGGAGGGGGCGGGGTGTGGAGGTCCGGCCGCGGGCTCACAGCGCCATCACGGCTCCGCGGGCCGCGGCCGGGCGTCGCCTTCGCGAGAGATTAGCGACGCGACAGCCGCGACGCGACGGCCGAGACGCGACGGCGGCGTATTTCAGCGGAATGCCCTTAACGGAGCGCAGAATGCACGTTGCCGGCGGGATTTTAGTGGCCGTTAGCTCATCCCGTCCCCGCCCCGCCCCCCGCGCGGCCGCGGCGGCTCGCGGCGCGGACCGCCGGCGGGTCGCCGCTCGCCGGCCGCCGCCGCCGCCGCGCCGCCCCTCCCTTTACTTTCTTCGCCCCCGACACCCGCATGAGAACGGACGTGCTTTGCGTTATGACCCTGCCGGCTTGCGCGGCTTGCTCGGTGTAATGACCTATTTGTAGTCTCTTGCGGCGGTCGCCGTTTAAGTCGCCTTGCGCCCCCCCGCCGCGCGCCCGCCTCGTGATTGCGCCGGCCTTGGCAAAGCGCCCCTCACCAGAGGCCCTCGACGACGATGGCCGCGGACGTCGCAGAGGGTCCGCAGGAAACGGGGGGGCCCCCGGGCCCGGGCAGCAGCCCTCGGCCGAGCCCGCAAACGGGGCCCCGGCACGGAGGCCGTGAACAGCGCTGCACAGCCAGCCAGCGGGGCAGTGCCCGGCCCGGCAGCGTGCGGAGTAGTTTGGTAACCCCGGGGCCGTGCTAGCGCCTGCTGTGCCTCGGCCCGCGGCCTCGCTAGGCTTCCCTCCCGGCCTTGCCTCCCGGGTACCGCGGCGGCACAGCAGCCCCCGACTCCGCCGACCCCCCCCTGGGCGCCGGGCCGCCGTCTGCCCTCCATCCGCCGCAGTCGGCCCAGCCGCACTCTGAGAGCCGGGCCGGCCGCAAAATGTCCGAGCCGAGCCGAGCATGGCCGCAGAGCACGCCCCTCCGCCGCCTCGGCACGGCCCAGCATCAACATCGGCCACGTCAAGCGACGCCCCTAATGCCGAGGTAAAGCCCCCCGAGGAGCGTTCGGGGCGGCCTGCGGTGGCGGCGGGGGGCCTCGTCGGGGGCGTCTGCAGGGGCGCCTGCACAGCGTCTCAAGGGGTCGAGCGAGTGATTATGTGAGTGACGGAAGGGGACGCGGGCTGGCGCGGCGGTGCTGTGCCGGCAGTGTGGCCGGCGGCCGAGGTCCGGGCGGGCCTCCGGGCCTCCGGGCCTCCGGGCCTCCGGGCCCGGGCCTCCGGGCCTCGGGGCAGCGCAGGGTCGGCACTGAACTGAAACCGTCATTGTCGCGAGGCGACCTCATCAGGCTGCGGTTATTATCACAATTAGAATCCCCGCCTTTCCCTCTGCAGCCGCCGCCGCCGCCGCCCGGCTTACAGGGTGGCGAGCGGAAGCATCTTGAGCGAGGGTCTTAAGGGCTTTCAGAATTCACGCACAAATACAGAGTTGATGGGGGGGGGGGGGAGGGAGGGGCAGGGTGCTCTGTTGTGCTGTCCGCGAATGCGGCTGTTCCGTCGTTCGTGCTTTTCGCCCCCCCCCCGGGGCGGAGGGAGGGAGATGGAGAGAGCAAAGAGTTCCTTTTTCTTTTCCCCCCTTTGAACTGTCGGCATCGGTCCCTCGCGGGCCGAGCTGAGCCAGTCTTCGGGGAGACGCCGCAGTCAGTATACACCGTGCGGCGCGGCCGGTGACGTGCCGTTATGTTCGGCGGTGACTACACGGCGCGTATTCGCCGCCGTCGCCGCTGCCGCTGCCGCCCCGCTGTAACCCAAATGAGCACCGCGGAAGCTGTGTTTGTGTACCGCCCGGCCGCGCGGCGCCGCCCTCCCCAACTTGTGCCCGCGCCGCCGCCGCCGCCGCCGCCGCTGCCGCTGCCGCCTGTCCTCATGCCGTTATGCAGCCAGCGGTACACGACCGCACAGCCCTCGCGGCACAGCGGCACAGCGGTATAGCAAATCGGCGTAATGAGGCTCTATAGCGCCGGCAAAAGCACCTTCGCCATTAGAACGACGCCGCGCGGCCACCGAGCCGGCGCCGAGCGCGATGCGGCGACGCGTTAACGGTACACGTTGGACGCGAACATTGCATTTATTTTTACCGAGGGACGGCGGGGGAGGGAACGTTTCCGAGTTGTTGTTCCACACGGGAAAACATGTGGTTCGCAAGGGTGGGAGTCAGAAATTAAGCGTGTGGGGCACCGCGTTTCCTTTTGCCCGGTGTTGTAGTAAACCCGGGAGTTAACCGAATGCTCATTTTCCCTCTCCCTTACGCTTTCCCCTGAAGCTGAGACATCCCATCCCCCTCGTCGTCGGCGGCCTGATATAATTGCGAAATAATCCTAGAAGCAGCGCCGGTGCTACCCCCACCCCTGCTCTCTCTCTCTCTCTCTCTCTCTCTCTCTCTCTCTCTCTCTCCTTCTTCCTCCTTCCTCGCATCGCCACCTCTCTCTATCCCTCTTACGCCCTAGGGGAGCCGCCAAAACCCTAGCCCTCAGGTACGGGATGAGAATAAGGCGCCCCACCAGCCAAAACCTGTTGGCAGAAACACGCGAAAGAAAATGTCTTAAAGACGCCTGCGATGTTCTGTTCGTTCCTTTAACATAAGGATGCTCTGGAGTAAAGGAACAGGCGCGGGATAATAAGAGAATATCGTGAAATTGGCTAAGCCGTGCTCTTTGTAAGCAGTGGTAGTGCAGATGTTGGCTTGGCAAGTGCAATATCTAGTGCCGTCCGGATGGCGCCAGCGCAGGCCGAGGGCAGGGGGAGGGGGAATTTCCCCCTCTTACTGTCTGTCTGTTTGTCTGTCTCTCTCTCTCTCTGTCTCTCGCTGTTTCTCTCTCTCTCTCTCTCTCTCTCTCTCTCTCTCTCTCTCTCTCTCTCGCTGCCCGACTGCCCTCTCCCTCGCAAGCTAAAGCGGCTGATGACACACATCGCCTCAAAATCGAGCCTTAACGATGCCATTGTCCCCGTAATGCGCGCGAGTGTGGGTGTGTGTGCGCGTGTGTGTGTGTGTGTGTGGCGGGGGCCCAGAACGTATCGTAATTACTCAGAGTGCACTTCCGCCTCGCCTCTCCGGTTCCATCTCTCTCCCCTTTCTTCCATCACACCGACTCCTCTCTCTCTCTCTCTACTCAATGCTCTCTCTCCCTCGCTGTGTCTCCCTCACACACACACTGCTCCCCTCCGACCCACCTCTGTTTGTTTCCACCCCCCGCCCCCGCGCTCATGGCCCTCGCCGCCTCTCGCTGTCTCTCTCGCTCTCGCAGTTTTTTTTCGCCCCCTCCTCTCTTGTCTCCTTCCCTTCGCCACCAGCACGTGGATATCCGTGGCCGCCTTCCGCGTTCGTCCCCCGCACGATCAGCGCGAGTCCCTCTGTCTAATTACTCCGCGGCAGAGTACGCGGCCCTGCAGGCAGCGCGGCGGACGGAGCGTGCCAATCTTACGTTGCCGGCGGTTTGAAGCAATAATTGTGGCGCTGGTTTACGACTGTAACTGTTTCTCCACTGCAACCGACCCTCCTGACACAGCCGCGCCCGATCTTTTTTTTGTACGTAAAACGGGCAAGTATTAGTCGGGTGCTGACGCTGCCCGCACACGGGAGCAACGGAAAATACGTTCCCCCCTTCCGCGGAACGACAAAAAAAAAAGGCGTCGAAATCATACAGATGGACTTCTTATTGTGACGCAGTGCACCGGAGCGCGTCGCACAGCCGCCCCGCGCTCCCTTCCCGTGTTAAAACAAACACGCGCGCAGCCGCGATAACATCTCTTACTCTTTCAACGAAATTACGCGGGGTGCGCGCGGGTGCGAGCCGCCGTAAGGTACATGAGAGCGGGAAAAACAAATGCGCTTCTGTCGCCTCACAAATTGGCGCGGCGAGGTGGCGGAGGGGAGGGGGGGGGGGCGGAAACGGGTGAGAGGGGATAGCTACAGGGAGGGAGAGGAGGGGGAGGGGGTCTCCGCGACACATGTTTCCGGCGGCCCATGAAAATTAATTCCCGTTGCAGCAGCAGGAGTGACTGGGGCGGGCGGCGGCGGCGGCGGCAGCGGGGGGCGACTCACTCGCGAGAAAAATCATGCCCCGTAATGGACGATAGCTACTGATAACGCGGGCACGCCGGGCGCGCCGCCGCCGCCCCCTCCCGCCGCTAATTTCCCCTCCGCCCCCGCGACACCCACCTGAGGTCGCGATGGCGGCCGGCGGCGGCGGCCGTCCCAGTCGGACGGAGCTAGGCGGATGAATGGAAGTTGACAAATGGAGGCGGTGCGTGTGTAGTGCGCGGGGAGCCGGGGAGGGGGGGGGGAGGGACGGCGGGCCGCGCGGGGGAAGCGGAGCGGGGCAACTGTCGGTGGCGCGGGGACGAGCTGAAAAATTGTAATCTACCCTCTCGGACACCTCGGCGGACACGTCGGTGTGAGCGCCACAGGACAAACGGTAATTCCTGCGAATAAGTAATGGATACGACGCACGACAGTCGAGGACAATCCGCGGGGATGGACGGTCTCTCACGATAAAAAAAACCGCGGGTATTAATTCAGAGAGATTTCTTTTTCAGCTTACCGCCACAGGAACGAAAACAACATAACCCACTTCTAGGTACGATTCCATTTTTAACAGTAACATATTTTTCAGAAACGGTCACCTTTCCATCGTCCGCATTTTTTTTTCCGTCGCTCCCCGCTGCTTTGGCGGGATGATTCAAACGCCTTTCGCCTGCAGTCGGGCGTCAATCGCAGGCGTGAGTGCTGGTGACGATCGGGGTGAGGGCCCCCCCGGGGGACGGGAGGTGATCGCGGATATCGGCGCGCCCGCCCTGCCGGCCGCCGGGCCGCCAGGCCCACAGATCAGGTCCACGCCGAGGGCAAAGTTTTGCAGCGACGATAATCGCGTTCGTTAGTGGCGTTACTGTGCGATTCCGAGGCGGGGCGGGAAGGGTTGTATAAGAGCGGCGTAAAGCTGGCAGAGGTGCGCTGCCGTGGGCCGGCGGCGGCTGCGGAGCCTAGAGCCCGCCACGGCCCGCCACCGAGAGGGCTGGGTGGAGTGGCGATGGAGCCGCTTGATGAGAACAAATTGCAAGGTATTCCAGCCCGGGGAACACACCTTCGCGCGCGCTCGCACACAGACACACACGCCCGCACACGGACGTGAATTTGACCCTTACCCTGAGAGAGGGCATGGGCACTGGACTAACACCTTCTCCTCGTAGGGCTTAAGAGGGTTCCGGAGGTCATGCAAGCGAGACCCGCTGCCAGGCCGCCGGGTCACCACCGGGGCACCGCCGGGGCACCGCCGCCGCCGCCGCCGCCCCCCTCCCCTTGCACTGCTGCGGGGCCCCGTTTTTCTTGCTTAAACCCAGGCCTCTTGCGGCGGCGCCCACGAGGAAAACATCACCGACGGAGTGTCGTTGTTCGGCCCGCGCTCCTCCGCACCGCCCGGCCCAGAACAACGGCGGGCGCTCGGAATTAAGTTCGTCACGAAAAAAAAAATGGCTGTGTCCCCCTCCTTCCTTTTGTCGCCGGGTCTTAGTCTCGGGTGTACTAATATCGTGAGGGCGGGCGTAGTATTATGAAAATATTGATGAGCCCGGGCCGCCGCCTCGGCGCCGACGGCAGCCATCAGCCATCAGCGGCAGGGTGTAGGTTGACGTGACGGTAACGACCGCCGCCGCCCGACGGCCGCCCGCGGAGGCTGTGTGCCGGGGGGGGGGGGGTGAGGGCGCCGCTGTGCATGCAGCCCCCGCGCGCCCCCGCTGCCCCTGCTGTTGGTGCTGATATGTTTTCCTTGGCGAACAGTGTTGTTGTTGTTCTGCGGGCGCTGCTGCTGTTGTTGTTGCTACCGTGAGGGGATGTTCGTAAGCACGTAAGCCGTCGCCGGTGTTGTCGCCGGCAGCAGCCCCCCGCGGCCAGCGGCCACGCTGCACGGCGCGCCCTCCAGCGACGCACGGCGCAGCCCTCCCCCTCATCGGCGAGCCCATTGCCACCCGCCTCACAATTAAAGCAGGGCTGCAGTCCCCCGCGCGGCGCGGCCCCGGCGCGGCCCAAGAATGGCGTCGTCGCCGATGAGGGAGTCGCGGTACGCAGGCGACGCAAGGAGCGGCTCGGCGGCACGGCACGGCCACCCCCGCCGCCCCCGCCGCCCCCCGCGAGCAGCAGAGCGCCAAGTGTTTTAGGCAAACGGTAAGTGGGAGTTACACGTGCGTTGCGCCGCGTCGCGCCGCCGCCGTTACAGCGTTTGGCCGCCATTGCGATGCTGTTGCCGTGCGGCGTTCTTCGGACGAGTTTCGCTCTCCTTGCGCCACTTCTACTAGACTCCATAAGGCACTCCAGACAACAACAACAAAAACCATTTGTTTTTCGACCGTTTCAAGAATTTGATGATTATTGGGTCCCTTTCAAGCACTTCCGAAGTGCACCTACCCGTTCGCTATTATGGGTTTTGTAGGAGATAAAAGCTCTAAAAACAGGTTAATTTTTGACCGTTTGGAACTGACTTTATTTTGTGTGCAAGGATCGTGCGGTCAATCTCTTACATCACACAAAAAAAAAAAACAACCGTCAAACAAGAACGAACCCGGAATATCCTTGCGTTCTGACGACATTTCGATCGAGACGAAGCGGAGCAGGCAGGCAGGCCGGCCGGCCGGGCGGCCGGGCGGTCCAGGAGCGGCCAGTGCAGTAGTGCTGGTGCAATCATCGCCCAGTTGGCAGCCCCCGCACTTGGCACGTCCCCGCCGTTACATGCCGCTGGCGAGCGCCGGCCGGCCGGGCCGTCGGGGGCGGTGCGATGATCCGCCATGGCTTTGTTATGTGCCGCCCCCATACCGCGCCCGGTCACATCGCCCGCCACCCCCGACGCGAAATTTCCGCTCATACATCGTTTAGCGCGCTGATATACCAGCAATTAAAGGGCCCGGGGAATGCGAGCGGCTTGAGTGTCGCGTTAGCAGGCCGAGCTCCCTCCCATTGCGAGGCTGGCGAGAGCCCCACTCCACCCTCACCTTACCGCCCCACAGTCATCGTTAGACGTACCCCATAACACTGCAGCTGCGGGGAGACAGGCCCGCGAGCACGCGGCGAGCGCTCGCCTCGCGCCCGTCGCGACGCGCGGTTCGAAAAGAGACCGCCGAACCTCACGCATACTGACTTTGTGAAAGTGCTGCTGAATCCCCCTCGATCCACACACACACACACACACACACACGCCATCAAAATCGGCGATACGACGCGCAGCGCAGGTTTATTGGTTCGAAAAATGTTCCTCCCATCGCTGCTGCGAAAGCCAAGAAATTTCGTCTGCCTCTGCATGGAGGCGGCAGCGCTGGCCCGCTTCTGGTGCAGAGCCTGCAGACGCGGCCCGAGGCGAGGTGAGGCGGCGGCCGGGTGTCGGGTTTCGGCGAGGCGACACGCCTAACGCCACTTCGCTTCTCACGGCGAGATGCTCAGCGGCTCCGGGGCTTCCCATCGTCGCCGTCGTCTCGATAAACGAGACGGGGCAAACATGGGCGCCCCGGGGAAATTCGCACGCGGCCTTCTTTATTCCCTTCTATTTATCGTGGATTTTTTTTTTCGGTGCGGCTGATGCAAAAGGCTGTTGTGTAGCACGTTGACGAGAGCACGAGAGCCGAGGTCCGAGCACGGCTCACAATGGCCGCGGCCGCCAGCGCGGAGCTCCCCGACGTCTGCCGGCAAAGAAAGGCTCTTCACGCCCGCAAGGACCTAATTTAATGGAATGATGATCGGAAAAAAAGGTGACGGTGGCACAAGCAGCGGTCAGAGCGGAGCAGGTCCCGCTCCAGGTCCGGTGCGTTACCTCTGCGGGGCGGGACGTCGTCTGTGAACGGCGCGCAAGGCAGAGCAGGCGCATCGACGACGTGCCACCAGGAGTCAAATTATGAGGCACGGAACGCTGTCGGTATTGGGATGGCAGCGGAGTTGCTGGTGTGGGTGCTGTGCTGTGGGGGATAGCGGATGGGGAGGCGGGGGGGGGGGGGGGGGGGCTAATGGATTTCCCCAAGACGGCGGCGGTGGATTAAAAGAGGGCGACGGAGCCGGCTCGGGCGGGCAGGGTAGAGCGAGTGGAGTGGCGCCAGACAATAATAGTCCCCCCGGTATTGATCGACACATTTCGTAACTCGCGCGCGCCTTGCTGACAATAATGCGACCCGAAGCGATGCGGCCCGCAGGGTGTTGCGTCGGCGGGGCCCCTCGTGTAGGTGCGGGTGAAGATCAGCAGTAGGTATTTTCAACGAGGCTCGAGAACGGAAGTCGAAGAACAAGAGGACTTCCAAGGGGAAAAGGATATGAGAAATCGCACGGCGAATAGTGTCCCCGCCGCGGTTCGCCGGGTGGTTTCTCATACTACCCGATTCCGGTCTGGAAGTATTCTCGGTCTTCCACTTCCGTTCTCGAGCCTCGCTGGAAATGCCTTTTCCATGTAATTTTTTCCCCGGTCAGAGTCTTACAATTTTTGATGGAATTTGGCCAGCTCGACGTTGCGGCAGGGGTGTGAGCAGAAACTTGAAGTGTACGCAGACACTCATCAAAGTTGGCGACTACGACAACTTGGGGTCGCTCGCGTGCGACGCGCGCCGCCGCCGCCGCACAACATGCACACACGCACACCTCCGCTGCGCCCAAAAGTCAAATAACAGACGCGTGGACGTGTCGAAGCTGCTTAACTGCCGCCGGCCCGCACGGCACTGCTGGAGAGGCGGGAGCCGGAATTAGGAACCCTAACCCGCCTGGCGCGACGCCTCGTCAAGCCCCGCAGCACACATCGTCGGGGCTGCCGAGCGCGGCGCGGCACGCACACCCACCCACTGTGAGTGCCACATCGCAAAGAAAATGACGCGAGAGGCTGCAAGTTCTGCGGTGTCAGCCCGCATCACGTTCGTTGTTTATTCACGCCGGAACGAAACATAACTGACAAAAATCGGGGCGCGAATGCGAAATAAAGCTTGTCGTATTTCTCTTTTTTTCTGGGCAGCGGTGGTGTATCGCGTTACACCCGCAGGCCCGCGCTTGACGCATCAGACTCCTCTCCGACGCCGCCGCTCGGCCACACCAAAACTTTTTAACCACGAGCAGCGGGGTGTCGGCCGGCGGCGTCGTGCCGTCTCTGCACCGCGGCGGCGGCACGTCCGTGACGAAACAGCCGGCTGCAAGTCACCGTCAGGCCTCCACGGCGGCCACGTGTAGCACCGCTGCCCAGGCGCTGGCCGCGAGCTGGCCGCGGGCTGGCCGCTAGCTGGCCGCTGGCCGCGCGCACACCTTGCGGCGCCGCAGCAGCCGCGGGGCCACGCCACGCGCGCTCACAGTAGCGCCTCATCTTGACCGTCCCTGATTGGCTCTGAGTGATGAGTCACCCAGTTTCGTGTGTGTTGTTATTGATTGATAGGCGCGGAGGGACGACAAGGCTTATAGGGCTCATCAGAAACACGCCCCGCCCCTCCCGAGGGTGCCTTGTTGTTCTGGTGCGGAGCGTTCGGCTGGAGCCGCGGCTGGAGCCGGGCGATAGGCCTCGTAGACCAGCTTTGCCGCCATTGATTCTGCTGCGCCGGGGCAGAAACTAGTGCCGGCCGGAGCAACTTGCGGAAGCCGGGGGGAGCGGAGCCCCAAGTCCGGCGGAGGAAGGCGGTGCTCCGCCGCGCTCCCGCAAGGTCCGCAGGGTCCGCGGGGTCCGCGGGGGACCCGGAGTGGACTGATGAGAGGCCGCAACTGGAATTGACTCAACCCTAATCCAGCGTCGCGGCCCCGCCAACAGAGAGGAACCGTAGCGGCCGCTAAACTGCCTGCCCCGTGCAATACAAGCGCCGGCTGCAGGGGCGACCAATCCAAGTTGTCGGACGCTGCGGGTATAAGCTTCGCGCTGGCCGGGCGGGGCCGGGCAACACCCGTTTGTGCTGATGATGCAGCGACACGAAAATGGGGGTCCCAAACACCCAACGAAGTATCAGTCAGTTGGCCGTTCGTTTGTTTTCTACCTTGTGCCGCGAACCGCACCGCCCGGAAGACTATACCGTCACAGAGAGAGAGAGAGAGAGAGAGAGAGAGAGAGAGAGAGAGAGAGATCCTGCCGAGCGCGTCAGCTGCGCGCCCCGCGGCGACGCGCCGTGCCTAAGACGTTATTATTTCGATCCCGCACAATAAGCAAGAGCGCGAAATTCGTTAGCATACGCGGTCTGTGTGTACATGTTTGCGGGGGCTGCGCCGGTCTTCGCCGGGGCCGGCGGGACCCGCGCCTGCAGCAGGGGAAGGAAGCCTCGATGAGGCGGTGCTGGCGGCAGAAGCGGCCTACACAGTAGTAGTTGTGAACCAAATTAACTTTGAGGACGCCAACGCCGCGTGCGCGGCGGCTCTTGGTTAGTTCCGACTTCGGTCCGTGAGGCGGCAGGCCGGTGACAGCTCAGCCAAGGCCGGCTCATCCCGCCAGAACTAGAAGCGGAGCGGAGCGGGGCGGGGCGTAGCGGCGCGTCCAGGCCCCGGCAACCAGCCCCGGCTCCGTCTTGTGAGCCCGGCCTCATCTGCATCCACTTACCGCCTTGCTTCCGAGCGGCGCTGGAGTCCCGGCCACACCGAGCGCCCCAGGTGGGCGACGACTTTTTGGGTGTGTTCCGTACCGATTACGCTCGGCCGTAAACCGGTGGGCAGTGCGGGAAATTAAAAGTTTGGTCAGGGAGTGGTAAGGACACCGGCACCAGTCGCACTTTGCTGTTGGTTGTCGGCGGCCAGGGGTTTTGTCACGCGTGTTGTGGCCGCCGCCGTCGTCGTCGGAAAGGAAAAGTTTTGCGAGCGGTTCTGTTTCCTTCCTCCAAACAGCTGAATAACGTGTGCCCCGGCAAAAGGACGGAACACTGTTTTCCATTCCGCATTCAAACTGGTATAATGGGATCCGGCCCGATCAGGGGGAACCTTATCGACTCCGCACACGCCATGGGATGGCACGCACCCCCGCGGCTCTATGGGCACCTTGTCGCCCGGTACATCTGCGGCATGCCATCACACACTGAAACAAATGTTTGTCCAGTTGAAAACATAGCTATGTGAACCGTCGAATTAAGTGAACAATCACTATTCATTTCTAGAATATTGCAGAATATTACAAATACCAGAGAAACCTAAAAAATGCCAAGAATCTGTTCTTGAAAGTGTAAAAAAAATTGTAAACATGTCATTTGTCCAATACGATTGATATATCAACCTGGATGTGTACAACGAGCCGATTACCGCTGTTAGCGTGCCGCCGACGCAAATAATGACGCACTTTATCGCTAATCGATCGACAGTTCTTTCTGTCATCGTTTACCGACGGGCCAGTAAATCGAGCATGTCATGGATCACTAAGCAAGCAGCGTGGCTGAAGCCGCGGAGCAGTATGGCCACATCGGACCAGGCCAGGGGGCGGGGGAGGCAACCCAGCCCTGAGTTGCACCACGCTGACCACAAAACTACAGTTTATGACCTATGTATGACCTGATGCCGGCGCTCTGCCCGCGATCTTCTGCTCCATGTCCGTTGCCCTGCTGGCCGGCAGCGGCTGGCATGGTAGCGGGGCGTGGCAGCGCGTGGCGGCGCGTGGCGGCGCGTGGCGGCGCGTGGCGGCGAGCAGCTCCGGTGGTAGTATCATGGTGACCGTGGTTAGGGTATGGCAGCAATTAGGGTTGCGGCGAGCAAGCAGATAGAGGCTAACCGCACCAGGGCAAGGACTATTACCGGTGGAGAGGGGGCGGTCCAGAAGTACGAGTGGTCGTTGGGGGTGTGCGGGGGGCAGCGGCGGTGGTCTGCGGCAGTGGGCAGCGGCGGGGGCAGCGGCGGGGGCAGCGGCGGGGGCAGCGGCGGGGGCAGCGGCGGCGGCGGCCCGTGGTCGCACCGGGATCCACCTGCAAAAAGCCAGGCAGCGAGCGACGCCGGCGGACAGCGAAAGCCTCCGGCGACAGGAAGTGCGCGGAGGTGGGGTGGGGGTAATTTGGAGAGGACCCTGCGGGACCCTGCGGGAGACTCCAGGACGCTGCGGGACCCTGCGGACGCGCGGCCGGGAACGTTATAATTGCTTTGGACCGCCGTGCAAAACAAGTCCGAGTCCTCGCCTTGTTGATCCTCGGGAGAAAAAAAAACAAGCAAAAGCGCGCGCCCGCCACTTTCATAAGCATATTTCGCAGGTGGCACCGCCGCCGCCGCAAAGGCCGTGGTAAGGTAAGGCGAGTCAGGCGGCCGCCGCGGGGAGAAAGAGAAGGCAAACGCGCACACCGTGCACGCGTGCACGCGTGTCTTGCGCGCGTGTGTGCGTGTGTGAGTCGCGCGTTGGAAGGGTTAAAGGGGATGGATCTGGCCTGCCGCCGCCGCCCCTCCCTCCGCCCCTCTTGGCCGTGACACAGGGGCGGGCGCGGCGCGCTGCGGTACCCGTTGGGACCCATTCCGGGGCGCGCAAACACCAAACCGTGGCCCCGGCGCCCCGGCGACCCTGGCACACAGCGCGGCGCAGCGGCGCAGCGGGCCGCCGTCATGCCCCCGACCGACCCCCTGCAGAGACACATGCGTCGCATGCCGCCATAGAACTTGCTCTATACGGTGGACATTCTGGGGCAACGGGGGAATTATACACCGAGGGGTCAAGCACTGAATGCGGGGGGGCGGGGGGGCCACCACCTCCTCTGGTGGGGGTGTTCGGCGGCGCCGCAGTGTGTATTTTCCGCGCGCCGCCGCCGCCGCCGCCGCCGCGGCGGCGGACTCGCTTAATTCGTACACGATGAGGGCCGCGGCTCCCTTCCCGGGGGCCCTGACGGGCACCCCTCGGGGAGACGATCGCCAGCCGGTACAGACGGAGCGCATGCAGCCCGGCCTCTCGGCCCCGCAGCGCGAATGTTTCGCTGGGCCTCGCGCAATGTTTCATGCAGTAAGCAATGCCCTCGCCGCTCCGCACCGGCGGCGCAGCGCGCGCGCAGCTCGCGGCTTCCGCCGGCCTCCGCAAACAGACAGGAGCGCCTCGGGATGCATGGCCTGTATCCGAGGCCCTGGCGGCGGCGGCGGCGGCAGCCGGCAGGGAGCAGGCGCTCCCGTAACGTTGTGTTGTTCCTCCGCCCCCATTCGACCGGGCGCTGCCTGCCTGCCCGCCCGACTTGCCTGCGCACCCCGCGCCTCTCGCTGCGGGGAATCCCCATGCATGAGGCAGTGAGCCGTGATCGTTTCGTTTCTTTAAAGTTTATATGCAGAGGCGCACTCTTATCGGAATGGACAGTTCCGCGAAGGTGAGACTTCCCGTGGCTTCCCGGTACTGTACACCGAGCGGTAGGCGCCTCCTCCAAACTAAACGCAATCAAGGCTCGCAGCGGAGAGCGCGCGCGTTGACTGACAGCGGGACAAGCGGCTCCGGGCGCGGGCAGCGCGAAGAGCTGTGATGCCTGTCGCGGTCGGGCAAATATTCACCTCGTTGGCGGAGAGATAATGAAACACGAGGATAAACTTTTCGGAGAAGTTAAGTACTACAACCCCGTTGCCACCCGGCGGTGCACCCTCGACAGGCCAAGGAAAGCGAAAAGCGCGCACTGGGAATGGCGCTGCAAGTCGGGCGGGGGTCGGTCGGAAAAAAGATGCCCCGTAATCTCGCAGGAGGGGAGGAGAGAGAGGGGGAGGGGGGTACGATGTGGTGGAGCCGGCGACTGCGCGGAGCCGCGGAGTCTGGCCGTGGAGAAGTGGGCATAAAGCTCGCTCGCTAGCCGGCTCCTCTCGCCAGCACGGAAAGGGCGTTACCAGATTGCTTTTTCCGCCACAAAACTAAATAACGCGGACGGGCGGCGGCGGCGGCCCGATGGACGGGGGCGCCCGCTCCCGTTGTGCCTCTGACCTCGGCGGGGGGAGCGAGGCGGAGGCTGCTCGGGAGGGAGCGGGCCGGAAGGGGAGTCTGTCAACCGGCATCCGGCGCACTGGCCAGGCCTGCCACCGCGGAGCCCATACATCGCGGGCCACTCGGGGATGGCTGCGGAGCCGAGCTCACCCTGCCGCCACGGCGGGTACCACAACAAGAACAACCACCCCGCAGCGCGGCTGACCGCACCGTAGAGGCCGGTATAACCGTCCACAGCCGGCGTCCGACGCTGCCGCAAAGACCGTGATGCGAATATTACACGCGGCTCCGCCGCGTGCGCCCACCCCGACGTAAAAGTCATCTGCATATTCTGCGGCGTCTTTGTCGCGGTAATACCAATGTAAATGCAAAAGCTTTCGAGGAGATGAACTCGGCGTCAGCTCGCTGCCCACGCGAACTTCCAAGGGACGTGAGGCAGTACGAGTCATCTCCATCGCGCGGAAGATGGCGGTGGTGGTGGTGGTGGTGGTGGTGGTGGTGGTGGTGGTGGTGGTGGTGGTGGTGCCTTTGACGGCCTTCGGCTCAACAGCAGCGAGCTCTGGACTCGCAGACCGGAGTGCCGGGGTGCTTCCCCGAAGCCAAGCGCCCAGGTGGATCAGGTGGACCCGCGCGGGTTTCCGGCTGCCGCTGGGATCTCAGGGGCCCCGGCCCGGCCCTCTCTTGACGGCGGAGACAGAGCGCAGTCACAAGTGGTGCGCATTTTTCGCGTCCTCGCCCCGCCGGCGACGCCCCGGCGCCCCGCAGCCCCCGGGCAGATTCACTCAGCCCGCCCCTCCAAAAGCTGTGCTCCGCGCTGTGTGACGAAAAGACGGATGCCGCCCATTTTTTATCCCGGCGTCGCACCACGGCGACCCGGAGAGGCGCATGCGGATGAGGTATCCGCTCTCTTTGTTGCCCCCGCATGATGTTTGCTCCCTTCATTGCCCGCCACGCCGCACCACCGGGCCGCTGTGGAAACCGTTTGCGAATCGAATGAACGTATTTACGGGGAGACCAGAAAGGCGTAATTTTTACCGAGATATGTGCCGCCGCAAACCCCTTCACTTTCCTTCCCTCCCCCTCCCCCCGTCCCTCGCTCACTTCATTTTTGTTTTCACTCATAGAAAAAGTTTTTCGCGCTCTTACTTTTTACGGCGCCGAGATTCCATAACTCCCACACATATTCTATGCCATCCCGCACTTTGGCACTTTTTGTTTCCGCCTGATCCACCAAACTGCACATTCTCTGTCTGTCCTCCCCTCCTCGGCTCTCTCTCTCTCTCTGTCTCTGTTTCCTCTCTCTCTCTTTCACACACACACACACCTCACCCTCTCCTGCTGGCTGCTAACGGGTTTCGCGCGCGAAAAGAAGCGCACGAGTGAAATGTCAACTCAACGCGTAAACTTTCGGAGGGAGAAACGCCCGGAGTGGTGGGATGGAAGACGCGCGCGCTAAAGTCACTCCCGGAATAAGGTTTATGACCGTGCCTCTCCCTCCCACTTCCTACCGCCCCCTATCTCTCGCATTCTCTCGCACTGCCCTTGTCTCTCTGTCCCCCCCACCTCCCCCACTCTCTCTCTCTCTCTCTCGCACTCACTTCAAGAGCTCCCACACGCATGCCCAAGGTGAGGAGAGAGAGAGAGAGAGAGAGAGAGAGAGAGAGAGAGAGAGAGTTGACAACACAGGGAATTTCGCATCATACGACTTCGTCATCTCGGGTGAGTGCCCCACCCATCACTCCTTTTTCCCCGTCTACCCAGGTACCCCTGTCTCCTTTTCCCCTGGGTGTCTCGCCTCGCCTCATCCTTCGTCCGCCGGCGATACGCCATCAACAGCGGTACCGCATCGTGCGGTACCTCCGCACCGGCGGCTACAGGTGACAATTACAGCCCGCGGCTGCCGCACGCCACTGCGGTGACGGCAAGCCGCAACGGCAAAAAAAAAAAGAAATAAAACAAGTTGTGCGCGCTGTAAAGACCGCAAGTAGGTTGGCGAGTACGGCTAAAGGTAGCGCGAGGGAAGAAAACCCTTTTTTTTTAAAAAAAAAAAAAAAAAGAAGGATGGTGCATGCAGAGCTTTAAGGATCCTCCTCAAGAAGGATTTCATTTTATCGTGAGTGGGTTTATGGAGGGAAGGAAAACCAGGACGAGACGAGGTGCGAGGGAAAGGTTGGGGAGAGGTGAACGATGTTGGTGGGTGCGTGTGCTCTCACCTGTGCGGTGCTCGTAGAGGCGGACGACACCTGATGGAGGAGGCGGCGATACGGTGCCGACAGCAGCAAGTGAACACCTAACTCACAGACAGGCACTGGCGCACGCAGACGCACACGACGCCGACACACACGCACACACACACGGGAAGGACGCGCGCACAGGTCGCGTGGCCGGCGGCGTGCGGCCCGTCGGCGGAGGTCGCGAGCGTAAGATCGCGCGGCGCGGCTGGCAGGGGCGCCGGGGAGGCGAGAGCGGGAGCAGCAGGTCCCGGCCACGACCCAGATGCCGGCGAGCCAGCGTCGTACTGACTGGCGATACCCCACGCGGGCGGCGGCGCCGACGCCGAACCCGCCCAGCTTCGGCCCGGCGCCCCTCCGCTCGAAACGGCCGACCGTCCCGACCCGACCCCCCCGGCAGTCGCGGCTCCGCCGGGCGCCCCGCGCGCACACCCACACCAAGCGGCGCGCCGCAGCGGCACGCGGTGGTGGGGCCCGTGTGGCGGTCACCACCACACACACAGAGTCCGGCGGCGGCGGCGTCCGGCCTGATGGTCCACAACACGTATCCACAAATGAAAAATGAAAAAAAATATCAGCATACGGCAGAAGCTCAAAACTACACAAAAATGCCGGTTTTACACCAGGGATTTTTTGACCATGATTCTGTGCGATTGGTCTTGAACACTGACTGTCTCGAATTATGGCACCGACCGCACTCCAAAACCATGTCTGCTCGAAAAAAAAACGGAGCAGCACAGCCAGGGTCATGGAGCAGTTGGGAACTCCTGTGCGCTGACGCGCAGCGCGACGCGCCCGGCGGGTAGGCAAGCACGGGCTGTGCGCGCGCGCGTGTGGTGCGGGCCGGCCTACCCCGCAGGCGCCCTCCTCGGCGAGGCCGCCTCCCCGCCGCCGGCGCCGCGCCGCCCGCGCTGCTGCACCCCGGCCGCCTCCGGTCCTCGGCACCTCCGGCCCTCCGCACACCCCCGGAGCTGCAGGCCGTGCCGCCCGGAGCCGCGCCGCCCGGAGCTCAGCCAGCAGACCTTCCGGCAAATGGTATTGTTTCCGGTCGACTGGTCACATCGCCGTCATCGTCCCTCACTCCGCCGCCTCGCGTTGCTCCCCGACGTACCTCGGAGAGGGGGTGGAAAAAAATAATAAGGAAAGGCGCCCTGTTTTATAGTGTCGTCACTGAGAGCCTCCGGGAAATATCGTTATTCAATAGTAGACGGAAATTCCGTGTTGCTAATAGTCTCAATCCTAAGGATGTCCACCCCCCCCCCCCCTCAAAAAAAATGTTCAAAAAATTAATAACAGATCTGTTTCTAATTAATATGATATTTTTGCACAATTTCCCCCAGTACATCTAAGAATCTCTTCAACAACGTCCGCGACAGGACCACGGTCTGCGCCTCGTCTGGTAGGTGAAAGTCAGCCCGCGCAAAGCCTGTTGCAGCGATAACTCAGCAAACTACGCGACGCTGCTACAGATTCCTTGTCACACCACCAAAATGTGACAGATGTTGGCAAACACGAGGGAAAGCTTCGGTGGCGGTCTCGGCCCGCGGGTGTGTTCCGGGAGGTAATTATAAACGTCTCGGCTCCCCCCCACACGACCCGAGGACCCTCCCGTTGCTCATACTCCGCGGCTCCCCGGCGGCCCCGGCGCCCTGCGGGCCGCAGCACGGGCCAACAAATCCCCGAACGTGGCGGAAGGTCTGTTAAAAAGACATTCCGCCTCGCTTCCGCACCACACACACACACGCGCGCGCGCGCGCTCACATACAACACCATAATGCCGTTAGTTAGGAAAGTAGTGACGACCCCTGCCCCATGAATCAAAGCGAGAGAGAGGGAGAGAGAGAGAGGGAGAGCTGTGGGAGGTGGATTTGGGGGTGGGGAGCCACTGAAGCTACTGTGCTGATTACACGGTATCACGTGGCAAAACACATCGCCTTTCCGGGGACCTAGAGGCACGCCGCGCTACCCGGGGGCAGAGGGGTGAGGAGGTCCAAAGAAGCCGAGTGAGAGAGAGAGAGAGAGACAGAGAGAAGCCAAAAGAGGGGAGGGGGGTACTGAAAATGAGCCGGCGCGCACTCTGCCATGACCCGATCAATCTCCGCGACACAGAGTCGTTCCACCTCGAAGATTACGTGTCAGCATTTTCTCGTTTTCCGGACGAGCAATTTTGAGCGCCAGGGAGATATCTCCCATTCTCGGGCAAAAGCTGAGAGGCTTGGACCGGAGCCGGGGCGGCGTGCAGCGTGGGTAGGAGTGGGGGAGGGGCTGTGGCAGGAGCCTATGGCAGCAGCGTATGGCAGGAGCCTATGGCAGGAGCCTATGGCAGGAGCCTATGGCAGGAGCCTGTAATGGCAGTGGTCGTATGGTGTCAAGGGCAGGAACGGGCAACCAGCACGGACGCGCCGCACGGAATCAATTATTTTGCCGGCCGACGACATAACGGGCACGTCGGCCGGGGTGGAGGTTGGGGGGGGGGGGGGGGGGGGGAGCGGCGCGGTCGCCACACACCTATATCCGGTGCCCGCGGAGGTCTGGCCCGGTCTGGACTGGCGGCGGGGCGGTTGTTCCATCTCGTCCACAAGAGGAATCGTAACCCTGGGAGAGCTTCGTACAGGTCTGCCGCTGCTCCGGCCAGGGCTCCGGCGGCGGCTCCCGGCGACGGGCCGGATCGAGGAGACGAGGCGGGCGGAGAGGGTGAGGATGCCGGAGGGTCCCGGAGGGGGGCGGAGGGGCCCGGAGGGGCCCGGAGGGGGCGGGGCACTCTTCCGCGGTTTACGAGTGCTGCACTACGGCGGCGGAACGTCCGCTTGCCACGCGCAGGTCGACGGGGACGCGCGCGGCGCGGGAGACGCTCCGCGAAAACGACAAGCTTGCCCGTCCCCGGGCACCGTCACCCCCTCCCTCCCCCCCGCTCCGTCCCTGAAGCCGTCCTGCACTAACGGGGGCAGTCGTCTCGACTGACAATCTGTCATCATACCGGGGCTGTATCTCTTTCCTGTAAGGGCGGCGCTTGCCGTGCACGGGATTTGGCGCGGCCGGATCGAACGGTTCTCTAAATCCCTTACATGGGCCGCGCGCGGTCTGCCGTCGCATGCACCGCGTGCACTGCCGGGCTGAGCTCCGCCGCCCGTGAAAAGATTTCCGAGAGACTTTTCTTTTTATCCCTTCCGCGACGCCGTGCTTTCGCCCGCATTCCCCCGCTCTGCTGCCTGGTCCCATTGCACCCGAATGCACACGGCGGGCCCTCCGGCAGCGTGGCAGTGGATCGGCCGCGGCCGGGGAGGAGGCCAGCGTGGAAGTCGAGCTCTCCGGCAGGCCCCGGCGCCAGTCGTTGCCTTGACGCGCCCCGGAAACGGCGCCCTCATAAACATTTTCTCGCGTCGCCTGGCTGCCTGTTGCGATCTCGGACGGCCGCCTCGCCTCGCGGGCCCTCGTCGCCGCGCCCCTCCCGAAAGAGCCGCGGCGCGACCGCACCACGTGCAGCCGTTATCAAACTCGGCGGCCCGCGTCCGCAAATACGCGGGCGCGGACGTCCGGCGGCAATAGTTGGCCGACTCCACTCCACGTTCGCACACGGCCGGACCGCCCCCGCAACACACACGCCGGCCCCTCGCGCATGCAGGATGCATACGATTCGGCACGGACGCCACCCACCCCACTGCCATGCATGCACTCACTGTCCCCAGCCCTGCATATCAGACCGGTAGTTTTTGACCAGACACACGCAAAGTCCGACGGCAACATAATTATCGCAGGGCAGAATTTAAAAAAAAAACATAATTGATAATTATCATTTTTAAAAGAGAGAGGGGTAATCAAGCTTCTCTCTTTGAAAGACGTAGGCAGCGTGGGGGAGACTGTGTGTGCGTGTGTGTGTGTATGTGTGTGTGGTGTCGTCTGAGTGGCAGTCTTGCCTTTGGACACCACGCTGGTGCAGTGAAAGAACACACATGCCCCCCCCCCCCTCTTACTCACACACTCACCAACACACGGGCGCCCCCAAGCCCCACCCCCTTGCATGCCTACTGCTACTTGCGTCACGTTTCCAAAATCAAATGCAAATGTTTGTAGCGCAAACTGGCAGCCCTGCCTACAGAGGCCGCCGCCGCCGGGGGGGGGGGTCGGTGGCCGTCGGTGGCCGTGGGGGTGGCTGCAGGGCGGCCCGCCGGCCCGGCAGTGCACGCCGCCCCCACGAGAGCGGCGCAAAACAGTAGTGAAATGTTGTGTCCGGCCCGTACGTGTACACACATACCCTGTACCAGACCGGGCTGCCGGTGAGCCGACGGCTCCGTGGAGCGGCTCCCCGTGGACGCACCGCCGCCGCCGCCATCCGCTCATCCCGAACGTCCTGCCCTTGATCCCGAATCGATTTTCCGTGCCGCGTGTGGGCAGGCCGTGTGCGGGCCGTGTCAGGGGAAGGGCGGCGGCCGCGGCCACTCTCCCGGTGCAGGCTGCGCTGCAGGCGGTGGGGGGGGGGGGCGACAACGGCCCCCGCCGGAGGCACTGCGCCTCGGCTGCCCCTGCCGCCCGGCTGCCCCCGCCCGGCCGCCCCCGCCATACTCTCCAGGCGGCGGACGCACGGGGAGGAAGCAGTGCACAGGTTTTCATGCCCGCAGTTTGTCTAAGTGCAGCAGCTGCTGCTGCAAAACTTTGCGGGAGGGAAGGAGGGGTGAACGCGGCCCTGCGGCCTCTCGGCCGCGCCCCGCGCGGTGCCAGCGGCGCGAGACGAGTGGGGAGTGAGTGGCGGGGAGGAGAGGTGAGCGGCGGACTTCAACTCGGAGAGGTGCGCGCGCGAACACTCCGACGGTGGAGAGGCCGCGGAGGGGAGGGGAGGAGGGGGGCGGGCGAGAAGAATTATTTATCTACATCTGCACGCGCGGGACGGGGGCGGGGCGGGTATGCGCGCAGCTCGCCCTCCCCGGTGCACCAATTATTTCTCATACCCGCCGGGTGCGAATTGTCCCGCGAGTACTTCTGTAGCCTCGCGTCAGGCACCGGAGCGGTCTTGCCCATGGCGATGGAATCATGCCCGTCGCCAACCAGCAGCTGGGCCTCGTGAAATATTGTGGGCAGTGACGACTGCCTCACTTTGACCTTGGCGTTGACACAGCCGCCCGGGTGCATTGAAGCTTGAGACCCTCGGCGGCGTCCTGGGCCCCTCGCCCGGACGCCGTCAGCCGCTCCCTGTCGCGGTGCCGCGGCGCAGCGGCGCCCCGGAGAGCGTTAACACTCCAGCTCACGTTCGGCATCAGTGCCAAACTTCGACTTCTATCGGGCCCAAGTACATCAAGGTGAGAGAGCGTGGGAGTGCGAGGGAAGGAGATGTCGCCTCCATTCCGCCGGGGAGGGAGAACAGAACACAACGCTCCCAAATGGAGAGAGAGAGAGAGAGAGAGAGAGAGAGAGAGAGAGAGGGGAGGGGGAGGGGGAGAGAGCAGGAGAGAAAAAATCAGCGCCACCAAAGAAGACGAGCGGGAGGAAAGCGCGGGAGAAGGAAAAAGGACAGCCGAATGAAAAGAGCAAGTGAAGAAGCTTGAACTAGATAAAAGGAAAAGTTTGCGATAGGGGGCGGGGCTCCCCGGTGCCCCCCCAGTCCTCTTCCCCCCTGTCGCGGGGGCACTGCCTTCCGCCGACCGGGCCGGAGCTCTTCCCTGTGCGTGAGTGGCAGGAGGAAACGGCTAATCCGTACGATTGCCGCTCCTGGCGGGGCTGCGCCCGCTGTGGCCACGGCACCCGTTTAAAAAAGTTTAGTCCCAGAATCGTGCCGAAACAAGCTCCGAAAAAGCCCGGCGTACCGCGGGCTACCCCGAGAACGGCCCGATGCGTATTCGGGCTGCCCCGCTATAAGTCCGGCAGTGCATGGGTTGGGACTGGATCAGCCCGAAAACAGCCCCGCCTATTCTGGGGCTGCCCGAAATCGGCTCCGCCGTGGACCTCAGTTCCGGAACAAGCCCGAGGCGAGATTGCGGGCCACTGTCGGTGCTGTCCCACCTATCAGGACTTAAAAAAATTTTCGAATCTGTGTTAATATTAGTGAATTTAGGTACCTAAAGCCGAATAGAAGTTTCAAAAATTGAATTTGGTCCCACTGCATCTATGAAATTTGCATTATTCTACACGCAAGTGTCTAAAAAAAAGTGCAAGAACTAATCTATTCTTTCTTGTCATTGACCAGCTACGGACTATCGCGGCAGACGGTGTGGGAGAAAATAGTACATAATAGGTTACGTCAAAAATTGTTGGTTTGAAACGCGAGTCAGAAAGTGTCCACAGGAGCCACTGATCAACATATTCAAAGATGGCGATAGCATTTTGTGGGATCCCCCCTCTCACACGCTGCCCGCAGGGACTTGGAATCGTTTCGCCGTGTGTCCTGGCGTCGAGTGGGACCCCTTCGGCTCGCCCTCTCTCACAAGCGAGGCGCGCAGCCTAACGGATAGCGAGCGATGTTCGGGAGTGAACTGTCTGCGGAACGAATCTCTACTGCTTTTATTTTTACCCTGGGCCGGGAGCCGATTTCGGACTTCGGACTCATTTCGGACTCACCCGGACGGGGGAGCCGGGCTCTCGGGCCACACCCGAGAACAGTGCTGAATTTGTAACATTCTGGGACAACGCGCGGGCTAGTCCGACGGAGTCGTTTTCGGGCTTGTTCCGTGACGGGGCTGTTTCTGGGGCTGGAAATTTTTAAACGGGCAGCCGGGAGCGCCCCCAGGCCGGGGGCCGCACGTCGGCGACCTGGCGGCGCTGGTGTCCACAGTGCGGCCGCCGGTGGCCGCCGACGTTCACCTCGTCGTCCTGGGGCGTTAGATACGCAGCGACGACGACGGTGAGGTCGGCGGCGGAGACCGCCGGTAGGACGGCATCCCCTCGCCGGCGGCGGCGGCTTGTCATCGCTTGCGGTGCGCCCGGCCTCACGCGGACCCACGGGACGGGGGTGGAGCGGCAGGGGTATGATGAGGGAGGGCGGGCCCACGCCGCCGCCGCCGCCGCCGCGAGACCAGCCCTTGATTAAAATGCGACTCTTTAAGGCGCTCTCGCGGGGCGGACGAAGGAGGAGAAAAGGGGGAAGACCCGGACGAAAAGTAAACACAAATAGGCTATTTCCTCGTGCTTTGTCTTAGGGGGTTTTAGGTGTAGCGTCGCGGACGGCCCCCCGCCGTGCCGCCACCCACTTTTGTATTTGTTTCCACGGCGGCGGCGGCGGCGGCGGCGGCAGCGGCGGCGGCGGCGACTTGGGGCCGCGCGGCGTCCGTGTTTTCTTTGTGAGAATCTCTGTCATCCATTGGGCTCGTGCCCACGGCGAGGCGGCTCGCAAAGGCCCCGCGCCGCCGGGCCCTCCGCGGCCGCCCCAAGGACTGCCGCAGGGCGGCTGTGGTGGGTGTACCCGGCGGGGTCCGCGGGCCGTGCCGCCCGAGCCCCTGCAGAGGGAGGCACAAAGCGGCACCAGAACAAATCACAAGCCTCGCACGCATGCCGCCTGGGGAGCACCCGGGACAGAAGAAAGGTCAATGTGGAAGTTATCGCTGACATTCGGGTAACGTTAATATACGAAAATACCATTGACTCTTGTCGGTGATCGTTGATTAACGTTCTACATAGAATTGGCTCCGGCCGTTTATGTTTAATTGAGTACGGTTAACGTTAACTCGACATAGTAAAATATTAACTTTAACGGCTCTTTGGGGCAGGCCACAAAGGCGTAATCGCCCCGCGCTCCCGTGGGCGCACGGTGTAAGACTGGCTGCGACAGGGTCCAATTACCTGCGCGCTGCGCGCCTTCGGCCGGTGGCGGCCGGTGGCGGCCGGGGGCCCCGTGTGGGCAGGCCGTCCCGCGGCGCCCGGCCGCGTCGCGGGCTTGCCTGCCCTCCAGGCGGCCTCGAGCCGCGCGCCGGGCCGCGCCCCGCTCCGTTATATATGGGCCGCGGCGGGCCGACGATGTCCACAGGAAGTCACACGCTGCACAGGGGAGGGCCCTCGGCGGGGCCTCGGAGGGGCCGTGGCGGGGGAGGGCTCGCGATAGCGGTGATGGATTCACGGCCGCATTAGCGTCAGGTGCGCGCTGTCCGGCCCTCAGCGCCCAGCGACACGGACACCCCCCGCAGACCCCCCGCAGACCCCCCGCAGGGCCGCCCACACCCGGCTGACCCACGGAACCGTCCCGCGCCCGCTTGCAATACCACGGCTTAAGGAATGCTTAGAGGGGGGATCTTAAATGAATTAGATGGTTAGGTTAGCCCCGTGACGATAGCGGGGAAGGGGGTCAAAAGTCGCATCACGTCATTTGTGAGCGGCCCCCTGATGGCGGCGCACCGCCCGGCCGCAAGTGTCGCTTCGCCTGCTCGTGCCGACGGGCCCGTCCGGTCCGGGGCCCGTCAGGAGTGACGAGGAGGCCCCCGCGCCGATAAGCAAGCGGACACGCCTCGGACAGCCGGCACAGGCAGACTGGGCAGACGAGGAAGGCGGTGGGAGGGCGGCCTCAGGCAGCGGTCAGCGGCGTTCTCGCCTCGCAAACTGCGCGGCGAAGTGAGTGACCCGACTATTGCTCGAGTGTATGCCCCCCCCCCCCCCCCCCGCAGGTGAGCTTAAAGAACTGCGGGCCGCACCGACCGTGATGCGCACCAATTTCATCTCGGGCCGTCGGTATTAATAGGACATCGGTGTGGAGGCTGCGCTGGGTGCGCGCTGCGCGTCGCCTCCCAACCCCTGCCCTCCCCTAAGCCGTGCGCGGAGAGATGCGATGCGACGCGGCGCGGTATCGGCCGGCAGGGAGGGAGGAAGGGGAGGGAAAGGAGAGGGGAGGGGGTCGCCGTGTCGCCGCTATCGCCCTGCACCCCCACGCGCCGCGCCCCCACCCTGCGAACCTTTCTCCCGAGAGCCGCGTCCGACGGCTGCCTCCGAAAGCGTGCGGAGCTGAACCGATCCGTAGGGGGTCGGGGGTGGGGGCCGCCGCGGACGCGGCCCGCCAAGGCGGCGACGGGAGATAAGCCGAGAGCATCGCCTGCTGCCGGGACCCACGGCGAGGAGCCCGCGCGGCCCACGGCCCACAGGCCTTGTTCTCACTTCAAAGGGAATAAAGGGGAATAAAATGGAGGGGCGGGCGGGAAATTTCAATCAGTGGCGACCGGGGGGGGAGAGAGAGGGCGAGGACCTCTGCTCCGACGCGTCGTCGGGGCGCGGCGGCGGCCGGCGGCGGCCGGCCGGGGCCGACGGGGCGACCTCCGGCCTCGGCCGCGCCCCCGCGCTCCACAGGACCCGAGCCGCCCGGAGCCCTCCCGGGGTCGCCGATGTCGTGTTACCTTCAGACGTCCCTGCCCGTCTGCCTGGCGTCCCGCCGCGTCCCGCCGCGTCCCGCCGCGTCCGCCTGCAGCGCGGCGGCTGCCGTGCCGCGCGCCGTGTTTGGTTAGGACCCGCGTGCGCACCGCGCAGACGAGGTCGCCAACGCAAATATTTTCCCGCCGACGATATCCCGATGACGTTACAGATTGCCCCCGGGGCCCGCGCGCGGGTACCCGGCGAGAAACACCGGCCGGGACCGGCCACTCGCATCGCCTTGATTCTCTCACCCTCCGCAGCCTCCGCCACCGCCCGGCACCCGCCCGGGTCGCTTACCAAACACGTTTGCGATGGCCGATGTGGTCTGCAGCGCGGAAATATCTATATATGCATCAGTGTCCCCGCGTGTGTGTGAGTGAGTGTGTGTGTGTCGTGCTAATCTCATGGGACGACACGCCAGACGGGTTGGCCGGCGGCGGGCTGCGCCGTGGACGGGGGTGACTATTGGCTCCGCCAGGCTAAGCATCGGCAGCAGCCCGACCGGCCAACAACTTTGGCCCCCGGCGTTGTCTGTCTACCCTCGCCGCCCCCCGCACGCCGCCCCGCCCCGCCTCCCCCGACCGGGCCGGCATAGGTGGGCACAGAGTGGCTAAGCCGAAGAGTCAACGAGACTGTCCTCCCCGTACTCCCCGCCGCCAACCCTCCCTCCCCCCCCCCCTCAAAGGGTTGACGTGTTGACGGATGCCGAGAAAATGGGTGATTATAGAGCGCAGGGGCAGGGGTGTGTATGTGGGGAGGAGGGGGGAGGGGGGCGGTCTGCGCCGACAAAACGTATTGTCAGGTCCGAGAGCTGGCGGAGGGGTCGCAGTCCCAAGGCGCGTCCTCGTTTGCATGTCCGCCGCCACCCTCCTCGTCAGGGGAGGGCGAAATGACATTGGCTCGGCGCGAGCGGCTTTCCTCGCCCCGCGCTGCTGCATGACAAAGGGTCAAGTATGAAAAATTCAGGTCCAGCTGCTACGGCGGTGGGCCCACTTTCGGACGGCGAGTAGATACCGCGTTGCTGCGGCCAGGTCCGAAACGAGTATACACGGGCGTCACGGAATGTCCTGCTGGTGTCATGCGGCGTGGTGCGGGGCAGGGAGAGGGGACCCCCGACTGTCCAAACCGTGCAGCGCCATGCATCATGCGAGCGCCAAAAGAGAGGGGGGGGGGGTGCTGTACGTCTTCCCCCCTCCCCCCCCCCCTCCCTCTGTCGTCGTCGCGGCACCGTGGCTTGTTGACGTCGAATAAAATATTTTCCAGCGTGGTCCTCATTACAAACTGGTGACTCGTAAAACGCAATCGTAATGGGAGCGGCATGACAAGGATGGATGTGGATGCACCGCCGGCGTCGCGCCGCACTGGCGTTGCCTCCGGCGCTGCCACCCCACCCGAGCAGAGGTGGGCACCGGCCCGACCCCGATGACATGTGTGCAAACTGATACGAGACGCATTTGTCTTTGTCGCGGAGCGGCCGGCGAGGCTGACGGTTACACATGTACTTACACGGCGCGCTCGTCAGCACCCGGGCGGCCCGGCGCCGCCAGCGTCATGTGGAGGAATCTGCGAACCGCTGGCTGAATTTGTTGTCATGAGAAACTTAGACGTGGCCGTGTCTGTCGTGCGATGAACACACGCAGCGCTGCCGACGTTATGTGTTTCATTTTATATTTGTGAAAATAAAAAAAAGAGAAGAAGACACGTTGTGCGTGTGTCGTCCTCCACTATTCCCGGCCACATGTGCACCGGACCAGTGCACTGGTCGCGACTTTGCTCCGCGGAAAAAAAAAGCAATTTCATATCGTATCGACAGTGCGTACGGTGTGTTATATCTGTTTTTGATTGGCTCTATAAATAATTGATCGCAGTCCCCCCCTCTCTTTCTCTCCTCCCTTTCCCACCGCCGTTGTCGATCGGAAAGTCGTGCGGAAATGTTGTAAGTGTGGCGCACAAACGTCGCCATCGTGGAGGGGTGAATTTCCCCTTGTAGCACTCGGCGTCAGCACCATCGCCCTCGTTGCCGCGGGGCGCGGCGAGCAGTTTGCCAGAGGCGGCGATGAGTGAGGCGTAACTTTCTCCCCTTTTTCCTGCGCTGCCCCCCGTTCCCGCCTCGGGCAGTAGAAATGTATATTGAAATCATTTGATGAAGGCGAACATAAAAGGTGCGGCCCGGCCGGCCAGCCTATGGCCGTGGGCGGCCGGCTCCCCACCGTCGCACGGCGCGATCGCCGGCCCCGCGAAACAGAAGTCTCATCAAACTTTTGCGATAATAAAAAGCGGATGCTCTCCGGGGCGGATGAAATTGGAGGGGGGGGGGGGGGGGGGGTCCGCCCTCAGAGACGAGTACGAAAAGGGCGGGGATCAGAGCGGTTTGATCTTCCGTTCAGGTCGGTACATACGCCGAGCACTAAAAAAGTTCGATTTGAATTACGTCCGTGCCCGGCGCCCGGTAACTAGACAAAGCCCCTTTCATCCTTCTGGGCATAAAGCAATAACAGAGGACGCGGTGCACTCAGGGTGGAACACGGAGCAGCAGTGAAATTGGCCAACGCTGCGAGGCAATCGAATGCCACAGTCACACCCAGAACAAGGACGTTCGTGTCGCATAGCGGCAGAGCATTGCTTGATTTTGCTCCTGATTTTTGCTGTTGACGCCGATGTGTGACAGACAGAGTCGCGACCAAAGTTTGCCGCGGCGTTCGTTTCGATAACGAGAGCTCGCTAAAATACATGGTCGGAGGAACGTAGAAGTGTGTTGAACCGGGTACAAGGAAAAGTGTCCATAGAAAAAGTACACACTGCAAAGCAGAGAGGGGAGAGGGAGATAGGGAATGGGGAGAAGGATGAGAAGGGATTCGGGGGGAGTGCGGGGGTATCAAAATCGCACTAAGGGGAGAGAGAGAGAGAGAGAGAGAGAGAGAGAGAGAGAGAGAGAAAAAAGTGGTCGCGTCTGGGCGCAGCCCCCGGGTTTATGTAGGACAGGGGTGAGAGCGCTGCTGTGCGCAAAAGAAGGGCAAAGAGGAGCACGCCAAGGTGGGCGGAGGGAGGATGAAATAAAGTGGCTGTGCACGGCTCGGTACACACTTGTGTAGCGATTACAGGGACAGTTACAATAACAACAACACGGCGGCACGGCCCGGCGCAGCAGCAGCAGCCGGACCCGCCCTGCCGGACCCGCGGCCCGCTCTGTGCCAACAGAACGCACGCGGCCAGATGCACGGCAGCGGAAACCTGCCGTATCGGGACGCAGCGGCGCGAGACGAAAGCGCGGTTTTACGCGAGCGTGTTTCATATAAAAGACGTCTCGGAACACTTTTCGCCTCCCTCCCCCATTCCTGCCTCCTCAGGCCCCTCTGGCTGAGCGCCCATCCTCCCGAATATTTTCGCCGAGACAAGACGGCGTCGTCGTCGCCGCCCGCGCCTTGCATTAATACCCCTTCCGCCCGCGCACTCTTTGATGGGGGAATATTAAGCTCGTTCCGGAATCACGGCGAAAGAAAAATGCAAGGCAAACAACGCAATTTAATTGTAAGTAACGCGCACCCCCCCCGGCGCGGGCGCGCGGCGGTGCCGTGGGTGCATGCGACACCAGCGGGGACGCCACGGTGCCATAGGCCGCCCGCTGACTGGATTATTCATCAAACGATAATCCGCGTCGCCGTTCCTCCGGGCTGCTCCGGGTTGCCGCCGCCGTCGCGCCGCCGCCGCGTCGCCCTTCGCTAGGCAATTTATGAGGACGGCGCGCGTCAAAAGACAACATCTTAATTCGACTCGATAAGACGAGGCCGGCGGGGTGCAGGGCCGGGCGCGGGGCCCAGCGGGGGCGCCGGAGGGGCGCCGGAGCGCGGCCGCGCGTCACCAACCCTTTGGGGTGAGGCGGCTCTCGGCGCAAGTCAATCCGGCGGCAGGAGCGGGGAAGGTGCCCCGCTGTCTCATATATCAACGCGCACGTCGGGGCAGCAAGACCAGCGGCAGCGGCCCCCTGTCGTGTTGGCGCTGCCGCCCGGCCCTCCCGGCATATCGGCTCTGCCCGCTCTGCCGCCGTGTGCCGGAGTGCCTCTGGTGGCACTGGTGGGACGACGGCGGCGTGCTGCGGCCGCTGCGGCGGCGCCGGTGGGACCCCCGCACTTACGACCCACGTCTCCTGGCGGCGGCGGCGCGGCCGGAGGCCCCCTCAGGAATGTGCACAAAATTCGTAATAGCCAGAGCACACTCAAAGCGCCCCGCAATTAATTCTACGCGCGCGGCGGAGGAAGAGAGAAAGAGAGACGCGGGGTGAGAATGAGAGAGAAAGAGAGAGGGGGTGGGGAGCCACTCCCCACCGGCACCGCGAGCAGCCCTCTTACCGCCGCCAAGGGAAGGGGTTGTCGGGAATCGGCGCGATGTTAGAGAGCGAGAGAGAGAGGGAGAGGAGAGAGAGAGAGAGAGAGATAGCGCGACGGAGATGTGCGCACACCAGGGAGGACAGAGTGAGAGAGGCAGCGAGACGGCGGGAGGGCGGGAGGGGAGGAAGGGAAGGGTACTGCGTGCTCACAATAAGGAGTCAATAATCAGACTAGGCGCCCTCCGCCCGCCCCGCGCCGCCCCCGCGCCGCCCCCACCCCGCCCCCGGCGGCGGCGGCAAACAGTGTCATCCCTGCGTCACTACTTCCTGCCGCTGCTGATGCCGGGGCGTGGAGCACGCCGCCTGGGAAGGAGAGGGCGCCGGGGGCGGCGGCCGGGGGCTGCCGCCGCGTCACGGGGGAGAGGAGAGTTGCTGCCCGCCGCGGCGCGGTGAGCGGGGCAAAGGCAAGGGCGACACCGCGCTGTTGCCTTTGATTCGCAAAGGCCGTGTGGGGAGGCGGAGGGGCCGGAGCGTAGGGGCGGGCCCGGGGAGCGGGAGGTTTGTTTTGTTCCGGCGGATTGCTCTGCCCCGGCTGCTGCTTCTCTGCGTCGCGACGTCGTCGGCGGCCTCAGACATGGCCGCGTCGCTCGTTACGCCGCCCTCTCTTGATTAGAGAGAGAAACAGGGAGAGAGAGAGAGACACACACAGAGAGTGGGAGAGAGAGAGAGAGAGATGGTGCAGATGAACCCGCCTCTCGTGTGGTCTGCATGCGGACCCTTAGAATCGGTCCAAATGTTGGCTAGAAACTGTGGCAAAGACGTGTCCGCGAGCACGTCCTCGTGGCCTTAGCTGAGCCGCGCCTCCGTCCGCACCCGCTCACGTGACGCCGCCGTCAACAGGTCGCGCGCATGAGCGAAAGGGGGGAAGAAAAGTAAGAAAGCAGCTCGACAAGAAACTACATGGTTTCGATCTGATATCGTAAGTAGTGTCGCACAATTTTTCATGTTTCTGCATAATTACAGAGCCGGGTCGGGGAGTGTTGCGTTACACGGCAGGCTGTCGGGGCGGCAAAGTAGCGGTGAACTATGGAGGTGGCGAGGCCGCCGCTGCCGCCGCGTCGTGCGGGAGGGAGAGAGAGAGAAATAGAGAGGGAGAGAGAGAGGGAGAATTCTTGCGTGGCCACTTGTCTACCGCGCTGCCGCGCATGCACGTCCATACAAAATGTTCATCCACGCGGAAAGCAAAAACAGAGTCTAGCTAACAAACAACGTCTAGGGTTGCTGCCCTGCCGCGTGCAGTATCAAATAAGAGGCACCCTTCAAGGACAGCGGTGCCGCTGGCGGTGCCCGCAGAGCCCACGAAGGCCCGCAGGCTGCCTGCTAGTTGGGCGGCAGCCGCAGCAGCAGCAGCAGCAGCGCGGTTATGAGGAAAGAAAAGTCCCCGCTTAAAACCCCCTCCGGCCGGGGAGCCACGAGACCCCACAACAGGGCCCGCCGCCACCGCCGCGGAATTTACTCCGCATTTTTACCGTGCGCAATTATCGTGTGCGTGGAGAGGGGTCGCCCCGGCCGCGCCCGGCCGTGCCCCGGGGCGCACTCCACGACGTCGGGGGGGAGCGGGGGACCACCCGGCAGGACAGACTCCCACCAACTAGGGGCCCTCTATCGGAAATCTATGTGCCACACGCCCAAATATTCGTATCGGGAGGGGGTGTTGGGCGAGGCGGCGAGTGGGCTATAACCTTTTGCTCGTGTTAAAGGCCCCTATAAATCTATGGACGCGCTCTGCTGTCGCCGATGGGGTCGCGGAAAATTCCGCGAATGTCTGACCGACGTTCGTGTAGTGAGAGCCCTTCTTTTATTTTTACGGAACACTATCTGTACTGTACAAGGGAATTGCAAGCTTCGCTGTTGTTCGTGTTTTCAGTAAAGTCGCGCATAGTGTTGGGGGTATATCTACCGCCCGCAGCGGCGCGCGCTGCATTTCGGAACGAGTGTCCCCGCCGCACAAGCGCTCTTTCCTGCCCGTCCCCCGTCCTGGTTGCTATTTCCATAAACATCGACGCCATCTCACTTCCCGTCTCATGTTCGAACGGCGCCGCCGTGTCATGGGAGCGCTTCGCGCTTCCATAAAAATGTGGTGCCCGGGGCCCGGCAGCGCGGGTACCACAACAGACTCGCGAGGGGACGGCGGAATTTGAAATTGAAATTACGAATACGGCGGGTCTAGCTCCAGGGGATAAGTGGGATGACTAGCTTCTAATTTTTTTTATGAGCGAAGCAGGTCGTGTTTGTACACAGCACTTGCGTATGCGCACGTTTCGCCCGCTGCGGGCAGTGATGCTCTGTCAATTTTCCAGACGTGTCGTGCCAATGGGCCACTGGGGAGACGGCGGGGTTCCACTCACCACCGGTGCCCGGCTGCTTGGGAGGGCTGACGACCGACGCACTCGCGACACTCGAGATTATTGTCACGTAATTGTTAAATGAACCGTCCGTTTTGCGGGCATTGTGTTTGTAGTCGTGCCGGAGCTGGTCGAGTGTGGCATGCTGGCGGCGGTGCCGGCCGGACCCCAACCCCCCGAGTGCTGCTGCCGTGGCCGAGTGCTCTGAAACGACGCCGAGAGACCCGCGGCGAGCTTATCGGGGTTTGATTGGCATCAAATCGGACGGCAGCATTAGGCTTATCAGTTATCAGGCTGAGGTATGAAGCGCGGACTAGCCTTGCACATGGCACAGCATCGCTCAGCACTACACTTGCAACGGCATAAAAAAAAATGCTCAGTGGCACACGGCGGAATGCCAGGATAGTCTAAGCAGAGCGCACGAGATTTGCTATCGGCCATAAAAAAAAGAGGGGGAGGAGACAGTTTTCTAACCAGGTTTGTTGTAGTACACATTGACGTGAAAGTTCCCCTCTCGGCGAGGGGAGACAGCGGCGGCCGCAGTGAAAGCAGCGGACGCATCGGCTTGGCCCGCTGCCGACCCGAAACACCATGGGAATAGGTGCAATCGTGCGTCACAATATCGATTGGAGGTGCATTGCTTTTGTCGCCTCCGCTGATTGTCGCGCTCCCCCCGCTGCAGCGCGCTGCCCGCGCCGTGTCCCCTATACACGATGCCTCCGCTCCGATTACACAAGTGTCAAAGTGCTTAGTGAACGCTTAGACCCCTGGCCGCGTACTCCACTCCCCAACAGAGCTCATGTTCACCCCATCCCTCCCTTGTTCCCCCTCCCATCGGATCGCCTTTTCTCCCTCCCTGGTGGTGGGTCTGTCACCCGTCCGACCTACAGTGCGTTATTTTCTACTCCACAATAAATACTAAATACGATTTATTAGGTCGATGGGCTTCCCTGTGCACAGATGGCGCGTTGCTGTAGTTTCGCCCACGGACCTTGAGGGGCGAAAACCCAAGTTGGGGTAGCCTGGCAGTTGCACTTAATCTCTGCCTTCCTTACGTTCCATCGTTCCACGGCACGACTGCCGAAGAAGAGTTTGTACTAAAGCAAAAGTCTATGTCGCAGCCCTAAAATAAACAGATCTCGAAAAAATATTCCGCCCAACGTGGGGCTCGAACCCACGACCCTGGGATTAAGAGTCCCATGCTCTACCGACTGAGCTAGCCGGGCGACATGAAGAGGGGTGGGGGAGAAGCAGGCCTGGCTGAGCAGCGGCAGCGGTCGACTGGGTCGACGCAACACGAGGTGCTGGGAGGGGGAAGGGGGGGGGGCCTGAGTCGAAAGGAGGGGGCCGGCACCGGGCACCGTTCGCGGGGTATCGACGCTCTGAAGCGACCACCACGTGCTTGCGTTCTCGGCTTAATTTTAAAAATTGTACATATACAGTTTATATGGGGAAACTTGGCAAGTCTTCTCTTTGCGGCAAATGTGATTCAAACAGGATATCGTTTATTACACGTGTTCCGGACGCTGCTAAGGGAATTGTATAGTCACTGCGCACTTTCAAAGCGTCATGTTGCCCTTGTGGCCTAATGGATAAGGCATCGGTCTCCTAAACCGGGGATTGGGGGTTCGAGTCCCCCCAAGGGTACTCTGTAATGTTTTTGTTGGTGGGAGAACGGATATGCTACAAAGGCTGTAAGTCGGTTGGCACGGCGTGACATGAGTTTTTGGGACGTGTGTTGAGTACCCTTATCTTCTCGGACTGCGTCTCTTCGGATTTGCCGGAGGCGTGCGAGGAACTCGCGTTAGTCGGGCGACTCTGCAAGCACGTCGGCGCCGCTTCCCAGAGCCCAGCACGCAGTTACGGCGATCTGATGTCCTCGGCAACAAGACAAACTCGGCCAGAGGGCGGGCGAGCGCGAGGCAGTAGTGAGAAATCGAAGGTCCTGGTCCAGCCCCAGGTGTGAGGAGGCGTCTGGCCCAAAGTCACTCGGACACTGCCCATAGAACGCTCCGTTGAAACACCTGCGGGACGCGCACGTGGGGCGCCCGACACAGGAAAACAACGACACAAAAAGTCGCATCGCACCGGATGTAAACTGCCCAACGGTCGAAAATGAGTTTTCGAAATGTGTCGCATTATAGTTTTAACGGATCCCCCCCCCCTTTCTCTCTCTCGTCCTCGCTCGTTCGCTCCTCTTCTTTTCCTTTCTCTGCCGCCCCCGAGCCCCGAGCCTATCTGAGCGTAAACCAAGCTATCCCCGGCGGGACGGGCCTTGCGATTCTGGAGAGCGACAATGGCGCGTCGTCGAAGTGCAGGCAGCAAAGAGCCAGAGCCTCTGTGCTCGGCGTCGGAGGGGTCGGTGCGGGGGCGGAGGCCGCAGAGGCTGCAGTAGGGCCTCGGCCTCTACGTTATAATACAGCGCAGCCCGGCAGCCGCGCCGGCCTGAGCCCCGCACACTTTTAAATCCTGGACCCCATTTGTCGTCTTTATCTTTCGGCCCGCGGAGCCCGTGGAGCAGCCTAGCCGCCGGCTGCTGCCGGGGCACCAGCCCTCGCACCCCGCCGATCCTTTCGCCTCGTTTTTCCGCGCATATTTAGCTAAAGCCCCACCAAGTGCGCTGGCCGCGCCGCGATCACCTCCTCTCATCTAGTAATTTATGACAGCGACGCGGCGGCGTAATTTTCGTTTTATGGCGATGAGGGCGCTCGCCCTGATTATTATATTGGCCGCGTCAAAATGGGCGCGCGCTGCGTTCCGACCTTCCCGCGCTCCGGCTCCGGTAAACTTGTTTTTAAATTTGGCCATCGCGTACACCTTGCGTTTTTTTTTCAGCGCGGCATAATGTACTACAAGAATGATTGGTACCCCGGCTGCTGAGCGATGTTAAGTGAGTGGGTGTCTGAGCGGGTGTCGGAGCCGAACTTAATTTGTTCATGTTTACAAATACTCTCACAGCTTGCAGTGAACACTAGTCATCCTTATCCACGGATCTCGTCGCTACCCCCTCCACTGTGAGGGCATCCAAATGGATACCCCGCGCGGTGAGAGACTCTACTGCCAGTGGCACGCAGTATTTCCGCGCCGCGGAGCACTCGCACACGCGGGGTATATCCCGACTGAGGCTGACATACTGAGACGGAAGTTATTAGGGGGTGGAATAAGGGGAGACATTGCATCCTCCTCTCCTGAGTCTGTGTAGTTAAGCCATGCGCGGGCCTAAGCCCATGCATCGGCAATTACAATGACGCCAAATTACCAGGCATTTTTTTAAAAGTCTCAAACCTCGAAAATGACAGGATGCTAGTACAGGACTTCAAAAATCTCGCCCGTCTGATTAGGATCCCCCCCCCCCCTCGTCAGATAGTTACACAGAGAATTTCGCCCTCTGCAAAGTACCGCTCGGCTCCGTCCACAACCAGCACTAGCCGGTCATCACTTCATGATCGGACATAGCCCCCGGCAAGTCTTCGGGGATCGACCCTCCACACCGCCCACGGGGTCGGAAAGGCTTTATTCCCTGGCACAACCCCTCCCGTCCCCACAGTGGACAACGAAACCGCCCAGACATATGATGGTCCGGTCAGACGAGATCAGCAGCGCGCAAAGCGCGCAGCAGGTGCACGGTGGCGCCATCTCGCGGCGCCGGGCCCCACTAACCATAAGGTTTGCTGTCGAGGTAGTCGTGTAAGTCCAACAGAAACGCGACGCGCGAGAAGTGGGCTCACAATTTGACCGGGACGCCACCTGGCGGCGCCCAGCGGTACAACTCTGCTGACGTAGTTACAGGTGGCCGCCGCCAGGTGGCGTCCCGGTCAAATTGTGAGCCCACTTCTCGCGCGTCGCGTTTCTGTTGGACTTACACGACTACCTCGACAGCAAACCTTATGGTTAGTGGGGCCCGGCGCCGCGAGATGGCGCCACCGTGCACCTGCTGCGCGCTTTGCGCGCTGCTGATCTCGTCTGACCGGACCATCATATGTCTGGGCGGTTTCGTTGTCCACTGTGGGGACGGGAGGGGTTGTGCCAGGAAATAAAACCTTCCCGACCCTGTGGGCGGGGTGGAGGGTCGATCCCCAACGACTTGCCGGGGGCTATGTCCGATCGCGGAGGATCGGCGTGCCTGTGCCGATCGCCGCGTGTGTGGACGGGGTCCAACCGTCTATCTCCTGGCATTTGACGTTTGAGACTTTCAAAGAATGCCTGCTAGTTTGGCGTCATCTTAGTTGCCGATGCACGCGTGCACGCGCACGACTTACCTACACAGACTCCCTCTATGGCACACAATGCTAAAGCTCAAGGAAGGGAGGAAAGTTTTGGAGGAACCCTTGTTTCATCGCAGGAAGTGAAACGCGACCCGGCAGAGGAGGCATACTTCCCAGTTTACCTTTTTTGTGTGCAAATTTAAGCCGTGCCCTGGGTTTGGTGTCTCCAAAAGTGAAAAAAATGAGCGTGGCTTTAATTGTGTAGATACAGTACATTAAATAACAAGACAACAGTAAACTTGCTTTTACTTCTATTTTGTGCTTTATTTTTTTAATTTGTGTCCTCAAAGCAGTTTGTCAAAAATTCCTTGATTACACCCAATAATGCACTTCATGCAGTATATGACACCAATTTTGGACATACAATGGGCATGTACTAAGTAATAGACTAAAGCACAACCGCGCAAGTATCGATCAAGCAGAGAAAAAAACACATTTGCAAACATAAATACACTGTGATACTTAAGTACATCTGAGCAAAAACACTTTTCAAGCAATGAATTGGAAATTAAAATCTACTGAGGAGAATAGAATAACACAGGTAACAAGAGGGGTCAATTAAATGATCATTGAGAGCCAACCAACAATTAGACAAACACCACCAAAGGGGGTTAATTTCCTTAATTGATCCTTGCCTGTAATTGACATGTAATAGCAAGGCCCACAGAACATTAACATTCCAGCTGTCAGCAGTGAGCCAGTCTGCAGGGGAAAATGCACAAGATGATTAGAATAATTCACAAAATGCATTCATTGGATTATATTTAACTGTCTGAACTACATTATGCATACAAGATTTTTTATTGGGAAATAGGAATACCATCATAACTTTAGAGTGAGAATACTTACCACGACAGGATAGTGACACATTGGGACTGCTAACAGAGCAATTGTATGGTAAAAATGATACTTGTTGGCCGTTTCAAAAACACGTTTTTTGAGTTCATTGCCCTCTTCATTCATTATACCTGGAAAACAGAAAATTGAAAACAATCCATATTAAAACACGACCAAGAGAAGTAGGCAAACTATCTACATCCTCACAATTTAAGTTTTAGACTTACTGTGAGCTCCATAAGCACCCAGACCAACTGCAGCTGCTCCAGATAGACCTGCCAAACGAATAAAAATTCCACTGCAGCTAGCCAGCTTAAAAAGGGCAGGCAATGGAGCTGGCGTCATGACTGGAGCTGGTATTTCTTGTGGTCTTGGAACGGGCAACCACCCAGAAGCTTTGCCAAGCTGCAACACGGATAGAGACAGGATTTAAACTGGTGTGAAAGACAGTGCATAAAGGTGTAAGAGCATTCCTTCCTAACAAAACCAGAATCAATCGCTCGGGTATACTCGGGTGTACTAGTACCGGGGATCATTGTGAATTTTGAAGGTTATCTGACACTAGTATCAAAGACATAACTTCTTAAGAGACCAACATTACAAACAAGAATGGCACGGACGTAAAAAAAAGTTACAATAATCATAGGAATGCTAAACTCACCACAGAAGAGGCGATTTGGATCGTGCTTTGAGAAACAGGATTGTCTCTTAGAATGTATACAACAGAATCTGTGAGACTCATGCTGACACTGACTGACAGAATAACAGTAGTGCACGGTCCGACTGGCTGTTGGCGGTTGGGGGTGGGTAAGAGAATGTGCTGAAAACCGAATGAGCTCTGCCCTCGCGAGCTCAGAGGCTCAAACCGCGATAGCTTGCATAAACTCGAACTGTCACACACCCCCTTTGTGTCGGAAACCCTCCCTTCGTTCACCAAAAACAACCCCTTCGCCGTCAGGGGGCGGGGCAGGAGGGAGGGCCGCGGAGGCGGAGGCGATTGTCGTGGTGCAAATAGCCGCCGGCTTATGGGAAGAATCGTTTGACTATTCGCACACATTCAGGTGAGAAATTTAAGACCACTCCTGCTGTTGTCTGCTGAGTTATCTAGCTGTGTTAAACTCTCCTCAACATTTTATTACAGGTAACTGACGTGGCTTGCACTTATCAAAGCTCTTTTTTTTTTTTAGGTGGTATAAAGTCATGTCTTCTCTTCTTTTTAGTATGAGTCCTGCTGAAGTTCTGTAACCTTTTGTGTGCTCTGTTTTCCATTTGCAGTTCAAGAAGATGGTGAAATTAGCGCTGCAAATGAAGGCTCAGTTCGAAAATGTTGAAGCGGTGTATACCCCTCAACCTGAATTTCGATATTTCCTGAAAATCAGGTGTAGTGGCTGCAATGAAGAATCGGACAAGTGGCATGACGTATCATTGAGCGAAACAGTTGCATTGAAGACTGGCAGAGGCAATGCCAATTTTGCCTTCAAGTGTAAATTGTGTGGGAAGGACAATCAAATGGATGTACTAGAAAAGTCAGTTCGGAAGTATGTAAAAAATCACGAAGGCTCTTTTGTAACTATTGTGGAGTTTGACTGTCGTGGTATGGAACCCTTTGCATTTTCTCCAAGGGAGGGGTGGGTGGTTGAAGCAAGTGAGGGTGGTCAGAAATTTGAAGAGGTTGATCTTACTGATGGTGAATGGGTTGACTATGACGAGAAATTGAAAGAGACTGTAAGAGTATTTGAACTTGAATTTAAATTCATCAAGTCAAAGTAAAAAAGACAAGTTCTAACTTAATGAATATGTCACTATTCGATTGAACTATTTCTCTTACTTTCATAATCAATGTAAAAATAATTTTGCACTTGTAAATTAAAAAAAATAGTTTATTAAGATAATGGACCTGTGGTGCATGATATTTTTTTTCCTATCAGTCCTGATGTTGCAGGAGATAAATGCATGTGTACTTCCCCTTCACTGCAGACATAAGTGAAACATATTATCCAAGTTTTTACCAAGCACGAATAAAACTTCAGGTAAAATTATGACATGAACAGGTCTTTTGTCAGTACTGACTACCAGCTTCACTCTGAGTGTAGGTTTTACACTTGGTCACTGTGACTCGGCCTCTAATCCAAACTGCTCCAACATCAAAACTGATTGGTTGCACAGGGAGATGGTGCAGTTTGGACCCAAAGGTTCGGTTCTAGTGAACAAATTTCCAGGCAGGGGCCTGCACCTCATCTGGTGAGAAACAGCTATTGCTAAGCTATATTGGTCTACAGGTGAAATTTCATGGAAGTACTGTAAATTGACTAGAGAGCCCTATAAGTGCATGCGCCTTACAGATACACATACACACACACACACACACACACTTCGTTAACTATGCCCTTAAAATATATCTTATCAATGCAACTATCATAAATTCTGAAGCAAACAAGCATTAATGATTAATTAATTACCCAATAGTTAGAACACATAAATACACCTGAAACTGACTACAGTTACCAGCTTTGTTATAAAGTTTGTCATTTGGCACATCATCTTCAAGAACATCAACACAACTGCATCAGACAGTAACTCTAATAAACATACATAACTGTAAAAATAGTTGAGCATCAAAAACATCGAGATATATGGCTTCTGGGATTTACAAAATATAATTTGAATTATTTTAATTTCTTATTTCGTCTTTGCAAAGAACAAAAATAACCATATGACAACTTAGCGATTATAGGTCGTAAATGTAACAGCAGTGCTATTTGTGTTACAGTACCTTTTAATGACTCACAAATCTGTACCATCACATGTAGACTAATCACAGCCAATAAATGGCACAGTAGTATTATCAAACATGATGGATACCTGCCACAGCACCACAATTTAATATTATTTTCAGTGGTGTGCGGATAGCACTAAAGAGAAACAACATAACTTCCTTTCTCTATGAGGGGAATGGCACAAAACCCACTGAGAAAAATCTGTGCACATCACAGCAATAGCCAAACTAAAAGGCCATCATCCATCTAATGCCTTTGTCCGATTCTGTAACTGGCATAAATATTCTAATATTATCTTTTTCTCTCATTGTATGAAGATTCAAAAATAAATAATATGAAAAAAGTCTTACACAAGAGACAAGAGAGACAAGAGAAAATGAACAGTCTAAAAACCTTATCTCTGCAGGAATTATTTTTTTCTTAGAAAATTCTAATAATTAGGACATGAGTAATGGTTTCCAAAACATGTTGTTGTAATACAATGCAGGATCTGTCATTGGAGCTAACAGTAGGCACCAGGTAAGTAGACCGATGAAGAACAGAGACATGATGATAAACCTTTGTGGGCTTTCATATGTTAGTACCTCCGCAAAATCTGGGAAACCCATATGATTACAGAAAGCGTGAGCAATAAATGGTGCGGCAAGATGTCCGGTTCGCACAAAAAGAAAGGCCGAGTATGCTCCAAAAATGGTGGTATATGTCATTTGAAAACCTAAAAAAAGGAAGAGCCCAGTTATTACCATATTCCCACATGACAAAATTCACATGCTATTTATAAATAAGATACAGAAGGAATTACTTACATGAAACAACTAGAGCATGCTTAAAGGAAAGCTGACCATGCCTCATCCGATCAATCATGTGATGCAAATGAGCTGAAATAATTAAAAGGAAATTTTTCAAATGGCAGGGGTTATTTCCAAAATATAAAGACAATATGGATTTTGCATTTTGCAGTAAAGGTCTATTTGCATCAAAGTGTCATAAATATTGTTCAAATTATAAAACCTACCAACGCCAAAGAAGAGAGGAGCAATAAATACAGCAGTCAAGGGACGAAAGCACTGGAGTAGAAGAGGCATCATGCAAGCTCGAAATACAAATTCTTCAGCAATCGGTGCCACAACATGACTTCGCAAAAATCGAGAGTCAGTCAAATTCCAGATCCAATACATAGGTTCTGAAACATAAATCAAGCGTCAGAGTGTAAATTAAAGAAAAGTTACACATAGTCACTGTCATACTTTGCAACCTGGCAAAACACACCTGCATACAGACTCCACAGTCCTGTCAAACCCTGCATAGAGAGTGAGCCTAGGAATAGAATCATAGTAAGTCCTAGTGGGTAAAGAAATGCTTGCCATAGCCCATCCAGTCTTAACCCAAGGAGCTGGAACATTGATGTCTGTACGGAACACATTAAGAATAACAGTCAGTAAAATCAGAGCATTTTATTACGCATTTCCACTTTTTTAAATCTATATATTTTTAAATCTAGGGACATCAAAATGGTATAGAGAAAAAAATACAATTATATATTGTCCGAGACATATCATAAACTATTGGAAGAAATTTTCATGATTCTCAAGTTGTAGTTTAAATTCAAAGGCCTACTGGCTGTCTATCTCTAGTTTGTGTAAGACAAGTGTTCGGCAATAGTTCATTAAAAGAGAATGGTTCATTAAAGCCAATGAAAAATTATAGGAAAGTTTAAATTGTTTTATTTTATAGTAAATGATGGTTTGGAGATTTTAAATTGAATACATACCTTCTGCAGAATGCTATCATCCATGCATAAGTACACCAATGGAGGTGAGAGACACATTGCTACAAAAACGCTGTAAAATCTCCTGATAATAACAGCCGGATGATCCCTAGAAAAAGAATAAATTCTAAGACATTCTAAAAATTTGAGGTGTCCAGAACTAGGGAAGTTTTATTATTTGAGTGGCTATGTTGGTAGGAGCCATTGAAAGCACAGCTGACTAGCTACAATTCAGACTTAAAATTTCTCTCTATTCCGCAATTAGTAAAGTTTCTTAAGAGATTACCTGCTCTCTTTGGTTCTCCATATGTACAAACTTGCTACGTACGCAACCGACAGAATTAAACATGCTGCAACTGATGTACAGCAAGTAATAAACCAAGACGAGCCAGCCTCCATATTGACATGGCAGAGTCACGTGACGCAATGAAATTTTCTGATTCGTGCTCTCATTGCTTCCGTCTTCGGATGGAGAAAATGGCCGCCAGTACCCACGGACGTATCCTCTTTGTTTAAGTCTTGCTTGTGTTGTCAATTTGTTAAATTTCAAAATGCCTAGTGCGTCTTGTACACCATCGCGCTCTTGCGTTAGGAGATCCCGACGAAAAGGAGTTAATAGAGTACCCGTTCCACCTCGTACAAGTGCAGGTAAGACATTTCAGAAAGGCTCGTCTCAACTCGCTCCCCTATCCCTCGGTTCGCAATGAATTCGAAGCGATTTCAGGAATTATCGCTACCTCTGCTTATTTGCTACCCACGCGAAGATGACGGATCAGACAATATTCAATATTTTGCTAGATTTCTAGCGTTTCTACGTCCCCGCATGCTTACTTTATTCCTACCCGTCAGGTTATATTGAGAAGCCTAGCATAATGGACGTCGGTCAAGGTTTCTCAGCGTACGCGCAGTGTCGCTGATAGCTTGCAGCTGTGTACTTATTTTCTCCTCTAGAGATGTGAAACTTGTGTTTTCCAAGTGAATTTGGACACTTTTTACAAGTATTTTTTTGCTCTGAGCTTTGTTCATATCTCCTAAGAGTACCGGATAAGCCCGAGGGGGTGCCTATGACACATAAACAAAGCCCAATCGAGCCGATGTTGATATGAAAACTGTCCTTCATGCTTGATGGATTCCACATTTTGTATGCATGTCTATTAAACAGTGTTTTAAAAGGCATAGAATCGATCCGAGAGAAAAGATTTATGATTTTAGGAGTGTCAATATCGGTTGCAGTGCTTACTTTAGTGTTATTTGTGGTTACGTTTCATAAGTCTGCATCATTGATAATTCTACTTTTAGTCTTTTATTTTTATTGAATGGGTTGGTATATTCCCAGGTCTCGGTTATATGTTTGCTTTAATCGTGACACGTTCTTGTGACTTCTAATTCTGCAAACAGAAGCGTGAAGCGCCTACCCTGTCATTATATGTCCAGGACTTGTATGTTCCATCGCGTCAACTGATCAACTGTGATTTTTTCATTTTGCAGGTCCTGCTGGAAGTTCTGCCGGAGCAGCAGCAGCAGCGGCTACTTCTGCAGCTGCTGCAGCAGGTTCTGGTGCAGTTGTCCTTGTGAGTGGTGGCAGTTCAACTTCTGGAACACCAGATCCATCGGGAACTGCTTCCAGTATTCCATGCCCTGGCCCAAATATAACTCATCATCCTCCATATGATCTGCGCCGAAAATCACCTCCCCACAATGAGGGAGGACCTAGTACAAGCTCCAGCACCAGTTCCGGTGTTTGCAACAGTAATCACAGTGCTGCATTCAGTGCTAGTGGTACTCCGTGCACATCGCCTACTATGTTCTTCACATCTACTGACAGTGCACCCATGGTGCCAGCCAGAAAACGTCCCAGACGGACACAGTCAGTCAGCAGTGTTGAAAGAGAATGTAAGACTTCCAGGATCCCTGCAACTGTTCATTTAATTCGGCTGTCTTCATATGGATTTATAAACTTATATTCTTGCTTTCTTCAGCCCAAAACAACACTTTTGCTGCCCAGTATCTACTTCACGATTTGCCTGATGAAGTGATTTTGTTAGTGTTCAGTTACTTGATGGAAAAAGATTTATGTCGAGTAAGCCAAGTTTGCAGGCGCTTCCGAAGCATTGCTAATGATGTGGAACTATGGTGTGTTTTACTTACATTTCATATTCAATTTTTTGCAGATAATTGTCTGAATGTATCAAAGTAATGTAAATTATCTTTTTGCAGGAAAAAGCTGTATCAGTCCCTGTATGAATATGATGTACCGCTCTTCAACCCTGACCCATGCCGCTTCGAATTTGAGAATGTTGCGGACTGTGAACATGCAAATCCATGGAAAGAAAGCTTTCAGCAACTGTATCGTGGTGTTCATGTGCGACAGGGGTACCAAGACCTAAGATTTGAAGGCAGAAAAGTACCATTTTTCAACACCATTCAAGCTGCTATTGATTATGTTGATGAGAAAGGGTCAAGTCTCCATACTGAAAATGGAGATGGGGCTCTCATTTTTATTCATGCAGGGACATACACAGGCGAATTTCTTGTCATAGATTGTGATATTTCGCTTATTGGTGAGTGCCTCTCTGAATTTTCATCTTTTACTTTTGTCTCATGTAACCACTTACTATAATGTCCTGTCCACGCACTTCCTTAGGTGCTGCTTCTGGAAACGTTGCGGAATCTGTCATATTGGATCGTGAATCAGAATCTACCATCATGTTTGTGGAAGGTGCTAAACAAGCATATTTAGGTCATGTGACACTCAAATTCTCACCAGATGTAGGCTCTACAACACCACACCACAAGCACTATGCTCTTGAAATAGGAGAAAATTGTAGTCCAACAATTGACCATTGCATCATTAGAAGTAGTTCTGTTGGTGAGTATCGTTGTTCCACAGTTTTTATGGGAGGGTTTTCTTATCCTCCTTGCCCCACTTGTTAGCTTCATTTTGGACTTATATAATTCATGTTTTTGCAGTTGGCTCTACTGTTTGTGTCAGTGGTATGGGAGCAAACCCAACCATCAGACATTGTGATATCAGTGACTGTGAGAATGTTGGATTGTATGTCACGGATTACGCACAAGGATTGTATGAAGATAATGAGATCAGTCGAAATGCTCTGGCGGGGATTTGGGTTAAAAATTGTGCAAGTCCAATTATGAGGAGAAATCATATACACCATGGGAGAGATGTTGGGGTATTTACATTCGACAATGGCATGGTGAGTTTTGAATGAATCATGTCTTTTTTTTTTTTTAACTTATGGGCTCCTTTTGTATGTTTGTCATTTCCATTCTTTTGCCTCTCCAGGGATACTTTGAGTCTTGTGACATCCACAACAACCGAATTGCTGGTTTTGAGGTAAAGGCAGGAGCCAACCCAACTGTGGTCAATTGTGAAATTCACCATGGTCAGACAGGTGGCATTTATGTCCATGAAAGTGGGCTGGGTCAATTCTTAGATAACAAAATTCACTCAAACAATTTTGCTGGTGTATGGATTACTTCTAACAGTAATCCTACAATACGTCGTAATGAAATCTATGATGGTCAGCAAGGTGGTGTTTACATCTTTGGGGAAGGTCGAGGCCTCATAGAACACAATGACATTCATGGTGAGTCTTTTGTAACAGGTTCAGTTAACCGTTTTGTTTCCTTTTTTTTTCCCCCAGTGAAATAAATAGATTAGATGTTGTATGTAACACACATGCTTTGGTTTCCCAGGCAATGCTCTTGCTGGTATCCAAATCAGAACGTCAAGTGATCCTATTGTGAGACACAATGTGATTCATGACGGTCAGCATGGTGGTATCTACGTTCATGAGAAAGGTAGAGGTCTGGTTGAAGAGAATGAAGTACACTCAAACTCATTGGCCGGAGTTTGGATTACTACTGGCAGCACGCCTATCTTGAGGCGCAACCGTATACACTCAGGCAAACAAGTTGGTGTTTATTTCTATGACAATGGCCATGGAAGACTGGAAGATAATGAAATCTTCAACCACATGTACTCGGGTGTGCAAATCAGGTGATGATCCATTGAATTATTCATTCAATTTAATATGTCTTTGCGTTTATACTGATAACAATTTTGTTTCAGAACTGGGAGCAACCCCATTATAAGAGGGAACAAAATTTGGGGTGGCCAAAATGGAGGAGTGCTGGTTTACAATGGTGGACTTGGTCTCCTTGAACAGAATGAAATCTTTGACAATGCAATGGCAGGAGTTTGGATCAAGACTGAGTCAAATCCAACTCTGAAACTAAATAAGATATTTGATGGAAGAGATGGTGGAATTTGTGTGTTTAGTGGAGGAAAAGGTATGTTACAAACTTTTTAGTCAACACCCGGTCTTTGTAAGGTGGTTATCATGACCTAATATTTGTAAATGTTTTCCCAAATAGGAATTTTGGAGAGTAATGACATATTTCGCAATGCTCAAGCGGGTGTATTAATTTCAACTGGATCTCACCCAATCCTCAGGCGGAACAGAATCTTTGATGGACAGGCTGCAGGTGTTGAGATCACCAACACAGCGACAGCAACCTTAGAATACAATGAGATATTCAATAACCGTTTTGGAGGTCTCTGTTTAGCAAGTGGTGTACACCCTCTTCTGAAAGGTGAGTGGCTGAGTTTGCTGTGCTGAAGACATGTCTGCCTAAATTAATTCTGATGTTTGGGAGGTAGTCGATAAGTGCATTCTGATGTTGAGCCATGTGTTGAGGGACTAACGAAACTTATGCAACTTTACAGAAAATAGAATATTCAGCAATCAGGACGCCATTGAGAAAGCTGTAACTGATGGTCAGTGTCTGTACAAAATATCAAGTTACACCTCTTTTCCCATGCATGACTTCTACCGCTGTCAGACTTGTAACACGACCGACAGAAATGCCATATGTGTGAACTGTATCAAGGTTTGCCATGCGGGTCATACTGTTGAATTTATTCGCCATGACAGGTAATTGAATGTTAAATTGCACATATTAAATTGAGTTCAGGGTCATATATACAGTTTTAATAATTGTTCCTCTGTTCAACAGATTCTTCTGTGACTGTGGAGCTGGCACATTGAATAATCAATGCCAACTTCAGGGGGAACCTACTCAGGACACTGATACATTGTATGATTCAGCTGCTCCCGTAGGATCTCATACACTTATGGTGAACTGAATAGTGCTATAAAGCCTCTGCATGGAAGTCCAAAAGTAGCCGTGCTGTCACTGTTTATTTCATTACAACTGCAAGTGATGGCTGTCAGAATAGGAAAATTATAAATATGACTTTCACCCACAGGAATGGTTCTCTCTTCTAATTTTCTTTTTGTGTACTCTTGGGACTAGGTCTTGAGACTGGTGTCATGGTGTACTACTTTTGCACAAGCTTCAATTTACTGTTGTTGGAGAGATGTGCTTAAGCAGTTTCCAATTTTATCTCTGCATGTTCTATCAAGCATGGTTTTCTTTCCTTTCTGTTAAAATCATATATCAGAGATTAAGCTTCATAATGTATTTAAAATCCTCCATTCAGTGCTGTGATACCTTGTTTTTATAGTGTCTTTTGTTTATATTGTTTTGTTAATTCTTGCATTCTCTCTGATATTGCGTTTAATTTCTGCATTGAAGATTGTCATGTTTTCACTTTAGTTTGTAGTGTTTTATTATATATGTTTGTGAGTGACTGAAAAGTAATATTAATTAAGGATCTTTTACTTCCTGTGTGTATTTTACACAAGTTTGCATCCCTTTGCCGTTCGCATGTGTGACAGCCATCACTTGTGTTTGTTTGCGGATTTCCCTACTCCATGCTCCTATGAACTTGTGGATCTGCTGTGCCCCAGTGCCAAATCTCAGTTTTATCCAGTGATCAAAAATTTCTCTGAGATGGGGCTGTGGCCGGAGATGCCATTCTATCTTGGCAGGAAGATTATAAAGTGAAAAACAGGAAGCACTCTCTGACAATGCCACACTCTGGGTCTGAATCCATTCAGATGTGGTGGTGCAGTGTTTCCATGTGTTCGTGTGTGTGTGTGTTTATTCAAGTACATTATTCATGTGCAGACCATGGGGATGTGGAGACAGTTTGAAGAGTGGTTTGCAGAGGCTTGGAAGACCTATACATCTTTATGTGATGTTCGCAATTTGCGATCTGTGTGTGTGTGTGTGTGTGTGTGTGTGTCTTTGTGTGCTTTACAAATGTGTGAGAGGCGCATGCGTATGTCTGTGTGTGTGTGTGTGTGTTTCTGTACATTAATTCATGTGCTTATACATATGTGAGTGTGCGTTTGTGTTATTGTTGACTGAATAGTGGCTGGCCTATTTTAAGGAATCCAGAAGCGTCTATGGCCCTGAGATCAAAGTGATCTCATGAATCTCTTTTGTATAAGTGTACATATAAACTGAGAATGATCATTCTTTCAAAAATATTTGTTTTCTTGAAGTACTACTACTGTTTTCTTTTTCCCCTTTTTTTCTTTAATTTGAATTTTATTTTGGTTTGAATCAGAATGTTTATGTTATCTTCAGGTTCAGGGACATTGGTAAAATGTTCTGTTGTGTAAATATTCAACATATAGATTTATATCATTTGCATAAGTGTTAATAATTATTTAAAAGTTACATTAATTATAATGTGAAATGGAATTTAAGCATCCAACCCGAGCATGATTAAAATGCTGTACCTGCCAATGACCTAACGATGATGCTAGTTTTGCTACAATTACTGAATCAATTCAGAACTTGGGTGCAGTGTTATTATTTGGCAACTTATTTTACTGAAGTCTTGTTTTCTAATTAAATAATGTTTTTAAAATTATACCTCAGTTACCAAATGTCATCAAGTTTGACTCATGATGGTTGCATATCTCTATATTATTTTAGGTAATTTGAACAAAGTTTGCACTGTGGAAGGATTTAGAAGATTTTGTTTTACAGTTGACAAAAATTTCTTTTTTCCCCCCCTTTTTCTGGACATCCAAGTTTGAGCATTTTGCAAGTTGTGCTTTGTCCCATTTGCCAGTGTCTTTTTCCATCTCTTTCATTGAGGGCCGCATACTGTTAAATGGCTAATTAATTGATGGAGTGTATGATAGGAATCAATATTAGTGTCCAGCTGCAAGTGTGTCATATAAGTTTGTTACCAGTTCCAATTCTAGAAACAATGTGTTAGGAGGTGCTTTGGAGGGTTGAGCTGAGCCAAGTAGCCCATTGACACATGTTCCTGACTTTAGTATTTGCAATAAATCGTCATTTTGTACATAATGTTTTGTATTTTCAAAGTAAGGGTGGCGAGGTTGAAAGTGGATCTGTTTGCGTGCAGGCAAGCACGGCAGTATAAAGTTGCTCTATACTGTAATGCATGCCTGCATGCATTTGTTAAAGGGCATTTGGAAGAGAATTAAGACTCAAACTCCAATGGATTTGATTAGTATGCTTTTACTTCATGCACTTTGCGCCCTCTTCAGCTAATATTAAACCTCTGGAGTTCTTTTAGGACAGAGATAATGTGCAACTGTCATTTTAGTGCATGTGCTTGCTTTTGATTCAAAGTAGTCTTAACATGTAATATTTTTCACGTTATGCTGTTAAAGGTACTGTTGGTTAAGGGGAACTGGATTACAAATTCTTGTTTCTTGTCAGTTCATTTAGTTGACAAAAATAGACTACTGTCTGTGCTCACAAAATCTGTTACCAACCTTTTCTACTACGTACATTTCTGTGAAAATTGCAGACTTTCTTCAACTTCAGTATTTGAGAATAAGTAATTACAATATAGATGGTCCATGAAAAACAAATTTTAGTCTATTTCTCTGGAACTCATTCAATTGTATCCAACTGTGAGGGGAACATGGCGATTTGTTGTGCCGATAATGATTTCTCTCAAAGTGATTGACAAACAACCTCTTGATAAAGATTGTGATATCATACAGGCAAGACCTCATTTCTGTACTACTAAATAAGCTTTACAAATATCCTCTGGATTAAATTACCTTTAATGAGATGAGCTACATTCATCATTTTTCTTTTTCTTTCTTTAATATTATTTTAGGTGATACTGCCCTCTGTTTCAGCCACATGGGCTTCTTCCTTAGTGAGCTCTGTGGAAAAGTGTAATGTAATATACCTTGAGAAATAATACTTCATGTGCGTATAATGTGTATCAAATTGTTCAACTCCTCACTGCAAGTATTCAGTGTTATGTGCCATAGTGCCATCGTAGAAAGCAATGTCAGGTGGCTTAGATATTGTAGTGCTCAGTGATTGGCCTCTGGAAGGCTCAACATCACAAGTGGGAGTGTTGAGACTTTCGTGCTTCAGGTTTTGAAAACTCTTATAAACTTTTCTTGCCAATAATGTTGATAACTTTCATGTTTTATTTACTGTTTTGCTTCTGTCCTGTAGCTTGATAATCAATGAGAGAAAGTAATTTATTGGGGAATGAAATGTTCTTTTAAATTTGTATCTGGGACTACCAGCCTTGCATTGTTAAGGTTTAACCATCGTGATTGATGTTAATAGCATCTGGCTAGTTTCATCCCCACTATGTTAATGTGCAAGTATTGCAATTACCTTTATAGTTTTTATTATTAATTCTACAGTTAGCGTCATATATCTGTGTGACATGTAGTAAATGTACAGTGATCAGTCATCCTTTGAGTCTTTGACTCATCTAGCACCATGTACCAATATCATCACTTGGACTATAGCTATGAGTCAGTCAGACTGTAATTCAAATCTATCATGGAGCCTCTCATCATGAGAACTTACTGCCACATCTCTTCAAGTTTTACATTATTATTAGATGTAGCAAGTAACATATTTCAAGACAAAATTGGACCCTCGTGTTCTGTATGATAATGTGCTTGCAAAAATATTAAAATAAAACTGGTGTATCTTACGGAGTTATTTGAGCATAATATCATTTCCTGTATCCCAGAAAGTCCCGAATCACCTAGTGGCACTGGTGCTGCATTTGGTTATCTTTTATAAGCTTATTTGAAATGGTTGTTCAATAGTTTCTTTGGCTTCACGCTGATGAATCTGGCCTATTCCAACTGCTGGTGTCCCCAATGCATCACGTCCAGTATAGATCACCTGTGGTTAAAGGAGATTTGAGTGCAAAGACCAAGGTGAAAGCACCAGAAAACAGTTAAACAATCTATTTACCTTTCGTCCCACCAAGTTTTCTATACGGGGCTTGACAAATGCCCATGCCCCCATGTTCCGTGGCTCTTCCTGACTCCATATGAATTCTGAAGAAAGAAAAATAGAAAGAGAAAAAAAAAAAATACTGCAGTACTAGACCCTGAACCTAGACAGAGCGTCTGCTAAGGGAGTGCCACAAGATGTAAATGTGGAATCCAGTTCACATACTACATGTGTTGGAGAATTTCAAAAGTTTTGACGGAATATCATAGGAAAAGACCGGCTCCTCCATGTGGAGTGGGCCTGAGTCAGATGGGCGGGATAACAACGTGTCCCCTAAAATTAACGGCCGTGATACTACGCCAAACTTGATTGGTTTCGAAATCCTGAGTACGAACCGGATACCAAATTTACACCTCGAGGCACTCTCACGTCAGTGCAGTGCGGCGTAAGCATTAGACTCTCACGTTTGGCCTTCTTGAACCGGCTCAGCTCTCGGCTCAGCTGGTGCACCGGGAAGGGGCACAGCTCCTCCAGGCGTACCAGGGCTACGGTGCGGGCCTCCGGGCCCAGCTCCTGCCGCCTGGCGGCCAGTGCGTGGTAGTGCTTGCCCGTCACCAGCACCACACGCTCCACTGCGTCAGGGTTAACGTAGTCGTCGCCTGCTCGAGCAGAAAACGGGGGTGAAAGTCGTACAAAAAAAACGCGATTCTAGTATGGCCGAAGTCCACTGCCTACCTAGGACAGGTTTGAAGTAGGTGGATGGGCCCATCTCCGTTAAACTAGACGATGCTTCGGACATCCTGATCATGATCTTGGGGGCCACGACGACCAGGGGCTTCCTCCACGTCCGCAGCACCTGCGACGGCATTGTTCAGACATATTGAGCTTTTCCCCAATCACTTATTAGTGACACAGGGACAGTTCCGCCCCGCGCTCAGCAACGCTGGGCTCTAGCCACATTCAGGGCCACCAGCTCAAGCTGACCAGCCTTTCGCAATCGGACATAGCCCCCGGCATGTCAGTAAGGAACAACCCTCCACACCGCCCACGGGGTCGGGAAGGTTTTATTCCCTGGCACAACCCCTCCCGTCCCCACAGTGGACAACGAAACTGCCCAGACATATGATGGTCCGGTCAGACGAGATCAGCAGCGCGCAAAGCGCGCAGCAGTTGCACGGTGGCGCCATCTCGCGGCGCCGGGTCGCACTAACCATAAGGTTTGCTGTCGAGGTAGTCGTGTAAGTCCAACAGAAACGCGACGCGCGAGAAGTGGGCTCACAATTTGACCGGGACGCCACCTGGCGGCGGCCACCTGTAACTACGTCAGCAGAGTTGTACCGCTGGGCGCCGCCAGGTGGCGTCCCGGTCAAATTGTGAGCCCACTTCTCGCGCGTCGCGTTTCTGTTGGACTTACACGACTACCTCGACAGCAAACCTTATGGTTAGTGCGACCCGGCGCCGCGAGATGGCGCCACCGTGCAACTGCTGCGCGCTTTGCGCGCTGCTGATCTCGTCTGACCGGACCATTATATGTCTGGGCGGTTTCGTTGTCCACTGTGGGGACGGGAGGGGTTGTGCCAGGAAATAAAACCTTCCCGACCCTGTGGGCGGTGTGGAGGGTTGTTCCTTACTGACATGCCGGGGGCTATGTCCGATTGCGAAAGGCTGGTCAGCTTGAGCTGGTGGCCCTGAGTGTGGGCTGAACAGTCTGTGAAACGGGTGAGATTTCTGAAGTCCTCTACTAGCACTCTGGCATTTTGGACGTTTCGGATTTTAGCCGACGCATACGCGCACGACTTTCTGTGGTGATTGCCCTGTGTGTGGACAGCTTAGCGGCGCTGGACTCGGGGTGAGCCTATGTTATTAATTCTTTATAAAATCTATGTTATTAAAATTAATTAATTTGACGTAAAAAAAATAGTGCTCAGACCCTTGTCCGTCCGCTCTCCTTACGTCACCCCCGTTCCGTTCACTGACCTGCCGTCGGAGCAGGTGGAAGTACTGCGCGCTCGTGGTGGGGTTAGCGACCTGGAAGTTGACGTCCTCCCCGTCGGGCCGCACCTCGCTGGAGTCCGTCATCTGCAGGAAGCGCTCCAGGCGGCACGAGCTGTGCTCGGGGCCCATGCCGTCGTAGCCGTGCGGCAGGAGCATGGTCAGGCCGGAGCACTGCATCCACTTGGCTGCAGGGGGGAAGGCACTATGTAACGTCTGTCTCTCTCCCACTCGCGCGAGTTAGATATGGTGTGACAAAGACAGGACGATGAAAAAGCGCCGCGGTCGAAAATGAAGTAAACCGGACTTCCAGCTCCAGCTTACTTTCTCCGCTCGAGATGAAAGTGTCGATTATGATCTGAGCGCCGTTGAAAAAGTCCCCGAACTGCGCCTCCCATATGACCAGCCTCCTGGGGCTCTCGATGCTGACGCCGTACTCGAAGCCGAGCACGGCCTCCTCGGACAGCGGGCTGTTGACCACTTCGAGGAAGGCCTTCTGGTTGTCCTCCATGCAGTTGAGGGGGATGAATATGTCGTTGGTCTTCTGGTCCACCAGCATGGCGTGCCTGTGCGAGAAGGTGGCGCGACCGACGTCCTGGCCCGTGATCCGCACGTCGAACCCTGGCCGAGAACACGCGCGCGCACTTAGCGACGGGGAGCACAACAACAAGTCCGAGAGTCTGTGAAGTTAAGTTGTGCGCGTGCGTGCGCGCATGCATCGGCAACTAAGATGACGCCAAACTAGCGGGCCTTTTTTTAAAATCTCAGATTTTAAAAAAAAATGCCTGATAATTTGGCGTCATCTTAGTTGCCGATGCACCGCGCCTACCCTTACCCTGAGCGAGAAGCGAGCCGAAAGCCATGGCCTCGGCTGTTGCCCAGTCAATGGCGGTGCCCTCGTCCGCGCGCTTGAGCCTGGCCTGGACGTGTATCTTCTGCAGGTGCGGGTGGACGTCCTGGGGACAAGGAAAGGGGCGTGTGCACTCGGCGCCCTCTGCCGGCCAGCCCGCCCCCACAACAAGCAGACGTGCAACACGTACAAACTGCTCCGGATAGGCGACCGACTTCCGGGCGATGTGGCGCAGCAGCTGCACGTCGACGCCCGTGTCCCAGGTGGTGACGGCGGCCCCGGCCTGCCTCACCGAGGACCACTGCCTCTGGAAGTAGGTGGGCTGGCGGCAGAGCGGCGACACGGTCAAGCGCCAGTTTCTGACCTCTGACCCGTTCTGTGTCAGGGCGGACAGCCACTACGTCACCTTGGGCACGAAGTTGTCGGTGGATTTGAGCTTCTCGTTGAGCCAGGCGGTGTGGTCGGCGACCGTCCTGTCTACGTCTTCCTGCCGGAGGACCCCCCTCCGTACAAGGTCCGAGGCGTACGCGTCGGGGACGCTGCCGCTGGCGCGGACCTTCTGGTAGAGGACGGGGTTGGTAAAGGTCGGGTCGTCCACCTCGTTGTGGCCCCAGCGGCGGAAGCAGTTCATGTTGACGAACACGTCCCTGTCGGAGAGGCACGGGTGTCAGCGACGCGTCCGGGGTCGGCGGCCGGCCCGAGCGAGGCGCGTGACGTACTTGCGGAACCGGCGCTGGTACTCGACGGCGACGCGCGTGGCCTTCATGACCACCTCGGGGTGCTGGCCGCTGACGTGCAGCACGGGCGCGCCCACGACCCTCGCCAGGTCGCTGCCGTAGCGGGACGAGCTGCCCCGCTCGTTGGGCGTGGTGAAGCCCACCTGGTTGTTGACGACCAGGTGCAGCGAGCCGCCGACCTCGAAGTGCGGCAGGCGGGTAAGCGCCAGCGTCTCCTGGTTGATGCCCTGGCCTGGCAGAGCGGCGTCCCCGTGGATCTGCGGGCGGGGAGGCACGGTGCGTCACGAGGGTCGCGGGGGCGGACGCCGACACCCGCCGTCGCGGAGGTACGCACCTGCAGGTTGAGGACCTTGTCGCCCCAACGCCGCGGCTCCGCCCTGGCGTAGTCCCCGTCGCCCAGGGTCTGCTGCCGCGCGCGGGTCTTGCCCATGGACACGGGGTTGACGGCCTGCAAAGCCGAAGTCGAGGGTCAGCGCCGGGCAGTCGGCCCCGCGGACGTCGCGTGGCGCAGCGGCGCAGCACTCACCTCGAGGTGCGAGGGGTTGTAGAGGACCGTGACGTGCAGGGGGTCGCCGCCGTCCACCGGCAGGTCCACGGAGCTAACTGGGGCACAAACACCGTGAGACGCGCTCCTCCCTCCCGCCCCTCCCACCGCCCTCGCCCCCTTACGCACTGAGATGGCTGGTCACGTCCCCGGAGGCCTTGGCGTCCTCGGGGAACTCGCTGAGCCCCCGGAGCTTCCTGAAGAGCACGCACGGGTCCATGAGGAGCGGCCCAGTCAGCAGGTTGAGCCGCCCCCGGTGCGGCATGCCCACCACCAGCTGCTGCAGTCCGCCTGCCAAACGGAACGGAGTGTGAAAACTCGGGGAGATCCCTGGCGGCTCCGCCGAGGCACGGCGCCCGCGGGGTAGGCAATCTCAGCTGCTCCACGCACGCGTGTCGCGCGGGCTGGCCTACCCCGGCACTGGCAGGCGGCGTGCCCGGCTCTCCTCCGGCTCTCCTCGCCGGCTTGGCTTACCCTTCGCGGCCGAGTCGACGAGCTGCAAGAAGAAGGCCATCATGCTCTCCGCGCCCTCGCAGCCGTAGCGCTTGAACGTGACGAACTTGGTGGCGAGGAAGTTGTCGAAGGCCTGCGAGCGCAGCATGGCCTCCGCCGCGGCGCGGGCGTCGGCCGCGGACACCTCCTCCGCGACCAGCTTCTCCAGGCGCTCGGACAGCCACTCGCGCTCCTCCTCCTGAGGGTCATCAGACAGTGACGGCTGCCTCCAGCCCGCGGCCGAGCTCCAGGGCCTCCATGAGGCCCGGTGGTGCCTACCTCGAGGTAGGACAGGTCGGCGGACACGGGCCCGCAGTACGTCGCCCTGAGGACGTCCACGGCCTCCTGCACGGTGCTGCACTGCCCTGCCAGAATCCCGTCGGGCCTGACCGCATCGTCGGGCTTGAGGCCGTAGCGCGCGAGTTCGAGCTCGGGGACGGCGCCGTTTCCGATCCTTGAAAATTTCACAAAACATCGGCCGTCAGATTTCACGACGGGGCCGCGATTTCACGGCTCCGCTTCACGGCCGCTTCACTGCCCACTTACGGAGACAGCTGGTACGGGTTGGTGCCGGCCACCTTATGGCCGTGCGTTCGGAAGGCGTCCACAAGTCTGTAAAAGTTGCTTTGGTTTATTCTGGCCTCGACTTTCTTGGCGTCCACTGCAACATGAGATTCGTGTTTAGGCGCCGGGAGGGATCCGTACGGGCGAGGGAAGTCCACAGCGGCGAAGAGGGAGAGAAGGTGAGGGGAGTAGGGGGGTGTCTTTAGGCAACGTCAGAGTTGTAAGAAAATGTAACCCAGAAGCTTGCTGTGGGTCGTGGGATGCCGCCGCGGTGGAGCCCGCCGGCAATCAGATGATCGACTCCCCCTCCCCCGCCCCGCCCCTCCGCTGCGGGCCGCATGGGGGGCAACACTCTCTCCTACGTCACACTGTCCACAGCTCTTGCCGCAACACCGAGGCGGTGGCGAGTTTTCGGTCCCCGTCGCCGGCGGCGGTCTTCTCGCCTTATCTGGCATACGTACGCTGGAAGGGCCTGTCTTGGCGGGGCCGGTACCCGTGGACGCCCGTGCGGCAGTGGTACTGCCTGGACACGCGGGGCCGCGGCTGCAGCAGCCCGCCGCACCGACGGCCCGCCGCGGCCGAGGCCAGAATCACGCTCGCGGACATGAATGCCGTCCGGGATGGGAGGAGACGCCGGGAGTTGGCGCTGCCGCCACCCGACTGCTGCTGCAGGCGTCACTTGCTGTTGTTATCGTATCGTCTGGGGGACGGCGCGAGCGGAGCGGGGACGCGGGCTGTCCCGAGTGTGGCGTCCTTGGGTCTGCGGTGCGGTGTCTTGTTACTGTGAGCTGCGTCGAGCCGGGGACGGGACGGGGCCGGGGGGCCCGCGGCCGCGCCGGGGACCTCATCGAGGTTCATGCCAGAGGGCGGGGAAGCAGGGGAACGGGGGGAGGGGGTCGGATCCCCGACACCCCCCCCCCCCTCCCCCTCCCCATCTCCTATGACATATGACATACTATGGTGGGAGGTACCCAGCGGTACTACCCAAAACTGAGGTGCTTATTCTGTAGACAAAGATTTGTGTCGTAAAGCAAACATGAAACACCCGCACCCCGACCGACCGACCGCTTCGCGCAAGTCACCCATCCTCTGTCCTCGAATCCTCGGGTCGGGCCTCCTCTATGCTCCAAGCGACAAATTTCTCATAGCCTCGCATGAAGCCTCGTCTCGTAGAATTCTCTATGGGCTGAGCAATGTGTACAGCAAAGAGACGGTGTCGCCGCAGCAGACGATAATCGCCCGGTGCTGGTGTGAATTTAAATCGAGATTAAATTCATGACAGAAGTGTTGGACGGCTGCAAAGATGCTGTCGTCGTCAATTAAATCGGTAATGGAACGTTGTTACACATATGTGCTGCTATGTCTAATAAACGAGTCGATTTGTCGCCGGTTGTTGTGCCTCATTGTAACCTTCCAGGCAATGTTTGTTTAAAACCAAATGAAAGAAAAATCCTGAAATTGCTTCCTATTTTCTGAAATATTTTTACAGGTAGCCAAGCAGCTGAAAAGTTCCACTCTGTCAGCGTCAGAACTTTGTGAAGCCACATTGAAACAAATAGATAGAACTAAATCTTTGAATGCCTTTATTACTGTTACACATGACACAGCTCGCGAGCATGCAAAACAGAGTGATGAAAGGCTTTCTAGAGGTAATTTGGCTTCAGTTTATTGAAAAGGTAACATTTCTTTACTACTTAATGTTATGATTGAAATTACTTTCTTTTTCCTTCAAGGCGAGTCCAAGGGAGAATTGGATGGCATTCCTGTTGCCATCAAGGATAACTTCTGTACTCAAGGGATTTTAACATCATGTGGATCTCACATGTTATCCAACTTCATTCCTCCCTATGATGCAACTGTGGTCTCAAGACTGCGAGATGCAGGGACAGTCATGGTAGGAAAATGCAATCTTGATGAATTTGCCATGGGGTAAGAGAAAGTTGTTAACATGTGATATAAAATAATTTCACAATTATCTTTTTCTGAGATGGATTTTATATTGCTCAGGTCAGGGACTGTTGATTCTATCTATGGCCCCACACAAAATGTGTGGGGTTCAGATCTTCCATATGAAGTGGCTGGTAGCACAGCCAAACACAAGTCTGTGTCAAAGAAGGCGTACTCAAAGTCTCAGCAAGAGGATTGGCACATAGCAGGGGGCAGCTCAGGAGGAAGTGCTGTTGCGGTTGCAACAGGCGCATGCTTTGCGTAAGTGTACATTTTAATTATGTTCATTTTTTTTTTAAAGCCCAGTACATTGTTAAACAGAAATATTTGTATCCTAGGGCTTTGGGTTCTGATACTGGGGGCTCTACACGCAATCCAGCAGCATATTGTGGAGTTGTTGGTCTGAAGCCCTCTTATGGGCTTGTTTCTCGCCATGGTTTGATACCATTGGTCAACTCTTTGGATGTGCCTGGAATTATTGCACGTTCAGTAGAAGATGTCACTTTAATCCTTAGTAAGTTTGTTAGAATAAAAATGCTCGAAACTGATTTAATTATTCATGTAAACCAGCTTTGTTTTTTGCTTGTGTTCTTACCAATGTAGTATGTATGCTCATTAATGTATGATTCTTCATTATTAATTTCCTATTCTGTGCTGTAGACACCATCGCAGGTCCTGATGTCAATGATTCTACAACAGTAAAACGGCCGTACGAGGCAATTTCTCTGAAGGATACCATAAATACTAGGGCACTGCGGATAGGCATCCCCAAGGAATATCACTGTTCAGCTATGTCAACAGAAGTTCAAGACATTTGGAAGAGAACAGCATCTATTTTTGAAGAGAGTGGAGCAACTGTCACAGAGGTATTTAGTTCATTTATTGTTTCCAAGTGGGAGATTCACTCATTGCATTGGCAAATAAACAAAAAGATGTGGCTATTTTTCTTCTTAGGTATCATTACCTCACACATCTAGTTCCATTGCGTGCTATTCAGTTTTGAACCAGTGTGAAGTAGCGTCTAACATGGCTCGGTATGATGGACTACGATTTGGCATTCGTGGCAATGAGACACGTTCTACCGAGCAGTTATTTGCTGAGACCCGAAGTAAAGGCTTCAATGAAGTTGTTCGCAGCCGAATTTTATCAGGAAACTATTTCCTCTTAAAACAGTAGGTATTAAAAAGACATTGAAATTTCTCTTTGCCTTTTGCTGGAAACCACTGATGCTTTTGGGTGATTGTTTTTAGAAATTATGAAAAGTACTTTGTCAAAGCGCTTAAAGTAAGGCGTTTAATTAAAGAAGATTTTGATGCAGTCTGGAACAATAATATCGATCTTCTTCTTACCCCAACTACTCTAAGTCAAGCCCCAAGGTTCCAAGAATTCACGCAGCATGACAATCAAACACAATGTGTAACTCAAGACTATTGTACTCAACCAGCAAATATGGCCGGTAAGGAACCTAAATGCAAATTTTTCTCCTTTGTCAAGAAATTGAAATCCAATAAATTTTCTTCTGTTTTTTCATTTGCAGGAATTCCTGCCATTACTCTTCCAATCAGCCTCTCCCAAGAGGGGCTGCCTCTCAGTTTGCAGTTGATGGCACCTATGTTCAAAGAAAGGACTCTGCTGGAAGCCGCCCTGTGGCTACAACAAGCAATCAGTTTTCCCAAGCTTAAGCTCCAAATTTAGGAACACTTTATTTTGTCTGTGAATTTTGATATTTGCATACAAATAAATTAGAAGTAAGATGAAAAGCTATGGTAAACGTTGTACATTTTCTTGCTAAAACTAATTGGAAACTATGTACAGCATTCACTATCAAATTTACTTGATCTTCTAGTTCGTATGATATGTGAACAAAATAGTAAAGAACTGACAAATATTAGAAGACAAAATTTAGCTTAATGTTATTGGTATCAAAACTTAGCTGTGAGAGTAGTTAAGCGTCCTGTATGGAAAACCTTATAATATTAAAACAGACTTCTTGATTCAAAGTGAGGTAGGTTTTCAGGTCCACAAGCAGAATGTAGCAAATAAGATCAACCTATGATGAACACCATCATATCAGTCTTGATGAAACCTAGCTCAGCTTGGCAGCAATAGATCTAGAGACGAAACCACAAACGGCAATCCATGTAAGAGCACTGACTGCCCCTTTCTCTTCTGATGGCCAAGATATAATACCAGAAAGGGGCGAGAGCCAATACTCTGGGAGAACCACAACAGCTTCAGAACGATATAGAAAAACTAAAAATATGGAAAGAATGCTCTGTAAAGAGAATTTTGATACAATTAAAAATCTACTATCTCAAGCATAATACAGAAACTTAAAAATATAGATGGTATCTTACCGTAAATATGGACATTCCTGTACCAATACTAAGTTTATATTTCAGCCTAGTGCTGTTGACAGACATCCCTTAAAAATAAAAAATTAAAATAAATAGTAAAACACAGATAAACTAAACACACGGCATGAGCCACACCTGAAAGGAAAAAAAAATTATACTTACTCTCCGTTTTTAGCTCTTCTTGGAGTTTTATAAGCTTTCTTTGAAGACGAGCATGCCTGGCAAATTCATCCATCATAGAAATTTGTGACATTTCAGTACGTATTTTCGCAATTTCAATACGAACATCTTTGGCATGGCTATTTTCTTGGAACACAAGGGACAGCACCTGAAAAGGATCACAAAGAGGTTGATGTGAAATTGTGCAAAACCATTCACGAATTAAAAGATTGTTAATTTCTGTTTAAAGGCAAACAATTTAATTTGGTCTGGAAGATCTTGCCAGAGCATAACCTTCACAAGCTATCTATTCTCATTCTATTATTTAGGAAAATTATATAGAGTACTTACATATTTCACTATTAACTGAGAGAATGCACTCAAAATCGGAACTATCGTTGTCACAAAAAACAGAGCGGTGTTAACATACATGACTTGAATGATGAGTTTCGTACACAAACATTAAACAAACCGCCTGGAATCGTCTCACATTTTTCTCATACCGCTACTATGAGTCAATGGATAGCGCCTATGTGGTAGGCAATCCATTGTACCTCGGTGTCGTGGTGGACGAGGAAGTGAAATACGTATCCATCAACTACCTGTAACTGTTCAGCGTAGTAGTTCTGTCGGGGAGGTACATTACGCCAACCGCATTACAGCAACGTTGAATGAGTTGCCTACACGCCAGGCGCGAGTGACTATGAGAAATTTTCAGCCACGAACGAGGCAGCCGGGGTGAAGTCGCAGACGACAGATTTTTGGGCCGCAGCCGTGCCGTTCACTTTCCTTGATTTTCGAAAGACAATCAGCTATTGAAACAGATCGATAATTTAGGACTATGTGGAACATCAATTCAATATGAAAGTGAGAGATGCCAAACTGATGACTTTGGCAATTTTGCCGTAGTATCGTTTATAATGTTTAACAGAAGGTTATGTTTAACTGTTTACAGTCCTCTCGAGTCATCTCTACATTGACGAATATTGTTATTAGGACATACAGCAACGATGTCAGAGTTAGATTTGCTCCTAGCCCTACAGGTAAGTCGTCAGTCTGATAAATTTCTGCACATTTTATGTAGTTAAGACTGATGCTAATTTACTTCAAATAGGTCGACTGCATCTTGGAGGCCTTCGAACAGCCTTATACAATTTTTTATTTGCAAGGGCAAATGATGGAAAATTTATTGTAAGAATCGAAGACACAGATCAAACACGAAAAGTTGAAGGTGCAGCAGAAGCAATCGAAAACGACCTTGTGTGGGCAGGGATTAAACCAAATGAAAGTCCTGAACAAGGTGGATCTCATGGACCATACATCCAATCTCAGAGACTGAGACATTACAAGTAACAGCATCTTAAAAGAACAGTGAATTTACATTTTCATTTAAAAAAATATTATGGTCGTTTTTGCATGTTTCCAGGGAAAAGGCAGAACTTTTGATTGAAAATGGAACAGCTTATCATTGTTTTTGCAATGACAAGCGTCTTGAATTGCTGCGAAGGGATGCTGCTCGCAGAGGAGCTGTGCCACGCTATGATAATCGATGTCGTGACCTAAGTGCTTCAGAAGTGAAAGCAAAATTAGATGGAGGAAGTCCATATTGTATCCGATTTAAGGTAAAATATTTTGTGTTTTTTTTTTTTGCTGTACATTTTAAGTTTAATTAAGAATTTATGAAGTGAATACATTTTTAGTTGGAGTCTGGACCTGATACCTTTGAGGATATGGTATATGGAAATATAGTTCTGGACACAGCTGCTATTGAAGGGGATCCTGTTATTTTGAAAAGTGATGGATTTCCCACATACCATTTAGCATGTGTTGTTGATGATCATTTGATGGAAATATCGCACGTTTTAAGAGGGGTAGAATGGCAAATTTCTACTTCCAAGCATCTTCAGCTTTACAGGTAATTTAAAAACATTTAATAAGGTATAATGGAAAGGTTTTGAATTATCTACCATTTTTCTTCAGGGCATTTGGCTGGAAGCCTCCTCAGTTTGGTCATTTACCTCTATTGATGAATCTTAATGGCACTAAACTCTCTAAACGCCAAGGAGACATTGATGTTGACAATTTCCGTAAATCAGGTGTATTTCCTGAAGTTTTACTCAGTTTTGTGACAGAATTTGGTGGAGGATTTATTCGAGAACAGAGTAGACCATGTGTGTACAGCATGGAAGATCTTATCAAACAGGTTTGATAAATACTGATTTCCCTTTGTATCTCCAATTTTTAAAAATTGCTCACTGTCTGCTTATAACATTTTTCAGTTTGATTTTTCATCTCTAAATACAAGTTCCTGTAAAGTAGACTTAGAGAGATTAACCCGTCTCAACCGCAGTGAATTAGATAGACGGCTTCAAGATCCTGAAAATAAAAAAGTTCTTTGCTACCAACTTAGAGAAACTGTTCTTCAACACTTCGGACAAGAGTAAATGATTCCTACATTTATGGCTCCGTTTATTTCAGATGATTTTAAAATATTAATTTTTAAACATTTCTTTTCACCAGGCTGACACCAAATTCCCCAGCATTGTCAGATGCACGCCTGTCATATTTGCTCGATTGGGGGTTGCCTCGTATGTCCCGCATCAATGATTTTGTTGGTGCAGATCTCAAATATCTCTGGTCAAAACCATCACTTCCATTAGTCCTTCAAAATGTTGAAAACTCCCCAGAAAAATTTGCAGGTATAAATAAGGCTTAGCACCTCACCTAAATTTTCTTGCCACAATGCATAACTAATCAATTCGATCTGGTCTCAGATGTTCTAGAAATGGCCTCATCTCATATTCTGAAAGAGTCAAACACGGTGAAAGATTCCCTCGTCACGGCTGTGAAAGAAAAGTGCCAATCTGCGGATGTCAGTTATCGCGCAGCGATGAAAGTTCTCCGCGCTGCACTCAGCGGCCTGAAGGTGCGCGGTCGGCCCCGGAGCGGAGTCTCCAGAACCTAGTTTCCGTTCCATCCGTGCGGACCGCAGCAGCTGACCGTGTTCTTGTCTGTTCCAGGCCGGGCCCCCTGTGGCCGAGCTCATCCAGAACCTGGGGACGGAGGAGGCAGCTCTGCGCCTGAGGCTGGCAGCGGACGCCCTGCGCGTCGGCCGTCACTCTGTTCAAAACAGCAAAACCTAATAAATATATTTTTTCAACCAGTCATTTTTTTCTCTACGTGTTTTTATTACCCCGTTTCTCCCCCAAAATGGTAGAGATTGAAATCAGAGATATCTACCGTGACGATCTCACAATGATGGTGACAATAAATTATAATAATCCAAGGGAAGACGGTGTGCCGTGCCTCATTGGCAGGCCACACGCGCTCAGCCTCGACAACTGACCCAATTAGGGCTGTGTCCCCCCACCCCTCGCCTCTCTCAGCAACCCTCCCTCCCCCTCCCGCCTTCCCGACACCATCGGTCCTTCTGGGATCCCTCATCCCATTCTGGCCCTCTGCATAATAACGCAGAGTAATGCTCGCCATTTTTTACACCCGCTCCCGACCGCGGCCTTCTATGGTAAACCACCCCCGGCGGCACGCCCCCCTCCCACAGCCTAAACCCCGAACTTGGCGACCCGCCAGGGGGCGTCCACAAACCACGAGACATTTTCCCAGGACCTTGTGTTCGGGGCCCGGCCCTTCCCGCCCGGCAGGGTAGGCAGGCCCACGCGCCCGCGGTGCACCGCTGCGCGCCGTGATGCCTACCCTCCGCATCACAGGCGCTCCTGCTCCCACCAACGGCAACACGCTATCTTTCTCTCTCTCTCTCTCTCTCTCTCTCTCTCTCTCTCTCTCTCTGTCTCTCTCTCTCTCTGTCTCTCTCTCTCTATCTCTGCCCGGCGGCGCAAGGACTCGTCTCGCATGGCGCACACAGCAATCGTCGTTTGAGGACATGGCCTGCTAGGACGACCACCCCCCCCCCCCTCCCCCGGGGCGAACGCGCGTCACACTCGTAGCCCCCCAGAGAGCTGAATGGGAAAGAGAGATAGCCAGTACAGGGCGGGCCGGCCGCGGGTGCAGCAGGGGCGGGGGCGACTAAACAGGGCCCGCGTCTGAGTGGCGCTTTGACCTTTTCGACGACCTAAAGCGAACCGACTGGGGCCGCGGTCCTTTGATGGCCGGTTTGTTTTCCGCCGTTATTTTGCCCAGGTGCGGGGGGGGGGGGACTCTCTGGGTTTGGTTGAGAGGGGCAGGGTAGAGGGAGGGGGATAAGTATGGCGGGGGTGGGAGGTGGTGGGGGCAGGGGGCTCGTCGGCCATAATATAGGCCCCTGGCGGCGTTTCAGGGACGAGTTTATGGGGAATGGAAAGCCGTCTTATGTTCCATTCAAACTTGCTGGGGCGCTCCGCGTAGCACGTCATCTTAGTACCTGCGGCGCTCGACGCGCCTGGGGCACACCGCGGCCACGCGCGCGCCACGCGCCCGCAGCATGTGTGCAGACGTTCACGCGCCTTTACCCGGGCAAGTTGCCGTGTGGGCTCGGCGCCGCACGCGAGCGAGAGAGAGACAGAGAGAGACAGAGAGAGAGAGAGAGAGAGAGAGAGAGAGAGCGAGAGAAGGAGACGGGAGTAGCGACTGGAAGACCCTCCGTCCCACTCCCACTTACGCACTGCTCGACGCGAGCAGGGCAGATAGGACGCCCTGGGGGGCGGGGCCGCGCGGGGGGTCCCCGAACGCAAAGGCGCAGGGATCTGCAGATCCCATCCCATTCGCATCCCGCGACCCGTATCGCAATCGACCCCACGGCCGCCCGGCTCAGCTCCGCCGACAACATCGGCCGGTGGGGCTCCGCTGTACTTTGCATGCCTGGCCCGGACGGCCCCGCCCCCGCCCCCACAGCCGCCCCCGCCCCCACAGCCGCCGCCGCACCGCTCCGCGACCTGTGCCCTACCCGTTCCGTGCGCAATGAAGAGCCATATAAATAGCACGGGCTCTGGTCTGGGCAGGCTAGGCCAGGCCGGCGAGCTCTCGGCGGCGGCGGCCAGGAGGGCAGGCCGTGTCACTTTTTTCCTCCTCCTCCTCCTTCTCCTGCGCGGACGGCAGAGACACGTCGCTGCCCTCCGTCTCGCTTTGGCGCGTCCGGGGAGATTGATGAGCCGGTAGACTTCGACCGCGAGAGGCGCGAGTCCTCGGCGGGGGCGGGGCGGAGGAGGAGACGCCGCCGACGTCATGCAGTGCCAGGAGCAGGCAGCAGCTCCTAATTTGCGGTCGCGAGCCGTCGTGGGATGGATTGCCGCGCGGTCTCGGACGAGGCGCACGACGTGGTCCTGGACGTCGATGGATGGCCGGGGGGCGACTTCGTCGGAGGCCTCGCCGCCGCAGGGGCGCATGACCGACCACCGCCATGGCGGTACCCTGGACGTCCAGGACGAGGAGGGCCGCCCGCGGACGCCACGCCGTCTCCGAACGCGGCTCCCGGCCGCGGGGAGGGCGTGGGGGTGGGCGGCGGGGAGGGCGCGCTATGAGTGGCGGGCGTGGCCGTGGGGCCGGGCCAGGCCGCCCGACCCCGCCCCAATCGGGGCCCTCGCGCCGCGCCTGCGCCCCACGCGGACCCAGGCGGCCCCCACCGTCCCGCGCAATCAATACGAGCGGCCGCCTCCGGGGCCCCCGACCCCCGCCACGCCCCGCCCCTCGGCCTACCGACGGCCCGGACGGGAGCTATACCGCGGAGCGTCACGGACGCGGCGAGAGGGAGAGGGCGCGAGGGGGGAACCGTGCTGTGCGAGGGAGAGGGCGCGCTGCTCTAGGGGGGCCTCGGAGATGGAGAGAGAGGGCGAGAGGGAGCGAGCGAGACGGATAGAGAACGAGAGCGCGCAGCCAGGGGGGCAGGCCGCCCCCAGCCCGTCCCCGGCCGCCCCCGCAGCCCCGGCCCCCCGTGCGGTAGTCGCTCGGTCGGGCTGGCACTGGCCGTGGACGCCGTGGACGCCCCGGTGCCTCGCGCCTCGCTGTGCCGCCGCGCCGACGCCGTGCTGCTCCGCTCCGTGCTGCCGCGCGCGGGCCGGGCGACCCCAGGGCGACGCCACGCCACGCCGTCGGGGGCCCGCAACGCCCGCAACGCTGCGCTGGGCGAGTGCTGCGAGTGCGCGGGGGAGCGCCGAGCCTAGTGCCGGCCAGGGGGTCAAGTGCGTCCGGGGTCGTCACCGGACCTTCTCAGGTGAGTCCGCCCCCCCGGGGCCACTGCCACCGTAGTGCAGTGCGGGTGTGTGTGTGTGTGTGTTCGCGATTGTGAGCGTATCCGGGTGTGCGCGAGGTGCGAGTGTACGTGTGTGCGCGTGTCTGTGTGCGTGCGTGTGTGTTCGGACGAGGGTCAGCGACGGTGTTGTTCGGGGCAGAGGTTAGGATGTCCGTAATGCCAAGGATTCACCTTTCTTTGCCACCCACCCCCGCCGCTGCTCCGCCTCGCCAGGTCACCCCCTCCCCCACCCTCCCTCTCACCCTCTCCCCTCCTCGCCTTGCCGTGGGGTTCGGCCTACAGCCCGTCCGGCCCCCCTTACTTCTTGTATGCCCGTTATCGTCATGGGTTCGACAGCGACACGGGCATTAAGTGGTGCGGTCGGCCCCGCGACCCGCGCGCCGCCGCCGACGGGGAGGTGGGCTCTCCCGCTGCGGCCGTGTGCGGTGCCGTGCGGGTTAGCGAGGGCACCGGAGCCGGAGGTCGGTGTTGGCTCTCCGTGTCGACGGGCGGGGGCGGAGGCGGAGGGCCAAGGGCGTGCAGGCCGACCGCGGGTCGACATTCGGCTGCACCCGCGGCCCTGCCGAGCTCCCGCCCCGCGGCCCCGCTGCGCCCCGCGCCCTCCTAGGCTCGGCACGGCGCTAGCCACGCATTTCCACCACCGCCACACTGGCCGCGGGCCACGCGCCGCACGCGAACAAGAAGTGGTGCAAGTTTCACAGCGTGTTCCCGTATAATGTGTAGATTGCCCCGCAGCTCGCTGTCGGCCCCGGCGACCAGGCGGCAGCTGACATGAAAGGGGAAAAAGAGAGGGAAAAAACGAGGGAGACGTGAGAGAGAGAGAGAGAGAGAGAGAGAGAGAGAGAGAGAGAGAGAGAGAGCAAGTTGCAGTCCCGCTCCGTGACGCCCACCTCACCTGGAGGAGTAGAATGAGGCTGCGAGGCTGTCGGACTGGGAGGGGGTGTTTTCGTGCCCCCCTCCCCCACCAAGACGCCCCCATTGATCCGGGCAGCCAGGCCAGAGCAGACCGCGTGCCGTCTCCACACCCCCGCGCGGCCCCGCCGGCCACGCTCCGCCACGCCGGCCCGGGGATGACCTTTGCCAGAACCCCGCCGACTCGCTCCAATCTCGTGTCCATTTTTGGTCGCCTCGCGGCTCTCACGCCTCGCCGCAACGTCACCCCTTTGCCCTCCTCCGGCCTGACATGGCGCTTGTCCCCCCCCCCCCCGTGCCCATCCCCTTCCCGGTCCGACACGCACGAAACTCAGCGATATGATACACACGTGGAAATGAAATTGGGATACGCTCTCTCCTCGTCGTCGCGGGCCTGTGGCTGCCTGCGGGCTCCGGGTCCCCGCCCACCACCGGAACAGGACCAGTGGTCCCGGTGGTTGTGCCAGTATTGGGAAGGGGCGTTGCCCCCCCCCCCCCCCCCCACCCCCACCCCCGCATCCCACCTCTTCCCCTCCCTACCCCTAACAGTTGTTCGGCCAGGTGTCTGACTCCCCGGCGCCGTGCCTTTGTTGTCGATCCACCGAACAGAACCCGCGTAACTGGTACTCGAACCCGGGGGTAGAACGGTGGCGGCGACCGGCGACGGGCCAGGAGGGGGGCGCCCCCGACCCGGACCCGGCTCAGCAGCCTGACGCCGACTGCAAAGAGGGCTGATGGGCTCGAAGGCTTTACGGCTCACTTGCAGCACAAGCACCTCTCGCGTCTCACCCCCGACCCCTGCAACCGGCGCCGTCGGTCCCGTGGGGGCGGTGGCGGTACGGTCCTGTCGAGGCACGAGGTCCCCGTGTTGGACGGTGTGTGACATGCGAGGAGACGTGTCACGATCGTGGAAATGATCGTCCGCCATTCCTTTGCGGTTCGAGGTGTTCGAGGCCATTGACACCAGAGGAGTCAGAAAGGAAAAACGAAAATACCATGGTGGCAATACTAATAAAATAAAATAAATGTTCGGTCTCTGCTACAAGACGCACTAACGGCGCCCGTGTCGGAGCGGTGCGCGGGAGGTGCGGGCCGCGCGGCCGCTCCCCCGGGCTCCCTGTCGGATCAGTTGGCCCCCGTTACGATGCGGGGCACGTCTCCAGAGAAAGACCTCGATGGAGCATCTTCGCTCTCCGGAGCTCGCGGGGCCCGGAGGCTGCCGGAGCAGGGCTGCTGGAGCAGGGCCGCCGGACCCCGCCGCTGCTCCCGTGCTTTCCGAGTGTCTGCGCGGAATTATGGAAACATCGAAGGCAGCAGGGCAGCAGGGCTGCTCTGCTTTGAGGTTCTGGAGCCGTCGGCGAGGGTCGGCGGCGGCGGGGGGAGGGCGCTGCCGGGCGCCGCGTAAGGAAGTCCGAGAAGGCGAAAGCCAACGCGGGCCGGCCGACAACCCCCGCACCGCGCGCCGTGCCGCGTGCGCGAATCAACTCGACGAGCTCTGCTCCGCGCGGAGCGCAGGCCGGCCCATTATGTTCATGCCGCCGTTCATTAAAATTGAGGGAGGAGCTGAGCGAAGAGCGGGCGGGAGAGAGCGAGAGAGAGAGAGAGAGAGAGAGAGAGAGAGAGAGAGAGAGAGAGAGAGAGAGAGAGAGAGCCTCCAGCTCCTCATCCTCGCTCCGCGCCGTCTCCGAGTACCGGGTGACGCCCGCGCCGGCCGCGCACGCGGCGGCACGCGACCCCCCGCTGCATCCCGATGACGCCATGGTGCTGCTGATTGCATTCGCGTCGCGTCCCGGCAGTCGTCGCCCGTCGTCGTCGTCGCCGTCGTCGGCGTCCTCCTCCCAGTGATCGATAGACACCCCCTCCCCTCCCCCGCGCACGCGTCACCCCACCCTCACCTGCCCGTGCCGCCCGCCGCCGCACCCTAACCTGCCCCCAGCCGGGGCGGCCCCGCCGCTGCCGGCCAGTCTGAGGGCCCCGGCCAGCCCAGGGCGGCCCCGGGGGGCGCCTGCCTCCGCCGCCACCCCCTCACCCTCCCGCTCCCTCAACCGCCTCCCAACGCCTCGCTCCCGCCCCGCTCGCGACACGCTCTCTTCCTGCCCGGATTACCTGCCTTCTTCCTGCCGCGGACTCCACGGCGATGGATCCCGCCCGCGGCCGGCGGCCGGCCGCGGATTCGCCCCGCCGCGCCCCGCCCGCGCTCCTTCTCCTTGTCTATCTCGATCCCCATCTCCGCAGCTCTGTCTCTGTCCCTCTCGTATGCCGTCTAAATCCGATAATCCGGCGGTGTGGCTGAGCGTGGTGGCGGGGTGACGTGTCCGCCCCCCCCCCATCCTTCTCCGCCCACCCCCTCACCCTTCCTCCCCTCTCACGCCCGTCATGTCCCCCGCACGGACCGTAAGGTTTCACACTGCCAGAACGAAATCGTCGCGGGCGGAACGGCCATCTCGGGGCCCCGTTTTCTTTTTGGCGGATGCCTGCGGTCGAGAGAGAGAGACAAAGAGGGCAACGAACAGTCAGACAAACAGAGAGGACTGACGGTGCGGCGGGTTCTGGGTAAGACTCGGTCGAGGCAAGATCTGTTAATGTATCGGCCAGAAACACAGGGGCAGCACGCCCGCCTACGCCCTGCCCCTCTCTGCTCCCGGCCTGGCTCCCGCGGTTATGTTGTCATCCATTCACGCCGCGCCCCCATGTGTGTGTCCCAGTCCTCTTCTCGCCCTCCTCCCCCTCCCGTTCCCCTCTCCCCCCGCTCTTCCTCCCAAGTCACCCCGGGGGGGGGGGGGGGGGGGGATGGCTCGGACGCGCTGCTCCCTCCGTTTACGCCCGTTACATTACGGCGTCGTAAAGTGTGCGCGTGCCAGTCATCCCCCCCCCCCCGCCTCCGACGAGTAGAGTAGCCAAACCCTGCCATCTGTCTGTGTAAAAAAAAAACAACTACAGCTATCACATTTCAATATTACCAATATTTTTTTTAAAGGAAGGGAAACCGGAACAAAATCATGTGTCGAGTCTCTGAAAAATATTACAAGAATAATACAAAATATACAAAAATATACAAAAATAATACAAAATATTACAATATACCGGCTCCTTGGCTGGCTCACGTCAGACGCATGTAAGGGGCAAGGCCCGCGGGCCCGCCTGTGTCAAGTTGGGTCCCCCCGCCCGCCCTCTCCCCTCTCGGCTCAGGGCGTGTCACGCGCTGAAAGAGCCGGTATATAGAAATAATTAATTCTGCCCCCTTCTATTCTGTCCCCGCCTCGCCTTCCTACATCACGACGCGGCTAGGAAGGCAGCACACACACACACACACACACACACACACACACTTGTCACTGGCGTGTTGCGAACAAAGCGGGGGCGCGCGAGTTTCGGCGTTGAACAAGAGCGAGGGAGGCCTTGTGGCGACTTTGCCTCGTCTGAGAGCAGCGAGTTCACTCACAGACAGAGAGACAGACAAACAAACAGACAGACAGACACGACACGACACGGACACGCCTCCCCGACAGTTGCTACCCGCGCCGCTCCGCGAACGAGTTTTCCCTACGCATTTTCCTCCACCAAATTGTTGTTCTCGTATTGTTCATACCAACGTTCCCAATCTGAACGCGCCACGCAGCAGCACTAAAAGGAAGGGGAAAAGGGGGCGGTAGTAGAGAGAGAGAGAGAGAGAGAGAGAGAGAGAGGGAGAGAGAGGAAGAGCGAGAGAGTGACAGAGAACCTTCGTCACACAAACGAAACGCTATTCGTCATTCTCTCGGCGAGGTGGGAGGATGCAATTAAATTATGCTGGAATGAGGGGGACGGTGCGCGGGCGGGGCGGGGCTGGTCTCTGCGGCCCCGGGCACGACTCACTCGGGGATTCTCTAAATGCTGAGAGAGAGATAGATAGAGAGAGAGAGAGAGAGAGAGAGAGAGAGAGAGAGAGAGAGAGAGAGAGAGAGAGAGAGAGAGTTGAGCTGGCTACTGCCTTTACTTTTGGGCGGCGCTTATTTTATGAATGGGACAGTTTTGCGTGAATATGTTAGCGGAGCCGGTGCCGACGCCGCTGGGGAGCGCCCGCCGTGGCCCGGGTAGGCCGACCGCAGCGCGCGGGTGCCGGAGAGTCGCCTACGCGACGCGGCGGGCGGGGGTTCTGGGGGTATGCCGCCTCCATCACGTTGGGAGGACGACCCTCTGTGTGCGTGTGTGTGAGTGTGTATGTGTGTGTGTGTACGGCACACTTGGCCACTTGACATTTGTGGGCTCGGTGTCCGCCCGCCGGGGCAGCGCCTCTCACAGAGATTTGCGACCGTCCCTCAGAGTTTGCCCACGGCTCTGTGTGCTCAAGGCCCTCAGGCCGGCCGCCCCGCCGTGGAGCCTCTCACCGTACCGGCGGCGCCTGTCGGGTAGGCCACACCGCGGCTGGCTGTGCACCGATGTCGTGCGGGGTGGCCTACCCGTCACCGAGGCCGCCGCCGCCGCCGCGAAGACTCGGAGAGGCCGGCCGCTGACTCGCGTTGTGTGCCTGTCTGTTGCAGGTTCAGGCGCTGTGGGGCCGGCTCCGCCCGACCGGCCCGCCCCGCCTATGACTCCTGCCCGCTCCCATGTGCGGCCTGGGGTATAGGACCAGGAACAGCCCCTCACAGAAGACGTCGCTGCGGTGGGGTGACTGCTGCGGCCGCGCGCCCGCCCCCTCCCCGCTGCGCCTGGCCGCTGCCGGCCGGCCGCACGCCCGCCAGCACCGCGCGACCACGCGACGGACCGACTGATTGACTCTTCCAGAGCAGAGAACTCGAGGACGCGAGAGAGAGAGAGAGAAAGTGCAAAGAGATCTCATTACTAGAAAGTGTTCGCGACGCCCGCCGTCGAAACTCATTTAGGCAGATATTGTGCGTGCGTGCGCGCGCGCGTGTGTGTGTGAATAAATGCCATTAGAATCGTAACTGTAATCTATTGTTAGTAACGTTGTTGATGTTGTTGTTGTTGTTGTGTTCAAAGAATTTATCGTATTTTTAAATATAAGAGAAGACGTGCTATTTTTGATGGACTTATAAATAATACTAGCTAATTATCCTGTGAGTGCGCGAAAAGTGTGTGAGAGAGAGACAAGATACAATCAAGAATCTACCGGAGGGGGCTGAACTTCCCTCCTCAGATCGCCGCAGGAATCCTCCTCATCCTCCTTCTTTTCTTCTTCGAGGGAATCTCCGGAAAAGGCTGACAAAATGGTGAGTACGTTCGCATCGCGAGACAATGACCCACTCGCAGCTCACAGCCCGTTCGGCGGCGCGCTCGGCTCGTGTAGAAAGTGAACCTCGTCCTCACCTTTCTCCTCCGCCATCCCCTTCCCCCTCCCTCCCACAGCGTAGTCGTGCAAAGTCGCACCCCTCTAAACTTGACCTGCTTTCGTTCTTCCCCCTCCCGTCACCTGTCCACCATTCGCAAAAAAAAATGAAAAAAATAAAAATAAATGGATAAGTCGATACAGGACTGTGGCCGTCATCTCCCACAATCTTATTCAACATTGTTTTAAGCTGCAAATCAGTTTGGGAATTGTCAAGGCGCATCATTTTTTTTTCTTGGTCAATAAAACATTTTTTTTCCCTGAGGGTGACACATAATAGTCCTGTTATTGTGTGAGTGGGAGGGAAAATCCGCGAGCCAAGAAACCATCAACGGAATCCGCGGAAACAAAGCGAAGAGACGCCATTACAAAAGGAGGCGAAAAGGGAATAAAACGAAGCTCGCGGCCGCCGAGACAGCGTCGCTGCTATCAGACCGTCCTGCGATCTGGCAGCGCCCGCCCGCCGCCTCTCGCGACTGAATAAACTCACGCAGCCTTACTGCTATTCTGGTGGCTGACGTTAGGCTAGGCGAACCGGTGGGGGGCTGGTCCCTGGGGGTGCACAGGCAAGAGGGGCTCACATGCCCACCACCGCCTACCTGCCATCGATCAAAGTATCTACGTCTCTCTTGTTTGTCGCTGCGTCGCCGCGTCCCTCTCTCTCTCTCTCTCTCTCTCTCTCTCTCTCTCTCTCTCTCTCTCTCTCTGCCATTCCCTTGCCGTTTCCGTTCCGCGCTGTTCCAACGCGGCAGAACAGGGCTCCAGAGCACCACTCCGGTCGCAGCCCGGAGGACAACTACAACGCTGTAGTTTTAACTGTAGATTCGCCGTAGATCCCTCCGTCCGTAACGCAGCGCGGCGCAGCGCTCCCCCGGCACGGCTGTTTGCCGACGCGCCACTGTAAACAGAGCCGCGTCGTGTTAAGGCACCACTGCGGGCAACTCCGTCATCCCCAAACACAAACCCGCAGGCCGACGCGCAAATTGGAAGATGTTGTGATTATATCCAGCAGGGCTCACCGACACGGTAGAGTTTTTTTTTCGGTGTAGATTTCTCCCCCGCCTCCTTCGCCATCCAATCCCTGGAACTGACACACTTAAGAAGCATGAAATATCTCTAAGATTTTTCCGGCCTTCCGTGTAGTTTTTTTTTCTTCGAATAATATGCAATAATGCAATCGCCTCGCTTCCGACCGGAGCGAACCACTGCTTGACTGTCAATAACGTTCTGTTCTCCTTTGCAGTTATTTAACGTGGCGGGCGTGATTAGCATCGTGCTCTTCTACCTGCTCATCTTGGCCGTCGGCATCTGGGCCGGGCGCAAGAAGGAGGCCGGCAATGACTCCGAGGAGGAGGTCATGTTGGCGGGGAGGAGCATCGGGCTGTTCGTCGGCATCTTCACCATGACGGGTGAGTGTTGTGCAGTCATCTCTGTAGTCTCGAAGGTGGTGATAGTAGTTTCGCAGCCGCTCCTCCCTCCTGGTACACGACCCCGAAAAAAGGAGAGAGAGAGAGAGAGAGAGAGAGAGAGAGAGAGAGAGAGAGAGGGGGGGGGGGGACGAGGACAGCAGGCTCTCGAAACTCCCACGGGTCTCACGCCGCTGCTGAGGCAGGCTACAATAGACAAGAACGAGAATAGCGCCGGGCTGCAGGGTCGTGGAGGGGAGGGGGCGCATAGTGGGTGAGGGGCGTCGCCGGGGCCGCCACGGGCGCACCGGCGGGGCCCTACCGGGGGCAGCTAGCCTCTGCGTATAAATTCGTATTCGTCTCCCCGCCCGCCGAGGGATTATGAGATAATTGACCGGCGAGAGCCGCCCGCCCGGCGCTGCCGCCGCTCCCCCTCCCGTGCGTGACGCCCGCCCCGGCCGTCCCTGCCGTCCCCAGCGAGGCGCACGCGTTCCGCCAAACAGAACAAACACAGCGAAACTCTGGGGCGGCGGCGCGGTAATCGTGGCCGAGGGGGGAAAGGGGAGGGGGGATAAAGGGTGGGGAGGGGAGGGGGAAGGGGCGGCCAGCCGCTGTCGGCCTTGGGTAGGCAAAGTAGAGGAGGTAAGTGGCCCGCTGCCGCCACGCACACTCACACACACTCAGGCGGCGGACTTCGACATGTTGACTTTGACGGGGGGGGGGGGGGGGCGAGACGACGTCCCACTCGGCAGTCGTCATCAAGTGCCCGTTGCTCCTCCGGGGGGCTCGGGGGCGGGGGCGGGGCTGGAAGGGGCGCTCGCTGTCATTGGAGGAGTCTGCCCCCGCCCCCGCCACCCCATCCCTTTTGCAGGGGAACAAGAAACCACATCCTCCGGCTCTGGACGCCCCCCCCCCCTCACCCGCCGCCCGCTGCCCCGGAAAGCGATATGGCGCTGTGGCTATGGCCTACTTACCACCGTGTTTCCCACGGTTAGCTCGAGGCAAAAAATAAAATAAAAAGTGGTCACTCTCGATATCTCTCCATAGGTCCGTTCAGGCGAATATTGTTGTAAAACCTATTTCACAACTTTGCGGAAAGAGGGGTACATTAGCGTGATAGAGCGAGGCGCAGCATCCACCGCTGCTCCAGAGGTCAGGGGTCACGGGCGGAAGGTGCCCTGCGGCGCACGCCTCGGAGGAGTGAGGGGGCGTGGGGCGAGGGGTAAAGGGGCAGACCAGGTGGAGCGAAACAGTCATTTCAGGTCGTGGATCATTCAGGGAGTGGGTGGCGGCCGTGCCGTGGGGCCCCGTCACACTATTCGTCCTCTCCCCCCCCCCTCTCTCTCTCTCTCTCTCTCTCTCCGGCGAGCCCTGACTTATACATGACCCCCGGCGGCGGCGGAAGTGCGAGCGGACGTTGGCTGCCTTGCCGGTCCCCGGGGAGCCCCCGGCTCGGCGGCGGCCCGGCCGAGGTATCCGCGCGACGCTAACGGCCCTCTGTCTCTCTCTCCTCGGCTTGCAGCGACGTGGGTGGGCGGCGGCTACATCAACGGCACGGCCGAGGCCATCTACAGCAGCGGCCTGGTCTGGTGCCAGGCGCCGTTCGGCTACGCGCTCAGCCTCGTCTTCGGTGAGTACCGCCCTCGGCAGCCCCACGGCCTCCACGGCCTCCTCGGCCTCCTCACCACGCAGCTGTCTCTCTCTGTTCCGCAGGCGGGCTGTTCTTCGCCAACCAGATGCGGGCCCAGGGCTACGTCACCATGCTGGACCCGCTGCAGGACGCGTTCGGGTCGCGGATGGGCGGGCTGCTGTTCCTGCCCGCGCTGTGCGGCGAGGTGTTCTGGGCCGCCGGCATCCTGGCCGCCCTGGGTGAGGCTTCAGCGACGACCCCTCCAACGAAAACTTTGGCGCGCGGCGCTGTTGCGGGGGCCGCTACGGCGGTGGCGGGGCGCTGCGGGGCGGCGGGTGCTCCGAAGGGGTGGGGAATTTGAGGAATCGACGAACGCTTCGCTTCGCTTCTTCTGCGCTCGCGCTGACGTCACAGCGCTATTGACAGCCGAGGCAGAGGGCAGGGGCGGGGGGATGGGGCGCCGCCCGCAAGGGCCGTGCACCGTGCACCCCTACTCTTCCAACCCAGTGCAGCCCCCCCGCACCGAGCTCCGACGCCACCCGAACGTTTGATTATAATTGAATGAAAGGGCCAGAAATACAAAAGGGGTAGGGGGGGTTGATATGGCGCATTTCGCACTCTGTGTCCCTCTGTGGGTTGACGTTGGCCGTGGTGCTCGGCAGGTGCGACGCTCGCCGTCATCATCAACATGGAGCAGTCCACGTCTGTCATCCTGTCCGCCTGCATCGCCGTCTTCTACACGCTCTTCGGCGGCCTCTACAGCGTCGCCTACACCGACGTCATCCAGCTGTTCTGCATTTTCATCGGGCTGGTGAGTTCGCCGGGCCGGCCGCTCTGTTGCGCGCGGCGGTGGAGAGGGTCACCCACGGCATTCTGCGGGTTCAAATACCGGCATTTAAAATCGAACAAAAATGAACTAGGAAATCATGTTTATTGTGCAGTGGATGTGCATCCCGTTTGCCATGATGAACCCCATCGTGGGCTCCCTCAAGGACGTGGAGCACGACTGGATCGGGCACGTGGACGGCAAGGACATCCCGTCGTACATCGACTACGGCCTGCTGCTCATCTTCGGCGGCATCCCCTGGCAGGCGAGTCTCGCAGTGCGGGCAACGCTGCCCACTCTTTGGCTGGAGGGACCGCGCACGACGCTAACGTGTGCTCTCTCTTCCGCAGGTGTACTTCCAGCGGGTGCTGTCCAGCAAGACGGCGGCGCGGGCCCAGGTGCTGTCCTACGTGGCGGCCATCGGCTGCTTCCTCATGGCCATCCCACCCGTCATGATCGGCGCCATCGCCAAAGCGACGCGTGCGTTCTCCAGTCCTCCAGTTCTAAATACGAAAGTCTTAACCGTACCGGCATTGCGGTAACCCGATTTCGTCTGATTGTTTCCGTGCAGCCTGGAACGAGACCGGGTACCAAGGGCCGTGGCCGCTGACGGAGTCCGAGACGGCCATGATCCTGCCCATGGTGCTGCAGTACCTCACGCCGGAGTTCGTGTCCTTCTTCGGCCTGGGCGCCGTCTCGGCCGCCGTCATGTCGTCGGCGGACTCGTCCGTGCTGTCCGCCAGCTCCATGTTCGCCCGGAACGTGTACAAGCTCATCTTCAGGCAGAACGTGAGTAGGGCGCGCTCCCCGAGTGGCGGCAGCGTTCTGTCGCCGCCCCCTCGGCGCTGACCGTGTCGTCCCGGTGTTGCAGGCGTCCGAGATGGAGATCATCTGGGTGATGCGGGTCGGCATCGGCGTCGTCGGCATCATGGCCACCGTCATGGCGCTCACCATCCCGTCCATCTACGGGCTGTGGTCCATGTGCTCCGACCTGGTGTACGTGATCCTGTTCCCGCAGCTGCTCATGGTAGTGCACTTCCCGCACCACTGCAACACCTACGGCTCCCTGGTGGCCTACATCGTGGCGCTGGTGGTGCGGCTGTCCGGCGGCGAGCCCATCATGGGCTTCCCCGCCTGGATCCACTTCCCCGGCTGGGACGAGAAGGCGCAGAAGCAGCTGTTCCCCTTCCGGACGCTCGCCATGCTCCTGTCGCTGCTCACGCTCTACTCCGTCACCCGGCTGTCCAAGTGAGTGGATTGGTGTGTCGCGCCGCGTGCCGCGCTCGGCGCCCGAGGACGGCTGCTCACCGCTGACGCGGCTCCTGTTGCAGGTGGCTGTTCGAGGAGGGCCGCCTGGCGCCGGGCTACGACCTGTTCCGCTGCGTGGTCAACATCCCGGAGGACGCGCAGCGGGTCGGGGAGCCGCTCGAGGGCGAGCTGGCCATCATGACGTCGGGCGCCATGGGCCAGATGTACGGCGCGGCCACCATGGTGGGCCCCGACGAGCGCAACGGCCGCTTCAACCCCGCGCTCGAGATCGAGGACGACGCGGACGCCACCGAGCTCGAGCAGCTGAGGAAAGGCTCGAGGGGCGGCGGGGGCCGCGGCAGCGTGCAGGGCGTGGCGCCCACCGCCGCCGGCGTGCCCACGGGCCGCCGCGGGGACACGGCCTTCTAGGCGGCCGGAGCCACCCCACCCAGAGAAAGCGTCTTCCTGGAAGGAAAATCACCGCCACCCGAGGACTGTGTGGTGCGGTGACGTCGCAAAGTAAAATGTAAAAAAGTACAAATGTTGTCTGTCACGTGGCTTGAAGCTTTATGTAACGCATTTTGTGCTCAATCTGTGTAACGTAACGTAGTGAAGTGTTTCTTTGTTTGTGTTCCGTGTTTTGCCGACGTGATTGCCATTACGGGAGTCTGCGTTGTGAACTGGGGTGTTCACTTCAGAGAGAAAGATCGGGCTGTTTTCTTGGATACCTGTCGCGAACTTGTTTAAATTTCAGACAGTCATGAGAGAATGAAAATTCGCCAAATCCAAAATTTTCGTTTTTCTTTAACATTTTAGACAACTGTAAATCATAATTTCTCAAATTTACCTTGCAGAGTGATTGTCTTTGGTAATACACGACCAAGATTAGACTATATTCCAAATATTTTTTTAAACATTTCCCTCAGTTTCCGATCCTAGAAAACTGAATTTGGACTACCCTTGACGATAATACTGTTTATTAGACATTTCATCTATTCATGATAAGAGCGTATTTCGTGATCGCAAATGTGAAGTATTTGATTCTTGAGACGCCCTTCACTCCCTCATAGACGGAAAACAAATATGGATGTGACATTAGCAGCTTATAATATTATGACTATAAAGAATAAGTGTTGTAGTTATTATAAATAAATGAAGCGGGAATTGAAGTATCCTAATAGTTCGCTTCATAAATTATATGTGATGTGCTAGTGAAATGCAATCTGCTTCGACCTCGAGGTATTAGCAGAGATATATAGTGTATACTTCTGATAGCTGACTCTGGAAGTTTCGAGATTTTCAGACAGCACTTCAGCTGAGACGTAGCACTGCTGGTTGATTCCGACCGCTCTCAAACAATGAGATGCGGTACAGTGGTTCGCAAAACATTTGCACTGACCCTGTACATTCAAAGTAGTCTATAAGGCTGAGATAGCAAACTGAAGTGTAGGATAGATAAACTTCACTTCTACCTAGCGTACCTATTTTTCTTTTGTCTGATGTATGAAGAAGATTTAAGTATAACATATATTTATCAGGAAAAACGAATTTCGCGATATAATGACGATGTATAACAGTTTGGTTGAGTTATTATGTGAAAAATACTATGGCCAAGTCGAAACAGAGATGGATAGCGAGTGAGAGGTGAAGGATGGCATTGGTGTAGGATGGGTTGCCTAAGCGCTTGTGCGCGGGCGCTCCCCAGGGCACAGCGGCAAAACTGGAAGATGTAAAGATGGAGTGGATAGTCGACATAATCCATCTAGTGCAGATCGAACAAACCAGAATTGGCTTCGCACGTACGATAGGCGAGTCAGCGTGTTATGGATCACTGTCACGGCTGGGCCAAAATATAAAATTCTGTAGTTTTGCCGTCACAGGATGCATGTATCACCACAGATGTTTGAAGGTAAATAGTCACTATGCCACGATGGAAGGCTGTGTTTTCACTTGTTTGCGCCATGTTTGCTGCATAAAATAACATTTATTGTTCTCATGAGTGATAATTATGAGACAGATCGGCTCGTTGATCGAGTCTATTATATGCTGTTGTTGTTGGTCTTTATTTTTGTTTAAACGCGTGTGTTAATTACGAAGAATAGAGTATTTATTGCAATATTTTAATTTTATGTGTGAAACTATTTAAATTCTTACATTTAGAATGAAATTATAAATATAGTACGAATTTTGTTACTGGTACAGTGTAACGGCCCTTTCTCTGCCGCCCAGATTAAACAATCATCATTCTCTTTGGGGAACATGATGAGTTCTATTTCTCAGTATTAAACGTGGTCTATAGAAATCTAATGGAACTAGTATGCTTCAGAATATACCGACAAGTTTCCATTTACATGGAGGCTCTGGAACGGTAAATAAACCCTCTGCAAAATCAATGTTAAATCTCGCACGATTTGGGTGGCTTTTCGTTTCTGCGAGATGCCACGGTTGGAGTGCCTCACACATACACACACAAAGAGCCATTCATTCCGTTGGGGTGTGACTGTCTCATGCTACTAGTGCCATACTTTCCATTTAACTTAATATATCTTGCATGTGCAGCTGACAGTTTGTGAAAAACAATTAAAACTTTCCTTGACGTTGGAATTTGTATATGCCAATTACGGCCTAAATCGGGTCTGATACAAATGGAATGTAATAGAAAGTATACGGAGATGGAATGGATCGGCATGCTGGCACGAGTGACTTGAAACGCAATCATTAATGTGGAACATTTATTGGTACGAAGAACGCACATATTGCCTCATAACTGAATCGTGTAATAAATGAAGTCATCACACCCGTATGGAAACCATGTAGTAGTCGAACCTATTTTTATGTTGAAAACCATTGTTTTTATTGTTTTTAGACGTATTAAGTCACAGATCGTGTGATATGTGTAATATGCTTTGTAAAATGCGACTGCTAGGTAAAGTACCGGTCCACATACATATCCTAAAAACAAAGACATATCATGCTTATGGTTCCAAGGAGTGAGATGTATTTTGGAATGTTAGTAAATCTTACTTCTCAAGACCGTCTAAGTAATGAACACGTTTATGTTTTTATATACATAACTACGTAAGTTGGCAACATGATGCGGAATGACTCTCTCGTTTCAATTTTTCTGTAAGTGCTGCATGATGGAAATTGTTATATTTGTGTATTTCTGTGAATATTTAGGAAATGATATAAGAAGCATACTAGATGAGATGAATTGGCATGAAATAATCGTGCCATTGCAATAAAACAAGAGAAAGAATAGTTTTATGAATAGGCAGTGGAGGTCAATGAATAAAATGGAGAAAAGATGTTTCTGTAGCGGCTTTTCTTTGAAACCTCTATCACAACCTACATGTTAACGGTAATGAAAGGAGTTTTTTTTCTATATTACAAAATATTTATTCTTCCAATGCAAAATGGAACAATGTAACTCGTACAAAACCACACATACATATCACATTCATACATTCTCAGATGCATCAGGCTGTCTTACTTATTCATAAATAAAAAGGGAAATTGGCCCTGGCCAAATACGTGGTAACTTCAAGCGACCAGATAGGAAGAAATAGCTTTCTTAATGGTAACATTTTGTCATGTCTATATCGATCTCTAACAACAATCAATTTATTGAACGTTAGAAACTGACAAAAAAAATAAGCGTATCACCGCAAGCCGAATACGTTTTCTTGAACACAAACGTACTGGCAGTCACATAAGTGTAAAAGTTATAAAACGGAACATTGAGACAATTTTTATTTAACACATGTAAAATTTTATGACATGCCTCCGTAGTACCATAAATTAGTGAATAACAAAACGGGTTCGCTACAAAACAATCTTCATAAAGCACGGATGAGCAGAGACATAGTTTCTTGCGAAAAGAAATATTTAAGAAACTTGAACAGGGATACATCATACTCATAGGACGGCAGAAAAGAAATAAAAGGGGGAGTCAGTTTTCATTTACATATGTACAATAAAATAATACAAATAACGGTGGGTCATCTAGATCAGATCATTTAAAATACGTACCCCCCCTGACTGTCATACTTCTGGGGAATTGTGTCTGGCACTTGGTAGTTCTGCTGTGGGGCTGGTGCCTGGTAGCTCGGCTGCGGGGCTGGGGCCTGGTAGCTGGGCTGCGGTGCAGGGGCTCCGTAGTTCGACGAGGGTTGCTGCGGCCTAGGTGCTGGTGCCCCGTAGCTGCTAGAGGGACGGGGAGGGGGAGGGGGAGGAGCCTGGTAGCTTGGCTGGGGAGCGGGGGCTCCGTAGCTGCTCGATGGTCGGGCCGGGGCGGGCGCTGGCGCACCGTAGCTGCTGGAGGGCCTCTGTGGAGGGGGTGGCTGGTAGCTGGGCTGGGGAGCAGGGGCTCCGTAGCTGCTGGACGGTCTCTGGGGAGGGGGAGGCTGGTAGCTGGGCTGGGGTGCAGGCGCAGGGGCGCCATAGCTGCTGGACGGTCTCTGAGGAGGCGGCTGGTAGCTAGGCTGAGGGGCAGGTGCTCCGTAGCTGCTGGACGGTCTCTGGGGAGGCGGAGGCTGGTAGCTGGGTTGGGGTGCAGGGGCGCCGTAGTTGCTAGATGGCCTTGGCGGAGGGGGTGCAGGGGCTCCGTAGTTGCTGGACGGTCTCTGGGGCTGCGGCGCGGGTGCCCCGTAGTTGCTGGACGGTCTCTGAGGCTGCGGGGCTGGGGCTCCATAGTTGGAGGAGGGTCGCTGCGGGGGTTGGTAGCTTGGCTGCGGTGCGGGTCTCGGGGCGGGGGAGTAGCTCTGCGACGGCGGCGAGTACGTGTTCTGGACAGGGGTGCCGTAGCTGGTGGACGGCGGCTGTGGCCGGGGCTGCGGCCTCGGGGCGGGGGCAGGCGGTGGCGAGTATGACTGCTGCACAGGCGTGCCGTAGCTGGTGGACGGGGGCTGCGGCCGGGACGGCGGCCCGTAGCTGGAAGACGGCTGCTGAGGTGCCGGTGCCTGGTAGCTGGGCTGCGGGGCGGGTGCCTGGTAGCTCGGTTGGGGAGCAGGTGCCTGGTAGCTCGGTTGGGGAGCAGGTGCCTGGTAGCTGGGCTGGGGAGCAGGTGCCTGGTAGCTGGGTTGGGGGGCGGGTGCCCCGTAGCTGGACTGAGGCTGAGGTGCAGGTGCCTGATAGCTGGGCTGCGGCGCCTGGTAACTGGGCTGCGGTGCCGGCGCCTGGTAACTGGGTTGTGGTGCCGGTGCCTGGTAGCTCGGCTGAGGGGCGGGTGCCTGGTAGCTGGGCTGCTGGGCCGGGGCACCGTACGAGTTGCTGGGCCGCTGCGGCACCGGGGCGGGGACGTCGGGCACGCCGTAGCTGGTGGCCGGCGGCGAGGGCCTGCTGGCCGGGATGGTGAAGGAGGCTATGGGGATGGAGGGTGTGATGGTGGGGGCGCCGTAGCTGTTGGAGGGCTGCTGAGGCGCCGGGTTGAAGCTGGGCTGCGGCGCGGGCCCGGGCGCACTGTAGCCGGTGGAGGGCTGGATCGGAGCCTGGTAGCTGTTCTGAGGCGTGTTGTACGAGGGCTGAGGTGCGGGTGCGCTGTACGAGGGCTGAGGGGCGGGGGCGGGGGCGTTGTAAGAGGGTTGGGGTGCGGGCGCGGGGGCGTTGTAGGAGGGCTGCTGGGCGGGCGCGCCATAGTCCTGCTGCGGCCGCTGGGGCTGCTGCGGCGGCTGGTAGTCGTACGAGTTGCCGTCGATGGTGCTGTAAGCGATGCTGCCGCCGAAGCCGCTGCCGCCGCCGCCGCCGCCCGAAGACGACGACGACGACGAGGAGGAGGACGACGAGGCGCCGCCGGAGCTGTAGCCGCCGGAGCCGCCGAAACCGCCGACTGCAACACGACACAAACACGGGAGTTAGCGTTGCGAGGCGATGCCGCAGCCGAGCGGCGCCGCAGCGCATTCCCATAGCGGATTAATTTGCGGCCGCGGTACGTGGCGGAAGCGAACAGCGACACCTGAAGCTGCAGCTGCGGCCGCGGGCGTCACAGCCGCCGCCGTCCTCACTGGGTCATCCGGTCATCCCGTCGGGTCTGGTCTGCCTCGCCGGCCTCGGGCTGCCCGGTGATGCCTGCAGGCGGCCTGCCGCGCCATGCACTGACCTCCCGCAGCGTCCCGCAGCGCCCCGCCGGGTCCCGCGGGCCGCGACCGGCCGTCCAAGGTGGCGCCGTCCCCTGCCTTTTGTGCCCGCCGCGGGGCTAGAGGCCTACTTTTACCGCACAAGATTTCTCACGCGATCGCGACGCGCGCCGCGACGTAAGGAGAGGCCACCCCTCCCTCCCGCCGAGCCCCTCCCCTCCCTCCCCCCTCCCGCCTCGCCCGCCCCGGGCGCCAAAGCGATTTCGGTGCAAACCTATCTGTATTTTTGTGGCAGACTCTATCGCATAAAAACAAAAATAAAAGTTTTTTATTATTTGAGCTTTGACTTTTTTTCCGTTTTCTTTATTCATTACCGCTCGTTTCCACCCTGTTCCGAGCTGAGCCGCGGCCCTCGTGCTGACCTCGGTCACACAGAGAGCACCACTCTTTTCCCTCTCTTTCCCGCCCCGCCGCTACAACAGCCCTACCGCGCTTATTAGGGTCAGACGTGGCCGGCCGGTCCAACTTGTGTGCCAACTTGAGCGCGGGGGAGGGGCGAAAAAAGTCAACAACAAACACACACACACACACGTCAAAAAACAAACTGGCAACACAAAGAGTGTCGGACCTGCGAAGAGTCACAGGCGCAGAGAGAGAGAGAGAGAGAGAGAGAGAGAGAGAGAGAGAGAGAGAGAGGCACGGCGAGAGCTGCAGGGCATGCGTCGAGTTGGGTCAGAGTGCGAATAATTCCCAAACGAATTATTTAAGCGACAGGCGCAAACTGCCGCCAGCGCGTGGCGTATCCCGACTCGTGCGTGTCCCGCGCCGCCGGCCCGTGCCGTGCACACACGCACACACACACACATGCACGCACGCAGGGGGGTCATTATGGTGGGCTGTCTTCTTTCATATCCGCCGCGATGGGCGGTCGGCCGGTGCCGCGGGGGCGGCGCCGAGGATATCGGAGGGAACCTCTGCATCGCGGCGCCGCCGTGCGGATGCTGCGAGGAGGGGGGAGGGAGGTTAATTGCAGTTATCTCAATATTCGCCCGCGGCGTCCCAGCGGCGGCGGCGGCTGCGAGGCTATGCGGTGTGACTTTCAGCGTTTTAATTACGCCGCATGCGACGTGTTTATGGGCGCGAAGACACGGCGGCGGCGGCGGCGGCGGCGGCGGCGGGGTACAGGAAACGGGAGCGAAGCCGCGCGCCGGGACGAAAATAAACTATCTGTGTTTCTAACATTTTTGAAACAACAAACAAAGCGAAACGTACTTGACGTAACTCAATGGCAAAGAAGGCGGCAGCAGCGGTGGCGACTTAATAATGTGATCGCTCAGCTCGGCCCGCGGGCCCCGCCGCTGACTCCACCGCGCGGGCACCAAGTCATCATCAGTGCGACTTGTGTCCGCCTGATCTCACCGCGCGACCCGCCACCGCCCGCCTGACTTCCGGCCGCGAAAAGCCGGCACGGCACCGACGGCTCACACAAGTGCACAGATCTCCCCCCTCCTCCTCCCCTCCCCCCCTCACCTCCCTTCCGGAGAGTCCGACATTAATAACAGTCGGCTGACACGCGATGGACGGGTGATTGAGCGACCAACAATGAGGCAGGAGAGATAGCTGTTCGCCCTAAAGAAGAAGTTATGCGAAAGGGAAGGGAAAAAGGTCGGAGCGGCGAGGTGGGGGAGGGATGAGGTAGGAGGGGGGGAGGGGGGGGGGGGGAGGAGGAGGGGGGAGGGGAGGAGGAGGGGGAAGGGGGGTGACATAATCTGACCTGGGCATAAATCCCCTTCGCGCACACCGAGACTCGCGCGCGCCGCGCACATCGCCGCTACCGCGCCGAGCGCCGCCGCCGCCGCCACTGGGGGGGGGGGCATCAGCAGGGAGTCGTCATCGCCGAAAGAAAAAGGGGCGAGAGAGAGAGAGAGAGAGAGAGAGAGAGAGAGAGAGAGAGAGAGGGAGGGAGAGAGAGACAGAGAGAGACCACTGGGTGCAAATGGAAGTTTCATTCCGGCTCGGAAGAGCGCAGTAGAGGCAGACGTCCGCCCACAAAAAAAAAAGAAGTCGGGACGCGCGGCGGCGGCGGCGGCGGCGTTGGAACGCATTAAATTATTACATTGCGACAGCAGCTGTCGGATGGAGGAGGAGGGGGAGGGAATAGTTTTCCCTTTGTGGGTCTCTTTCCCCGGCGCGGCACCGTGCGGTACCACGTTACGTATCGGTCCATTGATACTGATGTCACAGACGGGCGGGCGGCGGTACACGTGTTCTGCCCCGTGCTGCACTGCGGCGCGCGGCGAGAGAGCACTCATGTACCTTGCTGCCGTGATTACGAGGGCGTAATTGGTTCGCGAAATTGGCCGCATGCAGGCGGGCGGGTACATATGGGAGGCAGCAGAAGCATTGAGAGCAACAACAACGGCGGCAGAGGCGGAGTCATTCCGGAGCGGCCCGGCCCACGTCATGGCAGTGCGCGGTCAGGCCGGCCGGGTCGGGGGCCGTTCGGAACCCGCACAGCGAGGGTCTGTTTTCTGCTGCTATCGCGCGGCCGCGTCGTACTTTATTCCCGTATCGGATCCTCGCGTATCGAGTATCCGACAGAAAAAAAAAATTCAAAAAAATTCCGACAGCTTGAAAAAAAAAATGAAATAAAAAGGAAAAGCTGTGCCGTACCGTAAGCATTGTTCATTTCAACGGGCGACGCGCGTGGCTGATGGCGCCTGCGAGCGGCGGGGTAGGCCGGCCGCACCACACGCGTGCGCGCCGGTGTCGCCGCTGCCTACCCGCCAGGCGCCGTGCCCGTCCCGCCGCCCCCTGACCGTTCGGGGACGACTGCGTTATTTGGACATAAAAACTGCATCTTCGCGGCCGATCCGACGCGGCGAGACGGCCGGCACTTCCTCCGGGCCGACACGGGGACCGGAGGCGGGGGCTGGACAGCGGGGGCCTGCGGCGCGGCAGCAGCCTGGGACAAAGGCGGCGCCGTGCCGCAAGCCCGCTCTGACAGTCTGCTGTCTCGGAAACTTTCAGAGGGAATAATTCATGCGGTAGCAAAGCCGCGCCGCAGGCCCGGGACGGTGCGGTGCGGTGCGGTACGCGGGCCTCCCCTGCCTCGGCTCGGGCCCGCGGCTCCCAGGTGCGTCGCGCGGCTCGGCTTGCACGGCCGGGGCGCGCGCGCGCGCGCGCGTTAATTGCGTCGCTACATAATTTATTCTGGCGTAAACGTGCGGGAAGCGCGAGTGTATTCGGTTTGATGCGCGGAGCATAAAGTCGGCATCATCTTCTTCCGGGCCGCGGGATGTGCACTTGGATGCGGGCCCCGCGGCGGCCCCGCGCAGCCGGCCAGGCTCCAGCCGTGGTTGAAATCCCTCCCGCTGCCTCCAGCCGGGCGGCGCCATGCAAGCCATGCATGCGATGCCGCGTGCATGCGCCGCGCAGGTGTGAGAGTTCGAGACCCCGGGCGCCGCAGGCGCATAGCACGTGTCCAGTGTGTGTGTGTGATGTGTGTCTGTGCACTCCTGACAATAATTCTACCCTCCCACCTAGCTCTCCCGTCTAAAAAAAAAATCAAAAATTTTATTTTTAATAGAGACCTTTTTTTTACTTTGTGCAAACGAGAGAGCATTTTTGCCGGCCGCTTTGCGGCGACTTGGCTCCGGAAGTGCCACCCGCCTCCCCCCTGCCGGCCGCCGCCGGCCGCCGGGCACTGCACTGTGTTCGGCCGCCTCTGTTACCGCACGTCCCCGCTGCGCCTTTGCATATTTCCCGTCATGTGGTTATGCGCTGCCCGCGGCTGCGGCGGAGGCAGGGGCGGCCTGCTGCACCTGACACCCGCTTATGGGACCGGCCGGGCACAATGGCAGTGCCGCCGTGCGCACGGCGGCCGGGCACGGCCATGGGCGCCGCGGAGGCTGGTGCCCGCCTCATGGCTGCGCGCTACGCACCGCGCACTGCCCGCTACCACACATGGCACCGCCTCTAACTGCGACGCCACCGGTGCTTGTGAGGGCATTCCAGGTGGGAGTCCGAGTCGCCTGCCTGGAGTGGGCGGCGCGGCCCGGCACACAGCAGCACCAGCAGAAGCGACGACCAGCCGCACTTGTTTTCCCCCGCCTACATTTCCACCGTCTGCCTCCTCTTGCGACGCCCGCTTTTGTCTCCGAGACTCGCGCCTCGTCGAGTGGTACACACATATAAGCTTTCAATTTGAAGCCGGCGGCGGTGTGGGCGGGTCGGACCGGACGAGTGCTCGGCCGTGCGCCCCTCACTTGAGGGCGGGCGGCGCGGGCGGCGTCAGCCCAGTCAGACCGGAGCACAAAGAGCGAAGACAAGGCGGGGGAGGTGTCCGGCCGTGTCCAGGTCGGCGTCGACGGCTCCGCGATGACGGGCGGCAAACAGGCCGCCGGGGTGGGTGGGCGGACGCCGAGGCGGACGCGACGTACGTGAGGGACACACGGTGCACACAAAGCCCCACTCCCCGCGAGGGCCATGGCCCTTTCTTCCACCCGCCCCCTCCTTGGCCCGCCCCTCTCCACCTGCCCGTCCCATCCCGCCCCCCTCACCGTGTTCACCGACTCTTCCCGAAATGTCATCGCATTGTTTTGCGGGATGCAAGAAGGCACCTGATTCATCACCCTAATTGGGGCTCGGACTCGGACGCGGCGTGCGGCCTCGCTGCCCTTTGTTGCACAACCGCCGGCACCGGGTCTGCTTGGTGTGGCCCTGAAGGCATCATACCAGGCCGGCGGCCGTGCATGCAGGCCGCCAGTCCGCCAGGCCGCCGGCATTGTCCCCGCTGCGCCGGCCGCGGGCCGCCCCCGCCGCCGATGAAATTACACGGGCAGGTGAGACGGGGGACGGCACGGCGCTGCAGCTGGAGAGAGAGAGAAGAGGAAAGGGAAGAACAGGAGAGGAGAAGACGAGAGGAGGTCGCGGCACCAGCCCGGTCCCACCGCCGCCGCGGGTTCTAAGTCAGTCTGGTCGGTTCTGGTCTAATCGGCGGCGGCGGAAAAGGCCGCCGCCGCCGCCGCCGCCGAAAATCGATGGCTCTGCGGGATTGGGGTCTGCGGCGGGCGGCTGCCGCTGCAACTACTCGCGCCCGCCGCCGGCGGCCCCACCCGACCCGGGAGACCGCAGACTCAGCAGCTCTGCCCCGACCGCGCCACAACGGTGGGCTAATAGCCAATTTTATCAACGAGCGAACGGAGCCCGCCGGCGCGCCAGTAGCGCTGCTCTGCGGGGGGGCAGACCGACCGCCTCCCTTCTCATTCATTATGACGACAGTCTTTCCGATCGCGCCGGGGACGAGAAGACGCGGGGTCGTGTAGGAAAAGTTCGAGCGGGGCTGGCAGGGCGCCGCCGCTTCCGGACGTCCGGTCCACCGCGGCGGCGGCGTCTCTTGTCCTTTGACACGACTGTCAGCTAGCAGGCGAAGCAGGCAGAGCCGCTGATGTAATGAGGCGGCGCGGCGGCGGCACGACGGCGACAGCGCGCCGCCACGCAACCTGCCGCGGCAGCCGGGCCCGCGGCGCCGCCGCCGCCGCCGAGCCGCTCGCGTTCCCTGACCCACCCGACCACGCGTGACCTGCCCCGCTAGGCGCCGCGACGCCACCGGAGCGGCGACCGACTGCCGCCGCCGCCCGCCGCCGCCGCCGCGCCGTCACCCAATCCCCACTTCTCTCGCACCGTTTGCCGCGTCGCGGAGCGCGGAGCGCGGAGCGGAGGAGGAGGAGGAGGAGGAGGAGGAGGAGGAGGAGGAGGAGGAGGAGGAGGAGGAGGAGGAGGAGGAGGAGGAGGAGGAGGAGGAGGAGGAGGAGGAGAAGTGGGGGAGTTCCCACCGCGGCGGACGCAGCGCGGCGCGAGCCGGAGAGGAGCACCGGGCCAGAGAGAGAGAGAGAGAGAGAGAGAGAGAGAGAGAGAGAGAGAGAGAGAGAGAGAGAGAGAGAGAGAGAGAGAGAGAGACGGGGGCGGGTGCAAGGAGAGGATGGGAACGACAAGTTTGCCCGACGACGACGTGTTGGTGGCTGCGACGCCCCGGCCGAAGCGCCGCCGTCAAACGGGTCGCCCTCTCCATGTCTGACGCGCAGCTCTGCGCCGCTGTCCATGCAGGGCACTCTGTGTGCACCGCCACTTGTCGCACAGAGAGTGTGTTACTCGGTGAGGAGGAGTAGGAGGCGGTGCGGTGCTTCGGAGTGTGTGTGTGCGCGCGCGCGCGGGCCGCGCGGCCGCGGCTGAACTTTGCGGTCGGCGGCGGCCCGTCGCCATCGTCGTGGCCGTGGTTAGTTCTGTCATGCAAACATTCTTCGTTAGATGTTAACCGTGTCGGCGTGTGAGCGGTCGGTGCTACGTTATATAAGAGATGGCGGTGGTGTTATCATCGGAAAGAGTCGCCTCGGGGTTCGGTCTGAAGGGTTTTACGACGGGATGGGCTGCGCTTCGCCGCGGCGCTGCTCTCTCCCGGAGACGCGCGCGGCGAACCTACAGTTCGAAATGGACTTTCAGAAAAAAAAAATTGACAAAAAAAAATATATTGAAAAGATGGAAAGCAATGTTAGGGCCTTGAAGTGAAAGTGACGATGTGGACCTCAGGTACAAGGATGATACGTTATTCCTTCTCTCAAGTTAGTAAACAGATCATGCACATGGATGGCATGGCGCCTCGTCCTCATGACATGCGAGTACTGTGGCAGTGACTGTACCTTGATAGGCCTTGATCGCCTCCCTGTACTCTCTGACTAGTTCGTTGACTGGGGGGCTTCTGGACGACTGTGACTGTCGGGGGTAGCCTTTACCCAGCAGCTCGGAAACTGGAAGGCCGACGCGGGCCGCAGGATAGAGAGTTGTTTTTAAAGAGAAATGACAATGTCGTTAGAGGCAGGCTGCGTACGTACTGCAGAGAAGTTCCTGAATGTTTGAAAAATGGGCAAAAAGATGAACGCCTGTGAGCTGTGGCAGTGCGCGTGTGTGTGTGTGTTGTGGGTGTGTTGTGGGTGATGGCGGCCACTGCTGACTGGCTCCCCACTTACCGTCACGTTTGTAGTGTGATCTGGGCTCGCTCCAGGCGTCCGCGGGCCCCAGGGACCCCACCACAAGGGCCAGCCATATCGCCACCTGCAACATCAAAGGGCACAACGTCAGACACCGCGTACAGCGTGCCGGCCAGGCGCCGCCGTCCGGACTCGTAAAAAAAAAACACTCTCAACGTGGCAGTAACACACACACGTAACGTTCCGAAGGGGGCACAAGCGAGGAGCGGGAAACGGGAGAAAATGTTCCACACATCCGACCGCGCGAGCATAGCGGCGAGAACTCCTCCAGGGAAATGCATATCGGGAGAAAGGGGATGAAAAAAAATAGTATCTTTGTCCAGCGTCCCGTAACGTCTAAAGGCGTTTCGAAGAAACGCAAAAAGAGGAGTGGGAGTGATAGCCGTATAAAAACGGCACCGCACTCTCGACGCAACAACAACAACAACAACGTAGCGTCGAGCAGCGCCTTGACCTCACGTCCGGGACCGCGGGCGGACCACCCTGCGAGGCGTGTCGTCCGGTGGCGGGCCAGCCGGGCCGCCCGCTGCCATTGTCATACGCAAAGGAGCGGCAGGCGTTTCAATTTTACAGCGCCTTGTACGTCTCGTTGTGTGGGGCGGCCGGACGGCAGCCGACGGCTACCTGTTCGCCGAACCCATTGACGGGGCTCCGCTCGGCCCGTGCGGTAGCCGAGCGCCGCTATCCGACTGTGAGAGGCGCGACGGACGGGCGGGAGGCCCGGCACGTAACGCCCATCGCATCCGAATTGAGTTTCGGTGACCTTTTCTTTATTTGCTGGCTTTCTTCCTCGTGCCCCCCACCCCCCCCCCCTCCTCCACCGAGAGCTGAGCTAGGCGAGGCGGTAGTTCCGCGCGCGGCGCGGTTTTGGCAGCAGGCAATAACAACAACTCTCGCCGTGTCACCGCTGAAGGAGGCGGAGGGACGAGTTTCGCGTGTCGCCCGCGCGGCATCTCTGAACTCGGAGCAAGCGAATCGCACAACTTGCCGCCCACCACCACCCTTTCCTCCCGCCGTCCTTCTTTTTACTAACTTAAACACGTCAGAATGCGACGGTCGCACACCGTTCCGGCCATGTCTACACCGCGCCACTTTTAATTGGTACATTGAAATAAGAATGTTTAAAAAAAAGGAAAAAATTAAGAAAACGAGTAGCGAAAAATATGTAAAGCGGAGAAATGCGAAGCGACGGCTATAATGACAATTAGTGCAGCGCGCGGCACCGGGAAATGGTTCTCCCGTTGTGCGCGTCGGGAAAAGGGCCTTCATTTTTCGTCTCTCGATTTCTCCTCTCTGCGGCCGCCGCCGCCGCCGCTTGTCGTCTGCATTCATTTGGAGGACGGCAGCGGCGGCCGCGGCAGGACGCATCATTAAGGGGCACCGAGAGAGAGAGAGAGAGAGAGAGAGAGAGAGAGAGAGAGAGATGGCTAGATGGACAGATAGAAAGAGAGGGAGAGAGAGAGATAGAGAGAGAAGGAGAGGACGTCACGTCACACAATCAACGCGTCACGCCCTTATCGACTCTCGAAATGAGCGCGTGCACGCATAGTGTGCGCGTGCGTTGCGTGTGCGTGGGCGCTGCGGGATGGGCATTGGGAGTTAGGCCCCTCGGGGCCCGGCGGCGGTAGCAGCAACGCCGCAGCAGAGGGCTCGCCTCGCCCTCCCTAATGGGGTTCGCACCAATCAGAACCTTACCGCCCTATTAGCCCGGCCGGCGCCAACGTCTAAAATCTAGATCGCTATCGCACTCGCGCAGCCGTCGGCGTGCGGCCCTCATTAACTATCTCTATCACTCTCCCACTGCTATACTTTCACTGCGCGCGGTGACGCCCGTCCGCACAGTTTAGTTAGGCGGGCGGGTGCAGTACCCGACGACTAGCCCGGGGGGGGGGGGGGGGACGTCCATGAACGGTACGCCGCCTCCTCTGCCTCCGCAGCTGCGCAGCTGCAGCAGCTGCGATACGCAGGATTCACTCGGTCCGGCCGCGGTCACGGCGCCAGTCACGCGTGCTGCGGCGGCCGTGCGGCACACGGGGCAGCCAGGGACACGGTCACTGTTTCGATCTCTATCTGGACACGTGTACCGGCCGTTCGTCTGTTTGCCGTCAGCCGCCGCAGCCGCCGCCCCGTCCGTTCCCAGCAGCAGCCGCTCCTCGCGGACAATGGCCCCCCGCGGACCGCGGCGGCGGCCGACGCGATGTCCCAGATTTTAGCCGAGTGGCGCCCGACGCTGCGGGGGGTCCGGGCGAGTATCGCACGCCGCTTCGACCTTCCTCGCACTCGCGCGCCCCTTTCTTCTCGCGCCCCTCCGGCGGACAACAACTCTCTTTATTACGCGCGGCTCCCATCCTTCACGCAGATGTGAAATAACACGGATTCACACGCGCCTCGCCGCCTACCGACGTTTTTTCTCCTCTTTAGAAGCAAAAAATGTTTGACCGCGCTCAGAGGCGAACTCACTCACAGCAAACGCAAACACACACACACACACGCACACACACAGACAAACACAGCGGTCTACCACGCTCTCCAACTTTAATAAAGCCACACACATCGATCGTCAGACGTAACAAAAATAAAACAAAAAACACGTTCGCTCGTGAAAAAAAAACGAAAAGAAAACGAGTCCATCCACTTTTGTTTTGACTTAAATTATGGAGCTCGACCGATAAGCAGCCGGAAGCATTTTTTTCTGCTTTTCCCGTGCGCGGGGCGCGGCGCGCGGCGCCGAAACGAAGACGTTCTGCGAGACGCGTGTCGGGGACCTGTTCTGTTCGGACCGGACAGCGGGCAGATAGTGTTGGTGCGTCGCCAAACAGCTCAAATGTGTTGCGGCTGGGTGTTGGCCGGCGGAGCGCACGGCTTCTCCCAGCTGGCACCGAGCAGGCCGGACCAGCCAGACACAGCCTGGTGGTGCTTCTTTTTTTTTTTTTCGGCTCTGAGAATGGAGATCCTCAGCAGCAGCAGCAACAGCCTCCGCTGCACCTTGCCGTGTGTGTGCCGTGACGTAAGTGCCCCTCTCAGGCGCCACGCCCGCACGCGGCACGCGGCACGCGGCACGCGGCACGCGGGGGTCGCGGCACTGCGGCTGAGCCGGCCGCCTCTCCTCGCCGTGCGGGCACCGCAGGGCTCACAGGTCGGCACAACATCAACATTGCGCCACGGCGGCGGCGGCGCCCACGCCTATAACGACGCACGCCCGGCACACGCGCATTGAGACGGCATACCGCAGCAGGCAAAAGGTGGCCAAAGGCGAATCCGACTCGTCGCTTGCATATTTATTTTTTTCTTATTTTGTCGCCGCGACAAAACGCCTACATCGACTTTATGTACGTGTTATTCGCACGCTTGCCGCCCCGTGTACACACACACACACACACACACACACACACACACACACACACACACACGTGACGTCGGGTCGACATACACTGTCTCTGCCGCAGTAACGCACGCGATGCGAGAGCGCAGAGCTTTCTCACAAGAAAGGCCAATAAACACGTCGTCCGCGGCGTGCGATGCGAAAGTAACAGCGAACGCCCTCTTTCCATTACACCCGCCTCTCTCTCTCTCTCTCTCTCTCTCTCTCTCTCTCCCCCTCTCTCTCTCTCTCTCACTCCCGGCGGCTCCCGGGGCCGGGGAGCTGCCGCGCCGAGCTCAGCGCCTGTGGAAGTCTGCATAGGCAGCCCCGCAGCGCGCGGCGGCGCGGCGGGCCTGCCTACCCCGCAGGCTGCAGGCGCCCACCGAGTTGGAGAACACGGCACGGCAAGGCCGAGCGTCTTCTGTCCCTCTCGCACACGCGCCGCTCTTACGAGTGGCCAGGACACCAAGACAGAGACAGAAGATTTCGGGTACATGGGACCATGACCGAGCCAAGACCGCGGGCACGCCCGCCCGAGCGCCGCGCCGCGGCGTTGCCTCACTCGATTCTCCCCTAGATTAAGAGAGACACGATTTCCGGCCTGCCTCAATGACTCAACTGATTGGTCAAAACGTCATGATAAGCGATGATAAATTTTCTGCCGGCGCGTGAGTTGGTTTTATTTTTTTTTTCGGCGTTATGAGCGCGTCGAGGCGCTGTGCTTGCGGCACCGCGGGTGGAGACACACCCACCGTTGTGTGATGCACCGCGTCGGCGGGTCACTCCACTTCCTGAGCGGCTGGGAAAGAAACAGGGACCGGCATTAACACAATGCGCGCGGTCCGCGGCGGAAGCGGCGCGGCGCGGAGCGGGCGGGAGCAGGCGAGTGCGAAGGGTGCTGACGGCCGGTTAGGTGTCCGGCAGCGAGAGAGGGAGAGAGAGAGAGAGAGAGAGGTGAGAACGCAGCGTTGGGTACTGCTCGCGGGCAGACGCACGCGCCGCGGGGCCCGACTGTCACCGCGAGCGGCCCCGCTGGCTTGCCTGCCTGCCGGCCTAGGCCAAGGGTACGACGCAACAAGTCACGCAGAGCCCCGCCCCTGCTCCGGGAGGAAGGCCGCGGCTGGGAAGTGAACGGTTCGATTCCGGAGCGGCGGCTGATCGTTTTAGTTTGCGACACTCGTCTGAAGTAAAGCCTATGAAAATGGTTTGGCATATCGGTTTTATCCGGCCCGGTATAACGGTCAAGATATGACGAGAGTGCGCAGCAGGGGGGCTGGAGGGGCGGATGTGCAGCCGCCGGGCGCTGCGAGGCACGGAGAGGGCGCCTCCCGTTTTCAGAGGGAGCGCGGAGGCGTACCACTCCAGCACAGCACAGCAGTACCAACAGAAGGTCTCCGGGGACGAAAAGCAGTGCAAACACGGCGTCGGCCGGGGGCGGCGGTGGGGGGGGGGGGGAGGGGCCCCGCGGGGGGCGCGGCCAGGACGACGGGCCCTCAGAAGGGCCTGAATGGGAGCAGTGCAATTAGGGCAAAGCGATAGCAATGGGCCGTGGCTCAACGCGAACGCTGCTAAAAGCGCACTGCGAAGCAGCGGCGGAGGCTTGGCACACAGGCGGATGGCGGCGGCGTGGACCAACCGCACTTGAAATTTCCTGATTAAAGAAGTTCCCGCTCGGAACGCAATTTGCGCGGTCGATGGTCGTGGGTGAAAGTGAATTTTTTTTTGGAAGCCGCGGCGTTTTGTTTCTGATCCGATATGTTGATGTGAGGTCACGAGTCCTTGCTTATCGCGTTCGGGTTATACGGTGAACGACCGTTGTTTATCCCGGTGAGGGCCCGGTTGGTTTTTAGATGTTATTTAAGATAGTGGGTGCATCGGTCCGGTTAGTATCAGAAACGCGTTCCGCCCGCCGAAGCGCTAATTAAAACCACTCGTAACATTTCGAAAAAAAAATATGAAGAGATTTTTTTTTACAAATTAACTAGGCGCATGCGTTTGTGCTCTTGTTTCTTCTTTTCCGGTGAACATCACTGTGCGGCTCAGCCAGCGGCGCTAACGAGCCTCGGATGAGGTAATCAGCTGGGATGTATTCATGCAGAAAACCGCGGGCGGCGGCGGCGGCGGCGGCCCCCGAGCCTCTGTCTGCTGTCTGCGGGGGGCACAGCGAGTACTAGGGGGGCCGTTCGGCGAGCACACGCCGCAGCGCGGCGGACCTCTCGTCGTCGCTGTGGTCTCCGGCATCGCGGCGGCCGCCGCCGGTCCAATTTCTTTGCCGTCGTGGGTACCGCGGAGAGCCCGCGGGGGCCGGGGGCTCGTCACCGCCTCGCCGCCGTCAGCGCCGCCCGCCTCGGCACCGGCAGCGCACGGCGCACGGATTGCCCTTTCCCCTCTCGCCGCAGAACAGCAGAAAACATCAGCAAGCGCTCCCACCGCGGCCGGCAGCCGCACGGGACGGAGAGTCAAACTGGAGGAGGAACACCCACAGAGCGAGGAGGATGCGACGGCGGCGGATGCCGCGGGCACGACGAGGACGTTGACGACGGCGGGGACCTCCGCGACGACGGCACTGCTTCCGTCTCCCCCCGCGGCCCAGGCGGCAAGGCGCGAGGTATGACGCCGTGGGTTCGGCCCGCGCGGGTCGGCCCGCGCCGCCCCACACGGTAGCGGGCGGCAGTCGTGCGGCTCTCATGATGAGTCGGCTCGCACCTCGGCCGCCGCTAATCCTCGTTAGAAGCCGGAGTGAAATAACCGGTCCTACGGGCCGCCGCCGCCGCCGCCGCCGCCGCGCTCGCCCCCTCGCGCCTCTCGCGTAACGCGCGTAGTCCGAAAACTTCCCGGTCGGCCCGCTCATTTACGAAAAAAGAAGTAGGGAGTAGTTTGACCCATTTTATGCCATGTTGTTGGTGGACGCGGTGAACGAAACGTTGTTGGGGAGCCGCGGACACTAAATGACGGGCGCCCTGCTGCCGCTGGTGTTCCCGGAGCGGCGCGGGGACCCGTTGTGCGTCGGGATGTGGAGCGCGCTCGACTGCATCCCGACAACAGCATCAGCGGCATCGCGCTGCAGCCCCGCCCCCCGCCGGAGGCTGTGTGTCTCTGCGATGGGTATCTCCGTGTGCGCGCGCCGCGCGGCCCGGGCGCAGGGACGGAGTGAGGCCCACACTGAAAATAATTCGCTTATTTCGCACGGTCATTGCGTCACGCGAAAAACAACAACAAGAGCAGCAGCAGCAGGCAGAAGGACCTGCAGACCCGCCGCGCCGACGGGGACCTGCTGCAGGTCCTGCGGGGGGGAGGTCAGGGGGAGAGAAGGGCGCCGGCGAGGGAGGACGACGACGCGGGCGCCTTGGCCCCGCTCACGCACAACCTGGGCAATTCGCCAACCTACGGGACGCGCAGAAAAAAAAAGAGAGAGATTCCCTCTCCCCGACCCCCCGCCCTGCGGCCGCGACCCTCGGAGCGTCATTATTTTTGCGGCACGAGGGAAAACTTCTGCGAGGGTCGACGAGGACGCGACCGTCCGCGTCCGATGTCAGCACGCTAATGAAGCGAGTACTCCGCGATAGAGCGTCGGGTAGCGGCCGCTGCCGCAACGCGCGCCTCAGACGTTTCCCTTTCTTGGCATTTCCGTTGTCTTCATCAGGCCCCCCCGCACCTGTAATGTCTCCATGCGATGCCGCGCGGGGCGCGGACGCGACAAGAGACCCTCCCGCCCACCCGGGCGTCTCGGCAGGCGCCAGTAGTGTAATGCGGCTTGCGAGATCCTGCAAGGCCAACGCCCCCGTGCGTAGACAACATTTTTAGAACAAATTAAATAAATAAGGGAGGTCGGTCCACGGTGGTGGCCACGGCCGCGGGCCGGTGGAGAGTCGTCGTGGGGTGTCGGCGGAGCGGCCGCCGATCCCGCGCGCCCAAATTGCAGCCCCCGTTTTGTCGCCGGCGGAGTTGCGTATTTGCGGCGGCTGAGGGGGCGAAAATTCGAGCGTCTTGTGCGCCGGTCCCCGCCGGGTGCGAACGGTCCGCGCAGGCCGGGCCCGGCGAGCCAGAGGTCATTTAAGTTGCATTAGGTTCTGGTCACGACGTCTGCGCAGGGCGGAGCGGCGCGGCCAGCGCATCCAGCGCGCAGAGCTCGGCTCAGTGGGCTCAGCCAGCAGTGAGCGCGGCCAGTAGCCCCAGCCAACGTCATGATGGCCCGGCCCGTGTTACCCAACGCGACCGCCCCGATCCGAAAGCCCGCGCCGCGCGCGGCCCCCGGGGAACTCCCAATCACCCCGGCGGAGATGTTTTGTGCATCGGCGAGGCTGTTCCCAAAACCTTGACCGGACGCGGCGGGACCACCGGACAGCAAGCGCACCGCCTGCTGCCACTTGCCTCCGCGAATCGGGCCGATTTGGGAGGCTCGTGAATGCGAAGCGGCCGACTCCCAGGGCCGCCGGGGGTCGCCGGGGAGGGGGGGCGGAGGGTCACGGGGGACGGGGGGCGGCCAAGGAGGTCGGCGGCGGCCGGACCGATCCCGTTCGTGCGATCCCCGCGGCGACGGGCCGCTGTGGGCGGCTCTTCCGCTCCCTTCTCCTGCGGGCGGCCGTCCACGCCGTGGTCCCCGCTGCCCCGTGCAGTGCACCCGCCTCCGGTTGCTCCCGCGATTGCTGTCGTTGATCGAAACGGCGCCTGCTGCGTAGGCCACCGCGGCCGCTCACACGCACGCGTGTGCTGCTGCCTGGCCTACCCTGACGTTCGCAGGCGGCGTGGCCGTCACCGAATCTTGGTTGATGGTGGAAATTTCAAACGGTTTGGCCCTCTGGAACCTGTCGTGCATGAATAAAAATGAAGAGCAAACTGCGCTCGCTGCTCTCGGGCAGAAACAGGGGGTGACGCCCGGGCATTAGATTGGCGCCGCGGAGCGGAAGGCAATAGGACTCGGGTACGCGGCATGGAAATGACCCCCGCACCGCTGCGCCGCTGCTGTACCGGGCGCTGCCTGTGGACGGCGGCGGGCTGATAGGGTAATCGACCCGGACACGTGCTGCACGTCCAGAGGCACCCGGCCGGCCGTGTCCGCCGCCGGTCCGCGAGGAAGTAGTGCCGCCACCGTGAGGGGATTTGAATTCGTGCAACGCGGCGCGGCGGCGGCAGCGGCGGCGCGACCAGCGTAGTCCAGATCGTGCCACTGTCGTTGCGTCCGTCTCAAGCGGTGGTGCGTGAAAGCCCCCCGGCGGCCCCGCGGCAGCAGCGGCGGCAGCAGCTCGGCAAGCTAAAGCCGGCCCCGGGATTGCGTCCCTGATTACAATGAAACGTAGCCGTGCAGCAACTCGGATGCTGGCTGGCCAGCTCCACTTTCCTTCCTTCCGTCCTTCCGTGCGCCGCGCCGCTGTGCCGCCGCTCGCCCGACCCGCCGACCCGCCCGAGTCCTCCCCCGCCAATAACGATAACAGCTGATAAACAAGCAGACGACGACACGCCGCGCTAAAAACCACATTATCGCAACAACGTTGAAATTGATCACGGCTATGAGAAATCGCGCTGCGCCGCGCGGGGTCATTTGCATACGCGGCGCGAGCGGGGCTTCCATTACTTCCAGTTTGTACGTCTCGCGGCGCCCGCCCGCCCGGCTCTTCTTCCTGCATCATGGCGCCGTGTGTCGTTTCTCTTTAGCGGGTCCCGCGGCCGCGGGGCGCCGCCCCATCCCATCGCCGTGTGCACTTTACAGGTGGAAAACCACCTCGTTTGCTCTGGAGGCCCGCGATACGTGTGTGTTGTTGTTGTTGTGAAAGTAATCCGACGCTGCCGCATGCTTCACACGGAGTGACGAGAGGGGATCGGAGCCCCACCATTACACCATTATGACTGTGGGAGATGAGCCGCGGGCGGACACCACCACCGCTTCCTCTATAATCTGTAGCGGCGCGCACTCACTCGCACACATGCACACCTGCCGAACGAAAACAGTGGGACGGAGAGAGACAGAGAGAGAGAGTGAGAGAGAGGGGGGGCGGGGAGGGAAAGAGACAGAGAGAGAGACAGAAGGGGAGAGAGACAAAGGGAAAGAGATGAAGAAAATGTCCATCCCGTGTTCGACAAATGTAGAAAGATGCACTACGTAAAGATGCAATGCCGTCGAGGCTCTATCAGAGCTGTCACACAAGGCCCACTGCAGCAACAAAAAAAACAACAGTAACAACAAAAACAACCGTCCGCACCGGCGTTTTGATTTTGAACGACTATGGCAAGAATTCCCAACAATGATAATAAGAACCGATATCGACAGTGGCAGTCGGTGATTTTGATTGCTGCGGTGGTAGTTGTGGGTGTCGCCGCCAGAGGGCAGGCCGGGCGCGTGCTGTCGCTGTACTCACCACCGGTGTTGTCCACCTCATGGCTAGCGCTCGCCTGGCGCGGTGCAGTTGCCGAGGAGGTAAGATGGTAAGTCCAACGGGGTGCACAACACTGTCTCCCTCACTGTCACACGCACTGTCGGCACACGGCTGGGTCGGGTCACTCGCACAACTGCACGCCTCGCCCAGGACGAGCGTCACGAAGGTAGTGGCTTGGCGGGTCTCAGGAGCGGCGCTGGTTGCGGCCGCCGCGCCTCCTTTATATACCCTCGGCTCGTGGAGGGGCGCCGAGGGACTCCCCGGGGGTCCCGGTGGGGGAGCGGCCTTGGGTGGTGGGGTTGGCCGCCGTCGTCGACCTCCGCGCGCCTCCTGGCCGCCGGGCACCGCGTGCCGCGCGGCGCGGTGCTGCGTGGCGGGGGCCGCGCGCGGTGCATCGCGGTGAAAGTGAGCGGGCGGGGCGGGGCGGCCGGCGGCGGAGATGACGGGGGGCCTCCGGGACCGCGGCGGCGGCGGCGGCGGCGGCGGCGCTCCAGAGGCCGCGGGCCGGAGGGGGGCGGTCGCCGCGGCGGCGGCCCGGTGCCCGCCGTGCCCCACCGGCCGCGGCGCGGGCGTGGCTCTCCTCGGAAGCAGCGCACGCGCCGAGGATGCACTCCGACCTGCCCCGGCCGACACCCGATACACGGCGCGTGGCGTGCGCGTGCCGCGCCGTGTCACGCGTGCTTAATCTCCCCGGAAACACGGTCGCGCGCGTCGTCGTGGTGTCGCCGTGATGCAAACGGGCGCCGCCGCGGTGCCGCGGTGCGTGTCAGAGAGACGAATGGCTCCGCCGCTGCTGCTGCCCTCTGGTGGTGAAAGAGCGGCCGCTGGCCGCGGGGCCGCCGAATATCCCGGCGCCACCCCGAATGCCTGCCTGCCTGCCTCGCTTCATGTTCCTGAGCAGCTCGCCGGAGGAGAACACGCCTACCAGCGGCAGCCGGCGACGCTGTGCGCCTGCGAGCGCCGGGGTAGGCCGTGCCGCAAGACGCGCGTGCGTGACGGCGCCGATGTTGCCTACCCACCAGGCGCCGTCCCCGCTTTTTATATCCGCGATAAATTTGCCGTGCCCAACATAACATTGACGAGCGTAAGCCACACTGAAGGCCACCCGACTTTTTAATATTTTTTATTACAATGTTTGTTTCTTCATTTTTTTTTGCTGGCTCCGCGGAGACCGCAGCTTTGCGTTGGGGGATCCTTCGCCAGAAGAGTCGACGGGATGCGTCGCTGCTGCTCTCCCCGCCGTCACCGAGGCCGGCCTTGTGGTCGCGGGGGGTCTCCGGGGTCCCGGCCGTCCGCGGCCAGCGAGACCGCCGCCGTCGATGACGTCGGGAAGGGGCCGGCGCGGCCCGGCGGGTCACACGGCACACGGCCTCGGCGGGCTCGTGCTGGACCTTCTCGGGTGGTGGCCGCACTGCCCGGGCATCGCCTCCCATGGGAACCTGGCTGCACCGACCGGCCACCGGCCAGGGCAGGGCAGGGGCAGGCCGGGCTGCGGGCCTGGCGCGCCAACAGGCGAGGCCCTTTTGATAAACCGGGTCGTTTCTTTGCGCAGCGATGCGGAAAAATAACATCTAGCAGGAGCTAGGAGAAGCAGGGCAGGAGAGAGAGAGAGAGAGAGAGAGAGAGAGAGAGAGAGAGGGAGCTGCAAGGCAGAGACGGTGGACTTGTGCGGCGCGGGAAGATATGAATATCTTCGCCGCGGCCGGTCAGCCCGACTGCAAGGCCGCCCTCGCCGCCCCCGTGCCGCCCTCCCAGACAGCCCTCGGCGGCTGCAACGCCCCGTTGAGCACGCGCGGTGCTCTTGGACGGGGACGTCTCCCCGGCGGCGGCGGCGGCGGCGGCGGCGACTACTTGCTCGCCGCTTTCATGGTCAGGGTGACGGCCGCCGCCGCCGCCAGGCAAGCAGAGCGCTTGTGTTCGCCGTGCTTTGCACCGTTTTCGACATTAAGCAGCTCACCGACGCCGCCACCTCGTCGTCGTCTCCACACCGCAGGAATGTGTGACCTACGGCCTGCATGCCGCGCGCCGCCGCACCGCCGCCGCACCGCCGCCGCACCGCTGCCGGATACGCGCGGAGGTCAATGTCGCCCCCGGTCAATCGTGCTCGTCCTCACGGACCCCGCAGGCTCGGAAATAACGCGCGCGCACACACACACACATGCACATCGCAGCTCTGCAAATCGACTTCTTCATCGTGCGCTGCACATCTCAAAAGTAGGTCACCTTGGGGTACGCCGCCGCCGCCTCCGCCGCCTCTCGCTGACATACTGCTGCTCTGTGGCCGGCCCCGCGGCCAGCGGCCACCTGCCCCCGCGGAGAGGAGGAGGGCAGTCCGTGTCCGCGCTGCTCTCCTCGACTTCCGACCCGGAGGCGGCGCCGCCGCCGCCGCCGATAGGAATCGAGGGGAGTATTGCGGCGCGGGGTGTCGATAATGTATATCCTGTGTTGCCAATAACGGATGGTGGAGGGTACAGACAGTAACGACGGCCACGTCAGGAGAATTATTTTTTCTAATCAGCATACTGCAATTTAAAAAAAATCATCTTCTATAAATTTCGAATAGCTGGAGAAATTGAAATGAAATAAATCGCACGAGTGCTTTCGTCGCTTCCGGCAGTCGCTCTTCTTCCGCCCCCCCCCCCCCCCCCCCCCCCCGGCGGGCAGCGCCGCCGCCGAACACCTCTTTGATGGCCGATGATGGGCGATAATTAGTGCTGTTGACGGGACGAGGCGCCGACACCGCAGCGGCCATCAGTCAGTCGGCAGCACGCGAAGAAAGTGTGTGTGTGTGTGTGTGTGTGTGCATGAGTGGAGCCGAGATTGGGCCGCCCTCTTTAATCACAGTGCCGTCGACTGGCTGCCCGGGCGCAACAAGAAGCACAAGTGTATAAGGGTAGAAAGTACAAGTGTACAACACCGTTCCAGAAAAAAATGTCTTAGTCAGATGTTTTGTCATTATTATTATTGACTTTTAAAATTGAGATCATTTATTTTTTTCCAACTTTACCTCGGAATGGTCTGGACGGAGGTAGTTGCTGTCCGCCGACCACACGCACTGCTTGCTCTCTCCGAGCGCACACGTGTGTGTGTGTGTGTGTGTCCGCATCCTCCACGAGGACCTACTAATCGTCTCTGTGGACAAAAGGGGGCGGCAGTACTCTCTGTTCCTCGAAGCAGACCGCGCCCCGAGGCGGGGCCGGTGGGGCCTCCGGGGCCGCCGGGGCAGACGGTGCGGTGATGGCCCCCCTGGTTTGATTGCTGCGCCGCCGCGGCGCCCGCCGTCTCGTTAAGGCCGCCCGACCGCCCCCTGCAGGCTGATATTCTGCTTCGTCGCTCTGTCTCTCTCACACCCGTCAGGGACGCCGCGCGAGTGCGACAGAGACAGAGCCCGCCCGCCGCCGCCGCCGCCCACCGCGCGGCCCGGAGACATGAACGCGGGCGTAATGCTCAGCGCCGGCCCACCAGCCGGGGGACGTCCATCGTCCTTCGCGCTCCCTTCTCGGCCTCCACGCGGAACACCCGCGTACGGCCGAGAGCCCGGCCCGCACCGCAGCCCGCAGCCCGCTGCTTCCTAGGATCCGCCCAATTTCCCGAGGTCAGGTCCGGTGTGTTCGGTCGGCGTGTTCGGCGGTCGCACCGCGCCGCTGCTGCTGCTGCAGCCCTCGCCTCGGCGACCCCCCGGCCGGCCGGCCTTGTCCTCGGCCCGGAGCTTCCGCTCGTTCACAGGAATACACTCCGCATCACTCTATTCGGGAGGGAAACAAAAAAAATATAAAGGCCGCGTATTTTGCGGTGGCGGTGCGCCGCGCGTCGTCGCCGCGCCCAAACCGACGACGGTCTCTCTCCGGCGCGCACGTCGGCGGCGTCGACGCCTCATCAGGATCGCATGCGGTCCGCGAGGCGAGGCATCGCATGCGGTCGTGTGTCTGTGTGATCCAGTAGTGTGCCGCGGGGGCCGCGGGGGCCGGGGGCCGGGCCAGGCCAGGGGTTACGGGGATGACAAATGACTGTTACGACGACGCCACATTATGAAGATGCTTAGGGCCGTCACAAGCCGCAAAGTAGCGTCACCGGGGAGAGAGAGAGAGAGAGAGAGAGAGAGAGAGGTCTCTCCGTGTCTTTCCTGTCTCGGAGAACCGGGCAAAAAAAAAATTGGGGGACATTAATGACATGCAGTAGATACATACACACATCTCCGTTTTGGATGAAGCATCCTCGAGCTAAAAAACAAGGATGAATGGCGTGAACGCGGCCGGAGTAGCCTCTATGCAGAACATGGTGAGTCTTGTGTACCGATTAACCAAAACGGTTGCGTCGGGGGGCGTTGTCGGCGTCGTCGTTTCCGCGGTGGCAGAAAGGGAACTCGGCCGCGGTCCGCGGCGCCCGCCGCCGCCGCCGTGTTGGCCAAGCGCGGTGACGCCAAGGGCATGAGGGATGTGCACGTGTGCTCGGCGCGGGCTGGGCTGCTCTAACGAGCCGGCAAACAAACGGACTGCGATTTTGAAATAAAACGCGGCTGGCGGCGCTGCGGGCGCCGCGGGCTGCGGCGGCGGCGCTCACATCTGTCTGCCGCGGTGATGATAGGGTGAAGGTGGCCGACGACGGATCTGGTCAGCGCTGCGGAGGACCCCGACGGCGACCCCCGCGCCGCCGGCCGCCGCGCCGCCGGCCCCGCTCCGGTGGCCCGCGCGCCCACCGCCGACCCGGCCTGTCCTGTTGCCCGGGCTCTGCGCGGGGTCAAAGGAGACCTCCTGTCGCCGATACGGGACGGGATGGCGCAGGCGGCGGCAATGGCATTTCTCACACCGGGCCTGACAGCACCGCAGGACCGCAGGCGCCCCGCCCCGCCCCGGCACTAGGGAAGGCGGAAAAGTTCGGGAGGAACTCGTTCCCGCTGTTTGTCGCTTACTTAAACACGCCGCCGCCGCCGTCGCAACGTTCGCCTGACCTCAGCGCGGCGGCGGCGGGCCGGCCGGGAGTGACCCCGAGGGCTCCCAAAAGCCTCTCGCTGCGCTGGGCTGCTGGACGGGGTCCTCAAATAAGGACCCCCACAAATTCAAATTGCCTTTAAAATTTTTAAAGAGCAGAGTGTGACAAAGGTTTTACTGTTCTGAAAGTTTAGAACGTTCACTAAAAATGCTCTCTCTCGCTCTGTCTGTGTCTCTGTTTGCCACTCAGAAGAAATTTTATTTGCTCGTAAAAATTTTCTGATTTTTTAAAAATATCTTTAATCTCTCTTCCTTTCTCTCTCTCTCTCTCTCTCTCTCTCTCTCTCTCTCTCAGCCGCACACTGCTTCCCCGGAGCCACAGCAGGTCGTCCCGCCGCGTCGCGCTTCCCTCTCTGTCCCGCGCCTCTCCCTGGCCCCTCTCCCCCCCCCCCCCTCACCTTTTCCCTCTTCGGTTTTGATCGATCCCGGCATAACGTTATGTCTCTCGGCGGTAAAGGTCTCGGGTGGCGGGCCGGCCCGTCGGGGGGTTACGGTGCGTTACGGCGCGCCCGCGGTGAATCAGCAAAGATTCTCATTGCGAGGATTCATAATTCAGCGCGGTGCCGCGTCCTGTCGTCCTGTGCGGCGGCGGCACGGCGGTGTACACAGCCGCGCCGCAACAGATGCGGAGGACCGGCGGGCGGCGGCGCGCGGCCTGATTAAATGCGAGGGGGTGACCGATGGTCGCGTGCCCCTGCCTCTCGGAGGCTGCTGGGCCGCGGTCCCACGGCCGGGTCCGCGCAGCTGGTCAGCTCGTTATAATACTACAGTACCGGGCGGCTGGCACGCCGCGGCACGCCGCCGCCACCGCCGGCACGCCCACCACGGCGGCGGCCCGGGCGGGGCGCATCGGATAATCAGTCAAGCGGCGCGCGGCGAGCCGTCATCAGGCACTGCCTGAGCAACTGTGCGCCGCCCACGACCAGCGGGCAACGGCGGCCTGTGCACTTACCCACGTAACGGCCGACGCGCGGCGAAGCCTCCCATACGGGCGCCGCATCATCGCGCGACACGCGCCTCGGCACGCGACGGCCGCACGCGCGTGCGGGCAGGTGTAACACGGGCACCGCCGCAGCCGCCGCCGCCGCGCCTCCCGACCATTAGCATGTGTGCGATGTCAATACGCAGAGAAAGCACGCAAGGCTCCGCGCAGGGGTCCGCAGGGGGCACAAACGTATGGAATGCTCGGCAGACAATACGCCGCCGGCCGCCCGGGGGGGGGGGGGGGCGGCGCAGAAAAAAAACGCGCTCCCGCCGCGACAAACGCGCCAGATTTGCAAGTGAATGAAAGTCGTCTAGCACTCCACTTCCTCGCCGCCGCCGCCGCGGGACGCGCTGCTCATCATCGGAGGGGTATCACACAAAAGGGATGACGCAACGGGCCTCTGTGCGCGCGCACTAAATTTCTGCAGTTGTAGTGGTGGCGGCGGTGGTTGTAGGGGCGCATGAGTGTCGTAACGGCCCTGAATGAGCCGCTACTCGCACAGGCGTTGCATGCTGTAGGGCCGCGCCGCCGCGGCGCTCCGTTCGGATGGGGAGTGAAGTCGTGGAGGTCGGCGGCTCGGTGCGCTGCCCTGCCCGCGGCGGCACCTGCGGCTGCGGCCGGCCGGTCGGTTTTTTTTGGCATCAGGTGCTCGCTTGGTCGCGAACAATGGGCGGGTCGCGGGGCGTTCCCATACGCAGCACAGCAGCACGCCGCCGCCGCCGCCGCGCTGTGCACAACGAAAGGGCGCGAGAAGTAGGACTCTCTGCGCACCGCTTTGTCTCCGGGTTAATTGGGCGTTACCCGCCTTTAGCATATCGGTGTCTCTCTCCAAACACGCTGCGTGGCGTCATGATGTGTGCGCCGCAGCGGCGGCGGCAGCATCTCGCGGCAGCCTCGGGGGGCTGTGCAGGGCCGCTGTGGTGCGCGCCGTGTGATCAGGCCGCAGTTAAAGCGGCTGTAAAGTTCGGTGGCTAAGCGCGGGGCCGCGGCTCTCCTGTGCACACTGTGCGAGTGTGTGTGTGTGCGTGTGTGTGAGCTCGTACACGGAGAGCCATGGTGCGTTACGGCCCGCATAACCTCAACACGTCATTCCCATGTAGTGTCAATGTTCTCACCCAGCCTCTCCTTTCTCATCGGCTATCTCTTTTTTTTTTTAAAGTGCAAGCCAACTATTTTTCATTACAAAATTCTTGAATGTTCTAAAACGTTAAGTTAAAAGCAAAAAAAAAAAAAATCACCGAATTCCGGAGAAAAATCGCATTTCATCGGCAGAAAGAATCGCTGACCGTCTGTCTTGTATGCAGGGAGCAGGACCAAGGACGGTATGGTGCTGGGATGAGTCGGGACACACGGCCTTGCTGTGTGGCAATGCAGGAGTGCGACCATCTCATCTTGCTCATCCGATCCCACCCCATCCCCCGTCCCGTCCCCGATCCCCGATCCCCTCCGCCGCCGCCGATCCCGTCCTCGATCCCGCGCACTGAATAATGACGGTTATTTATTTGCATCGGGCCGGGCGGTCGGCGGCGGCGGCGGCCAGTGGCCGGCTCACGCTGATGACCCCCACCACCCTGATGGCCGCCCGGAGGGCCCCGCAGAGGGCCCCGCAGAGGAGACGAAGATGAAGCTGGCAGGGCACCGCGCCGCGCCGCGCCGCTGTCACAGGCGGACTGCTTTACGCCGCACGGGACGCGGCGGGGACGTCCCGACTGCCTCGTTCCAGTTCAAAGGTCCCGCATGGCGCCGAAGACTCCCAATGCCGCCGGCCCTAGGCCGGCCGCTGCCCCGCGCTCACCTGTAAATATACGCGAGAGGCTCATATCCACCTGCTGTCGTTGCGACAGCCCGCGGCGGCGGCAGGTGTCGCTTACAAAACGGACAATAATTCGGTCTTAGTTCTGTCTCTCTCTCTCTCGCTGACACTGCCGTGTTTGTTGTTGCTGTTGTTGTTGTTTTTGCTTCCTCTCTGATCTCTTCGTTTGCGGGCCCCCGGTGGACGGGTTCAGCCTGTCGTAAAAGCTGAGCACTGCTGCCGCTACTTCTTGCACGGCGCGGTCGGCGGGGTCGGCGGGGTGTCAGCGCCGCTGCAACGGCGACGAGCCCGCTGCCGTCGGAAGTGCATCCATTTCTGCAAGGCAAATAGCAGCGCCGGCTGCTCCGCTGCGATGATGTCCCAGGAGGGCGCCGCGCGGGGCCGCGAGGTACCGCGCCGGCAAATACGTACATAGCGGCGGTCTAAAAACATGTAAGCACGGTGTTGATTCACGAGGGCACGCCTAGACACCACCGACGGGTGCTAAAGCCAAGCCGACCCGGCGGCGGCGCCCACAGTGATGCCACCACCGTAAACACGAAGCCACCACGGCACTCAGCGACACTGTAGGTGTGTGTGTGTTCCAGCGAGGTTGCAGGCCCTGCGACACATGTCGACATGTGTACACACACACACACACGGCCGGTGCATATGGTCTGCTTGCGGCGTAGAGAAGATTCATTTATTTGTACATCATATGCTTCATCATCGGCGTGGATCCGGGCTGGGCGTCGTTAAGCGGCGTACTCGGTATTAACTTGTGCGGCGTCCCAAAATGTCGTAACGACGCAGGATATTTTATTTATTTATTTTTATTTTGCGTCGAAACTCAGTTTCACCCTGCGCGGCACAACATTTTCTGCGCCGAAAGGATTTCCTCGAGTTGTGTTTTTGTGAGTCGCGGCAATCGCAGCGCAGCAGTCGTCGGTGTTGCACGAGGAGGCGAAACAAAAAGTGTGAGTTACACGGCAGGACCACGGGATTCCTCGTATCGTGCGCGGCCACTGACCGGGTGGCCGGAGGACGGCGAGAGAGCCTCGTCACCAGCCGGCCACTACAGCTACTACGCCCGCGCAGGCCGCCAGCTCGGGCTGCCGGCCTAGGCCACCACCGTCATGGGGCGTCACGCGGCATGAGGCGCCGCCACGACTGACTTACTTCACTTTTGACCTCAAAGGACCAAAACGGCCGGCCGGCCGGCCAGCGTGCGGGCGCCAGACAACTCCCTCATCTCCTCTCCGGCCGGCCGGCCGGGGCCCTTGCAAAACTTTTATACACGCCAGAGCCGCTTGCAGAACCCAATCGCAGCTTATTACCCGCGACGCATGACCAGCGAGTCCTGGCCGGGACCGGCGGGGACCGTTGGGGACCGGCCGGCCTATTCAGCGCCACGTTTGTCAGGACCGGTTACATTTGGCGCGAGACTTAACGCGCGGCGCCGACTCCCGCTCGTTGTTGTCGCCCGCTGTCCTCTGCCGCCCGCAGAGTGATGGCAGGAGGAGCTCGGGGCTCGGTGGCCCAGTGCCGCGGCGGCCCCGACCCGACCGCCGCCACGCCGCCAGGCCGCCAGCCAAGGGTCAACCGCTTCCAATAACCATAACCTGTGCGAAAATTTGAGGAGCTCGCGCCGCGCGTTCCGTCCGCACTTCGTTATGGACAGTTATTTACGCGTGCTGGTGAGACGGGGCCCAAACTCTGACATTGCGCGGGGACCAAAATACCGATGAAGTTGACGCCGCCGCTGCCGCCAACGACGACAGAGATCGACTCTATTTACACCGCAGTTTTCCGCGGACGTCCGCATGATGCAGCCGCGAGCACACAGTAGCGGGGGACGACGCATCGCTTGTTTAAAAATTTACGTCCGCGTGGCTGCTGCTCCAGAATGTAAAGCCCGCCCGGAAAATTACGAGGGCAGCGGCAGCGCGCGCGGTACGCCCGGCGGGGCTCCTCCTCCTTCGCCGCCGCCACACGTATTTTTCATCGTCAGCGCGGACGATGTGACGGCCGCGGTGACGGCGCCTTCATATCCTGTTTGCAGCGCCGGGGATGTTTGTGGCGCAGGAGCCGCTCCGCGGCAACGTCAACGACGACGGGGGGCCACCGCTGCTCGCTGCTCCTCCTCGCCGACGGGGTCCTCGCCGCCTCCGGGTAGGAGGGGTTGTACATGAATCACGTAGCGGCCCGCCGGATGTGTCCTACCGCGGCACCCCGCCGACGTCGCAGGCCTCTGAGTTCGCGTTATTTACGGCCGCCCCCCACACCGCGGCCTCTGCGTCGCGCGTCCGATAGAAGGCGACGACGACCTCAGAAGGGTTAAGCCGCGCCCGCCGCCGCCCGCGTCGGTCTGACGGACACGGCTGCGTACAGGGGTGTGTGCCCGGCGGCGAAGAGGTGAAAAGCTGATCCCATCAGGGAGCCACGTCGGCGCCGCCGCTGCCTCACCGCGCTGCCCTTCTACCTTTTGCCTACTCTCCGCTTCTTTTTCGATCGTAATTGCACCGCAAAGGGACTCTTTTTCTTTTCTATCTTTTATTTCTTTCTCGTCTTCCTCTTCCCGCCCGCGTTATTATTTCGCGAATTCCCTTTCCATCGGCGTGACGTAATAACGGGAGGAGTGGAGGAGGTGGCGTGCGGCAGGTGGAAGAAAAAAGTGTCGGGGAGTGGAGTTCTCATGAGTCGCTATGGGAGAGCGCTGGCCGGCGCTGCCCCGGTAGGGCCTCCTTCTGCGATGCGCGGGCGCGTGCATCACCTGCAGTCACATATCGAATCCACTCCGGGGAGAAGCAGGGGGCCGGCGCGCGCGTTCTGCTCCCACGCCACCAGATGGCGCCACGATCACTCGCTCCACCGCTCGCACAGTTTTGCAGTCACCACCGTGGGGGGTCAGCGACGCAAAGTTGGCGATCCCGGGAAACGTTCGCGACGCCGCTGTGATGAGCAAACTGTGCAGAAGGCAGCGCGTGAGTGGCGGCGCGTGGATGCTGCCGTCGGCTGCCGCCGCTGATGGGATAACTTTCTGCGGGCATCAGCAGTCAGCCGTGTCGTCGGCGCCCCAAACCGTGCGTGACATACTCGTCGTGGCCGCGAGAACAGTGGGGCAGGGCATTCCGCGTACGCCGTGAGGCGGGAGGTGTGCGCAAGGATGCATCGAGGTGCAGGCACCGCCGCCTCCGGCCGCCGCCCTCGCGGCGTTTCCACAGCGCGGTGACACGGCAGTTTCTCATAGCGCTGCGGCGGGAAGGAAGTGGATCGAGTTCATCCGCGGGCAGGTAGTGACACACGCCGCGGCCGGGCGGCACAATGGCAAGGGCTGCTCGACCGGCTCCGCCTCTGCGGCGGCGCGGATCCGAATATGAAAGTGTTATTATTATGAAATTGCGATTGCCGGGGCGCGCGGCTCCGCGGGGCTCCGCGTGTCTCGGCGGGCGGTGATGTATCGCTTTTCTGCGAACGGGCCGCGCCGGACCGCGCGCCGGCTTGCTTCCTTTGTGTCGCTGCCGACATCATCACTGCATGCGCATACCTCCGCCTCGCCAAGTGTAACCCGTGCCGCGTCTCTCTCGCTCCACCGCCGGCCGGGGCGGACAGCGCGAGTGACAGAGAGAGAGAGAGATAGACAGGCCGCGCGGGAGTTGCGCAGCTTACGTCAGGGGGTGTGACGCTGCCTCGTCAAAGGGCCGGGAAATGGGCTGACTGACTGAGCCTCTTGCCTCCCTGCGGCGGGGCAGGAGGGTTTGCGTTCGAAGGCGGCACCTCCTCCCCCCCGCGGCCAACTCGATTTCGCACTGCAAGGCGAGTAGTTGGCGTCTCAATCAAACACCCGTGTGCTGCGGTGTTGGTGTGGTCGACTAACCTAACGCGCCCCTAATGCACGTCAGACGCCGCACTCTGGGTGCGTCGATCTACCTACACTCCGACAGTGCGAGACTGTGCTTCTGATCGCGCCGCGAACTCCTCTTGTTTCTGTGTGCCGGGCGCCGCCGCCGCTAGCAGATGTCAGAACCAGCAGAGATTCATACCCGCCGACCCCTATGGGAACTTTTTATCAAAGCAGGGGGCGTGGCGCGCGGCGCCGCCCCCCAGCCGGAGAGGCGCGGCGGCAGCTCGTGCGAAACTCGGCCGCTAGTTACGGCCCCGGGCCGGCTTTCATGATTTCCCGCTCGCACGGCGGGCGCAGCAGTTTATGGCCGCGCGGGCCCCGCGGCGGCGCCAGCCGCGCACGGAAGTGCCGATGCGGGCGATTCTTTTGTGAGCCTCTTGTTGCAGGCGGGTGAAGACATGCGTTCTGGTTCAAAATGGGATCGTTTGCGACAAAGTCGACCGCGAAAATCGAGAGGTTCCTGTGGATGCGCCGAGTTTTATAATGATACATGGGTTTATATTGTGGACCACGTCGCGGCGAGTATCTCTACACCCACGCTGCGCGGGGGGTCTGAGGGGAGTCGCAGGAGAAGGCGATCGAATGTACGTGGAGCGGCGGCGGTGCACTATGGGAACCTGACCTGATAACAGGGCAGCTACTGGGCTGCTCCCACGGCGATGCCAGCGGCGTGGCCTCCGTGCGCCCCACGCGCCGCCACGCGACGCCACGCGCCGCCACGCGACAATCTCCGGCGGAGAAGGTGCGAAGCGCTATGGGATAATCAGCCCGGCCCACGGCGGCGCCAGTGCGGTACACGGCGCCAACGCGGTCGCCAAGCGCCCGACACGCGCCACGCGGTACGCATGCCGTTCCCACAGCCAATTAGGAGCAGCGGGATGAAAATGGACAGAGTGCACAGAACGATGTGGGAGAGTCCAGATCCTTTCGCCGCTCGCTGTTAAGCGTTCACGTTTCTCACCTTTGGCAAAAAAAAGATACATGAAAACGAAATAAATGTGTATAATTAGTTGTTGTTGGTACCAGGTAGGTACTTTCAAGGTCCCCCCCTCCTGCCACCTCTCACAATGAGAAACGGGCCTGCCGAATAACCACGACAGGCAAAAAAGAGAGAGAGAGAGAGAGAGAGAGAGAGAGAGAGAGAGAGAGAGAGAGAGGTCTGGGTCAATACCGCCTCGGTGGGCGGCCACGTATAGCCCGGCCCGAGTGACACGAGCGAGGAAATCTTTTCAGCTGACTGTATTCCCTGCACAGGCTGCCACGGGGCCGATCTAGTTCCTTTTGTTGCTTAACGCCAGTTTTTATTTCCTCCCTCCTCTTTTCATTCAGCCGCCACTTCCCTAGCTTTCACTAGTCCTCGCTTGCTGCCACCACCACCAGTCTTTCTATTATTTGGCTACTGTCTTTGTTCGGGGCCGCTCATTCGCAAGACATCTCTGCTGCCGTCGGCCGCCAGCTCCGCGGCGGCGGCGCGTTTTGCCGAGTTTTATTACGTCGTGACCGCGAAATCGTGCGATAATACTGCCGTGGCCCCTCCGGGCCCCTCCTGCTCGGGCCCCACCCCGCACCCGACCCGCGTGCGAGCGAGTCGGACCCGGGCGGACCCGGGCGGACCTCCGAGGAGTGCGGCGTCCCGAACCTTACCTTGGCGAGCGAGCCGCCCTCTGCCCGACACTGCCGCACGCCGCACGCTCTGAGTCATCCTAGCACCTATCCGTCGCCCACCCCTCAGCACACAACACACGCACACACACTACTTGTTGCTCACAAGGCTCCGCGCGCGTCGTCCGCGGCGATTCAGCAAACATTCGAAATCAGCGAGACACAACAGCAGCGGTGCGTCAGCAGTTGGCGACCGCGCCGGCGTTGTCCGCTGCGCTCCCGGCGGGGCCGGGCGGGTCCCAGCGGCGCGGGTGAGGGTGGCTTGTGAGCCAACGCCTCACCGCAAATGTTTGCAGCACAATGGAGTGGCTCCGAGTGGCACAATGCCGCCAACCAGTACGATTGTACGTGTGAGGCCGGGGGGCGCCGAGGGCGCCGAGGGCCGAGTTAGAGTCTCCGGGCGGACGGTATTCGGGGGAGGAACCGGTCGGAAGGGCTAATGCGATACCGCGCGAGTGATGCTAATTCACACAATGTTTCACTTATAAAAAGAAATGTAAAAAATTCTTTGCCACAGCATCTACCTATGATCGGTTTGAAATTTTTTTGCTAAATCTGTATCAACTGCAAGGCACATTTTTTTAAGGCACTACTTAGTCCCTGGAGCAGGATGAAGCTGTTTTAAATTCTCAAGCGTTAGAAAAGTTTTTTAATTTTTATTTTGTGCGTGAGCCCGTACGCTCGCATTACGCGCAAAAACACGATCGCCACCGCCGGGCTCGCCTACCTCGCGCATCTCGTTTCCCTTCGAATATGAATGCAAAGCCTCCAAAAAGTGACGTGCAGGTGCAAGCGAGCGAGTGTGTGTGTGTGTGTGTGTGAGCGTGCGTGTGCTGTACGCGGTGGCGGTGTGGGAACGTGACGCGCGCGCGTGCGCCGCACAGGTGCCGTATCGCACGCCGAGCGCACCGCACGCCGCCGCACCGCACAACGCTTTACGACGTCTTTGTCGCGGCCGCAATGCTCGCATGCAAACAACTTAAACTGTCCCAGGCGAAGGCGAGGGCGCGTACGGCGGCGGCTGGGACCCATCACCGGCGGCCGGCCAGCACACGGCGGGCGTGCGGCCACTGTGCGCCGCGTGAGGGGCGGCGGCGGGGAGGTGAGGGGAGGACGTGCCCGTCCCGTCGTCCAACAGGCGCCACCGCTTTTCTTTTCGTCTTGGCATAAATCGTGTTTGGTGGTGACAAAACTGTGGCGGGCCCCGTTGGCGCGGCTGCTGTGCTTTAGTTATTGCGGCCCGTGCCGCAATAATGATCCAAATTGCGGGTGGCGGGGGCCGCTGGCCGGCGGCGGGCTGGGCTGGGCCGGGCGGGGTGGTGACGCCGCGGGCCCCGTCCGGGTCGGCGTCTCGCTCACCAGTCGGGGTGTCGCCTCAGCCACTTACGCGCTGACAAATTGCGTAATTAAAAGTGTCACCGTGGCAATCGCCTCCTGTAAAGTAAACGGATTCTCCCGCTCGGCGGGGCCGCCCTGGTGGCCGCCTCCGGGCGTCAGGCGTCGCGGCAGAGCGACAAGGGCGGACGCAGCCGCGCTGGAACTGCAATGTGTGCGCGATGTGTATTGCGGTTCCGGCGCGTCACGCGGCGAGGGCCGGCTCATCACGGCCGTAGTGCCGGGGAAGATCCCCGTGGCCGCCGCGGCGAAAGCAGAGAGGCCATCGGGAGATTCGATGCCCTCCCCGGCCCAGCCGGCCCCGCTGACTCAGCGAGAACTTGTCAAACTTGTGGGCGGACAGTGTTGCTTTTGTGTGCGCCGTGCCGTGTCGTGCCGCGCCATGCCCGGAGAGTCATTCTACATTGCCGTGTTCATGAAAGTGGCTGCATGGGTTTTACTGTTTTATGGCGGTGCGTGAGAGAGAGAGACAGACAGAGAGAGAGACAGAGAGGGGAAGAGGGAGAGAGAGAGAGAGAGAGAGAGAGAGAGAGGGTCGTTGCCCAAAGCGGACTCGGGAAAAGGGATATTTATTCATGTAACCCAGGCTTCTGCTGCTGCGAAACGCATGCATGTTTGAATGCGCCCGCTCTCAACGCTAATATCGATTCTCCGTCACCGAGACCGGCGCATCAATTTTCCAGCCCCCCAAATGGATGGCGACACGTTTGCGCCGCGCGCACTCGTGCCATTGAAACATACACGAACGCGCCCGGAGCCTGCGTCCCCGGTCGGTCGGCTGGGGGTCCGCGGGGGGTCCGCGGGGGGTCGGCGATGACGCCCTTGGCACCGTATACACCGAAATTAGACCACAAGGCCTGGCGGCCGGCGCTGAGGTTGACCCATCCGAACCCGCACTAATGGGGTTACGTTCGGTCCACCTGAACCGCAAGGGGCGACATGTGTCGGTCCGAGCGTGCCCGGCGACGGCGGCGGCGGCGGCGGTGGAGCCCGGTCCGGCAGCACAGCAGCGCGGCGCCGACGAGAAACACACGCACACGACGTACAGCCCTGTAGTTGACGTCGTGGGAGTAGAGCACGGCGCCAGGAGGCGCCACAGAACGGAAGCAAAAGCCGAGGAATGCGCCGCCTGGTCCTGGTGCCCCGATTACGTTCGAGGCAACGCGTATCTCGTGGTTAGCGGCCGCCAGGACCGCGACGTCCGCGATGAATGGATGACCGTCATTTGGCTGTTAAACATCGTAAAGCGGCGACAGCGGCGGCGGCGGCGGTGTGTTCGGCGCCCGGCCGCGCGCGTTAAACACACAGAATCACGACTGGCCCCACCGCGGCCGCGGCTCTTCTCTTATCTTCCCGTGCCCTTTTCTCTCCCTCTCTCTCTCTCTCTCTCTCTCTCTCTCTCTCTCTCTCTACCCGGCGTTTCTTTTATGTAAGAACGACAAACAGCTGACACACCTGCCGCGTTGGCTGCCTCCTCATCCCGCCCCGACGTGGTCACACCACACCCTCCGCCTGTGACCTCTGACCCCGACCGCCGCCGCTCCGGACGCGTGCGTTCTCACGCCCGGGCTAGGCTGCGCTGAGCAGTGACCGATATTTCTGTGACCTGTTGAACCGCCGCCGCCGCAGCAGCGGCAGCAGCTGGCGGAGCGGAGCGCTCGCAGAATTAGCGTGGCCAGGGGGCAGTGTGATGTGGTCAAAGAGAGCACGCCATTAGCCAGCGTCACACCGGCTGAAGGCTGGCGCCGGGATGGCGCCGACGGCTCGGTGGACATTCTGTGAGCGGGTTGCTGCCCGGCCCGCCGGCCCGGGCAGAGGGCCCTCAGGGCCAGGGCCGCCGTCGTCTCCCCGGAGAACATTTGCTTGCGGCCAGCGGCACGTCGTTAACGGATTTAATTCGACGGGGTCGGTGGGGGCCTTGGCGGCTCCCGGGCGGCGCCGACCCGCGGCCGCTCGGGTCGTGCCGCCGCGTGAACGCGAGCCCCGGCGAAAAGTGAGCCCAGATACTTTTATGGGTCGGCCGTGTCACTTGCCGAGTCCACCCGGCCCATGAGGCGGCCTGAGGTGGGCGGCGGAGCCACGCGGCGCCACGCGGCCCCGCTGCCACCCCCTCTGCTGATTCGACCTTGATGATCCGCCTCTGGCTTATACGCTATAAACGGATTGCAGTTGGCCGGCTTGGCTTGGCTTGACCACAGGCCCGTCCGCCCCCGTCCGCCCCCAGCTTCCCCCGGCCGCCCCCGCACCGCCGCCGCAGCCGCCGGCCCCGCTGGCAGCCGCTTGTCGTCAATACGGTCGTCGCCGTCGGCGGGGTCCCAGTGCTCGAGCACCAGGTGGCGGAGGTCGCGAGGTGGTCGGTGGTCGCGCGAGGGCAGCCGCCGGCCGCGCGGACGGACGGGTCAGGGGTCGACACGCCGGCCATGAGTGTCGGGGCCGCCGCCGACGGGGCCCCCGAGGAGGGTGCGCGACGACGTCGCGAGGAAGGCGTCGGACCCGAGGCCACGACATCCCCCCGCCGCACCGCCGCCTGCCAGGTAAAGGCCCCCAAGCTTGTGAGGAGACCGGATCGGATCATCAGATGGGTTGTGGTTCGGTTGCGCATCGGAGAACTGTAGGCGATGGCCTCGGCGACACAGGGCGCCTGCGAACACCGGGGTAGGCCGGCCCGCACGACACGCGTGCGTTGCACGAGTGGCGTTTGCCTACGCAGCAGGCGCCGTCCGCGCGCCCGGACTCGTGCCACGCTGCGCCACGCCCTCCCAGGGGCATCAGTGGTAATATCACAGCGGTGTTCACAGCGACGAGCCTGCACAGCGGCCCTCCTTTGTGGAGACTACTTTCACGAGGAGCGTGGCGGCAGGCGGGTCCATGTCATCTTTTTCGGCTCACGCTCCTGCCCCCTTCTGTTTCCGCACGGTTCCGGTCGGCCGGAGGAGGGAGAGGGGGGGGGGGGAGGCGGAAGATCGAATATGTATTATTGAAGCGAAGCGGACCTCTCGCTGAGTGACTCCCCTCCGGGGGAGGGGGGGGGGAGGGCAGCAGCTGGGACACATGTGAGGCGGACAAGGCGTTCCCCGGCGCCGCCGCCCCGCGCCGGGACGGGTACACATATGGACTCGGCCAGAGATGCGAGTGGCATTTCACTGGCGCATCGCAACAAAAGCGGGCATGATGAACGGACTACTCAAACGGCACCTGTCGCTGGAGCCTGTCCGTATGCCCGTCTCTCTCTCTCTCTCTCTCTCTCTCTCTCTCTCTCTCTCTCTCTCTCTCTCCCTCTCTCTCTCTCTCTCTCTCACGAGCGCACGTCGGTGATCGCTCATTAGTGACGCAACGTGGAAAGCGCCGCCGTGGCGCCGTGGCGCCTGTGATCCGGCGCTGGCATTTGGGCGCATCGCCCTGCGTCCCCCCGCTCGGCCCCCGCTCGCATCGCGCCACGATATTAGCAGGGTGACGCGCGCGGATCCCGGGTTAGTCCTTGCGATCTTCTTCTTCTTCTTCTTCTTCTTCTTCTTCGCGAGCGCATTTCCTCTCACCGGCGTTCTCCACGACGGCGGCCTTGCGGGGGGTCCACTTTCATACCCCCCCTTCCCACCCTCCTCGCCCACGCACGTCAGAAAGCGCGCGCCGCGATGAACGTGTCACTGAAAGTGAACGAGCCTTGACAACAGGCAGGTCAGGACGACGGGGTGACATCACGGCGCCGGTGACACGGTCAGAGTGAGTGGGGCACCGGCGCGCGCGGCGGGTCGCGGCCGTGGGCAGGTGCGAACGCCGCGCGGACATTAATGTCTCAAAGTGATAACACGACATCAAAGCCGTCGCGACACGGGGGGAAAAAGTTAAAAAAAAAAACTTTCAAACTTACGCGCGCGCACTAATCCGGCATTGGCACGGGCTCGCGAACACGCCGCGGGAGAGTAGGGCCTAAGTGAGGCGTCGACAGCCGCCTTACCTTTCTTAGCGCCCCGCGAAAGAACTTCATCGCGTTTGTTGAATGATTCAACAAGCGGCGCGCGCGTCGTGTTTTGCGTCCCTCCCCGCCCTGACGCAAGCCCGCCGGCGGTATTGGCGCGCGCCCGTACGAGTATTGGCATATGAATAGCGGGGCGACACTGCACCCGCGAACATGCGGCGGCGGTGTGTGACACAACGAGCGCCACTACAACCACTCTGCGCCCCGCGTTGACACAGAGCGAAAGGCAGGAGAGAGACAGGCAGAGGCAGAGAGGACATCTACTACAAACACCCCTGTCCACACTACTATCTAGTTCGAAGAAATTTTTTTTCTGTGGATGCTGAATTTTAGCGATAAATTTTGTTGACCACTTTTGCATATGAAACTGAGGAAGTTTTCGTTTTGGATGATGTTTACCCGGTGATGCCAAAGAGCCTGCCGGGATGCTGCGGTACCGCCTTGTTGGCGGCCGAGAGGCTCGTCTCGTCTCCGCGCGCGTCGTCCATCAGCACCGCGCGCGAAGGTCGTAAAAAAAAGGGAGACGTTTTGCATCCAGCGGTGATGCCAACATGGCGCTCCACCGTAAATCGTAGTAAACGCGGGGAGGGCAGCGGCGCGGCGGCGGCGGCCGGGGCGCTGCCGCCGGGGCGCGGCACCGCGGCCGCACCTCCCTGACACTTTGACGGGCGCGTGCGCGGGCGTGGAGGACAAGGCGGATGTCCGCCGCGGGGCCGCGGGGCCGAGCGGGGGGCGGCCATAAAAACCCATAACAAGTCCGCCGCCGCGGGGTACACGGCAAACGTCGTCGTCGCGTTTACTGCTTACTGTCGCTCCCCGTAGCAGGCAGGGGCGTGATGAGAAGGGGAGAGGGGGGGGGTATCAACCAAGAGGGAAGGAGTACGGCACGTCCGCGCGGCCGCCGAGCCGCCGCCGCCGCCGCCGCTGACCCTGCGGCGGTGCTCCGTACGGGGTGACCGCCGCTGACCGCCTGCCAACGGACATCCGGAAGCCGGGGAGCAGCTCCCGTCGTAACGACGGCGGCGCGGCGGTTATGCCGGGCAGGGCAGGCCGCGCAGGCCGCGGGGGCCGCCGCCGGGGCCGCCGCGATCGGGGCTCGGCGAGAGGCGTCTTCTGCTCGTGCGGCGCCTTGCTCTGCCCGGCGGCGCGCGGCCTGCCTAGCCTACGGTGGTGGCGGTGGCCGCAGTCTGGGTCAAGTTCACCGGTCCGCGTCACGACGCGCGGTGCGCACCGAACGCTGCTGCTGCCACCGCTGCTGCTGCTCCCCCTCAGCCGCGTCCCGCGTACCCGTCACTTTCCAAAAAAAAAAAAAATTTTCAATCCCGCACTATTACTTTTATTTTTTTTATTGGTAGAAAAAAATCATTCAAAGCGCCGCACGCGAACATACACCTCAGAGACAACAGCACACACCGCTCTGGAAGACGACGCCGTACTTAACCTCGCTGCCTCACCGCCCCCCGGTTCACCGCTCTTTTTACAAGGCCTCCCGTTTTCTTTATTGTGCGATCGGGAAGACGAGCACTCGGCGGTGGTGGCCGATCGGAGCTGTGATCACTACCCCTGCCTCTGCCGCCGCCGCCGCCGCCGCCGCCGCCGCCGCCGCCGCCGCCGCCGCTGCCGCCCCCCGGGGGACGGTGGACGACGGGACCCTGCGGGGCCCCGAGAGGCAATCCCCCCGCCCCGCCGGCCGGCCGGCCCTTGCGTCACGTCACGTCACGTGACGTCACGGCCGCCGCCAGGATGACACCCTAATGGTCTCCGGACGGCAGCCTCCGGACGGCTCCAGGCGTCTTCTCCAGCCGGACCCGCCGCCTGGAATTTAATCGCAGCCGTCGCTCACAAGAGTATCCTCGCCGTGGCATTTTGTTCACCTGGTCCTCGCCTCATCAGATTGGCCATCTTTTTGGGCAGAGATTCTGGTATCTGAAAAATAAACTTTTCACGACGAGTTCGCCGGTACAAAGTTCACCCGCATAACGCGGATATAGACCAGCCTGTGCACCGCTGAGGCGGCGGCGCGCGGCCGGCTTCACAGACAGGATTCCCACGTTGTCGTGTGTGCGATTCGGTAATGACTGCACCACCAGGCGCAGCCAGTGCCGCGGAGAACACAGAAATCCTTTTCCTTTCGCACGGAACGCTGCAGATTCGCGCATCCCTCTCTCCGGTGCCGCGGCGGCGGCGTTCGTCCCACGGGATCATATCATTCCTCCAGGAGACCGCAGACCTTCCAGCGCAGGCTCTCCAGGCCCGCCGGGTCCGCCGCCCGGAGGCCGTGCTCCTCGCGGGCGTGTGTGGGCGTGTGCCATATTCTCTCTCTCTCTCTCTCTCTCTCTCTCTCTCTCTCTCTCTCCCACACGTTGTGCGTCAGAATCCGGAATGCAGCGGAGGCAGCGGCGGTCTGACAGCGGGGCGTTCACTCACGCGCCGCACTGCACACCTCTCTGCGAATACTGATGTCCCCCCCTGGTTCCTCGCTGCTCGCTGCGGCAGCTGCCCATCCTCGGCCGGCCGGCTGCTCTAGCTGGCCGGCTGCCCACACAGTGTTTGCTCCTCTCTCTCTCTCTCTCTCTCTCTCTCTCTCTCTCTCTCTCTCTCCCTCCCTCCACACCGCGCTGCACTCACTGCACACGCTCATCACCACATGACATCACCGCGCGCCGCCCTGCCCTCTAAACATGAAATGCCATGGGCGGTCGTCGGCAGCGGCGACGGCGGCGGCGGCGGCCGCAGCTGGACGCCTTTAGAGCCGCCTGGAGCGCCGGGCTGGAGCCGCGCTGGAGTCGTACTGGACTAATGAGGGTCAAGCTGTCGATGCGATCGCTAGCGCGGCCGAGATGTGCGGCCGGAGCGGAGCGGTCCGCGTGAGTGGTGCTGTAGGTGACGCGTCCGCCGTACCACACGCTACGAGTCCACATCACAATGTATAGGGGGGCGCTAAAATCGCCGAAAATGGGGCCACGTAGTTTATACGAATATAGTGCGGCCCGGTGCGGCCCGGAAGCTCGGGGGGACCGGCACATCAGTGTCCCGGACCGCGCGGGGGCCCCCCGCGGGGCCGAGGTTCGATTGCTGAAACCCTTTCTCTGCCGCGCGGCCCGGCGGCGGCCTGGCGGTGGCGCCCGGCAGCCGTAGAGTCACCCACTGTCCTGGTTGAGGCGCGGCACGATGGCCGGCCGTTGTGAAACGATAAGCGCCGGCCATCTTATATCCATTAGTGCGTAGCTGCGAGGCCCGGGTGACGTCCCCGGGCGGCGGGGGCGGCGGCGGGGGCGGGCGGCGAGGCGCGCGCCGGGAGGCGATGGGAGCAGAAGACGCCGCCGCCGAGCCCTATCGGGCCGTCGTTGGCGGCCAGCGCTCGTAGCGGCCTGGCTGAGTGAGAGAGACGGGATGTCTCATTTAACTACGGGTAGTTCCAGCGAGAGATGGCCGGCCGCGCCGCGCGGACTGTCCCGGAGTTCTCTCTCTCTCTCTCTCCCTCTCTCTCTCTCTCTCTCTAGCTATCTCTCTCTCTATCGCTCGCACTCACAGGCAGACCGCCACTGATGCGGACCCACGACTCAGCCGTAGCCAGCCGCCTTTTACGCCCACTTTCCGCGAAAAAAAAAAGATAGCAACACCAAAAGGCAAAACGGCACGCTTTTGCCGCTGAGGTCGGCCGCATGGTGGGCAGCAGGGGTGGACGGACGCGTGATGGGGGTCAAGCCGAGTGCAGTGAGGTAAGGCTGCGGTGCCCTCGGCAGCCGCGTCCCGTCCCGTCCCCGCGCGTGTGGAGGCGTGAGGGGCCGCACGGGGGCCGCACGGGGGCCGGAGGGGCCGCAAGGCACGGCAACGGTCCGAGTCGTGTAGCGACGCCGCTCTCGAAACGCAAGGTCAGCATGACACCGCCGCCGTGTCGCACTCGCGCGCGGCCAAGAGAAGAGACATTTTGGCACGAAAAAAAAAAGAACGCGTTTTGTGCGGGGGGCGTGCACCTAGGAGCATAGCTGGACTTGGCTTCTTTTTTGTGGTGGTGGTGGTGGGAGATGTGTCGTGCTTAAAGCATACATTTAGGCAATTTAGGCGGTTTTGCCTAACCTGGCCTGATTTTTGTCCGGGGAGGGGGAGGCTGGCGTACGCGGAGCGGAGACGCGCCTGTGAATCGTCGGGTAGGCCAGCCCGCACGACACGCGTGCATTCTACAAGTCGGAGTTGCCTACCCAGCAAGGCGTCGTCACGGCGGGGACTCAGAGAGAGAGAGAGAGAGAGAGAGAGAGAGAGAGAGAGAGAGAGAGAGACTTTGACGAACTTTTCACCCGCGAGACAAGTAGTCGGACTAGTTGCTTGAATTAGCTCAACCTGTTGAAACGCGGCGGCAAGCCGAGAGAGGCTCACACAGCGACTACTACTCGGTCGGCTCGTTGGGCTGCCGGTCGGCGGAGCGGTGCCCCCGCGGTGCCCCCGCGGTGCCCCCGGCGGGGCCCCGGCGCCTCCCGCCGCCCCCGGGTCCGACGCGCGCGCCCCTCTCCTTCTGGCGCCCACGCCTGCCGCTGCGCCGCATTGGCTCACGGCCTACAATTAACAATCCGGCGCCTTCCTGCTGCAGGAGGCAGTACAGGCAGGGCAGCCCCCGCCGGGAGCCGCGGGCCGTCCCCGCAGAGTGCAACACGGCCTCCTCAGGCAGGCCTGCGCCGCTCTGTTGCACAGCGCCGCTGCAGCACCACCACCAGCACCGCCGGCACTAGCATCACCATGAACGGGACGAGCGCGCGGCACCTCCTGTGAACGCCACAGAGATGCACTTTGGAGACCTGTCACGCCGCCGGAGGGGGCGGCAAAAAAAGTAGAAGGGATTGATGGGGCTGCATCGGTAGGAGGGTCCTTCTGCTGCTGCAAGGGGTCCGCTCTGCGGGCGCACAGATTGTTTCCTGGTGTCGGCCGCGCCCGCACCAATGTGACTTTCTTTAGGGCTCGGCGGCCACGAACAGCAAGCAGTACAGTGTCAAGCGCACGCCTCCGCGGTGATGTCACGTGATGTCATCCGGACGCAATCAGTCGATCGGCGGCGTCCGTCCGCGCGCGCACCGAATCTGATGAGGGGCAATATGGGCGCGCGCAATTTGTGCGGTGCAGCCTAGCGACACACTTCCTTGCCCTGCGGGAACAGGACCGCTCCGAGGAGGCAATTCGTTAGCAGTCAGTCAAGAGAAGCCGGAGGAGAGGGGGGAGGGGGAGGGGGGGGGGCGGTGCCGGCCAAGTAAGTCACGTTGTGCCGCGTCGTCGTGACAAGGCGTGGCCGGGGAGGAGAGGAGGGGAGGGGGAGGGAGGATTTCGTCGCTGACAGCCGAATCGCTCACTCAGTAACGCGGCAGCAGCGGCGTGGCTCCGCCAGGCGCCGCGCGCGTCACTGGAGGCTCCAGCGAGTCTCCAGCCGCACCGCTGACACTTCGTCTCGGAGCGGTGGGGTCACACACCACCACACCGCAGGCAGCTCAGCTCCCGCATAGCGTCGGCTGCCGCGCTGGCTGTTTCCGAAACACTATTATGCTGGAGCTCTCTCTCTGTCTCTGTCGCGCGCGTGACGTGTGCCGTCGAGGTGCGAGTGAGGCAGCACTACTCGGAATCAGCCTGCATAGCGCGGGACCCGGCGCTGCACCCGCCGCTGGGACCCCGCGGAGCGGACGCACGAATTTGCTTCCTCGCGGTTTTATGGCTCCGTCGGCGGCGGCGGCTGGGACCTTTCAGGCGGCGCCCTTTGCAGGGCCTCGCCGCACGGCGGCGGCGGCGCCAGACGGCGCTATGAGCAGCAACGGCAGCCCATCCCCTTTATTTGGCCACGCCAACGGATTACAGATACACGCCGGGCGGGACACGTAACACAGTCCGACAGCAGACGACGCCACACTGTAAGAAACTTCTTTGGAGATTTCCAAACAATTTGGGATAGAAAATCTACCATATCATTTTTCATAAATTTCTTAAAGATAAGTTTGGATTTTTCCAAAAAAAAAATGGAAACAGGATTTTTGCGTAGAATGGCCGTAGGTTAATATGTGGGTTGGACTTGTACTCAAAATATCGGACACCATACTGCGTAATGTACACTTCCGTTCTGCATCTCTCTCCCTGTCCCCCCCCCCCCCCCCTCCTCTCTCTCTCTCTCTCTCTCTCTCTCTCTTGTGCTCCCAGCTGAACAGTATTGGCATGTTGACGTTCGGCCGCAAACAAATGGCCTGTGGTGCTGGGTGCTTCGAGTCGCGCGGGTCGCAGCGCGGGGCGAACCCGTTGTTTGACCCGAACACGCGTAACGCATCCGCAGCGATCCGGAGAAGGGAGAGGGGAGGGGGAGGAGAGAGGGAGGGGAGAGAGGAGGGGAGGAGGGAGGGGAGGGGAGGGGGAGGGCCTCTGAGGCTGTTTCGGCGGCGACACGGCCCACACGGCCGCGCTCTGCACTCGCGCGTCATGTAAAGGAAGGAGCTGACAGGTTCACGTGCCTGCAGCCTACATTTTCAGAGCGAGGGGCTCGTTGGAAAGTTCGCCGACAGCCTGCGTATCCGGCCGTACCAAACAGACGGCTCCCGACAGCCATACTTTCCGTTGTAGTCTCGGTAAAAAAAAATGTCAAATAAATGTAAAGAGAGAGAGAGAGAGAGAGAGAGAGAGAGAGAGAGAGAGAGAGAGAGAGAGAGAGAGGGAGGGGGAGCGAGAGAGCGCAGAAAAATAATATAAAACGAGGCAACCACATCATCACCTCACATTCCCTTTCCCGAACAAATTATCAACGGGCAAAAACAGTGGAACCTACTACCTTGCCCATTCTGCTCAGCAAAATGCACTTGAAAATGGAAAAAATGAATGAATGAATGGATTGATGAATGACTGAATGAATGAATGAATGCAGTTCAGGTTGAAGGATGCGATCCTCGCTGACAGCCGTAGTGGTTAGCCCGGCGCGGAGTGCGTGGGTGGGTGCCGCTGGTGGGGTGGATGGCTTGATGAGCCCCGTTGCAGTCAGCAGTACACTGGTGTGTGTTTATTACCCTCCCCCGCCCCTCTTCGCTCTCTGCGGTGGGAGGGAGGGAGGGGGAGGGAGGGGGAGGGAGGGAGGGAGGGAGGAGGGGCGTCAGACAACATTCCTGCGGGTCTCGCCGGGCGCGATATCACAAAGTAGTATCGTAAGCTTATTCACAGCTTTCCCGCTCCGGCTCCCCCTCCCTGCCGGGGCCGGGACCGCGGCCGCCCACTCGGAAGATGTTATGACTCGATCTCTGCCGAGCACCATCTGCGCCCCGGACCAGTGGGGAGGGAGAGAGAGAGAGAGAGAGAGAGAGAGAGAGAGAGAGAGAGAGAGAGAGGAAGGGACGGGCTGATAAGATAGGTCGGGGTGGCGGGGCGTGATGTGGTGCGGTGGCAGCGGCGGCGGCGGCGGCTCGGTTCCGGAGATGCCAATCTTTACATGATGCGAGCAAATTGCCCGCCCTCACGCCTCCGCTGATTGGGAGGGACAAAGAGGGAGAGAGAGAGAGGGTGCGGCGGGCGGAGGGAGCAGTGCAAGTGCAAGGGCGGATAAGGGTGAGCGGGAGAGAGAGACAGAGACAGTGTGAGAGAGAAAGAAAGAGAGAGAGGGGGGATAGAGAGGACTCGGCAATAGAGACAAGACACCAAAATGTCAAATGCAAGAACGCAAAGTGAAAACGTCCACCACTACGGACGCTTTCGAGAGAAAATTACTCCAAGAGCGTGTTGAACAGGGACGACGTACGCCGCGCGCTCCGCAGGCTAGGCCAGGGCTGCGGCCGCCGCGCCAGTTGGGTTGCCTGCGGGCCGGGCGCTGCTTCCAAGCGGAGGCAGCGTCGGCGCCCCGCCTCGTCTGGCGGGTCTGCAGGGCGAGCCCCTCCTCCTGCAGTGGCCGCCCGCCGCTCCTAGAGAGACTTAGAGTCTCTCTGAGTCTCTCTAGCCGCTGCCGCCCCGCCCCGCAGCGCTGTCGTGCCGCATGCGATGTGTTCGTCAAACTTTCGGCACGGCGGCGGTGCGGGGCGGCCGAGGGCGGTAATTGCAAAAGGGGGCACTGCAGGGCAGCGGGAGGTGTTGGTGTGCGTGCGTGCGCGCGCCGAGTTGGGAACAATTAAAAGGGTGACGTCCCGAGCGCCGCCCGCAGAGAGTGGCGCGGAGCGGTTGCGGGGGAACGGCAGCACGGCCTGGACGGAGGCGAATCGCGAAGCGTGGCCACGTCGAATGATGGGCGGCGCGGGGAAATCGGGGGGAAGCAATGAAGGCTCATTGCGGCCGCCTTGCTGGTCCTGGTTGTCCCGCTGGTCCTGAGGAGACGGAGGGCGACGGGTGTGGGCAGGCGGGTCCCCGCTGCGGCAGCAGGCGGCCGACCGCTTTCTCCCCCCGTCCGCCGCCACCACCCCTCCGGCACGAGGGAGGGAGGACCGCTGTGAGGGTGAGGGGAGAGTGTCGTCCGGCAGGGCCGGCAGGGCCGCGGCCGGCGGCGACCTCCTCGGCGGCGTGCAGCCCTAGTCGTGGGCGCCACGCGGGTGTCGCCACCCCTGGCACGCCGTGGCCGAGGCCGGCGCCGCGCGGCAGCCGAGGCCGCCCGCCTCCGCCGCACGCCTCCGCCCCATTGCCCCCGGAGCCACTCGTGCGTTAAACGACCCGCCCCGCCCGCCGAACGCCTTGGCCTCGGCCCGGGCATGATGTCCCCCCGCCGTAAAGGCCAGAGGAGAACGTGCTCCTTTTTTGGGGGGGGGGGGGGGTGGGGGGGGGGGGCACAGGGTGAGGTACCTCTCCCAGCTCGTCTTGTTCGCGCGGCACCCCGACGAAGCTGGGGTACGGGGCTGTGAAAACGGCACATGTGTGGGGCTGGTCCGGGCGCTGGTTGTTATAATGGGGGGCGGGGGCGTCCGTACCCCCGGGGGGGCCCTCCCCTCAGTGGGCTGCCTCTCGGACGAGGCCCCCCTCGGGGCACGGCCCATTATGTGGCCATCTCCGCAGTGCGCTGCGCAGCCGTCCTGGTGGCCCCCATGACCCCCATGACCCACGAGACGCCGTCGGCCAAAGTCAACCCCTGTCCGCCTCCCCTACTCATCCACATGCAGAATACGCGCTGTTCATGAAGTATTTCCCAATCTCGTCATACTCTGGCGCTATTACCGTACTCATTCTAAGGCTAGAAACACAATGATTTAGGAAGTCGACTCGACTTGCCGCTTTCTTTCGCTTCCTGGATCAAATACAACGAAAACGAAACGCACGTCCAGAGCAAGAACCTCGCATTTTTCATCCTTGTCAGGCGGATCTTTGGTGGCGCCAACGTCGGGCCGCGCGGCAGAACAAGACGGAGCCCGACCGTGTAGGGCCGGCCGGGCCGGGGGGATTTGTGCTCCCAGGGACAGGAAACGGCGCGCTGGCCGGGCTTGTCGAGGAGTCAGCCCTATCCAGCGAACACCGGCGGACAAGAGAGAGAGATAGCGCCGAGACGTCGACACGTCGTCCTGTTAGCCCGTCCCCTCCCGCACCCCTCTCGCTTCCGCCCGTGTTTCTTGTTCCCCCCCCCCCCCCCTGCGATTCACCACCTCCGTGTATATCGGCCGAGAGGGGATCAATGGTGTATCCTTCTGGTACCGCTTTCTCTGCCCCTTCGGCCTCAGGCCGCGTAGACCCCCCGCGGCGCCCCCCCCCCCCACCCCGCGCCCCCGCACGGCGCCCCGCAGGCCGTGTGCTCGCCGCGCACCGCCCCCCTCACGGCCGCCGCACCACCGCCTTCTCTTTTTCTTTTCGCCGGCGCGTTCACCAACGCCGCCCTCCTACGGCAGCGGCGGAACGAGAAAAGTATACACCCCCGCCGCCGCTGACATGGCCGCCACCGAAATAATATGTTACCCGCGACACGGCGGCCGCCGCTGCCGCCGCTGCGGGGTAAATATTAAATATCAGGGGGCGCAGCGCAGCGCCGCAGCGGCGGCAAGTATTGCGTGTGCATGGCGGATGGCGCACAGAGGGGCCCCGGGGGGTCTGTGCGTGTGTGGGGGCGTGGCGCCGTGACAAGCTCTGCAGTGCAGCCGCGGAGCCGCAGCGCGGGGTATCGACCAATATGGTGCACGCTCAATGCACTTGTTTCGGTGCGTTCCTTTCGAAGCCCCTTTACTGCCTGAAATCGGGCTTTCATTCTTACGACCTTCTTACGTCGGGTTCCGTCCTGATTTTCCTGGAGAGATCTTGTCCGGATCTCGGCCGCCCACCGGAGTCGCCCCGGCAGCCCCCGATGCGATTTCCTTTCCTGATCAGGGCGCGCGGCGCGCTGTAAGCCGCCGTCGGGGGCCGCATTGTGAACACACCTAGGGAAGCGAGGAGGCGCACAATAGGTGAGTGCGCAGAGTGGCTGCCCGGGGCTCCCCTTCCTCTTTCCCTTCCCCTCTCCCGCTCATCCCCCTCTCTCTCTCTCCTCTCTCTCTCTCTCTCACTCTCTATCTCTTTATCTCCCTATATATATCTTTCTCTGTTCACCGCCCGCACCGCATCTCCCTTCCGTGTGTACAGTATTATCCCCCGCGGGAGGGAAGTTGGACTCGTCAACGTCGACGCAGAGTACTGCATTGGCTTTGATAGGCGATTGCTTTGGACAAAGCGCGGGCCGCGCCGCGCAAAAGGCTCCGCAGCCAACTTCATTATTGGGATTGTTCATTTCGAAAGGACAACGAAATAATATTTGGGACGGACGAGGAATGCTTCAGCATAGTGATTCATCCGCAGGACTTGTTTCCTTCCCTTTTCTTTCAAATCTCGGCCAGTTACTTTATTTCTTCAAATCATATTTTTTTTCAGTTTTTTTTGAGATGTGAAGAATTGGTGCCCGAGGAGACAGGCCGCGTTGGCCGTGTTCTTGTCGTTAGCTCCGTCACCGGTTCCCCTCCCCTGTTGCCACTCTGTACTCGGACTGCGTCCGACAGCAGCGGCTACAACACCGAGAGTGGACGCGGAACGGTGCTGACAACGGCAACAACACCCTCCCCGAGCTAATCTGCCCCTGGCCCGCCCGCCGCCTCCACCGCCCCCGCTGCCCCCGCCGCCCCCGCACAGCCACACGCACACCCTCGCCGTTATTCCGTGATAAAACGGGTGCGGCCGTTTCGCCACGCCGCCCCACTCGAGAGCCATCCGGAGCAGCGGCAATACCCCTCCGCGGAACACCCCTGTCGGGACGGCGCGGGTGCTGCGTATTTTTACGTTCACGGTTCGCAGGACGCGCAGAGAGCGAGCGGGCGGCGACCGCAGGCGGCAGCAAACGCGCGAAGCACATGGCTGTTCAGAAATTACGCCACTCGTAAACAGCGTCTTCTTCTGACGCGGTTAAAAAAAAAGTGTATTGCTCGCGCGGGCATACCCCGCGCTAGAACCGTCGGGGTATCGCTGCCGTGAAGCTAATGGAGATGAATGATGTAGATCGTACGGCGTTGCGTAGTGTACGGACGAGGTCCGTGGTGGTGGAGTCATCGGACGGATCTGCGCACACGCACACGCACACACACACACGCACACACACACACACACACACACACACACACACTACTTGAGGGGTGTGGCGGCCGGTGGGCGCCGGTGAGGGTGGCCCGGAGCGCCGCACCGACGGCCCCCGGCAGCGCAGAGGGAGACCAACAACGACTCGTTCGGCTGAGCCGGGCTGATCCGACCGTTCCTGAAAAAGACGCCCACCCCGGACCCGCAGAGGCTTGGCTCGGCTCGGCCTCGGCCGGGGCCCCGAGGCGAGGCCGGAGGCACGGCCGGAGGAGGCGTCGCTGTGACCGCTCCCAGAGGACCTATCAGCCCCCCCTCTCCTCCCAGCTCCCGCTCCTCCCGCGGCGCCAAGCAGTCTCGCCCGGGTCCAGAGGCCGACCGGCAGCGGCGGCTGCGGCGCGGACCCCCCGCGGAGCGAACGAAGAGGGGCGGGAGGGTGGAGAAACCCCGGCGGAGAGGTGGATAAATGCGAGTTGCAAGCACGGCTGTTTGGTAACGAGTTGCGGCCAGTTCCCCGGCAGGGTTTGCCCCCCGCGCGCCCCGAGCCCGTCAGTACCCTGCACCCGAACAGTACCCGGCCACTTCACTGTAGCCGCCCGCCCCGCGGTCCCTCCCGAAGGTTTTCCAGTCGCCGGCCCTGCTTCCCCTCCCGGCACACGATCCCACTCTGCCTCCCCGCCGTGTCGTGAAAACACCGCCGCCGAAGCAGTCAGCCGCCGTCATCGGCAAACTTTCCAAACCAAGTTGTTGTTTGCGTTCTGTTTGATCGAGACAAGCACGGCTCGGCTCGGAGGGCGCGCCACTTGTCGTGTCTGTCGCGTCATGCCCGACCCAACGCCGCACTCATTTGTCAGTGTCTCGCAGATGTCCGCACACGAGCAGGGAGCGGCGGCGGCGGCGGTGGCGTCTGGGGCGCGCGGCCCGCGGTGACCCAGCCACCCACCGCTGCCGCCGCCACCGCATTCCAAACGACACCCATCCGTCGGCTGTCAGCACGGCGACGCAAAAAAGCGCTTCGGCGAAAGTGTTGGTCGGCGATACACGATATATGTGTGCGTTCGCCAACACCTGCTCTCGAGGGCGTGCCCGGGGGGCGTGACGGGGGGGGGGGGGAGGGGGTGACAAACGGAGGCTGTTCATTAGGTTACACCTGTCAGCTGCTGTCAGCTGCTGTGGTGGCCGCGCGATTTGTTGTCCACGTTTGGATTCTTGCTTCGCGGGGGGCATACCTTTCCCTCCCCCCCCTCTCCTCGCGCCCCTCACGTCCGCTGCACAGCTATTTCCCCCCTCCCCTCCCCGCCCCGCACCGCGCTGCACTAATCACAGCACTCGGCTTGACACCACCTGTCAGAAAGCCCTCGCGAATATGCAGCGCTGCTTTCAAGGCTGCAAGGCGGCGGCCGAGCGGCAAGCGGACGGCCTCCCCCCCAGCCGCTGCTATGGTGCCGTCTCTGTCCCCCACGCGGCGCCGCGGCCACAAGCGGCCGTGCGGGGGAGAGAGACGACACCACACACGGTGCGGGGGCTCGTTTTCCACGGCAGCCGAGAAGAGAAGGCGAGAGGGAGGGGGGTAGATTGGTGATTAGTGTGCGGGGGCGCTAATGATTCGGGGCCGTGCGGGGGCGGTGGTGGTGGAGAATTGAGTTTCTGCGGGCGTGCGACCAGAGAGAGAAAGAAAGACAGAGGTGGGAGGGGAGGGGGGGGGAGGAATGAAAGGTAGAGCAAGAGAGAGAGAGAGAGAGAGAGAGAGAGAGAGAGAGAGAGAGAGAGAGAGAGAGAGGAGACTCGCGAGGACTGTGGTCGTCCCCCGCCTACTCCACCGCCATCGGGGAGTCGTTCCGTTCTTTCAGGAAGTTTGTCCGGGCCGCAGCGCGACACGAACCAGGGAGTGAAGGAGAGATAGAAAGAGAGAGAGAGGGAGAGAGAGAGAGGTTGGCGGGGCGGACTGCGGTGGAGACTCGGCACGGTGGTGCAGGGGGAAGTGTGCCAACTGTGCGAGTGTAGGCGGCGGTAGGGGCAGGGGCTGCGGGCTGGTCGCTGGCAGGCACGCGCCTCTCTGCCACTCCCCGTGTCCGGTTCGTCATGTCTGTCCAAGTTTCCATTCCCGGGTACACGAGAGAGCACACACACACTCACTGCCGCGGACTCGCTTCCTCCTCCTGGAGGACACGACGCCGCCGTCGGCCTGCTTCCCCGAGCCACAACCACCAGCTACTCGTGTTGCCGCCCGTCTCCGGGCGAGGGGCGGGGAGGGGAGGCGGCGGGAAGCTGATCCGGCTCGAGCAGGACCACTTAATCGTGTTCGGGGCCCGCCGAGAGCGCAGCGTCCTTGGTCGCGTGGGTGCCGCGGGGCGGGCGCAGTCCGTGCCTCGTCGTCGTCGGCGGCGGCGCGCGCGGCCGGGGCAGGTCGCGGCAGACGGACTGTGCCCGGGTGCCCTCGGCGCGTATCGACCGGGTGCCCTCGCCTGCCTCCCGGCCTCGCCGTGGCCTCCTCTCTGGCCGGGCCGCCTCGCCGCCCCCCGCGCGCCTCCCCTCCCCGGGCCCGCGAGGTGCCCACCCTGCGTGAACTCTGGGAGGTCATGTGACGGGTCGATACGGGGACTCCGGCGGAGGGCCCGGAGGGCAGCGGGGGTGGGCGGGGCGGGCGGGGCGCGAGGGCAGGCCGGCGGGGGAGCGGGGCGGCGCGGGCGGCCCAGCGAGGGGTCGAGGGCACCGGGGACCTCGTGTGGGCGCGTGCGTGCCCGCGTGCGTGCCCGCGTGCGGCCGCCGCTGCTGGTACACACAGAGTACACACTGCATCATAAGACTGCACCCCGGCGGCGGAGGCAGCGGTGGCGGGACGGTACCGCCTGGCAGTGTTGCAGAATGCAGCGTGCATGGCCTCGTGGGACTACAGGAGCTGGAGTTGCCGCTGCGGCCGAGGCCCCGACCAGCACACAAGAGGCGGCTCCCCGTGCATGCAACGCGCCTGCAACACGGAGCACCGCGGCAGCAGCGGGTCTCCCGAGCCCACCGGCTACGGTACTGCAGCGGTGCCGCGCGCGGAGCAAGCAGGGAGCAGTGCCGTACACGAAAGGCTTACATTTCAGACTCGTAGACCCGTAGAAAACGCTTGCGCCAGTGTGAGGAGAGGGGGGGGGGGGGGGGGCGGGGGTCGCGTGTGGCGACACATCAGCTGATCCAGACTCGCGTACACGCACACATGCTTTCGCCTTGTAGGGACATCCTGAGGCCTCGTGTTGTGTGGCCCGTGTGTGTGTGTGTGTGTGTGTGAACGGCGAGAGCAGGACGGGGGTGGGGAGGGGGGAGGAAGAGGCGGGAGGGGGAGGTAGGTAATGTGAATGTCTTGAGGGGTCAGGGGACAGGCGGGGCGGGGCGGGGGGGGTGTGTTTGTGGATAGGGGCGGGAGAAGTGAAAGCAGGAGGGAGGCGGGGGGGGCGGGGCGGGGTGGGCGGCGGTTCGGGGTGGAAGCGGGCGGCGTCCGCCACCTGTCCTGTCCCTCCGTGACGCAGCACGCGGTGGGCGGCCGGTTCGCGCCGCGTCTCCCCCCCCGGCGCGCTCGCGCTCCTATTTCCAAAAGACGACCTCAAGATAGCCGTCGTAACGGGCGTCCCGACCCGCAATTATAATTATACTCCCCGGCCGAGACAAGGCGCGTGGGGCGCGGCCCGGCGTCCCGGTCCTAATTCGGTTAAAAGGAGGCTGGCGGGGGAGAGAGAGAGAGAGAGAGAGAGAGAGAGAGAGAGAGCGAGGGCTGGCGGGGACCGCAGGGGCGCCTTTGATCACATAACTGACCCCACCCAGTTTATCATGTTGAAGTAATACGCTGCCGCGATGCCGCCGCCACGGGCCGGCACGGACCACAGAGGGGGTAGCGCCACCCGCCTGCCCCGGCGGCGTGCAGGGCGCGGGGAGGGGAGGGGGGCTCGGCGAGCGGAGCGGAGCGAGCCGGACAGGAAAAACACTCAGTCCTGTCCTTTTAAAATGAGACAATGTGGCTGAGGCACACGTCGACCGAGGGTATGGAAGTACAGTGCCAGATTTTGGTCTTGCCCGTCTGCGCTTTACATCCCCCCTCCCCCTCTCTCTCTCTCCCTCTCTTCTGTGTCTGTCTCGCTCCCTCCCACCCTCGGATGGCGTATGCGGAAATGGGCCAACGAAGAGAAAGCGACTCTCGACGGACACAAAAGGGCAGCAAGCGAAACGGTGTGCGGGTGGGAGCGAGTGCAGTGTAGGGTGGGGATGGAATGGTGCCGCGGCGGCGAGGAGAAGAGAGAGAGAGAGAGAGAGAGAGAGAGAGCAGGAGTGTGAGCAGCTATCTCGTGTGCTCTGCGGGGAGAAGGAGGGGGCGTTTCGGTTCGGCGCGGCTCGAATTCCTTGGCAATCGGAAACGTTCCAATTTGGCAGCGCACGTAATACAAGTCCCCCTGGAAGTGGCGGACGCTGGGCAGGGCCCGCAGCGGCCCGGAGGGCTCCGGTGGGCTCCGGTAAGCCGGAGACCGCGGATCTAGACCGAGGCAGCGGCCACTTTCGAGGGCACATGAGCACGGGAGGCGGTGGCGCCGACTTGGCTGGCAGTAGCAGTCCAGGCATTGAGGCCAGTGAGGCGTTGTCAGGCAAACTTTGCCGGGGGCGCTTGTACCGTGTACTACACCAGCACCCGGTACTACTACCTGGACTGGGGGGCCAGGACCGGAGCTCCTTCGGGGGAGTGACCTTGCTCGCCATCGGGGCCTTGTTAATTAATTCCAGCAGCGCGGGGACCTCGTGGGGGACACAGAAACTCTGTTTAATTAAAACAGGCCCCGGGATTAACCTTGGTGGCGTAATCTGGGCTGCCCGCGGGGCCGCAGACTCCGTGCGAAACTGCTGTTGTTCTTGTATCGGTTTATTATTCCAGCGGCGGCCGCGCGCATGGAGCCTGGAGCCGTCATATTGGCTGCCGGCGGGGCTGGCCGCCGCGGCTGACACACACTCTGCCCCGGAGGGAACTGGAGGGAACGCGTTCTCCAGTCGCTCCGCGGAGCCAGGCGACAAACGCTAAGTGCTGCGCGCCACCAGCCCTTCACTCACGGAGGAAGGCCGGCAGTCAGTCAGTCAGTCAGGCAGGCGACAGCGGGCAGGCAGGCAGGCGACGGCTGGGAGGAAGGAGGGCGGGGGCCGCGCCGCCGGGGCCCAGGCCGCGAGGCCCGCACAGCAGGGGAGCGTCCTGGGACCGAAGTTTGCTGGAACCGTCTGTTGAAACTTTGATGGCGGTGCCGGCGACAAGCAGCAGGTAGGAGTCCTCCACCACCGCAGGACTCCGCCCCGCCTCCACCGTGAAGCTGCACTACTTGATGGAGCACGCCCCACGGGCCCTGCGGAGTTCCGCCTCGCGTCGCGTCCCCGCGTCGCAGGAGCGCGCGCCGAGCCCCGCCGCCGCCGCCCTCGGAGATGGCTCCGCGTATCCTGCGTGGTGTTGGTGTGGTCAGGACAATTCGAGGGCCCCCAGAGTGGAGCCAACTGGCGTTGTCCCCATTAAATTCTGGGTTAGCCTGGAACAGGGCATTTCGCGTCTCTCTCTCTCTCTCTCTCTCTCTCTCTTATATGTCTCTCTCTTTCCCCCTGTCACTGCTCCGCGTCACACCGCACCTCATCATCTCAGGACGGATGCGCGCCCGCCTAGTGTCCTAAATAAGGGGGGAGAGCGTAACCAGAAGACAAGACGAATGCCCGCGCCGAGGCCTCTCGCAGCAGCGCGGCGCGACAACTCTCCCCGCAGGCGAATGCCGCCGCGCACAAGCTGAAGAAGAAGAAGGACAGGCGACTCCTCCCTCCCCCTCCGTCTCGCCGAGCCGCGTAAGAGACGGGGTGAAGCTGGTCAGGTCCGTTGTCGGCGTTTTGCGGAAAGGAATCGGGTCCGGCAGCGGCCGGGGACGGCCTGTCCGCGTTTCAGGAGAGCTCGGCACGGCCCGCACAGCCGCCGCCCGGCCACGCGGCCCGTAACCATTTGGCTAATGCGATTTCATTCCGCTTCCAGCCCGTTCATAAGTCATGAGGCTGGGCGCCGCACGTGCCCGCCGCCGGTAAGAGCTCGGCCGTGCGCGGCGCTGTGCGGCCTAACCTCGGCCCAGTCCGGCCGCCGCCGCCAGCCGCCGCCCCCGACCCCCCAGCCCGGCCCCACCGGCCCCGGGGGCACCGCCTCCTCTAGCGTTACTGTCCCCACGGGAAATATCACGGGACTTTGGCGGCGGCGGCGGCGGCGGGCGGCGCTGGTGGTGGACACCGCGGACCACCCCGTGCCGTGCCGCGCCGGCAGTCGGCGTCCGCCGCCGCCGCAGGGATTCTGGCGAGCACGTCCGCGCGGGTCCGTGACGAGCGGCGATACCTCCGGATGAGAAATCGTGACGCACATGCCGAGATTTTCCATGCCGAGTGCGGGCGGCGCGGGGCCGCGTCTATTTATCCGCGTTGCCTCGTTGTGAGTCCGGCAGCCCAGCCCGGCCCGTCGCCGGCACGTGCCGGCCCCCGCGCCTCCCCCGCCGCCCCCGCACCCCCTGCATTAATTGACAGGCAGACGGACGGCGGTGGTGGCCGGCCTGCCGGTGCCGGTGCGTGTCCACATAGACGGATGGCGAGGCCGCGACGCCGGCTCGGCTCCCGACACCGCGGCCCTCGTCAACGTCCCCGCCGGACGGGTTTTTGACGCGTCCGGCCGCAGATAATGAACCGCCGAGGTCGCCGGCGGATCTCTGCCGCCGGGGGCTCCCCGCCGCTACCGGGGCTGACGGCGGCCGTGCCTCCTGATTCGCGCTCTCAATGACCACCTCAAGGACGCCGTGGGCCGCTCTTTGAATGGGCGCGAAAGACGAAAAAAAGGGTCAGTGTATCCCGGGGAGGCCTTGGCGCAGACAAGGACGGAGCATCCCGCGCTGCATGCATAGGTTCCCAGGGGGCGGTGACGTCATCGGGGCCGGCGACCAATGGCGGCGCGGGCCCCTCGGTGTGCCGGAGCGCCGGTGGCGGGGGGCCGGGGGGTCGGGGGGCTCGGGGGCGGGGAGATATACCGCGTCGCGTCGCGGCCTCGCGCGGGCAAACGCGACCCGGCGAACCCCCACCACGGCGGCCTGGAGGCGGGATCCGGGCCCTGGAGCGCGCCGGCGCAGAGCCAGCCGCCCCCGGCCACCCCCGGCCACCCCCTCCCCGCCGGCCCCGCCTCCCCGGGCCGGGGGCGGCCGGGGGCGGCTACTGGGGGTGGGGCGGGACGGCCGGAGCGCCGCCGCCGCTCCAGAGGGCTGGGCGCTGCAAGACGGGGCAGGCACCTGTCCAAGTCGGTCCCGGGTCCCGCGTGTCGTGCGGGCTGGCGTTGGCGCGGTGCGTGGCCGTGCGTGGCGGGCGCGTGACGGGTGCGTGTCGGGCGCGTGGCGGGTGCGGGCGGCGCGTGCGGATCGTGTACAAGTAGTGCCGACTGTTGACAGTGACATGCGCGGCCAGTGAGGCCTCCTCCTCCGACCAGGCCGGCCCGAACACAGCGTGACCACGGCGGCCCAGGAGGCAGCGGGCACGCCCTCGGCCGGGGATGGCGTGGGGGCGTCGCTCCTAGGACGGCTCCAGCGACAGGCGGCGTCCTACCTCACCTCGTCGGCGCCGTCCTCGCCGTCACGGACGCCGTCCGCCGTCGTGTCTCCGCTCGGGGAGAGCACGCCGCCGTCGCCCGGCGCAGTGGCCAACCTGCGGGGGTACTTGGTGGGGCGCCTGGGCACCCTGCCTGACACAGGTGAGTCCGAGTGCATCCAGAACGAAATATAGAATTTTTTTTTGGAGTGGCGGGGCCGGAAAGCGAGATTGACGAGGGGCTGCAGAGGGGCGGGAGGGTGAAGAGGGGGTGGAGAGGGGGGGGGGGGTGATAGAGCAAGGGGGTGGGGGGGCACGGGGTGCAGGTAGGCTTCCGATCCCCACCAACCCCCTGTCTCACAGCGCTCCCTCTCCCACAATCCCCACAACTCTCCCCCACCCCCTCTCCCCCTCTGGTCCTGGGCCCCGAATCCCCGAGTCTCGGTTACGGCCCATGAAGATCTTCGTTAAGGGTGCTGTCCTCAGCCTTCGGGTATCTCGAGAATGGGATTTAAAGCTCTTGGTCAAAGTGGTTTTCTCAGAGTCCGTTTATTCTTCATCTAACAGTAGGAAATTAAAAGCCAGTCTATCTTTGCGTAGGCGCCGTTATCCCTTCCACCCCTCCTCTCCCCCTCTTTTCGTCTCTCTCTCTCTCTCTCTTCTCTCTCTCACTCTTCCTCAAAAAAATCTCCCGTCCGTCCACCCTAATAATTTTGCGTATCGATAATGTCCAGGAGCGTTGATGTCACCAGAGTGGGGGTCATTGAGGCTTTCATTACGGTCAGTTAGGAAAACTTTGCGTTAATTAGCGTTCCCATTTTCGAAGACACCCGCCTTGGCTTTGTGGAGGATAATGCGCGAAAGACTTGCACACATGCCAAAGTACGTGGATGAATGTAATCGCACATTTCACGTCTAGGTTGCGCGACGTGCACTTTTTCATCGCGGCGCTGTAAACTGTAAGGGGCGAGTTCTAAATAAACTATCCCAGAAATATAGCGATAAGTACCAGAGGCAAACCGTGAACATTGACAGCTGTTTGATGCATCGAACCGGACGAGCGCGCGAGGCGGTAGAGAGGAGGGGAGGTGGAGCGAAGGGGCAGCGGGTGGGGGAGGGCGGGCATTCGTCGCGTCTTGTTATTCCTTCCCATTAAAGTCGATGCTTAGGGCAAACATGTCGGGCCGGGAGGGTGAGCGGGGCGCGGCGCGGAGGGCCGCGGGCCGAGCGGGTATTGAAGCGAACTTCGAGGGGAGGGCGGAAGGGCCAGGGGTGGAATAGGGTTAGGCTCAAGTTCAAAGGGAGGCGGGGGAGGGCGCGGAGGAGGCGGACGATAAATTTATTTCAGGTCACAACAACACGACAACGACGTTGTTGAGGCGTGTTTGTGAATCGGCCGGCGTCTGCTGCGGGGCGTGCGGGACGATTTGCCATGCAAAACGCGTCGCCGTCGGCCTAGGCATCGCAGTGCGGGGAGGAAAAAAAATGTTTGCACAGACTCTCCTAGCCGCCGTGGGCGCGCGGACCCCGGAGGGGCCAAGGGCCGAGAGAGGGACCGACCGGCGGAAAACGCGTTTCCTGGAAAACCCTAAATTTCGTTTTTTTTTCGAAAAAAAAAAATAAAATTTGAGGGTGCCAAATCAAGGAACGAAATCCGAGTACCAGCCGATTAATTTTTCCGTATAAATGGCCGTCTTATTTTGTTTCCTGATACTTTTTTTTCGGGAAGTTCACCGTGAAGGAAAGTCATGAACCCCGATTTCTTCAGAGGTGCGGACTCGGACCCGATGAAAAATTCGTGAATACTCTGTGTGCCGGATGAAATGCATTGCCAAAGCGGACATTGCGGCAGGCAGGAACGGGCGGTAACCTGGGAGAAGGTAACATGGCGAGCTCGCCGGCTAACTCCTACGTGCCTACCGGGGCCCCGGGGCTCCGCGATGACGCCCTGTCCGCGGCCGCTGCGCGGAGAGCCGCGTCATGTCCTCCCTGCGATATGAATACAAAACGCTCAAGTGAGGCGCGGCGCGGGGGGGGCCGGGGCCGCCGGGGCGGTCGGAGGGGCCGGGAAACAATGACACTCTGTCTGGTTTTGTCCGTGCAGTCAAGTGCACTCGTCGCGCCGGTCGGGGAGGGAGGCGGGAGGGTGGAGGGCGCCCAAAGGGATAGAGCGCGGCGGCGGCCGGGTCGAGAGGGCCGCGGGCGTGCCCTTTGAGGGCAGCGGAGCCGGCTGCAGCGGCGGCGGGGCGGAGGGGCGCGAGACGAACCGCTCATTATAAATTGGATTTTGCTTCGCATTTGGATGATCACAGCAGCGCCCCGCAGCGCCCCGTGCAGTGCCACGGTAAAGGTGTCGTGCGGTGACGCGGCTTATGCGGACTGTTTTTCGCGGATTTTTCTTTTACGCAATAAAAATAAAATAATCCCCTTAGTGTGCAAGTGGAACTGCGTTGTAATTAAGATTCGTAGCGCGAGCAGGGATTTGCACGAGCAGCTTTCTCACACGGTGCTTCGCTCCAACGACTCTGAACACTATTTCCGACTCCGAAGCCGGCTCGTTCCCGTACTCGCCCTGTTCAGTATGAATGGACCCTGACCTACTCCTCCACATGCGCCGGCTCTCGGTGCCCGCTTCCCCCCCCCTCCCTCCCCCCTCCCTCCCCCTCTCTCTCTCTCTCTCTCTCTCTCTCTCTCTCTCTCTCTCTCTCTCTCTCCCTCTCCCTCTCGCCGCCCTCCTCTCTGGCTGATTGAGTCGGGTGGGACGCGCCACCGGAGCTGCCCGCTGACACGAGGGGCTGCACTAAGAAAGGGGCCGTATTTTGGCTCGGAAACGAATCGCTAAAATATTTAATACCTGTTTCCTGAAAGTTTGATGACGGGGCGGGGCCCACGGCGCCGGGCTGCGCCGGGCTCTCGGAGCCCCCGGGGGCGTGCGGCGGCGCGGCGGCGCAGCGGGGTAGAGTGCAGCAAGGGTGCCACCCTACCGGCGGGAGGGTCACGCGCAGTGTTGCCAACGTGTCAAAGAGAGGCAGCAGCCGTCCCGAAACAAAAAAAAAAGTGAAACGAAATTGACAATTACCTTGGCAATCATCACTCCCGTATAGAAGCTTTCAGACGAATACGAAAATGTATTCAAGCAAGGATCAGAGTGCAATAAACTCACGTTGAGAGGTGTGGCGCGCGCATTGTGACAAGGAGAGAGAGAGCCGCCCGCCGCGCCCCGGTCGAGAGGGACAGTTGCCCGTCGAACACTATTTCTCATAATGGCCCCTTCGCGTGTTGCCGCCCCAGCCGGGATGTATATAGCACACTACCGCCCTGTCTATCAAGGGGTTATTTATACATGCATCCCCCACCCTTCCCGGCCGGCCCAGCCCTCGGCCGGCACGGCAGCATTCCCGGGAATGAGACGCCCCCGAACTATTTCTGCCCCGCCGCGCATACTACGGGTGTGCAGCCCTGCCGCAGGCAGTCGTGACAAGAGATTCTGTACTTCCAAACATCCACTTACCACACGCTCTGGCAAAACCTTTTTTTCACATCCGGCACCGTCAGTTCTGTCCTTTAAGACGACCGCTTTCACTTGCCGCGGTATCCGGCGGTGATTGGGCGCACACGACACGCGCGTGCGCACGCGCACGAGAGCGTGCACGTGCCGCACTGCCCTGCGCACGCGGCGGGTCGAGTGTAGGCGGCGGGGTGAGATGCCTTTGAGCACGCGACGCCCCCCTCCCCCTCCCACTGTGTGTAGGTGAAGGGCGGCAGGAGAGGGGCAGCGGGGCTCTCCCCGTAATCACCGCAGCCGGGAGTGGAGTGTCTGGCTGGCCGGCCGCGCTGCTCGCCGACGGGGTGGCTGCGGCGAGTGGTCGACGAGCGGCGTTCTCCCGCGCGCGAAAAGATTCGCGGGGGGCGGCGGGTGCACGGCGGGCCGTAACACCCTCTTCCCCCCCGCTCTGCCTCCGTCCCCTGGCCCGCCGCGGCCCGGTCCACCCCCACACCGGGTCCGCTCCGCGCCGTCCGTCGGACGGATTGCCCACCCCTTCATTACGCAAATGTATTCATGTGATCGCTCCACCAATTAGTGTCCGCTAGGAAATTTAACATGTAAATAAGAAGAGCGTGCGCGCGTGCGCGGCCCGGCGTGGCGCCGCGGCGCAGCGTCTCCCGGCACGAGTGTCTGCGACCGGGGCCGGTGCAGGAAGCCGCCGGCCGCCAGAAGCGAGGCTCTGACCCTGTTGGAGTAATCTGACTTGCGGTGTGACGGTTCTCTGTCCTCAGGTCGGGTGCGGACGGGGCGGGCGGGCCGGGCGGGGCACACGGGGCCGTCTCGGGTTACCCCCTCTGGACCCCCGTCCTTAACCGGGAAGCAATCAGTTTCGATAGAGCCTACGGGGCGGGATGGGGAACGCGGCGTCGATCGTAGTGTAGCGTCGCGCGGTTCGCTAGTCCGTCAGTGACACCTTGCCCTTAGACGCCACCTGTAAAACGGAGTTCTAAAACTTTTCGAAATAAAAAATATTACAACGATAATGAAAAGAAATCGTAATTCGAGAGAGATAGTCGAGGTGGAAAGCAGTCGCTAACTCAAGCTCTTTGTTTGTCTGTCTCTGAAGGTCGTTGATTCGAGGCTCAGACGAGGAGGGGGAAGATGGGGACGGTGCTCCCGGCGCTCGGCCCGCTCCCGCTCCCGCACCCGACCGGTGACCGACGGCGCTCGCTGTCCGACTGATCGCCCGCCAGCAGACAGCCGCACGCCGCCGCCACCATGAACCAGATACCCGTCATCGGCAACATCGACTGGGAGAACCTGCGGCAGACAATATGGACGCGCACGCAGGAGCCGACCATGCAGCGCAAGCTGGTGCTGGTCATCGTGTGCATCGCGCTCCTGCTCGACAACATGCTGTACATGGTGATCGTGCCCATCATCCCGGACTACCTGCGCTACATCGAGGAGGGCGACGTGGAGCCGCCGCCCGTCGTCCGGAACGGCACCACGCCGCCGCCGGGCATGCCGGTCCACCGCGACCACCACGGCCAGGACACGTCCACGGGCATCCTGTTCGCGTCCAAGGCCATCGTGCAGCTCATGATCAACCCCTTCTCCGGGGCGCTGATCGACCGCATCGGCTACGACATCCCCATGATGATCGGGCTGGTGGTCATGTTCCTGTCCACGGCCATGTTCGCGTGCGGCCGCAGCTACGGCACGCTCTTCTTCGCGCGCAGCCTGCAGGGCGTGGGCTCGGCCTTCGCGGACACCTCGGGCATGGCCATGATCGCGGACCGCTTCACGGAGGAGTCGGAGCGCTCTAAGGCGCTGGGCATCGCCCTCGCCTTCATCAGCTTCGGCTGCCTCGTGGCGCCCCCGTTCGGCGGCGCGCTCTACCAGTTCGCGGGCAAGGAGGTGCCCTTCCTGGTGCTGGCCTTCGTGTCGCTCATGGACGGCATCATGTTGCTGCTCGTCATGAAGCCCGTCAAGGAGCAGCTGCGGGAGAGCAAGGAGATCAAGGCGCCCACCATCCCCATCTGGAAGCTTATGATGGACCCGTACATCGCCGTGTGCGCGGGCGCACTCAGCATGGCCAACGTGGCCCTCGCCTTCCTGGAGCCCACCATCTCCCTGTGGATGGAGGACAACATCACCACTGACAACTGGAAGATCGGCATGATCTGGCTGCCCGCCTTCTTCCCCCACGTCCTCGGAGTCGTGGTGACGGTCAAGATCGCCAAGCTGTACCCGCAGCACCAGTGGCTAATGGTGGCCATCGGGCTGACCATGGAGGGCCTGTGCTGCTTCATCATCCCGTTCTGCCGCTCCTACAAGGTGCTCATGCTCCCCATCTGCGGCATCTGCTTCGGCATCGCGCTCGTGGACACGGCCATCCTGCCCACGCTCGGCTACCTGGTGGACGTGCGGTACGTGTCCGTGTACGGCAGCATCTACGCCATCGCCGACATCTCGTACTCGGTGGCGTACGCGGTCGGGCCCGTCATCGCCGGCAGCGTGGTGGAGGCGATCGGCTTCACGGCGCTAAACATAGGCATCGGCTTCTCGAACCTGCTTTACGCGCCCGTGCTGACGTACCTCAGAAACATTTACGACTTCAAGCCCTTCCAGAGCGAGGCCAACATCCTGATGGGCGACCCGCCCACCAAGGAGTACCAGACGTACACGATGCACGACCAAAGGCTCGTGTCCGGGGACCTCAAGAACCACCTCGAGTACGGCCGGCTGCAGGAGGATACTAGCACGCAGATGGCCGAGACGAGCTTGGACAGCAAGCAGTTGGATGGGGCCAACGGTTACGCCGCCTCAGAGCAACAGGGTTATTACCAGCAGGGGTACCAACAACAGGCGTACCAGCAGCAGCAGCCTCAGGGCTACCAGGCGCAGGGCTACCAACAGCCCGCCCCGCAAGCGTACCAGAGGCCCGCAGCAGCGGCAGCGGCGGCACCGGAAGGTCCCACCAATCCGTTCAGGCAAGAAGCTCCAAGTGCGGCAGGCAGTGGAACAAATCCCTTCCGCCAAGCGTGGTGAATCAACTAACTATTTTCTACGAGAAATCTTTACCTATCACTATGATCTTGTTCAAAAAAAGGCCAGATTTAGTTTTTAATTAGTGATATATCAATGTTAACTGTTCAAAAGTTTTCTGTGTTGTTTAGATAATTACGAACTGTGGAAATATTCTATCAGTAAATAGAAGTATCATAATAATGTTGATCTGTATATATGTAGGATGTCAACACTGTTAAAATTTACACTTAAATTCATTAGTAAATTATACTTTGTTAGGTTACTGACCGATCCTGGTTGATCGGCAAGGAAAGCTTATGAATATTAATGTTAAATGCGCAAAATTAGTTTAGTTTGTGGCTAATTCAACATTTTTGTTACTTCGGACGAATTTCGAGTAATGTGGTGATACTATCCAAAAAATGCAACTATTTAGATAAATGTTATTTACTTTAAGACTTTACTTTCAGTTATCGTTTTGTTGTCTTGTTATTGCGGTGTGGACGTTTAACGTCCAACCATTTCACCAAGAAATCAAGAAACATATCAGGAACAAATGTTCCATTTAGATGTAAGAAAGTAAATGTAAGTAAAATAATGTTGTGAAGAATGCGTGTGTGACTGCATTTGCGTGATTGATACAATGTGTGTGATCGTAAACAAATAGAAGAATGGGAGAAATGTCTGAGTTAAGGCCGTAGACGAATTATGAAGATACATGTGTGGATGGTTGGACGCGTGAAGACCTCGGGAAAAAGAATAATTCAGAGAGAATGAATTGAGCTGGATGGAGAAATGGTATCGGTTTATATTGAGAGAAAGTGTGTGTCTAGAGAGTGTGAATCGGGTCTTCTTTAAGATGTACTTTTTTAATTGTAGGTGTCTTAATATGATGTCTCTGAGCACATCTTTGAAAAGACTGCCGCCAGTAGAACATATCTCACTCCTGATTAAAGAGCCGACTAGTGTTTAGTAAACACAGAAGCGCGACAGTAAATGTTCCCTGAATATGATTCTTTACTCGTAGTAGACGTATCTTGCCGGAATATCGTATATTTTGTTATGGTGTGATGTAAAATCATGCTCATAGAATCATTGACCGGTACTTGAGTATAAAGTGAATCGTCATATTTTTAATTAGATGTCTCTGCAATCATGGAGTAGAAATTCTAGTATCATTTCGGATATAATTATTGTACATACAAAGTTAAATTCAGGTAATCAACCTGGCATCTTCGAAAAGCATGCCCTTTGAGAAATTAAATGTACGAGAGATCGAGTTTATCAATGGTTTCCCGTCAGAGTTGCACTCTTGGCATTTCATTTCAGATGCTGCGTTTGAATCGACGATTAATGGGTCATAAACATACAAAGGCTCCAAAATTTAAAGTCCCTTTAAAAAAATAACTTCTCTTGGGCTCAGCTCACGTCGAAATTAAAACCAAACTTACCCTCAAGAACGGAACAGCAATAATTGATTGTTTAGTGTTTGTGATGTCCTAATTTGTAGTAGATTATTTAAATTTACGTAGCTAGAAAAATTATTGCATATACTTTTGACGTTTTGTACTTGTAAATGGGTGCCCGTAAGTGCGCATCCTGAACTACGCCAGGTCCCTACTGTCGCAATTCTTTCTAACATATCTAATGAAGATATTTAAGGTGACATGACATATCAATTGTCAATTGTGCTTTAGATGTTCTGATTCATTTAACATCATCATATCAAATTAGGGATAGGATTAAGTGTTGGAGATCGAAGAGAACGTATCCATGCAATAATAACCTTGTCAGAAATGTATTTTACTGCTTCGGTTTTATTGTGGTCCTTTTATTAAAGCCCATCGTGAGATGTGGCAAAAGTGGATTACATTACAAATTACGGATATCATTTTAAATGTATCAACAAAAGCATTAATGAGATTGATGTATGTTTAATTCTTTGCAGTTTGATTTCAGCCTGCCTCGTACATTGACGTGGCGAGGCTTTATTCATGCTTCCAAAGTTTGGTGCCTGACCTTTCTATTTATTTTGCATTTTAATAATTATTTTAAACTAAAATTTCTATCAGCCAATCTTAGCTGTCGAACATCGGTGGTATTTTCCTAAACTGATTTTCTGTTTGCAAAGTTCCGTACAATAAATTTTGGAAGTTCAATCGTGGTGAGAAACTCTATCGGTAACATTGTAATAATTCATTGCTTGTACCCATATTATCAGTTAAGTAAAAGTACTTCACATGCTTCAATTTGTATGTAATTTGTCGGCAAACTATTTTATGATGGCAAAAAGTTAGAAACCTGTTAGGTTGTTATTTTGTTATTGCATGTCTGCAGCTTAAAATCACTTTTCAATGACTGTGCTGTACATCAAAGCCTTGAAATTAATCATATAATGACGTTTCTTGTTAAAATTTGCATGTTAAAATCTATTGTGTATCGTGTCTGTATTTCCTGTGAACAGACGATATGTTATCACAAATATTCCCTGTTGGAATGTTTTCTGTTGAAGCTGTCGTTTAGAAAATATTAAGAATTGTCGGGTTGACCGTGCAACAATTCAGAATGGATAGAGGTACGAGAACAAGATCTTCCTTCCTGCCGGATATTCTCATTTGGTCACTACCGCCTTTTACGTCACAAGTGCACTGCCATAGAGTGAGCATGCTCAAACTAAATGACGGTCCCATCAAATTTTATCTCAATATCACACTTCTGTGACGTCAAACGCGTTCAAAGGAACATAAAAAAAATTCTGTTGCTGGTCTTGAATTTCGATTGTCTCCGAATATATGGCCAAAGACTTCGTTAAAGTAGCTTTCGCGTGCCGTTGATAAGCGCTTTATCAAAGGGAAAAACTTGTGTAAGGCTTCTGTTGCGAGCAAATCTATTTAATAACGCATTTAGAAACTTTTGAAACTAGTGCTGGGTACAAATGTACAGTGTCATATCAGTGATGTTATACAACCCTCACTCTAACAATGTAAATTTAACTGTAAATAAAATAATAGTTGTTAATGGACCAGAATATTTTTATTATCCCTTTCCCAGCTCCTTTTCTTCCCTATTACAATATCAGCATTATTTTTTTTTTGTATACCCCGGTTTCCACCCCTCTCGGTGAGAGATGACGTTACACAGATTAGAACGCCAGGGTGGCACGACTGCGACAATAACACCAGTACATGTGAGCAGTATCCGGGTCCTCTTGGGGTCGGGAGGGCGTGTGCGGAAGCAATTCCGTGGGTCCTGATGGCGGGCCAGAAGGGGTCTTCCTGTGATCCTGAGGAGACCACCTCTGCGCTACACTCCTCGACTCGCACAATGGTAGTGAATCAGAGTCTGGGTCGACCACCACAGCCAGAGCTGGCGGCAGGAAACGACGCTGAATTTTACTTTAAAACATAAGTAAACGCACGGCGTAGGTTTGCATCCCCTTCGTGGGGATGCCGCGAGGGTAGTCCACATTTTCCCACCCACACCACGAGGGACTGGGGGTGTGCCTCGGCAAAGCCCCGCCAGGCAAACGGAAGTCGTAGCGAGGAAGAGTGAAGCGAACTTTCCTTTGGCGCGCCAGCCCAGCGCGAATGCTCAGGTGCCCACAAGAGGGTGGCCGGGGCCGTGGCCGGGGCCGGGGCCATCCCCGGGAGGAGGGGAGACAGTGCTCGTGCCGCTGCTCTCTTTTTATTCCCACCTTCCCCGGCCTCCCCCAGGCGGCGGCGCCTGCAGCGCCACCCCCCGCCACGACGCCGCCCGCTGAGTAAGACGCCTGGCCGCCACACCACCAGCCAAAGCAATCCCATCGCAGCGCAGCGGCCGCCCCGGCCAAGGCCCCACACCAGCGCCCCGGCGCCCCGGCGCCCCGCAGTCTGGACCGAAACCAGGACTCGACCCCCGAGGAGAGCGGACTGGCGCTCGCCGTCCGGCGCCCGCCGCCACACCAATCTTGTTTGCTAGGCCCGTCTCAGACGCTCCCCGCTGATCATGCCGCGGACAAGGGAGTCCCCAGGGGGGTGAAGGGAGAGGGGGAAGGTGGACGGGCTAAGTACGTTGGAGCGTCTGAGGAGCCGCTTAAAGAGCGGCGCGGACGAGCGGCCGTGTTGTGACGTGTGACGTCATGTTCCAGGATGGCGACAGACGATCATGGGCCTGCCCAAGAAGCTCATGACGGCCGTCAACATGAGCGCGGACGGCTCGGGACAGGTAAGTCGACACAGTAGCCCGCAGCGCGTCAACACGGTGACACCTCTTTTTTCGCAACACTGTCACAGCTGTTTGTTTTGGACGTTTTTCTTTTTTTTTTCTCTCTCTCTCTCTCTACTCCTGCCTGAACCTCACCTCTTATCCCCATAGAAGATGAAGAAAGCAGGAATGACGGCGTACAGCAAGATAGTGGGGACGGGTGTTTCTGTGTCTCGGCCGGTGGCGACCCCCCGCAGCGCCGGGATCCCTATCGCAGCAGTCCGACGCGGCCGCCTGACGAGCGCGGAGCCTGCGGAGCCGGGAGGGGAGGGGAGAGGAGGGGAGTGGAGGGGAGGAGAGAGGAGGGGAGGGGAGGGCCGCTATCGCGGGGCGCTGCGGGGCGCGGCAGCGGCGGCTCTAAACCCGTCGCCGGAATAAGCTTTTCATAGGTAGGCTTAGCCGCGGCAAAGTTTATGGCGACACTTGTTCGCGGGGGACGCGGGAGAGGCGTGAGTTGCGCTCTGGCGCCACGCAGTCTGCCGCGCGCTGTGCGTGTGAGAGACAGAGACAGAGAGTCCGAGATCTGGCAGGGGGGGGGGGGGCAGACAGAGAGCGAAGAGAGGGGTGCGGTCGGCACATAACTCGCCATCACGTCGTGCGAGGCTCGCGCGCACCGGTCGGATTTCACGACACGAGGCTGCTGGCAAGTCGGCAACACCGGCTGAGGTGACCCATTTCATGATTCTGGGAGTGACCCCTTCGGTGACCCCCCGCCCCGGATGACCCCTTGGGTATGACTCTCGGGGTGACCTCTTTGTTGACCTCTCCGGTACTCTATAGTTGACCCCGTGTGACCCCGTAGGTCACCCCGTTGGGCCACCCTCGAGGTGACAAATCCTGGGAACGCCGAAGTCGGAGCCGGTAAGCCGAGTGGGACAGACAAAGCAGCGTGCGAGAGAGAGAGCGGAACCCGTTCTGGCCGCCGTGTGTCAGAGGAGGCCCGCACGAGAGGGGCATCCTCAAACTTTTATAGACTCTTGAGAAAGTAGTTGGCGCGCTCGGGACCAAATCCAATAAGGCGGCACGGCGCCGGCTCTCCGTGCCCCGCGGTCCACACACGGCCGGCCGGCCCCGGCCGAGGACCCGCGGCGTAACTTCTCCGCAGCCTCAAGGCCCGAACCCGACCCCCTGACCACTACACCTACTGCTGCCAACCACACCTACACCGTCGCCGGCCCTGCGACTTTCTCTCGCTGGCTACGGCGGTTTCCACGCTCCGCCGCGGAGCTCGGGTAGCAGCGGCGGGCCGCCCCCAGCCGGTGAGCTCGGGGCCGCGCAAGAACCTCACTAGCTGCCGACCCGGCCGGAAACGTACTCAGCATCCCACACGGCCAGACCCCCCGCGAAGCGGCGGCCGGCTGCTGCGCTCCAAAAACCAGGGGGGTTCTGCACAGCAACATGAAGAAGTGAGCGCAGTGTGTAAGAAGCCGCGCGTTAATGGGCTCGGGAGGGGAAGGGCGCAGCGGCGGCCGGCGGAGCAGAGGGAAACGGGAGCTGTAAAAGGCAATGTGTGGCTGAGTGCGGCGCATCGTCAAGGCGCTGCCAACGAGCCGGAGGGGCCGGAGGGGGCGGAAGGGGCCGGGCACCCTCCGGCCCCTGCGCTGCTGACGGCCGTATGCGCCGCTGCGGTCTCCGCGAAGCGTAAATTGCACTGCACTGCACTGGCCCTGGCCGGCTGTACTAGACCGCGAGGGCGGGGCGGCAGCCCTGTACTCACATACTAACGCCTCCCACCCCTACGAAAAAAAATCTGCGTGGACCCTGTCCTCAGGGCCCAATCATATTATAAATCGGTCCACGGAACGAGCACCTTCCGCGGCGTTTCAATCGCGAAGAGTAGATTGCAGTCGTCCTTCGAATGCAAACAAGGCTCTTCGGAGCGTCGGAGGCGGGAGCGGTGTGCGAATGTTAACGAGTAAGAGGCGAGAGCCCAGCAGCCCGTCCGTCTAGAGCCTCTGGCATCGAGGACCGGCAGCAGGCGTACCTGGGGGACGCAACGCCATCAAAAATTGAATATACCATCCCCTGTCGCTTCTGTCTGACGGCATCCCCCACCCCCATCCCCTACACACACACACACACACACACACCATGCCCCACTCCCTTTTCCCTTCTCGGCTGTCAAATTAGCGGTGTCTGTGCCACGGCTCCGTCACAGCGACACTCTCTCTCTCTCTCTCTCTCTCTCTCTCTCTCTCTCACACACACACACACACCGGCCCGATACGCACGCCAATGGAAATACGACACACGTGTATACCGTAATCAACCGGATCGACACGCACACCGCGTCCACTCGTGGGGCCCAAGGATAAAAATACGAATCACGTCCTCTCAAGAACATAATCCGATTCACAAACCCGCAACGACTGCAACCAAAAAAGGAATCGTTGCTCCACACAGATTTGTAGGTATTCTCATCCCGCGTGCTCTGCACGTTTCTATTTTTTTAAAACTATAAACAACCCACCTCGTCATTTTTTTTCCATATATTTTTGCCTTGTCACGGTTGTACCTCTCTCTCTCTCTCTCTCTCTCTCTCTCTCACCCAGCCCCTTTGTCCACATCTGTCCCTCTCTCGTCCTGCCGGTCATGATATTTGGGCCTCGCTGTGTGTAGCCCGCGGGGCCGCGGCGCGTGGCTTGGCTGCGCGTGGCACAGCGGGGTGGTGGGGGTGATGGTGTTCGGTGACCCCACCCCACGCAGCGCACCTGCCGCGGTTCCCAAAGGGCGGCGGCGGCGGCGTCGTCGCTGCGTCGCCTCCTCCTCCTCCACTTATTATTATTATTATTACTACTATTATTATTATTACCCGTGGAAGCCGTAGGGCGTGGCAGAGTTTCAAGATCCAAAAGAAGCCGGGGCCGAAGAGACTGCAGCCCTCCACCCGAATCCTGCAGTCACGGTTTTTCGCTCCGGCGGCGTCGTAGCGACCACCTTCTCACAAGCAGACAGCCTAAGGCTCGCCAACCCTTTGTGTTGCCCCGCTGCTGGGTGCTTTGCGAAACGCCTCCCCCCTCCCCGCTATCATACACCCTCCCCGCGCAGGGTTAACTTTCGCATGTGAGAATCGGCACACTTGTTCGCCCTCGCGGCCGCTGCCACCGCCGCACCGCATTCCCCCGCACATGGTGGTGGTGTTGGCGTCGGTGATGTAACGATGAGCCGGGCGCGGGAGGGAGTGAGGGAGGGAGGGAGGGAGGGAGGCTGCGAGGGGAGGAGGCCCGCGACCACCCCAGTGTGCTTTACAGCACCGCAACAGAAACAATAGGGGGACGGCCGGGCCGGGGACGACCGCAGGCGCGCGCGCCCTTGCCCTTCTATACCGAGAACAATCATCCCGTCTTCCTCCCGCGCCCTCCCCTCCCCTACTCTTACCTCTCTCTCTCTCTCACTCATTCTATCAGTCCCCCCTCACACCCCGACGGCGCTTCCCTTCTCACTCGCACACTACCCAGCTACTCACTCGCTCCGCCGGCGGTGTCGCGTGAGGACAGGCCTTGCCTCAAGGAGCTGCCACGACACACCCGCACGCCTTTCGGTGCTCTTTGAACCGGCGACAATTTGCCGCGTTCGAATCTCTCCCTCTCTCTCTATTCTCTCTCTCTCTCTCTCTCTCTCTCTCTCTCTCTCTCCCTTGCTGCACCTCCCTTGTCGCGTCTGCCATCGCAAACCGTGTCCCACTGCGCGTTCCCTGGAACAAAAGCTCGCCCAGGACGAGCTTCGCCACCGGCAGCATAGCCGCGATAAGGCACGACGGCGACAAAAAGGGACCTCGAGTGGCGTCCGGGACATTTCCGGGCCGGCGGGGGTGAAGGAGGCGGCCAACGGGTGCAGCAAGACGAAGTAGAACGGGGCGGCGCGGGTCTGCAGCGCGAGCAGCCCGCACGCGGACTCAGCGCCGGGTAGGTAGGCAAGGCGAGCCGGGCTCCACACACCCGTGCGTCGCGGGTGCCTACCTCCCACGGCGCTCGCTCGCCGCCTCCCCGGCTGCTGGGCCTAGCTCTTCCCCCGCCGCTCTCCGCACGCGTGCCCTTTAACGAGGCGTTTAACGGCCGTGCCGTAGTGTGTCGGGATTAGCACTTTTGCGTAGCCGACACGGGGCCCCGCCCGCGGTACGGCGCTCCAGGACAGTCATGCTACATTTGCGCACGGCGCCCCCGCGTGACTGGGTGGGGGGCGGCGGCGGCCGCCGCGGTGGGGGCGGCTGCAGTGGGGTGCATACATTAGCCAGCCCCGCGCCAGCGACAGCTATATCAGGACGAAAAACCCTTTCGAGCTCTCCGTAACTCATATTTTCCCCGCGCGTTTTCTCTCCTATCTCCTCCTTATGTCCTCCGCTCCTCCTCTCCTTCCTCGTCCGCATTATCCGCCGTGTTCCGGGTTGCCACGGGAACGCCGCCGCGGCGGCCGCGGCGCACCGCGCGCGCCGACACCTCGCGCAGAATACATTGAAAAGTTTCATTCCGAGTCGCAGCGGGACGGAGATGGCCGCGGGGGAGGCGGCGCCGCCAGACAGCAGGGCCGCGCCGCCGCCGCCGCGGGCTGGTAGCTGGTAGCCAAGGCCGTGCGGCAGGAGACAGGCGGCAACGCTGCCGGCACCGCCTCATGAATGCATAAAGGGCACGCCGAGGATCGGCCGGCGCGGATGCGCGCCGCCGGCAGACGAGACGACACAGTCTCGGGTGCTCTCAATGAAGTACGCGCCTTCCGCCGCGGCCCGCCGCACTTTGTTTTCCTGGGTGAGCGCGGCATATGAATAATTGTCCGTCGCTTCATCCGGGGCCGGCGGTGCTGGGTCGCCCACGCCCTCTGCCCGCACAGCGGCGGCGCGGGTCCACTGGCTGCGCTCCGCGGGGGGTCCGCGTCCATTGTCCAGTCCGCGGCGTCCGCGCCGGTACATCGTGCATGTTTTAACGCCCGGAGCCGGCCGCACACATCCGGTGGTGGTGGTGGTGCCCGGGCCAGACCACCGCGGCCCGGCCGGCCCAGCCCGACCCCAACGCCGAGGCCCCCGCCAGGCCCGGCCCAGCGGGCAAAGCGGGCAAAGCGGGCAAAGCTTCCTCCCCCGGCCTCCGGCCTGGAGCCGAGCAGGCCGACCCCAGCCTCGGCTCGGCCCGGCACGGCCTCGGCTCGGCTCGGCTCGGCTCGACCCCACCAGGGGGTGCCCGGGGCTGAGCGAGGGCACCGCGCTCGCGGGTCACGGCAAGGCAGAGATGCCGGGATCGATACAGGGCTCGTCGTTAAGCGGCCAGGTCGGGCCAGGTGCCCTCCGAGCCCCGGCGGCCCGCGGCCCCCGCAGGCCCCCACAGCACTGCTCTCTACACTGTACCAAAACAGTGTCGGGGATTTTTGACGAGACCTGAGGAGATTCTGAATCACAAATTTTGCAAAAAGAGAAAACCCATTGGGAGTAATTGTTTAGTACAAATCAATTTTTTTTTTTAATGCGAGGTTCGAACACAGGTTCGCTAAGGACACACAGAGTCAGTGTCGTCACGTTTGCTCTGCTGGCCGCAAAAAAAAAATCCGTGACTCTAAAAAAAATTTTCGTTTAAATTTTTTAATCCGTGGGGGTCGCGGTGGAGTTGATGCTGGGGCGTGCCGAGTGGTGGCGGAGCCCGGCTCGGGCGGCTCCGTGATGTACAGCGACCGTGACACTCCGTGCGACAGCCGACACCGGCCAAACTATGAAGATTAACCTCGCATGGCGCGCGACCGCAGTCCGAGCCCGAGCGCGCGGCCGGACGGAGGGTCCCCCGCCACCCCGCGCCGCGCCATCACCGCCGCCCCCCGCCCGCCGCCGCCCCCGCCACTCCCCCATCCATGTGAGCGTACATGAGCAAACGGGGAGGCGTGTCTGAAATCAAATTACTCCCGCATACGGACTGCGAGGGCGGCGCGCGGCGCTCGGCGCTCGAGGCTCGCGGCGCTACTAACTTCCGCGCAGCCGCGCCGCCGCCGGGCCGGGCCGGGCGGGGCGCACGCTACGCCGCAGGGACTGTAGCGGCAGGCGGCATGGGGCCCCCGACGGCGGGCGGCGGGAAATATGAAATCAGTCCGCTCCGCTGGACACGCCTCGCCTCGCCCCGTATAATTGGGGCGCTGTGCGTCACCCTGCCGCCGCGCGCGTGCGATAAGCAAACACACACTGACAAACATGTGCGAGTGTGTGGAGAGGAGGCCGAGCCGGCGATGCACATCGCCAGAAACTTTTATAGTTTGTGCGGGCGGGTTCGGACGGAAAATAATGCGGCCACCCTACAACTCAAACAGCAGGGAGAGAGAGAGAGAGAGAGAGAGAGAGAGAGAGAGAGAGAGGCGACCGGAAGGGAGGGAAAAAGGAGACAGCAAACACGTGGGTCTCTGTTGACTTACTGTTCTTTTGGCCTGTTTGTACTCTCACTCGTTTGCCGCACGGGGCGGTCAGGGTTTGGTTCGGCAAGGAACAGAGAGAGAGAGAGGGAGAGAGAGAGAGAGAGAGAGAGAGAGAGAGAGAGAAGGGGCGGCGCACACACATACACGCTAATACACACAAACGCACGCGCGCGTGCACTCTCTGTCTGTGTCTGTCTCCCTCTCCCCTCTCCCCTGCCGAGCCGCGTCGCGTCGAGTCGCGCGCGTCTCCCCAGGGATCATCCCCCTCGCCCCCCCCCCCCCCCTCCACTCCCCTCCCTTCCCCCGGCGCCGCCGCCTCCATGCCCTCCAGGTATACATTACCATCGCGGTTCCGTTGTTTCTTTTCATCCCTCCTCCTCTCTCTCTCTCTCTCTCTCTCTCTCTCTCTCTCTCTCTCCCTCTCTCTGTCTCTCTCTCTTTCCGCACAAAACCATTTCCCACAGCCACTCACTCCGGCCGCCGCTGTCCCCGCCGCCGCCGCTCTCTCTCTCTCTGTCTCTCTGTCTCTCTCTCTCTCTGTCTGTCTGTCTCTCTCTCTCTCTTTCTCTGCAACGCTCACTTACGTACTGAATGTCAGCCCCGGCGGCCCCGGCTGCGCGCAAATCGATGTCTTTGTTGCCACTCCACACCGACGCCAAGACAATGCGGACAACATAATAGCGCCGCGGAAATCTGTCTCTCTCTCCCTCTCTGCGTCTCTTTCCCCCTCTCTCTCTCTCTCTCTCTCTCTCTCTCTCTCTCTCTCTCTCTCTCTCTCTACTTCCTCAATCACTTATGCTCACTCCGTCCCCCCTCCCCAACCCCCTCTGTCTATCTCTCTCTCTCTCTCCCATCGTGAACACGCAATGACAAAACGCTCGCGTGAATGGCCTACATCACATCGGCACTCGAGTCGAGGGCCCGGCCTGGCGGTGCCGGCCGGGCGGCGGGGTAAACGCCATCGATGCTCACATGTCCGGTCCTTGCAGGGTGCCGCGCGGTCCTAGCGGCATCCCGTCTCTCTCTCTCTCTCTCTCTCTCTCTCTCTCTCTCTCTCTCTCTCTCTCTCTCTCTCTTCTCTCCAGCTATAGGGTCTACGAAAGTAGCGGGGACCATAATATTAACAGTATATATACTGTTTTATCGCGTTGAAGGGGGTGAACGAAATGCGGTAGATTGGGTGGGGGGAGGTGGAGGTGGGGCGTCTGGGAGCGATTTTCACCCCCCGACCCCTTCTGTGCCCTCCGCCAGTGTGGCCCGCGAGTTGGCGAGGGGGCGTGCGTCTGCTGTTGGAGGGAGGGGAGGGGGGGGGGGGGTGGGCGGGCGGGCGAGGGACCTGGAAAGGGGGGAGGGCGGAGTGAGGGGAGAGAATAGCTGGTTTGGCCCTAACAGCCCGCTGGCATGCTAACTCGCAGGAGGCGAAGTACGAGGAACGAAAGCTCGGTCAGCTCGGGGCTGGGAGAGAGAGAGAGACAGACAGAGAGACAGCGAGAGAGATAGAGAGCGGGAGAGAGAGAGAGAGAGAGTAGGGCACGGCTAAGGGAGGGAAGGGAAAGGGCAAATATACGTCCCGTCGGCCGGTCGCGGCGGCGGCGGCAGCCACGGCGTCGAGCCGCTATGGCCGTGCAACGCAAGAGGACAGCGCGGCGCCGAGCCACAGCGGCAGAGAGGCCCGCAGCAGTGCCTCTTTTGTGTTCGTTCCGTGGAAATTGGCGGAGACCGTCAATTTATTTATGGGGACGTTGGCGAGCGGCGCGGAGCGTGGGCCGGCGGGGCGGACGCGAGGGCTCGCGGACCTTGCTGCACGCCCGCCCGCCCGCCCGCCCGCCCGCCCGCCCGCCCGCCCGCCCACCCCGCCCGCCCGCCCGCCCGCCCGCCCGCCCGCCCGCCCGCCCGCCCGCCCGCCCGCCCGCCCGCCCGCCCCGCCGCGGCGTGCCGTGAATATTGCACGACCGCCGCCGGGGGACGGGTAGCGAGTGAAAACGCGGGGGCACTTGTCATGCCGGCAGTAAGGCGGAACTTTTGCGGCGAGCGCAAGAAGAACGACAGAAAGTCCACTGACAGACAGACGGACGGACGGCTCTGCCTTGTGAATACATCGGAAACGCGAGTAATTAAGAGAAGGCATCATGTTGCCAGCAGCGCCCTCCCTCCCCTCCCCTCCCAACCCTTGGCGCACTCGGCGTGGTAAATCGATGAAAAGGCAAAGTGCCGCCAGCAACGTATTGAAGCTTTAGGGGAGGGAGGGGGTGGCGGGGGGAAGAGAGAGAGAGAGGGTGAGGAAAAAAAGACGGATGGAATTGGGCCGGGGCGGTGGGATGGGGGGCGTAACTGCACTCATTGGTGAGGCCGGCGGTGGTGGCGCCGCGGGGTCAACGCCGGGCTTACGGCCCAATCACTGCCTCTTGTTCATTCCGTCAGGCCGTCGACGGCAGACAACGTTCGACAAACGGGGCCACGCGGGCCGGTCTGGGACGGTGGCGGACCGGCCGCCGCTGCATGCGAGGGAAGTTCAATCGAGTTCTGAAAGCAGACACAAATCTGAGACAAACTTCCGTTCTAGAGAGAGAGTTTTTGCTCAAGAATTCGCCGCGGCGCCCCTTTCTGTCTGATCAGCGCCGCGGCAGCAGCGGTACCATACCAATCAGCCAATCACGGAGCCGAACGCGATGCGGACATGAAAAGTGGAGGCGGAATCAAGATGGAATGCTGATCAGACGCTGGCAAAGGATATCGGGGGCAAGATCGACCCCCCCCCCCTCCCCGCCGGCGGGGTCAGGCCGCACCAGCGCCGCCGGGCGCCGGGCAGGGGGCGTCAGGGGCCGGCAGGGCCCAGGCCAGGTCGGCAGCGGCGCAAAGAAAAAAGGGAAGAGGAAAGAAAATCACCCCCCCCCCCTTTTTTCCCTCATTCGATATACCCCCATACATCGCCTGCATCGGAGACAGTTGCGTTACGGACTAGCCAAAGGCTTATTCGGCGCAAGGTGCAGACCACCGGCACCGGGTCATCGACAAACCACCCCCTGTCCTGTAGGGGGCCCCCGGCCCCGGCCCCGGCCCGGCCCACTCTCGAGATAAGCATCTTATTGGGCGAGGGGAGGCGGCTGGGCCCGGCAGGGTGTCCCGAGCCAGCCACGGTGTTTGCTGGCGTGCTTACCGCGCGGGGAAGGGGGAAGGAGGGCAGGGAGGGAGGGAGGGAGGGAGGGCGGGAGGGAGGGAGGGAGGGGGAGGGTGGACACGTCTCTATGTACCTTCCACGTAGACAGGCCTGTCACTGTTGACATAATGAAAGTACCGCGGCGGCGGCGGGGTAAGGCTCCCCCCGGCCGCACAAACTTTGCGTCGCGTCGGACGACGGGGGCCCTCGACCGACGCGCGCCCCGGCAGACAAAACGTTGGAGCGGGCGCGCAACGAGCCCGATAGCGATGGCTGGCCGTGCCGGGAGAAATCGGTGCGGTGATGTCATTAGAGAGGGGGGGGGGGGGGATCAGGAGCGTGGCGTGTGCGGGTGTGTCGACGCGCCGCCCATGTTGATGGCCCCTCCGCCCCCCTCTCCCACGGCCCCGCGCACTTTTCCGTACATCTGCTTCCTTTCTGCCCGGCGCCGTTCGCCGCGACGTAATCATGACAAATAGCGAGCGCCGTCGCCGTCCTCGCCGCCGCCGCCGCGCCGCCCTCCGCCCCCGGGACCTCCAGGACCTCGCTGCCTCCGCTGTGGTCGGCCGCGGCCGTTGGGTCAGGTCAAGCGGCGGGTGGGCAAGTGAGGCTGGCCGACGCAAAACGGCCCCTCCCAAGTGATCCTGTACAACGAAAAACAATAGTATTTTTTAAAAATATTTTTTAAAATGTAGTTTTACTATTTCCCCCAAAAAAATCTCGTGTCGAACGTTTTGCGACTCGGATACCCTACCATGAAACTCCCTCTCACATATCAGCGTTAAAGCATTATTTTTGCGGATTAATTTTTTTTTTACGAAGAAAACTGTCAAAAATGTTCCAAAAAAAAATACTGCGAGCGGAGCCGCACTGCTAGCCGAGCCCCGGCACCACCGAGAGGCTCTCCAGAGAGGTCCTCTCCAGCGCGGCTCCAGCTCTCATTCATTAGCCCTGCCCTGATGCTATCGCCCGGTCGGGATTATCCCCTTCTCCGCAAACACGACGCCCTTGTACTTCTGGATGATGACGCCGCCGCCGCCGCTGCTGTTGCTGTTGCTGCAGCAGCGCGTGTCGGGATGGCTTTGTGTTATCTGCGCAGTTATCTGGTGCCGCTTCTGCACACACACACACACACACACACACCGCATGCACCGCTGTGTCCGACCAGTGTCGCCGTTGTGCTTCCGCAGATCTGCGCATATCTCTGCCGCTGCCGCCCGGAAACGTGCGCAGACACACACACACACACACACACACACACATGCTCAGTTCATAGTAGGGCACCGCAGAGGCCCGACCAACCTTGAGATAGTCACACCAGACTACACACAAGGTGAGGCAGGCCAGGCCACTCACGTGCCGGCAGTACAACCCCTTACCTTTTCTACTCTATTTCCCCTATTCTTTCCCTTTCTCTCTCTCACACACCCTCACTTACTCTCTTCCTCTCTGTTTTTCTCCTTCGCCAGCCACGCGTCTATTACTATTTCGCTCACACGCCTGTGTGGGGCGTCAGGCTTCGGCGCTCCCAGGACTGCCAACACACAAATTGATGGCCTCAGTATCTCAGACTGACCTCTCCCTCTCTCTCTGTCTCTGTCTCTCTGTCTCTCTCTCACCTACACAAACACACACACACACGAGGAGGGTGTTGTCGGAACACGAAGCACAAGCACCTCAGACAGACCCTTGCAGACTCCTCGCGCGCGCCCGCCGCCCCCAAGAACTGCCCCAGGAGGGCGGCGGCACACGGCGCTTGCGTTCTCGCACCGCCCTCTCTTTGTGGCGAAGAAAAGCCCCGCTCGCTGTCCCCTCCGGTTCCCTCCCGCCGGCCCGCGGCGGCGGCAACCACCATTATCGCGGAAAAACAAACGGCGCCGCCGCTCCCGGGCGGAGATCGGAACCGGAAGTGCGCCGGCGATCGGGAGTGGCGGCAAGGCGGCGCCGGAAATGGTATGTCGGCCCGGAGTCCCCGCCACACGCGGCCTCGGCCACCTGCAGCAGCAGCAGCAGTCCCGGAGCAGCCCGGAGCAGCCCGGAGCCAGGGACTCGGGGCGCACTGCCGGTTGGATTCTGACTTCCGCGGGGTCCCTGCCGTCCCGGCCCAGCGGCGGCTCCCCGCACACACTTCCGGCCCCCACTTCCTCTCCACGACGCCGTCTTACGGAGAGGCGCGTTCGCCGTGTCGGCGGCCCACTTTGGAGTCCCCGTGGGCCTCCTCCGCGGGTGATCCGGGATCGGCGGCGGAGGTCCCAGCGCCTCAGCGCCGCGCCGGAGTCGGACGTCGGCGAGGGCACGGCCGAGACGATAGTGGAACGGGCGCCAAGAGAAGGCCGAGAGGAGAGGGGCTCGAGGGGGGCGGGGCACGGCGACGACGACGGCGACGTCTGCGGCCGCCAACAAGACAGGGGTCAATTTGAAGCGGGGGATGGAGTCAAGTCGTTAGCGCTCCGCGCACAAAGCAACGGGGTACGATTGCCGGTTGCGACAATACGCCACCCCGCCTTACGCCTTACCCAATTACTGCGCCCGCCGCCCCGCAGCCCCCGCCGCCCCGCCGCCCCGCCGCGTGCCGCCCCAACCCCTAGGCAGCCTCCCCTCGCGCTGCTCACCCCTGCGCGCCAGGCCCTCTCTCTCTCTCTCTCTCTCTCTCTCTCTCTCTCTCTCTCTCTCTCTCTCTCTCTCTCTCTCTCTGCTCTCTCTCTCTGTCTCTGTCTCTCTCTCACTCTCTCTGTCTCTCTCGGGGGAGGGAGGGACAGGAGGGGTGCCCTGGGGCTGGCTACCGCGTGCCACCCGCAGGATACGGTACGCGCGGCTTTGCAACACCGCGGCGCCACGCCACGCCACACCACGCCACGCCATTTTCGTGTCAAATATAGACGGCGCGTGCAGAACGACGAGAAGGGAAGGGACGAGGAGGAGGAGGAGGAGAGAAGGGGGAGGGAAGCGAAAGACTTCACCGGCACTCACAGTGCCACGAGCGAAAAGGAGCGTTTTTTTCTTTATCAGGAGCGGCAGAAACGACGGCACGAATTTTCCTCGCTTCATGAAGACGTGAAAAGGAAAACATTCCCAGCTTAATTTTCCGGATGGGTTGAGGAAGACTGCATTTCCCGCCTGAATATGTCGAATGAGGTCACTTCCGTCTCCGCTCTCGGTATAAGAGTCAGCAGACAAGTGAGTGCCAGCTCACCCTGGCAGCGGGTGTAATATTTTTCACGTGCCCCCTCCCCTACGATAACACAGAGGAGTTCTGGGACGTGGGGGGGGGGGGGGAGTCGGTGTCTGGCGCGGCGGGCAGGGTGGCGGGGAGACGGCGGCGGCCCGACCACGTAGTCCGGGTGTGAGGAATGCAGAAAATCTGCGGCCGCGACCGTGTCGGAGGGGAGCGTGGTGGCGGAGCCCGGCGGGGCCCGGCGGAGCCGATTGGGCGTGAGCGGGCCTCTGTTTGAGGAGGAACACGAGGGGGAGTGGGAGGCGAGGAATGAGCAAAGATTTGGCTGTGGTGAATGCAAAGCAGCCTATCCGTCAGAGGCGGCCGGGAAGCCCCGCGCCGCCGCCGCCGCTGCCGCCGCTGCGCGTTTGGCGGGCTGCAGCAGCGGTAGAGGACGGGTGGTGCGACACGCGATTTAAAAGGATCGCGGGCGCGAGTCGCATGAGAGGTTCTCGCGACGGCTCTGTGCTCGCGTCATACAGCGCCAGGCCTCGTCACGCTGTCACACGTGGGGAAGGAAGCGCCCCGCGGCTATTCCGGTGGCGACGCGCCACTCTATTTACCTTGTCGGGTCACGGCCCATGACGCCCCGTGCGCCGCGGCCACAAGGTAGGCGGCAGCCGCAAGGCGGCGGCCCCTGCGTGTGAGTGTGTGTGTGTGTGTGTGTGTGTGTGTGTGTGTGTGCAGCTTCCGCGAAGTGCATAGCCGCTGGCGCGCGGGACGTATAGGCAGAGGTGGGACAGAGGACACCACGAGGGGACGCCACCCCTCAGCCACTACCCCAACCCCCCATCCCCCTCGTCGCCGTGCCCCGCCCACCCTCTCTCCTCCCTCTTCCTCTCCTCTCTCTCTCCCTATCTCTCTCTCTCTCTCGCTCTCAACACACACACATTTACTCTCTCTCTCTCCCTCCCTCTCACTCTCCCGCCCTACCTTTCCGCCGAGGGGAGGGCGAACGTCACGGCCAGGGCGGCAGCATTGGCGGGCCGGGGCTGATGGGAATAGGAAAATAGGAGGGACGATTCCCTGGGGCAACAACGAGCGAGCGACCGGGCCGACTGCCTCCCCCTCCCCCCCCCCCCTTCCCCTCCCCCGTCCCCTCCGCCGTCTCCTCCCGCCCCGCGTCCGCGTCACGCCCGTCCGTACCTACATAAAGGGGAGGGAACGGGGAACGGGGGGGACGGGAAGGAAAATCGTTCGGACGTCGGCCCGAATTTGCACGCCGTGAAGTCGGCTTCGGATCGGCGTTCGATCGGTCAGAGAGCGGACAGCTTGCAGCCAGCGATGCGGGGCGGCGGCGGGGCTCCCGCTCCGTGGCTCCGGGGCCCCCGGAAGCGAAGTGGCGGAAGAGGGGAAGGGGGGGGGGCGTCTGTAAGATGATGCGCTCCGTGTGTACGGCGGGGGACCCTTAAGTGATAGCAGCAATATTTGTCAGGCGCAGGGCCCGGCGGGGCCCGGCGGGGCGGGCGGCGAATCGGCCCCCGGGGGATAAACCCGCTCCTTAATGTGCGCACGTCGCACCGCGTTGCCGTGGAGGCGGAGACGCGTCCTGGCTGAGTGGGTTGCACGCGTGCCTACGCCGCCAGCGGCACGGGTTCGATCCTTCACACTTCCAATTTTCCAAGTTCCACATATTCGGCGTGTAGTCCAGTCTGGAAGTCTGGATGCCTTTGGTAAATACTCCGGTAGAGGACTTCTCCGAGACCGCGGCCGTCTCGACGTGATCCTGACTGTTGAGGCGGCGTGGCCCGGACAGGCCGTGCACATCCACCAGGGCGTTAATAGAGCCCCGCGCTCCCCCCTTCCTCCTCCTCCTGGAGGCCGTGATGAAGTCCCAGCAGCACCATAACCAGCCGGCCGCCGCCCTCCCGCACCCTGTTGATGTGCGCCGCCCGGCGAGCGCGACAGATGCCGTTCCGGCGTTCGTATTTACGGCACTATAATGATCCGGAGCCGGTCGGGTGGAGGCAGTAAATGTGTCGGGGCGGCCGGGGGTTGCGGGGTGGTCCGCGGCCCACGCAGCCGGCGCCTGCCAGGGCCCCCAGCAGCTGTACACGGATCATTACATGCCCGTATACAACGTGTTCACCACTCGTATACAGTTCCTGAACTGACTCCCGCATTACGCCTTGTCGCAGGACGCCTCCCTGATCCCGGACGACGCGCCGCTGCCCAAGCTGCCGCTGCCGCCGCTCCAGCAGACCGTGGACCGGTACCTGGAGGCGGTGCGGCCGCTGGTGGCGCCCGCCGCCTACGAGAAGACCCGCAACATCGCCAAGGCCTTCACCGCGCCCGGGGGCCCGGGACCGCGCCTGCAGAGGGCGCTGGAGCAGCGGCGGGAGCGGACCTCCAACTGGGTGAGCACCGCCTCCTCCCTCACCATTTTTCACTCTCGAGTTCCGGTGCCGCGCTGCTGCGGCTGCAACGCGGGACGCGTTGCGGTAATCTACTTTGGACTGGTCGACAATCCCGAACCGGCCGGCATGGCGGGCTATTTGAAAAAAAAATCCATTCTCATTTCGGGGCGCGTTGAATTGCACAAGTTTAGCTGCAACAAGTTGTCGATAATGCCCTTGCAGTGCGCGGGGCGGCGAGGGGTGCGTCGCGTCGAGTCCTCCCCTCCCTCCCCCCTCCCCACGCGGAGGAACGAGGAATATAAAGCGGCGCCCTCGCGAAAACAACTTCCTTCCGGTCCGTCGGCCGATCGGGGCGAGCCGCACTGGAGAGCAGCGTCCCGGACGGCGCAAAGCCCCGCTAGAGCCGCGGCACCCGAAGCAGACTGGAAATTGGATTTCATGTCCCATTTGGAGGACGTGGCACACTTTGCATGGCAAACGGAGCGGGCATTCGGTGACGAACGCTGCTGTCCGGGCATAAACACGCCGCCGCGGACGTCGCCGACCCCCCGCGAGCGGACCCCCCGCGAACATCCTCGGTACATGCTTCTGACTGAAAGGGTCGGGAAGAGAAGATCGCTCTTCCAGCGTCGCCGTCCGCGTCGTGACGCTGCGGTGCGGTTCTTCTTTTTGTCCCACCTGGACACCGCTGCTGCCACACCACTCCGTGCCAGACCGGACACGAGAGCCCCGGAGAGGCCGCAGAGAGGCGGCGGCGGAGGCAGCCCCCGCGTCGCCTCCAATTGGACCGGAGGACGGTTTTAAAGTGGGGCAAGGCGGGTAGCTGTGGTGTCCGTGGCCCCGGGGGCCTCCGGACGCGACACGGGCGCCGCGCGGGGTCCGGGGGCTGGACCGGACCGCGCTAATATTAGAAGAGAGCTCAGCCTCCCGCTCCCTCCCCCGCCGCCGCCGCCGCTGCCTCTGTGACGGCAGCAGCGCGCGGCTAAGCCAGGGGGATATATTCTGCGCTCGCTCCCGGTGGTGCTTTTAATAAGCGGCGGAGCGTCGTCGGTACGGCAACGGCAGCCGTACAGCGCCGCCCGGCACCGCCAAAGCGCGTGCGCCGCGGGGTCAAAAATGTCTGACCCCGGATCCGATATAGCGGAGCAGCTCGCAAGGAAGCGCTCACCGCCTCCCTCTCGTGGCGAGGGAAACCATAGTATTGGCCGTGATACACCGCCGTTTGCTGCAGAACCCGCTGAGAGGGAGCCTCCGGACCGTGTTGGCCGAAAAGGCGGCGGCGGCGGCGGGGGGGCGGCGGCACGAGCCCACTGGCAGGACGTGACCAGCACACCGCGCCAGTGCCTCCTTGGGTCGATGCCAGGTTACATAGCCAAGTGGGCCCCCGCTCGCCGAGGAGGGCTCGGCGAGCCCCCCCCCCCCCCCCCCCCCCCGCCGCCTAGCGCAGCTGGCCAATCCAGGAAGTAGAGTGACCGGGCCGAGGTGTGGCCCGGCTCCAGCGGCTCCAGCATCGGCTCCAGCATCGGCTCCAGCGGAGCGCATAAAACATGCATTATCACACGGCCCTTTACGTCCACAAGCGCGGGCCGCGTGTCATCGCAGAGCCGCCCGTCGGCCGCCAAGGCCATGAGAAAATGCCATTACACAGTTTCCAGCCGGGTGATCTAACAATTTTCAACTTAACGTTAACAGGATGAGGGGCGGCGGCGGCCGCGAGGGGATGGTAAGGGGAGGGGGAGGGGAGGGGGGCGTTGTTATTTAGTCTTTGATTGGCTTGCCTAATTCGATTGCGGGGAGCGTGGCGATGTGAGGCGCGCAGAGCGGCTCGGAGGAAGGGGAGGGGTTGGGGAGGGGAGGCGGTGCGCGGCGGCGGCGGCGGCGGCAGCGCTGGCCGAGCGGTGGCCGCCACCAGCCGACGTCTTCACTAAAGGGCAATTTGGTGCGGACGCGTTTTCGCGGCTAATCACAACATTGTGGCCCGTCGGATCCTGCCCCAACATCCTCCCCCCCCCCCCCCCCCCTCTCCTCCTCCCTCCTCCTTTCTGCAGTGATTGGCGCCTGGCTTCGGTGGCACGCGCCAACGCCGGAAAACAAGATAATGGCACGGGAAAATGAGCGTGTATTCAGGAATTTACACGCATGAAAACGTTCTCTCTGAGTCGCGTCAATTTCTTTCAAAAGGCTCATCAGTTATTTGTAGTGAAGAAGGTAATTATTTATTTTTGAATCGCGTGTGCCGTCTCTGTATGTTGGCGGTTTTCTTTTTCTCTTTTCTCTTTTGCCGCTCAGCAGCATTTATTTTCGGCACCGTTCTTATCTGCTGCTCAAATCGCCTGACTAGCGAGACCAAAAAAAAAAAAACTTTAGCGAACTCTTTTTTTCCCTCGGATGCGCATTTAATAATAATCACACGACGGACGTCTTGTGCTTTTACATTATTTTGAACGAACCCACTCGCTCGCAGTCTGGCCGCCGAAAATATGGCAAAGTCAAAGTCGCGCCGCCACGGATCGTAACTCTCGGGTTGTTACTGTGCCGGCTGCCCCGCCGCTCCGCTCCCGGGCCCCGGGTTTTATTTCACTCCCGCCGCCAGGAGCCTCAGGACGTGTCCCTTCCGCCCAGAGCGCCTTGCCTCCGCGCGCGCTCGCGCTATGAATGCTCTGGTGGCCGGATGGACGACTTTTCATTTTAGGCCGCACTTAAGTTGGCAGCGCTGCGAATAATTCATAATTCATGTGCGCGCGGGGCTTTAAAGGCGGCCCGGGGCGCCGCGCCGCGCGGCCAGCGCAGAGACACACCTACCCTGTGTGCCGAGAGCCGGGAGTAGAGGGGGGGGGGTCAACCAAGGAGGCGTGTAATTGTGTGACATTGACCAAGCAGCAGACGACCTGTTTTATGTATATTGTCCTACTTTACCGTCTTTAATTTTTTTTCGTAAACAGACTTCGTTAAGCAGCCGTGTCCGGCACACATGTTTGCGTTTGTTAATTTTATAACAAGCATTTTTTTTATTATTATTTTTCTTCGCTGCGTGAAGGGGAAAAACGTACAAATGCGTTGGGGGCACCTAATTTTTAGTTAGTGTTACTCTTTTAAAAAAATTCAGTCTTTAAAATTCTACTGATCTGGCCCCGCGGTTAGCCCCAAAATTAGACGCTGGCGCTGCTAATTTCTGTCCGTGCGGCGACTCCGGCTCGGCGGCGGCGGCGGCCCGGCAGCTCCTGACTCCGGCGAGGGTGGCGGCGGCGGCGGTGGCGGGGCGTGGTTCTGGCCGCGCCCAATCGCCGCCGCCGGCCCTGCCGCACCCACACCCCCCCGGCGCTGGAGCCCCGCCCCGCCACGCCCTCAAATCTGCGAGGACCGCCGCCGCCGCCGTCGGCCGCGCCCCTCACAAACTCGTCCTGGAAAATGGAAATGGTAGCGCGTGGCGCTGCGTGGGCGCGGGTTCGAGTACTGACCTTGGACGGCCCGTACCGCCGCCGCCGCCGCCGCCCGGGGCAACAGTAACAACGGGACTGGAAGCATACACAAGCTTTAAAAGCACCAAACTTTGTCGGGATTCCTGCCCGAGGCGGCGATGGTGGGTACTAAGCTAACCGTGCCCCGGAGATAGTCAAAAATAAAAGAGGAGGCTTGACAAGGGAACCAAAACTTTTATCAATATCACTGATCGTTTAACGCGTCCACCTATAGACCTTTGACCTGGAGAATAAACGTCCTGTCCCAGCGGAAAAAAAATAATTTGAAAAATATTATCGTACGACTTGATCTCTCACTTCGTCAACGTGTACATCCGGTAAAACCCTAAAGTTTCTCAAACGCACATCGTGTTTAACGAAATGCATTCGAAATTTGAGGGTCAAGCTTCGCCGTGTCACGGCTGGCAACGGCGGCGGCGACCTCACAGTCGGTGTGCGGCAGCCAGCGCAGCGCAGGGGTCGCAGAGTGCGGCGGGGAGCTGCCGGCCGCTGCATCTCATTAAGCACTTCCTCGCCGCCCCCCGGCCCCCCGCAGCCAGCGAGGCGGGGCCCTTTAGTCCTTCTGGCCCACCGCGGAGCCGCAAGCGGGGAGGGCAGGGTGGCCCAGATCGGGACGCGGCACGGACGGCGCGCGCCCTCTAGCGGGGGGTGGCGGAACTCGGTGCGCGGTGTAGTTCACCGCGGCGCCGCCAGAGGGCGGAACGCGCCGGCCGCGAGGCCGGTCAGCTCGGCTAGGTGGATACCTTGGCTAGACGACCTGACCGGTTCCGTCCCAGAGCCCGGTGCTCCCTCTCACTGGAGATCAAAGTCAACTCATCAAAAACATGCCGCGGGTTCAACTCTTTACGTCCCCCCGGTCCGCATTCGAGCCATCGCCCGGCCCGCGGGACCGGCCGCTGCTGCTGGGCGGGGGGCGCCTGCGAGGTAGGCAAGCCCGCGGCGCCCCGACGTTGTGCGGGTCGGCCTAACCGGGCTTTCGCAGGCGGCGGCGCGGCCCGGCGGCGGGCGAGGAGCCGCCTCCGTCGAGAGTACAGCAACATCTGCCGGGCTGCCGCTGCGGCAGGCCACGGCCCCGGCTCCGGCGGGATGAACAAAAGGCAAAGCCCCCCCGACTTTAGGAAACAATGTGGCGGCCGGAGGCAGACAGCGGCCGGTAAGAAGGGACGGCCCCCGGGCCGGGCGTGCCCGAGCACCTGGCGCTGCCGGCTGCAGCCGGCTCCGGTCAACTCAATAAGGAAGCTGTAAAGTCCGCGGGCCGCCGTTAATAATGTACGCGCCCGGTCCTCCAGCGTCCTCCGGTGCTCCGGGTCAGGGGTCAGGGACCGCTGGGCTCTCCGTGTGCTCCGGGCCCCGCTCCGGCTACCCCGGACCCCGCCCGGAGCCCCCTTCATCCCCATTTCCTTTCCCGACCGTTCCCCCGCCGCCGGTCCTCGCGCGGCCGGGACTCGCCCGGAGCCGCTGGCCGGAGCCGCCGGAGCCCGGAGTACTTTACGGCTCCACAGAGCGCGAAACGCAATACCGTTCCACGGAGCGTGGGAACCAATAGGGCCCGCCAGGACAGAAATAACGGGATCCTGCAGGCGAGGAAAAAGAAAAAAAACGCCCTTCTTTTTGTCGGGCGAGAATTTTTTTTTACACCGCGTTTACCGATTGCTGCTTCTGACGTCGCCATCTCAAAGTCTGCTCGGCGTCGGCCTCGCCTCCGCCCGCGGGGGCCCCCGCGGTCCCCGCGCGGCTCGGAGAGCTCAAGCCCCCTCCGAAAAGTTTCCTCGATTCACGCGAAACGCGTTTTCTTTTGCGGTCGCGTGCCAGGCCCGCCTCGGAAGGGGGAAAGGGTTAGCACAGTTTCCCCGGGCCCTCCCGTTTAAAAATTTCCAGCCCCAGAAACAGCCCCGTCACGGAACAAGCCCGAAAACGACTCCGTCGGACTAGCCCGCGCGTTGTCCCAGAATGTTACAAATTCAGCACTGTTCTCGGGTGTGGTCCGAGAGCCCGGCTCCCCCGTCCGGGTGAGTCCGAAATGAGTCCGAAGTCCGAAATCGGCTCCCGGCCCAGGGTAAAAATAAAAGCAGTAGAGATCCGTTCCGCAGACAGTTCACTCCTGAACCTCGCTCGCTATCCGTTAGGCTGCGCGCCTCGCTTGTGAGAGAGGGCGAGCCGAAGGGGTCCCACTCGACGCCAGGACACACGGCGAAACGATTCTAAGTCCCTGCGGGCAGCGTGTGAGAGGGGGGATCCCACAAAATGCTGTCGCCATCTTTGAATATGTTGATCAGTGGCTCCTGTGGACACTTTCTGACTCGCGTTTCAAACAAACAATTTTTGACGTAACCTATTACTATTTTCTCCCATACCGTCTGCCGCGATAGTCCATAGCTGGTCAATGACAAGAAAGAATAGATTAGTTATAGCACTTTTTTTAGACACTTGCGTGTAAAATAATGCAAATTTCATAGATGCAGTGGGACCAAATTCAATTTTTGAAACTTCTATTCGGCTTTAGGTACCTAAATTCACTACTATTAACACAGATTCGAAAAATATTCTAAGTCCTGATAGGTGGGACAGCACCGACAGTGGCCCGCAATCTCGCCTCGGGCTTGTTCCGGAACTGAGGTCCACGGCGGAGCCGATTTCGGGCAGCCCGTACTATCGACCCCGGCGGTCGATGAAGACACCGACAAGCCCCTGGGCAGAGCCGTTGGGAGCAGCAGCGCCGAGCTGCCAAGGGCCATGAAGGAGAAGATTGTGAAGGCTGAGCCGGGAAGTAAGGCCCTGGGCGGAGCAGGCGCTGGCCCTGTTTGGACAGCTAGATAGGGCGTGCGGCGCGGAGGGGCAGAGGAGGGGCGTCGCGGGGCGGGGCGTGTGCGGGCGTGTGCGGGCGTGTGCAGTCCCTGGAGCTGATCGCGTTACCGGCCGCGTCGCACCCGCATCAAACCCATCAGCATCTTTAAATCGCAAACAAAATCTGTGGAAATTTTTTTTCTGCCGGTAGCTGTACCTGACGTGGCTTTGAGGGAGAGAAGGGACATTTTTTTTTCTTGTCCTTTTGCACTCGGCTTTATTGCCAGGAGCGGGGGGGACACGGTACGACACGGCACGACTACTTGATTGAACGGATCTGATAACTGCCTCAACTTCGTCGTGCTGAGGAGGAGGGCGGCAGGCGAGGGGGCGGGGGAGTGCGGAGCAGAGCGAGGAACGCGTCGCCTCACGGCTTTCTTGGAGGAGGCGACGCAGCGGGGCGCGGCCGGCCCGCGGAGCGCCGCTGCCGCCGTGGTGATGGAGGAGGAGGTGCTGAACTCGGGCCCGTAGCAGGTACGGGAAGGCTAGTGGGTGAGGGGGCAGAGGGAGGAGAAGGGAGAAGAGTCCCCGGAGACTGTGGCCCGCGCCGCGCCGCGCCGCGCCCCGCCAAGGCCGAACCGCAAGGCCGATATTTTTCACTCGGCTCGTAACGACACCCCTTTAGGCGGAAGCTCCTCCAGGAGTTGCTGCTCCCTTCCCCTGCCGAGCTCTCCGCCGATGCAGTTGGCGAGGTCGGGAGGGGCGGGGGGACCCAGGAGGAGGGCTCTGCCGTGATTTACGAGGGCATTTGGAGTGAGGTATGCGAGAGATAGCTGGGCAAACCGGACCGGCAGGCTAGGTCACCCCCCTCTTCTCTCCGCCCCTTTAATACCGTGTGCCACATGCGGAGGTATTCGAACCCGCAATAATACCACCTTGAAGGGCACGTCCATACCGGAGCCGCCGCTCACCCCCGACGCCCCTCCTCTGCCGGCAGGTGTACGAGTGGTGGCTGGCTGACATGTACCTCTGCAACCCGCTGCCGCTGCCCATCAACTCCAACCCCGGCATGGTGTTCCCGCCGGTGCTGGCCCGCACGGCCGAGGAGCGCGCCCGCTTCGCCGCGCGCATGGTGCTCAGCGCCGTGCGCTACCAGACGGACGTGCTCGACAGGTCAGTCTCATATTTTTTCTTTTTGAAAAAAAAACCAAATTTTTAAAAAAATCAAATTTTTATTTTTTAAAAATAGGCAAATTTTTATTTTTATTCGGAAAATACAAATTTTTATTTTTATCGGAAAAGTCAAATTTTCAATTTTTTAGAGAAGTCAAAATTTTATTTTATTTTTGAAAATTCAAAATTTTCATTATTTTGTTTTGGAGGGTGTGAGGGTGTGGGGGGATTTTGACGGACGGGTTCTCAAAATGGCGCTCCTCGCGCAAGCCCCCCCCCCCCCCCCGCAATTTGTCGGGGATTGCTCTGCAAAACGCCCTCGGAGCAGCGCCGCGGCGCGCGCTGCCTCGTGCGCGCGTCAAAGTGATGTGTCACCGTCTTGGTGACAGCAGGCAGGCAGGAGGCGGGCAGGGCGGCTCTCGCTGGCCTCGGCCTCGGCCTCGCCGCGCGTGCGGAAGGGAGGGGACTTCGCAGCTGCAGATGCCGTGACATGCATCAACGTCCTTGGATTCCGATGGCTTAGCGGAGGGAGAGAGACAGGGAGAGAGAGAGGAAGAGAGAGCGAGAGCTGCTCGGCCTGGTACGGCGCCGCCGCGCCGGCCCCGCGCGGACCTGCGCTATAATGCATGACATGCGACACAGCGATCGGCTCGGGCTCCGGGGCCCCGCCCTGCCGCTGTGTCGTCCCCGCCCCGTCCTCGTTAGGCGTCATGCATGTCGGCCGACTCACAAGGGGACCGGAGCCGAGTGTAAGTACCCGAGAGTCGACATGGCGGGATGGGATCGGTGGTTGGTGCGGTCCCCGACAGGGCTGCGCAGTTTTCCTCGTAGTCGGGGAAAGGGGAGGAAAAGAGACTGGGACGTGGGAGACACGGCTATGGAGTTTTAGAGCCGCCATACTCGTATAAGAGCGTGTTTGTGGAAGGCCTGTTAGCTTCTTTTTTTTGTAGTTGCCTTTACTGCGATTCATACTAAAACCATGCAGAGCAGGGTTTTAGTGTCAATTTTCTTCCTCTCATTTTTTTTTGATGTGACCTTTCCGTTTCTTGTTTTTTTGGGTTGTTTACATTTTCACGAGAATGCGTTGCGAGCAGGCGGGGCGCTCACGAACAGCCGCGGGGCGCGCGGCACAGTAAACGAAAATGATTAAAAACAAAGAGGGCGCGCGTGTGCCTCGCAGAGCGGGGCGGAGAGCGCGGTGTAATGAATCACAGGACAACGGCGGGGACACGCCACGTCATATCAGACCGGTCCGGACGGCCCCCGCGGATTAGCGGCTGCTGAAGCGAGAGGGACGAAGGGCGCGGACGGTGACGGGACAAGGACAGAAAGAGAGGGGGAGGACAGGGGGGAGAGCACTGAGGGTGCTATTGCGGACCGCCGCCGCCGCGCCATGCCCTTCCCCAATATCTCCCCTCTCTCTCCCTCATGCTGCTTCTCCATTCAGCCGTCACAACGTCGCCCTCGTCGCGGCTGCCTCAGATAAGAGAGGCGACCCCCCGCGCTGCCGCTGCGCCACCGCCGCCGCCCCTCCCCCCTCCTACTCCGCAACAACAAAGCTCTGTCCCGGTCTTCAGGACGTATAACCGTTATACGTCCTGGAGCGGCCGGGGGCCCGCGCGGCGTGTGAATACAGCAGGAGAGCGCTATTCGCCGTCAGTCCGCGCCGCGCCCCGTCACCCGGCGACACGCACCGCCGCTTCCTGGCAGTTCAGTTCGCGTGCCGCGTCCATCATCAGCGCCCCCTCCCCCCCTCCTCTCCCTGCCTCCTGCCGCCGCCTTGGCGGTGTTTACATGTGTTCTCCGTTGGAGGAAAGCACGCGGCCACGGGGCAGACCCGCTCATCGGAGGGCCAGCACCCCTCTCTCTCCCCCTCCCTCTTCCTCTCTCTCTCTCTCTCTCTCTCTCTCTCTCTCTCTCTCTCTCTCTCCACACTCACACACGCACACACACGCTCCCCACCGAGAATACCTTGTGACATTGATCAGGTTGGGGCCGGGGGGCACCGGGGGGCAGCCTGCTAGCGCTGCCGGGGGCCGGGGCCCGCGGCTGTGAGGGGAGCCCGGCCCTGGCTCTGGCTCTGGCAGGGCGGCGAAGGTCGGCCGGAGGTCGGAACGACACCCGCACGGGATTTTGGAGGGAAACTAATATCGGACCGATCCATCAAACGGGCGGACCGGTGGTGCGGGCGCCGGGGGACGACGTGCCCCCCCCCCCCCCTCTGCTCCTGCGAGGCTGTGACGGGCCCCGGGGGCGGCCGGGGGATGAACGGCTGCGCGCGACGTCCCCGACGGTCTCCCCCCCCCCCCCCCCGCACCAACAGACGGACGGCGCGCGCGTGACGTCACCGTCGGCGACGGCGGCGCCCCCAAGGCCGCCGCCCTCCCCCGCGGCCTGCTGACGGCGGCCTCAAGGGCCGTCCATGCCTCTCCCCGTTGACGTTCCCCAGACAGACGGAGGCCGAGAGTTGCCCAAGGCCGGGTTACAGCGAGGGGGGCCGTACGTTCAATAACCAGAGGCGACCCGAGGGTGGAGCGTTTGGCCGTGAAACGGTGCGCGGTGCGTGCGTGGGAGTCGAACCCACCGAGCGCGCGCCTGCGTTCTGCAGGGAGGCTCGTGCCGGCCACACTTTTCTCCAGCACCGATCCACTAGCAAACGCTTCCAGGTCTCGTGGTTTGTGAACGCCAACCTGCCTGTCCTTCTCTTTCGAGCTCCCTCCCCCGCCCGCCTCCGTCTCTCCCCCTCTCTCTCTCGCTCTCATTCTCCCACCCCCTCGCCCTCACCGCTGTCAACTGCTCGGCGAAACGCAGCGAATAACGGCGACGCGGCGGCGCACATGCAAAATAATAAAGTCTGCAGTAAACACGCGGCTGGAAGGTCGAACTGGGTCAGGAGTGCGGTAGGGCCGTGCCGCGGGGGCGGCCGGGGGCGGCTTGGGGGCGGCTTGGGGGCGGCTGGGGGTGGCGGGAGTGCCTGCCTGCGCCTCCCACCCCCACCGCGGCCTTACCCACGGAGTTCCGGCCGCGCCACCTGCCCTGCACCTGGCCTGCACCTGCCCCGGCGCGGCTCGGCTGCAGGCCACGCAGCCTTGGGAGGGCCGGGGGTAGGCCGGGGAGGGGGCGGCACCCCCCGGCTGCCCCCGGCCTGGGCTGAGCCTGTGCCTGTCCCCGGCCATCCCCTACCGTGTTGCGCCAGACCTCAGACAGCGCCCGCGCTGACAGCACGTCCCGCCAGTGCGCTCCCAGTCGGTGCCCGGCCACGCGGCGCGACCGTCGGCGTCCTCTGACGGCGTCCTCTGACGGCGAGCCCCTGCTCTGACGGCGACCCTCCTCCTCCTCCGGCCATGACGTCGGCGCTGACCACGCTGGAGCGGCGCAAGCGGCTCCTGGGCTGCGACTACTACTACCCCCGCTACCGCTTCTACTCGGACCGGTTCTACTACGACCGCGTGCTGGACCGGCTCTACGACTACAAGGGCGACTACTACTACTACCCGTACAAGTACTGCGACTACTGGGACTACTACGACTACCGGCCGCTGCACTCGTGCGAGTACTGCGACCCGACGCACTGGCGCAACCTGCGCTACCGCGACTACAAGAAGTACCTGTACTGAGGCGTGCGGAGGGTGACGCCGGCGGAGCGGGAGCTGCAGCGGCGGCGGCAGCAGGAGAAGCAGCGCCAGCACCGGGCCGAGCGGCTGCTGCAGTAGCGGCCGCGACGACGCGGGGCTCCGCCCGGGTAGCGATGTGCCGGAGCGCGCCCGGAGCTACCTGGGCGGAGGCAGCGGCGGACGCCGAGAGGGGAGGACGTCATCGCCGAGCTCCAACCCGGATCCTTTGTGGTTAGCCGGGCTCTAACCGTCTGCGATCCGGGCCCCGGGCCGGCCGGCTGTGTACGGCGAGGGTTGTTGCACTGCAGAAGGGTGTAGCGTCCACGTAGCCGAGGGCAGCGCAAAGCGCAAGGCCGAGCAAATGTGCACACACGAGCAGAAATTTGTGTTGCCATTTAAAAAAATTGTGCACAGTTGCTCGGGAGCCGCAAAAAAAAAAGACGCACACATTATGCGCTGCCAATCAGCCAGACTTCCGTTATTTAAAAAAAAGATACTTCCACTTCCAAGTGCCACCCTCCTATTTTAGAGAGTCGAAGAGGAAAACGGGCCACGAAAACGGAAACGAGCACGGATGACCGGAAAAAGCACCTGCACTGCACTTGACGGTTAAGACAGTCGAAGCAAAAATTAAAACAGTAAAAATGGCAGCAATGTCGAAGAACGCACATTGAATTCCCCACATCGTAGCTCTCACGTAACCATCTCCCAAATCTCTCAAATATTATAGAGTATTTCGTGAAACGCACTCGAGTAATACTGGTACTTTTCCTATGGATTGTCTGATTTTATTTTGTTTTCATATAGATGGTGCACATCAACTGTCAATTTTTTAAAAAAATATATATGTATCATTTTTTTTTGAAGCACCTTCACTATGCAGATGTCTTATAATAAATTTTCCTCAGAGTTCGAACTCCCTTCCCTAAGCACAAAATATTCGGTGAGCACCAGTCACAGATTCGAGGTACAAAACCCACTACGCTAGATATTTAAATTATAAACACATTACGTTCATTTTTTAAGCGCGGTTTTTAGTTACAATCATTTGTGCTAATCATCACGAATTTTTGTGATCATTCGTCACATTCTCGCTTCTCTGCGAGAGGGCTTTCCGTCCTGCCCTGTCCTATCCACGACCCTGGGATATAGAACTTGAGTCTCCGCGCCTCTATCGCCCCCCTTCTCGCTTGGGCGCCGCGCGAGACACGGAGATACATCCCGGAGGGGATCGGAAAGTTGGCCGGACGGCTCAGAAAAATGAAAGAATACGTGTCGGGGCGGCCTCTGCAAGGTTAGAGGCGTGGGGCTGCGCGGGGCAGAGGTGGGGTAGGGTGTGGCGGGGCGGGGGGGGGGGGCGGTGGAGCAGGCCTAGGTGGTGCGTGCGTGACTGCAAGTCGTCCCGAGGCGTCAGAGCGGCCTCAGGCCCCATCACGCCCCCCTCGTGCTCTGGAAAGACAACAGTCAGCTGTTTCTCACCGCCCTGCGCTCGCTTTCTTTTTTCCTCGCTTCGCACGCGTCCCCTCTTGCGGGCTCCCGCAATGTTGGATACGCAGTTTCACTTTTACTTTCCGTTCCGATTTCACATCCCTCCCCATGCAAAACGTCATTATCGGCGACTCCCGTTGGCACGACTAAATCGGTCCTGATTCATTGTTCATGGAAACCATATCGCACCGCACCAATTTAAATTCGTATGAGATACCCATGCCGCACCCCCATCGTTTCCTCTGTACAAGTGGAGCGCAGTGTTGGACTCGAACACTGCCCTGTGTAGACTGTTTAAATATTTTAATTGTAATAAACTATACGTATTTCACAGAACCTCCGCATTTTTTTTCTGAGTGCGTCCCTTTCACATGCAAGCGAGACAGCCAGACAAAACTTGACACAGTTCCACAACCCTGTCGCCGCTTGTGCGCCCGCGCAGGCCGCAGTGCGGAGCGGCCCGTCACGAGGGGGAATAAGGCTCCGGACCTCTATCCGCAGCCACGCGGGCTCTGCGGCTCCTCTTATCATTCCTATCACTGCCGTGTGGCCGACATGGAGCTCTCTCTCTCTCTCTCTCTCTCTCTCTCTCTCTCTCTCTCTCTCTCTCTCTCTCTCTCTGCCTCGCGGAGCTCCAGCGTTCGAGTTTCTCGGCCGATTCCCGTGTTTTTGCTTTGGACCTTGAAAGTTTTTGAAACCCACACACACAAAAAAAAATAAAAAAATTGGCGGGTGATTTATAGGGACAAAGAGAAGACGACGTTCCTAGCCGGAGAGGTGAATCCGCCTGCCGCCGCCTGTATTTTTCTTTCTGCCAGCTTTCCGACTGTCCACAAGGGCGACCCGGACTTTCACCAAGTTCTTCAATAATCGTGCAGATAGTGTGGCGCGTCTCTCCTTAGCAGTAAAAGTGGAGAACTCTTCGGGGACAAATGCAAGAAGTAGCAGGGGAGCGCCTCAGGCTACGAGGTGGGAGGGGAAGAAGGAGGGGGAGGGAAGTTTTCTTGCAGGCCAGTCAACTAAAATAACACGAGAGAGAGAGAGAGAGAGAGAGAGAGAGAGAGAGAGAGAGAGAGAGAGAGAGAGAGAGCATTCTCCCCGGTCTGATGGTAACGGAGTTTCTTCCGACCCCCGGGGCGACGCGCCGCCCTCCCACTTTTTGCGTGCGCGACCAGCCAACGGGGAAAATTAGGGGCGGGATGCTAATGAATCCATTCGGGTAAGTTAAGGAGCGTGGAGCGCAGAGGCGCGCGGCGGAGGGGGGGGGGGGGGGGGGCGAGCACCGCAGGGCAGCCAGCCGGCTACGGTGATTACCAGTTGAGTTCGCCCACCTTAACCTCGAGACGTCTGCGGCGAGGAAACGGAGAGAACACAAACAATACGGCACGCGGTGATGCACCCGCCCCCCGGGGCAGCCAGCCAGCCGCCCGCAGAGGTTGGCACAGTGAAAGCTCCTTGTCAGAAGGCAAAACGCGCGCGGCAAGGTCAAAATCAAGGAGATATTGATCGGAAGAGGCTCGAGAAGGGTTGGCGGCGGCGGTAGCGGCGGTAGCGGCGGTAGCGGCGCGGCGGCGGTAGCGGCGGTAGCGGCGGTAGCGGCGGTAGCGGTGCCTATTGTCAGTGATGGCCGAGGAGGAGGGGGAAGGGGGAGAAGGGGGAGGGGCAGGGGAGGGGGACTCTGTTTTTGTACCTGGCGTGGAAACAAGGAACACGCTCCTACTGTATTTAATATACTCGAGAGAGAAAAAAATACAGCGCTTTCATTTTCCCCCCCCCCCCTCTCTCTCTCTCTCTCTCTCTCTCTCTCTCTCTCTCTCTCTCTCTCTCTCTCTCTCTCTCTCTCTCTCGTCAGCTCCCGGGGCCGGGGAGTTGCCGCGCCGGGCTCAGCGCCTGTGGAAGTCTGCATAGGCAGCCCCGCAGCGCGCGGCGGTGCGGCGGGCCTGCCTACCCCGCAGGCTGCTCTCTCTCACACACACACACACATACACACACACACAGGACATTTGAATGTCGCGCGTCCTCACTCACACGTTTGGGTCTCACACATTGACGCAGGCGCGCCGTGCCCGTGGAGAGGGCCACGTCGCGGGAGAAGGGGCAGCCGCTGTGCATGACGCAGTACTACCGGCTCATGACCTCCGTCCGCAACCCCGGCAAGCCCCGGGACCAGCTCGTCACCGCCGACGCGTCCAGCGACCACATCGTGGTGGCCCGCCACAACCAGGCGAGTCAACTCATCATCGTCGTCATAGTCTTTCACTTCTTCTCTTTGTAAAAAAAATATTAAAAATATGTACGGTTGCCATTCATCATTTTTGTCTCGTGTTCATTCTCAGCATAGTTCTGGAAAGTCGCTTTGTTTTTGTTCTGCGCAAAACCCTGTCATTTTTGTTATTTTCCTACTCGCTGCTTGCAAGGGACTTAATCGTCAATTCATATATAACCTCGGGGTGGTCCACAAGACACCGACCACCTCGCGGCCCTTGTGCACGATGACTCATTGTACTCTGTTTTCCAGTTGATCTCGCCGCAGCTCAGAGTGTGTTTGCCCACATGTGTGACCTGGTAGAGGTCGACCCTGCCCGCCCCGCACCACCGCACTCAGTGACCCGCACGCCAAAGCCTCTGTGCTTTTTCTTTTAGAATTATGTTCCAATCCGTGTGTAAGTTTCTTTTTTTTTCTTTCTTTAAGAAGGGCGAGTGCGGCCAAGAGAATGGAGCAGTCGCAAAAACCTCACTCTAAACTGGGGTATTTGAACCCGGGCTCTCCAAAGCAATCAACTTTGGGTCCCTCCTGAATCGTCTGGCTCTGGAGTATCCGGGTTCAAACACCTCCAGACAACTGTGATTATCTGTTCTCTTTGGCTGCAGTCAACCCATCCGTTGCTTAGACCGGTACCGGTACATGATAAATCGCCACTCTAAAACGGTGTTGTTTCCAGGTGACGCCCTGTGCTTCTTCGTGAGGTTGTGTCAGACCTGGATTATGAGAATGTTTGTGACTGTCCTCCGCAGTTCTACGTGGTGCAGGTCCGCGGCGAGGGCGGCGGCCCGCCGGTCAACGAGGACTCGCTCACGGGCCGCTTGGCGTCCATCCTGGCTGAGCCGGCGCCCGCGGCCGGCACCGCCGCGGCCCCCATCGGACTCCTCAGCACGCTGCGCCGGGACAAGTGGGCCGAGGCCCGGGAGCACCTCATCAAAGGTGAGAGGACGCGGTCGCGGCCCCGCCGAGCCGAGCGCCGAGCGCCCGCGGAAGCGAGGATAGGCAGTCCCGCCGAGCGGCGGTGCGCGGCGGGCTGCCTACCCGGCCGGCGGCCTCCCCTGCAGCAGACGTCACCCTCACCGGCCCTGATTGGCAGATCCGGTGAACCGCACGTCCTGCGAGGCCATCGAGCGCTCGCTGCTGGTGCTGTGCCTGGACGCGCCCATCACCACGGCCTTCAACAACAGCCGCGCCTCGCAGTCGCGCGGCCACGCCGTCGAGGGCCGCGACGAGACTAACATGGCGCACCAGATGCTGCACGGCGGCGGCTCCAAGGCCAACTCGGGCAACCGCTGGTTCGACAAGACCGTCCAGCTGGTCATCTCCTCGGACGGCGTGTGCGGGCTGTGCTACGAGCACTCGGCGGCCGAGGGCGTGGCCGTCATCCAGCTGCTGGAGCAGATGCTCAAGGACGCGTCCAGCCCCGCCCCCGCCGCCGCAGCCACGCCGGGCTCGCCGCCACCGGCCACGGCGCCCGCCAACGCGCCGCCCCGGCTGCTGGGCTGGAACGTGGACAGCCTGACCAGGAGCCACCTGGAGGCGGCGGCCAAGGCCGTGGACAGGTAGGGACAGTCGTGCGGCCGCGTTCCTCCTCCTCCTCCTCCTCGGTCCAGGCAATGACGGAGGCCTCCTCTGTTGCAGCATGATCGACGACCTCGACTTCTACGTGTACCGCTTCAGCGACTACGGCAAGGAGTTCATCAAGTCGTGCAAGTGCAGCCCGGACGTGTACATCCAGCTCGCGCTGCAGCTCACGTACATCAGGTGGGTGTGGCGTCGGCGTCTGGCCCCCGCGGGCTCGAGTCCGCCGGCCCCTGACCGTGACTCTCCCCGCCAGGCTGTTCGGCAAGCCCACGGCCACGTACGAGAGCGCCTCGGTGCGCCGCTTCCAGCTGGGCCGCGTGGACTGCATCCGGTCGGCGACGTGCGAGGCCTGGGAGTGGGCGGCCGCCATGCTGCAGCAGAAGCAGGGCGCCTCCCCCATCGCGCCGCCGCCCGCCGACCCCGGCGCCGACGAGAAGAAGGTCACCTTCGTGCTGTACGACGTGAGTGCCTCCCTGGCCGCAGTGGTGGTGGTGCACGAGAGTCGAGCCGCCTGTAACGCTGCTCGCCCCGTTCCAGGACAACCGGAAGCGGGAGCTGTTCCAGGTGGCGGTCAAGAAGCAGACCGACATCATGGTGCAGAATATCCTGGGCGACGGCATCGACCTCCACCTGCTGGGCCTGCGGGAGATGGCCAAGGAGCTGGGCGAGCCCGTGCCCGACCTGTTCTCGGACGAGTCCTACCGGGTGGCCAACTACTTCGCGCTCTCCACCAGCCAGGTGAGGGGGAGAGGGAGGTGGGGCGGGTGGGCGGGCAGTCGGGGGAGCCGGTGGCTTAACGGGGGTCTCGGGCTCGCAGGTGCCGACGGTCACCGACAGCTTCATGGGGTACGGCCCCGTGGTGCCCGACGGCTACGGCGCCTCCTACAACCCCAAGCCGGACAGCATCGTCTTCTGCCTGTCCGCCTTCCACTCGGCCGAGAGCACGTCGACGGCGGCCTTCGCGCGCGCCCTGGAGCGCTCCCTGCTGGACATGAGGGACCTGCTGCAGGTGCAGGGCGCCGCCGGCACCGGCCAGGCGCCGACGGCGCCGGGGGCCACCCTGCCGCCGCCCCCGCAGCCCAGTCCGAGTCCCTCCATGGACCTCAAATGAAGAGGATGACTAGAGCGTTAGTTTTAAAGTAGCCACGGACCACTGCCTTTTATGTTTGTCGCGCCAGAGTCTAAAGCTAATACCGATTACCGGGATGGGCGTCCAACATAGATCCCTTTTCCGGCATCATTAGCTAGAGCCCACCGAGTGCAAACTAGTCACTTGTCGTCCGCATCGCGTGCCGTGCGGCTTGCCTATCCGCTGTGAAACGTGAGGGAAGTCCGCGGCCCCGAAGGGGGGCAGGACGGCGAGGCTGTGCCCGCCGCCCCTGCCCTCTCCGCCCCGCTCGGGGGCTGCCTTCGGGGCAGCCCCACGCCCCTGATGGCACGGTTCGGCCCCAGAACACCCAAAGACCCCACAGTATTACGCAGTTCTTCCCGAGTGTGTGTCAGATCACATGGGCCCACCCACGCCCACATGATGTAACGTGTCAATGCTGCGCTACGTTTGCTTACGATGGCACTGGCGAGAACAAATTGTTTTGCGCCGCCTGTTTAGCCCCAACACGTGGAATGTGTGCGAGCGCCCATCATACTTTCAGGTCTGGCAAAATCAGTGAGGGTCTGGAACGCGTCTAATAGGTATAACGCTTATGAATTCTGATAGAGGTTGTGTTGATGTGTTGGTTTATCTTACTGACATAGTGATTGTTGTGTTGTCTGAACGCCAGTAGCAATAGCAATATAGTTTTCTATAGTCGTGTCTTTTGCCAGATGTGTTGAGCACATCATGATAAAACAGCATTTACAGAGCCTAACAATTTAAAAAGAAAAAATATCTTTTAAGTATGTTAAATGGTTATTTTCTGAAAAAGATTTTTCTCTGCGAGTTGGATTGTATTTCCGAATTTTCAGGGATCAACATTAGATCCTAAGATATTTATAAAATTGTTGAGGAACTCTTGCTGAGCAAGCCTATATATAATTTGTTTTGAGAGTGCTGGTCAATTGCTTCTATATTCTATTCTGCCTCCTATTGGTTATTTTCTGAGAAGTATGTTTTATCTGCTGGTCAGGCAAGGTGCTATGATGTGGTAGTTGGATGTGAGGGGTGAGCGCTGACATGTCAGTGCCCACGCTCATCTAGTTCAATGTTATTGACAGTGACACAAGGGAGCGCCTCGAGGAGTGAGTCTGGGCCTCGGGTCCTGCACTGAAATGGCCGTATGAACCAGGGCACCCAAGGTATCCCCACAAATTATTTTAAACAAATATCTTTTATTCCTGGTAAACTCAAGTAGGAACAAGGCCCCCGATTTACCCCTCGTGGCACTCACTTTTCAGTCACCTCGTCACTGTATTTGAGAAAATTATAGATGCTGGACATTTACTTCTATGTGGTATGGATGGCAAATTGTGTGGGTAGAGGAATAATACAATACGAGGGGGGAAAAAGAATAAGATGTGGGTTGAGAATATTGTTTATTCCAATAAAAATATAAGAATATACTGTAGTTGATGATTTGATGTTAGCTGACAGAATATTGTTATGAAAACAACATAGTTCAAACAGAAAGAACAATAAAATGTCAATTTCATACCAGATATCTAATTTATTCTCTCAAATGCTAGACCCCCTTTAGAACATGCAGTCTGTCAAACAGAATTCCATAGGAACTAGTACAGTTTATCAAAGAAAGTGTTAAATAAAAAAAGGAAGAAATCTAATTATTGCACATACAAAGGGTAACTGGATAGTCATGCACAATTGATCCAGTATCTAAATTACAGGCTTATAGAAAAACCTGAACTATCCTAGCATAAAACACCCACCCAATCGCAATACATAGGTACCATAGTCTTATAAGTAGTCTACATAAAAAAAAAACAGGTTTCAAAAAATAATGAAAATACAAACAGAACAACTGCAGTCTGGCTTTAAAACTGTGGACTAGAACCAGGCACAACAACTTAAAAAGGACTTCACAGCCCCGAGGGTAATTACAGGTGATCAAATAAACCACTTCCTTTTCTCCCTGAAGCAGACAAACAGAATTTCTTCTCTGAAGGGTTGGCAAGACCCATGGATGCTTTCCTCTTCGCAGTCTAAATGGAAAAAAAAATATAATTAAAAAAGTGGTGAATACTTGTACAAGCCATGCCGAGAAGCAAACAGAATCACACATACCTTTGAATCAGAGTCATCCTGAAGTTGACTCTCTTTTTTGGTTGGGCTGATAGCAGAAAATACAAAGTTTCCACTAGTTTTGGCTCCTGCCAAAACATTTTCTTTTGCTGATCCAGTTAACTTCGCAAGCTTAGCCAAAACACTGTCCCCTCTTGATAAGAATGACCCACGTTTTGACTGTAAACATACAAAAGTACAATCACAGAAATTTTTATCTAGAACAAATTTGATTTCTCATTAGAGCAATTAACTTACCAATAACAAACTGGACTTTTTCCCATCTGGAGATAGAAGCTGGTTCTGAACAGTCAGTTTAGGCTGTTGGTGCTCCTTTGCTGAAGACATATCCATCGAGCTAGAACGACTTTTAAAGAGGACTGATTTACCGAGCTGGAGTAGCTCACTCTTTTTAAGAACTTCATCGTCATCATCGTCAGCAGCTCCACCTTCATTTTTCTGCTTCTGGAAAAATAAAAATATAGCATTAAAAACAAAAGGTCACCAAGTTATGGTAGAAGAAACTGTTTAATGGTAGGTAACAACAGACCTCTCGCTGTTCTTTAAGGAACATTTCTCGCTCATGCCTCTTTTTTCGCCACTCAGCGTCATCTTCATCATCCTCAGGTTCTGCTTGTTCATCATCAGACCGTCTTTCATCATCACCCATTCCCGTGGAATCTACAGAAAGCCAAACACAACAAAGTAATTGATTTGTAGTTAATTCACCCTATTGTAAAAAGATTCTTATATATTTTTATTTACTCACCAACATTCCTCCACCGAAATTGCCTTTCTCGCCCTCCATTTTCTGAGTGCAGTTCACCATCTTCCAATAGCATTTCTTGAAGGATGCGGACATCTCTACGGTCTTCATCTAGCATTTTTTGCCTGAAAAGGGAGTGTTGAACATACAGGGGATAAGGATCTCTGTGGTGGCCATTGAGAGGAATGAAGCATACATTCCACTTACATGTGATTTTTAACAAGCTGCTCCCGAACAAGATCCTGATCAATATCTTCTTTGTCCGCTTCATTCATCTCTAACTGATCAAGCCCCTTCTCATCTTCATCATCGCTACCACGCCAGTCTTCCTCCTCTGAAAGTTCTGCCTCTTTATCAAGGAAGTCGGCAGGTTCAATCTCATTCTCATCTGAGTCATAAAAGACTTCCTTTGGTTGCTTTGAGAAGACCCCAAAAAGTTTGGCACTGTCCTTCTTTGGTGCTTCCTCATCTGCATCTTCACTTTCCTCAGACTCCAGGTCATCTACATCATTCTTCAAACCATCATCATCTTCATCATCTGCAAGACACCACATATCACACAAGCATCAGAAATCTTGCTTCTTTTTACATTGTTTGATGATATACACTTAAAAGAAGGAGATTGTTACCAGAAAATTCAAGTTTTCGATTCCTGTTTTTCTTCTTTTTTTGTTGTTTTACTGCATCAACATCCTCTTCATCAGATGACATTATTTCTAATCGGAATTTATTGGTTGCTTCTTTCAAGCTGAGAGCAAATCAAGAAAATCATGAAAATCAAGGTGAACCAGAATATTAACAAGAACTTAATTCATACAAGGAAAATTAAACTTACTTGTCATCTAAGCTATCACTTTTTTTTGTGTCTTCGTCCCATTTAAGGCTGAAATCCTGCAAGAATGTGGAGGAAAAGTAAGTGAAGGAAAACTTTGCACTGTTCACAAACAAACACTTCATGTGATATAAAATTTCTTACCACAGACTCATCTGCTAATTCAGTAGATACTTGTGAGGGCTCTGCATCTGGAGTCTGAGATGAAAACTGGGACCCTACAAGACTGCTAGGAGCCTTCTCACTATCTCCTTCTAAATCTTCAGGTTGAGGAGGTTGTGTAACAAATTTACCAGAACACAATGCCATGAGGTCAGATTCAGACTCTGCAGTACCCGATGTATTCGCAAGATCAGCTATACCCCCTGGACAAAATAAAACACGTAACTTTTCTGTCAAGTCCTGACAAGATATCACATACATGTGCATACAAGTCAAGGACAAAACAATCACCATTAAACTTTCCACCAAATAATCCAACTAGCTCATCAAATTTTTCTTGTGTGCTAGATGGTTCAGGTTCGGAAAAGAGCGTTTTAATACCACTCTGACTCTGAGATTTGGCATCTATGGTCCATGGTAGTTTAGTTGGAGTAACATCTAGATCTGGATCCTAAGAGAAAATATTTCTCAGTGTTAGAAGGGAAAAATAAGTACGAGGCATAACTTGGGAGACTCATTTACCATAAAACTGTTCCCTCTTCCAGGAATGCTAAGACTGATGGGGGAAAAGACAATGGTTTTCTCCTTGGCCTGAGAAAGAGGTTTATCATGAAGGACACCATTTGGCTGAGCAGCAGGGATTTCATCATCATCTTCATCTCTCCCTAGAAAAGTAATTCATTCAAATCTTCAGAGGGAGAAAAAGAAAAGGTATGTTCTAAAGTATCAAACACTTTGACTGGTGATTTACATTCATAAGGCTGGGAAGCAAACAAATCGGATACAGATGAGGCATTGGTCATGGTTCGTTTAAGGCTGCCTACTGTAGGAAAGCATGTATCTGTAAAAAGAGATTCTGATTTAGAACCACAAAACAGAGGCGGGGCCCAAGTGCTATGTATTACCTTCATCTTGATCTTCTCTATTTGACAAATCAGCCTTGCATTTGTTGATTGAATTTCCATCCATTTTACTCTTTTTACTGTCAATGTTTTCTGAATCGTCATCATCACTACAATCATCATTTTCAGCTTCACCGGCTCCTGCATCATCCTCATCTTCATCCTCATCTTCATCCTCATCATCGGCATTTGCATCATCATCATCCTCAACTTCAGCCTCTTCATCAGCAAACATCTTTTCTGACGTTTTCTTTTTCTTCTTGGTTTCTCTTACGTCATCTATTTCTGGTTCAGACTCTGTTTCACTTTCTGTCATATCTTCTTCTTCATCATCTTCATCAAGTAGCATACCACAATCATCCTTTTCTCCTAAGATAAAATTACACAAAAAATTAGCAGTTTTTCTACCAGAAGATACGTAATTTAACAAAATTTCCCTTACCTTGAAAAACTTCCTCATTTTTCATCTCTTCTTGCTTCTTTAGCCACTCTTCTTCCTTCTGTTTCCTCATCTGGCGGTTCAGCTCACTTTTCAATAGCTTCAGTCTTGCTCCCGGAGTTATATTTTCAGAACGGGGATTATCATCCCCAGTCAAAACAATTTTAAGTGATTCCTGCTTTACACTGACCACACCCCCTGAAGTGTCTTTTTCAGATGATATTAAGCTATTGAAAAGAAAATGCCAATTGGGTTATCAGATTAATGCAAAGAAGGTTGTTATAAATAAAAGAGGTTCCAGAGGAACTCTTGTACCTCAACTCCACAGTTTGAGCCTGAGGGGTCTTCTTAGAAGCTGAGTGTTTCATAAACCTTTCAATCAATCCTTTTACACCTGGTGTTCGAACCACACTTGAACTGGCGTCAATATCATCTAAGTCAATAACACCATTTGGATCCCCTTTTAAACTGAGCCTTGGGATGGGCTTGAGTGTTTTGTCCTTTGACATTGCCTCCCCAGAAGGTACGTCCTGTAAAAATACAAACAATAAATAGAATGAAGAGGGAAAGGAAAAAAACAAGGGCAGAAGAGCTATTGTTTTCTCTTGGTAGACAGAACTTACTTCAAGTTCTGAATCATCATCATCCAAGCATTTCATTGCATTGTTTAATTCAGACCATGCTTTACTTTCTGTTGCACTTTTCACAACCCCAGACTTCTTTGAATCTGGCATACCATTTGGATGATCAGCATTTGTGTCTGAATTGCTGCATTCGTTTGCCTCTGTACCCTGTGGTTCACTTAAATGGAGGCTAATGTCTTGTGAATCTTGAGCGTTTGGAGACAAAGCCTTGTTCGTAGTAGGAGAAACACTGCTACTGCCCAAAGGTGCAGCTTGAATTTCCAAAGCTGTGGAGACTGCTTCCATGGTTTCAGATGAAACTAAGACTCCAGAATCCAAATTTAAATTTGATTCAGGCTCAGTTGCATTAACAGTTCCTACACCATTCTCCTTGATGGCTGGGGAAGAGGTGGTCATAGATTCTTCTCTCACAACTTCTTCGTTCACTGCTTCATCACTTTTATCCTTAGTCAGACAAGTGTCAGCTAGCATTGAATTAGCATCTGGTCCACAGTCAGCATTGTTCACAGCACTCGTCCCAGAGTCATTTTCACAGCTGGGGGTCTTACACTGCTCATCGACTTTGTCATTTATTTCCATTTTGCTGTTTCCATCATTTTTATCTTCTACTTTCTCACCTTCATTATGTTCGTCATCACTTGCACTGTCATGTTCTGATTCAGACTTGTAAAATTCTTCTGCCTCTTTTTCTCGCTCCTCGATTTGCTTCCTGCAAAATAAAATATTCAACTTTAGAGAGTGTAATAAACTAGGGGACTCATTCAAAGACAGGAGACAAATCTTACCAAACTGTAGCGAGCTGTTCTGCTGAGCTTTTAATAGGCATTGGGGAAGAAGATTTTCGTCGGTTTAAAAAGTCTAAGAGTGATCGTTGCTTAGGCACATGATATGGCAAACCAATTTTAGATTGACGTAATTGCCTTTGGCTTTCTGCCTTTATCTCAAGCATAGCATCTTTAGCTTTAGTCTTGCTTTTTCTTTCAGGCCCAGATTTCTCTTTTTTGGGCCTCACTTCATTTTCACCACCACTCATGTTATTATCAGAGGGACAGCTTTTGGAGTCAGAGTCAGAATCAATCACACCCTTAGAAGAAATTTTACTCTTATTGTGAATGCTTTTGGAAATTGGTTTCAAATCGCCATCTACATCAGACTCTGAATCAGAATCAGCCAACGCACTTAATCTTTTCATGATATCCATAGCCCCCGAGCTTTCCTCGGAAATTTCATTCATTTTCAAGCCAGAAACGTTTTTAATACCATCCCGAGAGCTTTCTTCATGTCCAAGCCCCTTGATTGCTGCAGTTTGGCTATCATCTGAATTACTGTGCGTGGGACTCACGCTAGGACCCTCATTTAATCTGTCATGATTGGCATCAGTCATGGTATTGGTGACATCGTCCTCCTCATCTTCCTCATCGGAGAGGTGCAACTTAAAATCTTCTGTAGCTTCTGTCACTTTTTCTGCAGCTGTGTCATCCATGTCATCATCACTGTCAAATATTCTCTTACTGGATGACTTACGATGGGAAATAACAGCCTCATCATCTGAGCTCGAGTCCATTGTGGGGTGCTGACACCAGATCTGGGAAAAAGGTAAAGAAATGCCGAAAAGAATTCAGTCATTGTACAACAAAGAATGATAGGGCTTAACCTACACATGCCAATGAATGATGCACTTTTAACAAGAAGAAACTCTGGTAAGTACCTCAAAAGGCGAGAGAAAGGTATTTCCGAAGCACCAGCACGCAAGACGACGCAGAGGTACGAACACCGACTACTCGCGACACATTAGTTTACATTGAATTAAAAAGACTGTGAATAGACTTGTTGCCTCAGCTTTTACCCGCCAAATTTACAAACTCAATGCCCCTTAGATCCTTTGGAGAAGTGTCGGCTGCTTGATAACAAAACACAAAAGAATGGAATACAACAACAACAACACTAACAACAAGAACCCACCACGAACCTGATGAACAAACTGATGTATATGTGGTTTTATGTATTTTCTGTTCGGTACCCTGTTTATGAAGCTGTCGTCCTAGTTAGATCGTCTCAGTATTAAAATAATGTTGAAGAGTATAGGTGATGCCAGGCTCCAAAGCCCTTTTATTCTCTTCGTAGGTAATGACACCTAGTAGCGAAGACGCTGGATGCACATTGGTTGTAGGTTATATTTACGTTGTCCTCTTCCGTATTCTGACGTGCTTAACATTGTTTTATTCAACTAACAGGACACAGCACTGAGCCGCTCGGGACGCGGACTTATGTGTGTGACCCTCTACACCCGCTTCCCGACGGAGCAGACAGGAATGGGGCTTCGTTATTCCTTTCAATTCTCAAGTCTTATATCAAATCGGCAGAACGAGTCACTCATGTACTCTGCTGGGAAAGGAAAACAGTGAAACATTTACAGGATTTGGAGGAGCAAGATCGTTTGAAGCTACGTATTCATGACTGCCTTGCTGACTTCCATGGATGGATTAACCCTGGTGAGGAAACAGCTGAGGGGGGTATGAATCTCCATTAGGTGCATTTGTTCATGTTATATTTTCTTGTTTGAAGATAACAAAGAAACTGGTTTGATCAGTTTGATTAAGAAGTCTGTATCAGCAGATACTAAAGAAATAAATGTGATAGTGGATTCCCTATCAAATCCTCTTTTCACTCTTGGGTTTGCTCACTGCCTGCAAGAAATACAGCAAATGATAAACTCTCCTATCGACAATGGTAAGTGGAGCTTCAAACAAGCATACTAAATGTTTTTTAAAAATTATTCCCCTCCCCTTCCTTTAAAAAAACCATATTGCTTTTATTTTGTTTCCTAGGACCTAGAATTCAACAGCTAATGTGCTTAGTACACAGTGATGTACTTCCTTGTGGACCATCCTCTCTATCTCATTTGAAACACTTGGCTAGCACAGTGGTAGAGTTGAAAAATCAGGTAGCGCGAATCACTCATCGTAAACCAGGTGGCCATGTAGAAAGAAAAGTAAGGCATCTTTCATTGTTATTCTCTTGCCCGGGCACATGCAGGATAATGATTTCTATTTTTCAAATGGTTTCTTTTTTCTTTTTTTTTCAGGAAGAAAAGTATAGCCTATCAGCAGGCCATATCTGTATTCAGCCTTTTAGAATACCAGCACATACTGAGTTGGCACATGCTGAGGACCGGGTTAAGGCGACTCCCTTGCCACAAGATGTTGCTAGTTTTCGTGTCGCCCTCAGTGATAAGGAAAAGGAAGAGAAGGATAAGCTTGTGCTTCCATACATGCGGTATTTACCCTCGTTTCACCCTTACTAGCCTCTGTGCCCTGATCAAAAATCAGTTGATGTTGAAGTTATTTTTTTTCATTAACATTGCAGGACCAGCGAAAAGCCAGAGGAAGGAGGAGGGAAAGTGTTTTACCAGCCTGATGCCGTTGATGATTGGGATGATGAAGACCCTGATGATGACTTAGATGTATAACAGCTTTTTTTTTCAGAATAAATGAAAGCACATTTTGAAAAGCATTTAAAAAATATATTTCTCAACTGTGTCCTAGACACCACAATAATCCATGATTTAACTGGTGCTGAAATGGGATGAGAATATTGAACGGAATTGAATCTTAACTGATAGTTGCAGTTTTAAACATTTGGAGGGAGCTGAACAGGGTTAAAGGTTTCACTCTCTTAGATAAAGTAATTAGTCAATTAATAGTCAATTCAAGGAATGTAGACATTTTTTGGACCACGGAAGAATTATGCAGAAAGGCTACCCTTACAGTTGATGCTGGGTTTGTCAATTTTAGAAAATAGCACTTATTGAGATCCTAATTTGATATGTCCAAGAAATACTAATATCTCCACCTCTTCTCACAGTCAAAAAGATAATCACTATACAATATTCTCCTTTGATTAGCTAGCACCTTATTTAATTAACAATGTAGCTCTTGAGCGGTTACTTAAGTCACACCTGACCTTATCACTCGGTAGCATGCATCTTACTTGATGTCACCTTCATGAAAGAAAACTGAAAAGTCACACATATATACTTTCCTAAACTTACATACTACATACATAGGAAAATCACAGATTCTGTAGATTTTAAATAATCACACTAGCACAATAGTACTTGATTTTAGAAAATGCATAAAGCTAAAGTTAGTGGATGCCTGCCTGATAACATTTGTGCGTTTTTCTGATAGAACGAAATACATACAGTAATGCTTCTGATCCTAGGATGGCAGACACTCACTCAATAAATGTACTCCTCTTATAAATTTAAGCATCTGTAATCTAATAGCGAGCTAGAATTTCATAGTAATGCTTTATCACTTACAATATCATATACAGCTTTCCTAACACAGTCATAGTGGTTCATTAAAAAAAATCTGGGAAAAAAATTCCCCTAAAAGATTAGAAAATGTCAAAATACGTGCACATCCCTTTCATTTAAGTAGTCTTTTTTTTTTCATTTCTTATGTCCAAATCATGAGTAATTCCTGAACAAGAGGCCAAAGACCACATTGAATATGAAGATAATCTTTTAAGCTTCATATGATCTACTTGTGTTAAAATTTAGTGTGTATCACAATATGATGGCTTTGTCTCAGCTGAAAATGCACAGATAAAGGATATTGCACCTACCTTGAAAGTACGGATACAAAGGTCAACAAAAATATGAAATCAATTCCTGCTTACACTTCTTCCTACTTTCAATATTAAAATACTCATCACAGAGTAGTGGATGTCACAGCACTTACACCATAAACAAAAACTGTCGGGGGAAGGTCATTTGTTAGTTTCGTCAGGAGCTGCAAGTATTGAGTTTGAAGAACGCTGTAATCAGCATGTCCAGGTGCTACTGCAGGTGGAGGAGGCAGGTAGAGGAACAGGGCAGCCGACTGCTGGGACTGCTGTTTGATCATTTCATTAACACTGCACAAACGAGAAGAGCAACGATTTTGATTACATTGAAATTCCGTACAGCCCAGAAAAAAACAGCAATTCAGAAACAAATTGAAAATTACCTCTTTATGTAATCCTGAGACTCTTGCTTTGCAGAAAAGTTATCAATGGGAGAAGGGAGCACACTACCACCATATCTTTGCAGAAATTGAAGCTTTTCCGTCCAACCATCAACCTGTTAAAACAATTACACAGAGATGATTACTCACGACTCATAACTACATTTCCTCGCCCTGGAGTTGCAGTGACTAAAGAGACAAAAAGAAACTGAGAAAGAATGTTTACCTGATAAATACTTGCAGTGATGCGAAGCTGCTGAAGTAGTTGCCTCAGACGGTGTTCATTGCTCCGACGTTGGCTAGCACATTCTAAAAGATACACTCGTAAGGTCAGGTGTTTCCAGCCTGGAACCTATCAATAGAATAGAATGGAACCAAAATTTAAGTCATACAATTCCCGAGCAAAAGAGGATTAAATGTTGATGGGGTTGAATGTCCCAGAGGGAAGGTACAAACCATGTTAAGGATACAAGCCAATTGTAGCATGAAAAGGCTACTGGTATCAAATGCGTCATCATCATCTGGAGTAAAAAGATTTATTGGCCAGACATCAATGTGCTTAAACTGACCAGTTCTGCCAAATCAAGAATAAGGAGAAAGTGTTTTAAAATTTGTTGAAAGTGCCACTATTCTTACACAAAAATAGAAAAACAGTAATCTTACTTGGTAACAGCCATTTTGTCAAGTCTATGAAAATGTCGACAGATACACAGATTTTTCTTGAGCTTCAGGACATCATTAATCATTCCCACATACTGTTGCTGGTCAATAAACCTAGGTGAATGTTCTCTAGTTCTGAGCTCAAAAAGTTTTCCACTGGCAGAGCTAGACACCGATACATTATCAAACTCTCTTGTTTTGTAGCGTGACTGAGTCCTGTTGTAAGGTTAGCAAGAAGGTAATAAAAGCTCCAAAATCAGTTCTTACTAAAACACAATTCCACCAACCTTTCAAAAAAGTCAACTGGCTCTTGTTCGTCATAGAAGCCTAAAACAATGGTATTTGGCTTCATGGCGCCCATTCCCGAAAGACGTATGAGATGCTGCAATCCTTCTCGAACTGAAGGAGCAACTGTCAGCTCAATAAAAGCCTTGACCTTTTAAAAATAAAATGTTAACATTCTCACCTTCTCAAAGCGTTAAAAAAAAAATAATAACATCTGTATACACATTTTCATTTACCTTTAAATGATCAACAATAGAGAGCCAATGATTGTACTCATCAAGAGTTGGGTCAGCGTCTAAAGTTGTGAAGTCACCAACTTTCACATGTCCCAGCACATACAATCCTCCTTTCTTCAAATCATTGATGAAATGTATCAATGGACATGCTGCACGAGGGTTGTTGACCAGCAATAACATTTGTGGTCGCCAAAATTTCACATGATCTTTACGCGAGTCCAGCATAAGCAAATATTTTCGCACCTAGATTTAAAACACAAAAATTTTAATATGTTACCTACATAATTTTTAAATCATAAAATGCGAATGAATTGAATCTAAAAACTACTCATCAAGCGTACCTGGTGGAAGATAAGTGCCTGAGATATAGAACCCCAATGAGCATCTCTCGAAGGAGAGAATAAATGCAACATCATGAATAACAAGAGGCACAGCAAGATGCTTGAAGATGCATATATAGGATTGATAACAAACATCATCACCAGTGTTCCAAGCAAACCTATCAAAGCTGTATGCCAGGAAAACCATTTAAATGATGGCCTGGAATCAAAGTTCAACACAGCAATTTGAGTTCCAAAACAAGTATCCCAATAATGAATTACACATGTAGTACCACATATTCCACCACACCTGAAGTTAGGAGCAGATGCAAGTTCTAGCCCAAGACAGGCCATATTTGTGGCAAGATATGACAGCAGAAACAAAACAGAGTTGATCTGGGCAATTAAGTTCAGATTTCCAATGAGCAATATGACCTCCACAAGAAACCAAGATAGGAACACAGCTACTATAGGATTACCACCCCACACGCCTCGGGAAATAAATTTTAACATAGGACCTGAAAATAACACATTCACGTAGAAGCTTGCATTGTATTCTCATATAACTCAGAGAAATTAATAGCATACCAAACACATTATCCTTTGCAAGAGCTTCCAAAACACGGCTGGACCCAATGAGGTTACTAAGGCTAGCTGAAAATGTAGCTGTAAGAATTCCAATAACCACAAAGGGAGGCCAGACATTTATTGGCAGCATAAACAAATAATTATTTTGCAGCAAAAATCTATCACATGATGCAGCAGTCAGAACAGCCAGAGAGACATACACCACAAATGTGAACGCTACAGCAGATAGTGTGCCTCGAGGAATACTACGAGCTGGTTCTTTCAACTCTCCTTTAAAAAAAAAAAAAACAACACATTTTTGTTTAGCGACTTTATAGGACAATTGTAAAACCATAATCCTACAGAAAACTCCCGTAGAACATACCTGACATATTTGCCCCGGCCATTATTCCCGTCACACCGCTAAACAATACACCAAATACAGAGGCAAATTGTGTCAGATCTCCATCCGGAGTTGTGTAGTCCCTACCATAAGCAGGCCAAGTGTTGCTGCGTAAAGTTCCCATATACAGGCCTGTGAAGGACCCATTGACATGATGAGTTGCATTTTGAACCAAAGTATTTATATCTGGAATTGATACCTGTTTGCAAGAAGAGAAGAGTTTTAGTTTTAGTGTTCTTGCAAAAATTCAAAAATTTCAAGAGGCAGCTCAAACACTTGCAGGTACTCACCTCCATCGGATCCTTTACAAAAAAGCTCACTACAGTTGACAGGATACATATACATACTGAGGCCAATATCAATGCACTTGTCTTGGCAAACATGCCAGCACCAATGAGACATACACCTAGATTAAGAATGTTCAGCATGGTACTGTACAGGAATCTCCACCACACACCATTTGGTAAGAGGCCACCGCCTTCCCCAACAAGATAGCCTGTAAGAACAAAAGGTCTTAAAAATACATCCTTTATGTAATACTGCTGTAATTGTAATGTTTTCTCTTCAGCTACATACCGGAAGGGCCGAAATTTTGGACAATGCCTTCAGTACAACCTGTAATATACAGAGCACTGCTGACAACGTTAGCAAAAAAGAAAAGGGTGCCAATTGAACCTCCAAATTCAGGGCCCAGTGTGCGGCTGATCATGACTGATACAAGAATAGGAAAATACAGAGAAAAAAAAAATGCTAATAAAATAATGCTTGTAATGGTGAAAGCTGATATGCGTAAATTATCAAAGGATACAATAAGCTCCACCTCCTTCTACGGCTCCATTGGTTGAAATAGCACAAATTGATGCTACAGTGAAGACAAGTATTTTGTAAGCAATCAAGAATTGAACCACAGTCATCAGAAGTCCGGCATTACCTACAATAAATCCTGGCAAAGGAGAAGCAAGAAGGAACTGTATAAAAGTCTTGAAAATACATCAGAAGAAATGCAGGACCCTGGACCCTTACCAACTCTTAAGAAGAGCAATGCACTAAACATGGACAGAGCAACAGGGCAGAATACTCCTGCAAAAGTACCCAAGGTACGACTGGGATCTGGACTCATAGCACCGAATTCTATGTATCCATCGCTTGCCACATTTGCAGTCTGAGATGAAGGTCCTGACATGCCAAAAATATTCTGAAGTCCACTAAAAAAGCGTTGTTTGGATAAAAGGGGTGCCTTTTCTCTTGATCTTGCAGTTCTGAGAGAATCTGTAGATGCTTCTGCATCAGCATTTGTAGAACCGATGTCTGGAGCCAACATGGTGTTATACTGCAACAAATAAAATGAGAATAAATAGAGGGTCGCAGTAGTCCGTCTATTGTATTTTCAGAGGACTAATCTCTTGGATGATTTTGGAAGAGAGGAGTCACTAAAGGCGAATCTATAGTCAAATGTATCAAAAGCAACGTACGAAAATTCGCTTACATATGCAGATGTGTCAAGTTCATGACACAAATGTATTCAAATCAGATGAAATGACACGCACAATACATTAACAAAGAACCATCATAAAGGATGCAACCAAGTTCATAAAACAAAGAACAAGTAGATAAGTGCGATAAAGTAATGTCACCTGGTCATAGACTGACGCTGGCCGGAGGAAACGAACGAATCACCACTATTGTTATTGTAAGGTGGGAGGTGCAGCTGTCAAATTTCCAGGTTATGTCCCATGGTCGGCTGCTGTCTCGAACCTGGCACAAATACGGACGGATAGCTATCGGTCAGGGCGCAACAGCACCAGACAGTGGCTCAGACTGAGACGGCCAATGACACGGGAGCGCAATTCATCAAACTGCACTCCTTCTCCTCATCAAAATAGAGCAACCCGTCTGGCTGGATCCGCTGTGAACTGACCTGCTGCGCTACTGCTGCTGCTGCTGGGCGGATGAGAAGGGGGGAGGCGGGGGAGGGTGCCCGGAAGACCGCGACACCGCGACCGCGACCGCGGGACCGCGGGCAAGTTACAAACGATAACGCTAGTTCAGTGCAGCGCAGACGGCTCAGGCCGCAGATAGTGAACGGCGATCGGGAAAATGACCGAAGACTCGGCACGCCCCCTACCCTTCTGGGTATGATGGTTTAAAGCAGATTAATTTTTTTATGTTTTAATCCGAAATGTTAAAAGTGCCACGATGCTAGCACAGGACTTCAGAAATACCACCCACATCGTTAAGAATATTTTTAAAAATTTAGTTTCAAACCCACAGTCTCATCCCGTGCCGAGCACCGCTGTGTAATACAGGCCGGTCGGCCCTTGTCCAATCGGACATAGTCCCCCCCAGGGAACTGAGGCAGACGTGTAAATCCGATCGTCGGGTCAGATCTACTTAATTACTCGGCACAACCCCTCCCGTCCCCATTCGGTGACACGAAACCGCTCAGACACATAATGGTCCGGTCAGACGATATCAGCCGCGCGCAAAGCGCGCAGCAGTTGCACGGTGGCGCCATCTGGCGGCGCCGGGTCGCAACATCCATGAGGTTTGGTGTCGAGGTAGTCGTCTAAGGCCAACAGATACGCGCCGCGCGAGAAGTGGGCTCACAGTTCGCCCGGAACGCCACCTGGCGGCGGCCAGCGGTACAACTCTGCTGACGTAGTGACAGGTGGCTGCCGCCAGGTGACGTCCCGGTCGAACTGTGAGCCCACTTCTCGCGCGGCGCGTATCTGTTGGCCTTAGACGACTACCTCGACGCCAAACCTCATGGATGTTGCGACCCGGCGCCGCGAGATGGCGCCACCGTACAACTGCTGCGCGCTTTGCGCGCGGCTGATACCGTCTGACCGGACCATGATATGTCTGGGCGGTTTCGTTGTCCTCTGTGGGGACGGGAGGGGTTGTGCCAGGTAAGAAAGCCTGCCTGACACCGGGAGCGGATCGTTTGGTCTGCTCCTAATTCCTTGACGGGGGCCATGTCCGATCGTACAAAGGCCGACCAGTCTGCGCCGACTAAAGTGATGGGGCGAGCTCGCGCAGGTCACGGTCTGCACAGCTGACCACCGTCCGACCGAAATTTGCGCGCGTATTTCCTCGCGACGACCACCGGACGCTCTGGTCCACGATTCGCACACGCGCACGCACACAGGACGGTGTAGCGTTCCACCGGCGGCGTCCCGGCGCGAGCGCAAGACCACAAACAGTCTGGGCCCCGTAACCCGATCTTGAGGGGTTTCGCGGGGGGGCAGGGGGGGGGGGGGCTGCGGCCGCGGGCTGCAGCTGCGGCCCATGAACGGGCAGGGGGTCGGCCACACGCTACACGACGTGTTGGGGGAGGGAGGGAGGGGGTGCTGCAGCTAGCTAGGCAACGCAAGGGATGAACCCGGCCAGCTGCCGGCGCGGTGCTCGCCCTCGCCACGGCCGCGTTGCGGGGCTCCGACAGGGAGTACTCTTGTCCCCGCCGGCACGGCCCGTCTCCGGCCCGGCTCACTACTCGCTCTCCTTGGTCGAGACGGCCGGCGCGGAGGGAAGGGACGGCCGATCGGCGTTGCCAAAAAATAAACCGGGTCCTTGCTGGGCAAACGTCGGGGGACGGGGGACGCGGGGACTGCAACATAGCAGGCAAACTGCCCCTCCCCGCCCCGCTGTCCTTCATTTGCTTATCGTTCCGGCCCCTTTTGTGTCGCTTCCGCGTAATACCGGCCAATAAAGTCCCCCTCCCTCCCCCTCCCCCTCTGCAGGAATACGGCTCATGTGGGGCCCGATGACGACTCTGGTCATACTGCTCGAGTTCCTGGTGCTCTTTCGGAAAAAGGACCGCGACGGCCCCCCCCCCCCCCCTCCCCCGGCGTGCGTGGCGGTTGCTGGCTCAGCCCGGCTCAGGCCGGGGCTGCCGGGCGGGGGCCGCGGGGGCCGGCGGCGGCGGTCCCGGCCGGGCCGTCCTGGCGCTGGCGTGGTGACAGTGTTGTGCACACAGGCGGGGGGCGCGGGCGGAGCCGGAGCACCTGGGGAGGACTTCCACGAGCACCGAGCACGACGCACACCATGGAGGCACCGCGATGATGTCCTCCGACTCGTCCCCGGAACATGCGTCGCTGAGGTAGGGCCGGACGAGTTTGCGTGAGGAGCGCGGATTACACCTTCGGGGTCGTCCCTCAGAGCGGCGGCGGCCGCGGGCCTCGTAGGCGCCTGCGAGGTAGGCAGCCACGGGGCACGCACGCACCCGTGTGGTGCGGGCGGCCGACCCTCGCCCTCGCGGGCGCCCGGCCCGCTCTACCCTGCCGGTGTAACGGTGAGAGGAGGCTGCTGCGATGCGACGCCGTCGGCCGGTCGGGGTCGGCGGGACCAACGGCCGATAGCTGTGTGGACGGATAGTGCGCCGCGGTGTAGCGTCGCCGGTAGACTGCTTGACTCCTCATGGAAGTCAGTCGTTACACATAGTGCGGACAAGCCCTCAAATTTATAATTTGAATTCAAAACTATTTTTAAAATTGATCTGTGTGGTTGTTGGGCGGTCAGCACCAAAGCACCGGTGGCAAGGGTCTTATTTGGCCTCGCGTTTGGTACGGTAAAAGTTACAATAAAGGCGCTGCCGACCCTTCTTTCTGTCGCACGAAGAATAAGAGTGTTATGCAACCGCCATTGGTTGGGGGCGGGAGTGGAGGGGAGGGAGGGGGCAGCGGAGCGTCGCCGTAAACCGATACCGTGTTCGTGCGAACCGCACCGGCCGGGCCCTAGCCGGGGGCAGCGGCAACGCGGGAGCCGGGGGCCGGGGGCCGGGGGCCGCCGAGGGCAGCGCGGCGCGGGGCGGAAAGGCGACGCCGACAGGGGGCAAGGCGAATGAGAAATACGTCTCGATCCAGTCCGACGGCGAGGGCTGCCCGCGGCCCCGGAGGCCTCCCACGACACCACCGTCCTCACGGGTGACAACTCTGCCCACAGGACACGTGTTTCGGGGAACGGCACCGCCTTCCCGAATGGAGCCCCCACGATCTGGGAGAAGTACCCGCTGCTGGGCGGCGGTGGCGGGGGCAAGCCGCCGGCGCCCGGCCCTCACGGCGGCGGGGCGCGCGTGTCCCGGGGCGCCTCCCCATGCCGGGGCGCCGGCGGGGGTCTAAGCCTACTCTTCGCCACCCTCTGCATCGTCGACCTGTTCGGCGTGTTCCCCATCGTCGCCCTGCCCAGGCCCATCATCGACTGCGGTGAGTACAGGAGGGAGGGCCAGGAGCCAGAGGGCGTCGGAGTCACAATCTCATTCTGTGTACGAAATGGTACGATAAGTGAAGCGCAGGTAACCGAATGGCGCTCGGGTGGGAATCAAGGATAAAAAAAAATATCCCCACGCCGTCACCCCCACCACCTGCGCTCTCGCTGCGCCGTGGAGGCGGGCAACTCACCCTACGCCAGCGCCGGTCGTCGTAGGTCGCGTCCGCCTCGCCTGGCGTCGTCTGGCGTCGCCTAGCCGCGGAGCCGACCTACCACATTCTAGCGCCTCGTGGCTGTTCCCGCGGCCCGCTCGTGATGTGGCACGCGCGTGTTCGGCTTTGTTTCACTATTTTCACTTGGTTTTGGTTTTATGGCATGGGGATCCGCGGCTCGCTGTTCCAATACCGGTTTGCCGGTTCGCTGAACCTCACTCATCCTAGACACAAAACAAAGAGCTCGCACGAATAAAAGCGGCGTACAGCCGCACACGTCGTTACAAAACCTATAGAAATAAAAGAAACGGACTGCGTCAGAGGTAGGAACAGTGCGTCCTTGAGCGAGGCCAAGAAGTCTCCGGCCTCGGTCGCTACGCAAGTGGGATGAACGGTGACGTCGGGCCCTGTATGTGTCTAGCATGGAAACGGCCGGCTAACAGGCGTCTCAGAGGCAGACCCCGAAATAACTGGGACTCGCTGGGACCGGAGCGCGAAGGGTACCGCCAAGGGTAACGCAGCTTCAGTATTCTTGGTACCCTTCCGAGGTATTCTAGGGTATTCTTATGATATATTCCCGTAGTATTCTCAAATTCCATGTGTGCAGGCAAAAAAAATTGACTTTTTAAAAAAATGCTAGGGCATTTCAAGAATTTTTTTTAGGATTTTCGGCTGAGAATATCTTTGTACTTTCAAAAGTTGTAGAGCTTTCGCCTTCAGCCCCTGACGCTGTTATGACCGTGTGAAACCAGCCGTGCGGTTATTTTATCGATATCCCTCGAATAGCGATTGCGGTTCGCTAGCAAGTGAAGTGAAAGAGAGAGAGAGAGAGAGAGAGAGAGAGAGAGAGAGGGGGGGGGCATGGATTGAGCGCTCAGTGAGAAAACGCCTTTCATAGGCGTGAAGGCCATGATTTCTCAAACACCCAGTAGTCCCTTTACTGCCCACGAGGAAATTCTGACGTTGGACGTCAAAGTTTTGAATGGCAGTTGGCGACGCGGGGTTTGGCAGTTTGGCTGCTTTTGTTGGGGGCGGTGGGCGGTGGGCGGCGGGGCGCGCGACGCCGCCGCGGCCCGCACGGCAATCTAAGTTACCGCCCCCGGATCAGCCCGCGGCGGCGGCAGGGCGGCGCGGGGGGCCCCGCGGCGAGTGCAAAGTGCAGTCTGTTGTCGGCAGGGTGGGTGGGCCTGCCGCTCGCCGCCGCCGTCTTCACCCTGCAGGTGTACACGGCCCTGCTGCTGGGCCGCTGCTGGGTGCTGGCCGAGGACATCGACCCCTCCATCGTGGAGAAGAGCAGGTACGCTTCCGCGGCCGCGGCCAGGTTCGGATGCTGAGCTCGGTTTCACACCGCGCCTTATTTTCTGGACGGTCTGCCGCAGGTACCCGTACGCCGCCCTGGCGCATATGACCATGGGCGCGACCATGAGCAAGGTGGTGACGGTGCTGCTGGACGTGACGGTGTTCGGGGCGGGCGTGCCCAACCTGCTCGTCGGTAAGGCCTGCCCCCGCCGCGGTCCCTCCCCTCCTCCCTACCCTCCCCGCACACACAAACAACTAACCCCCCTGTGAACGTGGGCGGACGCAGCGTCGCAGAACATCCAGCTGTTCGGGCTCAAGATGTCGGAGCACAAGTTCGACGTGTCCTTCTGCTACTGGCTGATCGTCCTGGGCATCCTGCTGTGTCCCATCATGTGGCTGGGCAGCCCCAAGGACATGAAGTGAGTAGCAGCTGCCGAGCCACCGCAGGCTCCGACCGTGTCCGGCCCGCTGTGGGGCAGTCGCTGTCCGCTCCTCCGCCCGGCGGCAGGCAACCCATCGGGCTCGAGGCTGCTGGCCGCGGGGCCCAGCCCAGCAGCTGCCGACCGCAAGCACCGCGGCGAGTGGTCCGGCCCGTTGCGTTGGCTGCCGTGGGGGTCGGCTGTGCCGGGCACTGACGTGGACGTGCCCTCAGTGACGTCAGCATAGGGGGGCCCAACCCGGCGCGAAAGTGCACCACCATAATTTTAAAAAATAAAATTAAAGTTCTTTTTTTGTTGCGATTCTCACTCTTCTGTCTCCTCGAAGTTGTCACTAAAACGGCCTGATCTTTCCACCCCGTTAGGTGGCTGGCGGTGACGTCGGTGTGTACCGTGTGCTCCGTGGCGGCGCTCACCTGGACCTGCATGATCACTGACGACAGCCTCCCCGCCGGCTACAACCCGCTGTGGACCAAGCCGACCTGGGAGGCGCTGGCCATCGCGTACGGCATCATCGCCTTCCAGGTGCGCCCTCCGCCCCCTCCCCGACCGACGCCCCGAGCTGCGTGTCGACTAACCCCCCGTCAATCGTTACAGTTTGACGTCCATCCCATGATCCTGACGGTCCAGGTGGACATGCAGCACAAGAACAAGCTGGGCAAGGCCATCCTCTCCAGCTTCATCGGTGAGTAGTGAGAGTCGGTAAAAGTAACAACGGTTTTTGCTTCACGCAAAAAAAAAAAATATGCTGCGGGTACCGAGAAGAAATTATAAAAGCCAATAAAAGCGCCAGTGAGTCGCGCGGCGGATAGTGACATTAGAGTCGACCCCTTCCTGGGCGCCGCCGGCAGAACAAAAGAATTGAGTCGATCTGGACCGTCAGAGTCGGAGGGGGTCAGCGGTAAGAGCGTAGTCAGGGGTACAGTGTTCCCCTGCGGCAGCGCCTCGCTCTTCCCAACGGGTACGAAATCGGGACCCGCTCGACGCCACGCCACTTGACCGCTCGCTGGCTGGCCAGCTTCCAGCGCCCCCTCTTCCTCTCGGCGACAACAACGGCCGACACGGCCGTCCTCTCGTCTTTATTGAACCCCGGTGTGTGCCGGCCGGGTGCCGGCCGCGCGCGGAAAGTAGGCGAATTGAGTTTTTCGGCTCGGTTACGGTCGTCATCGTCGGAGGCGATAGATAAGGCGGCGCAGATGTTAACGGGACCTCAATGGCTCCCGGCTGGCCTGATCGCCGGCGCCGCTCGCGTGGCGCTGTGTGCCGACGCGGCCGCGGCCCCGGCTGTGAAGTGACTGACCGCACCGCCTCCCCCCCCCCCCCCCCCCCCCCCGGCCGGCACCGGAGTATCGCCGACAAAGCTCCGCTCGATAACGACCTAACTCCCTGCCTCCGGCCGCTCGCAGTCACCGGGGTCCTGTTCATGGTGACGGCCGGCATCGCCATCTGGAAGTACGGCGCCGCGCTGCGCTACAACCTGCTGCAGGGGCTGCCCGCCGGCACGCCGCTCTACGTCAACCTGCTGCTCGTCACGGTGCAGATCTGCCTGTCCATGGTCGTGGGCGGCTCCGCCCTCTTCCAGGACATCGAGGACAAGCTCAACATACCCAGAGGCGAGTGGCGTCGAGCAGGGGTGCGACGCGGGCACCCGACTCTGCGAACGCGGAATACGCACTTCCATAACGAGGCCCGAGAACGGAGATATGTAGCGGAAGGAGATTACTTCCAGAGCGGAAACAGGAGGTGGTATGAGAAATCACGGCGCGGATACTCGATGCTGTGCGATTTCTCATACACTGCAAGTAATTTTTCACTTCCGTTCTCGGGCCACGTCTGAAAAAAAACCTATTCGATGAATTTGCCGTCGAGGGCCGTGCTGATCTGAACCGCTGGCATTCCAGACTTCAGCTGGCGGCGGTGCGCGCTGCGGTCCTCGCTGGTGGCCGTCATGGTGCTGCTAGGCGAGGCGGTGCCGCGCTTCGACCTGGTCATGGGCCTGATCGGCGGCTCGCTGACGGGGCCGCTCATGTTTGTGCTGCCGCCGCTCTTCTACGCGCGCCTGCGCCGCATGTCGTGGCGGGCGCGGCTCGTGCGGACCACGCCCTGGCTGCAGCCGCGCGCCGACAAGGTGAGGAGGAGGAGGGGAGGAGGAGGAGGAGGAGGAGGAGGAGGAGGAGGAGGAGGAGGAGGAGGAGGAGGAGGAGGTGGAGCGGGGACGCCGGCGAGCGGCTCCACGCCCAATCTGGGACGGACTCGCGGTAGTTCGGCGCGGCGGCGGCGGCCGGCGACGGCGCCTGCCGGGTAGGCCGCCCGCAGCCTGTTCGCGCACGCGTGTCTTGCGGGCCGGCCTACCCTGCCGTTCGCGGGCGCCGTGCCCGGCGGGTGGACGCGGCCTACATGTCTCCGCGTTGTGCTGCCCCGCAGGCTGCCGAGACGACGGCGCCGCCCAAGCCCGCGGCCGGCGGCGACCTGGAGAAGGACAAGGAGCAGGAGCAGGAGGCGGTGCGGCTGCTGCTGGCCACGGACCGGTACCCGACGCGGCCCGACGGCTTCCAGCCCTACCACGACCAGCAGCTGCTGCTGGCGTCGCTGTCGGCGCCGCGCCGCCGCCGCCGCGCGCCGTCCTCCTGGCTGCGCCGCCTGCTGGACCTGGACCTGGACTGCCTGTCGCTGGAGGCGTGCCTCGACGCGGGCCCGCTCTCCGGCTACGAGTACGTGCTCACCTCCGTCACCGTCCTGGTCGGCACCACGGCCACCCTGGCCGCCACCTACTTCAGCATCCGCGACACGCTGCGGTACGCCACCTTCACGCCGCCCTGCCTCAAGAACGTCACGCAGGCCTCCAAGATCCTGTCCTTCTTCACCGACGCCGACCTCCTCTGACGTACCTCTGTGAATGCCTTGTTTTAATTAGCATTATTATGTATTTTGTAATTGTTGTTGTTGTAAGCGGTCTTTGATCTCCGAATATTTTGGTACGATGACGTGTCCCATTTATTAAACCGACTAGTCTTGTTCGTACACGACTCCTTCGACCGACTGGAACCAGAACCAGACCAATTTTTTTTTTGCAAATTGAGAGAGCAAAAATAACATAAGCTTGAGGAAGTATGTCTTGCCGTGCAGGTGCACTGTCTTCGAAATAACGGCTCCCCGCCTTTGGCCTGACAGACCCACAGAGAAGGAAAATGAGGCGGGTGTGACGAAACGGAAGCGACCGGAGGTGAGAGGTGACGCGGCGGAGCCTTGACCTCCAGCTCCAGTTCCAGTTCCCCGCGCGGAGCGTCCATCCAGAGAAGCGGGGCGGCGAGAGGGCCACGTTTGTTCGTGAGAACCGAATTACATCTTCTGGGAGTTCGGGCGGCGGCAGGTCGGGTGGCTCCGCTGCCGCCCCGCCGCGGCCGCACTGGCCGCTGTAGGCAGGCGCTAGGCGGCGCCAGCACCCTTTCCTTCCTTCCTTCCTGCAAATAATCCCGACGCCGCTTAATTACAGCTTTCACTCGACGAAGCGCATTATTATCGTCCGTATTAACACGGCCGCCGGGCTCGGTAAACAAAAGGCGAGCGGGTCCGGGCGGGCCTCCGGCGGGCGCCGCGCGGCGGGCCACCCGGAGCAGCTCCGGAGGCCACGGAGTAATAATTAATGTCCCGGACAAAGTAAAGCTAAAGCGAGCACTAAGCTGAGCGCCCTGCTGACTGACTGCTTCTCGGCGACGGGGGCGGTGTCCGCGGCAGACACCTCCGGGGCCTCTGGGGCCGGGCCACAGGAGGGGCGTGTGCGCTGATCTACCACGGCGGCTGCCTCAGAACTACAGTACCCAAATTGTAGTTCCACAAACTGTGATTTCCACTGAAGTTGCACTGTAGTCGACACGGAAAACTGTAGTTTGTGTAAATTATTCTGTACTTTTTTTTCTCTCACCGCACAGAGCAACGCGCGGCAGCGGTCCAGCAACAACGCCGCCGGATAACTACACACAACTTCACATTTTCACTCCTTTCTTCCGCTCACACACACACACACACACCGATCGATTCGCTATGCTTCTTGTTCTTTTCTCTCTCCTTGATTTCGCGCCTCGTCGTGTGACGTCGGCGGCGGTTGCGGTTTGAGCCGGCAGGCAGTCTCTCCCTCTCTCTCTTTCTCTCTCTCTCCCTCCTCTCTCTCTCTCTCTCTCAAGTCGAACGAGGCGGACGGAGGGCGGAGCTGCGGGCACGAGCCGAGCCTGAGCTACCCCCGGCCCCCGCGGGCCCCCGCACTCCACAGCCTCACGGTGCGGTAGCGGTAGGCGAGAGAGGCGCAGAGTAGCAGTAGCAGTAATTTGACTGTGCCCCCCCCCCCCCCACACACACACACATGCTCACACACACGCGCACACACACGCTCACATATCTTGTGAGGAGGCGGCCCGGCCCGGCTCGGCGGACATCCCTCCAGCCAGCCAGCCCCATTACATCGGCCTGGCAGTCTGAGAGGCAGCCGAGGCGGCAGCCTCTCCGGCCGACCGAAAACAGGATTCTCCACAAAGCTGCGGGATGGCCAACTTGCGCGCACCCCCCCCCCCCCTCTCTCTCTCTCTCTCTCTCTCTCTCTCTCTCTCTCACACACACACGCACGCCTTCACACGCACACACACAACATCATCTCACACACTAGCGCGCGCGTCCTCATCCGAAAGAGAAACCCCTACCTCGAAAGCATTATCGGGGAGTGTGATGGGTATTCATTCATTCGCGAGAGAGAGAGAGAGAGAGAGAGAGAGAGAGAGAGAGAGAGAGAGAGGAGGGAAGGCAGAGAGGAAGGGAGAGCGGTGAGGACGAAGGCAGGCCCCACGACGGTCGCGCTGCTTATAACCAAAAATAAGTCGAAATCAGAAAAGTGCCATGATGGAAAGTTGAGGTGGGGGGGGGGGGAGGGGGAGGGGTACACGACCTGGCACCCGCTTCGGGTGAGTCAATATGGCAATGAAAGCGGTATCGGTGGTGCTTCAATTTTCGCGTGGCGAAGGTGGCGTGGGGGGGGGGGGGGGGCGGCGGTAACGCAACCCTGCGAGGCGCTTTGCTGTGAAACGTATCGCAACAGAGACCGGGTGATATAAATATATTAATTGGAAATGAAAAAATTCCACAAAAAAAAATCAGATCACTCTGGGAACGCTGCGTTGGCGGAGAGCTGTGCCGTGTTGGCCCTAGGGTCGTGACCCGCCACACATCGCCGGCGAGAGCTCAGCCTCGGACACTTTTCCATCGGCTCACGTGGAGGACGCTTCGCTTGCCGTGTGCGTGCAGGCACCCTCTCTTGACACCACCTTCCCGGCCCCCACAGCGTCAACCCAGTGCCACCTTCCGGTACTGGACTGCCTTATTCCTTACGGCGTGACCCCCCGGCAGCGTCAGCTTTGCTTTACGTCTCGGAGGGCGGCACGGTTTGTCGTGGTGTCCGCTGGGGGCGGGGGCCCGTGCGTGCCGGCCGGAGCCGCCGGAGCGCGATGCCATTCGAGGCGGAGGCGAAAATGTCGGGGGCGGGGGAGTCGTCGCGAAGGTGAACCGGCCGCCTGTGCTCGGCGGACGCCGCACGGCGCGGACACCGCGGGCCCCGGGCCCCCCGGCCGGCTGCCCGCCTCCGCCCCGGACGCGGCGCCCGTGAGTAACGCGTCAAGCCATCCGCTAAAGACGCCGCGGGGAACTAACTGGCCCCGGCCGGCCCCCGGCTGCTGGCTCTGCTGGCTCCGCGCACGAGCGACACCGACGCCCGGACGGCAGAACCGATTAGCGCCCGCCCTGCCGCCCGCCGAGAGTGAAAAGCGACCAGTTTTTATCCTTCCTTCCTTCCTTCCGCCTTCAAATAAGTACGACGCAGGAGGGAAAGCAGCAGCAGCAGCAGCGGCGGCGGCGGCGGCGGCGGCTGCAGAGACGGCGGCGGCAGCCACCGGGGCGGGCACGCCTCGCGTGAGGCGGCTGTCCGTTCTCAAACACACGACACATGACGTTACGACGGCGTTCGTGACTCGTTACCGCGCTGCCGGCGCGGTCCGCGGCGCCCCCCGCGACTCGCTTCCGCCACCGCGGCTGCAGCGGCGCGCGGGTCCACGCGGCCCCCCCCCCCCCCCCCCCCCCGTGCCGGCGTTACCGAACTAGCCGGGTGGCAGCAGGCGGCACGCGACGCCATTCCACACACCCCTGGCAGCACGCGCGGACGTAGGGACCCACCCCCCAGGAATCTGCAATTGAGTCAGTTGGAATCCGGGTTCCGGTTTCTACGGAAATAAAAAAAAAACTACATTTTCATACCCCGATTAACTCTGCCAGATTTTAAAGTGAGCACGGAATTTTTCATATCTTTGCAGCCCAAAACGACTTTCGGTCGACTCCGCGCCGTACATGGGGAGCCCATCGTTTTGAGAGACCCCCTGACTCCGTATGGCGCGCGCAGGATACGACGCTCTGGTAGAACGCGGCGGGAATCGATAAGAAAATGAGAGCGGTACTCTTCGCTTTGTCGGCGCGCGGGCGGCCGAGCGCGGGCTGTTTTACATTCTCGTGTCTACGCGGCGGCGGCGGCCGCTACTCGCACTTTCACTCGGTACGCACAGAGCCGTGCGGCGGGGGCTGTGATGTGTGCGGGGCAGCCGTGTGTGCGCGAGTGACTGACACATGTGACACCCCCGCAGCCCCGCAGCCCCGCAGGGGGCCGCGCGGGCAGTCCGGTCCCGGGCGGGCGGGCGTTGGTGGGGATCGTTCGTGGAGGAAGAGCAGCAGGGGGCCCGAAAGCAGTTGGGGGGCAGCGCGGCCCGATCCGCGCCCGGCCGCGCCGCGCCGCCGAGTTTCGGCCGGCGTGAAATTGGCCATTGTTTTGTGGTGGCCGACGCCGCGCGCGGCCGGCGCCCGGTGTTCACGCCTCCGGTGCTGCCGCTGCTGCTGCTGCTGCTGCTGCCCCCCCCCCCCCCCCCCCCCCCCCCCCCCCCCCCTGCCTGACCGCAGGACCCCTTTAACACTTGTGTACATGCACAAAGGCGAAAGGCCATCGCAGCGGCGGCATCGCCCGGGTCGGGTCGGGGGGCCCACGAGGCGTGAAGCGTCGTGAACACGGAGAGCACCAGCTTCGGCACCTCCGGCGTGAAGGCAGGCGCCGCCGAGGCGCGGTCAGGCACGAGTCACATACCCGCCGGTCACACCGCCGCTCATAACCGAAATAAAGGACAAGAGAGAGAGGGAGAGAGGGAGGGAGAGAGAGAGAGAGAGAGAGAGAGAGAGAGAGAGAGGGAGGGAGAGAGAAGGCCCTTGAACAACGAGCAACGCGTAGCCTTCTATTTCTTTTCGTTAGCGTTTATTGGGCGCGGCGAAAATGATTATTCTGCACGGGCGCTCGGCGGCCGTAATGAAACAACGACGCGCGCGAGACAAATGGCGGCGGTGCGGCGTCATGGCTGAGTCGGCATTAGCATTGTGGGGTCGGTATTGGTGCGCCGAGACGCGGCGGCCTGCTCCACCCCCCCCGCCCGGCCCTGCCCGGCTCTCTGGGCGCGTCGTCCTGGAAGGGCTTTCACCGGCACTCACACTCACACACACACACACACACACACGGGTAGTATGTGCGCCTGCTGTCGCCCCGCCCCCTCACGGCCCGTACTGTCTCCCTGTGCTCTGAAGATGCACGGAAGATCGCGATCGCCGAAGTCAATTAGAGAGAGAGAGAGAGAGAGAGAGAGAGAGAGAGAGAGAGAGAGAGAGAGAGAGAGAGAGAGAGACGGGTTGCCGGGCCGCGGTCTTACATTGAGCCACCGCTCTGCTAGGAGTCTACCACCCGCTCCGCCAGGGCCGTGTATAGTTATTAGGCGACAAATACTTGGCAAGACCACAACCTCTTCGCGTCGAAAAAAAAAATGTCATCAAAATTTGAAGGTTGGCCTAATGTTTAGTATCCCTCTCCGGTTTTTATTGGAATTCATTAAGCAAATAGAAAATGTCATGTCCTCTATTGACTTTGAGACGAGTCTCAGTCCGATGTAAGCAGGGGTTCTATCCTGCCTTCTGCCCGTACGTATCTCATGGGACGAGTATGGTTATATACGCCTGTGCTTACTCTGCCCTTGTGCCAACCTTCTCACTCCCCCCAGATTGTCGGCTGAAGTAGAAAGAGAGAGACAGAGAAGAAAGAGAGAGAGAGAGGGTGAATGCAGTATCTCTGATTAGACATCTATTCTCGCTGCGGGCAGAAGGATCTCCCGGGTCACGACGAGGATGAAGAAGTCCCTGTCCGCGAGGAGGAGTGCACCGAGTCCACACACTTCGCGGGGCCCTTTCTCTCTGCCTCTGCAAAAGATGAAAATCCCCGCGCCGGCGATTTGCGGCAAAGAATCTGCATGACTAAAAAAATTGTAAGAAGGGCGGCGGACGGGGGATGACTTATTGCGGGAAAATTGAAATGTAAAATGATGGCGAGAGAGAGAGGAGAGAGAGAGAGAGAGAGAGAGAGAGAGAGAGAGAGAGAGAGAGAGAGGCGCAGTATGATGACTCGCCCTCCCCTCCTCCCCGATCCCCTCCAAACCTCCCTCCCCGCTCCTACGCACTCACACATCCCCCAATCTCCCGAGGCATTGCGCCGGCATGCCATCCCGTCCCGTCCTCTCCCTCCCATCCCGCCCCATCCCATCCCGGTCCTAGGGCGGGGCGGGGCGGGGCGTTCCCCTCCTTGGCACGCCGCCCGGTGCGAGAGCATCAGCTGGCCGCCCCGCCCCACCGCACCGCACCCTGCGTCGATTAACGGGAACCTGGCCGACGTATCACACACACGCACACACACACACACAGACTCGCCGAGCCGTACATCACGGCATGACCGAGCGGCGCGGGGCGGTCAGAGCCGGAGGATCCTGCGGGGGGCCCTACCCATTCTGTATTCATCGAGTCGCCCGCTGGATGGCTGCTGCCGCGGCTGGCGCTCCAGTGCCCGGGACTATGCGACGCTAACAGGCAGCGCAAGTGATTCCGCAGGTTGATTCCGAGCAGTGTTTTCTTATTGCTCGCTCTCTCTCACTCGCTCGCAGCCCTGCCCCTACTGCGGGGACAGAGATACGAAGGCAGTGCTCAGAATGAGCCGCCGGAGCGGCCTGCGCTCGGCTCCGCGACGCACATCAGGAGGCGGGGCGGGTGAAGTCCCGGAGTGCCAAGAGAGCGTGTTCGTCGCCCTCCGGCCGGCAGACCGGCAGACCGCACCGCGTGGCAGCGCGTCGGCCGCGAGCAGCACAGCATTGACTGGTCCTGCTGGCCCGACCGCGGCGGCGCCCCGTCGGGGGGCGTTGGCACCCTCCGCCTCACGTTGGCGCACACGTTTCGCTGGAGAAAACGTAACAGCGGCGGCGGTCGGGGCCGGGAGGGCGGACTGCCCGACAGCTCGCCGACGGCCGCCCGGACTTACGTGGGTGTCGCCGGGCCGCGCGGCCCACCCGCTCTGCATTTAGAGTCTGGGGGGAAAGGGGGGACCTGTTGGAGGGCAGCAGTCCTTTGAGAAAGCCAGCGAGGCCGGGCGCCCCCCACCCCCTTTGAAACTTTTGCCCCGAGGCAACAAGGGTAGACCGCCCGCCCGCCCGCCTCCCCCTCCCTCGCCCGCCGCCGACCGGCTCCGGGCCAAAGAGATGAAAAGAGGGTCTTTTTCGCCGCGTCCGGACGTCTCGACGGCGGTACGCGTGCCTCATCAGAGAGGCCCCCAGGGGGGGAGGGGAGGGGGGGATGAGGGGCTTCGATCAAACGGCAGGCGATCGAGTCGGACCGGGCCGCCCGGCCCCGGCTGGCCCCACGGCCCGGCCGCTGCCGGTCCTGCTTCTGTTGCTGCCCGCTGCACGCCGCAGCGCCGTTCTGTGCTACTACAAACGCCTGTCTGATGGGCGGGCGGCGTGCTGCACCCCGCCCCGTCAGCCCCCCCGCCCCCCCCCCCCCCTGCAGCAGCGGCCCGCCTGCGTGAGCGCCGCGCTGCGATGTGAGGTCAGGCGGAGATGCCGTCGCCGTCGTTGTTCGTCGGGATGCCCCCGCCGCCGCCGTCGCCGCCGCCGTCGCCGCCTCTGTCTTCCTCGCCGACTGTCTCGTCCTCGTCGTGTTCAGGGAAAGTGGAACGTAATCAGCGTATATCCGCCGCGGCGTGCCCGGCCGTGCCCCTTACATCCACCCACTCGCCCCCCTTGTCCTTGTCGGCGGGGGCCGCGGGGGGCCGCGAGCGCCACGCGCCTCCGCTCTTCACACCTCCCGCGGGATCGGATCGGAGTGTGTCCTCCGCTACGCCGCCTCCGCCGCCGCTGCCGCCTGGAATGCCGTCCGGGCCGCCGACTTTTGGGAACAGCGCAGGCAGGCCAGGTCAGCCGGCAGCCCCCCGGGGCGGTTGGAGGGCCATTCAAAAACCACGTTGTGGCATGGAGGGGGGAAGGGGAGGGAGTTAGCCTCTGCGCCGCCGCTGGTCACGGAGGGGAGGAGGAGGAGGCAGGATGCGTGACGCGTGACCAATATCATGTGTGTTTTACCAGTCATGGGATAGGGGCGGAGGGGCTGCTGGGCCACGGCCACGGCAGGATAGGAAGGGGACGTGGGGAGTGGCAGGGGGGTCGAAAAATGACGACGTGGTTTTTGAATGGCCCCCAACCGCCGCGGGCCCGCGGGTGCTATTTTCCTGAATGGCCCCTTGGCGGTGGGCTAGACAGTCTGTCTATGCGGTCCGCCGCTGCAGGGCATAGTGCAGGGATTATTGGCAGGGACCCGCAGGGCTGCCAACAATGCGGCCGTATTTACACGCTGTACGACAACAGAGCGGCGCGGCGCACGGTCTGGCACGCGGCCACACAACATGGGCAACACGGGATCGGCCGCGGTGCACCCCGCCGTGGCGGCGCCGCCCGAGGCCGCCGTCGACGCCGCCCGCCTCCACCACCGGCACGCCGACGACGACCCCGACGGGGACACGGTGCAGCTCTCGGCGTCCGTGCGCCGCCGGCTGGCCTGGGCCATGCTCGCCCCCGCCGTCACCGCCGCCGAGGACGGCCCGAGCGCGCTCGAAGTAGGTCCGAGCTTGTGTGTGTGTGACGCGGCGAGCGCCTGCGAGCGCCGGGGTAGGCCGGCCCGCACGACACGCGTGCACGGAGCGGCCGCGCTTGCCTACCCAGCAGGCGCTCGTCTCTGGCTTCATTTTTCGGGCCGCTGCCGCGGCGGCTGTTGGTGTGGCGTATGAGGCGGCGGTGGCGGTAGCTGCCCAGGCTGACACACTTCCTTGATCAAACAGGACATCGTGTGGGTCTGACCCGGCCGGGGGGGGGGGGGGGGGGGTTGAGATGCTGCCTTTGCTGTTGTTGTTGTTGAGGATGATTCACCGTCGTTCGAGTGCCAACGAGTGTGCTTGTGCCGCGGCTGGAGGAGAGAGAGAGAGGCAGACAGGCAGACGTTTGGCGCGGTGGGAGGGAGAGAGAGGACAGTAACAAACAGCCGGGTCGGGACGCGTAGCGATGCGAGGATGACGCCGCGGTTGTTTAAAAGCCTCACCTCGCCGACGTGCCCCGGCCGGGGACACGTTCCGCGGCCTGTTGTTGTTGTTTGCCTGTGACACGGATTTGCATCGGCGTTCCGACACGCCACGCCCCCGACTCGACCCGACCCGGCCGACGCGCCGCCGCCGCCGCCGCCGCCGGTGAGGTCGTCGCGCGCGATGGGAGGGAAGAGGAGAAAGGTGGACAGGTTGTGTGCATCCAATAATGGCAGGGCCGCGGACCTCCTGTGAATAGGGTATTCCGGGCTGAGCTCTTCCGGAATACCCTATTATTTCAAGAAACACTTCAGGCGGTCTTCGGTCGGTCCTCGGCAGTCCGAGTCGTCCGGAGAAGTAAGAATTAGAAAGGAGACGCGCCACGGGCTCCAGCAGACTGCCATGCGGCCGGCCCCGGCATGCGCCTGGGCTCACTGATGTCGCAATATGTATGCACACTCTGAGAGGAGAGACCGGGCGGGCGGGGTACCTGGTGGGTACCTGGCGGGGTACCTGGCGGGGTACCTGCGAACCTGTACCACCTCCCTCTGCCGGCCAGCTGGTCAGGGCGGTAGGTAGTACGTGCGGGGGGAGGGGGAGGAGGGTTGGCCGGGAAGAACAGGGTCCTAATCATCATGACAGACAGATCGGAAGGGAGGAGGGGGAGGGGTCAACATGCTCGACGCAGCGGGGGGCGCTGCGGAGAAAGCAAAGGCGGTGTGACCGCTCGCTGACCGTGGCCGGGGCGGGAGGGTCAGGCCGCAGCGGCAGCCTGCAAACAAAACTCGCGCCCACGAGGGCACGGGCCGGGGCTGGTACAGGCGGCCGGGGCACGGGCCGCAGAGGACGGGGAGGGTCGCCACGGACGAGCCGAGGACTGCCATCAAGGCCGTGGCCGCGGGCGAAGGGCCGGCCGCGGGGAGGGAGGGGGCGGCGGGGCACGGAGCGGACGGTGGAATGTTATTGATGTTATTGCAGGTATCGGCGGAGGAAAGCGCCTCCGGGCTGCGGTCCCAGCAGCGGCAGCGGTCTCAGCGGCACCAGCGGCGCCCCGTGTTGGGGGTACTGGCACCTCCGCGGCCGCGGGCCGGCCCCGACCCTCCGGGCCCCCCGCCGGGACCGCCGCCCGCGGCCGCCTGGGACTCCGGGCCGCAACGGCAGCAGCAGCAGCCTACCATCGCCCATCCGCCGGTCTCCATCGCCGCCAATCAGGCTCCCGACGTGGCTGCCGGCGCCGCGGGCGAGCCTCTCTGGAAGGGAAAGAGCAGCGCGCCCGAGGCCACCGCCGTCGTGGCGGCCGGCGGCGGCGGCGGCGGCGGGGAGGCAGCGAACCGAGATTTGGCTCGGCGCCCCGGCGACGTCCAAAAGTGAGAGCTTAAACACGGCAACATAATTAAGCCGCTGGGGACGAGGAATTAAATACTATCGCGGGGAGAGCCGCGGGCGCGGCGGGCTGCCAGAGGGCCTGCCAGGGCCCGCCTGGGGCCGCTCTCCTGATACTGTATCTCGTACCCGCAGGTTGGCAGCGCCGGGGCCGGTCGACGTCGGCGGCGGGGAGCTTCCTGGCATGCCGGCGTTGCCGGATGAGATCATGGGACAGATTCGGGAGCACGCAGAGGTCCGCGACGGCGTCCTGGGGCACGCCGTGGAGCGCGTCGTCGCCGCTGACTCCCCGACTCCTGGCGCCCGCAGGTGGCGCGGCAGGTGCGCGGGCAGCTGGAGGCGGACGGCCGCCGACACGGCCGCCTCAAGGCGGGCCGCGGCGCGCTGCTGCGGTGCTACGCCCAGCACCCCGGCGCGCCGCTGGCCTGCAGCGACCTGGTGCGGGACTTCGCCGCCACCGTGGACGCCTCTCTGCGCTCCAACCCGCCGCGCGCCTCCATGACGACCACGTCCGCCGGGGACGGTCCCCGATGACGCGCCGCCCGGCGCGGACACCGACGACGACGGCGATGACGTCCCCCGGGACACATGCGTGCCGGCGCGGGCATCAACACCGGACTCCGACAAGTCATCGGAGTTCGGCGTCCTCGCGTCCCGACCCCGCCAGCACGACGTCACGCCGCCCTGGACCCCGAGGACCTCTTCGGCCGTAATGATGGGGTCGGTGCCGGCGGCGACAGGCCGACGCTACCCGACCGGACCGGCGGCGGCAGCGCGTGTCGTGAGCAGCGCGGGGCAGGGCGCCTCGGCCGCAGCGTCCGCGAGAACCCCCTCCGGGCCGCCTATCGCACAGCCGCCTCCCCTTGTTAGTTCCTATTCATCGGCGTGGTAATACAAGGCGCCAATCAATACGCTCCGCGGCGCTCGGCCAGGTCGATACAAACACGACGCGCCACATTAATGAATCGAGTGTTCCGGTGTGTAATCGTCTCTGATGCGCGTATCAGCTCCGATGCGCGATACACTGGATACAGACGCCCCCTTGTCTCGCATCTTAACCTGTTCCTTCTCTTCCTCCTCCTCCTCCTCCCCCTCATCATCATCATCATTTCCAATCGCATTCGGCGGCTCCGCATCATCGAATCCAGAGCGATCTTGTCTCGGAACGGGAACGGCTGGGAAACCTGTGCGAGCTGCGGCAGCGGCGGCCGACCACTGTCCGTTGTCCGTCCGCGTCCTTACCGCGCCGGAGCACCCCCTAGCCCCGCACTGCTGCTGCTGCTGCGCATCCCTAGGGACCCCCGATAGACCACCCCACATGGACAGAGCGCGTGCGCGCACACGCTCACACACACACACGCACACACACATACGCAGGACCGGGTGGAGGGGACGGTTGACGGCGCCGCCGCCGCCGCACGGATGGCAAAACCCCGTTATGCCCAGACGGCCGTACCGTGTGTGGCATTCCCACACTCATTTGGGAGCGACACACGGAAAAGGTTTGTCATCGTGATGCGCGCGTGTGGGTGCGATGGAGAGAGAGAGAAAGAATTGCAGGCAGGAGAGGGAGAGCGAGAGAGAGAGAGAGAGAGAGAGAGAGACAGAGAGACAGAGACAGAGGAGGGAGGGGGCGTGGGAGTGGACTGCTGTGTTTCACACAGTGCTGTTGCTGTTACACTGACCCACACAGCTCTGGCATAGGGAGGGCCGCGCGGCAAACACGATACTCTTTTTCGGCCCCGCAGTGCCGCCGTGCTGCGTCGGAACAAGTGTGTGGCGGCACACGGACCGCCGCCCGGCCCGGTCCGACCCGGTCCGGCCGCGCGGCTCAGCCCCGTGCCAGGACCGGAATTAAACGCTGTGGGTTCGGGGACCGTCCTTAAACCGCGACACGGGGGTCGTCGAGTCGGCCGTTGGACGCTGTGTATGGGCGGACTCGACGTGGTCACTGGCAACCAAGGCTTACAGCTTATTAAGGAGTCGGATGACGGACTCGCTCAGTCAGTTCTGGTCAAATCGATGGCGGGACATCCCCGAGAATGTCGCGATTTTATGAACGTCCCTGTTACCGCCTTGATGTACTTGGTGGTGTGCTTGCGTACGCCTGCTGGCTGCTAGCACTGTGACAGAGTAACGAGCTCGCGGGTTTGCGTTTCACGTGTGTGTGTGTGTGAGTGTGTGTGTGTGCGCGCCGACCACTCTCACTACACCACCTGGCAGGTGGTAATGAGCAGTAGCTCCACCGGGTAGCACGAGGTGCGATAGGTGCGCTGCGTACGGAGGGCGCCGTGCCCCACGTCGAGCCCCGCGTCGTGGGGCCACAGCCAGGCCCGGGCCAGGTCAGCCCCGTCAGGAGTCCCGGGCGGCAGCGGCGGCAGCGGCGGCAGCGGCGCACCGCAGGTCGGGTCAGAGTCCGTTTTGCCTTGGCCGAGAAAAGGAGAGCCACCGGGCGCGCCCACTGCCCCCCTCCCCCCTCTCTCCGTCTCTCTGTCTCTCCGCTCCTCGCACCGCATCTTCCATCCTTGTTCATTTCCCCGATGCTCGGGCCGGGCGGGGCCGGATGGGTAACCTGTTCCTCCGGAGCCGCCGCCGCCGCCGCCACGCCGCCGCGGGCCGAGACACCTCCCCCCCCCCCCCTCCATTCCGCTCCGCGACCACTCCTTCCCGCCCCCACCACCACCACCTCTCCCTCTTTCACTGTCAGAAATCAGCATCAGAAAGGGGGAGGGGAAAGGGGGGCGTGGCGGGGCCTGCCGGCGGGCCGCGCCGCGCTGGGCTCCGCGCCGGCTCGAGGACGAGAGGACTCAGTGCGTCTTGCAGCGCGCTCCGTGCCGGGTACCCGACGTGTGTGCGCGCGAGTGTGTGTGTGTGTGTGTGCGTTTGCGTTCGTGTGTGTGTGTGTGCGCCGCGCTCGCAGTGCAGTGCGACGCCGCAGTGTGACATGCCGGCGTGTCGGTGCACGGTCACGCCCCGGGCCGCGGGGACCACCGGCGACCACCAGCGACGCCGTCCTTGAGGATTATGGCAGCGGCCACCAGGAACAGGGCGAGCACCACCAGGACCAGGACGGCCAGAGTGACGGCGGTGTGGTAGCGGAGCGGAGCGGCTCCCCGTGTTGTGCCAGTGGTGCAGTGGTGCTGAGTACCCGAGTCCTCCGTGATATCGCTGCTTTTGGATTACCCGATCATCTCGGAACACACGCAGCCATGAAGCTGTCCGCGAACATTTGGCTGGTGAGTCGCGACGACAGTGTAGTTTAGCGGTTAAATCAATGCGTACGCGCTTCAATCTTTTAATTGTTTTGGCGCAAAACGGTCGTCCATCAATGCAAAAAGTGTTCCCGAATATAATTTACAGCGGCTTGTGGCTGAGGCGCGTGGCGCTGGCGACGAGCGAAACGGGCGCGGGCTCTCGCTCTACCCGGTCTTCAAGTCTCCCGCCGCGCTAAAGGGCTGACAGGGCTGACGGCTGGCGTCGGACTCGGCTGCCAAAGAACTGGCGGGCAAACGGGTAGATGATCTTGGCGCGCTTCACGCGGCGCAGACGACTTGTCGCGCACACTTGTCGCGGCGGCCGGAATGTGGACGTCGTTAGGGTGTTCGAGAGAGAGAGAGAGAGAGCACTGAGCGCCGCGCTTACACCGGCTGGTCTGTCGTCAGTTCTCACGGTTTCGTCTCCACCTCTGCTCTCGCCGAGCGCAGTAGATAAACACGGGGCACTGGAATAGCGGCTGCAAGAGCAGCAGCATCAGCAGCGTGCTTAAGCCCGGCGCAGCGGCAGCGGTGCCGGCCGGGCCGCGGAGCTAAAAGTGTTAAACATTGACATGGGGCCGTAGGAGGACTTGACGACGCTGCCGACCCTGCAACGGGACCGGCGGCGGCGGCACACGGCACGCGGGATGACGACGGGCTATTGTTCGGGAAGCCATCAACTCATGGTAAAAACGTTGACTGACTGGCGGCGCTGGCGGCCCTGGCAGCCCAGCCGGCCGGCCGGCCGGCGGCGTCCGCGACGGCGCGCCAAAGACGCCGCCGCCGCGACCGCGCCGGCACTCGAACCTTGCAGAGGCCCCGCGCGGAGCCCGCGCGGCGTGCACGGCCCCGCCTCGGCGACGTCTGTGTGTTTGCGGTGGCAAGTCCCCTAGAGTTGAAACCGGAGGGCGCGAGGGCGGCGGTCGAGGGCCGCGTGGACGCCGTCGGCGGCGGCGGGGGCCCGACACGTCATGAGGCGAGCACGTGGCCGCCGACGGCGCCGCGGCACGGTCACCGTCGGCTGGGTAAACACAGAGAGGCGCGGAGTGGAAAGTCGTGCAGGGCCCCCGCGGGGACGGCGGCGGGGACCGTGGGGGCGTCGTCGCGACCGCGGGGACGTCGTCGTCGAGGAGAAGCTCGAGGAGGGCCGTCGTAGGTTACGTTGGCTGCCGGACACCCCGGCGGCACCCGGCGTGAAAGCATGAAAGTGGGCGTGTCAGCGTGGCGCGGCAGGGATGGACATGCGTGCTCGGTATTGTGGACGCCCCCTCCCCCTCCTCCTCCTCCTCCTCCTCCTCCTCCTCCTCCTCCTCCTTCCCCGCTCCCTAACCTGCTAACATGGTCAGCCCGTTACTCCGGACAAGGTCCAGCCGCGTCGCTGTCAGCTGAAAAATACCTGTCCCCGACCGACCTCGCCTCACATGGTGATACGGGATGCCTTGCTCGGGGAGGGGGGGGGGGAGCTTTCGGAGGCGGCCTTAACGGGTTGAGGAAGGGCGGAGACCTTGAGCCGCGTGCCCCGGCGGCCAGCGGCGGCCTAGTTCCCATATCCCTGCCGCATCCGTATAGCCGAGGACGGATAACCAGGGGAAAAAAAAGATATCGAGCCGCGCGAGGTAGAGCTTCAGCGAGGTGATGGCGTTGTTGTTGGTGTCACGGCTCTGAACACGGTGGGCATGACGTCCACCCCACACCCGAGGCGGCACCGGCAAGCGGCTGCTCGCCTCTCCCTCCCCTCCCCGCCGACGCCTCCCGGCCTACTGGAGGGCAGTGAGTACTCGCCGCCGGCCCTGCCCGGCCCTGCCCTTGCTCTCCAAGGCGTTGCCGCCGCCGCCGCCGTCCTTTTCAGAGCAGAACACTCTTGCCGGGGTTTTGCGGATGGAATGGGGGAGGAGGCGAGGTGTGGCGCGTGGCGGGCGCGTGGCGGGCGCGTGGCAGCAATGCGCGGCGCGTGGTTGAGCAGCGCTCACGCTCGTTGGCACGATAGCAATGGCAAGACATAAGCAGGCTCTGGACGGAGGGCAGCTCGGCTGTACGAGCCGCGACCGCGCTCAACAACATGTAGTAGTGCTGTAGACGGCATCAGACTATAAGCCCGCGGTCGTACACCAGTTTCTAAAGCAAGGTAACAAACCTTGTCACTGTCTGCAGCATCTGTAGCTCCCTCTCTGTAAACGATAAATTTAAAACGCCAACGCCGCCAGCTGTTGTCGTCTGCAAGAAGTGTCGCGCGTGCGCGCTTCCGTGCAACGGTACACTCGAGGCGCTTGCTGGGCGCCGAACCCTTGTATGGCCTCCACGCGCCCGTGTGTGTGTGTGTGCGTGCCTGCGTGTGTGCGTGTACGCCTGGTGCGACGGCTGCCAAACATTCCATGCAAATCAGTATTGGCGGGTTGGCCCGTGCCGTTGCCGCCTCCGGGCGCTGATGCTGATTTTAGGGGACCGAGAACAACTATACCTCTCGTCGTTCCAAAACCAAAAAAAAAAAAATCAGAAATTTCAGCAGCCAAAAAAAAAACCCTGAAAATTGCAGGTAGAACGCGGAGTAAAACAAGATGAACGAAGTAGGAATCGGTTTTACTTTCCATAAACTTGTAGAAGATTGAGAAAAAAAATTATTTTGAACGATGGCGGCGTGGTGGTGCAGTGCGGTTGTGCAGTGCGGCGCAGTGTTCAGCGGGTACGGGCCGAGCAGCTCTTTTCTCTCAGGCTGCCCCGCAGCCCTGCCGCCGAACGGTCCGCTCTTTACCCTCTGATGGGCAAACGTTCAGGGAGCAACTCGAAGATCGTTCGAGTGAGTGCGCGGACGGCTGTCAGGCGGGCAGGCGGGCAGGCAGGCAGGCAGGCAGCGGACTCGGTCCCGGACCGCTAGAAGGGCAGATCGCGTGCAAACTCTAGCAGCGCGGGTTTCTTGAGGAAATATGCCTTTATTCCACGTTTTCTTTTGCCTTCAGGGTTTGAAACTCGGATGCACGAATGATAGAATAATCACGTACAGGTTAAAATGTATCCCATTTCTCTTCTTTATCCCACCAAAGTTCTACAAATTTCGTCCATCTCCCTGCAACTTTAATTTTCAATCGTGTTTGTCTAAAATTGTATTTTTTTTCAACCGTGATTTTTTTTCAACCGCGATTTTTTTCCTGTGATTTTGTGTTTGCCGGCGCCTGCCATAAGAACACTGATCGTGTCGCTGGCCCGTTACGTAATCTGTGTACGCCTCGCGACCCCCCGCCGCCGCAGCGGTCCATGACCGGCCATGACACTTTCACTGTCAGCTTGCTGCTCGCGCTGTCAGTGAATGTCATGGCATGTCATGTCATGCGCGTCCGTCATCTTCCCGCGTCATCGTCTCTATCGATACTACCCGATCCAGTTAGTTAGGTAATATCCGCGCGCTATACTCGTGTTCTCTCCCTCCCTCTCTCTCTCTCTCTCTCCCGCGATGACAGCGCGCGACGCGCGGCCGTTGACCGCGGCGGGACGTGACGGACTTGCAGGCCGATTCCGAGGAGTCGTTCCATTGCGCAGCTGTCTCTCTGTCGCACCCATGCGGTGCTGAGAGTGAGAGAGAGAGAGAGAGAGAGAGAGAGAGAGAGAGAGAGAGAGAGAGAGAGAGAGGGTGCTGTCAGGCTCGTTGTAGCCGCGGTCGCGACGCGGTTTCGAGTGAGATGTACTTAACGGCTTGGGGCCCGGCAGCATGCGCCACCCACGCACCGCACCGCGCCGTCACCGGGGGCCGCCACTGGAAAGGGAAGTGTCCCACAGTGCCCCCCCCCTCCTCTTCCTCCTTTCACTGTTCTTCCCACGCTGTCAGTGTCGGTGGCGCCCCCTGGCGGCGGCGGTGGCAGCGAGAGTAAAGCGGCGGTGTGGCGCAGACGGGGAGGGGGAGGGGGCGACTTCATTAAATCCCTGGCTCGGGGTGCTGCGCTGTGGCTGCGGTTGCTTCGGCTTCGGCGGCCCGGAAACACAACGGCCAAGGCCAAGGGGGGGGGGGGGGGGGGGGGTCGCGGGGAGCCGCGCTGCACAGCGAATGCGTTAGAGCCAAGCTAAGCGATGCTGTCCCGCCGGGAGGAAAGCGAGCGTTTCGGCGCCGTCGTGCTTCCAGATTTAATGAGAAGGCGCCGGGGCATCGCCTTCCGGTCGACGCCGCTTCAAAGAGTGCGGCCGGGCGCGAGCGCGGCGCGGTGCGGCGCCGCGCCTCTGCGGCTGCACCTTCACCAGCGGAAACCTATATATTCGTTCTCTTTTCACCCGACCTCCCGACCTTGCCCACGACGGGAAGCGACGATGCACGGGGGCGTGCCGGCGTGCCGGTGAGGTTGTTGTTTGGCCAGCAGCGGTGCTCCACCAGGTCCCACCACTGCGAGTGTTGCGGCTCCGACCCGAGACCCCCCGCGGACTCGGCAGGGCAGGGACGGGGTAGGAGAGTCTTGATCTTGAGTTATACGCCCCTCCCCCCCTCGCACAGGTTTATTACTTTACTCTGTCAGGGAGGCTGGGCCCGGGCGCACTGCCCGCGTCCTCCGGCCCTTGCACAGCTCTCGCTACACGCGCGACGTGCCAAAAGTTCGTACAGAACGGTGCAGTTATTTTGCCGCGCTGTTGTTCATGCCAACCACCACCCGGTCAAAAAAAAGTACGAAAATGCAAACAGCCGACGATTATGGCTGCTATTTTCACGCCCCGGATGAGAATTTATGTGGTACTCTGTAACTCGAGGCGCCACAACCATCGCTGTGTGTGTGTGTGTATGTGTGTGTGTGTGTGAGCCGCGTTTTACGGCATCGTTCGGCTGCCCCGCCGCCGCCGTGGACCGTCTCTCTATCCAGGCCGCTCCTATTCTGATTCCAGGTCGCCGCCTTGCTGGCTTTGACGGCGTCGGCGGCGTTGGGTGCCGACGGCGACTTCGGCGAGCCGTCCTCGTCCGACCGACTGGACGACTTCAGCGACATCTCCCTGGACGACAACGAGTCGGAGCCTTCAGGTACACACAGAGCAGACAGAGCAAGCAGAGTGTCGGCTGGCGTCGGCACACGCCGCGCACTGTTTGTGTCTGGCGCTACCCCTCGGCGGGGGCGGTGCGGAGAGGGGTGGGGGAGGAGGGGAGGATTTGGTCTCTGACTGTGCCGCGCCGTACACCGTCGGTTCACCCGAGCGGCTAACGCAATCCGAGCCCGGACGGATCACGGCAGCGCGCTGACTCGGGGCGGACGGCGGCGGCGGCGGCGGCGGCGGCGGCGGCGGCGGCGGCCTGATCCTTCATTTTATAGACACAACTTTCGCTCGGCTCGGCGCGGCCCGCCGCCGGTGCTGGCGGTGGTGCCCGCGGTGGACGCGGCGGCGGCGCGCGTTTCGGCGACGCCTTCCTTTTTCTGCGGACGCGAACCGCAGAACTTGCAATAAATGTGAAGCGGGGCGCCGCCGGGCGCCTGCGGAGGCCGGGGTAGGCCAGCCCGCACGACACGCGTGCGCGCGAGGGCCGGTGTTGCCTACCCGTCAGGCGGCCCGAGGTAACGTCTGTTTGACCGTCGTGTTTCCCTCTGCTGCAGCCGACCTGTCGCAACTGTCCGACGACGAGTTCCTGGCGGGCGACGTCGGCGACCTGGGCGGCGGCGGCGGCGGCCAGCGGCCCGGGGAGCTGCCGGGGGCGGCGGCCGCCGCGGACAAGTCGGCCCTCATGATGCGCGCCGTGGCGGCGGCGCTGCGGCGGCCCGGCATGACCCAGCGCTTCGGCCAGTTCCTGCCCATCCTGAGGGTGATGAGTCCGCCGCAGCGGCTCGCCCTCGTCTCCCTCGTCATGCAGCAGGCCATGGTGCCCAAGGACGTCCCCGAGCCGCCGCTGGAGGTGAGTCACGCGGGGCCTTTGCCAATAGTTTGCCGACATACGAAGCCTTGCTGGGAGTCCGTTTCACCCAGCGCGGGCGCCTGTTGGGTAGGCAGCCGCGGCGTGTGGCCGTGCACGCGTGCCGTGCGGGTCGGCCTACCCCGGAACCTGCAGGCTGTTCCTGTCGCTGAGCCCGCTGGCTGACATGACCCGTGTGTTTCCAGATGGCCATGAGGCTGGGCGCCACCCCGGACGGCAGCAGCAACCTGACGTCGCAGCTGCTGCTGCCGCTCAGCGCCGACGTCGCCCACATCTTCCGAGGCGCCGGTCTCGAGCAGGCCGCCGCCGAGGGCGCCGCCGGAGGTGCCGGAGCAGCGCCGGGGCGAGGCTCGGTGCCGGCGCAGGGCCGGAGCGCGGGCGGACCCCACCCGTACAGGACGCAGCCCCAGGTATGCCGGCCCTCGTCCCACACCCCGTCGCTCAGTCCACTTTCACTGGGGACGCCGCCGCCCCCGCCTCAGGGCAGCCCGCGCGAACCCGGAATGCGCACTTGATCCCGCCTCCCCCCTCGTCGCCGTGCCCGCGTACGCGCGCCTTCTCCCGTGGCGCGACGCGGGTCGAAAATGTTGGCGCAGCCGGCCGCCCGCCTCCGCCCACACTCTGTAACGCGGTACGCGGCGCTGCGCGGAGCGGGGCCCCCCAAGGGGTCCGGTGTCTGGCGCCGCCCCCCGCCCCCCGCGCCCAGCCCCCGCAGCCACCGTAGAGCGATGGCTAATAGCCTGGCTAAGGGAGATAAGACAAGCGGCGGGGGCCGGGCGACCCATCCAGCCGGGCGTAAAACTTTTAACGGGGCTAACTTGACTCGAACTGGTCCTGCGGCCGGCGGCCGGCGCGGCGCGCGGCTGGGCTGGCGCGGTCCAGTCCGGCCCCGCCGCCGCCTCCACCTCCGCGCCGAGGTACACAGAGGCACGGCGCGGGCTGAGCGGAGCGATCATTTTCCTCCCCCTGCGCTCGTCCATCTTCATTACGGCCGTGGACGGCGGCCCGCGCCCCCCCCCCCCCCCCGTCCCACGCCGCGGGTCAGTGTATCTCGGTACCACGGGGATCGCGGCAGGAAAGGCCGGCGCTTGTGGCGTTGTTCGTGTCTTTTTCTTCCCTCCCTCACGCGCGTCTCCGAAGTGAAATGAGCGCCGTCGATGCGCGTCCTTCACACTCCACCGCCCCCCCCCCCCCCCCCCCCGGATGGACGTCAGCGACGACCTCACCCTCCCGGATGGGGGGGGGGGGGGGGGGGCAGCCTAGCGGCCTCCGCCGGCCTCCTGTTCAGTTATTCGCGCCATCAGTATGCGTCGTAAGAGCGTAGCTAGGCCTGCCCGTCCCGTCCCCGCTGTTGGTGATGACGGTTGTGTTGTGACCGAGCGGCCACCCTTCAAGCACGCTTGGCTGGAGGAGTACCGGAGCCGCTGGAGCCGCTGCTGGAGCCCCCGCTGGAGCCGTAGCGGCGGGCCGGGCCGCACCGCAAGGCATGATAAATGATTAGGGCCGAGAGAGCCAGCCGGAGCCGCGCTGTGTTAATGCAGCGCGGAGTAATTCCGAGCTCGTCTTGTCGCCTTTAACCTCTCTGAACGACGTTGCCGCCGCCGCCGCCGCCGCCGGGTCAGTCAATCTAACATTAGCCCGGGCGAAAGTAAGCGACAGCTTCCGCGGTTAAGTACCGCGGCCCCCATCGGCCCGCCTACCCAGTATAATTCTAAACGATTCAAGTGTCTCGCGCCGCGATAGCAGAGCACGGCGACCCTGAGCTGCTGACCCGGAGCAAGAGAGAGAGAGGAATAAAAGAAGAAAGGGAAACACTGGACATTGAAAGGAGAAGACGCAGCGAGGATCAGCGCTATCTCTCGGGCGCGCGGAGAGCGCTGCCAAGCCGCCAATGACCCGGCCCCGGGGTCAGCAGCTCAGCTCCAGCAGGGAGGAACCCCCCGGCCAGCCCGTCCTGCCCCGCTCGCGATGGGACGGAACCCCTATTATGCGCGTTTGCCGCGGCCCACGGCAGTGTCGCCCCCTAGCGGAGGAGCGCCGCTTAAACTGTTTGACTTTACGGCCCGGGTGGGTCGAGTTGGGAGCGCGCCGACTGACGCACCGACTTGAATGAGGCCACCTGTTTCTTCCTCTCTCCTTATTTGCCGCTCTCTCTCTACTCTATCTCTCTCTTGCTACTCACTCTCCCTCTCTCTCTCATAATAATAAAAAGAAGGGAAAAAAATTCGGTGCTACCACAGCTTTAAGGAAGCCTGGTAGGTCCCTTACATGCGTGATCCGATATGGCACCGGACCACCCGGCGCGCGGCCTGCGAACAGGCGCCAGGGCGCAGCAGTGTGCCAGCAGACGACTTGGCTCACAGACCCACTTTTTTTTATTTTTAAGGGAAGTGTGTGCGTGTGTGTGTCCTTGTGGCGTCCGTGTGTGTGAGCCGAGGTGTCCCACATTGCTTCTCGCGGGTTTCGGACCCTGTCTAGGGTCCGTTGTCCGGCACGAGCCACGCCGCCGACCGGACCGGTGCCCAACTCCCCCCCCCCCCCCTAAAAAGTAAAATGGGGAAAAAGAAAGAATCTTGGTGTACCGTACCGAGGCGTCGCCGACAATGCTCTCGGCTTTGGCGACCCGTCACATGCGCTGCTGCCTCCATTCCCTTTCCCCCCTGGCGCACACAAAGGAATCCTGTCGGATTCGGTATTTGAACCCGGGCCGGTGTGGACGTCGCCGCCGCCGCCGCCGCGACGACGCACCAGCCCCTTTATGTTCCGTATTTGAATTCCAGATGCAGCCGCCGCCGCCGCCACCGCGTTGGCGCGGCCCAGCCGCCGCCGGCCCCGGGGGTGCGGCCGCCGCCATGCCGCCGTCTCTTCACGGCCCCCGGCCGCCCCTCGCCGTCCCCGCCGCCGCCGCCGCCGAAGGCCCGCCGTCGCAGCGGCCCCAGCGCCGGCACGGGGACCCGGACAGGCTGCCGCCGCTGTCGCCGCCGCCCCCGGGGATCAACAGGCGGAACGCCCACGTCCCGCCCAGCACAGGTAAAAGTCAGCCACGGGACGGGGACGGCAAATTGGAATTGAGAAATTGTTTATTCACGTGTCGGGGCGGGACGGGAAGAAAGGGGCGGGGGGAGTTGGGGTGGGGTGGGACTTGCTGCGTGTTGCCTGGTGCTGCCGGGGAAACAAAACACCGGCAGCGAGGAGGGGGTAAAACGCTAAGCCTGCGGTGGTGGAGGGGGAGGCTTAAGGAGGGCTTTCGATCCAATTTCGCACGTTCTTTCCCCGCAGACATGAGGCCGCCCCCTCTTCCGGGTAGGACGTCGTCGCCGACCACCCTGAGGCCCTTCAGCCCGACCACGGCCCTGACGTCGACCACCCCGCTGGACCGGGGCGACCACCACGGCTGCAGCCTGTTCTCGGACACGGTCTGCGAGAGCGTGGAGCGCTACCCGGAGTAAGTCCACCACCAGCCCGCCGGCCGCCGGCGTCCACAGCCCGGCGACGGTATTCGCAGATCGTCTAACCCTGCCTTCTGCCCGTTTGTCAGGGACGCCATTTTGGCCAGCATCCATGCGGACAAGCACACCGTGGACGCGTTACTGGCGGACAAGTCCCCTCCCGGCGCCCGCTCGGCTGGCCTTGGCCTCGGCCTCGCCGCACACGGCGGACCCGCCCCTGTTGAGATGCAAAGGTACGAGGGCGTGGCGTTGCGGGCCTACTAGCATTGGCCGTCAGCGGTCTGCGCCTGCGAGGCACGCAGCCCATTCGACTTGCCGGCCGGGCCTCCGAGCCGCCTTGCCGCGCTTCACGGCGCCGCTCCGCTGTTTCTGACTCCCTGAGGCCGCTGCCGTGCCGGCGGCCCGCTCCAGTGACTGCGAGGCGTCGGGCCTCCAGCTCCAGTCTCTGGGCCGCCGGGACCCGTCTCTCCTCTCTCTCTCTCTCTCTCTCTCTCTCTCTCTCTCTCTCTCTCTCTCTCTCTCTCTCTCTTGCCCCTTCTTTGTCTCCGTTCGCTTCCCTTGATTCTAATTTACTCGGAACAACATTCCTGCCCCGCCGAGGGTGCCGTGCCAGCGTCAACGTCCCCCGGCGCGCAGGGCACAGGCTTGGGGTCGGGGCGTGCGGCGGCAGCGGCGGCGGGCTGCGTGGGGCCCGGCAGGCCCGGCAGGCCGGGTGGGGCGCGGGGCAGCGACACTTCGAGTCGCGTGCTTAGGCCTCGGGAATGCGGCGCCGGCGTTAGGCTACGAGGAAGACGAGACGGAGGGCGAGCCGACGCCAAGGTTAAGTGTGTGCCCTTCTGCTTTCTCACGGCTGTTTCATCAGCGGGGGGGCTCCGAATTTTGCTGTGCAAAGCTGGTCTGAAAGTAGCGCGCGCCGCAGGCGGGAGCGAATACCGAATCAGCCGCGTTTCGCTAATCCCCGTGCTCTCCTTGTCCACGGCAGGCGCCAGGACGACGACTACCCGTCCGACTCCCCCCAGGACCTGGACGGCCAGGACGGCGGCGTCGACGACACGCACCTGTGCCCGTCCGTCATCAAGTACGCCCGGCCGCAGCGCGCGCGCGCCACCAGCGGCCAGTGGAAGTACATCGTCAACACGGCCGAGCACACGCAGACGCTGCGGCTGGAGAAGTGCTCGTGAGTACCGCGACAAGTGGACCTGGACTGCTGTCGGTGTGAGTCGAACTGACGGTGCTCTCCCCACGCAGGCGTGTGGAGGAGCCCTGCAATTACCTGTCGGACAAGGTACGCTCGCACTGCGCGCAGGTGTACAACTACCACCGGCTGCTGACCTGGGACAAGGAGCTGGGGCTGCACATGGACATCTTCAAGGTATCTCCCCGTTCGTTCTGGTCCCCAACAGCCAAAATTTCACAGTTTCGATTTTCTATTATCAAATTTTTTTTTGTCGTTTCCCAGGTGCCGACTTGCTGCTCCTGCCAGGTGATCAAGTCGCCCTTCCTGACGTCCAACTCGCTGGCCCGCCGGCCCGGCCTCGGGCTGCCCGGCTCCCCCTTCGTCCCCCACCAGTCACTGCCGGCCCCGCCGCAGTACCAACAGCAGCCGCTGCAGCCGCACCAGCAGCACCTGCAGCCCGTGGCCGACTTCTCCCACACCCAGGAGACGGTGGTGGTGGCCGAGTCCGGGCGGCCGGTGCACCCGCAGTACGCGCTCAAGCCCTTCAACCAGGTCGGCAGAGTGGTCACGCCGGACGCCTCTGCGTGGGAGGGTTAGTGTGGTCCACTGTACCGGGGATCCTCCGTGTGTTGCAGCCGGCCGAGGACTCGAGGAGGGACTCGGCGAGCAAGGCCTCGGCCGCGGCCTCCTCCAAGCCCAACTGGCCCTTCCGGAAGCCGGCCACCCGGCGGCCGCCTCTGCAGGGGCACCCGCAGGGTGTCCCCCAGGGCCACGGCCACGGGCCGCAGTACGGCCTGCAGACCCTGGAGGAGAGCCCCGCGCCCGGGGAGCAGCTGCCGCAGTACCCACCGCTGTCCCCCCACAACGAGTACGAGTACACGCCGCACAGGCGGGCGGCGTCCGTGCGGAACAGGACCAGGTACGGAGCGTACGCGTCGTGAGCCGCGCGCAACGGAGCTCGACTGCTGTACGGGAGCGCTCTCACGGAAACGTCCACGTTGCCCAGGGTGTCCGCGTCCTCGGAGCCGTTGCTGGACGACCTGGCCGCGGAGGGCACGCAGCGCCGGCCCGTGCCCGTCATCCTCACGCCCGAGGGGCACCCGGTCCGAGTGCCGGCGTCCGTGACCGCGACCAGCAAGCGGCCGCTGCCGCCCGTGCTGCCGCCGCGGCTGGAGACGTACCGGCCGCGGGCCACGACCGCGGCGGCGACCGCGACCCCCACCACGGCCGCGCCCGCCACCAGCGCCGCCGCCCCCATCATCATCCCGACGACGGCGCCCGCCCCCGGCGCCCCCAGCACGCCCACGCCCAAGCGCGTCAACTACAGCTACCACCCCATCATCGACTTCTTCCGGCCGCTCGAGAAGCAGATGACGGCCGCTCAGGAGCCGCGCAACGCCCGGCCGCCGCCGTCGCCGCCGCAGCCGCAGGCGCTGCAGCAGAGGCAGGAGGAGGTCGCCGAGCAGAGGACGGCCCCCGACGACAGCCCCCTGCCGGGGCCCTCCTGGTCCGCGCAGCAGAGCGACTGGAGCCCCATCACCAGGACCGTGACGCCCAAGTCGCGGTGAGGCGCGGCGCGGTGTGCGGCGTCCGGCCCTCCACTCCACCACCGCCAACCTGTGAACTTGCGCAGTGGCAGCTGTGACGTGCGTGTGTGTGCGTGTGTGTGTGTGTGCTCGTGTTCTCAAGTGGTTCACCTCCGACGACGACTCTCGACGACAAAACAAAAGGGACTTGTCAAGCAAGCGAATGGCGTTTGTTGTCGTCAGACGTTTCCGATTTTGTGAAAGTCGCGCCAAATTTAAACCAGCGACGCTCTTTCGGTGTGATAAAGCGAATTTCGCCTATCCAAGACGTTCGTTTTAGTAATCAACAAATGTGCATTAAATTATTATATTTATTTTCTGGTGAAGTGCGTGAGGTGGACAGTAACCGGATAACTTATTTCCTGACCAATGTACAAAGAGTAATAATAATAAAAATAAAAAGAATTAGTAAACACATTTCCAGCCTTATTCTTTCTTCTATTTTTTGCCTTTGCGTCCCAAATCGGTTTGCCTGTCAGGAGCGAACCAGTCCGTCCGTCCGTTCCTTCCCAAACTTACTTTCTTAGTCCGCAAAAATATATCAATAACGAAATCGGGCAAAAGTGTTTTCCTCTCTCGTCGCGCGCCACGGCAGCAGCGTGCAGCAGCAAGCCAAGCCAGCCGTGGAAAAAGAGAGATGGCGATGGAGGGAGGGAGAGAGGGAGGGACAGAAAAAGAGATAGAGAGAGAGAGGGCAGATTGGGAGAGGGGGGGGGGAGATGATGAGATCGATACCCGGATAACTATGGATAGAAAGGCAAAGGCCCGGGCAAAAGCTGTCGAACGAATTGTGAAGCCATCGTGTCGTGTCGTGGGCAGAGAGACTGCGGGCTGGCTGCGCTGTCGGCTTGCTGACTAGCGGAGCATGTCAACGCCCCCCCCCCTCTGCCATGGATGCATCGCAATCGTCACATCGCGTTGCAGGCCGACGACTGGCTCCGGCTCGATAGCTAATTCCAGACCAGCTAATCCAGCCCGGCTGCGCGGTACGCGACACGCGCCGGCCGGACCTGCCGGACCGCGGGGCCTGAGCGGGGCGGCAGCCGTTGTCATAGCGAAAACGGGAAAGTGCAACTCATGACCGGACGGTGCCGGCGGGGACCGGGGGCAGGGCCGGGCAGGTACACGGCCTGACGGCGGTGTTGGGCAACTCGGAAAGTTAAAGGGTCCCGTCATCCAGGGCGGCCCCCGTCGCAGGGCTTTCCACGAAAAGCACTTACCCCCGCGCGAGCCATTAAATATTTATCAAAGGGATGAAAGAGGGGGTGGGAATGGATGCGGATTTTTAATATTTTTTTTCTCCCACGGCGCCTGCAGGGTAGGCAAGAACGACATCTGTGTCGTGCGGGCTGGCCTACCCCGGACCTCGCAGGCGCTCGACGCGTTGCCGAAGAGTAGGCGAAAAGTAGCGGGAACTTACGGCTGTAATGCCCGTGCCTACCTCCGACTGCCTAATATTTTTTGCGGTGTTCTTTTATGACGGCACCATGGGTTCGACCTCGTAAAGATGGAATATGCCAAAAAAAAAATATAGGTGGGGGCGGGGGGTCCTTTCCTTCCCCAATACGTCCGTCCGGCACATTTGGATGGTAGAAGTAATGAGATCCGTTGGGAGGCTGTAGGACAGCGGCGGTGTCAGGTAAGAGAGAGAGAGAGAGAGAGAGAGAGAGAGAGAGAGAGAGAGAGAGAGAGAGAGGGAGGGAGAGAAGCTGCTGCCGCTCTGCCGCCGCTGCTGGCGGAACAAAAGACGAATCACCGCGCGAGCAGAAGGCTTCGGCGGGACGGCTCTCTAATTGGCTGATCGCTAGCGGATCAAATTCCGCCTCCCTAACTGTAAATGAGCGGCGCTGAGTAACGCTGAGGGGACTGACACGCGCCTTCGGAGAGGCGGCGGCTCCAGCGGCGCACAGCCCGCCCCGAAACACTCTCAGAAACAGAGCAGGGGACAGGATGGGGAGGGTGTCTTCCGTGGGAGGCGAGCACACCCAGCCGGCGGCGCGGAGTCAATAGGGGACCCCGGAGGGCCGAAAAAGGCAGTCCGCCTTCCAGGCTGGGTCGAGTTCCCCAGGGAGTGTCACATGTTCCGCGGATGCCGCTTAACTTGCGTTGCCTCCGTGGTGCGGGGAGGGCGGGGCAGCGCAGCAGGCACGGTGGCGGCGCTATGGAACTGCGGAGCGGACGCCAGTGAACCGCAGCCTAGCGGGGCGGGGCGGGGTTGCAGCGGCGGCGGCAGTGGCGGCGGACGGGGTAGCCGCCGTCGCGGTCCGGCAGGGTCCGGCCCCGGCGCGGCCCGCCGTCGCGACGCTCAGTCGGTGTCGACGTCCATCCGGGAGCGGACGAGAGGACCACGATCATGAGGTGTGTGCGAAGATGAGCAGCAAGCCATGCGGGTTGCTCGCGCTGCTGCCGCTGCAAGTGCTGCTGCTGTTGCTGCTGCGCCGGGCCCTCGCCGCCGCCGACGCCGTCCCCGGGCCCCCGGGGCCGCCTGCCGAAGCGCCCGCCGCCGCCGGCCAGGTAAGTGCGGACCTCTTGTCACACCTGATGCCGGGGGCGGGGGCCGGGCCCGGGGGCGGGGACGCCGGCGACGGTCGCGCACCGACGACCTCTGCTTCTGGAGCCACCACCCCGACGACACCCCCTCTGACAACATCAGCAGCCCCTGAAAATGCCACGGCCATCGCTCGTAGGAAGAGGCGAAAGGGTGGAGCAAAACGGAACCGTCGCGGGGGCGCGTCCGAGTCGTCTATCGTGGCTCCACCCCAACCGGAGACGGTGACGTCCGCGTCGTCCACGTCCACGTCGTCGCCAACAGGAGCGCCTCCGACGACTGCGTCGCCTACAGCGTCGGCCATCGCGCCACTGGCGGCGGCTGCGGTGCCGCCCACAGAGCCATCCTCGCCTCCTCCGTCGCCCCCAGTTGCACCCGAAAATGGATCCGCCGACGCGAAGCTGCATAAGGAGGGAAAGCCGAGGCCGGCGCAGGGGCGGCCGCAGCGGCCCGCGAAGCAGCTGTTCGCCAGCTGGAACAAGTACTACGACCTGTACGGGGAGCTGGCGCGGCTGTACGGCGCGGAGCGCTACCTGGACGTGGACGTGGACGCGGCGGGTAGCGAGCGCATCGTCTCCCCCGGCCGGCACCGCGGTGACGCCGCCCCCGGCTGGCAGGGCGCGCTGCGGCACCGGGCCAGGACCGGCAAGAGGACGAGGCGCAAGAAGGCGCGCAAGACGAATGGCGATCCCGGGCAGCGCCAGGGCCGGGGCCCCGTGGAAAGCGATAAACTCGATCCCGTCCTGCAGCCTGGCGAGCTTCCATCCCCGTCACGTCCCGCGCCCGCGGGCGAGGAGGCCAAGAGGCGCCGGAAGGGGGGCGTGCGCAGGAAGAGGAAGCGGGGTGGGACGGCGACGTCGGCGGCGGCGGCCCCTCCAGACGGCCCGGGAACGTCCCTGTCGGCGAGCGCGACGTCCTTGGAGGCGCGGGGATCGCACGTCGGCAGGGAGTCGGCCGCGGTGCCGGCGCACCTCCGCCTGCCCGCCGACCTGCAGCCCTTCGAGCTGGCCGAGCTGGTGAACCGCGACTTTGACGACCTGGTCGTCGAGGACAAGCAGGAGATGGCGCAGCTGGCGCGCGAGGACGAGCAGGAGTCCCGCGAGCTGGACGCCGAGGACGCGGAGGAGGACCGCTTCATGGTGGAGCCGTTCGAGGGCGAGGACGGCGAGGGGGAGGGGGGCTCGGAGGCCGAGGCGGACGCGTCGTCGACGGCGGTGCGCGACGAGGGCTGGCGGCCGCCGTCCAGCCAGGAGGTGTACGTCAGCGAGCACGAGGACCCCCCCGAGCCCGCCACCCGGCCCAACTACACGCACGAGGGGATGTGGGCGCACCCGCCCCCGGACCTGGGCATCGACTTTGTCCCCCTGCAGCAGTTCACACAGGTGGGTGTCGGGGGTGTGGGGGTGGCCGGGGGGAGGGGAGGGTGCCGTAGCGATAGAATTACCCGATATTATACGCGAACAGAAGGGCGAAAAAACATGCCCTGCTTCGTGGCGGTCCTATGTCGTCACGCTGACACGGTGAGAGAGTGAGGTAAAATATCGATAGAGGGAGAGGGAGAGAGGGGGAGCGAGGCGGGGGGCGGCAGTTCCTATGTTTCGAATTGGGTGCTGGTGTGACAGTAGTAGCAATTGCACATGCAGTCCGTTGAAAGAAGTATGGTAGTGGCGCCCGCTCCGTTCCTGCAAGTCACCCGAGCCGGACATTGGGTCTGGTCAGTGGGACGCTGCCGGCTGTTTCTTTTGTCTATCCGCTGACTGCGGCTGCGACTCGGTGGCGATTGCCTTGTGCAATGCGCCGCGCTTTTCTCCGCGAGGCGATCGGATCATGACGGACGACACACTCGGCTCCGTGCAAAATGCGACGGTGGTGGCAGCAGTGCGGGCAGCAAAAGCTCGCGCCCAAATCATAGGCGGCCATGCGGCGGCGGCGGCTGGCCAGAAAGCAGAACGGCTAAACCGGAAGCGGTCTGCAGCGACCGGAAGACGGCGGCGGCGTCGGCAGCACAGGGGCGGACTTAAGGCTTCGCCCGGCGCACAGGGCCTGCGCCGTGGGACCTGCGGGGCTGCGGTCAGCCGCGCCGCCCGGAATGTGGTGTGGGCCACAATGGGATCGAATCGGGCCGTGCGGCGCGCGGCGGTCGCAGCTGGTCACAGCGCGGCCCAGCCGTCATACCACATGACAGGGCGAAGGGCCGGCAGGGCGGAGCGGGGCGGAGCGGGGTAGGGCGGGCGGCTCCCTCCCGACGGGACGGGGGCGGCGGCGACGGCGACGCAACGTCCGACTGTGTTTCACTTTCGTCGCTGAGGAATCCGCGCTGCCAAAGGGGAAAGGAGACTCTGGGAGGGAGCTGAAAGTACACGGCAATAAACGAAGAGCAGGCACACACGTCTTGAGACTGGTAAAAGAGGAGGAAATGTCCGTTGCAGGTGCGCCGGTACGAGACGGTGAGCCACCTGAGCCCGGAGGACGCCATGGCGGAGGCCACCACGGACGAGGAGTTCGCGAACGCGCCCAGGCTGCGTGAGGTCGTGTCCCACCGCAAGACGGTCGAGGTGAGCGAATGATTGAATGAATGATTGACTTAATGAGGCCGGGGAGCCTCCGCCGCCGCCCGGAGGGGAGGCAGCCCAAACGGCACAGGCCGCGGGCCTGCGGGCGCTGGCTGCTGACGCGGGGCGCATCGCATCCCGGAGATGAGCGCTGTGCGTTAATTATGCACGAATCTTGTTACGGTGGAAGGCCCCCCCGCCGTGCAGCGCGGCCGCAGCAGAGCTGCAGCTGGCGGCGTTCCGGCGCTCGGCAAAGCCCCGCGTGAGGCGCTGTTCATTAAGTACCTGATGATCCTCTGCCTTCAGGTGTACAGCGAGGAGGGCTACGAGGACGCGGGCTACGACCACGGCGGCTACAACAAGGAGGGCGAGCACCACGAGGTGGTGCCCGCGTACGAGGCCACCGCCATGATGGTCAAGATGCCCGACGAGCACGGACACCCGGACCACGACCGCGAGGAGGACACGCGCGAGGAGTACGTCCTGGAGCCGGACGGCGCGGGGTCCCTCGTCCGCGGCAGGAAGGTGCGGCCGGACGGCGCGGCGCCGACGGCGACCTCAGAGCCCCGGAACCGGACCCGGCACGGCGGCCAGAAGGTCACCAAGGGGTCGTGGGGCATCACGCAGGTAGGTGCGGGGGAGGGGGCGGCCGCGGCCCGCGGGGAGGGCGTCTGTGCTAACGGTGTGGTGCTGCAGGTGGTGAAGGACGACAACGACAAGGTGCTGGTGCTGAACGAGGGCGGCAACATTACCAGCCCGACCACGCTGCGGCCCAAGTTCCAGGGTGGCCGGTACGCCGCCAAGCACGCGGACGGCACCAGCACGGCGGCGCCGCCGGCCAACAAGACCGTCGCCGACGTGCAGACGGCCGCTGGTCGGCCTGCTGGCCCCGCGCCGCCGGCCCCGCCGCAGCCCACACCTGCGCCGCAGCACCAGCACCAGGCCCAGGCCAAGCCACAGCTGCAGTCCAACCGGGAGCCGACGACGCCCGCGCCACCCCGGCAGCCCGGACAGCCCCGGAAGAGGCCGCCGCCGTCGCGCCCCAGGAGGCCGAAGAGGCCCAAGAAGGACCGCAAAGTCCCCTCGCAGCTCCTGGGCTTCAAATACCCGGCGGAGAGGAAGAAGCCGAAGAAAGGGCGCAAGAAGAACAACAGCCCCCTCGCCAAGGCCAAGAGGAAGCGCAAGATGCAGGAGAGGGAGCAGAAGCGGCGGAAGCTGTACAAGCTGAGGGCGGAGAGGGCCAGGCAGCGGGCCAAGCTGCAGCCCGGCAAGGACCAAGCGGGGAGCAGGAACACGCAGCAGACCGCCAAGCCTGCAAAGGAGGCGGGCGCACCGACGGGGAAGAACAGCAGGCTCGAGGAGCTGTCTGGCGACGGCCGTCTGCAAGCGCCCCTCATGAACGACATCCACTCGCACGGCAAGTTCGGAAAGCAGCACGACCCGTCCTACTTCACACACAAGCTCATGGAGACCCTGGGCAAGCGGCCAGAGTTCGACGACTTCCTCGACAAGTACGCGCCTCCGAAGACGGACCAGCAGCCCTGGGCGTACTTCAACAACATGGATACGTCCATGGGGCAGCAGAGGGCGCCGTCGTCGGTGTCCTGGAGCGGGAAGCCGTGGGCGACGTCGTCCCTCGGGGACTTCCACCGCAACACGCCGGTCCTGGACTCCGAGAAGGTGGCCTACAGCGGCACCTCCGTCGTCCCCCGACAGCCGCCCGCCTCCAAGTCCGCCATCGTCGAGACGTCAGAGAGGAAGAACGTCAACAAGAACAACCTGGACGTGGTGCACACCAAGGCCGGGGCATCGGGGCCGTCCCCTGAGGACCACGATCTGTCCATCAGGTACTCCGCCGGCGACGTCGACGCGGGCTGGCCGGGGCCCGGACCGGGGCTCGGGCTGGCCGCGCACTCGGACGCGCTGGCCTACTACTCGCCGTACACGACGTGGAAGGGGTCGAGGCACGCCTCGCCTCACTTCTTCGCCGCGGACCAGCGTCCGGACGGCAGCAGCAGCAGCGCCAGCGCGAAGGGGCCGTTCGACTCGTTCGCGGAGGTGCAGCGGAGGATAGACCTGCTGCACGACAGCGTCGGCGCGGACGGGGGACGCCGACGGAGGCGGTCCACGTTCGTCCCGGCCTTGGGCACGGGCGTGTCCGCGACACCGGCCACAGTGGCCAGGCGCGCCAACGCGTTCCCGACGACGGAGGCCACGCAGCAGCTGCAGGCCAGGGTGCTGTCCATGCTCAAGCTGGGCGGGATCCTGCCGGGCGGCATGCCGATCAGCATCCGGCACGTGCCCCCCGTCATCCAGGTGACGGACAAGCGCGCGCCCAGCAGCGCGCCGGCCCTCCCGGGCAAGCTGAGGGCCATGATGGACATGGGCAGGTGGAGGGCGCAGGCCAGGGCGGCCAACGCCACCAACAACACGGACACCACCGACCTGCAGCCCATGGCCTCCAACAGCCTCGTGTACGCCAACTTGACGACGACGAACGGACAGCACGGACCCGAAGGCAACAAAACCGTGACCGACGCACAAACGACGTTTGTCAACCAGACCGACACCATTAAGAACGAAACCCGCGACGCCCAGTCGGCGGCGTCCTCGCAGCACCGCCACGAGACGCGCGAGCCCACCACCACGGAAACGCCGACCACGACTACGACCACGAACATGCCGACGATCGACGACAACGACAGCGAGGCCGCCGACGACGAGGAGGAGGACAGCGACACGGAGGAGACAACGGAGGTCCCCGAGCACGACGAGTCCGACCCCGAGTGGGAGCACGACGACAGCGGAAGCGGAGGAGGAGGCGGCGGCGGCGACGGCGACGCGGCGCCAGCGCCAGCGCGGCCGCAGCCCAGCTACCTGCTGCCGCAGGCACGGCCCCCCGTGGACCGCCGCAAGTACCCGTTCTACCGCGCGCCCGTGTCCGAGCAGCTGACCAGCTACACGCCGCTGCGGTACGCCATCAACCCGTACGACGTGCCCGTCAAGACGGAGGGCGGCATGGAGTTCTACCAGTCCCGCGACCGCCTGGTGCACTGCGACGGCCCCCGGCAGCCGGGGAAGGTGGTCCCGGAGCGCGCCGAGGATGGCGCCTGGAACGAGCGGCCGCAGCCGGACGGGCCGCGCCTCGGCACGCTGGGGGACGTCATCGGCTGCATGCGGCGCAAGCTGTTCGGCGCCGACCCCCTGGACAATCCGTTCTTCCAGGAGACGTCCGTCGGCCTGCCTGAGGAGACGGCCATGGTCGGGCTAATCGTGGACGCGGTGGGGACGCCGCCGCCCAAGACGTTCGACCAGCTGGGCTTCTACCGCGACATCCTGGACAACATCCACGGCGCGGCGGCCTCGGGGCCGCTCGCGCCGGACCCAGCCGAAGTCGTGAACCAGCCCTACATCCGCGTGGGGGCGGACGCGTTCGACAGCGACGAGGCGCCCTCATCCCCCGGCAACGTGCGCGTGGCCTACGCCGTGCCCAAGGACAACGTCGGCGCGGTGCACTCGAGCCGGAAGTACGTCCCCGTCCCCGCGCCGCGTGCCGCCCCGACGATATCCGAGGCGGCGGGGGCGGGGGACGCTGGCGTGGAGGACGGGCCCACGAAGATCAAGCTGATGAAACACCAGCTCCAGGAGAGCGCGGAGGACGACGAGCAGGACGAGCTGGAGGAGGTGGAGGAGCGCGATCCGGAGCACCCCGACGAGCCGGACGGCGCGCACTCGCAGTCCGTCGAGTATTTTGTGGACCAGGACGGCAACGCGGTGCCGTACAAGACGGGCAGCAAGCTGGAGAAGTCCGGCGAGAGCAAACTGGGCAAGAAGAGGGTCATGTACTACAACATCGTGCGCCCGAGCCCGGCGCCGACGCCTGCCGGCCCCGAGGGCGGCGCCAAGGCCACCGAGGACAGCTCGGAGCAGTCCAGCTCCAGGCAGGAGAGCGTGGAGAAGTACAACGAGGCGCTGCGGGACTCCAAGGCGGTGACGGACGCCCGGAACGCCAAGCTCAAGAAGGAGATCCAGAAGATGTCGGACAAGAAAACGCTGCCGCCGATGTCCAAGTCGGTGCTTAAGTCGCTGGGGAGCGACGAGCTGCAGTCCGTCCGATCCAGTTCGAAGAAGAGCACAAACAGTAACAAACCACCACCCCCGGCCGCTGCCAAGAAAAGGCCAAAGGAAGACGAAGACATTTTCGATTTCAAAAGCCTCGTCAGCTCCAAGGACACCGTGCTCACCCTGCCCGAGCTCGACGACGACCTCTACGACATCGAGTCGTCCGAGTCCTCCGACTTCGTTCGGCCGAAGGGCAACAGCACGAGTCATGGTGTCGGGCCTGTGATCTTCGCAGACTCCAAGAAGAAGGGCGGCAGCGACGGCTTCCACGAGATCAAGTCCTTCTCGTACAACGTGCCCTTTAAGGAATCCGACTTTGACGAAGAGGACGAAGACGACGACGCTGGAAGCGAGAAGAGTGAGGACAAAGCCAAGAAGAGGCAGAAGCAAAAGGAAGAGCCGAGCACGGCGGAGAGCAGCACGAGCGAAGAGCACACGACCTCCAGCAAGCGGAAGCCAAAAGTCCGCGTGAAGAGCGTGCTGATGGGCATGAAGGGCGACTCGGTGATCGAGATCCCCATGAACTCGAAGCAGATCACCACCCTGAGGGACGCACTGAAGACGCCGACCAAGAAGATGAAGAGTGCCAGCTCGGACCGAGAGGCGGCCAGCGTCCCGGACGACGCCTCCGAGGAGGGAGACGACGACAAGGAGGCGGAGGGGAGCAGCGAGCAGCCCACGCTGCCCCGGCCCGTCACTTTCGAGGAGTTCAAGCAGACGCTGTCCCCGGACGAGCTCTCCTTCTTCACGGACGACGACGAGGACGACGACAGCCTGGACGACGACGACGAAGACGACGAGGACGACAAACCGAAGAAGAAAAAGAAGAAGGCCAAGGCCAGCGCGAGTGTGGAGGTGGTCCGAACCGCTGACGACGACCTGGCCGACCTGGAGGACGACCTCAACGCGGACCTGAGCAAGGACACGGACGAGAACAAGAGCCTCGACAAGTACCTGGCGGACGTCGAGAAGGACGACAAGCCGAAGAAGACGCCGCCCGCCAAGGACAAGAAGAACGTGGCGTACTTCGAAGTCGACTACGACGAGTCCGACGACAAGAAGCCCGCCAGCAAAGCAAAGCCGGACTCGTCCGAGTCGAAGCCGGCGGCGTCCACGGAGACCAACAAGGACGAGGACGACGAGGACGACGACAAGGACGACTTTATAGACGCGGACGATGACGATGATGAAGACGAGGAGGAGGATGAGGAGGAGGAAGAGGAGCCCCCGGCCTCTGGGGAGGCGGACAAGAAGCCGGCCGCGGCCGCCGCGGCGAAGGCGGAGAGCAAGGAGAAGGAGAGCCTGAAGGAGAAGCCGAGGAAGAAGGAGGTGGCCGACAAGAGTGCGGAGAAGGCCAAGAAGGCGGACAAGCCGAGCGAGGAGAGCGCGGATGCCGCGGACGACGCGCCGTCGGACGAGGACGACGACGATGACGAGGATGACGAGGAGGAGGAGGAGGAGGAGGCGCCCGACGCGAGCAACTCCAACGAGGCCAGAGCCAAGGCCGAAATGCTGCCGTTTAAAACGGCCGAGGAGGAGGTGGACGGCAAAGGCATTTCCGAATCGGAATTTGAAAAGTTATCCAAGCCGGTGAGTACGACGGGATGGTGGGACTGAACGGCCGTGGTCTGAAAACAACACCACACTCGCGGTCTTATTTTAAAGTTCTGTAGACCTCAATTATTACGTTCACGCTAAAACAGCAGTTAAAATATTCCCTCCCAGCTGAAAATCCCCCTCCAGTTTCAGGCAAGGGCATGATAGTTTCCAAGCATAGAGCCGACCGAACCTGAGACGACCAGGACGGCATTTTCAGCTGGGATTTCTGTTTCAGATCGAGGTAGAGATCGTGGGCAGCGACACGAACATGTCCGCCCTGAACGTGTCCGCAACCGAGAAGTTGCCGACTTCGGAGCCGACCAGCTCCACGCTCGTGGCCGCCTCCAAGTCGACCACGACCAGCACCGCCCAGTCGACGCAAGGCCCGGGCGTCAGCGCCCTGCACATGATCGCCGTCAACGTCACCTCCAACCACAACATCGTCAGCGACAAGTCTGACGCCGCCATCCCCGCCCCCGCCATGGACACGGCGAGCGCCGCCAGGAGTCCCCCCGTGCCGCGGGCCGCGCCGAACCCGGTGCCCCCGCCGCCGCCCATCACCATCAAGATAAACCACAAGCCGGCTCCTCCTGCACCGCCTGTAACCCCGCCACCCCCGGCACCGCTCCCCCCGGCACCTGCACCGCCACCGCCACCACCACCGTCAACAAAACCTCCGTTGCCGCCGCCAGTGACCCCGACTCCGGCAGCCCCTCAACGCCCACCCCCGCCCCCGCCCCCACCTCCGCCTCCGCCGCCGCCCCTACCCCCTCTCCCACCCTCACCTGTGCAAACCACCACCAAAGGCCGGGGCACTACTATGTGGGCGAACTCGACGACCAATGCGGCCGCGATGACGGTGAGTCCCCGAATAAGCGCGGGTTCAAATACCAACCCGAAAGAGATGTTTTGTGACTCACCGGATTGATATTGATCTTGCAGCCCAAGGACGTCACCTCCGACATGCCAACCCTTACAGTGGACCAGTGGATACGCGTAACGCACAACAACAACAACAAGGCCGAGGCTGGTCGAGGACCGCCCCCCGCCGGGGTCAGTGGCCGCGCCCCGCCGGCCCCCCAAGGCCCCCAGGGCACGCAGGCCAAGGCACCCCCGACCGCTGCCGCCCAGCCGCCGCAGCCGGCGACCGGCAAGAAGTCGGAATCGAACATCATGCAAATACCACACGACGTATCCGTCTCCTGGGAGAGCTAGAGGGCGGCGGCCCCGGCGGCCCCGGCGGCCCCGCGGCGGCTGGCGCTGGCCTGGGGCCTGTGCTTCTTCGAGACCCAAGACCGAAAAGACGTCGTTTCTGCCATATATGAATAGCGGAGGGGGAGGAAAAAATGAAAAGGGTAGACTGATTTATATTTTGTAGACACATTTGTACTGAACGTTGTCTCCTTAATGACTGAGAATAAATTGAATGTGATCTTCAGTTTCCTCGTTTGTGCACGGTTTATCACCGTCTCGGTTTGGTCCCCGCGGTGGCCGGCAGCTACAATGCAGCGCTGCCGTTGCCTGGCTGCTTGATCCCGCAGGCGGGTACGCGGGAAAACGGCACCCCCTCCCCTCCTCCCACCGCCTCCGCGACAGACGACTTTGACGTCATCCTGGCCGCACCTCCTCGCCCCGATGCCGGGAGGGCGGCGGCTGCCCCCGGCCGCGTCCCCCGGCGCGGCGTCCCCGCCATGCCCGCCGCCCTCCTCGCCCCCATCACCACGGACAGGCGACCCCCGGTGAGCGCGGCCGCAGCGCCGCGGCCCGACGCCAAGTCTAACCGAACGCCACCGAGACTTCTCCCCGACAGGCCCGCCGCCGCGACGCCCCCGGGAGCCCAGCCCCCGCAGGCACCGCTGCGGCGGCGGCAGCCTCGGAAACTGGTAAGGCGGCGAGGCGGAGGGGGAGTGGGGCGAAGGACCTCTTCAGTCACTCAGTCGTTCATTTTTTTAAAACATCCGAACACGCAAAATAAACACCGCATGGCTTTGGGGTGGTTCACGTCTACTCCGAGAGGAAGGCCTTTTCTGGAAATACTCCTCGTTCTTCTGAGAGGTGAAAGATGGGCGGTGGCGTCGACGACGACGACTGGGGCGTCCGCCTTGCCTCGTCGCGCCAGTTCGCCGCCCCGCCCCGGCCCCGGCAGCACTGGGAGACAAACTCAGCCGATAATAAGCAAGAACGGCGGAGGAAACCCGAGCGCGATGTATTTATCGATGCCGTGCTTTTGCTTCCTGGTCGCCTCGCCCACAGCAGCAGCAGCAGCAGCACTGCGTGCGCGATACGCGATATCGTCGCGCTAATCTCATCGGCGCGTAACGGTGGGGAGTACAACGGCGGTGGGGGCGAGAGCGAGGCGCGACAGCCTGCCTCGATAACCTGTTGTCTGCATGGCGTATGACTGCCCGACAGAAACCGCTCGCCGCCGCCGCGGCCGCAGCCAGCGACCCCGACCTGCCGCCGCCGCCGGAGCGGCTGGTGGTGGCGCGCGGGGTGCCGCCGCCCGCCGTCGTGGCCTGGGACCTGCGCCTCGCGGGGGACACCCTGGCCGACGACATCCTCGCCATCGGCGCGTACTGCCCCGCGATGATGATGTTGGGGCCGCGCGCTGACCACGGCCGCGGCGACGACGGAGGCGCCGTGGTGGTGGACGCGGACAAGTGCTTCCACGTGGACGTAGCCACCACAAGGCGGGACGCCCTCGACTCGGAGAGAGGCCCCCAAAAGCAAGTACATCGCAGAAGGGGATAGTAAAAAAAAGAAAACGAAAAAAAAAGACGGCCAGCAAATAGGCGCCTCGCGTCCGCGAAGAAAAGACAAAAGCCCAGCAAAGCGGCTTACCCGTTTCGCATTACACTGCAGCCCAAGCCCAGCCCGGGCCCCCGCTTCGTTTGTTCCCTTCGCCAATAATTGCTTTTCCTGTTTCTGGGCCCGGAAAACGCTTTATTTTGTGAGAGGCGATGCCGGCCGTCGGCCCGTACGAACCGCCCCGCCGCGGTTATTTCCTTTTTTCCTAGTGTGCGTCGCGGGGGGCGGAAGGGCGGGGGGAGGGGGAGGGGGCATACCTGCCGGCCCGCCGCCCTGTCCGGCGCGGCGCGCTGCGCCGTGCCCTTTATTGGTTCCCCCGGACACGGAACTTCCATCCGAAATTGTCAATATGATTGATAGGGGGGACGGGGGTGGAAGGAGGGGTGCGGGCGGGACGCGGAAGGGACGACAAGAACTCGCGGGGACTGGCGACTGTTGTTCGTCACGCGGACTACGCCCTTTTCCCTTGTCCGCGGCGGTCGGTGCACCGGCGGCCAACAGGTGCGCCCCTCAGCGGTCGTCCTTCCCACAGCGCAGCTGGGGCAGCCGGGGCCCCTGACGAGCGGGCCGCGCTGGAGCGGCTGCTGCACTGGTTGAGGGCGGCCAGCGCCGCGACGGGCGGCCACGGCGTGCTGCTGCTGAGCCACGACGCCGTCCCCGTCAAGCTGCCCCGGCTCATGCTGGCCGCGCGCAGGCGGAGGCTGGCGTCGCCGATGTCCGAGGTCGCCGCCGTTGTCGTCCGACGCGGGGTCGGCGCCGACGCCGGCCTCCAGCAGAACTCACTGTCACTTCTGTAGGTAGTCCGGGGATTCTGCGACTTCAACTCCCGCCTGCTCCGCGGCGACGCCATCGCCCTCACCCTGGAGGAGCTGCGCAAGGACCTCCTCGGGCGGGCCGGGGCCGACGCGGGTGACGTCGGCGTCCTGCCCGCCGCCGCCCTGGTCTACCGCACGCTGTGCTCCTACCTCGAGTGGTGAGGATGGCGTCAAGGGCGTTGCCTGGGTGTTGGGGGAGGGGGCGCCGGGGGCGCCGTGTGTGTGTGTGTGCTTCCACGTGAGGGAACACCTGTTTTCCTGCTCCCGGCCGTCCGGATTTGAGCGGCGGCGCGCGCTCCAGTGCGCTCACGGACACGCGCCCGCGGCCACCACCCGTGGCCCGCAAACGTGCCGGGCCCCCACAACTTTTCTCATCTCTAGTGGCCGGGCCAGAGGGATGTAAAAGGATCTGGGCTCATATATGTCCTTGCTTCCCCTCCCCCCTCTCTCTCCCTCCCTCCCTTTGTATCCCCACACGTGCCTCTCCGGACTCGTACAATATGGCTGAAAAATACCCCGACAGCAAACGGCGTCAATGTGGGACACGACGGGAGGCAGAGATGAGCGCACGTGACACGGCGACATGCCGCTGCTAGCGCGCTGGCTCCGGGGCCGGACGTATCTTTTGGGTCTCTCTCACTCTCTCTCTCTCTCTCTCTCTCTCTCTCTCTCTCTCTCTCTCTCTCTGCCCGGTGCGCGCCCCGGTGGGGACGCCGATGGCCACGTCGTCCCCGAGACGCTGCCACGCGTGCCCTCCGGTGCCAACGACCCCCTCCCGTTTCCGCGTTGGGGGCTGAAGTTGGGAACCGGAAGTAGACAGGCCGGGCCGGGCCCGACTATATATTCAGGTCCGGTTTCTTGTCGCCGGGAAGAAGGGGGTAAGGGGCGGCCGGGAGGGAGGGACGGAGGGCGTAAAGGCTGGAAATGGAGGCGATTCGTCGAAAGCCAAAGAGACACACACGGTGCCAGAGTGCGCGCGGGGCGGGGGCCAGCAGCAGGAGCAGAAGGGGGAGAACGACACGCCGAAAGTAGTCGTCGTCGAGGGCAGTGCCGGAGGGGGGGGGGGGGGCAGCGGCGGCGCGCGGGGTATAAATCCATCCCCCGGACCGAACCGGACCGGCTGTCTCCAATAGCGGTTAGGGCCCCCGCCCCGCACTCCCCGTCTCCGACTCCAGCCCCTCGGGCCCACAGCCCGCTGTTATGTGTCGCTTTCGGCAGCGCTTGGCCATCGGCCGACGCCGACCGCACTTGGACTCTGTGGGCGCGGAGGGGAGGGGAGTGAAGGGGGAGAAAGCGCCGGGTACATTGGCCGTAATCATCTTCTTGGTTTCGGCCCGGCTCCCCTCCAGTGAGCGGCTCTCGTGGGCGTCGCTGCCGCCCCCGCTGCTCAGGCTGTGCTTCAGCTGGGACTACGTCGCGGGCTTCGCCGAGTGGCGGCTGCGCACGGACCACCGCCTGGCCGGGCTGCGCCGCGTCGTCACCGCGGCCAAGGTACGCAGCTGCTCGAGGGCGGCCAGGACGCCCCGACGACGAGGCCGCGGTCCTTTGCTCACGACGCCGTCCCCGCCGCCACGCGGCGCGCGCAGGTCGGGCGTGGGGTGATGCGGAAGCGGGCGCTGCTCAAGAACCTGGTGGCGGTGGGCTACAGCTACCCGCGTCTGGCCGCCGACCTGGCCGCCATGGGCGAGTACACGTTCCGCGCCGTGCTCGCCAACCGGCTCAAGATGATGAAGGCCGGCCGGGAGTCGCCGCTGACCGAGACCCGCGACGTGGGCTGCACCACCGTGCTCGAGGCCGTGCTCAACCACTTCAGGGAGGCGGACAAGGAGCGGGCGCTGAGGCAGCTGCCGCCGCTGCTGCTCCGGCTGCACCAGCAGCAGCACCAGCCGTGACGCCCCGCGGCGGGCCGTGCCAGATCTCCAGACCCTCCAGGCACTCCAGGCCCTCCAGCCGCCCCCAGCACCACAGACCATCCGCTTGGAGCGCGCCCGTCTTTTACCCTCCGAAATTCGCCAGCAGCGGCAGCGTCTTGGTTCTGTTGTGGTGCGATGTCAGCTCCTCTCCCATCCCTGCCCTGCCACGCCACACCCTCCCCTGTACTGCCTGGACGGCCACCAGGGGCACTGCCAACCCTTCGGCCGGGGTGGCGGTCAAGCAACGAAGCGCGGGGGGCTCTTGTTCCCGCACCTCGATTCTCTCTTTATTTTCGGTCGGGACCCCCCTCGGCCTCGCCCCGGCAATATGCTGCGGTAAGGGCCTATAGGCGTAGGTGCCGCTGCCGTGTCGCCCCTCCCCCTGCCAACTACCACCAGACCAGGAACATCCCCCGGCGCGGCGCTCCCCGGAGGCTCGGCTCAGGGACGACGCCGTGCTCGAGTCCCGGTTCAGCGCACACACGGCGCACACTGTGGGCTCAGTGTCTCGGGCACTAACGTTGTTTAGCTCTGCTCCGTAACCGAACGCGGCGTTCCTTGTTCTCGAGGAGCGATCCCGCCGGTCTCAGGTCCGCCCGCAAGACGAGACACACTGCCGAGCCTCAAGCCGCGAATTTGAATAAAAGTGATTTGGAAAGTGGATAAGCAGCGGTGGGACGGCGGACTCGCCTACCTTTTAGGGGTTGCCCTGCTGGTGTGCGGGGCGGCGGGCTGGTGCCGTGCCGAGCAACGCGCCTGACTGAATCCGCTTACAGGGAGAAGGGAATCCCTCACTTAGAAGCGAGCCCCGCAGCGCGCCGCCTCTCTCATTTCCCGTTTTCACGTCGTCTTTGACCTGCCCGGCCCCCCCGCCGCCGGCGCCCCCCGGCCGCCCCCCGGCCGCCCCCCGGCCACACCTGCCGACATAAGCAGGCGGCGCGCGATCAACGCCCTCCCCTGCAGCCCTCCTCCGCCTCCGTCCGCCACCACCCCACACCGCCGCCGCCGCCGCCAGAGCCCTTGAAATATTCAGTCACACACATTCGCCGGCGACCACAGCAAAGGTGCACGCACACACAGGCACACGCGTACGAATATCTGCGGGCGGCCGCTACCGCCAGGCTCGGTCTGGCTGCGGTGTCGGCGATGTATGGCCCTGCGAACTCGGCGGCGGGCACGGCGAGGAAGTCAACGCCCCCGCATTGTGAGGGAGGAAGGGCGAGGGGTGGGGAGTGGAGGTGTGGGGGTGGCGGAAGGCGACAAGTCTGCTGTGACAGCATTAGGGTTGGTGAGGTGCGGCCGTTTGCTTCGCCAGAAAATACACGCGGCGCGCGGCTGGGAAAATCTCGCCCCCTTGGTATTTGAACCCGCGCGCGTGGGCGGGCTCCGCATTCGTTGGGCCCCAGCGAAGCGAGCAGCAGCTTGACGCTTTTATAAAATTTCGTGGCCAAAGATATGTACGATAGGTATGTAGATAGGTACTGGCGCTGGAATATTTTTCTCTTCCGCCTGTCTCTTTTCCACATGCAGAAAATGACGACTGATGAAGCACCTCGGGCGAAATTTGATTTACTGATTCTGTCGATTTGTTTTCCATTTTTTTTTTCGCACCTGTTATCTTTCAGCCCTGACTGATCCAACGCTAAAAGACGACGCTGCGGGCTGGCGAGGCGGGAGCCGGCAGGCCTCTCTGACATTCGTCTCGTACGTAAACCGGGCCGATCATCGCACAGCATCCGTCACGGGCGACGGCCAGGACCAGAACACCGTCTGCCACGCCCCGTCCTATCCCGAAGGCCGCGGCTCTAAATCCCGACGGGACACGGCGCGGCACGGCGCGGACACGCGTGCGCGTCAGGAAAATATGAAATTGGTGCGGCCGTGTGGCCGACGGCGCAGACACGGACACATGTTCTGTTCTATCCTCACGGCGCCGCCTCTATTCGGACTCTAACCGCGACTCCCACACGAATGGCCTGTCGTTATCGTCCAGCCGTGCCGCCCGCCCCCGGCCCCCGGCCCGGCCGCCAGATTGTCTCAAGTTCAGGGACGGTAATGTCAGTTGGGGCACTCGTATCGAAACTCCAGCGGCCACCTGCTGCTGGACCGCCGCCGCCGCCGCCGCAGCAGTCGTCGCGTCTTCTGTCCTTCTCCGACACGCGGCGAGGACGGGCGGTGTGCGAGTGAGACGGCGGACGGCGACGACACGTTCTCTCAATTATTTTTTTTTTGTTTCTTCTTTTTCTTCCGCCGCTGCTCGCGATTCCATGACGGCAAAATGGATAAAAAAAATTGCAAAAAAAATCGACATAAATGCTGCCTCAACGACATTCTCGATTGCTGCTACACTTTTACTGATTTTCAAGAAAAACAACAGTTGTAAAACCAACATTTTTAAAAAAAATGGAAAATAGTGGGCGTTTAGCCTCCTTCGTCGGCCACGTGCGTCTTGTTGTGACGGCGGGGGTGTGTCGTGTCCGAGGCCCCGTCGTCTCGTTCCTGCTGCGCGCCCCGCCACGGGAGAGGAGACACGACGGGGAGGGGCTTGACGACTGTCCTGGCGGCCGCTTTGTGCCTCGGTTCCGCCGGCCCCGCGCTCGTGTGCCGCCAATTTTCCGACTCGCCTGTCTGATGCAGAGACAGGGAGCACCCCCCCTGGAGGAAGGACGGCGACAGCGCAGCGAAGGCGGCGGGGCCGCCGGGGCGCGCGGCGGGGAGCAGAACCGAACCGGGTACCCGGTTCAGAACCGGTCCCGCTCCGATGGCGAATAGCAGCCGGCCAGCGGTTACCATCGGGTACCCGTTTTCCGCGTTGTCCGGGACCTCTCTAATGATATGCTCCCCCTGGTCGGGCGGGGATAAACGCTCTGTGGCGCGGTGATTAAATAGACCGCGTCAAACGTATCCGCGCGAAACAGGACAAGGGGGACTAGTCCGGTCTGGGCTGTAACGGATGGGAGGAGGGGGAGCCGAGCCGTCTGGTCGGAATCCATTCATAATCAGGATCGCGACAAAACAATCAGCCGCCCGATCGCTGAAAATCGCCACGCTTAAATATGCGCAGCTTCAGAGGGCGTCCTTTTTGTTTCGGGTTCGGATCACCACACGACTAAAAAGAAAGTGCACCGGTTCGGCCCGCATTTCGCCGGCGGGGTCAACGCGCCGGCAACACACGCTCGCTGCTGCTGCTGCAGCGCCGGCTCCTGTCGGCTTCCGGGGTCCGGGCCGGTCGCTTCTGGTCCAGATCATCTTCGCTCGGGGCTCTTTGGCGGGCGGGGTCCGGGGTCCTCTTCGCGTTCCAGCGGCTCCTCGCCGTCTGGTGTGTGTGTGTGTGTGTGCGTGTGCGTGTGTGAGCGGGGACATAAAATGTAAGCGCGGCGTACGTGCCGTAATGCCTGTCAACTCCTCCGACGACGACGCGTTGCGCCCGCGGATCGTAAATTCCGGTCGACAAATCTGCCGCGGGTTGTCCGACGGCAAAGTGTCGTCGTCGTCGCGGTGCTGCTGGGGGGACACCAGGGCAGTGCGGGGCGGCGGCGTCCCCCGCCGTCGGCGGCGGACTGCGGGCCTCGACCGGCCCCCGCACCCTGCCGCCGTCACCGACCCCGCCGCCGCCGGCCGCACGGCCGCGCGCGGCCACGGTCAAGTGCATGGGCGCGGCCTTCGCTCCGCTCCAGGGTCCGTCGCTCCAGCAGCGCGGCTCCAGCGGGGCAGCGCCGCCGCCGCTGCTGCCGCGCTCGCGGAAGCCGCTTTGCTGGAGGAAAGCCGCGCCTGTCAATTGGGGGAAATTATCGCTTGAGCGTGTTTTAAGCGGAGATCTGGTGGACTCGGTAGTACTCGCCGGGTCCCTGCCGGGGCCCTGCCGGGGCCCTGCCGGGATGCTGCGGGGCCCGAGCCCGCGGGGCCCTGGACCAGTTCTCCTTGAGGATGAGATGATGGACCGCGCTGAGAGCGCTGGACGGTGCGGCGGGGGACGCCGGACCCGGCTCGGCTCTGCTCACCCCGTGCACGCGTGGCCCGCCAGGACTCGCTCTCGTGCTCGACTCGTCACTCGAGCCCCACGCACTCGCACCGCCTCCTCGTTGTTGTTACCTGCTTCGCGTACAGACTGTGTAATCAGGCGAGCGAAGGGTCCGGCCGCCGCCCGCCGCCCGCCCGTCCGCGCCGTGCGCCTTGCTAATTCTCGACCGTTTTTTTCCCCTCCGCAGTTTTTGCGGCGCTCGGGACTCCAGGCCGGCAGTGCTGCGCGGGTGATAAGAGGCGCTCGGATAGGAAGTGATACGGCAGTAATCGTAACCGCGCGCACAGAAGTTTCCCTCCTCATTTGTTTCAAAAAAGAAACAAAGAAAAGGCCACACTCCGCCGCGTTTCCACTTCGACAACTATACAACAACTACTGCTGCTGGACTGGCCTTCGCGGGCGGCGTGCAACAGCCAGTCCAGAGATAGAAAATGAACAGGTGTATTTTTGAAGAGAAGGCATGTCGTTCCTGAAAACTTAAGCAGTGTGTTCACAGTCAAGCTCGAGTCAAGTTCACGAGTTACCCGCGCGGGTTCAAATACCAACAGAGTGTAATCCAATTTTTTTTTCTCCGGACCCACACGACGTCGTCAGGACTCCGCGCGCGACGGAAATAGAAAAATAGCCGCGGTAATCCTCACGAGAGTTGTGTAACGAGACGGACGGCCGGGCGGCGGCGGCGGCGGCGGCGCGTTAAAAAGAGGAGAAGAGAACAACGACGCGTGCGGGCGGGGCGCTCTACGGCCGCACAGGATTACGGCCGCGGCGATCGCCCGCGGGGCCCCGGGGCGGAGTGAGAGGAGGCGACGTGAGGCAGGGCAGGGCCTCTGGCAGGGCAGGCGAGGCAGGCAGACGGGCGGGCGGGGCGCGCGCCGGAGCCAAAAATACAACTCAAAAACCCACTCCGAAGGCTTCTGCTACGCTGCTTGCTACTGCTGGTGTTTCGGCCCCGGAGCAGCGACAGGTGGTGGCGTCCGATATGATAAATCGCCCGCGACGACCACGCCGTGATCTCCCCCGCCTCCTCCGCAGCCCTGCGGAGGCGCCAACGACGTCGCCGACGACGGATTTTTCGTGTGCTCGACACGCGCCCGGCGAAACCGATCCTATTTTAGGATGGAGAAAAATTCCGGAAGGTCGGTCAGGAATCAATCACTCTGCTCTGCAAATTCGTGAAACACGTCGTCCGTGTGGAGGGAGGGCTCTCTGGGCTCCCGAGCGCGGCAGTCCAGAGCACCTGAGGCGGCCGAGGGAAGTCCAGCAGCGGCGGCAGCGCGCGGACGGCCCGCGGCCCTCCCCCTTCCCCCTCCCTGTCCCGCCCCTCTCCCCCCCCCCCCCTCCTCGTCCCGCCCCTCTCGGTCCCCGCGTTGGCATTGGTCTGGCTGCTGCTTCTTCCTTGCAGCGCGGCAGCTTCGGCGGTGCACCGCAGCAGGTTTGGCGACGTCGATGCTGCAGGGTGGGTTTGCTTTCGGAACATCACTCGGCTGCGTTCTCTCTGCGTCTCTCTCCCTCTGTCTGTCTCTCTGTGTCTCTGTTTCTCTCTCTCTCTGTCCCTCTCGCTCCCCATTGGTCATCCGTGTATACGCAGCCAATCGGCAGATTGCCAGCAGTAGCTGACGACGCACCCGGCAGCGCGCGAGTGCGGGGCGTGTGTGTGTGTGTGTGTGTGTGTGTGTGTGTGTGATGGGGGACGGGGAGGGTTTTTCGGCACGGGGCGGCAGTTCAGGTTGTTGACTCGCCGCGGGTACGCAGCGCGTGCCGCAGTTTTGAGCGGCGTGATAGCCTACTGAGACACTGTCCAGCGTGGTGATACCCCAGTGAGATACCACCGTACTCCCCCCCACACACACACCGCCCCAAATCCCGCCAACACAATACTCTCTCGGGCCGATCGCGTTGCCCACACGGCCCGGCGGTGTTCTTGGCATCGCTGCATCTTCTCGCTGCACACCGCCGCCGGGCCGGGCCGGGCCGGGCCGGTCCGGCCTGGCCTTCCCGCGCGGATATCCGCGCTCATCTCCCGCTCCACGCGCGGAATACTTGATTAAGCGCATCCCGCGCGGCAAAACAACTGCGAGCGCTTTGAGCCGCGTGAGTGTTTCTGGGAGTATCGAGAGTGTAAAACTGTGCGCGTAGGACGAGGCGACATTTAAGTCGCGGGGGGACGAATTAAGACATTAACTTTTTAAGGGCTATATTTTTTTTGTCGGGAACGTACACAGACGGGAAGGGCGGCGCGGAAGGGTTCGGCCGGTTCAGGACCCCCCGCGCGGCGCCGTACCGCGCCCGTGCCGCGCCGCGCCTCGCCGCGCACTCCAACTCAATCCACTTTACCCGGCGCCGCCGCCGCCGCCGCCGCCGCGACCTGGAGAAGAAGAGTCTTTTGTGGGCAGCGCGTGAGCACAGGGAATCACGAGAAGAGGCAATGCGGAAGGCCGGGAGGGGGGGGGGGGGGGGGAGCCGCGCCGGCCAGCCGCCGCTGCCGCACTCCGGCCCGCGGCCCCGGCCGGCCCCGCCCTGCCGGACTCCTGCCGGACCGCAGAGGGGGAGGGGGGGGGGGGGGCGGCCCGTGCCGTATACACCGCGGCGCGACGCACGCACGCCGTCTGTCGTGTGCACGCCTCGCTCCGACACGCTTCGCAGCAGCTCCTCAGCGCCATGGCGTCCCTCCGAAGTGTGAGTACAGCACACACACACACACACACACACACTCCGCCAATCAACATGGAAGAAGACATTTCCCGCACAATAATTATTTTTTTTAAAAAATTGTTATTAAAAAAAAACTAGCGGTGAGCAGTGTCTTTTAAGCAACGAACGACGACGTGTTTGGAAGAGGCCGACGTCTCCCACTGAATTGTCATCGGTGATACGTGTACTGTCAACTCGACCTGGGCGAAGCACAGTCTTAAAAGCCGCGAGGCGAAATTTTGCAAAATATATGTTCATCACGTTTTGTTTTCGTGTGACGATTGGGAGGATTTTCGCAAGGTGTTCGTGTGTGTGTGTGTTGGTGTGAGATGTGAATGGAGCTCAACGCGATGACTGCGGTGGTGCACAAAGGCCGGTGGCCGCTGCCGCCGCTGCCTGACCCCGGACTGTGACCCACATTATAGCGCGGTCCGCGGTGCCCCGGCCGGCCCCGGCCGCCCCCGGCCGCCCCCGGCCGCCCCCGGCCGGCCCCCCGGCCGCCCCAGGCCGCCCCCGACCCGCACATCATTAGCCGGGCGCGTAACACGATCGACACCCGGCGGGGGCGGCGGGGGCGGCGGGGGCGGAGGTCGGCGTCAACGACATGCCGGCAGAAGAACGCTATCCGTTTCCTCGGGGGTGGCGATTCGCCTCGGCCCCCAGTTCGCGTCGACGCGAGCGGCAGCGCATCTCACAGTGCAAAGCCGATGACAACCAGCGCCGCGGCGCAAGCAACACGCCGCACGCCGCTCCCGCTCTCATTCTTCCTGCGTTTCCCTGCTTAACGGCCGCGGGTTCGCATACCGTCTGGCGGTGATGGCGGCGGCGGTGGTGGCGGCGGTGGTTTTACGGCGGCGCCCCGATCAACGCCCTGCCGCCGCGCCCCGCCCCCGCCATTGTCCCCTTTATGAAGCTCTCTTTACGGCGGCGCGTTGGGCGCCCCGACCGTCCCCTCCCCGTCGGAGCACAGCGCGACGCTGCGTTCCTTCGATAATTGTCTTTTTTTTTTGTTGTCCCCGCCGCGGGCGCACCAAGGCCGCGGCGGGAAGCGTCTCTGCCGTGTCCGACGCCGGCCCGGCTCGGCGCCTGCTTGCTCTGCTGCGCTCGGCTCGGCTCGCCGCCGGCCCGGCTGGGCTCGCGGCGCGCGGGGGGAGGGGGGCTCCGCTCGGACCCTTCTCATTCACGGTGAAGTTCACGGTCAACAGTCGGCGACGACGGCGCCGCAGCGCCGCGACGACTTGTTGGGCGCAGGGAGAGACAGGCGGAGAAATTAAGAAAGGGAGCGCGGCGGATAGAGAGAGACAGACAGAGAGAGATTAAAGCGGTCCCGGTGTGTGCCTGTAATGCTGAAAAGCAGAGAGGCCGTGAGTCGAGCGCCACCTTCTTACACCCTCCCGCGGACTGCGCGCCTCGCCTAATTTTCCCCCCACTCGCGCTTCGTCAATACGGCTTATTAGCTGACGACTGTGAGTTACTCTCAGTCCAGCAGTCGTGGGGGAGGGGGGGGGAGGTGTTCGCTGACCTGGCAAGTCGCCCCTCCCGGCCGGCGGCGGGCCGGCGGCGGCAGTCCCTCTTCTCGTTATGGGCCAGCGGCAGCAGAGATTAGGACGGCGTTCTCCATGACTGTGGGGACTGGAAGGCGGGGGTGGTCGGGGGGCGGCTCTTTGGGGACCAAGGAGGCGCGGCTAATCCGGCCAGAACCGACTCCCGGTGTACGGGCCGCGCAAAGAAAAGCGCAGGACTACACTGCGCGAATGAAGGGGTAAAAAAAAAAATTCCCCCATAAAGAAATAAAATAACGCGAGCACGGTGTCGGTATTTGAACCCGCGACAGGCGGTAGCCGTTCGCCGCCGCGCACGTGCGCGCGGAAGAGGAGGAGGGCCGAGTCAGGAAGTAAGCGAGACGGACGCGCAGAGACAATAATAATTTGGCTCACAGAAATCCGAGGCGCGCGCCGCGCCGCTGTCGGTATAGTCGGCGGCCTCCAGAATGACAGGACCGTGTGTGTGTGTGTGTGTGTACGTGTGTGTGTGTGTGTGTCACCACGAGCGTACTCGCGTGCTGCCGGACAATGGGGTACCTTACCTCTATCTCTACCTCGCTGGCGAACGGCGCCGCGCCGCTGGCCAAACTCCAACAACTGGAGCCTCTGCCTGCCTGCTGCGGCTCTGCCCCCCCCCCCCCCTCCCCCTACAGTGCCATCTCCGAGGAGCAGAAAGAGAGGAGACGACACGCGGAGCAGCCCGTCGGCGTGTGTTTATTGCCGACGTCCGCCGCGGATGTTTTGAGGCCGTAATGAATACATTAGCGGACCGCGATGACGTTTCGCGCAGGTCATAAAAACCCCGGGTTGCCCTTCTCCTGCGCCCAGCTGTTCTGAATTTCCTTCTTTTTCTTATACCCAATTTTTTTTTCGTTGTTGTTTGTCGTCACCGAGGACTTCCTGCTGAAATGACGATGATTCCACTGGTGGCGATGACGAGCCGCGAGTCCGGAGCGCCTGCGGGCCGCGGGGTAGGCAAGCCCGGACGGCAGCCGCGCGCCGCGGGGCGGCCCACCCAGCCGGGCGCTCCCCTCCCGGACAGCGGCGCAGCGGCGGCACGGACACGGAGTGCGTTACGCTGCGCGGACAATTAGCCCTCGTATGCTAACGAGTGAGGAAGTGGATGAGCTGTCCGTCTCTCTCGCACCCGCGGCGGCCTCCGCGCGCGATCCCACGCCCTTGTCGGGGGAGTGACGAGGACGGGCGATGCCCGCACACGGCGGCCAGCGGCACGCACGCGCGCGGCTTCGGCTCCGCACGGCTTCTGCGACGGCCACCACCGAGCGACCGCGGATCGACTCGAAGCGCTCTGCTTTTACCTCGTTTCCTCCGCGCCGCCCCGCGACAGGTGCCGCGGCCGCGGCCCGGAAGAGCGGCGCCGACGTGACGCGATGCCGCCGCCGGGCCGCCGCGGCGGGGCGGTTAGGCCGCGGGGGGCGGCCGGGCGACAAACCCCGTCCGTTGTCGGCTTTCCCTCCGCGGTCGCGCTCTAACGTCGCGGGCGGGAAAATTGAAAACTTTGCCGAGCGCTGCTTGTTTGTTGTTGCCGAGGTAAACGCGTCGTGCGAGGAAGGCAGGGAGGGCGCGGCGGAGGCGGGCTGGTGTTGACCGAGACCACGTACAGGGCCTGCTGGAGGTTAAGGCGGGGGCACCGCACACGGCCCCGGGGGCCTCATGCTGCTGAGGACCGGCACCGGAGAAGGGCCCCCGCGCCCTGCGCCCTGATTGGGGTCCTCGGAGGTTGAGGGTCCCCGCCGTGCCCCGCCGCCACCACCGCCACCGCCGCTGCCCCCCGAGTGGACAGCGGCGCGTGTATTTTTCTGGCCGCCGATCGATGGGTCCGCAAACAGAGGAGGGGACGTGCTTTTTTTGCGCGTGATGAAAACGGCGAGCGCACGGCCGCGCCGCCGCTGTCAACGCTCGGAGGGGTCGCCTTTTCCAGCAGCCGCGCCGCCGCGTTGGCGCACGAAAAGGCACCTAATGTTGCAGTTGCTTTCAGAGATTCGGGTGCAGCAGTGTTGTTCTCTTTTTGTTTTGTTCCTCACCGCGCCGTGCTCCCTCCCTCCCTCTCTCTCTCCCTCTCTCTCTCTCTCTCTCTCTCTCTCTCTCTCTCTGTGAGTGTGATTGCTGACGAGTGGCCGCGTGTTGCAGGTGCTTGTCCTCGCCGCCCTGGGCTGCCTGCTTATGGCCGCCTGCTGCCTGGCCGACAGCCGAGGCAACTGGGGAGTCCCTCCGCCCGGCTTCGCCTACGGTCAGTACACCTCACGGCGGCGTTTCGATAAGAAAAACTAATTATTGCAGCGAGAAAAAAAATAATTAAAGTGACCTCTCAAGTTAAGACAGCTATGACACTTTGTTACAAACGCGTGTGTGTTGCAGGCGGCCTGCCCTACGGCAGCGTGAGCGGCGGCGTGGCCAGCTACTACTCGGGGTCGAGCCAAGGCGCCGTCCTGCCGTACCTGGGCGCCAGGAGCTTCGGCGGCAACATCAACTACCTGAGGCGCTAACCGGCGACGGCGGGGACGGCGTCCAGGACGGCGACGACGACGCGCGCGCTCGAGAGGACGGCGGCGGCTCTCGGACGGGGCCGGGCGTGAGGGCCGCGCCGACGGCCTCTGCTCTCGGTGACGACGGTGGAGAAGGCCGGGAAGTCGCCCTCCTGGCGGAGCGCGCGTGTCCGCTGCTGGTGACGGAGGCGAGGCTGTGAGCTGCAGTGATCCCGGTACGGCCGGGGCTCCCGCCGGAGGCCTCACTCCGGCAGGGGAGCCGCGGCCGCGTGTCGCATCAGGCAGAATCGCGACGGATTATTTCGCTCGTGTGAGTCGGAGACCGCCCGGAGCGCGGTGCCGACCACACATGTGATACACCGCCTTAGCGTTATAACGCTGCGGTGCGGGCCCCGCGCGAGCCCGCACGGCACGGCCGACCTTAGTGTTAGATACTGCATATGTCAATCGTCCAGCCCTGCTTTAAATTTCCTCAAAAAGAACTTTGCAAAAAAAATTGTGCAATCCAGGGAATGTCTGGACCAAAAGTTCTATACGGTGCCATATAAGTCTGACCTGACCGTGTTTTTTTTTTTGTGACGAACAAATTTACCATCACATACGACGGACAACTTCCGATGGGACATGCAATGAACGAGACGAAAACTGGATGGAAAAGTTTTAGACCATGATGGGGTGTCGACTATACGGCGAACAATCGTTGCAGACAATGTGCACTAATGATCCGTACGCCACGGTGAATACGCTTAACATAATAATTCTGAAGACTGATGGTCTCTTGAGACTAAATGAACTCCACATTGTCATTCTTTCGATAAACTTATTGTACTTAACAATGTTACTTTTTACGACTCACACTACTGTGAAACTCGATGAAAAAAAAAAACTCCAGAGAAATATAAATGACAAACAATTTTCCAAACTAATGTTTCCTTTTATTTCACCCTCCCCCCTTTTCGCCAACTGATTTTTTTTGCAAGTGTTTTTGGTAAATGAATTTGCGCACACGACACACATGATGGTCGGGTATCTATGACATGCTCTTGCGTATTGTGGCTGGCCCCGCGCCACCACGCAGCGCATAGCTAGCAGGCAGCTGGCCCCCGAGAGGCAGGCAACCCATCCTACGCGCGTGCAGTGCCGCCGCTCCATTCCCGGCGGCTCGCCGTCGCACCGGCCCCGACCTCGCTGAGCGCCTGCGAATGGAGGGGTAGGCCAGCCCGCATCACACGCGCGTGCGTGCAGAGTCGTCGTTGCCTACCCAGCAGGCGCCTTATTCTGTGCTCGGACACAGTTTGTGCAGCGCTTGGGATAGGGTTCTCTGCAAAACATTTATTCGACCGCCCCCCCCCCCCCAAAAAAAAAATAGGAGAGGAAAAAAACGGTGCCCTTCCTACTTATCGCGCGGCCCCCCACGGGGGATGACTCACAAAAGTTACCACCCCGAGTCATTTGTCTCCGCCTTCTATAATGTCTCCTCGCCAGATTAAGGCACGTTCGGCAAAAGAATCTGAAAACACGCGATGGTCTTTATCGGCGGGGAAAGTTATTGACTAATCTTTGCCAGCCTTGCAGTCATGGATGTCAGCCGTCACTTCCAGCGGAGGTCCCGCGGGCCATCGTCCCGTGTCCTGTCGTGTCCTGCCGCGGGCAGCCGCGAGGCGCACGGGAGGATAGCAGGGGGGGGGGGGGTAGGGGGCCCGCAGGGGGGAGGAGGAGAGGGGGGAGGGGGGGGGCCGCCGGAGAGGGGCGCCGTATAAAGGCGAACGCGCCGCCAACATGGCTGCAAAATCCAGGCGGTGTCGCTGACCCACTGCACGGTACGCGCAGCTGCTGCACCGAGGCACCATGCAGCTTGTCGAGGTGAGGCCGGCGTATGTAGACTCTGTAGACTCTGTAGAATTTGTAGACTCTGTGGACTTTGTAGACTTTGTAAGCTGTCAGCGGCTGCGTCCTGTCCGGCTTCCAGTTTTGTGTGCACTGAAAGTACCGAAGAGACTTTGCTAATAACTTGTAAGCTGGCCGACATTTTTTTCTTTTTTTTCTGCCCTTGCAGTGCACCATGAGGGTAAGATTTAAACGAGTCCTTATTGTTTTTGTGCAAATTCCGATCTAATGTTCGCCCCTTTTCATTTCGTAAACTGACATTTGAAGCGCACGTTCGGATTTGTAAATTGATTTGCCGTCAGTCTTGCCACTGAGGAGGGGGTTGCTGCCCCCAACTTTTCAAACGCCGCAATTATTTTTCTTTCTTCAATCGCATAAACTTGGACGAGGCAGTCAAGTACGTTTTCCCCGCCGGTGACTTTCGGTGAGGATAAGAAGTATTTGCGGAGGGAGGGGTGGCGCTGTGCATCCGACCGTGCCTACCTCCAAGGCGCCCTCTCCTGTTGTACTCTGTTCCTCGTCGTCGTGCTCTTGTTGCCTCCGCCCGGTCACGGCGCCGGTAGCCGGTAGTGGCGGCCCAGGGGGAGAAGGAGGAAGAGGCAGGCCGCCGTCGAAGACACGAAACCGACGCCGCGCGACATAACCAGATGGAAATAGGGGAATTCCTCAAGGCTGCTGGGGCGCCACACTGTCTGGGCTGTGCAAGTCATTACTAGGGCACCGGGGCGGCGGCGTTGGCGGCGGCGGCGCGGTGCCGCGTCCAGCTGGTTCGTCGCCCCCCTGATGGGGAGGGGAGGGGCGTCGCCGGCTGCGTCGGCCGGCCGGAACGGAGGCGCGGCGGTGCGCGCGGACGGAGGAAGCGGCCACGGACCCGAGCTCCTCCTCCCCCGCCTCGCGCCTCGTCCTTGTCCAGATCTGGAAGCTTCGCCGGTGTCGCAGTGTCGCCAGACAAGTAGACAAACAGTGGCAGTTTTCGAGTGCCTGCGCATTCGCCATCTCCCGCCTTTTTCTCCTGCCCTTCTCATTTTAAAAATGTCATTAAAACTTGACGCAGTGGGAAAAAACAAAAACCTGAAGACACTGCGGCCGCTGGTGTGTCTTAGAGAGAGAGAGACAGAGAGGTGAGATTGCAGTCTCGCTGACGACAGTGTCATCTCCGTCGACGGCCGCGCGGCGGACGCTGTCTGGGCTCCACCTGCGGGCCCTGCCCGGCCGGGCCCTGCAGGCCCTGCAGGCCGCGAGGTTGGACGGGGTCAGTGCCACGGGAGATGTCCCGGCGGCCGGCGGCTCGGCGGCCCTGCACGTCTCAGTGCGTTCGGATGTTACGCAAAATAAGACGGACGGGGACCGGCGGGGACCGCTGCTCCTGGCCGTGCTGATGGGGACGGCGGCCGGCGACGGCGGCCGGCGGCAAAAAGCCGCGCTAAACGCGCCGCGGCCCGCGGCCTGGATGAGAAGTGCGGGGGGGGGGGGGGGGCAACACAAATGCACTCTGTGTCGCTGCCGCCGCCGGCGTGCTCCCGTGGGAATGCCCCCCCCCCCCTCCCCGCCCCGGCCCCGCAGGCAGCCGCTCCTGCTCTTTTTCCTGCTCCCCCCCCCTCCGCCGCGCTGCTGCGCCGCTCGCGGAATAAAATAATTCAGGAGTAATGAGTGTGACAGTTGTTGTGCGAGTCTGCAGATGATTTACCGACCGCCCGGGGCGCGGCGCGGGTGGCGGGGGATGCGGGCGGCTGTTTTTATTGCACCCTAACCGACGCGCCCTGTGCTCTGTTCGTGTGCCGCTGCAGCGGCTGCAGGCGGCCGTGGCGGCGCCGTCGCTGCTGCTGCTGCTGCTGGTACTGCTCGCCGGGGACCAGCAGGGCTCCAGGGCGCAGGCCGAGCCGCAGCGGATCGAGGACATTGCCAACCACATAGCGGCGCACGGTATGTAACCACTCGCCAACTAGTGCTGCTAGGCAGCGGCGCTGCGGCGCTCTGTGTTTTGCCGTTGAGGCATACTGGGGCACTCCTGGGGGACGCAGTCCATGTGGGTAATGATGACGGGGAGGTAGGGGGACGTCTTACGGCGTGTTTTTCCATCTCCGCACAGGCTGCTGGTGTAGCTTCATTCAAAAGTCATTCGTATGCACAGGGGCTAGAGTTACTCGAAATACGCGGGGTCGAATACCGCGACGAGTATTCGCCGTGAGGCAGTACACGGCGTCGGCGCGGCCCCTAGCGGCGCGTGACCGCGAGTGTCCGGACAATACTGTGTGTGTGCGTGTGCGTTTGCGCGTGTGCGCGTGTGTGTGTCGGGGGCGGGGCTCGGTGCGGCAGCAGCGGCGCGCAGCGGGCAATGGGAAAATTGAGTAAGATGTGTAAGAGCAGCGCGCGGTGGCATGCGCGGCGGGGCGTGGCAGAGGGGAGGGGCGAGGATGAGAAATATGTATTGAAGCGGTTCAGGCCGGCGGCCGGCGTGTGTCGCCGCTCTGCGTGCATGTCGCCGGCCCCGCCGACAGCGCCGCGTCCATGTCGCGGTGCCGCAAACATGACACGGGCAGGGCACTGCCGGCCGCGCCCGGCTCTGCCCGGCCGGCCGCCCGGGGCCCCCGACCCAGTCACCGAGAAGGGAGCGGGAAACTGTGCGTCCGCAAACGCGAAAGAAATTGTGTCCAGCGGGGTGGGCTGCAGTAACACACACCGCGGAAGCTCTGGTGGTTGCGGTGCGCACTGCACACATTCAATGCAAAGTGTAAGAGTGGCGCGTGGAGCGTGGCGCGGAGGGGCGGGGCCCGCGGGGCTCCGGGGAGGCCGTGGGACAACCCGCAGACGGCTGCAGCTGTCCGCTCCGGGAAATCGGGTCCAGCAATACGAGCCCACTAGCCTGATGGAGAATTACATTATATTTAATATAACAAAAAAAATGCCTTAAAAAGGGTTTTTTTTTTTTGTCATCCTCACGAAACACGCATTTTTCAACGCCCACAGGAGTCCCGGACAGGGCAGGCGGCGGCAACGGCAACTTCAACGTGTTCTTCATCCCCGCCTACCGCCTCACCCCCAACAAGAGTGCCTCGCAGGTGGCGGCGCCTCCCCCACCGCCTCCTCCTCCTCCGCCGGCCGCCGCCACGACGCCGCCCCCGCTGCGGCTGGACCCGCACACGAGCGCCCGCCTCTTGACCGCGGCCCTCTCGGCGGCCGCGCGCCTCACCGCCTCCCCGTCCCCGCCGGCCCCCGCGCACACGACGCCCGCCCCCACGCTGCCGCCCCCGCGCGCCGGACACTCGGGGCAGCTGGTCCGACGGGCGCCCCAGGACGACGATGACGCCCCGCCCCCGCAGCGCCACGACGCGCACATCCTGGTGACGCTGCAGAACTACGGGCAGCAGGACGCCGGCGGGGCCCAGCAGCCCCAGCAGCACCAGCCCGCGGCGCAGACGCCGCCGCAGGCCGCGGTCGGCTTCGGCAGCGTGCAGCACTTCAACAACTACCCGGCCGTGAACGGCCACGTCCCCGCGCACTACAGCCAGCTGCCCTACTACGGCCACTTCCCCGTGGCCGCCCCCGGCGCCCTCAGCGCGCCGAGCGCGCCCGGCGCCGGCCTCTTGTACTCCGGACTGCCCCGCTTCAGCGCCGCGGCCAGCGCCCTAGACTTGGTGTCGTCCTCGCCCCTGGCCGTCAACCCCGGTACGCTCCTGGGCACGACCGGGCCGCTGTACGCCTCGCCCGGGCGTCCCGTTGGCACCATCCCGACCTCCATGGGGGCCCTCAGCGCGCTCGTCAACGCGGCCGCCTCGGCCCCGGAGGCCGCGGCCTCGACCACCGCCGACCAGGAGCCCACCACGACCATGATCCCCGTCACCACGACCTCGCCTGCTCCCACCACGACCACCACCACCACGACGACAGCGCCGCCCGCCCCCACAGAGACCCTCCCCACGACAACGAACCCAAAGGACGACGCCGAAGTGGAGCCGGGGACGACGCCGTTCAAGCAGCACTTTGAGTTCGGCCGCAGCGACTCCAGCCGCCACCTGAACATGAACCTGACGGAGGAGGTGGAGCCCAGGGAGGTGAGCACGCTGCCGCCACCGACGGCGGCGACCCTGCAGACGTCCCCCGCCACCAACACCGAGGTCAAGGATCTCAACGAGCCCCCGCCGACGCAGCCTCAGCCGCCGGCCCCCGCCGCCCGGGCCGAGCCTCCGTCCCCGAGTCCGTTCCCATACCAGCCCTTCCCGGGGGCTCTCGGCCCCGGCGGCTACCCGTCGGGTTTGCCCGCCGGCGTCCCTGCGGGCGTTCCCCTCGGCGGGTACCGGCCCCCGGACTATCGCTTCCGCGGCGACAACTACCACGACCCCAGGATCTACTACCAGCCGCAGCAGCAGCAGAAGCAGCCGTCCCCGTCCTCGGCACCCGCTGTCAACCGCAACCCCAACTTCCCCGGCAACTACGACCCGTTCTACGGCGGCTACGTGCCGGGCTTCGCGCCCGGCTACCCCTTCGGAGTCGCCCCGCACGGCGGACCCAGTGATCAGCGGTCGCCAGGGTCGCCGTTCGGAACGCGGCCGCCGCCGTTCGGACCGCCGTACGGGCCTTTCGCGCAGAGCGGCGCGGGGACTGGTGGGAGCGGCGCGACCGGAGGGGGCGGAAGCCAGGAGGCGAGCGACGAGGACCGGGATGGCCGGCCGACTCCTGCGAGGCTGCAGGTCGAGACCACGGGGTCCGGGGAGGACCTGGGGAGCAGGGGCGTCTTCCGACAGGAGCAGCAGCAGCAACAGCAGCAACGGCAGCCGTTCCCGAGCTTCGCGGGGCCGGCCCAGCTCCCCCAGCTCCCGCAGCTGCCGTACTCGGGGGCGCCGGGGGCCGCCTTCCCGTCGGCGGGCTCGTTCTACCGGCCGGCGCCCTTCGGCCAGCCGCAGACCGCAGCCGGCCTGCAGTCCTTGCAGGCGGCCGGACCCACAGGGCCGTCCGGGCCTGCGAGCTTCAACAGCGCCAGGTTCAACCAGTTCGGTGCGGACGACTTCCTGGGCCGCCAGCGCCTGCCCTCGCTGTACCAGGGGCCGACGGGGTCGGGCCAGCAGCAGCTGAGGACGCCGCTGTTCAGCCCCCAGCAGGCCGTCCTGTCCGGTCTCAACGGGGGTCGCGGCGAGGGCGGCGCCGGCTCCGGAGGCGGCCTGTTCTCTCCGCAGCAGCCGTTCGCCTACAACAACCCCCTGTTCTTCCCGACGGGCGCGGACCTCGGTGACGTCGAGCCCCGGCAAAGCAAGCTGACGGCGTACACGGCCGCGGCGGCCGCCGCCGCCGGGGACACCGCGGACCAAGAGCAACTGGTGTCCGCCAAGGTGGACGTCCAGGCCAACAGCGCGGTCGGCGACCTGCTCAGCTCCGTGGTGGGGTCCCTGGGCTCCGCCAGCGCCGGCCACCACGTGCAGCGGAGGGCGGACTCCCCGCTCGGCCCCGCCCGGGTCGGCTTCTACCGTCTCGCCAGCAGATGAGGAGGGAAAATTAATGACTTTTATTTTTTTTTATCTCGGCACTGAGAAGTACCGAATGATTCAGTCTTGGTGCAAAGTGATTAAAAAACTTATTTTCCACTGCCATTTCCCATTCGTCCGCATCAAGATCGTCGTCAGTGCAAAAGTGGTTGTCATTTCGTGTAAACCGTGTCGTGCAGAACGACGACGAATCGCCATCCTCGTGTACATACTACTCGCTGTAAATATTTTGTACGGACTGTGTAAAATATGAATAAAACAACAACAAATGATCAATGGTTCCGTATGTCATCGACATCCTTATGAGAGGCATTATTATTGGGATGTCCGTCGAGGCCGGCGCGGCGGGGCCGGATGTGCGTGCGGGACGAGAAGGTCGCCCCATCGATATCCACGTCCACATCCACGCACACCCGTCGCCGGGCTTTCGCCATCAAACTGTGCGTCTCGGTCAGCGAGCATGCGGGCCGGACCCGCGGCCGGGACACACTCATGAGGACACGCGGGGCCGCGCAGGACTGGCAGGACGCGGCGGGATGTGATGCCAGCCTTCGCCACGATTTCACGACGCCGCCGGCAGCGGCGGCGGGTCGACGAGGTCGCACGAGGTCGCGCGGTGATCACACACGTAAATGAACCGACGGGCTCTGAAAATACATCGGGAAAAGCGCGTCGGTCTCCAAGGCTGCTGCTGCGGCGGCGGCTTCGCTCGGGCTGTCGCCGCGTCGCGTCGCGTCCCATGCGCAGCGATATTGAAAAGGACAATCGGTATGGACGAGTGAGACGTGGAGGGTGGCTGGCTGCGGGGGGGGGGGCGGCGGCTGGCGGCGGCGGCTTAGCGAGTCATGGCGCTCGCTCGCTGCAGAACGCGCGGCACTCAAACGAGACGACCACTTTGGCTGGTCGCGCTGCCCCCGCGGACCCGGCGGCGGACCCCCCGCGGCGCTGCCGGGCTCTGCGCAGCGTACCCGACCCGTCGCGTCCCGGTGCCGTCCCGGGGGCTGCTGGCTTTATGCTGCGGTGCGGGCGTCCCCTGCCCCCGCCGGGATTAGAGCGAGGGAATCACAGGCAGCAGACGAGGGGAGGGGAGGGGAGGGGGAGGGGGGGGGGGGCGCAAACTCTCCACAGTCTGTGATGGCACTGTGACCCGCGATGCCCGCGGCCATCAGGCCAGGGGCAGCCAGGAGGGGTGCTGGCCAACAACAAAAAAACAACAACAAGTGGGTGGCTACCCCTACAATGCGCGGCTGGCAGCGGCGGGGCCGCGGGGCGCCGGCGTTGCCCGGGCGACGGCAGGAGGCAGACCAGACAGGAGAGGCGAGGCGGCCGGCAGGGCACAGCTCCACGTTCCCCCGGACGCCACACACCACCACCGATTCGGCCCCAAGCATGCAAAATTTCCAGTGACTTAATTATTCAGATTTCGGCTCAGACCTCTAAAGAAAAGGAAACAAAATCAGAAAAATAAATTAGAAAAAAATAGTATATTTCAAGAAAATCCGGGGGGACAGAAAAAAAATCAATCAAGATGGTGGTGAGTTCCACGGTTCGAATACCAGCCGCAGTGTCTTCCGGGTGCCGCTTTTTCTTCACCGGCCCGCCGTCTGCTCCCGACAGCGGGAGTGCTTGTCTATCCACGTCGGCCAGGCGGGCGTGCAGATGGGCAACGCGTGCTGGGAGCTGTACTGCCTCGAGCACGGCATCTCGCCGTCCGGGGCGCGCATCGGCGGCGGCGGCGTGGAGTCGTCGGCGACGTGCTCGGACCTGACGGCCGTGTCCGCCACGCCCACGCCGTCCCTGCTGGGCGCGCCCTACGGCTCCTCCCTCGCGCCCTACGGCTCGCCGGTGCCCTTCGTCTACCCGCACTCGGCCGGCTGCGACACCTTCTTCTGCGAGACGAGCGCCGGCAAGCACGTGCCTAGGGCCGTCATCGTGGACCTGGAGCCGACCGTCGTCGGTAAGCGGACTCGTTTCGGGTTTCTAATAGGGTATCCCGGCGGAACTCGGACCGGAACACCCTACTCCACTTGCACCGTCGCGGGTTCAAATACTCGCCAGCTCTGCCCCTCTCTCCCCTCAGACGAGGTCCGAGTGGGGTCGTACCGGGGCCTCTTCCACCCGGAGCAGCTCATCACGGGCAAGGAGGACGCCGCGAACAACTACGCGCGCGGCCACTACAGCATCGGCAGGGACATGGTGGACAACGTCGTGGACCGCATACGCAAGCTGGTCGACCAGTGCCACAGCCTGCAGGTGGTAACACGAACCCGGAGTCAAGTTCTTCGTCGTCCAGTTTTCTCTCATTTTTATTTTAGTTTCCGTTTTTTCCCGAGAGTATTCCAAAGCCAATATTTTGTTATCGATGTACATGCAACGTGCTCATTAAATCCCGGCCGGCCGGCCGTTCTTGCTGCGCTCCCCTGGACAAACTGTATAACGAGGGGATGTTGCTAGCCGAGAGGGCTGGGAACTTCGCCGGACGTTCCTCTTTCCCTTGTTAAACGCGCAAAAACAAGAATCCCTCTCTGATACAACGGCGGACGTTTCCTGCCCCGGGGATGGGGAGGAAAGGACTTGAAACACGCTGCGCTGCGCTGTGCACCGCCAGGGGTTCCTGCTCTTCCACTCGTTCGGCGGCGGCACGGGCTCCGGCTTCACCACGCTGCTGCTGGACAAGCTGTGCGAGGACTTCCCCAAAAAGAGCAAGCTGCAGTTCGCCATCTACCCGGCGCCCCAGGTCAGTGCGAGTGGCCGGTGGAGGCAGTGCCGCCCGCGGGACGCGGGCTCAAATACCGTCTCTGGGGAGGCCCAGTGTTGGTTGGGTTGCCTGCGCGGCGGGGGCGCGGCTGGACGACCTTCGCCTGCCGGACTCCGTGCGGCTCCGTCCCGGCAGGCAACCCAACCGACAGCTGCCGCCGCGTCGCCGCCTGCCGTCAGCCCGGAGCTTAATTTAAACTGCACCCCGTTAAAACGACGATGAAGTGCGACGCATTCTCGCCTCCGCGTTGTGGACATATCCATCTCTGGACTGGGTGCTGCTGCAGGTGTCGACGGCGGTGGTGGAGCCGTACAACGCCATCCTGACGACGCACAACACCATCGCGGCCGCGGACTGCTGCTTCATGATGGACAACGAGGCCATCTACGACCTCTGCCGGCGCAAGCTGAGCATCGAGCGGCCCGCGTACACCAACCTCAACAGGCTCATCAGCCAAGTATGAGAAATCGCGGGCGGGAATTTGTGTGCGTAAAAATCAGCATTTTAATTTTTTAATTTTTAATTTTTTTTTGTTGTGCAGGTGGTGTCGTCCATCACGGCGTCGCTGCGCTTCGACGGCGCCCTCAACGTGGACCTGTCCGAGTTCCAGACCAACCTGGTGCCCTTCCCGCGCATCCACTTCCCGCTGACGACGTACGCCCCCGTCGTCTCCGCGGACAAGGCCTTCCACCAGAGCATGACGGTGTCCGACATCACGGCGGAGTGCTTCGAGGCCTCCAACCAGATGGTCAAGTGCGACCCCAAGGACGGCAAGTACATGTCGTGCTGCCTGCTGTACCGCGGCGACGTCGTGCCCAAGGACGTCAACGACGCCATCTCCGACATGAAGAACAAGAAGGCGGTGCGCTTCGTGGACTGGTGCCCGACGGGCTTCAAGGTGCGTGAGGGCGGCGTGTGCTGCCGCCGCGGGGGTGCGTTCACGTACTACGTAACGCCGACGAGGCGCATTCGTGGCGGCTGACGTCGTCTGCTAGCTTTGGGGCGGGAGTGTGCGACTGATTAGTGAACACCGCGTGACGCCACGACTCCTCCCTCCCTCCCTCTCTTCCTCTCCCCCTCCCTCCCTCGTTTCTCACGGGACGCACGTAGAAAATCACTCTTATATGCTGATTAATTGGAGTGTCGCTACAAATTGATTACTGCCGCTCGTTAAGTTAATTAGATCAGCGCGGGAGGTCTGCTGCCCCCCCGGCACGACCGTTTAGTGTCCATCAATAATGCATCGGGAGCGTCCGCACGCACGCAGCGGCCGGCGCGACAAGCGGTGCGCATCCCACGCTTTTCAGGGAATGCGGGTTCAAATACCCATCCCTTCGTGTTTTTTTTTTTTAATTTTGTAGGGGAGGTCAAGGGAGGGGGAGGGGCAATGTGAGGATAGCGCGAACCGTGGCCGTGATGTGGTGTTGAATATGAGAAGAAAAAGAGGAAACAAAATCCGCGGGAAGAACAAACGTGATGGTATCTCTGGCTTTTTATTTAAGTCACTCCCACTCGGCATGCACGCGCCGTGCGGCCGCCGCTGCGGGCCGCAACATTGTCACAAAACTCCCGCATACATTTCTCAAACCCGCCCCCTCCCCGCCTCAGGTCGGACTCAACTACCAGCCGCCGCAAGTGGTGCCCGGCGGCGACCTGGCGCCCGTGCCGCGCTCCGTCGCCATGCTCTCCAACACGACGGCCATCAAGGAGGCCTGGCAGAAGCTCAACCACAAGTTCGACCTCATGTACCACAGGCGGGCCTTCGTCCACTGGTACGTCAGCGAGGGCATGGAGGAAGGCGAGTTCAAGGAGGCGCGCGAAGACCTGGCCGTCCTGGAGCAGGACTACGAGGAGGTGGGTTCCACAACGCGTGTCTTTCCCCCTTTTTTCCCCTCCCCATGTGTACAGCGGGGAGTTTCTTCTTCGGTATATCCAGCTTGAATCGCGGCAGCGGCGGGGTGGGGTGACGAGGGCGGGGCATTTCAGGTCGCCCAAACCCTCGCGCTGCGCGCCCTCCTCCGGAATTGAGTTAGTTGGCAAAAGATTCCTCCTGGCGTGCAAGGCAGGCAGGCAGGCAGCCTAGGGAGTTGGCGCGTGCGGGGGCGGCCGTGGCGGCTCAAATACCTACGCCCACAGGCCGGGGTGGGACGGGGGCCCACAGCAGGCCGCAGCCCCGAGCGCGGCCCGGCGGCCGTCCCGCCGGAGCACCTTGTCTTTGCCGTAATACAACCGGATTTCTTCCTCTCGGCTTTAACGCGAACGCTTTGTCCTCCGCCTACGCGTCGCCACCGCGGCCACCCCCCTGCGGCGGGGGGCGGCAGCACGCCGTCGTCGTCGCCGCCGCCGCCGCCACAGACGTCGCTCCTAGTTTGAGCCGTGCTCCACGTGGTACAGCAGGCTGTGCTGCGATGGAGAGAGAGAGAGAGAGAGAGAGACGGAGGGAGAGAGAGAGAAAAAGAGAGACAGATAGAGGGGGGCGTACCACGTGAGCTGCAGCCAGCGGTGAATTTTTCATACGCGTCGCCGCCGCCGCCACCCGCGATTTCAACCACCCGCACCCGTCCCCCAAAGCCTACAAAAGGGTTCAGAGAAAAAAAAAGAGTATCTCTGGCGATGAATGGGCCGCCGCCGCTGCCCTGCTGTGAGCCGCGCGCTCGGCCGCGCGGCTAAAGCGCTCTGTGCGTCGATTGGCGTGCGATGAGGCGCGCGTGTCGTGTGTGTGCGCCCGTGTGCGCACGTGTGCCCGCGGCGCGGCGCCGAGAGTACGTGCCGACGGCTTTTTATGGCCCCCGCGCGCCTGTGTAAGTGCCGCGCTCATCACACGATCGGACCGAGTCCGTCCGTCCATATTTTCCCCGAGTTCGAGTTCAAGTAACTCCCTTCCTGGCTGGCGCGTCCCGCGGGGCGGCGCGGGGGGTCTTCGCGGGGGGTCCCGCACTGATTGCAGAGGGGCGCCGCCGCTATGACGTCACGGCCCTCCGCGCGGGCGCCACAAAGCTAACTGATAAAGCTGAGGCGCAGTACGCACCGCGACGCCGCTTGTGGTGCCTTTACAGGCGGGCAGGACTCTAGCACAGGATCAGAAACGTGTTGTTTCCCTTCCGCTTCCGTTCTCGGACGTCGCCGGGAATGCCTATTGTGACTGATTCGTCTCCGCCTAACCTAACCCTTGGCTGTCTGCAGATGGGCACCGAGTCCGCGGACATGACCGTCAGCGAGGCAGAGGACGAGTTCTAGACGGCGGGCTCCGCGCCGGAGGCCCTGCACCGCCGATCCACCACGCCACCGGGAGACGTCCCCAAAGGGCGCCATCTTACCGATTGAAGAGAGAGAGAGAGAGAAAGAGAAAACAAAAAACGTCAAGCGAATGAAGGGGGAACGTGGAACTACAAAGAAGAAGTGAACTGTCTGCAAAACAAAATAAAACGGAAGGGGGAGGAAAAAAAACACCAACATGCGCGAATTGCTTTTATTTTCTTTACGCTGGCACCCAGCGTTTCACGCTTTGTTTCTTCTTTGACATGGGCTGTGTGTGGGAAGCGCGCTCTTTTGACGCGCCATGGGGGTGCTTGCTAGGGAGCCAGTTAGCCCAGCGTGTGTGTGTGTGAGAGAGAGAGAGAGAGAGAGAGAGAGAGAGTGTGTGTGTGTGTGTGTGTGAGAGTGAGTAGGCATGTGGAGCGACCCGCCCCGCGAGCGGCGTGCGCTGGTACCACCCCGCCCGGTACCCCCGCGATCCTCTTTCATTCGGCGAAGGGAGAAAAAGGCGAAAACTTGGTTTTCCCGCACACGCCCGTTACAACGGCCACCCCGGAGTCCGGGGCGCGGGCGAGCGTCGGGCGCGGGTAACGTTTTGGAGAGCGTTTTTGTGTGTGCTGTGTGGAACAGAGCGAGGAAAGGCTTCGTACAATTTTTACGTGAGCAGTGCAATTTTGAACGTCGGCAGACGATGCTCGGGTAAAACTGTACGATTGGCACAGCCCGCGAGCGCGCGCGAGTGTGTGTGTGTACAGTGTGTTCACTTTGCGGCTCAGTATGGCAGTGTGAAGCACCTATCAGAAGCACTTCGGGAGCCCCGCAGTGGAAGATGCCGACGAGTAGTGTGTGTGAGTGTGTGTGTGTGTAGAGTCTGGAGAGGCGGGGGCGGGACGACGCCTAGCCGGCGCTGCTCGCGCGGCGCGTCAGCCACCACGAATTTGAGCAAAATTGTACGCGAAGGTCGCGGCTGCGCGTGTGTACGGCAAACGCATCGCCTCGGTGTCCGGGCGGGTCCGGGTGCCTGGCGGGGGGCCGGCGGGGGGCCGGCGGGGCGGAGGCAGAGGCACGCCGAAGACATAAATCCACTAGTTGCGGGTGTGAGCGCGGAGCGACGCTGAGCCGGGACTTATAGCGGGCGCCCGGGGGGACCTTCCCTTCCAGTCGGCTGCGAGACGTGTGGGTGCCCGGGTGCCGGCGTTAGAGCGGCACAAGCAGAGCGCGGGGGCGGCAGGACGCGAGGACCTTCGAGGACGGGGCGACGCCGACGTCGTATCGTGCAGCCGACCATGGACGCCCGCGTCGTGCTCGTGCTGGCGTGCCTGGCGTGCCTGGCGGGGGCCGCCGAGGACGCGGCCGACGCCGACAAGAAGACCAACGACTTCAAGAACCTCCTGGGCGAGCACCCGGAGATGGGCGTGTTCCTGGACAAGGACGCCCCGCTGAGCTCGGCGTCGATGACACGGCCCAGCCGGCAGACCGGCTACGCCAACGGATACGGATACGGCAGGGGCGGCGGCTGGGGAGGCAGCGGCTGGGGAAGTCCCGGCGGGAGCTCCTGGAATCGGAACTGGGGCGGCAACGGGTACGGAGGCAGTGGGTGGGGCGGCAGCGGATGGGGCGGCAGCGGCTACAGGGGCAGTGGTTGGGGCGGCAACGGCTACGGGGGTAGTGGTTGGGGTGGCAACGGCTACGGGGGTGGTTGGGGCGGCAGCGGGTACAGAGGCAGTGGTTGGGGTGGCAACGGCTACGGTGGTAGTGGTTGGGGCGGCAGCGGGTGGGGACGCGGAGGGTACGGCGGCAGCGGTTGGGGAGGCGGCTACGGCGGCGGCTGGGGAGGCCCTGGGGGTTGGGGAGGGCCCGGCGGCTGGGGTGGGCCTGGCGGCTGGGGCGGCGGCAGCGGCTACAGAGGCAACGGCTGGGGAGGCCGATACCAATATGGACCTGGCGGCTACGGCGGCTACGGCGGCTACGGCCGTGGTTACGGTGGCTTCGGCGGCTACGGCGGCCCCCAGGGCCCGCCCAGCACCATTCGGCCCGACGGCTTCGGCTTCATGATGATCGACGAGCCCGGAGCAGCAGGGTACCAGTCATTCTTCCCGGGCGGCCAGGCGAAGCAGGTCCACTACGGCGTGTCCCGCTACGCGCCCGGATTTGGAGGTTAGTAACGAACATTCACTGAAGCAAAAACCCATGTCTTAAGAAGAATTCGGGAATCTCAAAAGCGGATTCAGTGTCCTCACGCTGCCCATACTCCTCGTACTGGATCTTACCGTGTTTTGTGTTATCGGCAGATCGCTACAAATAGCGGAGCCCCGGAGGATGTGCGCTGATCCTGCCGGACCAGATCCCGCCGGTCCCATTCAGAGCCGCGGGGACAACAGCGCTTTTCCGCCCCAGCTAACCGCAGACCCGTCATCACGCCATGTACTGTTTAAAAAAAAAGAATAAATGTGATATCTAGTGGTACGTGTGCTGCTGTACTTCGCCCGCTCCCCATACCCGTGGCACCTGCACAGCTCACAGTGATTCACACCGCAGCGCGGGCGGAGGCGCCTTGGCGGCCCAGCGCCTGGCACCTATGCAGCCAAACATGCACGTGGGAGCGGCAGAGCCTGCCGGACGTCTCAGCCATAATAACCGTACCAGGCTAGGCTCGGCCTAGGCGCGGCCTAGAGGCCAGTCTGCCGGACCTGTCCCGTGGGCGTGGGACGGAGGGAAGATTGCTCAGCAGAGCCGAGACACATTGCGATACACGAGTAAAGAGGAATAACATGTCGGCTTGGTCGTCCGGACGGGGCCGGAGCCGCGGCGGCACCTGTAGTGTTTCCCACGCCGGGGTTCGCAGGGGCAAGGCGGAGGGGGGGGGGGGGGGGGCTGGCGCCGCCGCCGCAGCAGCAGCTCTGCACTCCGACGCAGAGCCGCGCGGGGGGCACACAGCAGCCCGACAAAGGCGGTGAGGCCAACGAAAATCAGAACTTTTGGCGGCGGCCTTCCGAACTACTTAATTACTGGATTCGAATAATGAAATAATCAAATGGTTGGGCGAGGGGGAAAAAAGGGGGAAAACTTTGCGCCCTCTCATGGCCAGGGCCGGCGGTAGTGCGTCCTTTAGCTCGCACCGCCCGTCCTTCCAGACCACCCTCTGGCTTCGTGCGGCCAAAACACAACGCGCGGGAGGCGAAAACTTTATGAGTCGCGGACCAGGAGGGGCGAGGGCGGCAGGAGGAGGGGGAGGGGGGGAGGGGGCGTCACAATCAGATGCGGCTCGTTTGTCAAATCGACGAACGGACTTAATGGAGGCGCCGCCTCGCTTTCCGCTGCTTTCGCGCTGGCCGCCGGTAACCGCTTCCTAAGTGGATGATGCAGGGCAGGGCTGCACAGCGCCACGAGCACGCAGAGGGGGGGGGGGGGGGGGGAGGGAGCGAGACAGAGACAGACACGGCTGGTGGGTAGGGCAAACCGAGGGTTAACCCATCGTTATGCGGGCTGTCCTACCCGTGAGGGCTACCACCGCAGCCGCGACGGTACCCGACGTCGCGTCGTCTGCTCGGGAACTTGAACTTGGGATCGTGTAATGCCTGCCCGCGGTGGGGCGGTGCGGTGGTGCCGGCCGCGCCCGTGCCATCGTGGTTGCGCCACGGACGCGGTCACAGACGGACACAGACGGTCACAGACACGGTCACAGACACGGTCATACGCGCAGTGTCAACAACGGCACGCACGAGACGTGCGATGACCGAGACGCCGCCTTGCCGCGCCCGCGCCTCGCCGTGCCGCGGCGCGTGGAGAAACGGCCGGCGGCGAGAAGGAAAGCATAACTGTCCACGGTCAATTGCGCGTTTTGATTCCCTCACGGGTGACACACTGCCGCGCGCGTTATCCGCGGCTTGTGCAACAGTCGGCGGCGGCGGGCGCGGGGCCGCGGGGGCCGCGGGGGCTCGGCGCCGCCCTCCCGCGCGGGGCCCCCGCAGCCCCGCCCCGCGCCCGCGAGACCAATCGGCCCGCGCCTTCCGCATCGGCCGCGGCCCTCCGCCGGACCCCCGCGAGCTGCTGAAGAAGTGGTGCAGCAGGGGTAATGGTTTGTTTTCGTGTCCCGCGGACCCCGGGCCGCCGCCGGAGAAAGGCAGCGGCAAAGGCTATAAACGGGCCGCGCCGCCCCGCCGTCCACTAGTTGCAGTGCGTCGCCGTGGACGCGAAGCTGCGGACCGTTGTTACCGCGTCGCCGCCGCCGTCGTCGCCGCGCAGGCGCGTTCCTCGTCTCGCACGTCGTGTGTGTGTGTGTGCTCGTGCGTGTCCGCGTGTGTGGCCACGTGTGCGCCCGGGCGTGTGACCAGCGCACGTGCGTGTGTGAGTGTGTGTGTGTGGGTGTATGTGTGATGTGAACATGAGTGAGCCGCAGGCGAGTAAGGACTGAATAATGTTCGCGGCTGTGGCGCCGCGGCGGCGGCAACTTTGAAGATCGCTCGCCTGGAAATGGGCTGAGCCGCGTGCGTCCGATCGGAGTGCCGCCACATCGACATTCATAGCGTCACAGCCAAGCGGCGCACACGCACAATGGCGGCCCGACGCTGCTGCCTGGCGCTGCCTGTAAGCCCCGCCGACAGTATTTACAGCGCGTTGGAGAGCAACCCTCTTGTCGCGGTGCCCCTCCACCCCTTCTGCTGTATCTCGGAGGCCATCGCCTTCCTCCTCCGCGTTGCACAATCTGACCCTATTCTAATCACGCCGACAGAACTACTACCACGCCAACGGGAAGGCAGTGGCGGAGGCGCGCTGTGTCATTTTTGCGCAAGTCCGTCCCATTTTATACTTTTTTCGCCCTTTTGTTTTTTTTGCCTTTTGTCGTGCGTCCTTGCGGCCGGCGAAAGAAAGTGACAGTGGTGTCCGGCAGCGGCCGGCGCCGCCCTGGCCGCCGCCCACTCATTACCGGCGCCTCTATCAGCCGGAGCCCGGAGGCCGGACCGGAAGTGACTCGCGCCTTCGGCGGTCGGACGTGGGGCGTCTTGTTCTCCTGGGGGCGGCGGCTTCGGCTGCTGCTGCCGCCTCCGGGCCGCACGGGTCAAAGGTCACGGAGTCAAGGCCGTCACGGGCCCCGGCTGCATACATAACGGAACGCCTGCGAACGGCGGGGTAGGCAGGCCCGCACGACACGTGTGCGTTACGGAGGCCTACCCACCGGGCGCCAGCACGCCGAACTATTTTATTTCTGATTAAAAAAAAATACTTGACGTGTGATCCCACGCTTCCTGTGCTGCAGGTGCTGGCCGTCGCGGCGGTGCTGCCGTCGGTGCGCGGCTGGTCCGCGGTCAGGGGCCACCACAGCGAGGTACACACCGGGGCCCGCAGCGGCGGCGCCCACGTGTTCCGCGCCAGCAGCTCCTTCAACGACGGCGCGCCTTGGGTCCCCGTGGTCCCCGTGGTCCCGGCGCCGGCACTCGCGAGACAGAACAGCACGCTGACGGGTAGGTGGACTTCCTGGGCTGTCGTCCTTCTGACCTGCAGCTCGTGTGCCGGACCCTGACTCTCTATCCTCCGCAGCGCCCCCGACACGCCCTGACCTGGGCGGCTACGTGTTCCCGGCCGCGACGACGCCACGGCCGGCACCGCCGTCGACGTCCAGGCCGGCGCCTATGCAGGCCGAGGCCTCCGCCTCGTCCTCGGCGTACCTCCACCGGCTGCTGACGCCGAGTCACTCGAGGTCGGCGTTCGCGGCCAGGTCGCGGTCTGGCCGGCCGGGCCCGCACCCGGGGCTGACGGGGACGCCGTCGTCGTACTCGTACTTCATGCAGGTGCAGCCGCACCCGCACAGCAGCTCGTACCGGGAGCGCACCCGGCACGCGGTGCACGTCGTCAACCTGGTGCCGCCGAGCAGCTCGCCGGCCGCGCAGGCGTCCGCGCAGAGCGGCGAGGAGGCCGAGGAGGGCGAGCGTCTGCCCTTCACGGGCCCCACCTTCCGGGGCTTCCCGTTCGGCAACGTCAAGGTGCCCAGCACGTTCACGCACGGCAACCCCCTGGCCGCCCACTACCGCCGGCCACCGCCCCCCGCCGGCCTCCCCGACGACCACCCGGCCAAGGAGTCGGACGCCTTCGGGTTCGGCGCGGCGGGGAGCTACTTCCGCGACCGGAACCGGAACCGGGAACGTCCTGTCTCCCGCGCACGGAAGCCCGAGCGGCAGCGCCGCCCGAAGGCCAAGCCGGCCTCCGCGTCCGACATCGCCATCCTCGGGGACCCGCGGCAGCCCAACCTCGGCATCGTGGGCGTCCCCGGGCAGGGCCAGTACGTGCACGCGCCGCCGCGGGTCCGCGAGTACGATCCCTACACGGGGCGCTTCAAGGTGGTGGCCACGGAGGACGGCCACGACTCCAGGGAGGGCTACCGGCGGCCGGGCGCCGCTGCGGAGGACTCGGCCGAGAGTGACGCGGACGCGGCGGTGCGGGACTCGCTCAAGGAGGAGGAGAGCTACGAGGTGTACGAGGTCCCCGACGAGACGCCCGGCGCCGTGGCCGCCGCCCCGATGCGCGGCAGCGCCTGCAGTCAGCAGGACTTCCTCACCGGGCTGCTGTCGCCGCTCATCAAAGCCGTCCGCCCCGCCAACAAGTGCCAGAAGCAGCAGAGGGCCAACTTCGCCAGCCTCCACCGGCCGCGCGCCCGGCCGCCGCCGAGGAAGAAGCCGGCGCGGCATCGGAAGCCGCAGAAGCAGCAGCTCCGCCAGCGGGAGCCCTACTTCGAGTTCCGGAACCCGGTGCACAGCTACATCAGCGGGGAGCCCCTCCAGGGCGTGCAGGGTCGCCTCCTCGACGGCGACCACGACGACAACGCCGACGCCGAGTACCTCGCCATGGGGGACGCGGAGCGCGAGGCGTACGACGACGCCGAGCAGCGCCAGCTGCTGGACGACGACGGCGAGGGGCGCGAGGACGGCGACGGCACCTTCGCGCCCTACTCCGTGTACCACACCGTCCAGGAGCCGGACCGCAAGTTCCGGCCGTTCGTGCGCTTCCCGTTCGAGGCGGAGCGCTCCAACCTCAAGGCCATGGTCAACGACCTCATCCACGAGGGCAGCACGCAGCCATGACGGCGCGCCGGGAGCGACTTCTGCGACCTGGGCGAGGTGCTCAACGAGTGCTGCGGTGCCTTCTGCTTCTAGGAGGCCGTGCGGCGGCCTCGGCGGCGGGCTGTGCACTGTGCACACTGTGTCCCTTTGCCGAGCCACAAGCCGGAGAAGATGTATTCCAGGAGTCGCTCCCGTCAACGGACTTTACGGACTAAGTTATCTGCAGACCGTGTCACCGCAGTCAACGGAGGTGTGCGTGTATCTGTGTGGTGTCGTTGTTGTTTGAAAAAACGTGCTCATTTCTCACATGGAAAATGTTTGCTCTGCAGATGGCCTGCACGATTTCATTCATTGAACAAGACTGATTCTGGAGAGAAATGTTGTTTTATACTTTGTACTGGCCTGTGGTATAGTGCTTCGGGCTAAGTATTGTAATAAAAACATGCAATACATCTCTTTGTTTAAAAGAGGAATAATTGATTTTTTTCTCTTTTTAAAAATCTGCTAGATATAAAACTCCTCTATATGTTACACTGCACCTTCCTATGAATAAAGGTCGTGGCGTAAGAGCGTTAGAGGGGAGGCGGGAGGGGTGTGGGAGAACAATGCTCTTCAATTTAGTAGGTGTTAGTGGAAATTTATTGTCGTCCAGAAGAACATACAAAAGTAGAAAAGGCACGAGAGATGGTGTCTGGTGACGGTGGAGGTGCTGTTCCAGGCTGCTGGGCGGAGGGCGGGCGGCACCTACGCCACCGGGGTGGCAGCGGTAGGGCCGGAGCTGGGGGAGGCCGCCGCGGGCTGGTCCTTGCCGTCGCGCTTCTTCAGGTAGCGGCTGTTGTAGCCCGCCGTGCTGTACACGTTGTTGCTGGCCGCGGGCGTGTAGTAGTACTCCTGCGTGATGGGGTAGTTGGGGTAGCTGCCGGCGCCGCTGTTGTAGTTGTAGCCCGTGTTGTAGCCCGCGTTGTAGCCCGTGTTGTAGCCGCCGTAGCCGGACGCGGGGCTGAGTCGGTTGTCGTAGTAGTTCCTCCGGTTGTAGTCGTTGGGGTACCGGTTGTAGCTGTTGTAAGGGTAGTTGTTGTTGTTGTAAGGGTAGTTGCTGTAGAAGCGGTCCTCGTACGGGTAGCGGGTGCCGGCGTAGCCCGCCGTCCTCGCGTCGTAGCCGTAGCCGTTGTAGCCGCCGTAGCCGGCCGCGGTCGGGTACGCGTTGTAGCCTCGGTTGTATGCGTTATACCGGCCGTCCTGGTAGTAGCCGCCCTGGTAGCCGCCCTGGTAGCCGCCCTGGTAGGCTCCCTGGTAGCCGCCCTGGTAGCCGTACCGGGGGTCGTACTGGTTGTAGCTGCTGGCCGGGTAGGACCGCGCCAGGTCCGACGAGTAGAAGCCCGCGTTGTAGCCCGTCGTCGGCCCGGTCGGGTACGCGTTGTAGCCCGGCCGGTTGTAGTAGTAGCCCGAGTTGTAGCCGCCGTAGCCGCCGTAGCCGCCGTAGGGGTAGCCTGGAACACACACCAGTTTGTTGTCATCACACTCGTCTCGGCACGCCCTCATGCGTCGTCTGCAAACACCGGGGGCGCGACATATAGCGAGATCGGAGAGAGAGAGAGAGAGAGAGAGAGAGGGAGGAAAGGGGGGTAAAAGAGCTACCGAGTTGAAAAAAAAATGGTTCACAACGGAGGAAGGTTGGCTATCCGCCCGATGCATGCGGGTGGCCGGCAAACACCACAGCGAGGTCGTCGTCGCCCCCGATACAGCACGCTGACCAAAAAAAAAGTGTCCAAAAATAATGTCTACGTCGATAAAAAAAATTAGACGACGGCAGCGGCATTAAGCAGCGCGAAGTCCCCGGGATGTATTCCGCCGCGTGTTTCTGCGTGTGTACACTGCGGGGTGCCGACGGGGGGGCCGGCGGCGTCAGCGGTGAGGGAGGCGGCCGCCAGAGGGCGCCACAGGCCGCCGGGGCTGGATTACTCTGTACGGCAGGTAGCGAGAGCGGGGCCGATAATGTGCCGGCGGCTCCCAGACGACGACGACGTTCTTGAGAACGAGAAGCAAATCATCGGTAACCGGAGCTGTGCCTCGCCTTGCGCCGGCACGATGGGGGAGGACCGACGGGGCCGGAGGGCGAATCTTGCTGCTGTGCTCCGTTAACATCCGCCCCGCGCCGTCCTCCGATGCGACACGCTGTCAATATTGGGGGACGCGGCGGTGTCTCCCCTGGCTGATGCTGTGCTCCTCTGACCTGGCCTGACCTCTTCGCGACTGGAGGAGTCCCCGCCCGTTTCGGCGAGAGGAGGAGAGGTCATCGAACCCGCGACTCGTACACAGAGCTTGTTGCGCGCCTAGGCGGCTTCTCGAAAAAAAAGGAAAAAAAAATATATGCGGCGCTGGGGGGATTCAGCGAGCGAGCGCGTCCGCGGTGTATCCCGTTATGCGGAGCGATTTTTGCCACACAGTCCTCTTTGACGTCGGTGACTAAAAAAAGGGCGTATAGTATTCAGAGCGCACGTGTGTGTGTGTGTGTGTGTGTGTGTGTGTGTGTGTGTCGGTCATGGATCCGGTCACGCCAGCAGCTGCTCCGCTGCCGCACGTGGTGACAGCCCCCTGATTACACACCTGTCCCCGGCCGCCAGGGCAGACCGGCACCGAGAACGAGACGTCCGCGTCAACCCGCGGCAGCAGCTCAAGAGCCCGCGGTGTTTGAACCCGCGGCGCGGCGGGAACTTTTGAAACCCGCGGACAGCAGTCGGATATGACGACCGCCCCGCGCGACCCTTCCCGGTTCAAATCACGTCCGCCACACACACTCGCTGTTCCGCCTCTCTCACTGTCTCTCTCTCTCTCCGTCTCTTACACCCTATATCTCTCTCACCCGCACTGCTACTCACCTGCGTCCTTCTTGGCGCGCGCCGCCTTCTCCAGCGTCGTCTCCTCGGCGCTGCTGGCGGCCGCCTGCTGCTCGGCGCCCACCGGGGACGCCGGGGACGCCAGCGAGGCCGCCGACGAGGTCGGCGTCGTCGAGGTCAGCAGCACCGCGGCCGCCGCGAGTACCTGGCCGACAAGAAGAAGAGGCACGACATGAGCGCGGCGGGGGCTTTGATGTGGGCGGAGACCGATGGAGGTTATCGGACCGGGGCGGCCGGCGGCAGCCAGGGGGCGGCAGCACTGCAGCACGGCCGCGGCGGTGCTAACAATATTAGTCCCAGACAGGGCGGCGGCGGGGGTCAACAGCCACCCTCTGTTTCATGGCGGACCTCCCCCAAACAAAAAATAAAATAAAACGCGCTGTTGCAGCAGCCGGGGGCCGGGAGGGAGGCTGGAGGGTGGTAAACACGCGGCGGCGGGGTCGTTGGGGTTGTTTAACGGCGGCGGGGCTGACGATAAAGTAAGAGAGGAGGCCTTGGCCGTGGTGGCGGTCGTGTGCAAAAACGCTCTGCGTTCTAAGAAGAAGAAGAAGCAGAAGAAAAGGGGAAAGGGGACGAATGGAGCGTCGTCGCGTTGGGTGGGGATAGAAGAGAGAGGCAGAAAGAGGTACAGTGTGTAAGAGAGAGAGAGAAAAAAGTTTACAATCCGAAGGGAAAAATAGAGTGAGTACGCCTAACGCCTAGTGTATCCGATTGTACCCTGGAGTACCCTAGTACCCTGGAGGGAGGGCAGCAGACCCGTGCCGATGACCAGAGCGGCCACTGACCGCCGCCCGGCACCCGGTGACGACGCCGGCCTCGTGGGCTCCCCGTCGTCGGCTCCCGCGCGGTCTCCGCCCGCCCGCCAGACTCTCTGCGGGGGCAATAGCTTCTGCAATTAGGCAGCGCGCCGGGCCGCAGGCCGCGACCAGCCGCGACGCGGTGACGATTCGCACGCCGGAGTGAACGTCCTCTCCGTGCGCGCCACGCGTCACGCACGTGTGTCACAGGCGGCGCGTGGCGGCGCGGCCTCCGGTAGTCCGCACGCCGCGAGCAGAACACAGAGGCGCCTGCTAGGTAGGCAGCCGCCGGCTCCTACAACGCACGCATGTCGTGCGGGCCGGCCTACCCGGCGGTTCGCAGGCGCTCTGCCGCCGGACGGGACGGGGTTTGTGGAGTGCGACACGGTGCGGCGGCGGCTCCACGAGGTGGGCCTGCCTCCCGCCGCTCTCCCGCCACGCCTGCGCCGCCGACGGTTTCCCCTCGTAAATCGATTGTGGTCTTTCAGCGACACGCTCCGGCGACAAGTGGCGAAGCGTTTGCCCTGCGGCGCAGAGGCTGCCGCAACCACCGTCAGGCCCCCGCGGGACGTGGAGGGGGGGGGGGGGCACGCGCGCGGCAGGCACGCGCCTCGGGGGGGGGGGGGGGGGGCGCTGATAAACATCTCCCCCGGCCCCCACTACCGGACGGCCTACCTCCTGGTCTTATCGTGGCGCCGTGGGAATTCAAGACGGTCCTCCGCTTGTTGCCCTCCGCCGCGCGCACGGCGATCGTCGTGGCCGCCGCCGCCGCCGTGCCGCTGTCTCCGTCGCACCCGCTGCCTCGCCGGGGGACCCGGACCCACCCGGCCCGCGAGCGGAAGCGAGACAGAGACAGAGCGGCGCGCGGATACAACTTTGGCTGTATAAAGCGGCCCGTCCTGGCCCATGCCTGTAAATGAGCGGAATAATGGGTTCGGGGGGAGGCGGCGGAGGGGGGGGGGGGGGGGGCGTCCCAGTGGAACCGAAAAGCCGGGAGGGGTCGGGTCGGGTGGGGCGCGGGTCGGTCGGGTCGTGCTGCTGTAGGAATTTGCTCGCTACACGCCCGCGGAGAAAGAAGCGTTTTTCGCACTGTTTACAATGTTGAGGCGGCGGGGTTGCGCCGAGCGCAGGCAGCGGCGCAGCGGCGGCGGCGGTGGCGGCAGTATCCAGCGAGGGCCAGCCAGTCGTGGAAGTTGTGGAATCCCACCGGCAACTTTTCCTCGGCGTGGAAAGCAACTTTTAAAATGCGCCGTCGGAGAGGCGGGGGGGGGGGGGGGGCGCTTCGGGGGTGAGGGTAACTTTAAGTAGCGGGTGAGCCGAGTTTGATCGCCGAGTTCGAACCCGGCGGATGGCGACGTCGATGCTCTCGTTTCTTGGCACTTTCCTGTCGGGTAATTAAATGGGTAGCCTGGCGCCACGGAGACGAAGTGGGATCCGATTTTACTTTCGTTAACGGGGGGGGGGTAGAGGCCGGAGCAGACGGGGGAGGCGAGGGGGGGGGGGGCGGTGGCTGGCGACGCCAACGGCACTGCACCTCGGCGGGCCAGACGGCTACCTCAGAGCGCTTGCTTTTTCTGCGGACTCGACGTGTGGCCGCCTGCCAAACGGCGGCGATGGCGATTCTAGAGGAGGAGGAGGAAGAAGGGGAGACGGTGGTGCCGACACTTTCCAGAGGGGAAGCGGAAAAGCCGAGGCGAGGAAGAAAGTGGCCGCGGACAGGACATATGAAGGGAGGGAGGCAGGAAGGGGGAGGACCGCACTAGAAATTATGACGTGGAGGCGTCTCGAAAAACGACGCTTTTACGAGACGGAAAATTGCGGAAAACCGTGCCGTCAGCCGTACACCACCACCTCCGTCACAGGGAGGCACAAAAAAAACCGTGAAACTCGCGGAGGGATGGGAGGGGACGGAGGGGGGACGGCGGCGGGCGGAATTTTGTGAAACCGAATCGTACTCGTGGAGCCGCGAGGAGGCCGGGCCGCCCACCATCCCGATCAGAACGCGGCGCCGACGTGACGGAGGACGCCGCCGTGCTCCCGTTTTGTCTGCGCGTCGCGCGGCGGCGCTGAGTCACGGCCGGCGTTACGGTACGTGCCCGTGGCCGCGCGTGCGTGTGCGTGCGTGTGCACGTGCGTGTGCGGGCGGCTGCCCCCCGCGGAGCCGCGGGCACGTAGGGCCTTGCTCCTGCTGCTCCCGGTCTCCGTCACGACATGCGCCCCTCCCGCGCCGCCGCCACGCGAGTCGCCCGGATGCATCCCAAGAAGTCTCTCTCCCTCTCTCTGTCGGCCGCCCCCGCCTCGCCACCTGAATGATATTCCGAGCACACGGCGGCTGCCGCGGCGCGTGGCGGCGCGTGGCGGCGCGTGGCGGCGCGTGGCGGCGCGGCGCGGCGCGTGGCGGCGCGTGGCGGCGCGTGGCGGCGCGTGGCGGCGCGTGGCGGCGCGTGGCGGCGCGTGGCGCGGCCGCTCCGTGAATCAGCCGGAATCAGCCCCGTGAGAACTGTTCGGCAGAGCCCCGCGGGCCCCGGCCTCTGCTCCCCGCCCCACCCCGCCGCATCATCAGCTGCTCGGGCCGCCCGGCTGAGTCTGCGAGACAGCCGAGCCGCGTACAACTGCAAGCTTCGTCCAAAGTAAAAAAAAAAAACTAAACCGGTGACTGGTAACTGGTGCCCGCAATATAAATGCGGTGACAGAGACTCGGTGGAAACCTCAACATTTTCCCAAGCCCGCGGAAAAACATACGTAATTTTTTCGCGTGCGCGTTTATGAACGAATTAATTTGAATTTTGTAATGCAGAAGAGTTTGAACGTGATAAGGCGCGGAGGTGGCGACAACAACAACAAGGGATGACCTCACCGAGGGAGAAAATGAGAAGCGGGGCCGACCTGCGACAACAGAGTCGAGAGGGAGTTCGGTTTGAGTTGGTGCTGTTGGTGCTCGGAGGGGAGGGGGGACACACACGCCCCACACACACGCCCCCCACTCCCGGAGTGCCGCGGCCTGGACAGTGTTGGGCTCTTGTCCTCGGCCGGAGCACGGGCCGCCACTGGAACGGGGTGGCGGCGGTGGCGGTGGCGGCGCGGAGCGCAGCAGGAGGGGGGAGGGGAGGACACACTCGGCCGTTTTAGTTAACAAAAAGAGCGGGCGGCGGCGGCAGCAGCGACGGCGACCCTGAAGGTCGCGGATGACGAGGGCGGCGGTGGCGGCGGCGGTCGGTACGCGGCGCGCATAGTGCACGGCACGCCGCGGCGCACTACGTGAGGCATTGTCCCGGCACGCGGCCGCGAACACGCGCGCCGCCGCCGCCGTGCACTAGATCAAGGCCGAGTTAGATAGGGGTGCCGCGTGTCTCCGTGAGGAGGGCGGGGTGCGGCCGGGGGGGCGCGGCCGGGGGGGGGGGGGCGCGGCCGGGGGAGAGCCCCCACCACACGATCAGACTCCGCTCCGAGGCTTTGCCGGACGCCGTGTGAGATGCTTCCCCCGGGCGGCAGCAGCGACGGCCGCCGCCGTCGGCCGTCAGTAACCGTGATTTCTTAGCGCCGGCGGCGGCAGGCGGCGCCGTTGTCTCCCGGGGGCCGCCGCCGCCGCCGCCGCCGCCGAGGCCCCCGGGTCCCTCCCCAATCCAGGCACACGTCACCACAGCCAGAGTCCCTCTACGGCGTGCGGGTGCACTCTCCAACTATGTAAAAGTACCGAAAAAAGGTGGGGGGAAAAAGGGTTAGGATCTGGTTCCGAGCGCCGCGCTGCGCTGCGGGCAGTGCGCTGCGACGCTGCCCCGAATGGCTGACAACTTCGCACCCCCGTTACGTTGCGGCCGCGCCGCTGGCTGGCCCCACTGGCCCCACTGGCCCGCGGCCGTCCCTCATTTTCTTTTCTGGATCGCCTCGCCCGCCTCTCCGTTCTGCGCGTCCGCCGCGGAAATGACTACGCTGGAGGGAAAACGAGACCGCCCTGCCGGCCATGGCGGCCCTGGCCGTCTGATGTCTCTGCCGCCCCGAAAAGTGGATCATCAGTGACTGTCAGAAGGGCGGGGCGTGGCGAGAGAGGGGAGGGTGGTTAAGGCAGGCACCCCGAGGCCCCCCGGGGGGACCCCCCACAGGGACCCTGAGCGGCACCAGCAGCGTCGGCCGCCCCCCGATCCCCGCGTCGGGGTACTGGAGGACGGCGGCGAGGTCACTTTGCAGTATTTCAGCATGCGGGCCTCTCGCTGCATGTGTAAGTGCGAATGTGTGTGTGTGTGAGGGGGGGGGGTGAGTGAGGGAGAAAGTGGATATTGGAAGTCAATACGGCAATACATTCGACAATTCCGAGAGGGGCGGGCGTCGTATGACGGCAGACAATAACTTGTTGACGACGGAATGCGTGGCCGGGCGGGAGGCCGGGGGCGCACCCGCCAGGACGGCGTTGGAGAGGCCGCCGAGGCCGCCGTCGAGGCCAGGGAAGGCGTATCGCCTTTTTGCGGCAGCTATCGGCCTCCACGGGCCCTTTGGTCCCGGCCCGGCGCCGGTCCTACGGTGCCCTACGGTGCGCCGCTCCCCGCGCTGGGACTCGATACTTCGTCCTTCCGGGACAGAGGGTGATAGAGTGGGCTCGGATTGTCGCGTGCCCCCAGGCCCGTCCCGTCCCGTCCCCCTCTCTCTCCCACCCCAACAACGAGGCGAACGCAGCCGGCCGCTATAAACGAACCAGCGGCCTCTGGCTTTGACATCCGAGGGGTAACAGCGCGCTCAATGCCCGCCCAATGCCCTCTCAGCATCGGCCCGGGCCCCGTGCAATCGGATCACGAGCCCAGTGACGGGTGAGGAGTGGCGATGGGAGGGGGAGGCGCGCAGCGCGCGCGGCAAATTCAAATCGTCGCCGGGTCGCCGGGTTAAGCCCGCCCTGCCCCGTCGTCGTCCCCGCGGGCTCGGCTGCCACTCTGTCCTGCCGCTGCGTCGCGCGGACACGACACGGCGCGGCGGTCGGCCGTGACATTGCAACAACATAATCCGCATGCACAAAACTCTTTGTTTGCTTATAATTTTTTACCTCCTCCGCACGGCGCGTCTTTCATTTCAAAATTGGCGCCATTTTCCGAGTTCCGCTCCTTGTGCAGCGGCCGTGTCACGCGGCGCCGCCGCCGCGCGCGGCTTCCGGCTCCCTCTTTAAACGCGACACACGTCTCGTCCGTTCGCCTTAATTGCGGTCCGGCCGCGGCGGCGCGGAGGACATGCGGGGACGCCGACGGAGGTCCTGGGCAAGGTCCCGGCGAACCCGCACATCCTGCGGCCGACCAGAGCACGCGGAGGGAGAGGGCGGCCCTGGAAGGACGCCGCGCAACTACCGCAAACCACTAGACCCACCTACGAAGGCGAGAACAACCGACAATAAATTATTAACATTAAAAAAAAAATCATGAAGGTGAAGTGATCTGAAAAATGCCCGCGTTCTTCGGGGGCCCACAATCATTTTTCTCCTGTTTAATCTGCGCAGCCTGTTGACTGCTGGATGTAACATTGATGAGGTTTCCTGGCCCCGGAGCGCCCGGGGCGGAGGCCGCGCCGGCACTGGGCCTCGGGGACCCTATCACAGAGTACGCCCACCGATATTTTTTTTCTCCGTCCCTCCCCCAGTCCGTGGAGTCCCGCCAATAATAACCCTTTCGGACTGCCAAATGCGGAATTGATTGCCGCCCCCAGCGCGATGCACGACAGCAAAGCGCTGCGTATAACGTTCATAAATATATTAGCAGAACCCGCCTCCTCCCCCCCCCCTCACCACCCCCTCTCGTACCTCCCACGCCGGAAGTGTGCGAGGGGAGGAGGGGGGGGGGGGGGGGGGGGGCTGCGGCGGTGCGGACCCCCGCGGACCGGATGGGACGTGTGCCGGAATTGATTTAGAGTCTGGGCGGCGCCAAGGGAGTTTACACACACGCACACACACGAGGGGCGGGCGCGGCGTTGTCCCCGAGTAACACATGTGCTTAGCGGCGGCGTCTTCAGGACACTGCGCGGATCTCGAGCCGTGCGCGCACTGTGTGCACTGAGATCGATACGTGGTTTATAACCCCTCGGCCCGCACACGCCCACGCACACAGGCGGCGCTCGCGGCGGCGTCGTTGTGACCGTAATTTGGTAACGGTCCCCGGGCGGCCCCCGCGCCACGCCGCCGCCGGGCCAGAGGCCCCGCTGTACCTGCTGCAGCGCGCCGCTGCCGTGCCGGTTTCCGCCAACGTTTGTGTGATATATATTTATAAAGCGCGCCGGGCCTCTGCCGCCGCCGGCGCCGCCGCCGCTGCTGCTGGACACAGCGGTGTGATAAACGCACAAGTGGGCCAGGGCCATGCGCCGCCGCGGCAGCCGCAGCAGCCACCCACACGCCACGCCACGCCACGCCACGCGGGGCGATCCCACGGCAGGTACGGGAGGATGAACCGTGATGGCCCCGCGGGGTCCACTAGCCGGCCGGCCGCCCGGCCCGCGGTCATCTCATCTCTGATGCCGCCGGCTGGCCGCGGCACCTGGCCGATCCTTCCGGGCCGCGGGCTGCACGCACGGCCGCCAGCGCCTAACCTAACCCCGCCGCGCGGCGCGAACTCGCACGGCGGCCACCGGAACGGCGTTACCTGATTTATGGACGGGGTAGCAGCGCATTAGAGGCGACCGGTCCCGCGCGACGCCACTCCGAGCGCACAGTTTATGGCTGCGGTTTGGCGCTCATGAGCTTCGAGGCGGGCGGCACCCGCGGCGGGGCGGCGCCTTGAACTAGAGCCCGCACAGCAACGCACAGCTACTCTGCAAACGCAAAGAGTGTTGGTGCTACGCGGGGAGGACGCACGGACAATGTGTTGGTCCCCCACGGCCCCCCTAGAGTCCCCTTGATTCGCTCGCCGCACCGCGGCTGCCGCGGCGGACCGCGACAAGGTCGGGCCGCGCCACGGTCGAGTGACATGTCCGTCATAAACGAGCGACACAAAGCGGCGGGGCCGCGGGGCCCGCAGGGGGAGTGCCACGCCGCCGTCGTGGCCGCGACGCTGCGGCCGGCCGGGGGTGCGCCCCGCCGCGGCGGCCGCGCGGCGCTGCCCCCAAGACGGCACGGCCGCGGCCCTCACGGGCGCGGCGCCCGGATCAGCACCTCCGCTCTGCCGGCACCGCCGCCGCGCACGCAAAGCTCGCATGGAAGCGAGCAGATCCGCACGCCTCGTTCCCGCGATATAAAACATGCGGCCGTGGCCCGCGCAGCCCGCACGAGAGCGACAAGGCACGCTGCTCAGGGGCCCGGCGGTCCCCCGTGCGCGGGACAGAGACAGCAGATGCACGGACGTCCCGAGTGCTGGGCGCAGCAGGCAACCGTGGCATCCCAGCGCACGCGGGGTGGCCTACCCTGTAGGCGGCCTCAAGGCTCCCCCCTTGCGGGAGTATAAATAAATTTGGACGTGCGGAATGGGGCGCGGCGGCGCCCAGCTTCCGGCTGCTGCCCCGGGGAAGACCAGGCCGAGACGGAGAGCCGGAGCACACGCGAACCCTGCCCAGCACGGGGCGGCGCCTCACCCCCGCAGCCAGGGGCGGGCAGGGGGCCGGCCGCACCGCCGCATCAGCCCCGTGCGAACCGGCGGCGGCCGACGGACGAACAAACCTGGAAGGCGATAAATTCGCTTTTGAGGGATCGGCCGACGGCGGCGGCTGGTCTCGGTGCGAGATGAGAATTTCCGAGTTTACAGAAGGCGTTTGCCGGTTCGGTTTGTTCTCCCCGGGGGACGACGCCGGGATAAACGCGGGGGGCGGTGGACGCGGCGCGGTGCCGAGGAAAATGGCACCGCATTAACACAGTTTTGTCTGATGGCGCCGCTATTATACCGGCCGAGTGCGGGGGGTCAGGCCCAGTTTAGCGGTGACTCATGTCCGCGGCGGGTGTTGTCAGGGCTGGGCGCGGCGGCGGCGGCGGCGGCGGGGTTCGGCGGGGCTCCGCGACGGCGGTGAGGAGCTTCGCGGCCACTTTCCTGCACGCGATAGGACGGCCGGCCCCCCGGGATGCTGATGCTGCTGCTGCTGGAACAGTTCCTGGAGGAGTGCAGGCAGGCAGCTCCTGGGCTCCGCGGGGGGTAATTGTGTCAAATGCTCCGGCAGCGGCAGCAGTGGCAGCCTTGGCGGACGGTCATCAGTCCGCGGGAGGCGCAGGGTACTCGCCACACGGCGCGCAAGGACCGTGGCGAGGGAAGATGACAGCGAGAGCTTCCGAGGTGATTTAAAAAGCAGGGTGCCATCACGACGGCGACACAAACAGATTAGCATCTGGCGCCCCCCCCCCCCCCCCGCGGCCCGCGCCGCGCGCGTGCAAACGGTATGGCTTTGCGGGGGCGGGAACATGCAGTCCAGCTAATGGCGGCGCTGCGATGAGAAATCGCCCACTGCGAGGCGGCGGCGGCGCTGCTGCTGTGGGACCGCGAGGGCCGCTGCTGTTCGCCGTTCGCCGTTTGTTTGGGGCCGAGCCCTGATTAGGCTGTCTGCGGCCGGGTTCGCCGGAAAATAAGGGTCCCGCCAAGGGGCCACTTTACCGGACCGGGGAAATGCAGAGAGGTAATTGACTTCCGATTTGGGTGGACGGATCGGGTGTCAGTCAGTGCTGGGGCAGCACACTGGTGGGACATATTTTCCACGATATTTTTTACGTACGGAAGATCGGTGTACGGAGCCCAAAAATAAATAAAAAAATAATCAAGATATCGTGAAATTGAAAGTAAACACGGAGACAAAATAATTATTCAAAATCCATCTACGTTGATCCTATTTTTTTAAAATCCATATCTGTTTGTTGTGGCAAGAGAACAGTATGAAGGGAACCCGGGCCCTCCTCCAGCCGGAGAGGTGATCCCCATTCACTGTGTGCGTCCACTCCGGCCATCCGATGGATTTCCGGAGGAAAGCTGCCGCCGCGGGGCCCCCCCGGGGGCGCCTTCCCGCAAGGTCAACACCGACCGCCCACCGGCCCTCCTCCCAGCTCATCGGCAAAATATGTCCGCGGTAAGACGAGAAGGGAGGAGGGGCGGGCGGCGGCCCGCCGATGCTGCCTTTGTCCGGGACCCATCACGCCCAAAACCCTCCCCCTCGCTATTATCCTCGGCAGGATGACCGGCCGCGGGCGCGGGAGGTGGAACAAAAAGACAGAGAGAGAGCGAGAAGAATATGAAGGGAGAGAGAGAGAGAGGGAAGGGGGGCGGATCACACGGGAAACACGAGAGGCGAAGACTCACCAGCAAGGAGATCCTGGCCATATCGAAGCCTGCTGTCCGTAAGTCCGGCGGGGGAGGCCGCACAGTAAAAACCGAACGGGACGACTGAGAGCGGCGCGGCGCGGCACACTGCGGCCACCGAATCCGGGGGCCCCGACGAGAGTCCCTCTCCGGGGGCGGGGCGGGGCGGGGACGCACACACACACACACACACGCGCTGCTCACCAACACACTAGCACACACACACACGCACACTACGCGCGCGCGCACACCGAGTCACCTGGACACAGGACCGGACAGCCGGGGATTGCCGAGTCCGCGCCGGTGCGCCTTCTTTTATAGCCGTTACGCAGAAATTGTACGAGAGCCTCTCTCTTTCTCTGTCTCTCTCTCTCTGTCTCTCTCCCTCTCGCGCGCGCGCGTCGCGCGTCGCGGCTGGAGCGGGAGGAGGCGGCGGCGCGGCGGCACCGCCGGCGCCGCAGGTGGGGGCGCTTGTCACTCACACACACACGCGCACGCGCGCGCGGCCACACACACACACACACACACAGGGCTCAGCTGCAACAATAAGCTTCTGTGGCCCTATCACAATCACGCACCTGACCAGCCTCTGGCGGTTCGGTGTGATACAGCGGTGTCGTGCAAAATGTCCCCTCCACTCCCTCCCCCCCCCCCCCCCCCCCCCCCCCCCCCCCCCTCTCTCTCTCTCTCTCTCTCTCTCTCTCTCTCTGTCCCATGGCTCTGAATGGCGTTATATGTGGACCACCCATCTCCCATCTCCCTCCCTCCCTCCCCTCCCGCGGTGCCGGGCGCACCGGGTCGCCGCCGCACATTATGGTGCCTTATGGTCCGGATAGTCCGGGCCGCACACTCCACACACGGATCGGCCCGGCCAGTGGGCCCGCGGCACTGCGGTGACGTCAGAGAGTAGGCAACCAATCAGACGCCGGTTGGTATTGAGGTTTTGCCTACTTCTCTGGCAACTCGCTGCTCCGTCAGCAGGATATTTTTTTTTTGTTTTTCTTTCTCCTGCCGTATTGCGGGGTGCGTTACGTCATTTTGTGAACGGCTTCCTCAGCGGAGCGCGATGCGAGTAACGCGACGGTATTTAGTCGGTGTGCCGCGCGGCTTCGACCGGTCGGGAGAGAGAGAGAGAGAGGGAGAGAGAGAGAGAGAGAGAGAGAGAGAGGGGGGGGGGGGCGCCCAGGCCATAGGCCGTAGGCCATCGTCACCATGTGCGTGTCACTCTAGCCCGTCGCATCCGGTCATTCTATCTGGCATAGGCACAGGCCCCGCGCTCCGCCCGGCCGCTGCCTCGCGCCGGCCGCCCCGTGTGGCCCACCGCAGCGCGGCCTTCATCCATCGACACATCCACCAGGAAGGTGAGGTGTCACAGTCGCGGACCCCGCGCGCCGCCGCAAGTTCACATTTTATTTTCCGCGCGCGGTCCCGTTTAAAAAGATCAAACAACATGTATATGAGACGCAAATCTGAAAAAGCGGGCGTTGAAGTTGGCAGTATTGAAGTACCGGTCTTTCCTTCCTTGCCTCACTTTTCTGGCGCCATCTCTCGGCGGGGAACTAAAATGCGGCGACAATGACATCCCCAATGAGAGTAAAAAAAAAGTCGAATAGTCGATGCAAAGGGGTCCTCGCTCCGCTCGGGCCCAAAAACGGGCAAAAAGAAAGGGTACACGACGATGATGGGCAATGTGTTAAGGTAAGTGGCCTCGTTTCCCCGCAGGCCGCCCGGCGCAGCCTGCCAAGGAGATTACTCGCGCCCTCCTCGCGGCACGGCGCCCCGGAAAGCAGGCAACCGGGCGAGCACCGCCGTGTGTGGGCGAGGCGAGGCAAGGCGAGCAGCCTCTGAGAGCTGCCTTTGTGAACGCCGCTACGCCGCTACGACGCTGCCAGGCCCGCGGCCTCGGAGGTGTCGGGGGTGGCGGTGCGGGTGGCGGCGGCCCCAGGCGGCCCCAGTTACAGCACCGGGGTGCGTCTTGTCCACGGGCTGCGCTCCCGCCGCTGCTGTCGCTGCTGCCGCCGACCCCCCCCCCCCCCCTGTGCGACGAGGGCTGACGTTTCCTGAGCGGGGGAGCACACACGACTTCCTGCTGGCGGCGGCGGCTCCTGCGGGGGTCGCGGCATGCCGGCCGGGCGCTAGAGCTACAGGAGCTGCAGGAGGCGAGGCGGCGTCCACCGCCCCCCGCCGAGAACCGGCGACGTCCCCAGGGAGGAAGGCAGCAAGCCTCGCGAAAACCCTTTGAGCAGGCAGCTCGCAGAACATGCCCCTTCCCCTCCCCAGCAGCGCCGTATGTCCTGACCGAGCCGGGGCTCGCCCCGCCGGATACAGAACCAATCCGTATCATTCGCATTCCAGCCGCGCCGACATGATTATGTGTGCTTTGAGGAGGTTCAAACGGCCCGCGCCCGCGGGTCAACAGCGGCGGCGTTGCGGAGGGAGCGAGACAGAAGCAATCGCGGTAAGCAGGTCGCGTCGCGGCCGCGGCGCTCGCCTTGGACCCGGCGGGGACTCGAACCCGGGCGGCGCGGGCTGGTCGCCATGCAGACGGTGTGCGTCGCGTCAGCACTGCACGTCGACGCCGTCCTCGGGACCCGGGAGCCGCGGGGGCCGCTCCCCACTGTGGCCTGCCGGGCTGCGCCGCCCACGCTCCGCGCTGCCACTCCGGGGAGGGGCGGACTGATGCCGGCCTCCTCCCCGCCCCGCGGACCGCGCCGCACCCCCGGCGGATGATGCATGGCGGTATCTGCGGCCGACACGTATCACGTCGCCATCGAGGCCATCACACAGAGGCCTAGCCGGGACGCGGCGGGGACGGGCCGCGGGCCGGAGCCTGTGCAGGCCGACCTAATCCGCCGCCGGCGTCCCGCCCACGCTTCTTATTCACGGCTCTGCGGGGGGTGGAGTGGAGGGGCCCGCAGAAGCATACGGGGCGCAGACCGCGCCGCACGGCCGCCGATGTGACAGAACACGGCAACACTCTTTTCATCACCCTCGCGACGTGCACGTCATCAAAAAAAAACTGTATTTAAAAAAAAATATCGGTCAGACTTTTTTTTTAGCGATCCGGTGTAAGCTCGCTACAGAGCATTTCAGACCGATAGTTCATATGATTTTCACAATAAATAGTTAAACCAGGATGAACATCCTTGCGCGAAAAGTGTAAAGAATGAGTTGTTTTTTTTCTCCTCCCTTGCGCCCCGCCCCTTCTGTGGGCGACACACAGCGGGCGACAGGACGGTCCGCGATCGGGTCCTCCGCCGCCGCGGGTCCTGCGAAGGACACTGGACATCATCACCGCGCGGAGACAAAAGGATGGCGGCGGCGGCGGCGGTCATTACTGGAGCAGACGCCGCGGGGACAATGCCGAGGCAGCCGAGGCCGGGCGGCCGGCTGGACTAGGCTGCCCGCCTGCGCTGGGTGCGGTGGGTGCGCCGGCCGCAAGGCGCACCCGCACTCACTCACTCACACGCACGTGTGCAGCTCTGCTCTAACTCCGGCAGTTTTATTAGAGGCGGACCCGCGCCGCGTGGATCTCACGCGCCGTACGACTCAATGCGTGTTCGCGCAGAGAAAAAAAAATTGTTCCTTTGGATTGAAAGGGAGCGTTTTTCCCTTTGCACCGGTATATTAAGGCATTTTCGAAGTAAAGGAATTTCCCATAAAACACATCATTTGTACGAAAAAAAATTGGTTTCCATAAAAAAAATTGGTTTCAATGAAATATTGAGATATTCTTCTCTGAAAGGAGGCACTTTTGTATCACAGAAGTATGGTTTTCTGGGCGCGAGATGAAGGCCCGGCCGGAGCGGCCGGGGCCCCGCTCCTGCCTGCCCCTGCACTGCCGCCCTTGATTGGACTGATCAGCGCGAGGTCATGACTCACGGACCCCTCCAACTATTTGTCCAACGAGTACGCGCGGCTCGTGGGGGCCAGGAGGGCGCACCCCGCACAGCCCTTTGAGCTTCCCTGCGGTCAGGTCCGGGGCAGGGCGTGCTGGGCAAGGGCTGACCCGCGGCGGGGCCGCGCAGTGCTGCCAAGGGAATGTTGGTCGTCTGGTCGTGAGCTTGGAGCTCAGCTCCAATTTCACACACAGTACGCGCGTGTGTGTGTGTGAGAGAGAGAGAGAGAGAGAGAGAGAGAGAGAGTCAATACCTGCAGTGGAGAGGGTTCCGTGCGGACATGAGGTCGCCTCGCACCCCCACCGTCGGGTTCTTTGTCTCATCATCGAGCCGCCGCCCCGGCCAAAATGACTTTTTGTTATTTTATTTTTCAGCTCGTGTGTCGGGTCTGGCGCACCCACTGCTAAGCACTGATTGAGCCCCGTCAGGTCCTCAACGCCCTCCGGTCGCGCTGCATTGTGTTCACTACACTCGACGCCTAGGCTGTCAGCCCCGTGAACCCGCTGGCACGCCAGTCCAGTCCGCCCCCCCGCCGTTGACAACGAGGGCCCGCGCCCAGTAGGCCGTGCCCGCCGCCGCCGCCCGCAGTTTTCCGAACTTCTAAACAAAGTTGAGGCGCGCTTCGCTTCGGTACGCAGACGCCGTCGCCGAGCTCCTCAGGCCGCGTCCGGCCCGCGGTGGCGGCGGCGGCGGCGGCGCCAACCCCAGCGGGGCGCCCCCGTCGTCGGCGCGGGGACTAGATAATCGACACCGACACCGTGTTACACTTTGTAGTCGGAGCCGAAAGAGGCCGCCCACGCCGAGAGCTGCGGACGTGCCGGGCCGGGCCGGTCAGAGGCCGAGCCGCGGCGCGGGCCTTGTGGGGCCTCTGAGGGCCCGGGCTGTGGGCGTGATGCTGCCGGACCATGTGTGATGCGTCGCGGTGCCGCGGGGGCGGCGCGCGGCGGGCCGGGCGGGGTAACCCGTTCAGACACACCCCCCGCTGGAGGCCGCCACCGCAGGAGCGCCCCCCTCTGCGGCGGCTGACGGCGTCCCCGCGCCGCCCGCTGCCCCCTGTCGGCCCCCGTCGGGGGCTCAAAGAGGTAATTGGCTGGCTTTGGCCTGTAGTCAGCAGCGGCTTGACACACGTGGCGGTGAATACTGATGAGCGGCATCGCGGGGGATCGGACGGCAGAAGGGCGGCGGCGGCGGCGGCGGCAGACAGCAGCGCGGACAGAGCGGACACGGACGGCGCCGCCGCCGCCGCGCCCCAAACATGGAGGAGACCAGACAAGGGACGAATCAGATGGGGATGTACGCGATGAAACGCGGCGTGTGCGGGGCCGCGGCCATTGCGGGGCTGCGAGCTTCTCTGTGTGTGTGTGTGTGTGTGTGTGTGTGGCCGTGAGGGTCGAAGGGGGGGGGGGGGGAGGGCTAACAGCATCCGCGCATTGTGAGGGACAACTGAAGGAGTGTGGTGTGCGGCGCTCCTCTATGCGAGAAAACAAGCGCGTGTCCCGCGGAGGTCACGACTTCACGCCGCCGCCGCCGCCACGGGGGTCAGCGCGGGGGCCCCGCGGGAGTGCGAGTGAGCGCGCAAGTGAGCGAGTGAGAGAGAGTGATGTCTCCAGGCGTGTTTATTTCCTGTGCGTCACCCGTGAAATCAAAAGGCAGCGAGGCGACAGCGTGTCCCTCGAGGTCAACGCGCCTCCCTCCCCCCCCCCCCCCCCCTCCGACACTTCATCCCCCGCCCCCTTTTTCCTTCACGCAATACAAACATGACAGAAAGTCTTCTTCAAATGGCTTCCTGATTTCATTTTAAAAATGTATTTAATTTAGCAACGACGAGGGCCAAGCGCTAAAATCCGCGAAACGGAATCGCGAGCAACGGTGCGCCGTCGAAGCCAAGCAGATATGATAAGGTACGGCGGACCGTGGGAAAACAAGGCGGAGCGTGAATGGTACGCGCACAGCCGCACCTCTCTCTGTCTCTCTGTCTCTCTCTCTCTCTCTCTCTCTCTCTCTCTCTCGCGCGCGCGCGCTCTCAAATACAGAGTACTTCCAAGTAGTAATCACTGTCCTACCAGTGGGAGAGAGAGAGAGAGGGAGAGTGAGTGAGGGAGACCGCGGTGTGCGTGCACCGCGTGCCCAGTCACCGTTCGTCTCTTGTCTTTGAAAAATCTGTGTGCGCAGCTGTCTGTGCGTTTCTGTTGGCGTGAGTGCGTGCGTGTGTGTGTGTGTGTGTGTGTGTGTGTGCCTTCTCCTTCCTGGCAATTATCTGCCTGGATATATCGAGTCGCACCCTTTTTTCCTTTCTATATTTTATCAATTGCCTCTTTCCCACACAAAGACGACGCGCGCGAGGTTACGTGTTACGCGCAACAGCAGCGGCACAATCTCGCCAATAACTCATTCATTCTCGATTTCATACAAATATAATACGATGCCAATCATGTCGCGGAGGTTAATTAACGGTGTAAGCGTTTTGCTGCACATTTTTCCCTTCCTGCCGATTGCACGCCGCGATGGAGAGCTTTCTGTTTGAACTGGCACACTGAGTAGTGCATTTGGGCCGCTCATGCGCGGTGGCCACGTTATTTCCCCTCCCTTGCCGGCTTATACGAGGCGCGCAGCCCCCGGCCGTGGCGCCGTGGCCCCCCGCGGCGGGGTCCTGATACCCATCAAGTTCACGGCCACACACCCCGGGCCGGGCCCCGGGCCACGCGCCCTCCCCCGCCTGCATACCTAATGCGAGCTTACGGGCTCTAAGCACAACTACTCGGCGGCCCGCAGAACGCCAAGGACTTCCCCGGCGCGCGGCGGCGGGGAGCAGGGGGACGTTTCGTTCGTCATATGTTTGTCTTTTGTGAGGCAGCAGCAGCGGTGGTACCAACTTGCTGGCTTGGCCGTCCCCTAGAGAGCAGCTGCCCCTCCCTCTCTCTCTCTCTCTCTCTCTCTCTCTCTCTCTCTCTCTCTCTCTCTCTCTCTCTCCCCACGGCGGACTTTGAAACTCGGAACTTGTCGCCTGCAGTGGTGGTCGTCGTCGTCCCCCTGCACTCGGAGGGAGGCGACTCATTAATATGATGCATTTGCATAGGGCTCACTAGCAGGCGTAGGGAGAGAGAGAGAGAGAGAGAGAGAGAGAGAGAGAGAGAGAGAGAGAGAGAGAGAGAGAGTCCAGAGAGCGACCGGGCAATCCCAGAGGAGAACATCCCAGTAGGATGTGGAGAGAGAGAGCGAGAAAGAGAACGGATGCCTGCAAACGCCAATAGCAGACAGGGACGGAAGCAATATCAGGTGCCGGTGTGATGTGTGGAGGTGTGTGCCGGCGGGTCCGTGCCGCGTGCCGCGTCCCCGAGGCGGGATTACACACCGAGACGCCGGCTCGCGCCGGCTCATGCGTTTATGAGGAGGGGACAAGAGGCCTAGAGGAGCGTTTTTTTTTATTATTTTAATCTTATAAATAAAAAGGGGCCATATAAAAAGGAGTGTTGGCACCATGCAAGGACACGCGCCCGGCGAAAAAAAAATTATAATTGAAGGTCTCGTTCTGTCAACTTGCGAAGGTTCTGAGGCAGAAAGGGGTGAGGCACTGCCAAAAACTCGAGCGGCAAGAAGAGTCGAACCGAAGGACCATCATTTGATAACCGGGCTTCCCATACTTCAGCCACTGCCTACCGAGCTGCGCCGATCGACAGAAAAAAAATCGAGTGCTGGATTGGGTTAGGTTAGGTCTCTCTCTTTGTCTCTCTCTGTCTCTCTCCCTCCCCCTCTCTCTCTCCTTCTCTGTCTCTGTCTCTCTCTCTCTCTCTCTCTCTCTCTCTCTCTCTTCCGCCCTCTGATTCTTACGGCGCGCTATTTCGAGTGCGACGGTGATGACAGGACCGAGATGCGATGCGATCCCCCGGCTGGAGGTGGCCTGGCCCCCCGCCGCCATTGTTCCGGACCGTCTTCCTCGTCGATATTCCACCGCCGCCGCCGCCGCCATTGCCGCAGACAGCTGCAGAGGAAGGGCTAATAATATTGGGCAAGGCGGTGGCCGATCACAATCTGGACCGCAGCCTCCGCGGCGCATCCCGCCGGGTATAAAGGGCGGCCCGCCGAACTGGAGGGACATTTCCAGTTGTTCGCGCCGCCGTCGCGGAGGTCTGTTGTCTGTCGGCAGGGCTGCGCTTGTCCACTGCCGCGGGCCGACGCACACATCGCTAGTGATCCGCCGCGTACGAGCGCGTGTGTAATTGTGTGTGTCTCAGTGTGCGTGTGTGTGTGTCAGTGCGTGTGTGTGTGTGCAAGCAATGGCGTCTGCTGTGTGTCTGGTGAGTCCCGGCACCGCCCTGCGGGGGGTGGTGAGCGAGCGGGGTGTCATCGACTTCAACTGCAGTTCTCTCAGAGCTGCTGTGCGGTCAACCGGCTAACCGCTGCCTACCCGCGCAAATCATGATAAGAGAACAAGGAACAAATCTTATTTCGTTTTCTTCATTTTTTTGAAATTTGTTGTCAGACAGTGAACTTGAAAATATTAAAATATAAAAACACGCCGACGTACACCGGGGTCGAACCAACGCCGCCCGCCCCGGAGGCGAGAGCGCTAACCACTACGCCAGAACGTCACGATGACGGTGACGCCGTGCCTCGCATACTTCTTTCGCTGATCTCAAAGACAGCCGGTTTACGGACGGCCCCTTTAATGACCACGACCACCCTGGCCTCTGGAGCCTCGCGGCCAAACGGCCCGCGACCGGACGAGTTCACAGGCCGCGCGCCGCGCTCGGCACCGCGCCTTCGCAGCGATATTATAATTACACGGCGCTGGGACGCGTTCCGTTCCGGTGCAAGGCCGCGCATTTCCGGCGGTGGCGGCTGCCCAGCCCACACTGCCGCCGCCGGCACCCGCTCGCGCACCGCGGTTAACGAGTACCATCCGCAAAATATGGGTCGCCCGAAATGAACTCGCCGGGCGGACTTTGCGTTTTCGGACACGCGACCCGCTTGCTTTGCCCTTCGAGAGGCAGCGGCGGCCTCGGATCGGCCCGTTTTCGGTGGGGGCTTTTCTCAAAACTTTTGCAAAGCCGCGGGGAAGTGCGCGGCAAGCTGGATAATGGCGGAGCGGCCATTAAGTAATTGCGTCCAGTGTACGTGAAAGACCGCGCGCGGCGGTGCGGCGGGCGCCTGCCGGGGTAGGCCGGCCCGCACGACACGCGCGCGTGCCGCGACTGCCTACCCGGCGGGCGCCGTGCCTGATGCCGCTGCTCTCCGTGTTCCAGGTGCTGGCGCTGGCGGTGTACCACGCGGGGCCCGCGCTGGCCAAGCAGCCCCTCACGCTGGACGAGCAGGAGCGGGGGCTGACCGCGGCGGGCGTCGTCAAGACGGTGGGGGTGGGGGCGCTGGGGTGGGGCGCCCGCGTCCAGGAGCGTGACAAGAAGCAGGCCGGTAAGTCCATTAGGGTGGGGCCGGGCAAACAGGGCCGGCAGCGGCGGCGGCGGCGGCGGCGGCGCTGTGAACCCGACCCGACCTAAGCCAACCTTGGAACTAATCCGGGACACGTCCAAATACCGGGATGGGGTGCCCTGCAGTCGTAATCTGTTCTCTGAGGTGAAGACCGACTGTTTCGCGCACCTTGGGAACGCATCCTGGCCACAGAGAAGTAGGACGTTGGACCATGTATAATCGTGGATGAGAAGCCGTCGACACTGCTGTGGGAGTGGGCGTTCTTGAGTGGTTTTGAGACTTCTCGGCCAGCGCGCATTAGAACGTTGGTGCTGTGGGCCCCTCGAGTAGCACGTTGCGGTGTTGCGGTGTAACGTCTTTGTGGCCTTTGAGACGGCTCGGCCCTGCTCGGATCCGCTGCAGCCCCTTTCTTTTCCTGCGCCTTTGACAAACTGCCGCTGTGTTGCTTTGGCCCGCAGGTCTGCCCCTGAGCGGGAACGCGGCCAACGTGGTGCGCTACCCGTCCAGCCCGGTGAGCCCGCCGTTCCCGGGGCAGCAGCAGCAGAACCAGCAGAACCAACAGAACCAACAGCTGCAGCAGAGCCAGCCGCTGCAGCAGCAGGCGGCGCCCTTCCCCAACGCCGGACAGGCGTCCCCCACCGGCGCGGCGGCCGGCCAGCAACTCCAGGGTCAGGGCCAGGCGCTCGGCCAGGCGCTCGGCCAGGCCTACGGGGCCGCGTTTCCGACGGTGAACCCCACCTTCCCGGCTGCCAACTTCCCCGGCCAGAACCTCAACAACTTCGCCGGGTATCCGGTGGGCGGTCCGGGCGGTCCGGCCGGCGGGGCGGCAGGGCCCTCATTCCCCATCAACGCCCTGCAAGGCGGGTTCTACCCCGGCAGCCAGGCGTACGCGGCGAACGCAGCGGCGGCGGGGTACCCGGGCGTCGGCCAGCAGGCGTTCTCCGGCCCCGCCGCCGGCTACCCGACCGCCGCCGGCCAGGGCGCCTTCCCCAACGTCGGCCAGGGCGGCTACCCCAACATCGGCTACCCCGTGAACGCGGCACCAGCGAACGCCGGCAACGTAGCAGCTCCCGCCTACGCTGGCGGCGGCAACTTCGCCGTCGGCGGCCCCTTCTCGACGGGCCAGGCCGCGCCGTACTTCCCCGGTGCGGTGACCACGCACGGCGTGTACCCCGTGGCCTACGGCACCTACACGTCGGTGTACCACCCGCCCGCGCCGACGGCCGCGGCCGGAGTCAACCCCGCGGCCTACGGCCCTGCCGTGGTCCACGCCGCCGCGCCCGCCGCCGCCTTCGCGTCCCCGGCGCTGGCGGGAGCTCTGGGCGGCGGGGCCGTCGGCGGCAACGGGTACCCCGTCAACGCCGGCAGCGGCTACGTGTACCAGGGGCCGGGCCAGGGGAACCCGGGGCTCTTCCCATCCGCGTACGGCGCGTACGGCGCCGGTGCAAACGGCGGCCGTCAGCAGCTGAACCAGCAAGGAGGGAACGCGCTGGGTACGGCGTCGGGTGGTGCGGCGGGGGCGGCGGGGGCGACGGGGGCGCCCGCGGCCGGGTACAGCTTCCAGGCCGTGCGCGGGACGTACTACCCGTCGTACCCCACCGCGCCGGGGGCCATCAACGCTCTCCAGCAACAGCAGCAGCAGCAGCAGCTACAGGGCCCCGCGCAGGGCCTGCAGCCGACCTCCGGGGCCGGGGCCACGCCGACGTTCCAGCCGTCGTCATTCGGAGTGACACCCGGCGCGCAGGCGCTGCTCAGCCAGGCCCTGGTGCAGGCCGGCGCCGCCCCCAAGGACCCCGGCACGCAGAGGACGTCCCAGCAGCGCAGCGACAAGGAGGAGGACGACGTCGAGGACGTGCAGGAAGAGCGCCGCTAGGGGTCCCCGTCCCAGCCGTCTGATTTCCACGCGTGTTGAGGTGCAATAAAACATGAAACCCGGACCTCCTGTGTGTTTGACTTTCCCTCGATACCTGCGTCCGCGGCCCGGCGCGTGCTTTGGCGCGTGCCGCGGTGCCCCGTGGAGGACGGCCACCCATCCGGCACGCCCGCCTCGTCGGCAGCGGCACTGCCTGGCGCCGCAGGAGCCGCCACGGTCCTTGGCGGCGGGGAGGGGGAGAGGGAGTGTGTGTGAGGGGGGGGGGGGGGCTGCTGTCCCTGCCGCCGGGCCGGACGCCGGACCGGAGTCGACTCGACCCGACCTTCCTTACCGAACTTTTGCAGCAGGAGTGCGCGGAAAAGCTGTGGCGGCGGAGGGAGAAAAGAGCTTGCTTCTCGAGTTGCGTACACAGCACTGCGGGGCCGCGGGGCGGCAAGGGGCGCCACTTTATTGCCGAAGGAATGGGGTCAGGACCGAGGGGCGGACCGGGGGGCCCGAGCCAGGGGCGGGCATAGAGCCCCATTGTGGACCAGAGCGTGGTTTTGTCGCAGGCGACGCCTTCGAACCGTCCTCGCCGCCCACCGAAAACTTTTCGGAAAAATGATTAAAACGGATGGGGAGGCAGGCCTAATTCGCTTTCCAGAAGTTGAAGTTGAAACAGTGCTCGGGAACGGAATATTAAAAGTAGTGCGGGGAGCGGCGGGGCTGCGCGAGGCGAGAGGCGCGTGGCGGGGCTGGCGGGCGGAGGGCCAGGCCAGGTGCACGACGGCGACACGCCTCACAATGCTGGCCGCCGGGTCCGGTGAAAGGGAGAAAGGGGTTGGCACTGCTGCTGGGAGGGAGAGAGACGGGCAGAGAGGGAGAGTAGTGGGCAGGAGAGAGAGAGAGAGAGAGAGAGAGAGAGAGAGAGAGAGAGAGAGATGTGTGCTTCCCTACGCGCTTCACCTTTTCCTCACCTTGACTAAAATATTTACATTGCGTCGCAAGCATGCGGCATGAAGGCTGGGCTGTATTCATGCATCGACATTGGCTGACTGCCGCTAGACGTTTACACAAGGCAAAAATGTCACCCCCACCCCTCTCCCTTCACCGTTTCCGTTTGTGTACTCTCTGGCACTGCTGGGCCGCGGGGGGGCCGCGCGACGCGACGCCTACGGCTCATGTATACTTCATGCCGTGCACCAGCTGGGTGTGACCGGGCGGCGCAGGCCGGGCCCCGCAGGCCGCCTGGCCGCCAGGCCGCTGCAGGGCGCTAAGCAGAGCAGATCTAACACAGTCACCCGGTGGCGTGTGCCGTCCATGTCCGCGCGTGTGCGTGCGTGCGTGCGTGCGTGCCGGGCACCTGTCCTGACGTAACCAGCGTTCCAGAAAAACAACACGCGCGGGGCTGGGCTGACACAGGTAAATAAAGAAGGGCAGACCTGAACGACCGCCGCATGCGCGCGGCGTGACACATTTTTCTGAAAGGCGGGATGGTATCGTACATGACAAATGACCTGTTTCGCACCACCTCTACAGACACAACAGCGCGGGACGTATATTTTAAATGTCGCGCCGGCTGTTCGCAACGCGATGCACTCGGAGTTTGATAAAAAAAAAATAGCAGCGGCTTAATGGCGTGGCTAATCGCGGTGGCGGCGGCGTTGCTCATCTCTGCGCTGTGAGGCAATACAGGCGGTGTCCCCGCGAGTGGCGCAAGGCCCCTCACACACTCCCCGGCGCCGCCTGTGACCCCCCCGGAGGAGCATTGAGAGGGGCACACTCCTCAGCAAGCGGCTCCGGCCCATGACAGACTCAGAGAGAGAACGTCCTCATGGCAGCGGCAGCGACGATCGGTGGATTAGCTCCGGTCATGAGCGAGTCGTTGCGGGTCCCCCCTATGTCGGGGTGCTCCGTGCAGCGCCGCGGTGTGTTCGGCATGTCCGAGCCGGGGACCATGGCAACACGCGGGGAGGGTAGCGTCATCAGCAGCCGGTCCTTTTTTTATGTGCCCATCTCTCTCTCTCTCTCTCTTTCTGTCTCTCTGTCTCTCTGTCTCTCTCCCCCTCCCTCTCCCGTTCTCCCCCTCCTCCTCTCCCCCCGGCCCCTCCCCTTCCCTGTTTTTTTCTCCCCGCACAGTGCGTTTCCGATGGCGCCCCGCAGCCCCCCGGCCGGGGTGAGCCATATCATAGAGCAAGGCGTGGCGCGGCGCGGCGCGGCGCTGTGGGCGAGGCAGAGGCAAGAACAAGACGCGAGAACCGACGCCGCGCGCCGCCGCCGCCGCCCCGAGCCGCTCTGAATTTTCCGCATTACCCGCGCTTGGCACGAGGGAAATTGAGTGGCGCCTCTCAGACAGCGTCGGTTAAATCCCCGCAACAAAGGCAGGCACGCCTGCAGGCAGGCACACAGGCAAGCTTGCAGGCAGGCAGGCGAGGCTGCTTTGCAAACACCTCTCTTCTCCTCCCGCCGCCATACCGCCCGCCGCCCCCTGCCCAGCACCTTCACAGGAGTATGACGACTGCGATGACGGCGCACTAATGCTCTCTCTCTCTCTCTCTCTCTCTCTCTCCCATCTCTCTTTCTCGCACCTCCGGCGAGCAGCGGTCGACCGGTGTTCGATCAATCACAGCCTTCTGCTGCAAAGGGTCCGCTACCGCTACCGCCGCCGCTACCGCCGCCGCTACCGCCGCCGCTACCGCCGGCCCCCGCTGCAGCCATCGGTCAGTCGGACACTTGGAGGAATTACTGCAGACTTGAGCCTCCTCCTTGACCTTCCACCACGGCGCGCGGCGCGCTGAAGCTCCCCGTCTGCCCCCCGACCGTCATGACGAGCAGCCGTCCGAAGATAGAAGCGCGCCGCTGATGGAAATATACGTTTATGATCTTGGCGGTGGTGTACGATAACTTTAGCCATGTAAAGAAGGGTTCGCAGGCAGGAGGGGCGGGAGGTCGCGCGCGCCAATCGTTTGTTTTCATTATTCTCCCGTTTTCGGTGCAGACTCTCATCGGGTAAAGTGTGTCCACCAGTCACCGCGCGCGCGGTAAGGGGGGGGGGGGCTGCGGCGGGGAGGGGGGGGGGGGGTAAAAACACGACGACTTGTGGTCCTTTTCCATACGGGGGCAGCATCTGGTGCGAGCACACCATCGCGCGACACGGCGCCCACAACTCACACGTACACGCACACACACATGCACACGCGCGCGCGCGCGCCGGGCCCTATGATTGACGATGTAACGGCGCCCGCCCGGCGCTGCCCGCCGAGGCCGGCCGAGGCCTGGCCAGGACAAGGTTTAGGCCGACCCGGCCGGTCCGCGGCCCGCTGACGACGCTGACGGCCTCGCTGACGGCGAAGGTCACGGACGACGGCGGGCTGCTGAAGAAAGCCGGCACTGCTGGACAGGACAGCCGCCGGGAGCCCCGGGAGGCGGGCGGGTGAGCCGACGGGAAGAGCGGTCGTGTCACCGCCACCGCCACCGAGTAGGCCGTCAGAGACGACGAGGCGCCGCCGTCAGCAGCGACGAGGCCCGTTGCGATATGCCACCCTCCACCACCACCCAAGAAGTACTCCAAACACCCACAAATTTGCATCTGAAAAGTGCAAAATCCTCCTCAGCTTTCCTCGATGCTGCTTACATCCGGCCACAGCTCACGGCGGCAAAATTGTTTCTCGCACTCGAGTGGAAATAAGCCGGGCTTTAATGCTTAATCCGTGCTGTGCCGACCGGCCAAAAGTTTGGAATTTGTGCTCAGTATTCAGAAGAGTTACAGCAGTTCCCACGTTGGTGGCGGCGATAGCGAAGAAGCGGCGACCGCGGGCGGCCTGTGCGGTGTCTGCCTCGAGGCGCCTGCTGGGTAGGCAGCCCCGGGCCGGCGGCACGCGCGGGTGTCGTGCGGGCCGGCCTACCCCAGCGCTCGCAGGCGCTCCGGCCCGGGACCTCCGACCACTGCGGGACCGGCCGCCGCCCCGCCGGCGCGCCCTTCGTCCTCGCCGAAAACACCTCGCCATTTCCCATACCGTTCGGCGGTCGGTCGGGCGGGGCGGGCAGCCGCCGCTGTCCGTCCTTGGGAGGCACTTCGGCGCGGGCCGGATGAGATGGAAGCCAGCGGTACCTGGTCGCCGCCGCAGTTGTTCGGCCGGTAAGTGCACATCCGACGACGACGGCCTCCCCGCGACGCGCGCCGCGTTCGAACACTTCATTAGGACATTGATGGATGCGGAGGGTGGGAGGGGAGGGAGGGGAGGGAGGGAGGGAGGGAGGGGAGGGAGGGCGGAGGCCCGCGAGGAGACCGCCTCCGGGCTGCCGCCGGGGGGGCCGCCTGCCTGCCTGCCTGTATACGCAAGGCTTTGTTGTTCTTCTGCGCGTCGTAAAGACGAGCGGCTCCGGCAGGCTGGGCGCTATGGCAATGAGATGGAATCTCCCCCCCCCCCCCCCGTCTCTCTCTCTCTCTCTCTCTCTCTCTCTCTCTCTGGGAATGGTTGGCGCCGACACAGCATTGAGGGCTGAGAGGCAGACGTTATTTCCGGGGAGTGATCCCCTGCCGCCGTGGCGGCGGGGGCGGCGGGGGCGGCGGGGGCGGCGGGGGCGGCGGGGGCGGCGGGGGCGGCGGGGGCGGCGGGGGCGGCGGGGGCGGCGGGGGCGGCGGGGCGGCGGGGGCGGCGGGGGCGGCGGGGGCGGCGGGGGCGGCGGGGGCGGCGGGGGCGGCGGAGGCGGCGGGGGCAGCGAGGGCGGCGGGGGCGGCGGGGGCGGCGGGGGCGGTAGCGTCGGCGACGGCAGCAGCGGGGGGAGGCAGCGCGCTGTGAGGGCACACCACGTCGGCGCCCAGCGAAGGCGGTGGTTGTCCGGCATTATGCACTATGCTCGCCGCCCTGGTTGTACCCTGATGTCACTGGTGTTTTCGCGTGGTCACATGGGTCGTGTCGCCGTCCGGCGCGGGCGTCTCTCGTAACCCGGAGCGGAGAGGCGAGGGCATCGGCAAGGCGCCGCGGCCGCGCAGGGAGAGCGAGAGAGACGGCGGCCGCAGCCGGGCGCACGTCCGTCGGTAAGTGAGAGTGAAAAGAAGCGTGCGCGCGCGGCGGGGGACGCGTGTCGGGTGCGAACAAGTAGTAGCCGCGGGTCAGTGCGCCCCACCCGGCGCGGCCCGGCGCGGCCCCCGCGGCCCCCTCCACGGCCGAGCCCCGCGGCGCGGCCCCCACTGCACGCCGTCGACCTCCCCCTCCGGGCCCCTCCGGGTCCCCGCCCCGACGCCCAGGGCGGCGGCGCGCGGTAGCAAAACTAGGAGGACGTACGCCTCCGAGACCACTCCGTCCGAGCACGGCCGCGGCGCCGATCACGACCGCGTCAACGGCGTCCTGACTACACCGCGAGCCGTCCCTCACCGCGCCGTCCTCGCCGTCCTGGAGGAGCCTCCCCGGGGGATGCGGCTGGCCGACCGGGTCGCCGAGGACTGAGATTCGAGTCAATCAGCGCAGCGTCATGGTGAGTGTTTGCAAGCAGGCGATGGCCGTCCTATGACGTCACTGACATGTCACGTACGTATGACGCATAAAAGTATGATTTTGGTGAAAGTATTTATTACTGTTCATGAGGCGACTCAGTGATTCTGGGACTGGAATTTATCTTTGCCAGCGGAGGCGCTGGAATTGCAATGCCATCTTTTTCCTAAATTTCATTCCCCTGCTTTTCTTTTCGCTTTCTATTTTTTCCCCCGGGGGCGGGCGTCAGTAATTACGGCACTGATATCGGGGTCACGGACGAGGCGGGGACCCCGTCCCGCTCCCTGTCCCTTCTAAACGCAATTATCATCACGTCTCCTCCTAGAGATTTTCGCATCGCATCGCTTTAGGGGCGCCAAAAAGTGAGAAAAGGAGGCGCGCCGTATAAATGCGTCCATTCCTCACCCACCAACGTCCCTTTTTTTTTTTTTTTGAGGGAAGGCGTGCCAAAAAGATTAATCTTAGGGAGGGGTCCCGAGCAGTAAGCAGTGACATCGGGACGGACGGCGGCTGGTGGCCGCGGGGCCGGCGCCGACACCGCCTGCGGCATCCTGCGGGAGCCTGCGGGCCCTGCCGCTGCCGACGCAGCCTCTCCGCCTCCTGGACCGGCCGGGCCGGGCGGGCTGCCGCCGTGGGCCGACTGCCTTGACTCACTTGCGTTCCTGGTTCTCACACCGCCTTGCTCGCGGCGACGGCGGCGGCGGCGGCGGCGCATCGCCACGCAACGCATGACATGATTCACTTTATATGGGCGAACACACTGGCGGGGGGTCGGAGCCGGGGCCCCCATTCGTGTCACGGCTGCCGATGCAACGCGCGGCCTGCAGTGTGGCCGCAGCGCCGCCGCCGCCGCCGCCGCCGCCACATGCAGTGTGACATTGCTAAAATGCAAGGCGCTGCGGGGAGCAGGGGGCTCTTGCGGAATCAAACCGGCAGCAGCAGAAGCGGTCCGTGTGAGTTATGCCGGCTCGGTATGTGACTCGGTGCCGCAACAGACACCGGAGCTGCAGCGGCTGCAGCTGACACAGGCACACCTGGGGCGCCGTTCGCCCGCCTGATAAGAGCACGGCGTGTGCCGCCCACCGTGCGAAACCTCCTCAACAGCAGCGGGCGCCGCTCTTTCAGCTCCATAGCTGTTTATAAAGGCCCCCTGGAGTTATTCCTTCTGCGGGGAACGTCGACAAGGAAATCAGCAGCGGCGCCAGTTCCCTGGGCGGATACGCCGGGGTCGCCGACGACGGCGTGTGCCACGCGCCGGGGCACGCGCCGGTGCGCACGATCCGCCCACGCGCTCACACGCGCCGCGCACGCCCGTTCACACGCCCCCTTGACTTTTCCTTTTCTCTGCGCTGCGGCGTCGGCGGCCAAGTCGTTCCCCCTCCTCCCCCCGCCTCAGCGCAGGTCCGGCGCGGAGGCCGCGGCCGAACTTTTACTGGCCGCCGTGTGACGTCGTGACATCCCTGGTTTCCTGCCAAAACGTGTGGAGGAGGAGAGCGGGGCCACGACGGGAAAGGACTGTGAGCGGCGGCCGGCGTCACCTGCTCGGCCCGAACCCATCGGCGTGGCGGCGAGGCGATGGCGGGCTGCGGTCGAAGTGCGGGGTGCCCGCGAGGGGCTTGTGCCGGCGGCCGGCGCAGAGGGCGGCGAGCCTCGGACGCGGCCGGGCGGCACTCAAACCGCGATCATGATGGCCACTGCGGAGCTGCGGAGCACAGCAGCGGACGCCGGCGGACACTCCGGGAACAAGGAGGGGAGAGGTTCGCGTGGCTGTTGCGGGGGCCCTGCGGGTCCTCCTACACCACACGCCCCCCTCCCAGCGGAGAGGCGGGCGGCCCAGGCCTGTGCGGACGTTGTGGAAACCAGAGACGGTACATATATGGTTTTGCCATTTTCAATTTTTTTTCGACATTTTTAAAGCATGTGTTTTTTTTCTAAAACCACCGGTTGTTCTTTGCACGAGAACCGAATGCATCGGTCATTAAAATAACCGAACGCAATAAACGGTAAACCGCGGTTAACCCCACCGCTCTAGGGCGTTGCCGCTGCCGCTCCTCGCTCAGGTCGCGCTCCCCCGCCGCCGACGAAGAGATCACTTTTATACTACTCCTCGGCAAACTATCCCGATCAGACCGTGACGGGCTGCGGCTGTCTGCCGCCGCCGCCGCCGCCGCCGTGCGTCATGCAGCCACTCACAAGTTTGGCAGGGATGATGCCCTGCGGAGCGCGGCGGCGGCGGCGGAGGGCGACGAACCGCGGGTACCCGCAGCGTGGCACGGCAGAAACACAAACAGCGAGAGAAATATATATGTATTATCGGCAGGGCTCCGCTGGGCCGGGCCGTGATGCCTCCGGTTCATTCTTCCGCCGGCAAGTTTATATCGACGCCGTGCCGGTTATCTGTTATCTCCGCCGGGCGGTATAGAACCGCTCACAGTTTGCAAAGTTGGCGGTGTTTGCTCATTTTATGGCGAGCGAGCGGCAACGGCACTACGCGGCATTGTTCACCATTTCCAAACGACGAGAGAGAGAGTACGAGAATTTTGTTCTCCCTTTATTAACAGAGGTGAAAGTATTTCACTCGCTGAAAAGCGATCCTTGATTTTTGTGCCAGGGCTTGCCATAGTAATGTGGCTCTATAAAGGGGTGTACTATCGCAGCCGCATCGCGTCTCTCGCTCTCTCTCTCTCGCTCTCTCTCCCTCTCTCAACCCCTTCCCTCCCCTGTATTCACCACGGGAGAGTGACGTGAGCTCACGAGCCTCTAAGTGGCCGCCCGCCTCCGCAGTCGGTCGCTGCCGCTGTCACCGCCGAGGCCACTTTTTCGCGTTTTTCGCAAACGCCATCCGTTTACTTCTCCGCCACTCGGTAGCTGCCGTCGCCCCCCCCCCCCCCCCCCGCCTTCTCCCGCCCCTGCCGCAGCAGCCTCTAACGGTAAGGGATGTGGCCGGGAGAGTGGCCGGCGGGGTGAGCCTGCTGCGAGGGGAGGAGGGGCGAACAGCGGGGGCGCGCGGGAGTTGTGTCGGCTAGAAAGAAACTTACCCGCCCCTCCTTCCCCGCCCCACCCCTCCCTTTTGTACTCGCCGCTGCCTCTCAATGGGGGGCGCTCGCGGTAGTGTTTCGCACCCCCCCCCCCCCCACCCCCTCCGCCCCCAACCCTCCCCCCTCCGCCCCCACCCCCGCCCCGTGACCGTGGCCCTGCAGTCCGCCCGCCGCCGCTCCGCTCTGGTTCAGGGCCGACCCTTGCTGTCCCATAAGGCAGGAAGAACAATCGGAAGTGAGTCCAGCAGAGGAGGTGGGGCCCCACCGGGGGCACCGGTGTAGTGCCCCGGTGGGGGCGGCGGGAGCGGAGGCCTCCCGTCGTATCGCCGGGCAGCATCGCGTATGAGGGGAGGGCTCTCGCGGGGTCGGCCGGGAGATCCGCTTGTTCGTTATCGCGGGAGAACACGAGGGCGCGCCGCGCGGGGGGCGTGGCGTGGCCGCGGGGGGCGCGTACACTTTGCGGGCCAACTCGTCCGTAATCATCTTGACTTGACATTATCGGCACCGCGCCTGTCCGGCGACATGATATGTGTGGTCGTCCACGCGGCGGAACCCTGCGAAACAGCTTGGCACCGACGGTAGCCGCCGGTACGGGACACCGGGGGGTACCGGGGTGGGCCGGTGGGCCGGTGACAGCGCCGGGACGCCGGGACGCGGGGGCGACCCTTCCGACACGACCGGCCGCTAGATCACAGCGAACATGAGGACGGATATACGGATAAGGGGGGCGGGGGAGGCGGGGCAGGGGGCGTTCCTCGTAGTCGGGCGGAGGCAATATGAGGCATCGGGGCACAGGCGGGAGGGGGCGCAGCAGCGCGGGCAGCCGCCACCGCAACCCCATCCGACGAACCGATATTAAAAGGAGAAGAATTCATTTTTCTCCGAAGGAGTTTCGGGGCGGCCGGCCGGCTCTCCTTCATCCTCCATCCCGCCGGCCCCCGCACCGGGCCCAGGCCTGCCGGCCCCCGCTGGCCCGGCCAACGAGCACCGCTGGCGGCTGCGGCCGGCGGGGGAGTCAGGGGTGGGGGGGGCTGGACACGCGTGAACATCCCGCAGGATTTATTGCGAGGCGGTACCTGCGTCAGCAGCGATACGGCGGCGGCGGCGGCGGCCCCGGCCTACCGGCCACCAATAAGGGGCGATGAAGGCGGCGGCGGCGGCGGCCGCGCAGCCGGACCGGCCTAACTTAGTGAATCAGGGACCGGATGAACACCGTTGCTAACCACGAAACCGCCCCCCGAGCAAGCCCGGACCGGAAGCACAGCTGCGATATCCGGTCCCCAGTCCACTTCCGTTAATCCCCCCCCCCCTCTCTCTCTCTCTCTCTCTCTCTCTCTCTCTCTCTCTCTCTCTTCCTGCGGTCGTGGCTGCGCTTGCTGCGGCGCCCTCCCGGGGCCCTCTCAGAATAATAGCATTTCTCCTGAGCCACGCAAAAGCGTCGCGCTGCGAGCAGCGGCGCGGCAGTCGGACCGCGGCGGGGCGGCGCGGGGGCAGAGCCGGGCGGGGCCCGGCAGAGCAGAACCTCGCCAGGCTCCTGAACAGAATCCGCTCCTCTGCAGCGGCGTTCGTCCCCGCTGCCGCCGCCGCTTCGCTTCGCTTTGTACTTTGTACCCCCGCCCGTTCTCGTATTCTCAGCGGCACCCCTTTCATGGCGCGCTGCAGCAGAGACAGCAGCGGTGGCGGCGGCGGTAGCGGGGACCGCAGAGGAGAGGGGGGTGGGGGGAGTGTCCGCAAATAAGATGGCGGGGAGCTCTTGGCCGAGATATAAAAATTCCGTTCCCCCCGGTTCAATATAAAAAGTTTAGCGCAGGGTGGTGGACGGGGATGGGTGGTGGCGCGGGTCTCTGGCCGTGCACCCCGGCCGGCCGCAGAAAGCGAAGGGCGATTTGCGACCAGAGTGAGAGAGGGCGTCTCTCTCTCTCCCTCTCCTCTCTCTCTCTCTCTCTCTCTCTCTCTCTCTCTCTCTTTAAGCGATGACCGCATCCGTGACCCTTCCCCGTCCCGTACTCTACTGTTCGCACTGGCCGAGTGGGCGTGAATGACGCCCGTGGTCAGGCTGCTCGCGCTGCGCTGGCCGGGGCCCTGCCGGGGCCCTGCCGGGGGGCGCCGCCCACCCCCACCGCCGCCCCTCCGCCCTCCGTGTGAGATACGGGGGCAGGAGCCCGGAGCAGGCTGCCTCAGCCCCGGCGCTGAGTCGTCGTGGCGCTGGTTCTGGTCGCGGTGCGGGGAGGTGGGAGGGGGAGGAGGGAGGGGGAGGAGGGAGGGGGAGGAGGGAGGCGTGATGGCTTCTGACGGGGCGCGGGGCCTGGCCGGGTGAAGGTCGCCAACTTGCTCTAGATTGATAGAGTTGTTCCGAAAGTGCCGTCGTTTGCGGCGGCGGCAGGCTGCTGCGCGTGTTTTGCGACAGGATTTTAGCGCGCGCGCTCGGCGGCCGGACCCCGGAGGCCGTCCCGGAGGCCGTGCCGGAGGCCGTGCGGCGGGTAGTCCCTCCCGATATTAATGTGCGCGTCGCGGGCCCAATCCCAAAGTGCGCGCGGACCGTAAACCATCATCAGGCCGCCGGCCGCCTTGTTGGCGTCGGGGGACGCGCGCAGTAAAGGGCCCGCAAATACAGCGAGTCGGGGCGGGGGCCGCCGGGTGGTGGTGGGCGAGTGCCGGGGGCGTCACCGCCGCCCGGAGATATTGGCCCAATCACCATCTGGTGTGTCGACGGGGGCCATGTGGGCTGCCCCGCTGCCGCCCGGGGGGAGGCGGCGGCGTCCAGCGGCGTCAGACGGCGGCGCGCCGGCCCGTTCACGACAACGACACCCCGCGCCTGGAGCGGGGTGACTGCCCTGGACATGAGCGCCGCGCTGCCGACTGGTTACTGTCGTGCTCGAGTCCGCGTTGACGGCCGGGCTGGACGGTCCGCGACGAGCAGCGCCGCGAGGTGCGGGGAAGGAGGAGGGGCGCACTGACACTGACATGAGGCTCCGTGCCGGGGGAGCCGGGCTGTAAAACACGGCCATACTCACTCCTGCGAGACCGCGGCGGGGTGCGGGTGGATTCCGATTTCGAATAGGGTACTCCGGAGGAACTTAAGACCGAACGTTAAGAATGATTCAAGATTCGAGCGTACAGCGGCAGCAGAAGCGTGCGTGGGGACAGCTCTCGGAGGGGGCGGCGTAGCTTCATCCGGCCTGAGTTCCTACGGAATTGCCTATTGCTGTCATGTCAGCCGCTGTCAGCTTACGTTGTCGTCCTTGCTTCCAGGCCCTGCTGCGCCTGGTGGTGCTGGGGGCCGCCGTGCTGGCGGCGGTCGGGATCGACGCCGAGCGCACCGCCACCACGTACGGGGACCGTCTGCACGCCTCGACGAGGACGCCGTTCACGCCGCGGCCCGGATTGTACACGACGCGGGTGCTGCCGCATGTAGCCAACGCCCTCCCGGACCACGGGCAGCAGGTCGCCGGCGCCGCTCCCGTGACCACCGTCGACGTCGAGGACGACGCGGACGACAACGGGCTCCTGGAGGTGACGACGCCGTCGCGTACCGCGGCGCCGTTCCGACACTCGACGCGGCTACCGGCGACCACCCCGACGACGCGGCTCCGGCCGGACAGGACCACGCTGTTCCGGCGGCAGCGGCCCACCACGACGACGGTGGCCCCCGTCGAGGAGGACGGCGACGTGGAGGCGGCGGCCCCGCAGGACCCCCGCGACCTCTGTCGGCACTCGCCCAACAGCTACTTCTGCTCGCCGGCGACCAGGAAGCGGCCGCAGCGCGTGAGGGTTGGGGCTGCGGAGACGGCGCCCTCCACTACCACGACGACGACCACCACGACAACCACCACCACGGAGCCGCCGCCCACGACGACGAGGCGGACGCTGCCCGTTACCATGGCCCGGCTCGGCCGGCCGAAGCTCCAGGCCGAGCAGCCCACCATCCTGTTCTCCAACTTCTACCTCCCCGCCCAGTCCAGCATGAACGTCGGCGTTGTGGAGCAGCAGCAGCCGGCCCAGGTCAGCGACGATGACGCCGTGGTGGTTATCAAGCCGCGAAAGCGGTTGACGGCCTCCCGTCGGCCGACTCAGACCGAGGAGACGAGGGACTCGCTGCTGTCCAGGGCGCCGACCGCCACCAAGCTGACGGCGTCGCGGCCCTACTCCGGGCTCGCGGACGCGGTTTCGACTCCACTCGGCGAGGACTCCCCACTGTTCGACATCGACGAGGCTCAGACCACGACGGCCAAGACGGCGTTCTCGGCCAGTCGGCGGCCGGCGGCGAAGACGCCCGCCTCCGCCAACGACGCCCCCAGCATCTGCGACGACCCCGCGCACATGTTCCTCTGTGAGCGCCCGGCCTCGAGCTCCAAGCCAAGGCAGCGGCCCCAGGGCCTGCAGCACGGCCGGGGCGGAGTCCGCAAACCCTTCCTGGCAGCGGAAGACGGCGACGAGGACACGGACGTTTTCGAGTACGCGGCCCGCTCCGACAGCGTGGCCTCCTCCTTGCCGACCATCTCCTCGCGGTCCGAGTACCAGACGGAGCCGGACCCGACGGTGGACACCAGGGCTGGGGAGTACGCCCCCGAGGCCGACTTCGGCTACCAGGACACGAGGCCGCTCGGGGTGTACCACAGCGGCAGGCCGCAGGGTCCGGTGCCGGTGCTCCGGCTGGGCCCGTCCAAGCTAGCCGAGGAAACTCAGCCGCTGCTGCGCCTGGGCTCGGACAACGGACTGTCCAAGCACGCGGCCGGAGGCAGCAAGGTGTTCGTGGACGTGGCTGACCAGAGCGCCAGCTACAACGAGCCGGCGTTCGCCTTCAAGTACCTGCCGAGGGTGAGGCCGGGTGCCTTGCAGGCCGCGTACTCCGCGCCCGTCCAGACCGTGCAAGCCGTGCAGGCCGCGCCCCAGCAGGCGCCCCAGCCGCAGCTCTACTCGCTGCAGATCCCGCAGCAACAGCAGTCGCTGGAGACGCTGGTGGCGGCGGCGGAGGCGCAGCGCCTGCGCGAGGAGGAGCACAACAACTTCGCGGCGCACGCCATCCTCACGGCGCTGCACATGCAGGCGGACGCGATGCGCGCGCAGGGCGCCGTCCCCGCGGCCCCCGCGGCCCCCGCCGCCGCCGTCACGCAACTGCTCCCCGTCGACAGCAGCGACACGCTGACGGAGAGGCCGGGCAAAGGCAAGAAGAACAAGAAGAAGGGCAGCTCCAAGAACCGCTCAAAACCCAAGCATGAGCCCGCTGTCACCGAGCACCCCGAGGACGAGTTGCTGTTCGATCACCCGTTCGAACGACCGGGCTACGGCCACGGCCCCCGCCGACCCTCCGCCGACGTGATCATGCTGGAGCCGCCCCGAGGCGCCGTCATCCTGATGGACGGCCACGTGCACGGACACTCCAGGCCGCCGTTCGCGTACCGCGGCCCCGGCGGCCCGGCCCGGCACAAGCCCAGGCCCGTCATCTCGCTGCACCGCGCCCGCCGCCAGTCTCAGGACGGCTACGTGTACCCCAAACCCACCGAGGGCGGCGCCGACCTCCCGGGCAGCGCCCCCGGGGACGGGGAGGAGGGCTACGACTACCCGAAGCCGTCCGCGCCGTTCCCAGGTCCGGGACCGTCATCGCCCGCTCCGACTCCGGGACCATCGCCGCCCCCTCCCGGCCCGCCGTCGCCGCCTCCCCCCGGCCCGCCGCCGCCGCCGCCGCCGCCGCCGCCGCCGCCTCCCGCTCCCCCGGTGCCGACGCCGGACGGCACCGTGCCGATCCGTCCTAAACCGACGCCGGGCCCGGAGCTGAGGCCGACCGGGCCCCCGCCTCCGGCACCCGGACAGGAAGAGGAGGGCTACGACTACCCTCCCCCCGGAAAACCCTTCCCGGCGCCAGGACCGGCGCCCACGCCTGGACCCGAAGGAGGAGTAGAGCTGCCGGGCCCGCCGGAGGAGCCCGCTCCGGGGCCCACTCCTGGACCTGCTCCGGGACCGTCCCCGACTCCTGCCCCGGGACCCGCTCCGGGGCCCACCCCGGGACCCGCACCGGGACCGTCGCCGTCGCCAACCCCTGACGGCCCGGGCTCAGATGAGGGGTACAACTACCCGGTGCCAGACAAAAGGTTCCGAAAAAGGAAAGTTTAAGAGAACCTTTGAACATACTATTCGGGTTCACCTCTTTCCAGTCATTTGCGTGATGTAAAAATTGAACATGACAAAATGTCTTTAAAATATATTTATTTAAGTATGAGAAGAAAGCGTGAGACCATAATGTGCTTTCGTATGGACTGTAACTTATTGTAACATATTGTAAATTGCCATACTGGAGTATCATCAGGTTGTACATAAAAAGTTATCATAATTCTTGTAAGTCTGATCAAATGCATATCTGTACATAACCGATGTGTTACTTTGTAAGTGAACGAAAATAGTGAAGTATAAATAAAGAATTTTTAAAAGAAAAAAAAAAGGACCACAGATTTATTTAGATGAAGCTGAAGGCAAACATTTAAGAGAAATGGAAATGGTAAATGCATATCTTGCCTCATAACACCAACCACCGACAACCCACTAAATTTTATATTTCGAATTTTGACGTTTATCTGTCTGACAGTAAATTTTAAAGGAGAGAATCGAAATAAAAGAGAATTCTGCAATTTGCCTGGGTAGGCAGCCCGGACTGCGCCTTGCTGAAGGCGGTGACCCTGCTGAAAACCAACAACAACAATCGACGGCCGATCGACTGTAAACAATGTCCGTGCGGCGCGTCAGGGGCGGCCGAGGGCCGCTGGGGCCGCTGGGGCGGGGCCCCGGCCGGCTACTGCCGCGTCGCCCCCGTCCCCGACGGCAGCGCGGCGCGACAAGGTCGCCGTCGTAGAGGTGACCGCGACCAGGCCTGACAGACGGTGGACCCCTCCGACTCCGCCATGGATGCCACGCGTGTGCCCCCCTTCCCGGCGCCGCCGCCAATGCCCCCCGCAGAGGTATGCCTTTCTGGCGGTGCCTTGGAGCGCCATGGAGAGCTTCGACATTTACACCTTATGGGCACGCAATTTTAGTTTAAAGATGTATTTTCCTTTTTTCGAAAACAAAGTTCGTGACGATCTCCCAGTTCCCCTCTTTTTCTCTTGCGTGTCATTGCCAGCCGGGGCGACAGGGCCTGAGTCCGCGGCCGCGGCCGGCCGGCCGCCTCCATCGTGGCCCCATGGCGCTGGCCCCCACGATCCCTCCGCAGATCATCCACCGCACCATGCCGCTGACCCCCGGCGGCAGCGTGTCCAACGCCTTCGCGGCGGCCACCCCGCCCAGCACCACCGTCCGGACCCCACCACATCCACCTCCAACCCCACCCCCACCTCCGGCCCCGACCCGCGACCTACGTCCAGAGACTAGAAGCCCCGCGGACCTGGCAGGTGATAAGAACACACACACTCTCTATAAATTTTAAAAATTTCAAATATCCCTCACTCACTCGCACACTCACTCTTTCACTCTCTCCAACACTGTCGTACTATGCCCGCGTAGCGAGTGAGGTGACGGCTCTGGTCAGACGCACCGCCACCGCCGCCGCCGCCGCCGCCCCCTCCTCCACAAGGCCACCTCGCAGATCCCGGAGGCCCGGCCGACGCCGTCGCGCCGCTCGCCGCCGTCCCCCGCCGCCTGACGGTGCAGAGGGGCGCGGCGGGTACGGCGGCGGTGGTCGGCGCGAGGGCCTTGGCGGTGGCCAGGGCGCGGGCGAGGACGCGGCCCCACGAGGGCTTCGCCGGGTTCAGCGGCGGCGAGGGCCCCGACAACAGGTTCCAGCCCATCGGTGCGGCCGCCTCTCTCCCGTCAGCCCGACGACGCGTGGCTCGCAGCCACATATCGCCGCCGTCTGTCTCTGCCGCAGTGCCCTTCCCGACGGCCGCCCCCATGTCCCCCGCCGGCGAGCGCGCCGCCGCCGTCGCCAGGATCCGGCGCGCCCACAGGCCCACAGGTAAGGAGGCCTCGGCGGTGCTCGCGGGCCGCGTCTCCTGCAGGTGCGCCCCTGCGACGACGGCTGAATGCCGCCCGGACTCGTGCGTAAGCAGCACCACGGCAGGACCCACGGCGGCTAGATAATCAGCCTCGTCAACTTCCCCCGCCGCCGCTACCGCCGCCGCCGGCCGTCCCGCAGAGCGGGGCAGTCGTGGAGTGGAGCTCAGGATGATACTCGTTCGCAGTCTGCGGACCAAATTGCTCTGCGCCCTATATTTCTTCCTCCGCGTCCTATCTCCGGCCCGAGTCCCTGAAAAGGCCTGTGTGCTGGGCTTCGCGTTCTCCATCCCCCTCCTTCTTTTATTCCTCTTCCTCCTCCTCCTCCTCCCATTCCCCTACATCGTCGTCGTCGTATTGCTATTCCTGGATGCATGAAATGGTCGTAGCAGAGACCGCCCGCCAGCCGCCTGGCCTCGGCCGCCTGCGCCACTGATGGAACTGGCGCCCCCCCCCCCCGGCCCCCGGCCCGGCAGGCCCGGTGGCAGGCCCGGCCGGCCCGGGAGACGGAGGCTGGGACTGCCACTTGGCTCGTGAGAAGGGTCGGGCTGCAGGGCGGGCCGCTGAAGGGCTGAGGGGCCTCCGCAGCCAGGTGATGCTATCCTTTACGGCCCGCCGCCTCCCCGTCGACTCCCCGCCGCCGCCTCGCCGACTCCGAAGTGATTCCCTCCCGCAATGAGCACCGCGCATGCGCGCCGCCGGCTATTTGTTCCTCGGCGAGGAGATGAATCGGCGAGGTGCGGCGGCGTCGGACCAGGAGAGAAGGATGACGCGGAGGGGAGTGGAGAGCCTGCGGCTGCGGCTGCGGCGGAGGAGGGTCCTGGAGGGGCACAGCTCGCTGACTCCACTGCAGCGATTTGCATACCTCTGTGGCGTGAATCGTGTGCCCAACACGATTGCGTGCTCTCTCTCTCTCTCTCTCTCTCTCACACACACACACACTCGTGTGTCTCTCTCTCTACCCTTGTCTCTCTCGTCAATCTTAAATTTCTCTCCCTTTCTCGCACGCAGACCCTCTGGCGCTCGCCCTGGCCGCGGCACACGCCCCCGCCGCCACCGCGGCGAGCGTCCCCGCCGCCCCTCACAACGGCCAGCTAACACGGCAGCAGCACCGACTCCGCCACCGACAACACCCCCGGCCCGGCTCCACCGGCGGGCATCGCACGCTCCTGCAGCCGTGAGTCCAATGTCGAGGGAAACGACCACTGCGATGGAATGATCAAAACCTAATGTCCTTAAAATTTCAATAAATTGAAGGATCTCCCATTTCAACGATTTGTCAAAAAAATATATTTTTTTTGCACTTGATCCGGCAGGCCGTGGGATGCGACCGTGACCTCTCCGCCGCCGTCTCCGCCGCCCCTCACATCCGCGGACGACGCGCAGGTGCTGGTGCCGCCCCCGCAGCCCCCGCCACCCCCGCCGCCTCCGCCGCAGCCGCTGCCCCCGCCGGCCCTGCGCACGGATGACGTCCATGACGGGGGGTCGGCGGCGGAGGACGAGCAGGTACAGTGCCGCTGTGGCCCCGTGCGTATTCATTGGGGCTCCCTGCATGGTAAAATGTGCGCGCGGCCGTGTCTCCGGCGGGGCAGCCGGGGCGGGGCGGCGCCGAGCCCCAGATCCGGCCCGGGTGACCCTCCGTCGGCCACGGTCCGGTCGCGCCCCCGGCGAATGCAAATGCCGCGGGCTGCCGGCCAGACCAGAGCAGCCGCCCCGGAGGTGTGCTTGCCATCTGCTGGCGGTTAGCTCATAGGAAATGCGCGGATTCCAACGGGGGCCATGTGGCGCCGGGCCGGGCGCCGGGCCGGGCGCCGCCCTTGCCGTCGGAGGCACTGTAGCACCTCGACGGCATATTTACTGGCGCCCCGTGCCGTGTGCCGTACAGGGCCGCCTGACGCACAGAGAACAGATCAGATAGCCCAGGAAATATAGGAAAAAAATAACGCTGCTAAGACCTTAACAAAAATGGAAAATCGGCGATTTATTTTTTATGTTTGTGATGAAATGATTTTCGAGAATGTTTTCGGACCCGTAGATAATGTTCCACCACATATGAAAAATCCGGGAAATCTCAGGCTGGTATGGTTGCCACCTGGTGGGTCTCCACCACCTTGCGGCCACCTACTGGACTCGGCCTCCTTTAAGGTGGGGGGTAGTGAAAGGCAGCCCCGCGCCCACGCGGCAGGGAGGCCTCGCCGTGTTGGCAGATCCTCAGCCAATTACTCAGTCGATACCCATCGCTGCGCCGCGCCCCGCGGCTGCGCGGCCGTTGTCACGCCGCCCGCTGATAAGGATAAGGGGATTCCGGCAGTCGGGCACCTGCCTCCGCGCGGCTCCGCGGCGCCGCAGCTCCGCGACGATCTCATTTCCTCCGTCGCCTCGCCTCCGCGCGCTGGTTTGCATAAAGAGATGGCCGTGCGTACTGTGCGCAGGGGGCGGCCGCTGCGCGCGCTGCGCCGAAACACCGGGCCGCGCTGGAGCAGGGTCCGCTGGGCGCGCTGAGCGGCGTCCGGGCGCGGCTGGCGGCCGCGGACCCGGCCCGGGACCGCGGCCTGCAGTGCCTGCAGCAGGCGCGGAGGCGGCTCAACTACCTGGTGCAGGTGAGGCACCTGCGCTTCATGTCGTGCGCCGCGACAGGCGTGTTGACCCGCCGCGCCCGCAGTGCAGGCCGGAGGAGGCGGAGGCGCTGAGACTGCTGGACGCGCCCGCCCGACGCTCCAAGGCGGCCGCCGCCGCGCCGAGCCCGCCCTCGGTGCCGTTCGTGGTGCAGGGCCTGGGGCCCGACCCGGGCCCTGAGCCCCCGCAGCGCCGCGGCCGCCGCGCCACGCCGCCGCCGTTCGCGTCCTGGGCGCCGTACGTGATCCAGGGGAAGCCGCCGGAGCCGCCGCCGGAGCCGGCGCGCCGCCGCGAGAAGAAGGCCACGCCGCCACCGCGCGCCACCCTCGCGCCGTACGTCATCCACGGGCTGGAGTGGCCGCCGTCGTCGGCGCAGGGCCGCCGCGCCGGCAAGCGCATGACGCCGCCGCCGCACCCGAGCCTGGCGCCCTTCGTCATCCACGGCGCCGCCACCGGCATCTGGCCGCCACTGACCTGCATCTGGACGCGGCAGGGCGACGACGACGGGCCGGCGGAGGACGCCGTCGACGCCGCGGGGCCCACCGCCGACGCCGACCCGGAGCCGGCCACCCTAATCACCGCCGAAGGAGGAACGGGTATTGACAACCTTCAAATTCAGAGTGTTAGAAATACTTAAGAAAGACTCTTGAGTAGGGTATTCCGGAGAAACCCGGGCCGGAAGTGCCGATGACAGCACTAGGCCGCCTACTTGTCCGCTTCCGGACCGCGTTTCTCCGGAACACCCTACTTTTACAGCCGCCTCTCCCCCTGCCGCGGCGATGCCGCCGTCCTCGGACCCCGTCGGCGGCGCGCGGCCCAAGACCTCCCCGGCGGCGGGCGCGCGGCTGCGGCTCAAGAAGGCCCGCCGCGATGAGGACGGCAGCGAGGACCGCCTGGAGCTGGACTCGGCGTCGGCGCGGAGCACGCACAGCGACCGCCACCAGCACCGGCACGAACGGCGCCGCGGCCACAGCAGGTCGGGGAAGAAAAAGTGACACACGAGTGTGGAGGGAGCAGGACAGAAGGTGACACGCGACACGCGTCGTGTGGGGGAGGAGGGACGGAGAGAGATGACACGCAGCGATTAAGTTGGACCACTTTATTCGTATCGGGCCCAACAGGGCCGCAGCCACACGCTGGCGCACACCGCACACCCGTTTGTCACAATGTCGTGTCATTAACACGGCCTCGTGCCGCACACTAATTACCCGGCGAGTGTAATTGTCAGCAGGTCTCAGGTCGTGTGTGGTGAGCGTGTGTGTGTGTGTGAGTGACGCGGTGTGTGGTCGCAACGCCCTCAATCGCTGGGGTGAAAACGAAGACAGGCCGCGGGGCCGCGGCGGCAGCCAAGACGGCAGCCGCGGCGGCGGCGCACCCTCTACTCGTCGTTGGCCCCGATCTCGGATAGCAGACGACGCCACAGCTCAGCACGCGGCTCCAGCGGCTCCAGCGGCTCCAGCAGCCCACAGCTTCAAATAAACGCAGGCAGGGGTACAAGAACAAAGGGCAAAGGCAAGGCGAGGTAGGCGAGGCTGATTAAAGTACTAAATAAATAATCTGAGTCAGGTAATTCGTCCGGTTCTTTTCGTTCTTGTATCCGTGCCTGTTCAGTTAATTAGAAGTAGTCCAAAAAATAACACACGGCCACTGTTGGTCTCGCTGTACCCGGTAGTTAGTGAACTAGTTTGTACCGCGGTTCTGCACCGCCGTCCTCACTCGAGGCGGTGATTCTTAGGCACGCTTAGCTGCTCGGCGCTCGCCGCCCCCTGCAGACGCCCCGCACTGAGCGGCTGGTCGTCCCCCCTTTGAGTCCTCCCCGACACTTTCTTCCTCTTCCTCTTCTTCTTCTCTCCGTCCTTCTCCAGGGCCTGCATCTCCTTCCAGTACCGCCACAGCTGGAGCCGCTTCTGCTCCAGCAGCCCGGTGTCCGCGTCGTGGCCGAGGCGCTTGTCGGCCTCGACGCCATCCTGGAGGTCCGCGTCCTCGTGGGGTCGGCCGCCGTCCCTGTCTTCGTCCTCCTCGTCGTCCTGCACGTCGAAGTACGACCCCTTGCGTGTCGGGGCCGCTGTCGCCGTCGGCGCCGCCCCCTTCTTCTGCAGCTTGGACGGCGGGGGTCCTGGCGGCGCCGCCCACGGCCGGTCCCGCCCGGTCAGCCACTGGGCGATGGCGTTGGCGTCGCCGGCCTCCTCCTCGGAGCTGCTGCTCGCGTAGGACGGCTCCGCGTCCACGGCCCGCGGCGCGGCGGCGGCGTGGCGCCTGTCGTCGGCGGGCTCCTCGCTCTTGTCCTCGGCGTAGTCCTCCTCCGTCTCGTCGCTCACGCTGTCGTCGAAGTCGTCGGCGTCGTCGGCGTCCCTCGCGGCGGTGGTGGCGCTGGCGGCGGCGGCAGACGACTTCTGGTACGTCTGCACGATGGCGGCCAGGTGCCGCTGCACGTCCGGCGGCAGCGACTGCAGCAGCGGGGCCAGGTCCACCGCCACCGAGCCCACCGCTCCGGGGTCCGCGTCCTCGGGGGCACCTGGCGGAAAGACAAAAAACACGGGTGCGGCTCTCAGGGGGAGGGTCAACAAAAGCGGGTCCGGCCCGGCCGAGTGCCGGCGGGCCGCGCCGCCATGTTATTTCTGGCCGGGTTTACCTTGCCTGCGCTGCGGGAACGTCCCGCCCGGGATTAGAGTCGCGCCCTGGGGAACGTGGTCCGCCCCTGCCAGATCTCTGAAACAATAAACAAAACGCAAAAAATAAAATCACCGTCTGTGACCGAGAAGGAGGCGCGGCGTGGCGCGAAACGTTACACAAACATGCGGCGGCGACGTGACACGTGACATGTCACGGGTGACGGGGCGCGGAGCGCGGAGCGGTGCGGAGTGAAACGGTCACGGCCCACGCACCTGAAGCGCATGTTGATCTGTTTCTTGGGGTAGAAGTTGAGGTGCACGACCATGCGATGCTTGGAGTCCAGCATGGGCATGCCGGAGAGGGCCTGCAGCCCCTGGATGCCGGACAGCGTCACGCCGAAGGCCGGCTGCGAGTGGCCCGGCGCAGAGAGCTGCCCCTGCATCAGGACGGGGAACCGGGACGCGGCGGGGGTCGCCGCCGAGCCCGCCGCCTCCAGCGGGAACACCACTGGCCGGCGCACCGAGGCGTCTGCCTGCTGCAGGGCGGCGCCGAGGCCGCCGCCGAGGCCGCCGCCAAGGCCGCCACTCAGGCCGCCGAGGCCAGCACCAAGGCTGGCGCCGAGGCCGGGCGTGAAGGCGGGCGCGACGCTCGGCGGCCGGCGCACCACGGGGCGCAGCGCTGCGACGGGGAAGTTGTTCCACATGACGGTGGCCGCGCCGTCCTTGGTCTTGGCCTCGCCCATTGGGAAGATCTCGAGCATGACGCTGAGAGGAGGCACCCCTTTAGCCGCTCCTAAGCCGAGGCCTCCCCTGCCGGCCGCGGTCGACGGGGGCTCTGGCACCGGCAGCGGCAGCGTCGGTGCGTCGCCACCCAGGGGCTTGAACGTGGCCTCGGTGTACTGAGGCCCTCCCGGCTGCAGGAACGGGTTTCGGAGGCGGCCGTACCGCCCGGGTCCACCGGGGACGTTGGCAGGCTGCTGGGACGCGGCGAACACGGGCCTCGGCGGCAACGCGAAGGGCTCGCCTACGACGTCCATGTAGGGGCGCACGCGCTCGGAGCTGGCCGACGCCGACGTGTCCGAGTCGTACGACGAGGCCATCTGGTTTATCTCGGTGGGGTCAGACGGCTTGTAGGGGTGGAAGGGGTCGGCGATGTAGGCGTGTCCGTTGTACTGCGAGTCGTCGGGCCGCTCGGAGGACTCGGCCGACGACATGTCGCTGGCCATGGCCGCCATCTCCTTGACGTAGGGTTCGGGCCGCGGGAAGGTGAACACGTCGAAGTCGGGGACGTGCGCCGCCTGCTGGTGCGCCTGCTGGTGCTGGGGCTTGCCGTACACCTTGGCGGCCTTGTTCTTGAGGATGGCGCCGGTGAGCGCGTACGGCCGCTTGGTGTAGCCCACGCCCACCCCTTTGCTCTTGAGGTAGCTGATGAGGTCCTGGACGTTCTTGTTGCTCTGCTGGTTGCGGTAGTTCTGCAGCTGCGGATAGTTCGCCGTCTTGACGATGTCGGGGAAGTTGACGCTGTGGGGGATGACCACCCCCTTGTTGTTGACGACCAGGTACTGGTTCTGGTTCTGGCTGGCCTGGGGCTGCGGGGTGGCGATGAACGTCCACGGCTTCCCGCCGCCGCCGCCCCCCTGCTGCGTCACCATCAGCTTCATCAGCTTCTTGGGCACGAAGTGCGGCGGCGCCATCTCCGTCGGCTGCTGCTTGCTGGCGGCCGGGAAGAGCACCGGGCCGAGGTTCTGGTTCTCCTGCGCCTGCGTCTGCGTCGTGAAGTGCGGCATCATGTACTGCTCGCCGCTGATGGTGCCCAGCTCCGAGTAGTACCTGCGCTGGCTCTCCCGCTGCGCGCGGCGCGCCTGCACTGCCTGCTGCTGCAGGCGCACCAGCTCCGCCCACCGCTCCCGGTCGCGGTCCTCGATGCCGGGCCACCGGAAGTCCGCGGGGCCCTGGAAGGGCAGCGCGACGGCGCCGTCGTGGTGGTCGTCGTCGCGGAGTACGGCAGCGCGGCCCTCGTCCGACCTGTCCTGGGCAGGCGGCGAGGCCGTCAGGCGTTGAGGTGACGGCGCACTCCCGGACGGCGGCGCGCCTCCCTCGAGCTCGTCCTCAGAGCCCTCAGTCTCGTGGAAGGCGCCCTCGTTCCCCGAGGGGGCCTCGTCGTGGTAAGTGGACGGACCGGACACGCCCACCTGGTCCTGGTCACCGGCCGACGGCGCGTTGTCGCCAACCTGCTCCGCTGTCGTTCGGTAGACATTGACATCCCCAGGATCCGCGTTGCCCTCGGAGGTCGGTGAGTCTTCCGCGTCCTCGGCCGCCACGTCCAGCGATCGGAACAGACGGGGAGACGGGTACCGCGGGGCCAGCATCTCGTCGTACTGCTCCTCGCCTTCGTCGTCGGGGTCCTCGTCAGGCGGGGCCGTCTCGACGCCATCCTGCTCCCATGACTCGCTCCCTTCACTGTCAGCCTGGTCGCCGTCATCCTGGTCGCTGTTAGCCTGGTCGCTGACCTGGCTCCCCCAGTCGTCATCATCGTCCGCGCCGTCGTCCTCCCTGTCCTCCAGGACGGCGTGCTTCGGCAGCTCCTCCCCCTCCGCCGCCGTCGCCGGAACCTCGTCCTTGTCGTCAGCGGCCTGCCCCTTCAAGGAGCGGCCGTAGTCCCGCATGCGGGGGTAGTTGTAGAGGTGCGGGTAGGCGTACTGGAAGGGGTGTCGGTAGCGGTGGTTGGGCGCCGGCGACGCCCCCTCCTGGCCCCGGCCCTGCTCGTCCCGCGGCGACGCCCGCTTCCCGCCGACGCCCTCCGGACCCCGCTCGTCCACCACGAACGACCGGGACGTGGCGTTCACCGCCGGCTGCCTCGGCGACGCCCTGTCGCTCCTGGTGAAGTCGATCAGCAGGAGGCAGACCTGCAACACGCAGTTCAGACTCATTAAAAATTGCGCCCCGCAACCATCAACTCTTCCCTGCACTCCTCGCAGCGCAATTGGTTTTCTGCCGCACCGTGGCGACTGCTCGAAGACAACGACGGCGCGGAAGCGAGGAAGCGACCGCTAAGTTAGACGGTCTCCGTTACCGCAGCGCGGCCGGCTGGCTAGACGAGGCTACACCGGACCGCGGCAGTTAATGGCGGTCTTGGTGTCGGAGGCGGGCGGGCCGCGGGGTCGGGAGGAGGGCGACGACGCGACGACGCGACTTCTGAGACGTGACGGTCGGCGCGGGGCGGGCGGTCATGCACGGACCCACGGCGAGAGCGACGGCGGCGAAAGCACAATGGTCAGGGAAAAGTTATCGCGCCGAACGCGACGGCAAGCGCTTTCTGCTGGCGTGCGGACGAGTGCGGTGTTACGTCCGGATCTGGACCAGTGTGGCGTGACATTCTATCGGACATGGGGCTCGGTTGTGGGGGTGGGATATTAATTTGAGGGCTGCACAAGTGGTCTATCACAAAAAGAAGCATTTAAAAAAAGTCAGGAAAAATAAAAAAAAAATGGCAATTAAAACTGATTTTAAATTATGATGGATGCGCCTGTATCACGACTATATTAGAGGACCCTGCCGGGAGCAGCGTGGGTTAATATATCAAAACGAGCCAGCACATGAAACGCACGTTCGGGGGTTGCTGCACCCGCCTGCTCCTGTCATCCAGAGCTGCGCTGGCGGCGGCCGTGGGCGAAAGTGAGCGCAAGTAAGCGCGCCCGGCGGCGTCACGCCCCACATCCGCTGCCGCTCGGAGTAAAGAGGGGGGCGGGTAGGTGCGCTGCATCATAACCCGGAGCTCTGAGCGCCGAGTGCGTTATTTACATCGACTTGCACCATCAAAAATATTCTTGATTCATGCGGCGGAGCGGAGCGCCCGGCAGGTAGGCAGCCGCGGTCCCGGCGCTCGCACGCGTGCGATGCGGGCCGGCCTACCCTGGCGCTCGCAGGCGCTACGTCGCCGTCGTCGTCTCCGAGGGAGCATGATACCTTCGTGGCGGTTTGGCTGCGAGTGCGAGAGAGACGGAACGGCCCATTGGACTGCGGTGGTGCGAGAGAGATGACCGACCGAGGGGAGATGTGCCTCCCATATGAAAACTCGAACGTCGTCGTGAATGCCTGCGTGGAATAATTAGCTCTGCCGAATACGAGAGGACGGGTGAGGCGGGGGGAGAGGGTAGGGGGGGGGGGCGCTTCCAGCGATGACGTGAACGCCAAAGACAAACACGGCGACAGCGTTCGCGGGGGGTCCCGGCGGCGGCACGCCAGGCTCCCCCCGGTCCATTAGGTGGTCGGGTGAGGAGGGGGGGGGGGGCAGCTGTAAGGAGCCCACCGGGCCGCGCCTACACGCCGCCCTTGTCAGCTGCTGGGGGTGGAATCCGACCGCGCCCCCGCCCAGGGCTCATACACGCGGTGCAGCCAAATCCCCACGGCCAAGGGCTGCGCCAAGGACCCGGACCCCCCGGGGCGCTGCGCGGCACGGCGGGGTCCAAGGCCGGGGCCCCGAGAGGGTGCGCGATGCGGGGCCGATATTGTCCGCGCGAGGCGAGCCGTGGCCGCGGCCGCGGCGGGGGAAGAAAAATGAGTGCAGCTCGCACTACTTGGCGATGGGGATAATGCGGGGCGGGGCGCGCGGGCCGGCGCAGCCTGGGAACCGGGGGGACGGCCCGGCTCTCCCGCGCCGCCTCTCCTCCCCAAGTTGTGACTCCATGCATAGCAAGTGACACGTCTCCGGGCCCGGCCGGCCCCGCCCCGCCGAGCCCGGCTCAGAAACGCGTGCGGGGAAGCCGTGGCGGATCCGTGGCGGAAACAGCCACACTAAATTTCCCACGCTCTGCGGGGGGCCCGCCCCGGGAAGATAGGCAAGTTATCTGTTTCCCCCCGGCATCCCTCTTGCTTGGCACGGCCGCCGGGGCGCAGAGCCCACCAGCCGGGGCTCTGCGGGGGGCCGCACGGAGGCCCCGGCTAGCCGCATTCCATTTTCACAAAGGGATAAAAAAAAAGAGAGCAGATATTTTTTTGTTTTCCGAAACCGAAGCGTAGCTCTGCGCACGCGGGCGGGCGGAGGGTACTTACGAAGAGCGTGAGCATGGCGGCCATGGCGGCCAGCACGGCCCAGCGGGTGGCGTGCCGTCGGCCTCCCTTGCCGCCGGCGTCCGCGTGGCCGGACCTCCCCGCCGGCCGGCCGGCCACGGACCGGGCCGACGCCCGGAAGATGCCGAAGCGCTCCCGGCTGGTGCCCCTCCTGGGCGCGTGGAACATCCATCCCGACGACGGGTCGCCCCAGGTCCGCGCCGGCGCCGCCCCCGCGGCCTGGCCGTGGCGGCCGCGGCCCCCGCCGCGCTCCTCGGCCGCTCCGCGCCGCTCATGTGCCCCGGCCGCCATCAGGTCGTCGGGGCGTGAGCCCACCGCGGCATGGTGGGCGCGCTCGTCAGGACGCCGTCAGCACGTCCCCGTCAGCGCACTGTATCCAGAGTCCATGGCAGGCCGGGGTCGGGCTTCACAACACGAACACTACCACAACTTCGGGCGGTGCTGCTGGGCGCTCCGCAGCAGACCAGGTGCGTCGCGGTGCTCGGATCTCGACTGACTGTCGCTCCGTCGGCGTCCTGGTGCGCCGGCAACGCCGCGGCGCGGAGGGGGGCCGCGTCCGAAGGGTGTCGCGTGGCCGCCGCTAACGGGCGCACGCGTGCGGCGTCGGCGGCCGGCACGCGACCCGTGACGAACGCAGCCCGGCGGCACGCGTGGCCCGTGACGCCCGTGGACCGTGGCACGTCACGTCCCTGTCACACTCTGCCTCTCCCGTGGGACTTTCTCCCGCGGCCGATGCGAGCGAGTGTGTGTGTGTGTGTGTATGCAGCAGCCGCTTTGAACCGTCACAATGGAGTGACTGCTCCGTAGAGTACACACATCGATTAGGTAACGTAATTACGGGAGATATTTCGTCAGAGCCCGCGGCTGGGTACGGGTTTTCGTCACCACGAGTGGAGCAGATCAGACTGCCACGCACACACACACACATACGCAATTTGCGTGAGTGCGTTTGCGGTTCGCCCGCTTATGATAATTAAGGTCACGCACTTGGAGATCTGCGCCGCTGCCGATGCGAGAGCTGCTGAAGGCTGCCGGATGTGATGGCGGCTGTTATCATTGTCCTCAACCGAAGCTCTGCGGTCTCCGGCGGGCTTTCTGCGGGAGTTCAGCGCCGGCGGCGGCGGTGGCGGCCGGGAATAAGGGAAAGGGAAATCGGACTGATTGGGCCCAATCCGCGGTTACGCCTGGGAAAGCATCGCGCGCAGGCTCCGGGGACGGGAGGGGGCGGGGCGGGGGACGTGTATCGGGGGGGCTGGCCGGGGACCGTAGGGGGAAGTGAAGTGCTGTCGTTAGCTAAATAGGGTCTTTCGCCCGCTCCGAAAACGCCCTCCCCTGTGTGCTGCGCAGGTCCCGCCCCGGCCCCGGCCCCGGCCGGGCTGGAGGGCTGCTGCCGCCTCCGGGCTGGATCACATCACACCGCCACGCCGGGCCCGTAATCCCCACGACAAATCCAACACTGTTCCACTTTCCCACGGCGAACAAAGCGCGCGACGCCTCGAGGGAAGCCCTATACAGCCCTTCCAGAATTTTTTTTATTTTGGGTGTGAGGCATTAATTTTTTTTTGGGGGGGGGGGGTCGGCAAAAATGTCCGCCAAACTTCGTCCTGATTCTCCGCGACGACGCCGACGCATCGCACCGTGGCGCACCGAGGCGGCGCCGATCTGCACGGCAAACATCGACACAGAGCCGTGACACTCGTCATACTGCGGCATAGGACCGCTTAAAACGGTGGCGAGGAGAGAGAGAGAGAGAGAGAGAGGAGAGAGAGAGAGAGAGAGAGAGAGAGAGAGAGAGAGAGAGAGAGAGAGAGATGTTTGACGTACGATGAGGGCCCCGCGTGCCGCCGGATTTCTGCAGAGGACCTCGCGGGACCCGCTGCGGCACCGCACCGCGGCGCGTCATCGGCGGTGGGAGAGGAGCGCCAAGGGATTCGCATTCCACCTCTGTTCTGGGCTTCTATGAAAGGAGGTGGAGGAGGGGGAGACATTCCTGACGGGCGCGACGCGGCCCTACAAGCTCGGTGAGCACATATGTCGGGGTTTGTTCGATTTTGTGCGTAAGTCCATCAGCACAGCAAACCGCGATCGTATTGTTCACGCGCTGCCGAACGAAAACGCTCCCCCAGAATGTAGGCTACGAGAACGACACGGTAAAAAAAAAGTTGTCACAACATATCCGTCCGTTGATTTTGCGCCTACTAAATTTAGTTGAGACAAGTACACAAGGGTTCGAACCTCCTCCGTCTCTGGGATCCGGAATGCAAGACTTATCGTTCCCGGAGGACACCATGGGCCACGGGATCATGCGTGGCGGCCTCTCGGACTGGGAACGCCGCACAGCTGCGTGGAGGATCCCCCGGGGGGCGTTACCCAATTCGCAACAGCCTCCCGCCTAACTGAGTGACGATTTGTGGGACAAAGTTGTGGTAAGTGGGCGGCGCGGCCCGCCGGCGGTGCGGCGTTGTCCCCGGGGCCGCCACGCTCCTCCACGACATCTTACAGGCCGCTTTGACGGTCGATGGCGATACTGTGGGGGTAGTTAACAGAGGCGCAGCAGCGGCGGGGATGCGCGAAGTTAGTTGTCATGCGTTGGCGGGCGCGGGTCCCCGCGGCAGGCTCGGCGGCGGTGGCGGGGAGGGCCGCCTCTGGCCGCCACTCCCACCCCTCTGCGGGGGGTCTGGCGGGCGCTGCGCTGGCGCGCCGCTCGCGCCGCTCCTCGCTTCCAGTCCTCCTCCCGAAGCCCGCCCCGCCGCCGCGCCGCCAGAGCGTGCCGCCGACCCTACCGTGCGCCGCGCGCCCCCGACGTCGTCGTCGTTGTCTACGTTGTCCATAGCCTCCGAGTCGAGCCGCGCGGCCATCGGATCGAGCCCAGCCGGGCCGCGGTGCGTGTGCGCGCGCGGGGGTGTGTGCGAGCCGAGCCGAGCCGGTCCGGCGGCCCCCGGTGTCCCGGGTGTGTGTTCCCGTGGGAGCCGCCCGCCACCGACCCCCAGGACCCCGAGGACCCCGTTGTCCCCAAGTCAAACGGATTACGCCGCAGCGCAATGCGCGGCCAGGACAGGTGAGTGAGTGAGGGTGGCCGGAGCCGGGGCCGGGGCCGAGGCCGGGGGGCCCTGACCACCTGTGACCGCCGCGGCCGTCACTCAGTGTCGGCGTGTCGGCCCCAGCACCAGCGATACCGCCAGCCCGGCACGGCCTCGGCCCGGACCTGCCGGACCGTGGGATGACGGACGAGGCCCGGGCGGAGGCCGAGAACGCAACGGGCCACACCCACCACCCCTGCCGCCGGCAGTCCAGCGGCGAGCAGGTGTCGCCACGGAGCACATTCATTCGGAAAACAAAAGCGCAATAAATGTGTGCCAATTTCATTTCGAACTCCTATGAATACGATAAGAAAAACGCATGCAAGCACACCCACAACAAAAAAAAATAAAAACTTCGAAATCGGTCGTTTTTAAATTTTTATCCGGAGGCATTGGGGTAGGAATTTCTAACGTGAGAGTACAGTACCCACATAATGTTATTTCCCCCATTCATACCTCTTCGATTTTTTAAAAATAAAATTAGAAAAGGTGAACACCACGCGCCGTCACGCAGCAGATAATGCTGGAATTCCCCCTCTCCATTTTCCCCCCACAAGTTGTGTTATTTCGAGCTCACCACCTCTCCGGAGCGCGCAGCCAATCCGAAGAATGTCAGCCGCATGGTGCTGTGGGGCGCTGCGACCGCCGCCGCTCACCCCCTCGGCAGGCAGCGTGAACTGTATGCCCGCCGATAAAACAATCGTGGTCGCCCACCGCAGTGCATATTTACCAGGATCCGCGGGTCGGCACGGGGGTGGGGAAGGGGAGAGCCCCCGCCGCTATGCGGGAAGCGAAGCGCTGGCCGCAATGAGAACCGCGATATTTCTGCCTCAATTGAGAGGGGCAATCATTCTCGATCGTATCATCGAGATATGATTGTTTTTGTCCCCCGTATGATGAAGCTGGGGAAATTTCGCTAGTAGAAAGAGAAGGAAAAAAAATTTTGGTTTTTGTAAATTCCTTTGCCAAGGATCACTGATTTGAAATTCGCGGGCGTGCTGACTGATGGTGCTGAGTGTGACGTGCACTGGTGCAATAACTCTCAACCGGGAGAATGCTCAAAATTACACGAGAACGTTTGCGACAGTAACTTGTATTGACTTTTATTTTAAATCCGTGGTTGTTTCTGAGTGTCCAAGTTTAGGTGTGGACCCTTAGCGGAAAATCTTGGCCGCGTGCTGCGTGAACATTTTTGATCGCATACGGTCTCCACGCGTATAGTTTGAGGGTCGCGCAGGGCGTTTGCGGCCCCGCCAACTTTTCTCCATACGGGGCGCGGCCGTACGAAGTACAAACTGCGAGGCGGAGGCGGTTCGCCAGAGGCGAACAACCTGATCGAGGGCGTATAAGACTCCCGTGGGAGGGGATGGAAACCCGAAACCATAGCCGCGGAGCAACCGTAGCCAGACCGGAGCAGCGCAGCCGTAAAGCCTTGATTAGCAGTACACTCCACTGCGGAAAACACACACACACACATACACACACACGCAGCCACGCACGCACGCACGCCCAGCCCTCCGCCTGCAACACAGCCCAGTACACTTCCCCTCCCGACCGAATCCCAGCACGCATCATAGCGCAGACATTGCTTCCCCCCTGCTCGCTCGCTCTGCTCCACGTAGCCGCTGCTCAGCGCCCGCGGGGCCCCCTGGCGTAAACAATATTCGTACAGCCGGCCCCAATGTGTCTGTGTGTGTGTGTCTGCGGGCCGTCGGGTCTTGGTTGTGTGTATCTCATGCCGCGAGGAAGTTCTCGGTCAAAAACGTCTCCCAGATCGCCACCGGGAAGCGCGCGCTCGCGTTTCCTATTTTTATACACGCGCGAAAAACAAAAAAAAAGACGCATATTGATCCACGCGTGCGGTCAGTTTTTTTTTTAAATTATTTTATTTTCCCTGGATACTGACAGCTGTCGTCTCTCTCGCACCGCAGTCCGCGATGCCGCTATCTTATTCCCCCTCTCACTCCGCCGCGTACAAGTTGCGCGGCTCCTTGCGGGCCGCGCGTGCGTGCGCGCATTGGCTAACTAACCCCCTTTCTCTGGCCGCGAGTATACGATTAATGGCGACCAGAAGGGATCCTCCCGCCAAATGGCTTCGGCAGGGTGGAAAGGGTGAAAGGAGGGGGGAGGAGGAGGAGGAGGAGGTGGTGGAGGAAGAGGAGGAAGGGAGGGGGAGGCAGGAAGGCGGGCAGCGCGCGCTACAGGCCGAGCTGATAGTGTCAGCAGCTACCACCGCAGCCGCTCCCTCTGAAATGGCCCTCCCCGCCTGTTCGGCTTTGCCGTCCCTCTGTGTGTGTGTGTGTGTGTGTGTGTGCGTGTCTGAGAGAGAGAGAGAGAGAGAGAGAGAGAGAGAGAAGAGAGGTACTCCCGCCTGTAGAAAAACACGCGATATCACTTAGCGGAATGTACTGGGCAGTAGTTAAGAGCGCGGCCCGGCGCGCGTCTATCGGTTTACAAATAAAATGCTCTGGCACCCGTTTGAAACGTTTCTCTCGCCCGCTGCTGTTTTTTAAGTGTGTTAGAGGTTAGGGAGGGGCGGTAGAGAGAGAGAGAGAGAGAGAGAGAGAGAGAGAGAGAGAGAGAGAGAGAGAGAGAGAGAGGGAGAGAGTGAGATGGAGGGGGCGACCGCACGACTGCTATGACCTATACGGAGAGCCGTACGTCTCCTTTCCCGGTTAACTCGGCGGAAAACTTTTGTCGGACCAACGCCGCCGCCGCCTCGCGGAACTCGCAAAGACGACGCTGCACGCAGAAAAAGGCGAATGAAAGTTTTAGCGAGAGTGTTTTTATCCGGGCAATATATATGTTGTTTTTTTTTTTTGTCGCGCGGCTTGTGCGGCTCGCAGTGTATGCGGTCCAGCTTTTAGCTTATATCCTGCGCGCCGCGGCTTTGGGATTCTGCCGATCCGGTCCGGCAATCAAGATACCCCGGCCGCGGATAATCAGGTGGGGGGGGGGGGGGAGGAGGTCCCACAAGGCCTTCCTCCCCTTCCGAGGTCCGCCCCAGCGGGCTCGGCGGCGGCGGCGGGGACCAACTGGGACCGACGGGGGACCACACCGCAGACTCGCAAAAATGTAGCGGGCGGGGGAAATCTGTAAATTGGGGGACAGCGGCGAGGAATCCGTGGCCGTCCGCGGGGGCGGGAATGTGGGCGGGCCGGGTCCGCGGCCCTGATCCTCCCCGACCACCCCTCCCCTCCCCTCCGGGCCGGCTGTGCGCCCGCGCCCCGACTCGGGTAACAACTGCCGGCAAGTCTCATGCCGTGCCCTCCCCGCTCGCAGCATAGCCTCGTTCTGCACCGTGTTGTACTAACTGCACGGCCCGCGGCGCCGCGCGCCTTTGGGCTCCCATGTTTCGATTTTTATAATATTTCTTTTCTCACTGTCTCTCTCGCTCGCTAGCTCTCCCTTTGTTTCTGTCCTTGCCGCGCTCGCCTCTCCTCCCCCTCCCCCTTATCGCCCCTCTCGTTAACATCCCTGTGTTCCTTCCTCAACTTTTTCCCGGCCCAGCGGGCAGACGCCGGCACACCCCACGCGCTCTCCCGGCGCCGCCTCCAATTTCAGCCCCCCCCCCCCCTCACCCCCCTTGGAGTCCGGATGGTTTCCGCGTCTCGAAAAGCCGCGCCAACAGTGTGGCGAAAGTTGTATTCATCGACCGCTGATATTTTACACCGCAAGGCCAAGGGCGACGATGACGGCGGCGAGGACATGAAAAAGGAGATGAAGAGAGAAGAAAAAAAACAGTAATTGACTTCTTTATTATAAAGGACGCCGTGGCTGCTTGTAGTCTTAATAATTAATTTAAATGCCAATGCGCTTTAAAGCTCTCAACGAGGCCCTTCAAAAACGCTTTTCCCCTCCTCCTAGCAAATCGTTTCATAAATTGAGTAGTCGGTCTCAGAGCTAGAGCAACATTATTTCTTTTATTTCCCTTCAAAGTCACGAAGCTGTCTCCTCATTTCTCTGCTTCTCCTTGTTTTTCCCCTGTCTCTCTCAGATGGTCGGGAAAGGCCGATTTGTAATCAGGTCAAACGGCTGTACAAAAAAAAGGGGGAGGAGTTAAAAGAAAGCGCCCGCTTAATCACTGACGCGACCTACAGTGCGCTGTGCGCACAGCGCAATGGGGTGTGTAATTGACCAAAAGTCTCACCCTGCTGGTCCCACGGCCCTGCGGCCCTGAGGCCCCGGCGGCCCCGGCGGCCCTCAGATCTGGTCCCCAAGGTGCCCCGCCGCGGCCCGCGGACCCGAGTAGCTGCTCCTCGGACCGAGGCGCCTGGTTTATGAAAACTCGCCCGCGGTTACACGACCCAGGACAACTTTCAAGGGCGAATTAGAGTATAAGAAGCGGGTATGAAAATCGCGATGGAGAACAAAAAAAAACTCTCACAGCAAGTGAATTAAAATCCGCGCTCGCGATTTATGTTTTTGGCTGCGCGATATGCCGTTGTACCGTGTAGTTTCGCACGGGAGATGTATTTTTTGGGGGCGCCCTGCTTTCCATGCAGCCCCGTTGTCCTGCCGGGCCGGTGTGGGGTGCGCTGTGCGGCCGGGTGTCCTGGTGTCCTCCTAACCTTTATCCCCCTGCGGAGCGCGGCGCGGCACGGCTGCGGTGCCCCGCCCACCGAAAGTAACAAGAAGCGGCCACATATGGACCGCCGCCACGACCCCGCCAGGACCCCGCCAGGACCCGCCAGGACCTAGACAAGCCGGCGGGACGTAAATCACCGCTCAGCGCGCCATAACGGCGTAAAATACGTCGGGGGCGTGCGGGACACCCCGGGCGACACACCCTTGGGGGACACCCCGCGGGCACGACGCGGGAGACACCTCTCCGAGCGGAGGGGGGTGTCTCAGGCGGGCGCCTTGGGAGGGGTCGCCTCCGCCGCTGGGACGGCCGGAGCTGAGCGGGGCACACTTTATCTCCGCATTGAGTCACGATGACTGCCCGGACCTTTGACGGGAAGATTAAGGTGACAGGACGCTCGGCGGTGATTTCCGTTCATGACTTTTCAAGCAGCATGCACTGTAAGAAGTTGTCATAAAAATGTCAAAAACTGTTCTCTCCAATTTTTCTACGTCTCATATGGAAAATCACCATTCTATCTTACGCAATACTTTATTTAAAAAATTAAGAAAGAAATAATTTGTGACAGCGTACTGCGTACATGAGTACTTGTTGCGATTACTTTGCTGGATACTGCGATGAAAATATTTCACGGACGTTGACGGTGTGTAGTGTTGACGCAGTTGACGGCGTGTCCGTCGGAACGTCAATCCCAAACGTAAACACGGAGCCGGCCAGTCAACGAGCCCAGCCCCGCGCGGTGCGGCCCTGTGCACCTGAGACGGACCCAAAGTCCCGACTAAAGGTGCACCCCCTCCCTCCCTCCTCTCTCTCTCTCTCTCTCTCTCTCTCTCTCTCTCTCTCTCTCTCTCTCTCCTAGCGGCCGCCGCTGCCGCGCCCAGCTGGCCCGGCCTGAGTGATTTTACGGTCCCTTGGCCGAAACGAGGACTGCCACCGATCACCACCAGCGGAACGTCCCGTCCGACCACTCACGAACCTTTCCAATTAAGTGATAATACCATTTGGATTCTCCGATCGGCCGAAAAATCGTTCCTTTCACTCGTCCCCGAGGTGTGCTTAACGTGGCCACACTACGCCCTCCCCCACCCCCTCCTACCCGATCTGTTTGACAAAGCCAGACCGAAACGTAATCGAAGCCCTCTCTTCGCGACAAAGTCAACAGCAGCGGCAGCGGATAGTGTTCCGCGGCCCGTCGGGGAGGAAGCGTGCGCCGGCCGCGGCGGCGACGTGGTAACACATCCTGTGAGCCGTCTTTATGTCGGGGACGTGCGGAGCATAATGCGGGGTGACCACCGCCACCCGCGGACCCCCCGCGGACCCCCCCGCGGAGCCTCCGTTAAGCATCCGCGCCGCTGCCACCGTCGCCGTCTGCGCGGCGCTTATTTCATTACCACTGGGGGACGGATCGGAGGAGACGGGGTGTTCGCTCGTGTGGTGGTGATGTTGCCGACGACGAACCGCAGCCGGCGGCGCCTGCTGTGCGGCGGCGCGGCCCGACTGCGAGAGCGAGAGAGACAAGGCGCTGACCACGGCCAGTGTGAGGCAGACGGAAGACCGGCCATCTCTCTTGCACTACGGCAGTCACACATACCCGCGTATCTCACTCTCTTTCGCGGCTGTGCAACGCTGCCGCCACCGCCGCGACGTCGCCGCGCACAAGAAGATTCGATTCTTCCCGACTCCAGCCGCGCGCGTCGCTTTGCGTCTGCGGGACCGGAGGCGGCGGGGCGCGCTGCTTGGCGCCTGTCGTCGGGGAGGTAGGCAAGCCCGCGCGGCAGGGGCGTCGTGCGGGCGGGCCTACCCGCACAGGCGGCCCAACCCGTACGCGCGCGATTACCCACAAACTTAAACGTGTTTTCTAAAGACTGTGAGCATGAGAAGTCCCAAAATTCGCCCCTCCCCCTCCCCCCCCCCCCCCCCCGGAAAAAAATAAAATATGGAAAATATCTGTACCAATAAGGGAGGATGCTGGGAGGGGCGTGGCGAGGGCAGAGAAGGTGCGTTAAGGAGGTGTGTCTTGACAACGACGACAACAACAACAAAAAAACGTTTGCTGCTGGCGTGCCGTCGGTTGTCACTGTCTCATTACAGCGACGGGGTTCTCATCAGTGGGGCGGGAGCGGGGCGGAGCCGTGTGCGTGTTTATGTGCGCGCTGTTTCATTAGAATGAGCGCCCCTCCCCTCCCGTCCTTCCCCTCCTCCTCCTCACCTATTCTCCTCTCTGCCTCCCTGTGACTGGGGTCGTGCAGGGATTTCGCACGGGACCGCACCGCCAGGGTCACCGCGCCGCCGCCACCGGGGTCCCGCAGGACAGCCGCGTTTTGTCAAGCGCTGCAAATGAGCGCGTCGGTCCAGTGCGGGGTGAGCGAGCCGTGGCCGCGAGGCCCGCTGCCGCAGCCGCCGGCCGGCCCAGGCATCAGGCAGGCTTTAGCGAGCTGTAGCCGCCGGCCTCCGCCGCTAGGGGTGCCGCCCGTCCCCGCGCCGCCTCACAGAGGCAGCTCGTCTCGCGGCCCCGCTGAGCCGACTAATGAGATGCTGGGCGCGGCTCGGGAGACATGGATCCGTGTAGGGTTTCCGCTCCCGGAATTTTGCAAAGAATTTTTCGTAGGAAACAAAGAGTTTTTCAGAAGAAAAAAATCGAAATAAAAAAAATTCCGAGAATTTCCTTGAAATTGTCAGAAAAGATCAGACGTCACTTGAAAATGGCTTGAATTAATGAAAAACTGTGTTTCGATCAAGATTTTTTTTTGTCTCTTTGGGAGTGGAGAATCGATCCGTCTGATCGAAGGAACCATTTTTCTGGGCGCGGACCCGTCGCGTTGCCGTCGGGCCAGTTACTCTCCTTCACCACCGACGGCGTTCTCTCCACTTCGGACCGCGGCGTTGACGCGGGGCGACAGCGATCCCAATCAGCTGCAGCCAGCGGGGCTGGGAGACGCGGAGCCGGTGAGCGAGCGGCAACTCCGACTTGAAGTTTCTTCGATGCATTCGGCTGTCCACGACGGCGATGCGGCAGCGGCGGCGGCCACCCGGGAGGAGCCGCGGCCCCCCGGCGTGTGGCGCTGCGCCGTGCCTGCCGGTGACTGCCCCGCCCCCGCCGCCCCCGCCGCGACCGACTCCGTGTTTGGAAAACATCAAGATCAATCCCGGCAGGGTCTCGGCACGGGACGCGGCCGGGGCCCCAACGCCGTGATCAAAAGGCAACGGAGCAGTGCAGCGCAGCCCGGGGGATAACTTCCGAATTCTATCACCGGAGCGCGATAGCAAGCAGGCTACATCGGCGGGCTGCTTCACTCCAGGAACATGGACCCGCAGAGACCGGAGGCTCGTCTCGCGGCATCCTCGGTTTATTTTTTTTTTTCCTCCGAAGCTTTTCCTCGCCGCTTTTGCTGTTGTTGAAGTGCGCATGTCTGCCAAGATGGTTCTCTCATAGAGCCGCCGCACTGCAGAGCTGCAGCGGTGCTGCGGGGTGGCCTGTGTGCCGCAGCTCCCCCTTGATGAGCGTGCCCGCACACACACACACACACACACACGCGCGCGCGCGCGCGCCCCTGCAGGTGTCGTATGGCCGGCAGCTGATGACGCCCTGCTAACCGGAGACCACCGACTGCCCTGTTGGGGCTGGGTGGGACTGGGCGGGGGTACGGGTCCCGTGTGCGCGTGTGGCCGTCCGGCAGAGGAGGCGGACGGGCGGGTGTGTGCGGACTCCGTCATCAACCCTCATCAACACAAAGAAGGCACACGGGAGGCCGCACGGCGGCCGGGGGGGGGGGGGGGAGGTGCGACGCCCACTGCATGCCAAGCATTTCATCACAGTGGCAAAGCGCAGGGGGAAGGGGGGGGGGGCACCGGCAGGTGGGTGAGGGGAAGGGGGGGCACCGGCAGGGGGGCGGCGGGTCATCAGTAGTCCATCACCCGCGCGCGCTCCCGAACCCCCCCGTGGACGAAATTCACTCCGGCGAGAGATAGATCGTCACTCAGACTCGATGCGGCGCGGGGCGTTTGGGGAGAAAACAGGAAATCGGCTATTTCCGCGCCGAGTCCGACGGGATGCGAAACAAGTGCAAGGTGATTGATGAAATGGGGAGCCGAAGCGGGCGGCGCCATCCCTCAGGAAGCACAAGTACGTCCCCGGGGACTGCAGCCAGCCGTCCCGGGGGGCCGAGCCGAGCCCACGGCCTGAGACGGCGCGGGGACACTGCCGCAAGAAAGGGCAGGGAAACGTAGAAGAAAAAGAAGCCACACTTTTTACACAACTTTTCGCCCACTTTTCTGGCAGCGCGCTCGTGTGTCGGGGGCAGGGCGGGGCGCCTGGAGTGTAGGCAGCCCCGGACCGCTCCGCGCACGCGTGTCGTGCGGGCCGGCCTACCCCACCATTCGCGGGCGCTCTCGGCGCCACATCGACACCCTTCCGTAAACGCTTGTGTCGCCTCCCCCCCCCCCCAACCCAACCTTCTCCCCCGCCCCCGTCCCCGCCGCAAGACAGCGCGTCACGCAACGGGACGGGGACCGACCGACGGGGACGAGACGTGGCCATGAGTCGCGCGCCCGCAGCAAATCCAATTTGTCCTGATTTGGCGGCGCGCCGGCGGCAGCCTGGGGATGAGGGGCGTGGCGGCACGCGCTGCGGCACGCAGTGGCACGCAGTGGCACGCCACGGCACGTGGGGGCTTTGGCGTCGATCGCGGCCGAGTCTCCGGCCCTGCGGGCCGCGGCGACCTCCGTGCCGTCCACCTGTTTCTCTCGTTCTAATTCCGTTGGGTGGGTTCTTCGCAAAAATTGCAAAAAAAAATGCGCGTCTCGTCGGCGCCGCTCGAACGAGCCCGGCCGGCCAAGGCCGAGTCCCGCACTGCCCGCGGCGCTGCCCCATTGACCCCCTTGTGTCGTCTGCCGGTCGCGACGCCATACGCGGTCATTTCCCATTTTCCTCACATCGCCGGCCAGAGGCAGCGAGGGCGAGGAGAGGGGGGAGGGGCCGGCTTGTTCTTTTCACTTTATCATTTGTATACATGTGGAGCGCACGAGCGGCCGCGCCTGTCGCCGCTGTGTGTGGGTGTGTGTCGTGTGTGTGTGTGGAAGTGAGGCGAGAGGGGGGCGGGGAGCTAGCGCGTGTGCGAACCATCTACGGGGGGGGGGGGGGCGCTGTTTCACTTCACTTCACGCAGACTTCAAGGCACACGGCGACGTTTCATTAGATACGGGGAGAGGAGAAAATAAAAAGAAGAGAGTGTAATCTGAACGTCTTTTTTTAAGTTTGTGGCCGCGTGTCTGTTGCAGACTGCTGGTGACGGGGCCGAGGCCGCGGGCCCGCGGGCCGGGGCTCCTGCGCCGCCTGCGCCTCTGAGACGCCCCGCAGAGACATGGAGGGCTCCGGCTCCGGCCCCGAGTCCCCGGGGGCGCTTGGCCCCGGCGGGCCCGGCCTGGGTCCGCTGTTCAACGTCACCGGCCTTCTGGGCAACGGCAGCCTCCGCAACGACACGTTCCAGGACGAGGCGCTGTACCCGGTGCCGCTGCACGTCGTGCTCCTACTCACCTTCTTCTACGTGTCCATCTCCGTGGCCGCCATCGTGGGCAACGGCCTGGTGCTGTGGGTCGTGGCCACCTCCCGCCGCATGCAGTCCGTCACCAACTGCTTCATCGCCAACCTGGCGCTGGCCGACGTCATCATCGGCCTCTTCGCCATCCCCTTCCAGGTTCGTTACCTCATTTATTTTCATTTTTAAATTTTTTTTCAAATTTTGGAAATTTTATAATTTTAAAAACATTGAAATTTTTTTTTAAAAAAAATATATCCACTCGTTTTTTATTTTGCAAGCGTGATTTATCTAGTATGAAATTTTCTTGATTATATTGTGGAAACGAAAACAAGGATACTAGGATAATCATAAAATCCCAAATCCTCGATTCAAGTTAAGAACAGAGCGTTCTTTGGGTGCAGCGTCGCTGGCCAGACCTTAGCAGCGCGCGGCAAGAAGTGCGCTGCCGGAAGAATGCACATACGCCCCTCGCGCTCCGCGGCGGCTTCAAGACCGACGTAAACATCTCTCCCGCACTCGCTCCGCGCCCCGCGCCCCGCGCCGCGCCCCTCTGGCCGGTGCCTCGTCGATCTCGGCTCAGAGTGCACGCGGCTGCAGTGGGGCAGGCGGGCAGAGCTGTTCGCTATTCAGCGCCGCGCTTTCAAGGGCGTCTGGGCGCGGACCGGGGGCGGTGAGAGGGGGGGGGGGCGCCCTGGGCGGTTGCCGTGGCGGTTGCAGCCGCAGCCGCCGCCGCCGGGCGCCCCCGTAGTGGTCGAGGAGCGGGAGGGAAAAGCCAGATAGATATTTGCAGGGCTCGACCGCATCGCATCGCCACTGGCCAGCGGCCAGACCCCTCCGAGCATTTGTGTGTGTGTGTGTGTGTGTGTGCACTGCCCCTGACCGACAGCTCGCAGCTTACTCTCGCAGCAGTGCGGCCAAAACAAAAACAGCAGCGGGGGCGGCGGCGGTGGAGGCAGTGCACCAGCACCACCCACCAACAGGCAAAAGCAATGTACTCGCCCCGAAGCGCGAGTTTTATCTCGCGTTGTTTTCCATTTTCTCTACAGGTTAGAGGGTATTCCGGAGAGGTCTGGGAGCAGGGAGTATTGTCCGGAATACCCCATTCGTGACGTGAACCGCGCCATTACGCAAGTTCACGCGGCGGCCGCGGAGAGTCTGTGCTTTGCTGGTGGGGGGGGGGGGGTGATCACCGCCTTGCAGAAACACACGCGGACGTGTGTCCGCGCGTAAACAGACGATCCTGCCGATGAGGAAGGGGCGGAGGGGGGCGAAAACACACATCGGACGAGCGCGAAAAACTCTTTGAAAGGCGGCGCGGCACGCGGCTGGGAAACAGTCCCCGGCCGAGTGTTTGGCGTGCGGGAGGAATAAGTGCGTCTCGATACGTTTAAACAGTCCGCGCCAGACCATTTTCATTTTTCTTGTTATACTTTTATTGTGGCCGCCCACTTTACCGCTCAACAACTTCCCCCTACTCCACTCTGAGACCTCCCAATCGGGCGACAGCATCTTCTGTCTCTGTCTCGCGCCTGAGAAAAGCTCCCCCTCCAGGGTAAAATGTGTGACACTGCGACACACCAAATCCCTGCTGCGACGCCGCCACGGCGGCGGCTAAAGCGGCGGCCGCTCTGTTCTGTGATCCTCTTAGGTGCCGCCCCGCACCGAGTGCACCCGCAACGCCACGGAGACCCGTGTAGCGGCTCACGCGGTATGTATCCGGAGCGAAGCGCTCATGGCCACTTCCGGACTACACGTTCAAAATTATTCACAGCCAACAGCACTTCCAACTCGAAGGACCGCTGCGTGCGACCGCATGAAGCGCCGGCGCCGCGGCGGCACAGTCAAAGACTTGCCCAAAGCGCGTCGGAAACGCGCGGCGCGAACTGGCGGCGACTGCCCGAGAGCCTGCGGCAAACGCAGCGCCGCCCGGCAGCCAGGCAACCCCAACAACGCGGCTGTGTGGCGGTCTGTCCGTGGCTATCTCGCAGGGGCTGAGGGGTGAGGCGGTGGGGATGGAGGAGGAGGGGTAGGGGCTTAGTGCTAGAGAGCGCCGAGAGATGGCGCCGCGATTCAGCGGACGTCAGCTCGCGCGGGGTGCTCCGTCCGGCGCCAACATGACTCCGCTGCGGCTCTGGCTTCTCGTTCGCTCCGTGCGCCCGCGGGTGGGCGGCTGTTGAGAGCCGTTGCTCGCACCCTTTGATTTCTCTCTCTCTCTCTCTCTCTTCTCTCTCTCTCTCTCTCTCTCTCTCTCTCTCTCTCTCCTATCCCCCCCGCTGCAGAATATGACTTTCCGTCTAGCTTTAACCGTCCTGCGTGGCAATAATCTGACTTCCCCCCCCCCTACTTTACCCGCCCCTTTCCAGCCTTATTTTGTCGTGTCCGCTACAGCTAACACCGTGTTAGGGCGGCCTCCCCTTTCTCCGACACACTCACACCCCCGTCAGGCATCACCGATGACTGAGTGAGTGGTTCCCAATGGAGCGCATCGTAAAACGTGCGGTGGGCGGCGTCGTATATACGAGACCGGGCTGGCCGTCCCTTTTATTGGCGTACAGTATGAGACGTACAAAACCCGGGCTGATCCCTCCCCCCCCCCCCCCCAAAAAAAAAAAAAAATATGTTGAGTAGGTTTCCAGGGGAGATGTCAATTCGGTCCATACAGTTTCGAAAGCACGTCGTATGGTGAGCTAGCGTGCGCAGGTCCCCGTAAGCCGCGTGGCAGAGGGGGTGCGGGGGGGGGGGGGGGATCATCCCGGCGGAGAGCTCCCCGTCAGAGTGCACCGCGGTACTCGCGGCGGCTGTCGGCTGCGGCGGCGGCGCACCCATAAGTAGAAGCGACTCTCTCCTCTCTCTCTCTCCTCTCTCTCTCTCTCTCTCTCTCTCCTCTCTTTCTCTCCCCCCCCCCCCCCCCACCGCTGCTGTGTGCGTTGCAGCGCTGCAGCCCCGCTGCGGTCACATTCTGATGCCGAGTTGTGCGGCGCGGCTCAGAGTGCGTGGGGCCGGGCCAGGCTGTCGGCCACATGCGAGTCGACATCGTATGGCTTATTTGGCCCTGCCTATATGCCTATGCGGACTACTGCACCCCCTCTCCCTCTGTCTGTCTGTCTCTGTCTCTCTCTCCCTCTCCCTCTCTCCCTCTCTCCACTGACTCTCCCTCCCTCTCTCTCTCTCTCTCTCTCTCTCTCTCCACTGACTCCCCCTCTCTCTCTCTCTCTCTCTCTCTCTCTCTCTCTCTCTCTCTCTCTCTCTCTCTCTCTCTTGCTGGGTCCTCGGACTGGTTGCCACGCGCCGCCGTCACGTCCACGTCCTCTTCCACTCCACGCCCGGCCGGGCTGCAGAGACTTGCGGCCGCACATCGTTTGGGCGGCGGTGGCCGCTGGCCGTTAGTGGAGTGCAGCGGCAGGGGGAATGTCCGCAATCCCATTACGGAGTGAGGGAGGCGCCCGGCGCCCGGCACTCGCGGGCCTCGACTCCGTCCGCGCGGCTTCCCTGCGTCTTCTCCCGGCGGCGCGGCGGCGGCGAGGATGCAATCGCGAGATTGTAGGGCAGTACAGTATAGCCCAGTGAATAGCAGATAGTTTGAAGCGGACTATAAAAATTTAGGGCGAGTAGGTGATTGTCGCCCCCCGGCGGCGCTGCACGCGCTGGTGCTCTCAAGCAGTGGCTGCGAGCCGGCCCAAGGCCAGGGTCAAGGGCTGAGAAATACCGACGCTCCCAGCGAAACGTTACGGCCCTTTTTATACGAGCGGGCAGGCAGGCAGGCAGGCAGGCGGGGGGTGATGAATTTGATGCGGGGGGCGCGAGCGGGGCGCGTGCCGGCAGGGCAGCAGGGGGGGAGGGGGCGGAGAAATATATAAAGTTGTTTCTAAACAGCTCTCTTGCAAGCGGACGTGTCAAAGCGCGCGCGGGGGGATATAGAAGAAAGAGGAAGCGAATGGAAAAATATGAAATATATGGGCTGCGCGGCGCGTTTTTGCAAAACGCCGAAAAGTTGTTGCGCGATACCCGGACGCCTCGCGCCCCGGGGGGCCGCTGCAGCTGCTGCAGCTGCCGCTTTACAGCCGGCCGTCGCTGTTGCCGAGTGCCGGCTACAGCAGTGGCAGCGCGCTGCACGGAGCAAGTATAGTGAGTGCGAGTGGCACTGCGAGGCGGCGACAGACGGCCCGAGGGGGCCGCCGCCTGGGACCGGCTGAGCCGGGCTGAGCCGCGGGCTTGGGGCCGTCCACATATGTTACGTAACGCTACTTATCTCTTTTTCTCTCGCACTCACGACGCGCGTTCGTTCCGTAAGGTATGACAAGGACAGAGCGATGGGAGAGCGGCGTTACGCGGACTCGGCTGTCGGCATTGACAGCCCGGCCCGGGCCTCCTCGAGCGCGAGAGATTGAAAAAGGGGGCGAGTCAGAGGGGAGAGAGAGTGCCAAGAGAGAGAGAGAGAGAGAGAGAGAGAGAGCGAAGGGGAGAGGTAGAATGCAGGGAGCAGCGACTGTATTCTGTACACAAATGTACCCGTCTCTGTGCGACACGGCAAGGAATAAGCGAGCAGCGAAATGTCCTTGCCTAGCCGAGCGTTGCTGGCTCCGATTACAGTCAGTTAGAGCCCCGCCTTGGCCGTATCACCATGGCAACCGGGAGGGCAAACTAAACTACGTATAGCAGAGAGGAGGGCTCGAAGTGATCGCACCCGAGGGATGAGCGGAGGGTAGTCGGGGGTCCGCTGTCAGGACCCAGTCGCTCCCCCCGTCTCTCTCTCTCTCTCTCTCTCTCTCTCTCTCTCTCTCTCTCTCTCTCTCTCTCCTGCACCTGCAGAGCGACAGACGACCCGGCCTCCAAATCCCGGACAATACGTGCCGAAACGGTCGGTCTCGAGCGCTGCGTCCGAATACTGCTCTTCGTCCCGACCTCCCCCCACCGCCCTTCCCACCGAACTTTTGCAAACTAACCGCAGGATTTAAACGGGACGAAATTAAAGTACGCCGCCGAGTGAGGAGAGGGTGAGAGGGCAGTGGCCGGCTCGCGGCGGGGCGGCGAGTGCTGACCTTCACGAATATGATTATATTATTATTAGTCCAAGGGCAAAATCGGTGATATTTTCGCCGAGACTCGTCTGGAAATATTTGGCAGTGCTGCGGCGGCTGGTGGTGGCGGCCTTTTCGTCCCCCCGCCGCATACCGACCCGTAGGCACGGAGGAATATATTTCGCGGGCAAAAACGAGCGGGACGCGCGGTGAGGGAGCGGGGGGGGGGGGGGGGCGTGGCAGGGGGGGGGGGGGGGGGGGCGTGGCAGGGCGTGGCAGGGCGAGGTCCGAGCTGATAATTCCGAGATCGTGAACACGGCTGCCGGACCGTTCCCTGCCCTATTGGCACGCGGCGAGGAATTTCATCCGACGGCGGCCGGTCAGCTCGGCAGGGGGCCAGGACCTCGGCCAAGACCTCGGCAAGGACCTCGGCCAGGACCTCAGGCAGGACCTCAGGCAGGACCTCGGCCAGGACCTCGGCCAGGACCTCGGCCAGGACCTCAGACAGTGTAAAACGGTCCAGGACTCCTTCCCCCCGCTGCAAACGCAGTGTGATCTTGCGCTGTCAGAAACTGAAACGGCGAAACGAAACTAAAAAAAAATATGAAAAAGAGTTAAGAGGAAGAGCGATACGTCGTCGGGTCGTCCTGCCCGCGGTGCCGGTGGGCTGCGTGGGTCGGAGTGACCCTGCCACCACCACCACCATGCCGCCGCCGTGTGTCAGGTCGCCAGGATAACCCGCCAGTCCTCTGCCCGTGCCGCGGGAGCGCCGCGGCCGCAGGACCCGCTGGACCCGCAGGACCCGCGGGGGCCGCAGGGGCCGCAGCCCCGGCAGCTGTTATCAAATTGCTTTGGGGTTGTTGTAATAGTCTGGAGATTGGGTTCGGGTACCGACGGCCACGCCGCCGCGCACCAGATTGCGGGGGGCGTGCCGGGGAGGGAAAAGACCCCAGGCGTTTCTGGCGCCGCGCCGCCGCCGTGGCGTCTCGATTAGGGGCGGGCCGGGGGGGGGGTGCTCCGGTCCGCTACTAGCTGCTGTACAAATCCCGCAGTGCTTCGCTTTCCTTGTCGTTTATTTTATTTGCGCTCCGCAGCCAACAAAAACAAAAATACGCTAACAGGATTATTCTGCGGGACTCGGGAGGCGTTGCGTGCGTCGCGGCACCCTCCTCCGGTATTGAAAGACCTTGCTGATGGTGATGTTTCTCTCTCTCTGTTCCAGTTCCAGGCGGCGCTGCTGCAGCGCTGGAACCTGCCCGAGTTCATGTGCCCGTTCTGCCCGTTCGTGCAGGTGGTGAGCGTCAACGTGAGCGTGTTCACGCTCACGGCCATCGCCGTGGACCGGCACCGCGCCGTGCTGTCGCCCCTCAGGTCAGTCTCATAACTGTGAGGGTCTGTGCGCCCGCCGGGCGTTATTCGCAGTCGCCGAAAGCGGTGCGTTCACAAGCGGTCGCCTATAGGGGACGGTGTTTTCTAGCATTGTTCCCTGTGTTTGGATTCGGTTGTCGGCCACGCTCCGCACGTGGACGTGTGGTTCGGGTTGACGTTGCTGTCGCTTGTTAATGCCCGCCCCCATTCGTAGCCGCCCGGTAAGGGCCGCGGGGCCGCGCCGTCCCACCGCAGAATTAGTGAACCTGCGGCCCTGCGGCCGGGCCGTGGTGGTTAGGGAGGGGCGGGGGCCGTGCCGCGGAGGCCTATAGGGGGCTCGGCGTGGGCGGCGGGGGCCCCGCGAGGCGGAGCGAAGGGCACGAGGAGCGAGTCCCTCAGCCGTGGCCGACTTTAACTGGCCAAACTATGAGCGAAATAACTACGAGAGGCGATCTCCACGTAAAGACCCGGGCGCCGCCGGGGCCAGGAGCTGGGAGGGGGAGGGCTTGCCGGGTCTGGGAGCGGAGGGCCTGCTGCGGGGCCTGCGGGGCCTGCGGCCGGCACCATCGCCATCACTCCCCAGGCCCCCGCCGCCCGCGCACTCGGACGACGCCGTCGACACGGTGTCCGTGTCCGGCCGGAGAGACAGAGGAATTGCGGTGCGGCGCGTCGGCGGCGGCGGCGGCGTGTGCGTGGGCGCCCCCCGGGGACCCGGGGCACAGGAAGCGGGCGGCGGCCGTGAGCCGACGGCGAGCGGAAAGGGAAGACCGACTCCTCCAGGAGGCCTCGGCCTCGGCCGTGACCGTCGCCGTCCTGGCGGGGCCGGCGGGGGCTCGGCTCTGCACACAAACGGCCCACAAGTGGAGGCGGGGGACGTATCGTACATTCGGCCGCCACCTCAATATGGGCGGCCGCAGTCGGCGGCGGCGACCGCAGCGCGGAGCGCCATGCGGACCGACCCCCGACCCGCCCGCCCCTCGCAAATGACCTCCACAAGAGGTCCTCCCCTCTCATACACACAACACACTTACACACACACACACGGGTATACATGCATACGCACAGCGCAATCAGAAAAGGAAAAAATGGAAAAACTGCTGAACTCGACAAAATCCTTCCGAGGGAGAGAGGGGGGAGGGGGCAGGCCACATGCGTCCCTGGTGATGTGTGCGATAGACGACATAGTTCCGGACGCACCTCGGAGACCCACACCCACACCCGGCCGCTGCAGCGCTCCGCCACAAGAGGGGCCGCCGCCGCCAGGGGCAAGAGGCGCCCGAATGTGCCCTGTAATTAATCACCAGCGGTGGCCGGCGCCGCCTCGCCGCCTGGCTTTGGTCGCTTAATCGAGCACTTCCTGAAGCGTCCGTCCGTCGGCCCAGTCGGCTCCGCGCGCCTGCGGGCAGCTGTGGGCTGCGGGCCCCTCACGGCACCCGGGTCCCCTGGGCACCTGGGCACCTGCCCCCGGACACGCCGTCAGGCCTCACGCCGCCGTCCTTTTCAATCTGGCCGTAATTTGTGTTGGCGGGGGGGGGGCAAACAGGTGGTGGTGGTACACGGCGACCGGGAGCAGGGGGCCGGGCCGGGGCCTTTGTGCGCTACAGTTGCCGGGCGGATGGCGGCAGCAGCAGTGCAGCTCCCACGCCGCACCCTCATCCCCCACCCCCGACGCCAAACCCCGCGCACCCCAACCCCACCACCCGTGTGCACGTACCGGTGACCGCAAAACCCCCGGGGGAAATACAGAGGCACGCGATCCGGTCAGGTGTGTGCAGTGCGGAGGCACTGCACACCGCAGCGGCAGCGAGAGCTGCAGCGGCACCCCCTGCCGTGAGGGGCCGCTGCTGTCAACGGAAACAAACACACACACAAACAAAAGCGTTTTACACCGATGCGTCGCTGTACATAGTACGGCATCAGGAGAGTTTCGTGTGCTGGGAGGTAAAATTAAGGGGGAGGGAGAGAGAGAGAGAGAGAGAGAGAGAGAGAGAGAGAGAGAGAGAGAGAGAGAGAGAGAGAGAGAGAGAGGGCAGCGGGGGTGATGGAGACAGAAGAGGGAGGGAGCAGCCTAAACCATGAACCAGCGGCGACAGGGATTGAAAATAATCCCGTCGGGGGCTTTAGCGCAGCGTAACACTACCGGAATCCAATATCTGCGGTCCAGGTCAGGGCAGGGCGAGACGGCGCAGCGCGTCGCCCGCCACGCGCCGCCACGCACCGCCTCGGCACGTGCTAATGGCCGCGCGCCCTCTTCCCCTCTCTCTCACTCTCTCTCTCTCTAGGTCTCTCTCTCTCGCTCTTCAGACGCGGCCGCCGCCACGTGGCCCCGTTTGTTAAGCCGTTATCCCGCGGCGTGGCTGCCGGCGGTGTGACGCGCCGGTTACAGTCGCAGGCCCGTCGCGGGTTCGAGTGCCGGTGGGGGGGCCGCGCGTACGGGGGCGGGGGAAACTGCCGCGTGTCGCGTCGTGTCGCGCGGCTGTGCGTCCCGTGCCGCGTGCCGCTGTAATGAGGTCGGCGGTAAGCGGCGGCGGGGGCTCTTACGGGAGGGCGTGGCGGGGCGCGGCGGCGTCTGGCCCGCGGCGGGGTGACGGCGACAACGCGCCCAGCGCGTGGAGTGGAGAGGGTGTGGCGAGGGGGTGTGGTGCGGTACGGCGTGGGAGAGTGCAGGATTCGGGGCGCTCGCTGATGCGTTAAGTTGGCCCGCGTGCCCCGCCGGCGCTCCTGTATAGTATGATGAAAGCGCCCCCCCCCCCCTGTGGGTGTTTGATTGGCGGACGGGAGCTGGCGGGAGCCCCGGCATCACCGCCTCCGCCGGGATGGACGGCCGCGATGACGTCATCAGCCGGACCTACAGGGATGTGCGCGGTCGTTGTGGAAATGACCGGCCGCTCGGTTACAGACACTGCGGTTAACCGGGCACTGAGAATAACCAATTATTTCCCCAATAAACGAAAATGAGAGGACTTAGAGCGCGGTGTTTGGAGCACCGTGGGTACCCTGGGTGCTCAGAGGGCACCGTACTCCGAGAGCGTGTGCAGCTGCGGGACCATCGCTCACCATTACCGGCTCCCCTTTTCTCTTTTTGAAGCAGACGTCACGCGATTTGCTATGCGGGCCGGCGGGCCCTTTTATTAGAACCCGCGACAGCAGACAGCAGCACGGACTACCCCTTTTTCAGTCGGCGCGGAGGCGGCAAAAAGTGCCTCACTGGCCTCTGGGCGCCGCCCCCACGCCCTCTCTCTCTCTCTCTCTCTCTCTCTCTCTCTCTCTCTCTCTCTCAAACACACACACACACACACGCACCCGCACTCGCACTCAATCAATCCCTGCATCCAAATTCCACTCTAATCCCTCGCGCTAATTGCTGCGAGCGCTGCCCGCTGCGGATGGCAGCCGATTGATGGCTCATCGACGAATCAACAAACAGCGCTCGAGCAGTGTAAATCCGGGATGGGGGGGGGGGGTCGGAGAGGCGTCCAATAAAGCGCTCACTCTTCTTTTAAAGCCCTTTTTCTTCTTTTTCCCTCCCTCCCTCCCTCTCTCTCTCTCTCTCTCTCTCTCTCTCTCTCTCTCTCTCTCTCTCTCTCTCTCTCTCTCTCTCTCTTCCTGTATTTGCCCGGGTGGTGGACGCCGTGAGGGTAGGCACGCCCGCTTCACGACGCTGTGTCTGAGCGGCCTAACCTCCCGGCGCGCTGCGCTACTAGGCGTGCGCCGCCTGGTGGTGGTGGTGGTGGTGGTGGTGGTGGTGGTGGTGGTGGTGGTGGTGGTGGTGGTGGTGGCGGTGGTGGTCTCGCGGGGCCGAAAGCCGATGCAGAGCGGAGCTCGGAGAGCAGGGCGAAGCGCATTGATATTGCCACGGTGATCCCCCACCTGCCGGAGGGGGGACGGGGGAGAGGGGAGGGGTCTGATTTATGCAGGTCACCGGGCGTCCGCTGAGAGTGACAGAGAGAGAGAGAGAGAGAGAGAGAGAGAGAGAGAGTGCGGCTGGGGATCCCGCTCAGTTGTCTCAAAAAAAAAGTGTGAAAGCCATTGGGGCAAGATCGAATCCGGATGCAAAGTGTGAGAAATACTCCCCACTGGAAGCGGGGTCACACAGGAAAAAGTTTTTATATCTTGAATTTTTTTTTGGGGGGGGGGGGCACACTCTAGGTATCCCACTCAATTGTCCGCTAACGCCTGCGGTCCCCTCGGTCTCTCTCTCTCTCACACACACATCCCCACCAGAGTTCCCCTCTCCACCTCCTCCTTCACCAGCTGTCGACCGTCACCCCGTCCCGCCTGTCGCCCGCTGTGCCACCGCCGCTGCTGCTGCTGCTGGAAGCGGACGCGACGGAAAAAAAAATTGAGCGACGCTATACGGCTGCTGGCGCCCGGGAGACCTCCTGGGACGGCGGCGGCGGGAGCGCAGGGCCGGCGGAGCTGCTGGCCGTTTTGCGACGGATCCTGCCGGAGGGGCGGAGGGCCGCGCTGCGTACGTCTCCATCTCCCTCCGGTCTGGGAGGAGAAGAATCCCACGCACTCCCCCCGTGGGGAACGCTGAGCGGACCCCCCGCCGAGGCCCCGCCGCCCCGAGGCACATCATCTGTCGCGTTGGGAGCAGATGTCCACTCGAGAAGAACGGCACGGCGTGAGAGAGAGGGGTGGGGACGGTAGGTAGGGGTTGGGGGGGGTTTGGGGAGGGGGCAGTTTTGATCTCCGCCTTTGCCGGGGCCTCGCCATCAGCGATAAACGGGTCCGCTCCTCCTGTCGGAGTCGGTGTGGTGCTGCATAATGTACAGCGTAGTCCAGAGCAGTTACAGCAGTTTAAAAGGCTGGTACGCCGTTCAGCATCACCTGAAAAAAAGAAAAAAATCCAACCGACTGATTTTCAATGGAGTGTTCCCCCGTCGGAGTCCCGCAGGAGTGGATCAGGTGGGCACCCACCTCGCCCCCCTCCCCGCTTCCGCCCCGGAACCGTATCCTCTTGATCCGAGTGACACTCGGCGTGGCGCAGCAGCGGCGGCAGCGGCGGCAGGGGCGGGACGGGGGCGTCAGAGAGGGAGGGGGGTAGAACACAAAACGCGTTAGGCGAAGCCCTGGAAAAGGGAAACGAAAAAGGAGAATATCCGCGAGCTTATTGCGTCGGGTCGTAATTGCTTCCGAGATGCGCTCCGCTTGCTCCGATTTCTCCGCTCGCTCCGCCTCCTCCGTTTCATCCGGGGCGATTGGCCGTCCGGGATCCTCTACTCGCACTCCGCGGGATGATTTGTTTACGGTCCGGCCACTCTCCGCGCCGGCCGGCCATGAAAACTGATTGGGAGGGCGATTTAAATCCGCGCCGCGTTCCCGCTCATTTGGGATTCGTCGGCAGAGACGCGCGGGGCGCGTCCGGAAGGGCAGACCGAGGGTGGAGCGACAGCGGCAGCGCTTCCGGGGGTCCGCGTCCGAAGTGCAGCCCGGGGACCGGGAGGACAACGCACGCAGCCTGCCACGTGCCTGAGGAGGAGGAAGAGAAGGAGGAAGAGGGGGAGCAGTGAGGCCCAGTTTGCTCGTCGAAGAGGTTCGGAATCGGCCGGCAGCCCCGAGGGAGTCCCGGCCGGCCCCGCGGAGACAAACAGCGACGCGCGAATGCCAGGCTCGTTTGCAAACAGGCCGGCAGGCGGAGTGTCTGCCCCCCCGGCTCTGCTTCCCTCCCCAAGCGCTGCTGCTGTTAGATATTTTTTTTTCTCTCTTCGTCGTTTCGCGCGCGCCGCCCGGGCCGTTCGATAGCCGTGAGAAATAAAGTGTATCCCCCCCCCCATCGGCAGCGTTCAGAGCACCGCCGCCGGCCGGGGTGTGCACCGAATACAGCCATTAATAATGAGAACACTGTAATCGAACACTGTGGATATGTGTGGCAAGTACCCACTGTGAAGTGAGGAGAAAATGCGAACGGCCCCGATGGGAGTCGAACCTCGGACCTTCCGGTCGTCGGTTCGCCCACCAACCCACCGAGCTACCGGAACACGCCATTGGACGCGTGCGCTCTGCGAAACGGTTCCCGCCGGCCGCGTCCCCTAGAGAGGCGATAACCGCGGTGACGTCCGGGCGGCCTCGGGCCCCGCCGCCGGCCGCGCCCCGCCCACGCGCCGGCTAAACGGGCGACCGGTTGCCGGCCAGCAGCTGTGTGACACGAATGAAATAATTTCCGGGCCGAAATTTAAAGCGCGCGTGCCCCGAGGGGTGATTTTTATTTTCTGGTGACGCGATGCTGTGTGTTTTACGGCCCCAGTGTCAGCGGCAATAATCCTGTGGGATTGCGGGAGGCAGCAGTGATCGTGTCCCACGTCCTCCGTGTGAACGTGCCGCCCGGGCCCACGGGCTAGCCCCCCCCCCCCCCCCCCCTAGGGCCGGGCCCCCGCCCCCGTCTCTCGCGCGTGTATCTTTTACTCCGTTAACCCCGTGTTGGCCATCCGAAGCACTTCCTGACGGCGGGCCGGCGGGCACGCGTCTGCAGCGGAACTACTCCGCTCGGCACGGCGTCAGAGTGCAACTTTGTTAAGCGTTGGGTCCCGGAGCGGGGAGAACGCAGCACGCGGCACGCGGCACGCGTCCTGTGCACAAGGGTAGTGGGTGTTGTCGGCGAGAGAGAAAGAGAGAGGACGAGGCGGGCCGGGGGGGGGGGGCAAACATGTTTTCAATGCCCTCAGACAAATAAAACAAAAAGCGAGCTCAATACATATCCGCTCTCGGAGACGGTTGTTTTATTTCCTGCTGGGTTGCAGACAGGTGGATGAGCGTTCGGGACAGGCCGCACAGCCGGGCGTCCACCTCAAAGCGGAGCGGTATGATGGTGCGGTACGAGAGGGGAAGAGGGGGGGGGGTAACCGGAGAGTGCTCTGATGCCCTGCGTTCCGAAAGGACGCCGGGGAACGACCCGCCGATGCCGCTTCAAATCAAAGGGAGGAATCCCCGGTCCTCGATCCCCGATCGAATCTGAATCTGTGTACCCGATGGGGACGAGTACCCGCAGCCAGCAGCAGCAGCAGCAGCAGCCGGCCCCCCACTCCTCACTCGTGCTTCAAAGCACCGGCTCAGCTCGGAGTGAATCCAGGGGGTCCTGGCCTGGCGGGGCGTCTGCCGTACAAAGTTAAAGGGGCTGAGGAGAGGAGGGCGGGGATGTAGGCCGCGGGGCGCGAGGCGGCGGCGGCGGCGGCGGCGGCGGCGGCGGCGGCAGAGGCCAGTGACGACGCAGAGGCGACACGACAGGCGACGCCCCCGGCGAGGCCGTGCGGGGCGGCTCGGGGCGGCCCGGGCCGGGCAGGGCAGGGCTGGAGAAAATAGGCCACGCCGCACACGCGCAGCCTTTGCAAACTAAGTAAGCGGGCCAGCCAGCCGGTCCGGGGCGGGGCCGGGGCTGGCCAGGGCCCTCGGCGGGGACGGGCGGGCGGGCGGACGGCGCTCTCACTTTTATTTTTATCGCCGTAACGCGCCCGGCACTGCTTATGCCCGCCCCGACAACTTTTTGATGGCTTATTTTCAGTCGGACGCATACTAACGGCGAGAGAGTATGGTGCATAGTCCCGAAAATTTCGAAAAAAAAAAGAAACAAAAACACAATTTTTCAGAAAATTTCACATTTTTACACTTGCCGCCCACAAGTGTGAAACCGCACCGCCATCGCTGCACGTAAAGATCGCTGAAACGGCGGAAAGAATGCATTAAAAGAGGGGGAAGGAATGCGTGGGGCGGCGGGCATTCGAAAGCCCCCGACCACGACGCGGCCGCCGCCGCCGTCGCCGGGCAGCCTCATTGTGCGAATCTCTATTCCAATATAACAATAAAGACGCGGCGCGCGTGGCCTTTCCTCGCGCCGCCCCCGGCCGCAAGTCCTGAATGGACGCAACAACTTTAATTCGTCTCACAAAGGGGCTCCTCGGTCTAGTCAGCGTCCCCAACACCCACTCTCTCTCTCTCTTTTCCTCCTTCTCACTCATACCCCTTCTGCCTGGAGAGTGACAGAAAGTGTGGCCGCAGGCGGGGCGTTGGCGGCGCCTCCGCCATCCTCTTGTTTTGGCGTCCCCTCTTACCCCTCTTGACAGGGGGCTCGGAAGGACGCGGCGCGACTCCACGCCGACGGCCCCCGTGCTTCGATAAGGCGGTGAGGCGACGGCGGCGGGAGCGGGGGAAGGGAAGTCTCTCTGGTCCGCCGTTGGAGCGGACGGCAGGGACGCCGGGGTGACCTCCGTTTGGTGCCCAGTGAGGCGTGCCGTGGGCGGCGCACTGCGCGCGGCCCGGACCGGAGCCCGCGGACTTTTGCAGTGTGCTGTGTCTGTCGCCGGCCCCCGGGCGTTCACCTCGGCCCGGTGTCCCCCGGCGGCCGTCGGGAGGGGCGAGAGCAGAAGGTCCGAGGGTGGCCGCGGCGCGCGGGGCCCGGCGGGGCGTCGTGACGCTCACGAACAACAAGTGGAGTGTGGCGGCGAAAAGTTGAGGACGCCGTCGGTGTCCCCCGCATCCCGGCCGCGCCAAGGACGGCGACGCTTTGGCGGCCGTTCACGCGGACAACCCTTCGGGCCCTCACTTTTCCCCCTGGCGACACGAACGCTCAACTGCTTTGCCTCTGTCCCGCAGCGCGCCGCCGACCAAGCTCCGCGCCAAGGTCATCATCGCCATCATCTGGCTCATGTCGCTGGCGCTGGCCGCCCCCATGTCCGTGGCGCTGGGCGTCATCTACATCCCGGACGAGCTGCCGCCGCTGCCGCCGCTGCCCGCCGACCTGGCCGCCACCAGCCTCCCGTACGACGTCGTGGATGCCGTCGCCCTGGAGCTGCACCCCACCAAGGCCTTCTGCACCCTGGTGGGGCTGTCCATGGCCGACATGATGGTGTACCGCATGGTAAGGACGCATCCCCCGGCGACGCGAGCGCCGCGGTGCACCCGAGCGCCTGCGGAGCGCGGGGTAGGCCAGCCCGCGACGCACGGGTGCGCTCGGCCGGCCTACCCACCCGGCGCTCCGCTCCGCCGGCCAAGCGCCGAGCGCCAAGGAGGGCCCGGCCCCGGCCCCTCCGCGGCCGCGATACCAGGGCAGTGGACGAGGATTCTCATGTAGAGGGCCCTCATCTCGCTCCTCGGGTTTCCTCCCATCTCTGCCCGGAATCTGAAGAGAGCCACTCTTCCGGGGAGAGTTTGGAGGGGAGCGCCACTGGACCCGGCACAGCTACGGGAGGTCGCTGTGTGTTTTCCCAGATCGGAAGTAGATTGGCTGCATCCGCGCTGCTCCTTTATCTCCCTGGCCACAGCCGGCACGGGATAGCAGTGCAGTCATTCCGGTATGCGCAACAGAGGAGTTTCAAGGAGATATTTTTAACGCGTCCAGAGTTCGAAAAATAAAATCAAAACACAAATTTGTCGAAGATTTGTCAATTTTATACGTGTATTTTCTGGGTGGAATCGTCAACACGAATTTCGGTCAAGTTCATATTTTTTCTCTCCTCCTTGGAATTGACGTCACGTCCTGACCCCGAGTCGATCACCGAACACGCCGAAGACAGGCGTCTGACAAACGGGAGGAGGCCCCGCCGCCGTCTCTCTCACTCATACATAAATGCATGTGTGCGCGGTATGTTCTGTCCCATTTGCTCCCGTGGGCCGGGGCGGCGCGGGTGATGATATGTCAGTGGCAGCCGGAGGGTAAAGAAAGGGACGTCATCGCAACATAATACCGTAATTGATTCGCCGGGGGGGAAACTTTTGGCGTCGCGCACCATAGAGAGAGAGAGAGAGAGAGAGAGAGGGGGGTAGGGTCAGAAAGATTTACGGTCCGATCGGGGAGGCTTTCCAAGGGCAAGGGCGGGAAACTAGATTCATGTAGGGTCTCTCTCTCTCTCTCCTTCTCTCTGACTCTGCCTTTCTCTCTTCGACGCGCGCCTCCCGGCGATGCCTAGGCCCAGGGCTCCGCCAGCTTCGCACCCCCCACCGGCACTTCACTTTCTCTGGCACGGGATCCGAGTTGTATAGTCATCACTGCGCTACGTGCCTAGAAAGACTGCGGGGTCTCCTGCTCCTGTCTGGGACGGGGCCCAGCTTCCTCGACGCCCCCCCCCCCCCTAGTCCTCTACAGCCTGCGCCTACTATTTTATATTGGCCTCAGAGAAAATCTCGGCTCGGCTGGCGGCCGGAGGGGCCGCAGGCTTTGTGTGTCCCCCGGGAGGGCGAGAATCGAACACGACCCCCCGCGGCTGTGAGCCAGAATGGTGCGGTGAAGAGAGGCACTTATTTGGAAACCGCGTGAGGCGCGGAGTGCGTTACTTCCCGCCTCTGCGAGTGTGTCAGTGTGTGTGCGTGTGTGTGTGTGAGAGAGAGAGAGAGAGAGAGAGAGAGAGAGAGACGGAAGGAGTGGGGGTTTGTCGTAGCCGCGGCGCGCTGCTGGAAGATTCATTAGGGATTCTCCGCCTCCAGAAGCAGAAGTTGCTCAGAAAGCGACGCGGCCGCATGAATTATTGATGCGAGTTTGTTTTTATTTTTGGCCGTGCAGGTGCTGGTGGTGGTGCAGTACCTGACGCCGCTCATCATCATCACGCTCGTCTACACGAGGATGGCGCACCGGCTGTGGGGCTCGCGGGCGCCGGGCAACGCCGAGGACTCGCGGGACGCCACCCTGCTCAAGAACAAGAAGAAGGCGAGTGTGGCAGCGAGGTCGTGGCCGAGGTCGTGGCCTACAGACCTGCGAGGAGGACCTGGGCTCGGGACTGTGTTCAAAATTTTTAGGGGGCAGAGTCCTACTTTCAGAATCCTGGTGACAAAGAAAAAAAGTGCCCTTTTAAAGAAAATATTTTTATTCTGATTTTCGGATTCTTGCAGGTGATAAAGATGCTGGTCATCGTGGTCGCCCTGTTCGCCCTGTGCTGGCTGCCCCTGCAGACGTACAACTTCCTGCAGAACGTGTACCCGAGCATCAACAGGTCAGTTTCGAAAAGGGATTTTTTTTTCTGAAAAAAAAAGACGTCGAAGGGAAATTAAAAAAAAAACATCAATTTAAGATAAGAGTTTGCGAAGCCGATGCACTGACCGAGTGTACTGTTGCAGATACCGCTACATCAACATCATCTTCTTCTGCTGCGACTGGCTGGCCATGAGCAACAGCTGCTACAACCCTTTCATCTACGGGATCTACAATGTGAGCTAATTTCCCTTTTTCCCGCCGCCCCCCCCCCCTTTTTTTCGCTTCTCGCCCGCGGAAAGAAAATGGTCGATGATAAACGATGGACGCCGTCGCTGGCCCCCGCGCCGCCGCTGTCGGAAGACTATTGTTCCCTTCTGCTGCCGCTGGCCGGCGGTGTATTGGAATCGCGCAGCGGCGGGCGGCGCGGCCGCGGCCCGCCCGGGATAAAACCAGAGACAGGAAGACCCAGATCTGCCCGGCGATCCGACCGGCAAAACGGTTCTCATGGCCGTGTGTGGGAGGGAGAGGGAGAGGGAGGGAAAGAGAGAGAGAGAGACTGGAGTCACTTCCCTCGGCCGCCCCGCAGGCAGCGTACCCGGCCATGTGGACGGGATCGACAGGGCGGGTTTTGCTGCCGGGCTACCCGCCGCTGTACATCTGCCGATATCTGCCCCCAGCACCGTAGCTCCCTGATAAACACCGCCGCCGAGACGCTGCTCCCGGGGCCGGGGTCTACGGGACCTACAGTGCAAACTACACCGAGAAAACTGTAGTCCTTGTGCAGAAAATTTCAAAGTTCAAGTAGAGAAAAACGTACCACTGATTTCGGGGGGGGGGGGGATGTAGTTTTTCGCGATGACTGCAGTCGTCAACTACAATGCAACTGTAGCTCAACGGACTACATTTCGAGCACCGTAGCTCAAGGGACTACAGTTCGAGCACGCAGATCCTTCCACGCGGAAGACACGCGAGAGGCATTCCCCCCATTTTACTCCCTCGCTCCTCCCCGATACAGCCGGACGGCGTCTGGCCGGGGCTCGCTTCGGGCTGAGCGGAGCAGACGACAGCCAGCCTTGATATCCGAGCCGCGGCCCCGCCGGGGCGTTCAACTCGGGTTTTCCCTTTGTCTGTCTGATTAGAACTAGGACCGGCAGTGCATCAGACGGCGGGAGAGCAGTTTGGTAGCCGGCGAACCGTTTTCGTCCGACGCGGCACACAACGTCAACTTCCCCCACAAACCCGCTCGGATGACGACACATACACAAGTTTCAATCAACTCCACAACTTCCCCCTTTCGCCTTGGGAGCGATGGTTCTATTCACCCCCCTCGCCCTCCCTCCCCGCCCCTCCGCCCACGGGGGAAGCAGTATGAAAGCAGCAAGAGCCATTGGCGTTTGATCCAGAGAAAAAAACAGTTTTCCATGGCTCGTCAGGACGCCCTCGGTCAGCATGTTGCGTGGGGGGAGGGGGGGGGGAGGACCCCGACGAGGGTCGTGTGTCTCTCTTGCACAAGTAGTGGGGCCATAAGCTGTTCTCCCTTTCTCGTCCTTCTCCGGGACCCTCCTAAAGAGCCCCCCAGCCGCCGCGCCGCCGCCCCGGAGAGGGGAGGGGGACGGGGGCTCCTTGTTGCCCCCTGTTGCCTTCGCATGTCTCCAAAGCCCCCTCCCCCCCCCCCCCGGCCTGTGGCAGTACGTGTCCGATCAAGAGAGCCCCAGCAGCCCCCCCCCCCCCCTCTTCCCTTCCTCAACCCCCTCCCCCGCGCGTTTCCTTCCCATTTCCTACTGGCGAAAACGGGGACAGTTACACGAGCAGGAGAAGGGGGAAAATAAGTTAGTCGCGAGCGCCCAAGTTTGGCCGTGCCGCGTATTGTGGTGGCGGCGTGTGGGGGGGGGGGGTGCTGCCCGCGGGGTCAGATACCTCCGCTATCGCAGCCAGGAGGCAGCCAGCGGGGCGCACCGTGCCGTGTTGTTATATGCCTTCCCGTCTGCACTTGGCGGCGCCGGCCCACCCCACTTGTACACCGCCGTCGTCACGCCGGCACCTCTCTCTCTCTCTCTCTCACCCTTATTTTCTCGCCCTCTCCGTCTCGCTCGCACGTACACTCTTCCACGGCTGCGGCGGTCGTCCTGTGCACCATTTTATCGCTCCCGTTCGACCCGGCCAGATAAAAACAAATAATTATTGCCTCCGGGCCAGAAAGGTCCGCGGGCCGTGTAGGGTCTCTCTCTCTCTCTCTCTCTCTCTCTCTCTCTCTCTCTCTCTCTCTCTCTCTCTCCCTCTCTCTCCCCCTTCTCTCTCCTCCACAGCCGCGAGTGCTGATTTCGTCCCCAGATGTGCTCCGTGCTTCCCCCCTTTGCTCCCCACATCACGACGGATGCCGGGCTTCTACCCCACGGACTTGGCGGCGGTCGTTACATCTGCCCATTTCTCTTCCCGTTCCGTCCCCGGCCTGCCGCTGCCGCTGCCGCTGCGGTGCGCGTCGCCACGATCCCCCGGAACCCCCTGACCCTCTAGAGAGGCATCTCCGCGGGGGGTCCGCAAGGCCACGCGTCCCTAGCTCCCTGCGTCGTGCGATTAATCAAAAGGCGGGACAAAATGAATGCGCGGAGAGGGGACGGACGGTCTGGGCGGGCAGCGGCCGGGCCGGCAGCCCCGCGAGGCTCCGGAGAGGCCCGGTCCACCCGAACAACAGCACGCGAGTCTCTCTCTGGTCAGCAGCGGCTGCTGCTCTTCAGAGCGTCCGATTTAAATCGTGACGAGAACACGTCACCGGACATTCCTGGCAGGCCCCTGCAAACGGCGCGGACAGGCCAAGCAAGCCGGCTGTGTCAGACCGAGGCGGCAACGAGGTTTGACGCGGAGGGACGGACCGCAGCTTGCTTTCCCAGTATTTTATTTTTTTTTATTCGGGGAGTCTTGCCTGCCTGTTAGAGTGCATTGTGCTCGGCGGGGGGCGCTGACCGCGGCGCGGCGCAGCGGCCCGAAAGGGGGGCCCGAGAGGAATATTTTGAATCGCGCTTTCTTCCCGCGCGCTCAGGCCGACGCGGCCGACACCACCCCCGCCAGGCAGGGAGGTGGCAGGTCGGGGGGAGGCGGGCGGGAGCCGCCTTTGAGCCGGACGCGGCGTGGAGCACGTCCTCCCAGTTGCGGCCGCGGCGCTGGCCCCGCAGAGTTCTCGCCCCCGCCGCCGCCGGCTACCCGCGCCGCATTTCGCAACAAACCGCGTTCATCGCGCCCGGCCCAACTCGAGCGCGCACTTTGAAGAAAGCGGAATGTGTTTTCCACTGTCGGTGTGGAAGTCGAGCGGGCCGCGTGTGTGGGGCGGCGGCGGTGACCCACCTCCCGGGGCCCGGCGGCGGCCCGGCGCGAACAGAGGCTCCGCGCCGTCGCCGTCCCGGACGCGGGACGGAGCCGAGGGTCGTCGCACGCATAATGGAGGGGTATTGCGGTCAGGAAGTGGCGGCGGCCATCCCGACTACGGCGATGGAATTGGAGACGGCGGAGGAGGAAGCGGGGGAGGGGGCGCTAAGAACCGGGACCCGACTTGTGACTCCATCCCCCTGATCCTCACACAGAGGGGAGGGGGAAGGGGAGTGCCTTGTGGGGGGAGGGGGAGGGCAGTGAGCGGGGGTGTTGGTGCCCGTCCCTTACGCCAGGTTTCTTCACCCCGCTGCACACAGCTACCCACACACACACAGCTACCCGCACACACACATACGGCTGGCGGCCGCAGAGGATAGCTGTACCCGTCGTGTCCGCACAGCGGTGGTTTTGGTTGTTGTTGTTGTTGATACTGTAGTTGTTGCTGGGACACAAGAGGGAGCTGATTTGAGGGCACAAGAGAGGGTGCCGCCGCCCCCGCTGCAGCCCGCCAGCCCCCCGCTGCCGCCAGCCCGGCCCAGACGGACGGCCAGGCCAGGGCACTCCAGAGGCCGGCTACAAATAAACTGAACCGCCGCACACTGATCCGCTCTATTTTCACCTCGCCCGCTGTGAGGCGGAAATCCTGCTAGCAGAGAGTCAGGGGAAAAAAAATTAAAAGATGGAACAGGCGGGGCCGGCGGCGGGGCCTCTGTCCGGCTGGGTTGATTCATCCCTCCCTGCGGCCGGCCGGCTCACGGGCCGCGGCCCCGCGGCCACGCGCCGCGCCGCGGGGGGTAGTCAGCCCGTTGTCACAAACTTTCTCCTTCACCTCGCACGGCGCGGTACGGCACGGTAATGTGTCTTCATTGCGCTCGTCTCTGGCCGGTCGGCGTGGGCGGCGGCGTGGGCGGCCGAGGCTGCCCGCACACCTCCACGGTCTTCCGCCCGGGAGGCAGGCCGCCCGCCGCGCCGCCGCCGCCGCCGCCGGAGCCCTCGGGTGTGAGGCGGGCGGCCTGCTTCACCGCCCCCCGCTGAGAGAAGGAAAAGTGGACGGCGGCGGCGGTCAGGGGCCGGTCCGGGCCGAGGGCTCTGGAGGACACGCCGGCCGGGCGGCGGGCAGCAGAGGCCAAGGCCACTGGAGGAGGGGGACGCTCCGCCACCGACCCCTCGCCCCACTGTGGCCCTGATGTAATTTGTAGTTTTACGAAGCAATTGAATGGGCCATCCGAGAAACGCATGAAAGCGATAACTGGCTCTCCAGTTCGGTCCAGTTTGTGCCGCGACGGAGAGAGAGGCGGAGAGAGCGAGAGAGAGATGTATTATACTCCCTGGAACGGCCAGAGGCCCTTCACGCCGCCCTTCAGGACGGCGTTTGATAGTGGGGATGCGATACAAAGGACGGCCGTAATTGTAACCTCATTTGAATCCTCGCCCCCATTGAGTTTGTCGGCCTTGTCGTCGTGTTGCAGGAGAAGTTCCAGCGCGAGTTCCGGCTGCGGCTGGACGTGTGCCTGCGCCGCTCCCCGGCGGGCCGCGGCTCCATCTCGCGCGAGCTCAGCAACCTGGACTCGAGCCGCTGGGAGTGGCCGGCGCACAACACGCGCACCGGCACGCTGGCGCTGCACCGCAACGGCGACAAGATGGCCCCGCTCGGCGACAAGCACGCCCTCAACGGCTCCAACTCGGCCCTGTCCGTCATCACGGGCCACACGTCGCTCACCCCATAGCGCTCGCTCCGTGGGCCGCTGGGCACCGGCGTCGCCGCCGGCCCGGCCAACGGGGCCCACTATCGGGCGCTCACGTCGCGGCTGTCGCCGTCCTGGGCGTGGCAGGACCGGCCCGAGCACCGCGACGAGGACATCGTCGACCTGAACCAGGTGCTGCACTGCTGAGGGCGCCCCGCCGCGGCCGTCGTCGTGGTCGTGTCGCCGCCCCCCGCAGAGCCGGTGGCGTCACGCTGACCGTGTCGGTCCTCTACGAGTGCGCGGAGAGGCGCCGTCCCCTGGCCTTGTGGACGGTCTCCGGGTACGCGCTCGCGGCCCGCTATGCACGCAGCGGCAGCGGGGCGCCGCTCGCGGACCGCCTCGTGCCCTGGCCGTGGTGGTGATCTTGGAACACTCGTTTGGCCCGCGCCGGAGGCACGCTGCGCAGTGGCCGCCGGTCAGGGACAGTCGGACTCGGAAAACTCTCTCGCTCGCTCGCTTACGGAGTTCTCCGCGAGTGCGACAGAGCTACGACTACGCGGGCCCTCCCATGCAGCAGATGGCGACAGCAGGCCCCGCCGCCCCGCCGCTGCTGGAGCCGAGCCAGGCCAAAAAGCCCTCCGTCTTGGATGTGATCCCTGTCGGCATGTTACCCCTAAAAAGTACACGGCCGCTCTGCTCTCCTCCCCCTCCCCCGTTTCTTTTTTCAATTAGTAAGACAATTGTATCATATTCCGGAATCTGCTCTCTTATTCTGGCCGCCTTCTTCTGCCCACGCCCTTATTTGCCGGCCTCCGGGGCGCGCGCAGACGCGCTGTCCCTCCTTCCCTTATTTCATTTTTCATTCCGCGCCGACTTCCTGCTCATTTCCATTTTCCATCAGTTTATTCCTCCCTTCGACCTAACCTACCTCCTCCTCCTCCTCCTCCCCCCGCTAGGTGACGGGCCTTCTACATTCCCATTCCCACCTTGTTCAATTTCTCTCTCTCTCTCTCTCTCTCTCTCTCTCTCTCTCTCTCTCTCTCTCTCGTGTCCTCGACACTCCGCCTCTCACTCACTTTCCCTTACATTCATTAAAGCCCATCCACCACCACCACCGCTGGCGGCCAAACGAAAACGCGGAATGAAGCAGCAGCTCTCCCCGAACGGCGCGGCACATTAATTAGCGACTGCGGTCACGTGGCGTCGCGTGGCGTGGCGTGTGGCCCGGAGCTCATTTACAGAGCGACCGCTGCGGCGGCGGCGGAGATGCCGGAAAGTGATGGGGTCAAACAGTATACAGTACGCAGCGTCAGGGGGTGTCCGGGGGCCGGGTCCGGGGGCCGGGTCCGGGCCGTGTACAAAAGAGCAGTCCGCGGGGCGGCCGCTGCGTGGGCGAGAGACGGGGTGGGGGGTGGAGGGGTGGGGGGCCTCGGGCGGGCGAGCCGCGAGCCCTCTGCAGCCCCGTGTTCCAGCATCTGCCGCCCCCCGTCCGCCCCCCGCGCGGCGCTGTTGTAGAGCTCCTCCCGCTGCATTCCCGTGTACTTTCCACACGGGGGGGCACGATTCCGGGTGTAGCCGCCCCCGCGGCCCCGCGGCCCCGCCCCGGTGGTGCCAGCGGCAGACGCGGGCGGACAGCGTCGTGTCGCCACCCCGCTCGCGCCCCTCGGAGGGCCCCCGAGCCCCCCACCGGCCCTTCAAACTCGGCGCTAACAAGAAACATGACACGGCGGTCACAGGACGATGATCTCGCACCTCTCTGGCCGTTCAACCCCTCCCTCCTCTACAGCATCGGAAAGAAAATTGGCCGGATATTACCGCGGAAATTACAGAATTATCGCAATGCAAAAATTCACCTCCGTTATATTTTTATTTTTTAAGTTTGGTGTTTTAGCTTGCAATATTTTCAGAATGAGCCTTATAAGAAGACCTGTTTAAGTGTCAAGTTGTTTGCGGTAAACAGTGGACGATTACAGCCAGTGTTTTTCTTCTTTTTTAAATAAATCTGATTCTTGTTTTTAGAGAGACCTAATGTACAAACCTATTTTTCAAGAGTGTATTATTTGAATAGGTAAGAAAATTCCCAATTTGTATAGGTAGCCACATATATAGCTGGTATCTCTTGGTGTCATTTTTGGATTGGTAATTTGTACAAAGCAAATTTTGTTGGTCAAAGTAAGTTTTAAATGGTGTGTTTTTGAGAGCGTAATAACACCTGAATAAACCAAAGATTAGACGTAGTGCCCTTTGACCTCGTTGCAGAAATCCCACATTGTCAGCTATGTAAACAATGTCTGCACATGACTGAATAATTCTAATCGCTTTCTTCGCTTCACCCCTTAGCCTATGACCTAAAAATTAGCCTTCAGCCAACTTTTCGTGAATGTCGAAGTAGAAAGAGAATGTAGACCTACTGTACACCCCTACCTATTTTTGCATGATTCCATAGCGGGGTGTGCCTTGTGTGAAAGGTATGGACTCAGCGACTGAGATTTAATGCGATGCGATTCATTGTGTTTTGTAATGCAGAGCAGGCGGAGAGGATAAGTCAGAAATAAAAGACGTGCGAATAAAATATTCCTATGTGTTTATTTATCGTCCTAGTACAAAATCATCTTCACAGCAGTCTTATCTCTGGTGGAGCAATGCGAATATGTTGCTTCGCGGTTCCATACCGGAATACTGAATCACCGTTTACACAGCACACAATTCGCGACGCTGCGATACGCAGCAGAACCGACATGGCACATCACAAAATGGCACGTTTTCGACATCCGCGAAAGAAAAAAAAAACGGATTGAACTCGTTCCGACTGTCACAGCAAGCCTAGAACACCTGGGCGCCGGGGACGACCAGGGACACGGGCTGCGCCGTCCGGAGGAGGGTCCACACACCAGCGGCGCCGACGGCGGAGGCCAGGCCCAGGATAGGGGAGCCCGCCTGACTGGCGGCGGCTGCGCAGACAAGCCACACGCATCAGACAACGACATCGCAGCATGAAGTACAAACGACAACATGGAATGTTAAGCTAAAGAATCACGTACCGGCAATGGCGGCTACGCTGTTGGTGGCGTCCTTGCTGTGGACCAGGGTGAGGTGCTCGTCCAGGGAGACACCGGCCGCGCCGAAGGAGGCTTCGTCAACGGCGAGCAGGACGCTGGTGCCGGCGGCCCCCACCGTGCCTGAAAGAGCGAACAAGCGTAAGCGGGCAGTCACATTGGGGCACTCAGCGGTCGATACCCCGCGCGCGGGTGCGCGGGGTAGCGCCGAGGCGGAACGGAGCGGCGGGCGGCCGGCGCGGCTCGCAGTGCGTGCTTACCGGTGAGGACGTGGCCGTTCACGGCGACGCGGACGACGGCGGGCAGGACGGCCTTGTCGTCGTGGGAGGTGGCGAGGGTGATGCCGGCCTGCTTGGCGATGGCGGGCGCGTTGACGAGGTTCACGCCGGGCTTGGCGACGATGCCCGCGGCCACCGGGGTGGCCAGGAACGCCTTCTTGGCCAGGTCGGCGCCCGCCGTCTGCACGACCACCTGGCTGCCCTGGGTCTTCCCGGCCAGCAGGCGGCCGGCCAGCACGCCCAGGCGCTGTGCCAGCGCGATCCAGGGCCCGTTCTCCGGCACGAGCGCGGCGCCGAGGACGGGCGCGTTGACCACGCCGGTGACCGAGTACGGCGACGAGGGGTCGGCCAGCGCGATAAACTGTTCGGCCACCTCGACGGCGACGCGGCTCTGCGCCTCGCTGGTGGACGCGCCCAGGTGCGGCGTGGCCACCACCTTGGGGTGCTCGATGAGTGCGCGCGTCGTGGCGCCCTTGGGGGGCTCCTCGCTGAACACGTCGAGGGCGGCGCCGCCGCAGCGGCCGTCCTGCAGCGCCTTGAGCAGGCCCTCCTCGCAGATGATGCCGCCCCGGGCCACGTTCACCACCTTGACGCCCTTCTTGCACTTGGTGAACACCTGGTCGTTGATCATGTCTGCAAGAGGCGCGCAAAAGTTAAAGTTTGGCGCTCGTGTTTGCGGTGGTTAATTAAGCCCGGGCCGCGGACCCTCGAGCGCCCGCCAGCGCCGGGGTAGGCCGCCCGCGCGGCACGGGTGCGCGCGCCGGCCGGCCGCTGCCTACCCGGCGGGCGCTGGTGCATCACGTTTACTCACTCCTCGTCTGGGGGATGAGCGGGGTGTGCACGGTGACGTAGTCGGCCTGCGGCCAGATCTGCTCCAGCTCCAGCTTCTCCACGTTAAAGGCGGCAGCGTCCTCCTTGCTGACGCACGGATCGAACCCGATCGTCTGCGGATAACCAGATGGTGCAATTTTGTCAAGTTAGTTAATTAACAATCCTAGATACATGTATTTTTTTTTTTTTTGTAAATGTTATCAAGTGAGTGACTCACCCTCATGCCGTACGCCTGCATGCGGACAGCTACCTCCCTGCCGATGCGGCCCAGACCGAGCACGGCCAGCGTCTTGCCCTGCAGCTCGCTGCCCGAGTACAGCTTCCTGTCCCAGCGGCCCGCCTTCAGCGAGTGGCAGGCCACGCTCACGTTTCTGGAGGTGGCAGAAAAGAAAGGAGAGATCGCGGGTTCAAATACCGTCGAGGTTTCTTGTGTTCGTCGCGGTGGTGCTTTGCTCCTTTGCTTACCTGGCGAGGTCGGCGATGAGGGCGCAGGTGAGTTCGCAGGCGCTGATGGAGTTGCCGCCGGGAGTGCTGCAACACACGGGTACAAGCGGCGTTAACGAGGACGTGCGTGGGGGGCGTGGCCGACCCGGGCACTACTCCGACGTCGCCCTTGTCACCGAGACCAACGTCTGGGCGCGTCAGGCCGGCCGCTCCAGACGAAAGCCAAGGTCAATTCAGTTAGCCGACGGGACGGGTGGTGGCCGGGCTGCCGGTTAACCACCGCAGAGGGCAAGGCCCGGCGGCGGCGGGGCGGGGGCCCCGTCGTCCCGCCGCCCCCGAGCTCACCCTCCCCTAGGCTGCCGCCGCCGCCGCCAGCGGCCCCCAAGTTGGTCCAAAGTCATTACAGGAGTCTTACTTGAGTACGATGATCCCCCGGGCCGTGGCCGCCTCCTGATCAATGTTGTCCACCCCGGTGCCCGCGCGGCCGACGACGCGCAGGTTGGCGGCGGCCGCGATCACGTCGGCGGTCACCTTGGTGTCGGAGCGCACCACCAGGCCGTCGTGTTTCTGCGGACGGGGAGGGCGCGGTCAGACACGTCAACACGCACCGCCGCCACCACACGCTGGCTGCGGCACTGTCACGTACCGGGATCTCCTTGAGCAGCTCCTCCTTGGGCATCTTGTACTTGCAGGTGACGGGGATGCCGTGCTGCTGCAGGAGCTCGACGCACTTGGGGTCGACCTCGTCGCTGACGAGCACGCTGCGGAGAGGGACGGACATCTTGGCTGTCGACAGAGGAAAAAAAATGAGTAAAGACTAAATTCATGAGGTCTTCATTCGATGGCTCGCCTCAGGAAAAAAAGGCACGCAGGAAAAAAATATATATAGTAGTGTGTGCGTAAGTGTGTGCGTAAGTGTGTGCGTAAGTGTGTGCGTGTGGGTGACAGTTGTGGAGGGCGGTAATCATCACGGTACACAACACAATGACGGATGAAACAAACAGCTGCTGATAACGCAGACACGTCCTCAGTATACAGGCCGCGCGGCGGCGTCACCGAGCCGCGCAATCAGCGGGGGGTCCACAACCGCCCACAATCAGTACACTCATGCCGAGACAATCGAACACAATCATCGATTAAAAAATCTCGGAAACGGGGGGACGATAAACAGTTTGTATGGCCGCATTGTTGGAGTAAGTACAAAAGAAGCGGCCGTCAAACGCCATCATGAATGCACTTGCACTTTTCAAAGTTTCTGAAAAATGGCTGCAAACAACGGACACAATCATTTGCATACTTTGGGACAGAGTTGTGGGGCCCTGAAGGGAATCACAGCAACATTATCTGTCATCTGTCACGGGAATCCAGAGCTGATATATCGTCTCCAAAACGATCGGGCAAAGTGGAGAGCCGGCAGGGGGGGCCGCGGCCTGTAGTACACAGCTTTCTGGTGCACCTCCTGTTCACTTGGCCCGGCCTCGCCCGGCCTTGACCCTGACCTGGTGACTACGACAGGCGCACGACAACGAACTCCTGTATCAGGGAGCCCCCCCCCCCCCTCACTCCCTGCCGCGGGAGGCACCCGGTACTCGGCCGCGTGCCGGCGAATCATCCGAACCGTGAGCGCTGCCGCGGGCCGCCGCTCCGCGCCCCGCTACCGGGCCCGCCGGCGCCGCTGTTCGGCCCGGCTGCTCATGTGTTATTGTGTCACTACACGCTCTTCAAGGCTGGCCTGTTGGGTCCTTGTTGTTTTGCCGCGGCGCCGCCGGTCTCCTGGTTGGTAACCGGGAGGCGCGATATCTGCCAAAACAAGCCTCTCCGAGCCGCGAACGCTAGCGCGAGCCCCCATTGACAAACAACTCCCTCGCTATGCGGCGGAACAGAGATGGCCGAGCCGGCGACCGTCGTGTCTTAAAGGAGTTAAGAGCTCCGTAGAAACCGAGCAGGGGCCCAGCAGGCCACAGCCGGCCTGTGCACCGCGGTCACCATCTTGTCATGGGACGGGCCGTACAGAATCGAGCCGGAAAAGCGATCCTCTGCATTTGTATTCCTGCGCTCCCCCCGAAAGGACGTGGTCATGACCGGTCCTTGTCGCCATGCCAAGCCCTCGTTTGAATAGCGAGCAGGTGTGAGTGCGGCCGGCCCGAGCCTGGCCTAGGCTAGACCAGGCCCTTGCCTAGGCTGCCCAGGCCCGGCACAGCAGACGACGCCGCCGTGACGGCAGCGCCCCCACGCGGCAGGCCCGCCAAGCCGGCCGCCCGGGTCTCCGCGTCTCTCTCCACGCGACGCGGCGTGACAGTGCAGGGCTGCGTGGAAAAGGAGCGTGTCTGTTCGGTTTCCGCGTCGTGTGTGGAGACTGCGACGAGGGCAAGTTTCCGGACGCGGCCCGGCGCGGCCGGGCGTGGCGCGGTGCAGCCTGATAGTCCTAGCCAGGCCCCCGGCTAGCTCCATCCTCGCCAGGCTCGGCCGCAGAGAGGCCAGGACTCCAAGACACGCGAGAAAACGCGTCCCGGTCGGGCGGAACGACGTTTAAACATGGCCTTGCGCACGGGAGCCGGCCGGCGCTGGACAAGTGCACCGCAGCCGCGGGCAGTGCAGCCTTATGCCAGATGACGGTTTCCACAATTTCTACAGCCCGACTCTATTCGCGCTCGTGTCACGCAGCCTCCTTTAGTAGGACGTTAGCCACGATGGTCACGACGGTCGACTCACTCGGCTCACCTCTGTTCGCGGTCGGCGTCTGTGTCCAGGAGGTGTGGTCGCCGGTAGGTGCTGGGCCCAACTGATGACGGCCGCCGCGCCGCCGTGGCCTGGCGGGGGACCCGTGGGGGACCCGGGGGGGACCCGGGGGGGACCCGGGGGGGCCGGGCCGCGCGACGGGGACCGGGGACCGCGAGGCGGAGGCGCGACGTAGCAAGTATGAGAAACGCGGCGGCCGACGGCAGCGCTGGCGGCCGGCTGTCCCGCGGTAAGTCTCTCGTCCAGAGAGAGAGAGAGAGAGAGAGAGAGAGAGAGAGAGAGAGAGAGAGAAAGAGAGAGAGATTTATGGGGGATATTTTTACAATTGAAGCCGTAGAATAAGTCACAAAATTTTTGAAATTTTTGAAGTTTTTATCGATTTTTTTTTGTGTGTGCTGTGAAGTGAAGTAAGGCCCTGATACCCGCGGTCCGCGGCAGCCTTTACGCCCGCGTGCCGCTGCGTCCCCCGTGCTCGAGCTCTCGCGGGCCCCCTCCCCCGCGATGCCTCACATAGAGAGCGGCGGCGCCCCCTGGCCGTGAGGAAACTGTTGTTGCCGCTGCCATCATGCGGCGTTGCGAAGCCGAGGAGGAGCGAAGCGTCCCGTGACGATAAGTTTTGCTCGCCGCTGAAAATACCTTACGAAATGAGCGGGACGATTGGGTGGGCGGCGGGTGCGGGAGGCCTGAACCGGCACTGATAGCGGCCGGCCGGGGCCCCCCGGTGGGGTCAGCGTCAGCCCCGCTCTATGCCGCGATAGAAAATAACAGACTGCAAGTGTGATGCCGCCATGTGTGTGCTGCTTCGAAAGCAGCATCATCAAAAAGTTTCCTGGCCGTCGACGGAAAATGCGCCTTCGTCGTGTGGCAGCTTAGTGTATTATAAGTTCGTGGCCGATATGCTTCCTTAACTCAGAGAGAGAGAGAGAGAGACAGACAGACAGACAGAGAGCGATAGATACATGAGGGTCCGTAGAAGACTGACATGGCATGGCAGCTGGGCCGTCGCGCGGCTGCTTCCAGCCGGGTTCATCAGCCCTGCCCCGCCGCGTCTGGCCTATAAACAGTTTCGATAAACGCCCCGGCAGCGGTGCGGGCAGGGGTCGGATCGGTCGGTGCCGTGCCAGTAGTGCCCGGCGGCAGTGTTTGTCTGGGCCGGCGCGCGGTGCGCGGTGACCGGCGGTGACGTCACCAGGGGGTGGCCAACCTGCCCGAGAGATCGCTGAACCACCGTCTCGCCGTGTGTGACGCGGTCACTCGCACTTTCGCCGGTGGTCGAGCTTATCTGTCCAGCGGCTGGCGGCCAAGGCTACAAGACGGGTAGGAGAGCGACCCGGCGGCAGCAGAGAGCCAGCCACAGCCAGGGGCCCAGCGCGCCGGGCGGCAGGCGGCCCAGCGCGCGCGGCTGCCAGCTGGGAGGCCTACCTCACGGGCGGCCGTGCCGGCCAGGCTGCTGCACGCTTCGTACAACTTCGTACACAAGCCGCTCTCGACAAATACCTCCTGATAGTCGGCAGGTACCCTTCCATGCACACTCACCCCTTTTTGACGGATTCGGCGCGACCTTCAGTTGTCGCAGGCGGTCCCTCCAGATGGCGCGTTCGCGTTCCTTGGCACGTTCCTGTGAACGTTCACGCTCCTGGCCACGTTTACGTTTTCGCCTCTCCTCCTCGAGAACCTCCAAGGCTAACAGTTGATGCCGAGCTAACAGTAGAATCTCCATGTCTCGCCGTCACGCCGCACGCGAAAAACTCAGTGGAAGACGATGCGGACACGACGTGGGACCCGGGCGGAATGCGGTCTCCGGCGCTCAGGTAGAGGCGGGCAGAGGTCCGGGGGAGAGACCCGGCCGGAAGGGGGACTTCCCGGGCCTTCGGGAAGTACGAAGTCGCCCTCGGGCGCGTCGGGACGGATGGTGGGGGGCCACAAGGGGAGTACGTCGGGGAGCCGTTTATTGATCTGCACTGTGGTCACGGCAGCTCACAAGCCGGCGGTCCTGTGGATGAAGTCCCTCACGGTGGGGTCGGCGATGTTGGTGTAGACGCCCGGGTAGTCGGCGCAGCCCTGGCCCCACGACGTGATGCCCCGCTGCACGCCGCCCAAGTCCACCATCGGCCCGCCGCTGTCGCCCTAGAAAGACGAAACAAAATCAAGGCACACGTTCCGTCGATTAATTATTATTATTATTTTGTCGAGTAGGCAGGCAGTCCGCACTGCTCGCTCACCTGGCAGGTGTCCTTCTTCTCGCCGCCGGCGCACAGCTCCACCTCCGTGATGGGGCCGTAGGGCGTGTGCTCGTACGCGCGCGTGCACGCCGCCCTGGCAATGATCCGCACGCGCGCCGTCTGCAGCACCTTGGGGTACTTCATGTTGTGCTGGCGGCAGAGCGGAGCAGAGTGTCTCGCGTGTGAAGCACCTCGCGCCAGAAGCGGCAGGCGGCCGCGCGCCTCACCGAGCTGATCTTCCCCCAGCCGGTGACCGTCATGGCGGAGCCGGGGCTCGGCTCCGGCGCGCCCCTCTCGGGCAGCCGCACGGCGCGGACCGCGTCGGAGAAGGCGAGCTTGCTGCGCAGCCGCATGAGGGCGACGTCGTTCTTGAGCTCGTGGAACTCGGGGTGCATGGCGATGTCGCGCACGTACATCAGCTCGCCCCGCGCCTCGCGGAACGAGGAGCCGACGCGGACCCGCCACATGTCGGGCTTCCTGCGGCTGGAGGGCGGTATGGTCAGGCGGGGCGGCGGCCGCGGGGTCACCCCCGCCGAGGGGCACTGCGTGTGCACGTACAGGAACACGCAGTGCGCCGCCGTGAGCACCCACTCGAAGCTCACGATGCTGCCGCCGCACCACAGGCGGCCTTTGTGCTCGAGCGCCACCTGGAACGCCCGCCGACGAAATAAACACTCTGTGGCAAAACTTCGAGAGCTGCCCCGGATGGTGCGCCGCGTACCTGGTACGGGAAGTCCGTGATGTTGGCGTCGTCGCCGCCCACGATCCGCTGCATCTCCATGCCGCCGCGGCCGCTGTCCGGCTCGGAGCCGAGCTCGCCGTCGCCTGCTGACGCGGTGGTGCTACTCCGCTCCGCGGACCGAGCGACACGGGGGTGGTCCTGGCCGTGGCGCTGTGCGTGGTCTGCGTCGACAAGCGTCGTCTGCTCACCAACAGGGACCACGGGGCGCCACTCGCGGCCGAGGTAATGCGGACGAACCTGGAGGGGTGGCGTACCATTGGCGGTGCTGGGGGACCTCCGGGGGTGCCGACGTCGCGTCCGCGCCGCCGACGGACGCCCGTGGCGCCAGGGGCCTGAGGGAGCGCTCCGCGACGCCGCCAAAGGGGAGGAGGCCGTCGGCGCCGAAGCCGCCGGACGGGCGGCCCCTCTCGTCCACCTCCATCGCCACGTCCCCCGCCTGCATGCGGCTCCCGCCGCCCGCGCCGGGGAGGCCGGCCAGGTTCAGCTTGTCGGAGAGGCTCTGGATCTTCTGCATGGCCGCGTCCAGGGCCGACAGCGGCGGCGGCGCGGTCGGCGCGGGGCCCTGGGGCGGCGCAGGGGCCGCGGCGCGCTGGCCGACGGCAGCCGGCTGCACTTGCGGGGGCGGCGGCGGGAGCTGGCCGAGCTGCGGGGGAGGCTGGACTGGTGCCGGGTACGCGAACGGCTGCAGGAACTGCACCGCCACAGGCTGGTACGGGTACTGCACCATCATCGGCGGGGGAGGGGGAGCGAGTGGGGGTAGGTACGACTGCGCGGGCTGGTCGACCTGCGACGTCCTGGGCAGCGACGGCGGCGGCTGGTTCGCAACTTGCTGCAACTGAGGTGGCTGAACTACCCCTTGCTGGTTCGTCTCGGGGAACTGCGGCATTTGTTGGGGTTGTGGTAGTTGTTGGGGCTGCAGTGAATGGGGTTGCAGAAGGTGAGGGTTTTGCTGGGGTTGGGGTGGCTGGGGCTGCGGCGGTGGTATGGGTTGTTGGTGTTGTGGTAGTTGTTGAGGCTGCAGTGAATGGGGTTGCAGGAGGTGAGGGTTTGGCTGGGGTTGGGGTGGCTGGGGCTGCGGCGGTGGTATGGGTTGTTGGGGTTGCTGAAGCTGGTGGGGAGCGAACACTTGCTGGGGCTGCGGCTGGGACTGCGGGGGATGTTGGGGAGTCGCCAACGCGGGTGGTTGCGCGGGCTGTTGGGGCACCTGAACAAAGTGCTGAGGCTGGACAGGCTGAGGAGCGTGTTGAGGTGCCGCAGGGGGCTGCTGTTGCTGGAAGGGCTGCTGGCTGTTCACGGGCTGGCGTTGAGCGTTGTTTTGCTGAGGCGCCCAGGCCTCGTGCGGATGCTGAGCGTGCTGAGGGGGTGGGGGCTGGTGGTGCTGAGGCGCTGACCCGGCCGGTGGGCCGTGCTGAGCCTCAGCCTCGGGGAAGTGCTGCGGTGGCTGCTGCTGAGGGGCCCCGTAGTGAGCGGCGGCGAGCTGCGCCTGCGTAGGGTATTGCTGGGGCTGATGCTGGTGCTCCTGCTGAGGGTGAGGCTGAAGGGGCGGCTGAGGGGGCGGCTGAGAGAGCGGCTGAGGGGGCGGCTGAGGGGGCGGCTGAGGGGGTGCCTGAGGGGGCGGCTGAGGGGGCGGCTGAGGGGGCGGCTGAGAGAGCGGCTGAGGGGGCGGCTGCGGGGACGCTTGCTGTGGAGCTGGCATCTGGTCGGGCCCCGCGGGCCGGTGGTTGCCGTCGCGCAGCGGCCCGGGGGTCTGCGACGCCGCCTGTTGCGGAGGCAGTTGTGCCCCCGGCGGGGTCGCCGGCCCGGAGCGCGGCTTCGCCTGCAGGGGCTCGGCGGCCTGGGTGACCGGCTGCGGGGCCGGCGACGAGCTGGCCTGGGCCTGCTTCTTGTAGTCCTCGATGAGCGCGGACAGCCCGTCGAGCGCGGCGCGCAGGTCCGGCACCGACTCGCGGTGCGGCTGCGCCAGCCCGAGCTTCAGGCTCGTCATGATCTGGCCCACGGTCTTGGCGATGGCCTGGTTCGGGGCGGCCGTCGTCGTGCCCTCGCCGCCCTCGGTGACGTTGGTGGCGGTGCGCTCGCGGACGCCGCCGCCCGGGCAGGGCGGACACACGTTCCCCGCGCACCGGGCCGCGTCACTACCTGCCGGCGTCGACGACGTGGCCGCGCTGGTCGTGGACGTGGTGGTCGAGCCGGCCGCCCCGGCGCCGTGCCCGCTCCGGTCGTCGAGCGTCAGCAGGTAGACGACGGTGTTCTTGGAGTGCGCGTCGTTGGTCACGACCACGTCCCAGTCGCTGAGGCGGTTCGCCGACACGTTGCCCTCCTTGCGCAGGCGGTTGGCGACCATCATGAGCAGGGCGCGCAGCTCCCCCCGCGTCAGCCCCACGCGCACCGGCAGCCGCCCCCGCGCCAGCATGTCGGCGATGGCGCCCTGGAGGTCGTCCTCGTCCCTCCGCAGGACCGGCGGCGGCGGCGACCTCGCGCCGCGGGTGGTGGTGGGCGGGCGGCCGGTGGAGGACGCGCCGACGTCCTGCATGCCGTCCCAGTCCGGGTCCGGCAGGCGGGCCAGCACCCGGGACACGCAGGGCAGCGACAGGGGCGGCAGCAGCGGCAGCAGCCACCACATCGCCAGCGGCACCGCCATCCCTGCGCCTGCAAGGGCATGGCCGTCAGCAGCTGGGCACAGCGGCGGCCTGCACCCGTCCGGGGGGCGACCCCTACTCACCGCGCGGCCGCCGGCACGGAGACGCGGCCATGGGCTGCCGCTGCCCGGCGTGGCGGCGGCCGGCGCCCGGCGGCGCCCACTCACACACACACGCACGCACGCACACACACGGCCACTCGGTGATAACGCCCTCGGGCCCCTGTCACGTGACGGCACGGCGCCGCGGGCGCCGCGGGCTGCCTGCCTCGGCCGACAGACTCCCCGCGGCTCTACAACAACACGTTGACACGGGGCGAGTCACCATCCGTACGTCTTTGCATCGATGACGTTTGCCGAAAATCGCCGCGAAAACTCAAATACAATCCATTTTTTCTTGACACGACGGCGGCGGCCCGGCGGGCGGCCCGCGCTGCGCTGCCGGTTGTGCTGCCTACCTGCCGGGCGCTCAGGCCGGCTGCTCCGACCGCGGCGGCGGCGGCGCTACGGAGAGGGTCCCGTGAGGGGGAAGATGAGTGTTCAGAAGGAGGGGGCGAAGGGGGACTGAAGGGAAGGGGGGACGGGGGGAGGGGGGAGGGAGGGAGGGGGGGGGGGGGGTGCCATCGCCGCCCTGTAATTAAAAAGGCGGCGCTCTCTCAGGACCCACCAAACATTCACCTGAAAATCACAACCTTTGCGCTTCGGGCGCGGTCGGTCCGTCCTCTTCTCTTTTTATCGAGCATTTATATCCGCTTCTGACACCCGCGCCGCCGCCGCCGCCCCCGTCCCGTTTTACAGCGTTTGCGGCCCCGGCTCGTTTCTTCGGAGGAGTCGGACGGTAGGACACGAAGGACCCGAAGGAGTCCGTGGCGGCGCGGGGCACGCGAGGATAGAGATGTTGGTGCCAGAGACTCAGCACCGGTTCTGTCTCAAAATACGTAATTTCCGAACCGAATACTATATGTTTTCTGAAGCATCTCCGCGACTGAAGCGCCACTCGGCCGGGGAGGAGGAGACTCGGGACGAGAGAGAGAGAGAGAGAGAGAGAGAGAGAGAGAGAGAGAGAGAGAGAGGAAGGGGGGGGGGAATTGCAGGCGAAGAATGCCAGCCATGTATCATGGGGGATCCGCCCCGCCGCCGCCGCCGCCGCCCTGCCTGCGTGCGCGGGCGTACGAGGTACCCTTTGGACGCGCTGCGGGGCCGGGGCCCAACCGTGCCGCAATGGCCGCCTATTTGTCCCTACTCGGCCACTGCCTGGCCCGACACAGTGGATCCCACTTAGCACAAATTGCCTCAGAAATGTCACTCATTCTTGGAGTTGCGCGGAGGGGCGAACGGCGAACCGAAACTTTCTTCCCCTTCTCCTCTCTTTCTCCTTCTCAGCTCAGCCCTCCCCTGGCCTCCCCTCCCCTCGGTCTCTCTACCCCTCTCTGTAAAACAGTACCAGCACAAGCAGCGGTACATTCTGCACTGAACGTGCCGCGCGAAAGGATGCGCAAAAGGAGACGGGAAGCCTGGACGAGGGACTCGAGCAGCAGCGGCAGCAGCAGCGGCAGCGGCGGGGTGAGGCGTCCTGGGCGAAGCTCCGCGCGCGACATCCGGATCACTTGGCATCGGCCGGGATCAGTCCCTGAGCTCCGCAGCATCAGCAGCGTCAGCAGCGTCAGCGGCACGGAGGCAGCAGCCTGCCGGCCGGCCTCTTGTCGGTCCCCTTGGCTATAAAGGGCGACAAGTTGTAAAACATCCTCACACCTAATTCAGTTCTCAGGTAGCCCCGGACGGGCGGGCGCGGCGGGCGGGGACGACGGCGGCGGGGCAGGTGAGAAGAGGGAGGTGAGAAGAGGGAGAGAGAGAGAGAGAGAGAGAGAGAGAGAGAGAGAGAGAGGGCGGAGGTTGCGACAAAAGGAAGCGCCTACAAACACGGCAGTAGTGTAGTAGTACGGCCACCGCCACACAGCACGCACCGCATGTGTGTCGAGCACAGAAGGAGGACTCGTATAGGGGACTGCCTCGTCGCGGGAGGCGCGGTGGGAAGACCATCGGGGGGGTTTATTGGGGGGGCGTCCGTCCGGAAGCGAAGGGCCGCCGGGGAGTGTGAGGGGTGCAGAGGTGTTACGTTGATTATGGACAGCACCGGGGCGGGGCGGGGCGGGGAGCCTCAAGCAGCTGGCCGCACGGGCACCATCACACCAATTAGTGTGTTACCTGCTATTACGGTGCCTTTGTTGCGGCCCCGACGCCGCGGCTGTGTGTGAAGGAGGGCGGGCATGTGAGGATGGACGCTGCGTGGTCCAGCAGCCACAGCAGGACACGGCCAGACGAAGGCAGACATTTTTTTTTTATTTAAAAGGGATCCTCCAAATTTCTCAAGATATACCAGAATTCCTCCTGACAAGTGGTTTTGCCACCGACAACAACGGTTCGCCCGCAGCATGAATGACCGTACAGTCCGAGACCGGACCAGGGATTTTGGGAGGGGAGGGGGGGGGGTACTCGGGGGAGGCTGGAAATGGGGCGGAGGGGGAGGGGCAGGAGATTGGAGTGGAGGGTACGGCAGGTAAGGAGAGAGGGAGAGGGGGGGGGAAGGATATGAGCGGCCGACAAAGACTTTGTGCGAGCGCAGGGCAGGCAGGGCAGGCACGGGATGGGATGAGATAGTGATGGAGTTTAGTTTTTTGTCGTGGCCGTTGCCGCCGTGCCGCCGTGCCGGCGCTGTTGTTGTTGGTGTTCGGGGGGACGCGGCAGGACGGGCAGTGCCGGAGCCGCCGGAGGACCGGCACGGAGGCTTCCTCGTAGCCGGCCGGAGCGGCGCATCGCATCGCACCGCACCGCGGACGGGGGGCGGAGGCTCGCCGGGCCGGAGCCGCGCCGGAGCCGGGCCGGAGCCGCGCCGGAGCCCGGGGGCTCGGGGGCTCAGCGCCGGCACGAGGCGAGGCCAGTACCGAGTCGGGGAGAGGAGAGCGCGGAGCGGAGCGCCGAGGCCCGCGCCAGGACTCGCACCCCCGGACCCTCCGGACCGCCGCGCCATGGAGGCGGCCTGCCGCGGCCGCGACGCCGCCGTCGTGTGAACACCGAGTGCAACGCGAGTGCGGATGCGGCGGACGCGGTGCGGGCGAGATGCGGACCGCCGTCCACCAGGACCCCGCCGTCAGGACAGCAGCACCGGGGGCGGCGCCCCCCGGCGTGCTGGCGGCCACCCTCACCGTCGTGATCCTTGTCGCGCAGCTGCTGCCCCCCGCCAACGCCATCGCGTGGCTGTGAGTACGAACAGGAGGTCGGCGCCGATCGCGGCCCCCGGGACTTCCCCGGTCCGCTTCGTGACTGACTGTGACAGTGGGGCCCGCGTGCTCGGTCTCATACCGCATCCCCTGTGTCCTGCGGACGCGAGGCCAGTACCCCCGGCGGACAGCCGGCGGCAAGGCAACGCGATGCGCCCCCCGCGTGCCGTGTCGCGTCGTGTCGCGTGTGTGCGTGCCGCCGTGCCGTGCCGTGCCGTACGTAAGCTGATTACGCCAAGCTTTCTTTTTACGACGCACGGCCCGCCGGCTACCGGCCAGTCTCGGCCCGTAAGACACGGATAGATGTATGGATCGGTTTATGACCAAAGCGGATGTATCACAATTGTCTGACCATCCCTGGGCAGAGCGGAGAGGCAGGGGGCTTCCCTCCGGAATAAGTTTCTAGCCTGTGACCAGGCTCCCGCAGAGGAGCACAATTTTAAAAAAAAAAAAAACTGATCTAAACAAAATACAATTCAATGTGACAAATTTTGGAAATGCACCATTAGTTACAAGAGAATTGCCTTCAAAAGCGGGGGATGGATTATTTTTTTGTCTTGTTTGGAGAGCGACGCAGAATGACTGGCTTGTCATTGAAAGCAATGTAACGACGCGACGTTTAGGCCGGACTTCGGGTGCGGCTGCGGCAGGGCCGGCTGGCCGAGGCAGGACCTCCGCTCCGTCCTGCCCTGTCCTGCTCCTGTCCCGTAATGTTTGGCCCGGTAAAAAGTGTAATCCAGCGGCAGCCCGACAAGGGATCTGTGCCCCGGACGGCGGGCGGCGGTGGCGGCGGCGGCGCGCCTCGCCGTGTGTGCGCAGCCCGGCAGTGACAACAGCGACGGCCCGCACACACACACACACACACACACACACACACACACACACACACACACACACGACACTGCCACTAAACGCTGAACACACGGCAGCGCAAAGAGGCGATGCTTCCTCGAAAGGGAAACAAAACGACAAGAGTGGCGCGAGGGGTGCGTGTGCGCGGGTAGGGAGGAAAAATGAATGTTCCAGCGAAAATGCAGCGTGTACAGTAGGCTTTTCGAACGAGACTTGAGAACGGAGGTGAGGGAACACGAATACACTTCCACCCTCGTCGCGGAAATGCCTATTTTTTTCTGTGATATCGGCGGAGACCGCAACGCAAGAGCTGGGCTAATGCGCGGCGGCGCGCGGGCGAAGCACCGGACCAGCCTGACACACGCGCCGGCGCGCGAGGGCAGTGCAGAGCTAGCACGGCCGGGGCCCGCCAGTGGGGCATGTAAAGCGGACCGTTTTATGGGGGAATTTCAAGTGGCGACAGCGCTGGTCGTGCGGTACTCTACCGTCGGGTCACACTGGCCGTGTGGCCGACGACTCGATCGCTTCGCGGCTCGGTTTATTGGGAAAGTATTATGGATACTTGGCGGTGCGGGGGAGGCCGCGAGAGCCGCGCTTCCGCATCGCAGGGGCCGGGCGGGGCGGCGCGGCGCGGCGCACCGCGACCACGCCCACTGACTGTCACTCTGCCAGCCGTCAGGACGCCGACGACCCCCGCGTGACCCCGAGCTGTGCACCACTACGCTGCTGGCACCGTTGTGGGAGAGCGCCGCACCGGACCGCGGGCGTCGTGTGGTGGTGGTGGCGGCGGCGGTGCATGCGTGCCCACCGGTGGTGGGAGGGCGGGGCAGGGCTATGAACCGAACCGTGTCGTGTGACTATCCGTGGCAAAACACGGGGTTTTATGACTCCCCGAGTGCGGAGAGTTGCTGCGGCGGCGGCCTCTCTTTCTCTCTCCCTCCCCCTCTCTCTTTCCCATCTCTTTCTCTCTCCCTCCCCTCTGTCTTCCGCGTTGGCGGTCATTCGACGCGCTCGCGGGAGGAGGAGGCGGAGGAGGGGGAGGGCAGACGGTTCAGCTGGGCGCTTCGGTGATCCGGTAATATCGCGTGAAATTATGCACGTGAAAAATCGGCGTCCGCCACCACCGCGGCGGCCTCACGGCCCACGCGTGAGGCGCGCCGAGAGGAGAAGGGGTCGGCGAGCGCCGGCCGAGTAGGCAACCCGTCTCAGAGGCGCTGGCCGGAGTGGGGTAAGGCTCCTCACTCCCGGACGGGAACCGAACTGTTCCGCCGGCACGCCTACCGGGCCGGCATGTGTTATTACACACGGACTTTATGGAGGACGGGCGATAATAAATTCCTACACCAATTATAATTCGGTCATGAAGACATAAGACACCGCGCGGCTCCCACCGCACGTCGGGGCGCGGCGGACGCGGCCTCCTCGTCGGCGGCGGCGGGGTCCTCGGCGGGGGAGTGAGAGGCCGCCGTCGGACCCGACCCGCGCACCGGGAGGACCCCGTCGTCGTCGACGACCTGCCGTCAAGTCCGCGCGGTGCGTTGCGCCGGGGCCCCGCGCTGGGGGCGGGACGAGGGGGGCGGGGTTTGCTCCAGTCGGGAATGGACGGTGTTTGCCCTGAGGGGCCGGGGCGGGGGGGGGGGGGGGATAAGGCCATCATATGGGATTAGAGGACGGCCCAACCGGCGGCGGGGGCTCGCCGACCGAAACGCGCACCGTACAGAACAGAGCGTGTCCGCGGAGTGTCGGGGACATCTCATATGTCAGCGCGGGAATCGCGGCGGCGGCCTGTCTTGTTGAGGTCTTAAAAGACTGCGCGCCAAGAAGACCCCGCCCGGTGAATAAAAGCCGGGGCAAGGGAATTCCGATTCAGCAACATTGGCGTAAACCACTGCTGCCCCTAAACCCCGCCGGCGGCAGCCGCCGCAGCGGCACATCGCCCCGCCCTCACCGAGGCCGTGTTGATGTTGGCGGTGCCGCGCGGTGGCCCAGCCCCGCCCGCGTGCGGTGCGTGTGCGTCAGTGAAGACGTCCGTCTGTTTGTGGTCCCGCCGCCGGGGCTGGAGGCTGCTGGAGGCTGCTGGAGGCCGCTGGAGGCCGCTGGAGGCGTGGGGAGGAGCCATCCCGTCAGGGACTCATTCATCAGGGCCACGAGGAGCAGGAGCAGAGGGTGCTGGTGCTCCGCTGTGCCCGCTTCTCGGTAAGCAGACCCGCGCACCGCACCATGGCCGCGTGAATGGAATGGGACTGCAGCCGCGCGCCAAACATCGCTCTACAATGTGGCAAGAAAAGAGGTGTGTGTGTGTGTGCGTGTGTGTGTGTGTGTGTGTGTGTGTGTGTGTGTGTGTGTGTGTGTGTGTTCTGCCGTGGCGATGAGCCCACCTAATCCGCCTGTTGACAACAGGGTTTCGATGCCCGGCCGGGGCGGCCACGGGATGTGTGTATGAAAAATGCGTGCAGTGGCCCGGAGGGGATCGATGAAGCCGCTGCTGCTTTTTAAGACCCATACAAGATGAGGTGTCCCTCCCCCCCCCTCCCCTTCCCCTCCGGCCATTCGAGTGCGCGGGGAGGGTCAAGCGAAGGCCATAGGTCAAGGCTCCACACACCAACGGCTCTGTAATAAATCATGCATAATTAGCAGATGAAGACGTCTCTCGCTGCTCTATCCTTGTCAACCCCTCGTCGGGGCCCGTGACGGAGAGAGAGAGAGAGAGAGAGAGAGAGAGAGAGAGAGAGAGAGAGAGAGAGGGAGGGAGAGGCGGGGAGAGGCCGCCGCCCACACACACACACACAGACTCACACAAGAGCACGGGCGTGTCCGGTGCGGCCAATTTCTCATTGTAACAAAAGGTGCAAAAGGCAAAAAAAGAAAAATAAACTTGAAAATTTAGAAAAGTTTCATGCATTGAGATGGATTGACTCGGCTTAACGCGCTGTACGGTTGCGATGCGACACCAGTTTTCTCCTTGGAAAATATGATAATTTCAGATCCGGGTAGCCAATTGTTCACGCCGGCCGGCACGACAACCTCTCATCAACGTGCGCGCCCCTCCCTCCGTGTGAGTAATTCTGGGCGGAGCTCGTGTGTGTGTGTGTGTGTGTGTGTGTGTGTGTGTGTGTGTGTGTGTGTGTTGTGCGATTCGATCAGGGATTGATTCATAGAACGAGACGTCCGTTTTGGTCGTTCGTTGATAATTACAGTACCGCGGTGTGAAGCAGTCGTCAGCCCGCCCCCTCGGAGGCGGAGCTGAAGGCTCATCCTGCGAAAACTCTTCCGCGGAGGAAAACCCTTCAAACTCAAAAAAATGAGTCAAGTGTTTTTTTTTTTAAGAATCGCAGTGTCAATGTGTGGTATTTCTTGGCAAAATGCGTGACAAACGTGTGAGAGGAATCCTTCCCTTCAGGTCCCTGCAGTGTCCACACAGCAGGGCTCACCTCCCGGGTCCGCGGGCAGCGAGCGAGGCGCAGCAGGTGCCGCCGCGAGGGAGGTGCTAATGAATGGCTTTCCAAGTGGCTCATAAGCAAAGCCAGTGCGGCAAAGCGGCGGCAGCGGCACGGCACGGCGTTGTGTGCTTTTGCTCCGGCGCTGCAACGCCGTCCGTCGCGTCGTCGGGCCGTGGGACCGCGAACCGGCACGCCTCGCCTCCACGGACAGACAGACATCAGACGGCCAACAAACTGCCACAGTGAAACAGCCGCACATACACTCGCGCCCGCGCGCAAAATTTTTTTTCTAAAATAAAAGCCATGATTCAAAACACTCTCAAAGATCGTGTAATCAATGTGACGCCCACGCAGACCATTTCATGTTAACGCGCGCTATGGTCAAGGTAATAATTTATTGGAAGCATTGGGGGTGTCAGATCTATCCAAGAGGGGATGTTGTGGCCCCTCAAGGTGGACATTTAATCTCGAAAGATCATATCGTCCCAATCATCATTTCAGATAGTAATGGTAAGTTACTACCTCCTCCAATGCTCAGCTTCCGAAGGTTTGGCCGGGACTATATGAGCGAGCGGGCGGAGGAGATCGGCAGCGAGAGCTATGGCACGCAGGGTTCGGCCGGTCGGCCGCGAGAGGGCACCGCGGTCGCTGCGGCGCGACGGTGGCGCCGCGCCGCGCGGCCCGCCAAAGTACGAACGCGTACGCGGGCCGTCTCGGCTAGGCCTCGGGGCCGGGCGGCGAAAGAGGGTGTTGGTGAGCGTGTCGGAACACGGCTGCGTCCCGGAAATCGCAGAGGATTCGAACGCAGCCTCCGGGCCCCGCCGGCCGTCGCGTAATTCCCTCCCGAATTTAAAATGGGTACTTATGCAAATGGCAAAGCGCGGCGCAGAGACCGCACTCACTCCGTCCCGTCGCACTCGGAGGCATGGCGTCATCCGGGCACGCAGCTGCGCTCGTGTGTGTGTGTGTGTGTGTGTGTGTGTGTGTGGCCGGATGTTCGCTGCGAAATGCTCGAGTCGCCCTCGCACATATAGAAATTAAAAGGCCCCCGCCCCCTTCTTTTCGGGGCTCGATGTGGATGCGGCTTATATTAGCACAAATTGGCCATGATTGAGGTCTGCCCCCCCCCCCCCCCTCTCCTTCAGGATACCTTCGGTCGATCCCTGTGTCTGGCGCCAGGCTCGCCACCATCACACGAGAAAAACGTCACAGCAAAACTTCTTTTCTTAAGGAAAGAATAAAAAATAAAAAAAAAACCAGCGACCGACTATAAAAATTACTGCATATTATCATCTTACAGGTGTAAGTTACAAGAGCTGCCTCATTTTCCCTCGCAATTATCTCTCAAAATCTTTTCACTTTTAACAGCGAGGGTGCGTGTTTCGTGTCGGCCGGGTATATGTTAGGTGGGCCAAAACGCCAAAGATACGTGAGGCCTTCATCTCTTCTTCTCTTTTTCTTACGAAAAATGAAGCAGGTTGGATGGGGGGGGAAGAGGGGGGGGGGTGAGTAATTGCATAATGCGCGATCCTATGGCGCGCGAGAGATAGCGGACGGCCGATTCACACCTTTCCTTTCGTCTCCGCAGCAGCTTTGGGGCGTGAAGAATTCATAATAACATAATAAGCACGCAGCGGAGCGGGCAGGGCGGCGCAGAGCGGCCGGGCGGGGAAAAGGGGATAGGAGGAAGTGTGACCTGCAGCGCGGCGCTCAGCTCAGTGCCGGCAGCGAGCAGTGCAGGAGGGGACTGTGTGCTGCGCCCCGGCTCTGCCTGGCTGTGCCCTGTGCCCACCCGTGTTTAGGGGCGGGTCCAGACGAGCGCCGGCCCCGCCGGGGCATGCAGGGCCCGCCGGCCGGGGCCGGGGTGTGTGATGACCGCCCGAGGGGCCGAGGAGGGCCCGAGGAGGGCCCGAGACCTGCAGCTGCAGAGGGTGTAGGGTAGGGCACCGTGGGGCACCGTGGGGCACATCCCAGCGGTCCACCCTTTCCCACCGCGTTCCTCGAGTAAATATCTCCACGCATAATGGCGTGCGCGTGGAGGTCCGAAGTGATATTCTTCGAGGACGGACTGCACTAGTTGATTCTCAAAACTTATTGCGGCGAAACCGAAAAAAAAATGGCAAGGAGGGAGAAAGAGAGAGAGAGAGAATATGTAACAAAAAGTGGACTGGATGCGCGACGTGATGTCGTCGGATTCCAGCCGCCGCATCGCGTCGCGTCACAGCAGCAGAGGCGGTCCGGGAATGCTGACTCAAATCCGTCATCCAGAATGCCAATCCAGGGGAAGGGGAGGGAGGGGAGGGGGATCGGAGGATGATCGCGGAATGACAACTACACCACTACGCCGTGCCGCGGCCCGAGCTGCCTGTCGACGGCCTCCGACGGCCGATCCGGGTCCTGTCCGCGGTCCAGGGCCTCGCACTGCACTTGCAGGACCTGGCGGTGCTGTTCTGCAGTCACCGAGAGCCGCGACGGCCGCCGCGCCGCAGCCCGCGGCGGAGGTAAAGGGTTGAGGGCCCCCGGCGGCGCCACCGGGCCGAGCGGTGCCACGGCCGCCTTGGCCCCGCGCCCGCGTAGAGGCATTCCATGCCACTTTTTCCGTCGCTTCACTTTTCCTCGAAGCCGATAATAATGCCATGAATCACTTGGACCCGGGGACTCCGGCGGCGGGCCGAGGAGGTCGAGGGGGGCGCCATGCCATGCGGCTTTTTTTTTGTCGTCATCGTCATCAAATCAAGCGGGCCACACAATAAGCGGAAAAGCTGATGAACTCTGGAATATAGTGAGCGGACGCCAGGGGCGGGGCTGGCAGGTGCCGAGGGGGGAGGGGGGAGGGGGGGGGGGGGTGACGGATGGCAGGCCCGCTGCCCCCCGCCCCCCCCCCCCCCCCCCCCCCCCGCGCCATGAGTTTAAAACGTCGCAAACTTTCACGACAGGGTCGCCCGGTCGGACAACGACGACGATGATGGACACCACCACGTCTCCAGAAATAAAAGAGTGTTCGCTTTCTTTTTCCCTTCTTGCGGAGAAGCTATCCCTGCACACCTAGACCCGTGTGCTCGAGTGCCCCGCGGAGTCAACAAGTGGCTGGTGCTGGTGTTGCAGGGTGCTGCGGCACGCGCCGCAGAGCGGCTGGCGCAGCTCGTCGTGCCGCCACGCCGCCCGATGGGGGCTGACGCCGAGGCAGTCCTCGCTGTGCCGGAGCGCCACGGACGCCATGCCGCACCTGGCGCGCGCCGCGCAGCTGGCCGTCTCCACCTGCAGGCAGCTGTTCGCCGACCGCCGCTGGAACTGCTCCTCGCTCGACACGGCGCCCGCCCTCAGCGCCGACCTCTACACAGGTGAGGGCCATCCGCCTAAATGTTTGAGTTGCCCACCGAAGTAAACCGGGGGCAGACTGATAAAATGTGTGTTTCAACTCCGCCTTAGTGGTATACATAAGGGAGGAGGCCGCTTGTGGAGGGCGGTGGCTGGCGGCGGCCGCCGGGAAGGTAGGCAGCCCATCGGGCGGCGCTGCCGTCCAGGCGGTGCAGCCGCAGCCTCCCCTCCCGCCCACTCCTGACCGCCCCGCGTGCATGCCGTGTGTTGTGTCCGCAGGTACCCGTGAGCAGGCCTACGCGTACGCGCTCAGCTCCGCGGCCGTGGCCTACTCGGTGGCGCGGGCGTGCGCCCAGGGCGCGCTGCCGCACTGCTCCTGCGCGGGGCCCCCCCGCGACCCTCCCAACGGCAACTTCAAGTGGGGCGGCTGCGGGGACAACGTCCGCTACGGCACGGTGCTGGCCCGCCAGTTCGCGGACGCCGCGGAGCGCCGGGGCAGGCAGTCGGCGGGGGCGGCCGAGGCCGGCGCCGGGGGGAGGCCGAGGGAGGCACTGGTCCGCGTCCGTGCCGCCCTCCGTGACCTCCAGCAAGCGACGCAAGAGCGTCGACGTCGGCGACCCGGGCCACCAGGACAGGGCGGTGGCCGGCGGCCGCAGGAGGCGCCTCGGCAGAGCGGGGGCCGCCAGGGCCCACGTCGCGCTCGTCAACCTCCACAACAACCGCGCGGGTCGCAGGGTGAGTGTAGCGCGGTGCGCGGGGGCGTTCTGCAAGCGTCTAGTTCCGGGCCTGGAGCTGACGTGTGTGATTGTGTTGCAGGCGGTGGAGGCGAGCGAGGTGACGCAGTGCAAGTGCCACGGCGTGTCCGGCTCCTGCAACATCAAGACGTGCTGGCGCGCGCTGCCCCGCCTCCAGGACATCGGGCTGCGCCTGCAGCGGCGCTTCGCGGCCGCCGTCGAGGTGGTGTCCCGGCGCGCCGTCCCCGCGGGCGTGGGCCGCCGGCTGGTCCCCGCGCCCGCCCCGGTGCTGTCCTCAGCCTCGGCGGTGGTCACCCCCAAGCCCTTCTCCCAGGATGACCTCATCTTCCTGACCAAGAGCCCCGACTATTGCCTGCCCGACCCCCGTACAGGCAGTAGCGGCACCCACGGCAGGTAAGGGTGAGATCTGATCTACTGTCGTGATGAATTTCATTTTCAGTTAACAACTCATTCTTCTCTGTAAGTCAATGTTTGAAACTTTCATTGAAAGACTGCAGTTCCTTGTAATGTGCGCTTTGATTTTTAAAAATTGTCTCACCAACGAGATAGTTCTCATACAAATGAATAGTCTGAATGTCAAATTCCACATTCTTAAATTAATTTTTGCTTTTCCTTCCAAATAGGTCTTGTAATGCCAGCTCTGACGGGTATGACAGCTGTCAAGACATGTGTTGTGGTCGAGGATACAGAACAGTTACTGTTGAAAAGGTTGAGAGATGTCAGTGTAAATACTACTGGTGCTGTTATGTGAAATGCAAAACATGTACGATGTGGATTGATGTGCATGAGTGTTTGTAAGCATTTTTAAAGGACAAGATGCAAAAAAATAATATCTAAGTTCATCTGGTATTAACCATTTATTTATTTCTTTGGACATAAATCAACAAACTATGTAGAGGCAAATTTGTGTATCTATGACTGTAAATATTGTAAATAAAAATAGATGGGAAACGAAACAAAGTTATAAATATGAGATTATTGAAGTAAGTAATGGTCCAAACATTTAAAATAAAACGCCTCTTCAATTGCGGAACAAGAAAAAAGTTCTAGCACATCACCAAGTCAAAAGAACAAAAGGTAAAAGTCAGAAACAAAAGTAAATAACATAATTCATAACAAGTATCACAACAAGTAGATCATTATGTGCTATCTCACACCTGGACCACTAACACCCTGATAAATCATTTTCAATTTTTGCAAGTTTGGCTTACGATGCTGTAACAAAGATTGTCAACCAAGTGATACAGTGAAGCACAAAAATAAGATAAAAGAATGGAAAAATTAAAAAGAACAATACCTGTTGTTTTTTATTGAGTGCAGAAAGGTCTACAATGGGTACAAGTGCAGGTCGTCCATGTGCACATTGAAAAGGGAGTTTGCATGAAGAAAGATTATGCAGGAAGGCTTGACAGTCCGCAACTGTTAATGACTGGCCAAATTTAACTGCCCCTGCAAAAAATATCAGTTTTGGATGCATTTGGAGAAATTAATGAAAATGCATACAAGATAACTGCACAAGGTGATGAATGCTGGCACTGTACCTCGACAAGCTTCTGAACTGATGACATTCCTTATGATCGTGGGATGGTCAGTTCCAACACCTCGAGTATTCAGAAGTGAGTCCACTTGCTCTCGAATAAGGCTTTCAAGGTGTTGCCGTAGAACAGATACCCCTCTACCATTTACCTTGAGTTAAAAAAAAAAAACATACACACATTTTTAAAAATTGTAGAAACAATAGGAAAACAAGCAAAAAGATTTAAAAGAAACAGATCTCATACTTCTCGATTTTCTCGAAGAAGAAGGCAAGTAGGTACTCTCTGAATATTGATGGTGTTAGGATCAGTAACATTAAAAGAGAAACCAAGGCGTTCCATTTTATCTTTATAGCTGTCAAGGATTCGAATTTCAATTGAGCTCAGCTGCAAAGGTAATTCTGGTTGAACAGGATCTGACCTCCACACAGCAGATCCGTCATGCTGTTTGTATTCTGTCAATAAAATGTAATTTTAGTAAAGTAAGTTGGCATGACAAGCGCACAATAAAATTTGGTTTTCAGAAAACATACCCTCTGTAAGATTTTCCACACGGATACGTTCATGAACTGCATGTTGGTCAAAGAGCACCAGTACTTGTCTGCTAGAGTCAAGTGTAGCAATAGTAACAATAAATTTGTTATCCAGTTGTCCCAGAACCTGTAACGATCATAAAAGTAATCAGATAAAGCTGGGATTTGAAAAAAACTTGATTAACAGAAAGATAGTCAACTACTACTAACTCTCAAGTTGCAGAATATATCTTTAGTAAAGCTGTATGGAAATACAACATTGTAAACTTTGATGTCAGTTTGTGAAAGATCTTGAACAGTGGCACTTGACACCTGATTTTCGGAACCGCCATTGGTAGTGAACTTGTCAGCTTCATTCAAAAGCTGGTCAACGAGTGGCCAAAAGTCTCCTTTTCTACCAGTCTGCTCTTCCCCCCACTTAACGGCTGAAAGATCTTCCTCTGTTTTAAAATGCATGATACTTGGACTAGTACTTCGTTCATTAGTGCATTTATCATTCAAAATTGGTGACATTCCCTTTGGCAAAAACGAAAACCTAGAAATGAAGTTAAAATACAGTAGCACGTAGGAAAATAAAAATTTTAAAAATTATGGCACTAGGAATAGGTTTGAGCACTTCCAAACCAACATTACAATACCTCTCACTAAATTTGAAAGTGTTTCGTTTTTCTTTGTTGGGAATACTGTAAGTAGTCGTGCCACTAATTTTGTGGATGTAAAATTCCTTTCCAAAATCATCAAAATTTTTAATCCATTCCAATTCTTTTTCTTCATTATTAGCTTGGGAGGATACTTCCAGATTATTAGTTGAATGCTAAAAATTAATAAAATTCATTAGCAAAAGGCGGACACAATAAGATTTAGAGCACAGATGCTGAAACTAAAATAAAGTTCTTACCTTGAGTGTGTTTTGCTCGGCCTCATGCTTTTCAATGGGTGAAGTGGTCTGGACCATTGAAACTGATACTTCCCCTAAGGCATTATCAAACACACTCTCAGTGTCAGTGCACATTTCTAATACTGGGAAAGTGTTCTTTTCAATCTCTTTGCAATATTCTAATTGTGCAGTCTGTTCAGGAACCAAACAAATTTTCTTGATTGTGTCCTGACAGGGATTATCCTGCCTCCTCTTCAATAAGCTGGGACTACCTGAAGAGTCCTCATTTGAAACCTCACTCTTATCAGGATTTTCCTGAGATGATGGTGGTGAGCTGTCATAATCGACTAATCTCTTAGAAACATGAGTATTTTGTTGAATGTGTTTGATATTTGGGAAACTTATACTTCCTTCATTTTGGAGTGCCTGAGATATGGGCTTCAAGCATTCTTGTGCATTAACTTCCACTCGCTTTTCCTTAGTTCTGTCAGAGACAAGAGTTACACAATTCGACAATGGAGATACATTTTCAATATGATGAAGAATAATTTCCTCATCTTCTTCTTTGGAATGGAAGTCACAAAATGCATATTCGCTGTCTGGAGCTTTATCAGTTGTGTTCAGTCTTAGTGTTTCTTCATTAGTAGCTTTTGGAGAAACAGCATGCACATGTCTCATATCATAGCCAGTTACAATCATTTCTTCAACAGACAAAATGTTTCTCAAACCATTTCCCATCACTTTGTCAGGGCTACCATGACTAGCAGACAAATAAGTACAAGAAGAGCTCTCTGACTGTCCATTATGATTAGTGTCTGTGTCTTGAGAAGTTAAATATTCTTTCACATAAACTTTTGAAATTTTAGAATCAAATACACCAGTTTTATGGTTTCTACAACTGCTCTCAAATTCGGAGGTTGTCGACTCAAGAAAATAACTATTTGAACCAGTAGCAATCTGAGACGTCAGTCCACCAGCAGTTGCTGGTGTGACATTGGTCTGCTCCACTTTGGATTCTCTACAGTTTCTTTGAAGTGAGGTTTGCTCTCTATTACAGCCATCTAATTTTGTTACATTTGACACAAGTCCTAAAACTTTGTTGGATGATACTTTAGAAAGCACTGGCTTTTCACAGGTTTTCTTAAAAGAAAATTTGTTCAAGTTATTTAGAAGTTTCTTTCTTCTGATTTCTTTTATGTTAGCTAGAGCATTGACTGGGCTTGATGCTCCAAACTTCAGGTAACCAGGCGTTGTGCACACTTGAGGATCATCTGATTCCTTTTTTGATGTTTCTAGAAAACTAACAGAGCCAGATATAAAGCCTTTTTGAATTGCTGGAATAGATTGAGTGTGAGGCTTTTGAAAGAGACTTTTCAATGGCTCTACAACACACTGCTGTTTTGAGGATGCCCCTGAATTGGTTTTGGCCACAGGAGAGTCTAAAGCACTTTTGTCGGTTGTTTTTTTCCTTGAAAATTCAGGTGGATAAGGCTCTTCAGTGAAGGCTGAGTTGAGACATGAGCTTGACATACCAATTGTGCCTTTCTCGGAACAAACACTAGGAAAAATATCAGAGCTCGCAGTTGAGGCCATACAACCCTCTGAAGGGTAAGGGGATAAATTCACTTTATGCCTGGTGGCAGGTAGACCATGCACAGCTTGTGAAATATTCCTCGTACCAATATATTCCTCAGTTGATGATGAAATATTGCCACCAAGCGCTTCTTCTCGACAGAGCTGATTTATCTCATCAATGACAGTTTTTACTTTTCTAGGAGGTTCGGAATCAAAACATTTCTCTTTGCCCTCATTGCCATTTGCATGTTTTTCAATGAACTTCCTCAAAAGATTTTCGAAGCAGCTGAGTATACAGTCCCAATTACAAAATTCCACAAGAGTTTTTTTAGGGTCAAGTGTAATGTCATATTCACTGTGAGGACATGTTATATTGAGGACAAAAATGGCATGCTTATCTCGCTTTGGGGGAGAAAATGCTAGAAACACAATGTGATTAATTTCCTTGGAAATTGGAACATGTGGAACATTGTTTGATTTCAGAACTGCACTCCGAGACATTAAGGAATTGACAAGCTTATGAAGTTTCGTTTTCAGAAGAAGGCGTTTGTTAATATAAATAAATTGCAAATTTTTCAGTGGATGTGGCTCAGTTGATATATATCCTTCAACTACAAACGGACCCATCACTTCCCTAACTGCAATAAGATTTGTGGCAACACTTTTACCAAATAAAGTGCCAAATACTGTAGGAATGCTTCCAGTCTTCTGTGTTTGGAGGATTATTTCATTGTTTGCATCATTTCTTAATGAAATTGAAACCTTAAAAAACATGTACAGATATTTAGAAATTGGTTGAATGTATAAAAAACCCAATTATAAACATGCAGGAATACTTACATGAGGGTTTATTAATGCTATTGATTCCATATGCATTTTCACTTCCTCCAAATCTAAAGCAGGTTTAATGCGGGCTCTGCGAACAGGTCGATTGTATAGAAAATCAGCGACAGTTATTGTGGTACCAGAAGCTGCTCTCTGCTGCCGTGACTTTCCAACTTTGTGAGGGACACCTTGTGTAAATACTTTACAAAATGTCTCATCTGAGCCTTCACGACGAGATACTAAAGTTAGTGTTCCACATACTTCAGCAATGCTTGACAAAGCTTCACCTCGAAAGCCAAAATGGCCAAGGTTGGTTTGCAAGTCTGTGAGTGAATGACATTTACTTGTCATGTACCTGTCAGGGAGGGACGATTTTAGCAAATAAAATGAAAGATAAAACAAAAACAGGAAATTTGCTTAAAATTTGAAAGAATTCAATGCAAAACTCAACACCTACCTCATTCCAATAAAATTAAGATCTGATGATGAAAGACCACAGCCATTGTCTACAACTTGAATCCTAAAGTTATTGATATCTAGCCGTACAGCGATAGATTTAGAACCGGCGTCAATCGAGTTTAACACCTGAAAATATAGGTAAGATGATGGCGGTTAAAGAGAATTAAAAGTAATTCGTTATGAACGCACAACCTTACTCACTAATTCTATGACACATTGAGAAAGTGTAGTAACTGTCACGTCCGTCCGAAGCGACGAAACAACCGCTGATGGTAGCCGCTGCAACCCCATCGCATCCACTCCAGAGGCACATTCACTTCTTCAAATCATTAAATTTAAACACATTTCTTAGTCCTAGCAGAAGGCAAATCGGAATGAAAACATAAACACAAGGAAACAAATGAGCGTCGTATTCTGCCCGGACGATAGCCAGTTTCGCCAACAGCCGATTAAAATCTAATCACACATTGTCGTCAATGAAGGTGCGAAAATTGAGAGCATTCACTATGCAGGCACAATTAATTACTTGCACTCCACGAAATTGCAATACAATAAATTTATTTAGCCCGTGAGACTCGAGCGATTAGTGTTGGCACGACGTCACAGTACCACCGTTTCCGGTCTTCTTCCCGCCTCGCCCGGCCAGCACCGCGAAAAACTTCAGTGGGCAAAAGAAAGTATCAGCAACCGCGGTGGGATTGATGCGTTGAGTTAGAAAGGAGCAAACTATGTGTTGAGCTAGTTACCACAATTTCAATGTTTTGGAGATGACAAAGCGACTCTCGTAGTCGTAGGGGGCGCAGCGCAGATAAAAGAAATATTCGCCGAAAAATAAAGGTTTAAGCAATAATAATTTGTTAGAAAATGAAAAAAAAACACTTTTCGCGCGAAAATTTAGAAATTATTCCGTTTCCAACCATCTAATTTCGAAGTGTGGATGTGTTGATTTGTTGAAAGCCTTAAGCCATTTCTTTGTTTTTTTTTTTTTTGTTTGCGAAGCCAAAACTGTATTTCAGAAAAAAAATGCTGCACTTACATGTAAAACAGTCTAATAAGTTCCAAGCATTTCTTTCGAAGGCAAAGAAATAATTTAAAGTCACAGCAAAGGTGGAAGTCCAATCCAAATGACCCTTACTGAATATCGATTGGTTATTGAACGATGTATAAGTCTGGCCGAATGAACTCGGCACTCGCCAAATTTCTGCACAGATCTAGTGGTGCTGCGGTCTAAGTGATCAATATCTAGGGAAGGGAAGCGCTGCGCAGGACTCAGGGGTGAGGTTGGGGTGGGGTGGGGTGGGGGTAGGGAGGGTGGTCCCGTAGAGAGGGGTGGGGGGAGGGAATCGATCCAGCACCGCGAGCAAAGTCAGCTCCCAGCTCCCCTGCAGAGTGAGAGAGAAGGGGCGAGAGAGGAGCGCGCCAGAGAGAGAGGCTGTGAAAACAAGTTCGCTGGCGGCGCGGCGCTGGGGGTTCGGCTGGGACCCGAAGCGGCGCGCGCCTCCCCCCGCCTCCCCGCGGGCCCTCTTCGGGTGTTCGGCTCTTGGCGCAGCCCCGGGCCGCGTCCAGGACACGCACTCCCTCCCCGTCGCGCGGCAGGCGGCGCGAGTGGGGGAGGAGCGGCGCCGTTTCGGAGGCAGTTCCGTGGGCCGCTCGCTGCGCGCGCGCGCCAAGCCCGAAGCCGAGTCGACCAACGCCGCCCGTCCGAAGCGCGAGCGAGTCAGTGCGAGGCTAGCGAGGCCTGCAGAGGGAAGGGCAGCACCGCGTCGGTTCGATTCGCATCGCGTTGCGTTGGGGACGGGTCGGGACGCAGCGCGGAGGCAGGACAAGCCAAGGACCAGGCCTGGCGACCGTGCCTTTGGCCCCATCGGGCCCCTGGGGCAGCGGCCTAGGCAGCAGCAGCTGCAACAGCATGAGGGACTCGGGGCTGGGGCTGGTGGCCGACAGGCTGGCCGACAAGATGGCAGTGGGCGAGCTCAAGTTCGAGGCCCCGCTCGCCCAGTTCGAGGAGGCCGAGGACTGGTCCGAGTTCAACAAGACGGCCGCGGTCCAGGGGGGCGTCGGCGGCGTCCTCGCGGACCTGCACGACGAAGACGTGCGCAACTCCAACAGCCCGCTGCACAACAACCGCCACAACAGCGTGGTGAACAGCACGACCGCCAGCCCGGACCACCATAACCAGCGGAACAACCAGCAGCACCAGGTCGCCGACAACGCGACCACCAACGGCGTGGTGGCCGTCGACAACCAGCAGGTGGACAACGCCGCCGTGCTGTGCGGCAGGCAGGTGCACAACGCCACCACCCTCGGCCAGAACGCCGTCAACGCCCCCACCGCCAACAACCCCACCGTCGTCACCAACGGCGTGCACATCAACGGCGACGCCGGCGAGGACAACTTCCTGGCGGAGACCTTCTCCGGCTCCCTGGAGGACCTGGTCAACACGTTCGACGACAAGATCACCAAGTGCTTCTGCAACTACGACGAGTCGGTGGAGAAGCTGGCCCCGGTGCAAGTGCGGACGCAGGAAGAGATCATGAACGAATGCCAGTGAGTACGCTGTCATCCTGCCCGCAGGACCCTTTGCAGGACGCGAGCCCCAGCCCATGGCAGGTGCCGCCGCTGGTGCACTCGGCCAGTGCCGTCGGCATGCACGGGTCCGCTTAGCATTCGCGGCGCATTGTTTGTGCTCCGATCCGGGCGGCGGCCGCGGCTGTCTCCCTTCCGGCTCCTCCCCGACGACCCCCGGGGCCGCGGCTGCTGCTGTGCGCATGCCCCGCCATGGACCCGCGGACCCGCGGGGCGCGGGGGGCGTGCAGCCGTCTCTGTCTGACTCATCGGAATCCCAGGCCGGAGGCCCGGAGCCAGAGGGGCGGCGGCAGCTGCGGCTGCTGCGGCGGCGGCGTGACCCCAGCAGTGACCTGGGGTGACCGCGCAGGCCCGTGCGGCGCAGCAGCTGCAGCAGCTGCAGCATCCGCCGAGATCACAGGGCAGCGCGATGAGAGCGCGCGGCGGTCTGGGATGCAGATTGAGTCGGCCCGGAGGGATGTGCGTGCCGCCCTGTGCCCTGCCCCCCCCCACCCCTCGGCCCGCAGCTGCCTGCCCGCCGCGCCAACCTTGGGAGCGCGAGGGGCCTCCAAACAAGCCACCCCCACGCACCCTCCCCGCCCCCACCCCCCGCGCCCCTGGCTGGAGCAGCCCTCCCCCTCCCCTCCCGTGCCGCCCACGAGCACCCACGCGCGTCGGAGATCCGGAGGCTGAAAGAAGGAGGGGGGGGGGGGGGAGGGCTGGGCCTTATCACTTATCACTCCGTGGCAGAGTCCCGCCTCGCCCCGCACCGCCGTACCGATCCCGTCGGCCGGATCCATAACGGATTCCAGTAGCGACGTACCGGCGGCTGAAACACACGCCAGGCCAGCCGCGCTGGCCGCGCCGGGCCGGGCGGAGGCGGTTCGGCCCTGACAGGTCGGATCGATGGCTCTGGCACGCGGAGCCGGGCGGGGGCGGCCGGCGGCGGCGGCAGGCGGCCGTCGCAGCGCGCGCGGAGCCGGGGTCCGGCCGGGGTTCAGTCGCGCAAGGAGCTTTCAGCGCCGCCCGACCCGAAATGCCTTACCCTGCGCGGCCTTGGTCCCCTTTGCGGCCCTGGTACTGGCAGGGAAGTAGGCGAAAAGTCGCCCGAATGGCCAACCCCCGCCTGCCGCCTGCCGAGTAGGCAGCACCCCGTCACGGCTGCCAGTGGTTTGCCTAGTAGCCGGGCGGCGGCTGGCACCGCCACGACTCCGTGTCTACTTTTCTGGCAGCGCTGTTGAGGACGGGGCCGCGGGGACCGGCGGGATTGTGTCTGCAGGGCTTCTAGCCCCCCTCCTTCTCTCTCTCTCTCTCCCCTCTCTCTCTCTCCCCTCTCACGCTCATTTTCTCCATTAATTCGATATACTGCTCGATGATGTCTCACGCGAGGAGATTTGTAAGCGAGAGGGGGAGCGGGGGCTGCCGGCGGGGCGCGTGCGGCCGAGCTTTCACGCTCGGTTTAGCACAGAGTCGGCCGGCTGATCGAGTCGAGCCGGGCCGTTGCCAGGGGGCGGAGCCCGGGCGGAGCCGAGCCGAGTCGCCGGGCACCTGCACTTGTACTGATGCGGCATGCCGGCACGCCCCGCCGGGCCTCGGGTCGCCGGTGATTGAGATTGGGGATCGGGCGCCGCGTCGCCGACGTGTAGGGCGTGTGGGCATGGTGCTCTAGGCCTGGCTAAGCCCTGCTCTAGGCCCTGCTCTAGGCCCTGCTCTAGGCCCTGCTCTAGGCCCTGCCCAGGTCTATGGGCCCGGCCCGGGGGCCCCGGACAGCGACACGCGTTCCCTGCGCTCCGCTGCGGTGTGGTGGTTCTCTCTGTAATGTCCTCCTAAACGTCCGCTTCTGCTCTGCCACCGGTGCGGGTGCGGTGCGGGGTCGGGTCGGCGGCAGGCGGGCGGGGCAGGCGGTGTGATGCGGTGCTCGTTAGCAGGTAGACGGTCCCCGAACGCCGACACCTGAGCGGTCTCGTCGTCAGACGAGGAGAGGAGAGGGGGGGGGGGGCGTCTAACGGGAGTAAGAGAGAGGGAGGGAGGGGAGGGCGCGCGCTTCCCGCAGCCCAGCGCTGCCCTAACGGTCGACACCTTGGAGGTGTAAATAGTTGTGGGGCTCTTTATTCACCGCTCGATGCTGCTGCCAGTCACCGCGCCGCCAAAAAAAAAAACGAGAGGGCCCCTAAGCGGTGGTGATGGTGATGAGCGGAGATGCGTTTCATTTAAGAGGGGCCTTTTGAGCCCGCGGCGCCGGCGGCGGCCGCTGCCGCGGAGGCGAGGCCGTCGGCCCACGAGATACACCAGGGAGAAGGCGAGGTCCTCGCTGAGATACTGGAGCACGCAAGGCCGCGTAAGGCAGGCGGAGGTCGGCAGCTGCAGTGCACTGCACCCGTGCGGGGCCCCGTTTTGGCTACTCTTCCGGTACCGCACAGCTGGGTGCCGGGCGCCGGGCCGGGCTAGGCGGCGTGTGTTTATGTGTGCTGCAGCCGGCCAGCTGCGGGCCGCGCCAGGCTATGAGGTCCACGCCGATGTGTTGCGTAAAGGCATGCACAGAATGCGCCTCGCCGCGCCGCCGCCGCCGCCGCCGCCGCCGCCGCGGAGACCCCCGGCCGGGGACCTCGCCGTGCCGACCGCTTGCCGTCGTCGCTGACCGGCCCGGCCCGGCCCGGCCGCCGCGGCGCCGTCAGCCTGCAGCGCAGCAGGTGCAGGCTGAAAAAAAAATCACGACAAATTAAATATCCCTGCAGACAAAAAAGCATAAACTGGCTTGTATAAGAAACGAAAACCATTCCTGCCTGGAAAGTGGGCAAAAGTGTCGCCCACACTCACAGCAGTGTGACGTTCGCGTGCCCACCAGGCAAAGTACATGTACTGACAGCGGTGACGAGCTCCTTAGTAGGTGCAGTAATGAGCCAGGCTCCAGCACTCCACCTGTGCGTGTATGTATCCAGCGACGTTTTCATTACTTTTATACGGCAAACGCTTACACAAAGTTTATTTTTGGGGGGTTCTCCTTTCAACCCGCGCTGCTTATCCCTAATGACTGCGCGGTATTTTCACTTACGCTCCACGGCAGTACGTTAAGCACACGCCGCCACCGCCGCCGCCGCCGCCGCCGCCGCCGCCGCCGCCGCCGCCGCTGCTTGCGTAAGGCCAGGCACGGCGACGACGTAAGGGCGGCCGGCGATACGTAACGGGACGACCACCACCACCACCACGACAACGACGCACTCATGCCTCTGCAAATTAATGATGACGCGACGTCATGTGCGCGCGTGTGTGTGTGTGTGTGTGTGTGTGTGTGTGTGTGCAGGCAGGGGGCATCGACCCCGACACAGGAGCAGCAGCTGCGGCTGGCTTAACTCGCTGCCCGCAGTACTTGCAGATACTCCATACGGCACGCGGCACGGCATGTGAATAACGCACCGCGCGCCCGTCCAAGTTCCTTTCTTCTCTACGGCCGCGGTGGGTGTGCATTTCTCATAGTGATCGCCGTGCGCCGCCGCCGCCGCCGCCGCCGTGTTGTCCCGTATACATTATATACATACATGCACACTCACACACACCAGTTATGTATTTGCTTCGTTGAAAGAGCCTTCATTTGCGCCGCCGCCGCGCCTTTGAAAGCAAATAACGCGTGATTACTTTCGCACGCAGAGCCTCGTAGTTTGTGTGTGTGTGTGTGAGTGTGTGAGTGTGTGGGTGCACCGGCAGCGGTGATTCGCGCCGCACGCCCGCCACACGCTGCTCTGGCGGCCGCGACTCCCACGCCGCCCTCGCTCTCCTGTGCAGCCTGTGCCTGCCTTGCCTCCGGACTAAAAGCCCTCAAGCTGGATTAGAACCGCGGTGTGTGTGTGTGTGTGTGTGTGTGTGTGTGTGTGTGTGTGTTAGTGGTTCCCTCTCTCACGGGGCCGCCCGGTGAACGTTGCGCCCGCGCGCCAGTTTCTATCCAGCTTTATTTTTTCTTTCCGACCGCCGCCGCCGCCGTGTCGCAAGGATCAAAGAGGATTCTCTCGCCGCTTTTGAAGTCGGCGCGTTCGTTCGTTCGTTTCGAGTTATAAAATAAAAGATTTGTTGGTATAAAAATGGGCTCGGACGCGATACTGTACGGACGCCCTCCGACGCGAAGTGTGGTGGACATAAAGCACTGCCGGCCAGCGGCCCCGCGGTGAGGGGGCGGGGCGGGGAGGTGTGCGGGAGGGGCGGGGCGGCAGCCGCGCCGGCACATTTGTTCTTAGTGCGTCCGGCGCGCGATGCGCCGCGTGGGCGTGTGCGTGTGTGTGTGTGTGTGTGCGTGTGTGTGTGTGCCGGGGGACCCGACGCATTGACGGCATTGTGCCTTATTCAGGTGAGTCTGCCGGGTCGATATGGCGTGCCATGGCGGCCGGAGTGCACATCAGAGCGCACAACGTGTCGTTGTCGTCCACGAATATAAATAAATAAAAATATTATTTTAAAATTCCGTTTTTTTTCCCCCGCCGTCTCGCATGCGACCGTCGCGGCCGCGGCGCCGTCGGACTCCCCCCCCCCCTGCGAGCCCCCTCGGCCCGGCCGGCGCCGTAAATCAGGCGTCGAACTCGATTTATGGGGCAGTCAGTTTGCTGTAAGAGCGATTTGTAAGGCCCGTCGCGCGGGGCGGGCGGGGAGGGCTTCCAATACCGCGGGGACAAAATTGTTCCCTGTCATTTGTAGCGGGCACAATCAACACAGTCATTGTGCACACCGCTGCACTTTAGGGGCGGAGCGGGGCCGAGCTGTGGCCCCCCGCTGCGGGCGCGCTGCCGTCCGCTCCGCTCGGCCCTTCTCGAGCGGGCCGTAAGTACGGTAAACGCCTCCTGAGCCGGCACAGAGTCCTGAGCGGGGCCTTATAAAGCAGTCCGGGCCCTCCTCTCGGCTGCGATGCGGGCGGAGCTGTGCCGGCCGTGGTCCGCCGTGGCGGCCCGTGCCCTCCGTGCCCGCGGTCCCAATCACGGCGTATCAAGCCGAACGCAACGCGCGCGATAAAAGCGAACGGCGTTCACTCCGCATCCGCCGCGACAGCGCGGCGAGGCGCGGCGGCGGCGCGTGGCTCGCTTCACGACGACTCGCTTTATATCGCAGCCGGCGGCACTGCCCCGCCACGCCTCGCCCCGCCTCAGAGTGAAAATAACAATTTTTCTGAGGCAGAGAATGAGGCAGCGCCCGCCGCGCAAGTCCTTTTATGTGCACGACGCGGTGCTCCGCGCGCGGGGCCCGACAGTGTGTGACGTCAGTTTTGCGAGTAACGAACGATCACTCTTTCTCACGTGAAGCCCCCTTCCCCCTCCCCTTTTCTCCCCCCCCCCCCCCTTCTCCTCTCCTCGCTGCCTGCCTCCAGCCGGCACGCTTGCTGCTGGCGCAGGGCAGGTCATCAAACTGGTTGTGCCCGGATTGCAAGGCAAGGGCTGAGGCCCGGCCCGGTGCCCCGGCTGCTCCCCACCACCACCCCGCCTAGACTTGTTATCGGTCGCCCCCCTCTGCCGGTATCAGTTCTCCTCCAGTATTGACACCGCAAGGTGGTTGATAGCCGGGCACCAGTGAGGGTCGACTCAGCCACAGCAACAGCAGCGGCGGCAGCCGCAGCGTTTTCCCGTCAGACTGACGCGCGGCGTGTCGCCTGTTTGGGGGGACGTCTCAATTCTAAAGCCGAGGCTTTTGGGATCGGAGGAGGAGGACGGGAGGAGGAGGAGGAGGGGGGAGGAGGAGGCGGAGGGGGCGTTTCGGCCGTCAGGGTGCCCCCTCGCCCTCGTCACCGGCGGCCCGGCTGCGGGGCCACCGGTTTTCGTTTTTGTTTCGTGCTGTGTGTGAATGCAGATGGTACCGCCTCGCCGCCGGGTCGATATACCCGTGCGGGCCGAGCCGGCACGGAACACCCCGCCCGCCGCGCTGCGCCGCTGCTGGCACCGCCACACCACCACCCGGCGGCGACGGCCGCAACGTCACAACTTCCTGCTTATACTGCATGCCGAAATAAATTGCATTTACACTGCGAACGGCGACCTCGGCAGCAGCAGGCGCGGACGGAATAAGTTTCCAGACCGTATCGTCTCCTCCCCTTCCTTCCCCAATTTTCTCTTTCACTTGACGGGTGACCCGGCCCCGTCAAGCAGCGAAGCCACATGTGTCTGCGTGGCGGCGGCGAAAAAGGGGTGCGCTTGGTCTGAGAAGGGGCGGGCGGAGAGAGGGATGGAGGGGGGGGGGCGGCAGAGGGGCAGCGCCGTGCTCCTTTGACCCGCTTTGCCCGCTTCGCTTCCGCGCTTTAGTCCGTGCAGAGGCGATAGAGAGTGGAGAGTGTGTGGGGCGGTGTTCTCACATGTGTTCTCACATGTGCAAAGCGCCTTGCTGCCGGGGCAGGGATCAGCGCGGGCCCGCGCTGCTGTTGCTGCCGATCAAACAAAGTGGGAAGATTCACACCCGCAAATGAGCACGGTGAAACCTGCGCAGCCTGTTTATAGTCCCCGCAGGAAGAAAATAACTTTTCCCGGCGGTTTTGGGGGGGGGGGGCGGAAGTTAAGAGGAATGCTGTCTTATGCATTCTATATGCGACATTAAATGACCCGTGTTTTTCAGCAGTACAGAAATATCGGAAAGGCGAGCAGAAAACCATGTTTGCTGTTTTTGTTCACTTCTCAATGTCCCCGACGGCTATGTGTGTGTGTGTGTGTGTGTGTGCTTTCTGGCATCCGCACCTCCCCGCGTCGGGTTCGGGTCGCCCCTGTGGATGGAGCTGCGGGAGCCTTGCGGGAGAGCTTGGAATCCCTTCGCCAAATGGAACCGGGAAGGGAGTAGCGTCGGCATTACGTGGTGGTGACGCGGGGCGCCGCCGCTGGAGGGCCGCGGCTGTGGAAAAAGAGAGAGAGAGAGAGAGAGAGAGAGAGAGAGAGAGAGAGAGAGAGAGAGAGAGAGAGAGAGAGGTTTGGAGAGGGAGCCTGCCACCAAATGGGGCCCCGGAGACCAAACTCACCCACCTGGCTCCGCCCGGTCCGGCTCGCCCCGTAGGCCAGCCTGGCGTCCCATATCTCTCTCTCTCTCTCTCTCTCTCTCTCTCTCTCTCTCTCTTTCCCCCCCTCTCTTCCACTCTCTCTCTCTCACACACGCACATTCTCTCTCTCTCTGTCTCTCTCTCTCAAGCCACCCCTGTGCGCACAGCCACACAGCAGCGTTTCTACGGACAAGTCTCTTTTGCTCTCGAGCCTGCTCCCCGCACACACACACACACACACACACACACACACACACACATACACCTACACAGTCACACACACACACACGTGCGGCTGCGGTGGGGCGACCCCAGACGGCGCCAGCACCGAGCGCCACATTGAACGTGGGCACCCAAACGGCACCGCGCCAAACTGGGCGAAGCGAGGCGGAGCGGCGGCGGCGTAAGGCGCGATCCGATCAAATATTAAAACGAGCACACTTTATGAGGGCGGCCCGGCCCCACGCGACCTGGGCGGCACGGCGGGGGCACCGCGGCACCCGGGGGCCGTTCGAGGCGGGCAATGCGTTAGGCACGCCACGCGTTAGCGGCGTTAGCCGGCGGTAGCGGGGCCTGTATGCAGAGCAGCACTCTCTCTCTCTCTCTCTCTCTGTCGCTCTCCCTCTCTCCTTCCCCCACACGCACTCGCACGGTTCCGAAGAAGGACGATTCGCTCAAGTATTCATTTTCTGGGCGTCCCCCGCCGGCTGTCCTCCTTGCCCACCCCTCTTCCTCGCTCCGTCTGTCTCCTCCATCTCTCTGTCTCTCTCTCTCTCTCTGTCCTTATTCTTAAGAGTTATTTTCTCCGTCTGAAAAACGCGCGCCCAACGAACGCCTCTCCTGCCGTCGTATAAATCGCCCCCCGTCTTGCGTTAATTATTCCAGGCGCGGCAATGACTTTTTAAGCGGGTGTAGCCGGCCCCCCGCCGGCCCCCCGCCGGCCCCCCCCGGCTCGTGATACACGGCGCCGTCTGCCCCTGGCAGCCACTGGCAGACGCTCACCATGCGGATCCCGCATCGGATCCGATCCGACCCGGAGGCTGTGCTGTGCTGCCCGCCACCTCCCCGTCAGAGAGTCCTCCCCCGCCACCTCCCCGTCAGAGAGTCCTCCCCCGCCACCTCCCCGTCAGAGAGTCCTCCCCCGCCACCTCCCCGTCAGAGAGTCCTCCCCCGCCACCTCCCCGTCAGAGTCCTGCCCCGCCACGGCCTCGGCCCCGCCTCCGCCAGCCCCGACCGCAGACGGCACGCCGGACCGCAAACACGGCCCGATTGATGCGGACCGCAGAGTGATTGCAGACGGCACTCCGCCCCGCCCCGCGCCGCTACCGGACCGCCATGCCGCTGCATCGAGCACCACAAGTGCTTCCCATTACACTGCCGGCGGCGCAGCGCACGCCGCCGCTCGGAGACACGCCGCCCGTGTTTCTGGCAGTGTGCACGGCGCCGGCGGCGCTGGACCCGGCCCGGCGCCCCACCACCGGCCGTGTGGCGCCCGGCGCCTCTCGCCGCCCTGGCGCCTCATCGGCGCCCCACAGCGGACCCCCTGCGGACCGGCCGCCCCGACGCGCCCCAGACACAAACAGGGCCTCTGCAAACGTTGCGGGGCCGGGCCGGCGGCGCGGGGCTGCGGCTGGGAGGGGAGACCCCAGACCCCCACGGGGCCCGGCGGGGGCCGCTTCCGCCGTACGCAACAGACACTGCGCACTGTGGCGGCGGTACCCGCGCGGGCCGAGCGCGGCCGGGGTGCGGCGCCCCGCGGGGGGTCTGCTGCCCCCCCTGGGGCCCCGGGCTGCCTCCTCCTCGCCTTGGCCCAGTTGTGTGTGCGGGCGGCGCCACTATAGCGGGCGGGACGGGGTGGACGCGGGGCTCTCGGACTGTACTCTCTGGCCGGCGAGGCTCGGGGGGCGCGGCGGGGGGGGGGGGGGGCGAGCAACCGCAAGCGTGTCACGCAGACGGACAGAGAGGCTGCTGCTGCGATGACAACCCAGTGGGAACCCCGCACAAACTCCCCGGGGGACGAGAGGAGAGAGAGAGAGAGAGAGAGAGAGAGAGAGAGAGAGAGAGAAGAGGGCTTTCAACTGATTGAGCGCGAAGCGCGCGGCAGGGCCGTCCTCACTGGCTCCTAAAGACCCCCGCGAGCGCCGTTTGGCGGGATTGCCGCCGCCTGCCTGGTCGGACGGGAAGCGCGCGGGCGGCGTGCGCCTGACGGCCGTCGGCCACCTCCGACCGGGGGCCGGGCCGCGGCCGAGCCACTCACGGCGGACGGCACGCGGACCGCCCCGCCCCGCCCCGCGCCGCGCACTTGACGCGTATTACCCTCGTAAAGTCAGAGTCTGCCTTGTTTAGATTTATACCAGCTGGCCTTTTTTTTTTAATCTCGAGAAAGGAGCGAGAAATATACGGGGGGGGGGGTGGAGTCTGGCCCGCGGCAGCGGCGCTGGTCCGAGCCAGACGGGGAATGAAAAGCAACGGGTGCCCGCCGCTCCGACAGCAGCAGCCAGCGCAGCAGCGCCGCCCCGGGTGACGGCGCCTGCCGGTTAGGCAACCACGACTGGCGAACGCGGCCGTGCAGCGCGGGCGTGCCTACCCCGGCTACCGCAGGCGTTCCGCGTCTGCGCCGCCCCCACAGAAGTCACCGAGGGCCGCAGCAGCGCCGCGGCCGAGGCGGCCTCTCGGCGGTCCATCCGCAACGTGGCAAGGTCAATGCAGCAAGGCGATTCATGCCGCCCGTCAGACGGGGGCGGTCCTCCTTTATCTCTCTCTCCCTTGCTCCTCTTCATTTGGTGCCTCGGTCTCTTTCTCTGCTTCCTCCCCTCTCTGTCTCTCTCTCTCTCTCTCTCTCTCTTCCTCCTTTCACTCTCTCTCTCTCTCTTCCTCTGTGTCCATCTCACTCGCCCCTTCTCATATCCTCTACGACGGCCGTTTTCCGCGATGTCTGCCCGTCCGTCACCGGACACCGTCTGCCCCGACGTCCGCGTTCGCCGGCCAACGCGCCGTCTTGACACGCCGCCACCGCCACCACCCGGCCCGGCCCGCCGCCGCGGCCTCCGCTCCGCATCTTGGAAAACGCCCGCCCACGCGCCCGGCTGGCTGGCTGCGATCGGACCCACCGCCGCCGCTGCTGCTGCTGCTGCTGCAGTCTCGACAATCTGTTTCCACAGAGGGGTCCGCGTCGCATGGCATGGCATGGCGGCGGCGGCGCGTTCGCCTCGCCGGGCTCATAGAGACGTGATGGGCGGCACACGGCAGATGGACGTCGGATCGCCAACGAGGCGACGCGAGGCGCCACGCGAGTGACAACACCCCGGACAGAGAAGATGAGGGGGAGGGGGAGGGGGGGGGAGCACACACACACACATGTTATTTTTACGGAGCGCGTCCACCCGGCCGCCGCGGCCGCCCCGACTATTTCCGTCACATAATCGCCGTGTGGCGGCGCCCTCTGCCTTCTGAACAGGAGGATCCTGAGAGGATACTACAGGAGCGCCATGTAAAAGCTTTGTGGGCAGCGCGCACACGGCGTCTCTGACTTGATCGATTTATTGGGTTTTTGGGTAGGGGGGAAAGGAGGGTTGTACATAGAGAGAGAGAGAGAGAGAGAGAGAGAGAGAGAGAGAGAGAGAGAGAGAGAGAGAGACCGCTTCCGGCGCGTGAAACTTGCAGGAGCCCCAGTCGAGTTTCCTTCCCTGCCGCCAACACCACCACCACCACCCTCCTGAGCAGCAGGGAGGGGCGCGGCAGGCAACCCCCCCGCAGCAGGCTGAGTCACACGGCACACCGGCGGCGGCGGCGGCGGCGCACGTGGGGATGGCAGGGGGCGGGGGGGGGGGGGGGGGCGGCCGCCGGAGGGGGTGGGGGTGGGTGGTGTGCAGGCCGGGCTGGCGCCACCTCGGCGCTGCAGCGGCGCCGGGCGGCGCACAGCGGCCCAGGGGCGTACCGGCTTTACGAGGGGTGCACGGCGACGCCGGCTGTACTATACAGCCCCTCCCCTCCCCTTCCCCTCCCCTCCCCTCCCCTCCCTTTCCCCCGCTTCACCTCCCCCCTCCCCCGCCCCCTCTGCAGCGCCTTCGACTGGTTTTACTGCGCGGCCCTGTGATCTGGCTGGATGCTGTGCCGCGACGCTGCTGGGGCTGAAGGCTGAGCGGGGCTCTAAAAAGTACGGCGGGACGAGTCGCCGGTGGGAGAGAGAGAGAGAGAGAGAGAGAGAGACAGAGAGAGAGAGAGAGAGAGAGGCAGAGAGGCGCGCTGCGACGCATGCCGATTTGGAGAGTACAATCCGAGTAGTATCTGACAGCGGTACGCTCACAGCTATAAACATTCCCCCCCTTTGATTTCGGGTTTTTCGTTTCGGTGAACTCGAGTCGCGCGGCGTCCGTGCTCTTTGCGGAACTGGGGAGGCGGTGCACGCGGTCACGCGCGGCACGGGCCGGGGGCCGCGGGCCGGGGGCCGCGGGGTGAGCGCCCCCGTGCTGCGCCCCCGCCCGGCCCCGCCCCGTCTCCCCGCCGCTCCGTTTTATTTTATACCCTTTCCACTTACGCCGCGGCACCGCGGCACCGCTCCCCTCCATTTCCTGCTTCCTCCTTTCCCTTTCCTCCCCCGAAAAGTCTGCGCGTCATACGGCACAGCGCCGGGGCGGGCCGCGCAGGGGCGTTGGCGGCGCCGACACGCACGCCCTCGTCCACGTCCTCGAGCTGGAAGGCCCTGTGCTCCGCTGCCGGACACGGTGCCGCCGCCGGCGGCTCTATGCGGCCCCGGCGGCGGCGACGTCATGTCTAACTGCGGGGCGGCAGATGGCATTTACGACCCCCCACGAAGAATAGCATCATCATGTGGCGGAGTAATGCTCGCGGCGAGGACAACAAGGACTGGCGGCGCGAGGACGGAGGACAGACAGCTGCGGCGGCGGCGTCTGCTGTGCGGTCTCTGCGCCGCGGCACATCGGCAACCAAACTGTGTTTGTGTTTCGGTCTGTCCGCGGAAATTGATATGTTCGGGGTTTTGAAGGAGCCGGATCCGCGTTGACTCTGAAACTGATACAAGTACATAGTCCTGTCCGGAAGTGAGACGTCTGGCGTTACACTCGAGCCCGACGCCGTCGCCGCGTCAAGTCACTGCGCTGCACGGCCCGCGTAATCGTTTCTTGTGAGGCGTCTGGCGGCCGTCGCCGCCGCGCTATTGGAGAAAACAACGAGCAAAAGAAGTCCGTGAGTAAAGGAGTCGCGGCGACAGCGTTCATCGTCACTTTCTCTCCCTGCTCACGGTGCTGTGTAGTATGACGGGCCCGCCGCCGTCACACCCGGCAGGGACACCACACAGATAGGCCTCTGATCACCGTGTGCCGCCCCGCCCTGCCGTGTCACGGTGCGACGTGACGCATCACATCATCACATCGTCGTGTACCTGCCGCGCCTGCAAAGGGCAAGGTCGGCATCGTCGTGGTGGTGTGGGGCGGCTGCATGGGAGCCGCCGAGCTGAGCTCGCGGGCGGCGGCGGCGGCGGCGGCCGCACAAGAGGGGGGCGTGCATATGAATTACACGTCGTCAGTCTCCGGGCTGCTTAAGGGTCGTGAGATTCCGTTTAAAGCGCCACGTTCGGTGGGAGGTGATTTTGATATGTATGTGTGTACCCGAAAAAGGCCAAAAATTTCAAAACTGAAAAAACACAATTTTTTCGATTATTTTTTTTAAAGAAAAGGTACTTGCCAATTTTTTTTTAATTTTTTTTTACGAGGGTACAGGAAGAGTTACTCGCGGCGCCATTTAAATCAATCGCCCAGTCAGTCGGCCGCGGGGAGGAGAGGGGGCGGAGCTGACGGCACAGCTCGGTCCCAGAGCTTCACTTGGGCCCCGCCGCTCGTCGCGCCTCACCGACCACCGCCGCCGCTTACACGCTTCATCGGCCCGCGCGACACCCTTTTACGCACCCATTCATTGGAGCCGTCCGCGCGTTCATTCATTCATTCGTCCGTTCGTTTGTTGATTCGATTTCCATTCGGATCCCCACGCGCTGGGTGTGGTTGTTCTCTGCGCCTTTATGTATAAGCTAGGCGTAACATTTTAAAATTGAATTAAATCAAACATTGTTAGAAAAAATTCCCTCTCTTCCCTCTTTTGTACGAGAAATTTTATAAATATTTTTTCGGGGTGAATAATGTCTTTTTCAGAGACTATGGGTGCTGTAGGTGCGCGCGGCGGGTGGAATTACCCGGCGGGACTTTGCAGCGCGCAGCGCTCGCTGGGTGGGGACCGTTTCCAGTATCGATTCCGGCGCCCGGAGCCGGAGCCCGGAGCCCGGAGGCCGGCCGGGCTCGCCCGGAGCCTAGCCGCTGTGCTGGCCGCCAGCTGTTGTCGCGGCGCCCCCTCGCCCCGTCGATCGCGAGGCGGAGTTTGTTTGCGGCTGGGCGGGCTGTTCTGTTGCGGGGCCGCGCGGGTGGCCTGACCGCTCCGTCCGCGCCCTGCACTCGCGGGGCCGGGGCCGGCGAGGGCCGCTGCCACCGCCGCTGCCCTGCCGTGGACTCCCATTATTACGCTCACACGCCAGTCGCGCACGCCATGCTAAATACTTGGCCGCGGGGCGGGGCGCCGTCGCTGCTGCTGACGCCGCCGCCGCCGCCGTCCAACTCCGGATAATTGTCGTATACACTTTCTGCGCCATCCCCCCCCCCCCCTCTTTCTCTCTCTCTCTCTCTCTCTCTCTCTCTCTCTCTCTCTCTCTCTCTCTCCCAGTGCGTCGTGTTGGCGTGTTGCGGACGTTGCGCGGCGCCCCGCCGCCGCCGCCGCTGCTGTCACACGTTTAGAGACCCCGGAAGCGCCCGCGAGCGCAGCGCGCTCTGGGACGGAGGGAGGGGAGAGGAAGGCAAGGGGGGCGTTCCTAAATGACGAGTGAGTGTGTGTGTGTGTGTGTGCACACGGCTGCAGGTGCTTCTGCTGCAGCTAGCGGCGTGGACGTGTTTTTCGCACCGGTTGCCCCCCTGCGGCGGCGGCGGCGGCGTGTGACGCAGTGCGGGGCGGGCAGCAGCGGCGTGCCAGCGTCTCCCCTCGCTTCACTCTCCTCTCTCTCATCTCATTTCCCGGGCCGCTGCCGCCGCCACACCGCGCCACGCCCCGCGGGCCGCGGGCTCCTGGCTGCTGCCGGCAGGGGAGGGGCCGCGGGGCGGGGCAGCGGGCACGGCGAGGACGTCTATGCACGTAGTGTGCGCCTGCCAATCTCTCCGCGCCCCCGCGGCGTGCGTGACTTTGTATGGAGCAGACCCCCCCCCCCCCCCCGTACCGCCTCTCTCTCTCTCTCTCTCTCTCTCTCTCTCTCTCTCTCTCTCTCTCTCTCCATTCCTCTCACCCCGCCCCGGCTTGTGGGAGTACACTGCCGCACCGCTAAACGCCGCGGCCGCGGTGGTGGCGGCGACGGGCCACAAGTTTGTTTTTTCGTGTTTCCTTTCTCCCCCCAGAGAGTGTATCATGGGTGGGTTGTAAGCGTGTACCATATCATGCGGCGCCGTGCCTTAACACATTTCCTTTCCTTTTTTTGTTTCCAGGTAAGTACCTGAAAGGACGCGCACCGCCTGCCCGGCTGGCCGTCGGCCGGGGCAAGGACACACGGGTAGGCCCGATACCGTGAGTAGCTGCCGGACGGGAACTCCCTGTAGAGAGCCTCTCTAGAGAGACTCTGGGGGCTCTCTAAAACCCTCCCGCCGCACTGTGGCACGGCACGGCGACAGGGCGGCGCGGCCCCGGGCCTCGGACAGAGGGCTCCTCTGTCGGCGCGCACCTGGTCTGGAGGTTTGACGGCGCGCTGTGCCTTTCGGCGTCGTCGCGGAGGTGCTGCCCCCCCCCCCCCCCCCGCGGAGTACATAACGTAGAGTACGTACTAGCGGCCAGGTGTCGCCGGGCGTGCAAACTGGTCCCAACCAGGTCACGCCCCGCGCGCCCCCCTGCGCCTGCGTGCACCTGCCCGCACCTGCCGCTGCTGGCCCCCTCCTCCACCCCGAGCGGAAGCGCGCTATACGCTTACGACCTGCAGCGCGGGGCCGAAGTTTTTTTTTTTTTTAATGACGCACTCACAAAAAAATGGAGTGGTGTATCCCCGGAGCGGAGGCAGAATGTATGAGACGGAAATCGCCGTCGATGAGGTACTGGACCCGATTCAAATAAAGCCTAGAAGTATTTTCAGTATTTTCCAACACATAAAAATCACACAATACATACAATGCAGAACGTTCGTTTCCAGTGGGGCCACGCTCTGCCTCTGGCCCGCTGACGCGATGCAGTGCCGTGCTGCCTGCACGTGGGCAGTCACGCCACTGGCCCGCTACATGTGCGCGCTTCCCGAGTGTAATGTTACACGTGTGTGCGTGTGTGTGTGTGTGTGTGTGTGGCTCATCCCGCGCTGTGTGCGTGACACACGGCGTCTGTGACACACATGTGCGTGACGTTGTCACGGACGCGCCGCGCAGTGCGTGAGGTCCGCGTCACCGCGTGCACACTTTGCGTACCGTTCGGCACGGCACACACACACACACACACACATGTGATGACGCCGTTCTTGCCTCCTCCTCCTTTTCCTCCTCCGTTCGGTGTGTGTGTGTGTGTGTGTGTGTGTGCGTGCGTGCTCAGCAGATTGACTCCGTGCCCCGCGTGCCAACAGACCGTGCAACTTTTATCGTGTGTAGGCTGCTGTAGTCGTACGCCGCACTGCCCTCTCCTCTCGTCCCCTCCCCGCCTCCCCTCCCCAATTTTTTTTTTATTATTATTTGCGAGGGACCGTCTGACAGCGCGCTGCGTCGGCGCGTTTCCCGTCCCTCCGCCCGCGCGCGCCCTCCATACGGCTATACAACAACTGTTAACTGTGCCGCGGCGAAACGGACTTCCCGCGCCGTCGGGTCGGTCGGAGGCATCGCGAAAAAAAAAGCACCGCGGAAGAAGCGGGCCGTCCGGTCTGGATCCGGGGCCCCCGCCGAACCCCATGCGGCCCGCGGCTCCCGTTAGATCCGTTTTCGCTAATGGCAAACGCGAAACGCGTGCGCCTCGGTGCCGTGTCGGCGGCGGACTCTCCCACCTTTCTCTCCTCGTCCGTGTGTGTGTGTGTGTGTGTGTGTGTGTGAGTGCGTTCGTGTGAAGTATGCGCGTGTGTGGGCGCCGAGGGTCGGTTTTTGGCGCAGCGGGTTCCTCCTCCTCGTCCATCCATTCGGACCCAATTTTATTTCTGACGTCTGTTTTTTTTCGCCGCACTTTTATCGTTGCTGTTTTACGGCCGGTCCCCCATACTGTGCGGGGGCCGCTCTGCTTTCTAGTGCCGGCGCCGGCCGGCGCGCGCTGCATACGCTATTGCATTCTTATCGCGCGGCGGTGCGATGCAATGCGATGCAACGCGATGCAAACGCATGACGCGTGCGCCGCGTGGGGATGGGCAGCTGCCGCTGCAGCTGCTGCCGGGCGCTGTGCGGTGCGGTGCGGAGGCGGCCGGCCGCTGCGGCGCGCGCCTGGCAAGGTCGACCGACGGCCCGCGGCCCCGCGGCCCGGCCTCCCCTCCTCCCCCTCCTCCTCCTCCTCCTCCTCCTCCTCCTCCTCCTCCTCCTCCTGCTCGTTGCCGTTCGCGGTCCCGCGGCTGCCGCTGCGCCGGCTGCTCCCGCGAGGGGGGCGTGCCGTTGGCGTGACGTGACGCGGGCCGGCGCTTTAAACGGACTGATTCATTCATTGGCCGGGCCCATTACGGCCAACTCTGCACTGCCCCTCCTCCTCCCCGCCCTCCGCCGCGTGCCCCGGTCTCGCGCCAGGACAAATTCCGCGGACGCGAACAACAACGCCAAGTAGCAGAGCTACTGCTAGGGTTTGTTGCCCTTAAAAAAAATCCAGTATTTTCAGTATCCATAGTATTTTTAAAAAATTCATTTTTTTGAAAATTTTGATTTTGAAACTCTACTGCTGGCTACGCTCGAAATGAAAGTCTTCGTGAATCTTACACACAGCATACAGTCTGGAAGACTTTATTTTTCGTGAGTGTGCCATGACACGGCAGCCCGGGATGGGACCAGAGGCGACGGCCGCCTGGCCGGGGGAATGCCTTCCTGTCCACGTGATGCCCGCCTACGGCGGGGGGCTGAGGCGGCTGAAGCGGCTGAAGTCGTGGACGGGACGCGACAGACGCATGCAAATGGAGCCCGGCCGTCTGTGCGGCCACGCGATGTGGATGCACGCGCGGCCATCCGGAGGACGAGTTTACTGCTCCCGTCCTGCGTCCGGCAGCCAGCCGATCGCAGCCCCCGCCCTGTCATGCGGGCACGCACCGAAATAAAAAATACGGATGTATCGCTCGCGGGGCGGGTGGCGCGTCGGGGGGAGATCGAACACCCCGCGTTACCTCTGCTGCCCCAGCAGCGCAGCGCGGGTGTCAGAAGACTTGGAATATTTTCGTGTGCGCTCAGAGGGGGGGAAATAAAATTTGAAATGCCGAAAAATTGTCGTGCGTTGCGCGGTCGTGCGCTCTCTGGCCTGGCCTTGTTTCACGGGAGCAAATCGCGGCAGTGTTCGCGTCGTGCTCAGGATGGCATCCGTCTTCATTCTGTGGCCGGGCGGTGGTGGACGCCTGTCTGTCTGTGTGTGTGTGTGTGTGTGTGTGTGTGTGTGTGTGTGTGTGTGTGTGTGTGTGTGTGTGGCGGCCTGCGGCCCGTTGTTGCTGGCCTCCTCCTCCGAGAGCAGCTTCCTTGTCTATTAGCGCGGTGCTAAAGTGCCCTCTGTGTGTGTGTGTGCGGCACTGTGTGCTCGCCTCCGGGGGGAGGAGGGGGGGCTAGACAGTGCTAGACAGCTGTTTGGCTCATGGTGCCCGGGCGGGCCGCGGCGGTGGGCCGCGGGGCTCCGCGCAAGTGGGACAAGTCGACAAGTCGACAGCGCGGCCTGACCTACCCGGCCTGCCGCGGGGACACGGCGGCCCGCGGGCGGGACGGAACGGACGGCTCTTTGCCTCCTTGCCTTTCAATGTCACTGCCTGAATTGTCCTCCGCACGGCATACGGCAGAGCAGCCAGTCAGTGGTGGGCGGCCGTTTCGCAGCCCGCGGCAGAGTAAAATCATTCAATGCACTCATTCTTACGTTCATGCATTCATTCATTCGGGCTGGCCGGGCCGGGGGCGGCCCGGGGCGGCCCGGTTCCCACGTCAGCCGCCCACCGTGGCGGTCCGGTCGGAAGGAACACCTTCTGCGCCGCGGGGCAGGCAGGGCAGGGCAGGCAGGCGGCGGTGCGGTGCCGCTGCGCACCGCGGTGTTTCGAGGCTGTCGTCATCAACGTCACTTGATGCGTCCTGCCCTGCCCTGTCGGCCCCGGCCCCGCAGGCTCTCCCGCATGCGTCCCGCGCCCCGCCCCGCCCCGCTCCATCTCGACTCGTCCTAGCACTAGGTCAGGGTCGCCCGCCTGCCTGGATGCGTTTGGGCCCCTCCTGCACCCCCCACCTCATCCTCCTACTCCGCCCAACCCGCTCAAACATGGCGCAGAAGGATCGTCTCGTGTGACTCGCTGATTATAAATGCGATGCGTTAGTTTCGCTAGAGTTCGCATAGAGAGAGACCTCGGTGTCTCTCTAGCCGCCTCACACGTCAATAGCGGCCGGGTCTCACCAGGGCCCTCGGTCGGTGTCGGTGTCTCTCTAACCGCCTCGCGTCAATAGCGTTGCACACCGTCATGGAGAGTCAGAACAGAGAAAGAGAGTCCGCCCCGATTGGAGAGCGAGCGAGAGGCGCGAGAGAGAAAGAGAGAGGGGGCAGATAATGATATTGATTACCGTATTGTGGCATTGTTCACGTTTATATCTCGCGGCCGCATCGCGCGGTCTGGGAGGGCGTGACGGCACACAGGACACAGGGCCAGGACCCGGCGGGACCCGCAGGGACCCGCAGGGACCCGCAGGGACCCCCGCCGGGTCGGGGCCTCCTTTTCATTATATTATTTCCCCCGAAAATCATCTGTGTCGCGCGCGCGGGGGCCGCGGCCGCGACCGCCGCCGGAGTGTTCGGGCGTTGGGCTTCCGGACGAGAGGCCCTGATCGGTCCGCGGGCCGGAGCGTCGCGTTGTCGGCAGCGTGGGCCGCCGTCGGCGTGCTGTCATTGTGCTGCCCATTGTTCCCCGGCCGGCGGCGGGATGACGTCCTGGCCGCCGAGGGGCCGCCGAGGGGCCGCGGAGGGGCCGCCGCCGTCGCGTCCCGACCGCCGCGTCCTCCGGATGGCCTTTGCAGTAGTGGCATTCAAATGGCAGACCAGACCGCTCCGGCTGTTCCGTCTGACCTCCCGTTTGCAGTTATTAGAGCTTTGTCTGCCCGCACGCCCCCGCCCTCTCCTCCTCCTCCTGGTCGTCTTCGCAATCTCTTTAACACGTCCCCCTCTCCTCTGTCACTGCATCCCCATGTGTGTGAGCGACCCCCTCCTGCTTGTCTGTGTGTGTCGGCGTGCGCGCGTGTCGCTAGAGCGTGTAACATTGTGGCCA